>CM062815.1:295170881-296563896 GCA_031772625.1 Pinus tabuliformis | reverse complement strand
CAGACAGAGACAAGAATAGAAGAGAAGACTCCATCCAGATATGTCCAAAAGAATCATCAGAAACTCAGATTGTGGGGCAGAAAGAAGCAGGAGTACAAACAAGAAGGACACTTGCAGAAGCTTCAAGCTACTTGGCTCTACTCTCCTCCATTGAACCACAAAATGTGAAAGAAGCATGCAAAGATGAATGTTGGGTCAAAGCAATGGATGAAGAACTTGAGCAAATCGAAAAGAACAACACTTGGGAATTAGTTCCTAGACCAAAAGATAAGAATGTAATTGGAACAAAATGGGTCTTCAAGAATAAATTAAATGAAAATGGAGAAGTAATTAGAAACAAGGCCAGACTTGTTTGTAAAGGGTATGCACAGCAAGAAGGAATAGATTTTGAAGAGACCTTTGCTCCTGTGGCAAGACTAGAGGCCATCCGAATGTTCCTTGCTCTCTCAAGCTTTCAAAACTTCAAGGTATTTCAAATGGACGTGAAATCAGCCTTCCTGAATGGAGACTTAGAAGAAGAAGTATATATTGAGCAGCCAGATGGTTTTATTCTTGGGAATGATCCAAACCTTGTATGCAGATTGAAAAAGGCACTCTATGGGCTCAAACAAGCTCCAAGGGCTTGGTACTATCGGTTGGACAAATATCTTCACCAACAAGGCTTTTCAAAAGGATCAGCAGATAGCAATCTCTATATAAAAGTTGAAAATAACAAATTGCTATTTCTTGTTGTTTATGTAGATGATATTATTTTTGGCAGCAATGAAGAGACTATGAGTCAAAACTTTGCCTTGGTTATGCAGAAAGAATTCGAAATGTCACTTCTTGGAGAATTGACATATTTTCTTGGATTGCAAATCCAACAAAATGAAGGAGGTATCTTCTTGTCTCAAACCAAATACCTCAAGCAGATCTTGAAGAAGTATGGCATGGAAGAGTCAAAGCCAGTTTGTACACCCATGGTTACAGGATGCAGCCTCAGTGCTAATGATGAATCAGCAGCAGTTCACCAACCCACTTATAGATCCATGATTGGGAGTTTGCTTTATTTGACAGGTACTCGACCAGATATTACACATGCAGTAGGAATGGTTGAAGATTTCAAGCCAACCCAAGGAAACTCATCTTCAGGCAGTCAAAAGAATCTTCAAATATCTTCAAGGACCCAAAACTATGGCTTATGGTATCCTAGAAATACAGATCTCACTCTTCATGCTTACACAGATGCAGATTGGCTGGAAGTGTGGATGATAGGAAAAGCACAAGTGGTGGTGCTTTCTTCATGGGTTCCAGATTAGTATCTTGGTTCAGCAAGAAACAGAGTTCGATTGCCTTATCTACAGCTGAAGCAGAATATGTGGCTGCGGCATCTTGTTGCACACAACTTCTTTGGATGATGCAGACCTTGCAGGACTTTCAAATCACTTGCACTCCACCAGTGTCTATCTTATGTGATAATACTAGTGCAATCAGCATTTCAAAGAATCCAGTCATGCACTCAAAGACCAAGCACATACCAATCAAGTACCATTTTCTCCGGGACAAGTGCTTGAACAGAAAGTCAAGTTGGAGTATGTTCCTTCTAAGGAACAAGTTGCTGATATTCTCACAAAACCATTGCCCAGGGAAACTTTTGAATATCTCAGACAAAAGCTGGGAGTAGTTGATGCTTCATCCTGCTGTTGAAGCTTGTCTGTTCTACAGAAAAGTTGGTATACGCAAGTTACGAAAGGTATATACGCGTATACACGCGGTTTTTGCTGGGAAAGTCGCGTGTAAGGTGTACGCTTGTTGCAGAAATTATATCCGCGTACATACGCTGTTTTATGCAGGAGAAATCGCGTATATGAAGTTCTGAACAGCAAGGGAAAACCTGGAGTTCTGAACAGCAATGGGAATGTCAGAATTCTTCAGGCACAGTTTCAGGGGATGCAACAGGCACAGGTTCAGGGGAGCAGCTTAAAAGTCTCATTAAAGCATTGTTGGCATTCAGATGTTTTGGTTGTTGGTTTCAGGAGAAGGAGCTCAGAAAGAAATCCTGGTTGCTGATCTAACAAGATGTTTATCAGATGCTGCTGGTGCCTTTCCTAAGTCTTGGTCTAGATCTGTTGTCTCTATGTCATGTATCTCTCTTGTCATATCTCTTTTATGGTGTCAAGGTCATGTAACGGCCTATGTTGGTTTCCCCTCTATGCCTGGGATGAATGCTGTAATATAATTTGTTGGTTCTGATATGTCCCCTCTTGGTAGGGAGTATGGATGTATGTATTGAGTCTTTTGGTGATAGGAAGGTCTCTTATGGTGTATAAGTCTTGGTTCTTGTTGAAGAACATCTTTTGCAGATCTGGCCTACTGTCAGGGGGAGCACGAGTCAGCACAGCCAAGCAGAGGTATCAGCATGTCCTCAGGGGAGCACAGCCCTTTGCCCTTGATGTCAAAGGGGGAGAGTGACTTGGTGTGGTGGTTGCCATCAAGTCCAAGGGGGAGATTGTTGGCATTATGATTCAAGTGTTGTCCTTGATGGCAACTCTCTCAGAGTTGGTACAGGTGCTCAGAGGTTGGTACAGGTGATGGCAACTTAATCAGAAGACAGATCTTAGTACAGCATGCCAAGGAAGTTCATATACGCATGTTCGTTAAGCCCAAGTCGCGTGTACACGCTAGTTGGATTCATAAAAAGCGCGTGTATGTGGAAAAGTATCTTTGGTCCATGGTGGTCAGTCCTTGGAAGTTGTGCCTATGATTTCGGACCATTGTGTCTCGACGGGCGTGTCGATCCCTAGTTTTGAAGTTGATGGTATTGTGTTACTATGGTTTTGGCTCTTGGTACTGAGCTAGGCCTAAGACTATATAAGGAGAAGAAGATCATTAGGCAAAATCATCTTTTGACAAGGCTTGAATATCTAAGAGAGAAAGAGATCTGATATGCAGGTTCTGGGTTGCTGGATCTAAGCCAAGGAGAGATCACATCGGTTGATGGAAGACTAGATCTAAGGATAGATCGGGATCTAATGGTTTGAAATGCACTATCATGATATGGTTGATTATGCGTATTTCTAGATCTGCATATTGTCGCAATGTTATGTTCTGGGTCTAACTAATGTCTGGTACAGCTGCAAATTGAGAAAGTTTATTTTTAGATCTGTACGCAGGTTGGCTTCGGTAAAAGCGCGTGTATACGCGGGTTTTGCTCATTGAAGTAGCGTATATCTTTTGAAGCTTGATTTTGGGTTTACAGTGGGGTCTGACTGTTATTGCAGAGTTCTGTAGTCTGCTCTGTGTTCTGGTAACTGGTGATTGACAGGGTTCAGTGGTTCAGTGATTCAAAGTTTGGTTGTTTTATGCTTCAATGATCTGTTGTGGAAATTGAATGAATTATGGTCTTCAGATTGTAATGTTGTGCTTCAGGAATATCCAAGTCTGAAATATATGAAAAGTGATACCTGAAAGAAAGAAGATTGTAGGTCAGCACCTACGTACTAGTATCTTGGCTAGTACAAGAGCAAAGGGGGTTGGAGCTCCCTTCCAAGGAAGTTTGGAGAACGAGAGAAGGTTGTAGCCTTCTGCAGGTTGTAGCCTGCGTACTGGTATAAGGCTGCACCAGTACAAAAGATTGTAAACTGAAGTTTCATATTAAAGAAAGATAGAGACAACTTGCAGCAGTGGTTTTCACCCACATTGGGTTTCCACCTTATATCTTGGTGTTCATGTGTGTGGCTTTTGATCTGTTCTGTTATACTGCACATTGTTTCTGTTAATG
This sequence comes from Pinus tabuliformis, assembly GCA_031772625.1. Lineage (NCBI taxonomy): Eukaryota > Viridiplantae > Streptophyta > Pinopsida > Pinales > Pinaceae > Pinus > Pinus tabuliformis. Next base: position 296,560,136 of record CM062815.1, on the reverse strand, counting down.
TGGTGATAATGTCCTGATGCACTTACTGAAGAATAAGCTAACTAAATTGTGAGTTTTCTTCTTATACGCTGTTTTACTTAGTCACAGTAGCGTGTACACGCTGGTTCACTTAACTGAAGTAGCGTATATGTTTCTGAGCATTGAAAAAGTTTGATTGATCTGATAATACTGATTCACCCCCCCTCTTCAGTATTATTTCCAACAACCCCTATAGGAGATTCCTTCTGAAGGGTAAGATTTCACTTGGTGCTATAATTGATCCGATGGTTGGATACTTTTCTGCAAGTGAAATCTTTCTTGGTGGGATTCAGAGACTTGTATCACTATTTTAGATTAAATTGGGGTGCTATAGTCAATGTTGCACGAAGCGGGGACGTTTTTTGGAAGTAGGGACGCGGAAGCGTCATTTTCCAAAAATCTAGGAAGCGAAGCGTCTGCTATATATATATATATATTATCTTTTTTTGCATTTATACTCAAAACAAACATCCCAAATACCAAATTAATTGTACAAGACATGAAAACATGCATATTTTTGCATAAATCAAGATAGATATGGCATCCATGATTCCATTATAGTTACTAGTATGTACAACAATCATCTATATTCTAGCTATTACAAACATACATCAAATTTTTAAGCATATTATAAAACATAAAACATAGAGAATATTATGATTTATCTAGCAAGTGAGCAACTGTCAACATTTGTCATGTCCAAAATTTAAATAATAACGTTTACAAAATATGTCACTTGGTCACCGCCAAGACAAAAAAGGTTCAAAATACAAATTCACAAGCCTACAAGTCTAATGAGTAATCTATGACAAAAAGTAGTAGATTGTGAATATATCTATTAATCTCTCCTCCTTCCACCACGAAGAGAACGTGGCGGCGAGCCTCCATGTGGTGGCAATGAAGAAGATGGTACCTGTGGAAGTTGTGGCACTGAAACTGATGAAGAAGAACCCCCTGCTGTTGGTGTTGAACCATGGAACCTAGGAACCAAGGGACCAGATGGGGGTGGGGGTGGCATATCAACACGATCATCATCATCCTGGAATCGCTCAAAAAATTCATGCAAAAAAAAACACTGGTTAACAAAAAAATAAAAACATGAATTAGAGAAATGCTTTATAAGGAAAAATTGGAAAATTCATACCACAATGGACATACCTGGATAAGAGCATCCTCTAATTTCTCTAATCGCAACACTCCATCCTCCAAATTGGGTTCCTCTGGATTCTTGTCCCAAATCAACAGGTCTTTATTAGACTTTGCATCTTCACAGTAATGGGATAACAATTGCAAGTTGTAATGAACATAAACCAAGCTCTCTGCCCAGTCTAAACTCAACCTGCTCCTTTTAACAGTGTGGATGAAAGAATAAGAGCTCCAACACCTCTCTGCAGAAGAAGTGTTACCACCTGTGATAGCACCCACAATGCCAAAGCCTGTAGAAGTGGAGTACCCCCTCCATGCATGTTCCACCACTCAAGAGAAGAAAAAGTCTCTCGATCTTTAATTGCATGCATGCTCCCAAATGGACCAGTGTTAAGCGTATAGTTGCTCACCTGTCTCTGTACCAATGCAGCCTCCTCCTCATCAGGGATTAATTTACTCAATGCAACCATATATTTTTTGTGAACCTCTTGATCTTGGTGTGGTTTTCTCCTGCTTCCCCCCCTAGGTGCTGGTGTTGAAAGCCATGATGGATGATAGTATTTAGGCATCAAAACATATGCTAATGCATGCAATGGAGCATTTAGCATTTCCCATCGGTTTTCCACGTCTACACGAATATAATTGTACAAGGTGGTATCTCTAGGCTCAACAATGTCTTTAATCTGCCCCAACATGCTATCCATTTGCTCATACACCTCCCTAATTACTGGTCGATCTGAATCTACAAACTTGATCATGTAATAAATTGGTTTGGTGAATTGCAAAACATATTTAACTTGTGCCCAAAAGTAACTGTCAAAAACAATGTCCTTGACTGCATTAGCACCATCTATGTCAGTGTTAATTTCATCCCATGATTCAGCACACACCAGATTAGTTAAAGCTTGTCTCACCTTCACTAGCCGCCTAAAGGTGAGGTAATAACTAGCAAATCTTGTCTTTGCAATTTTAAGCAACTGCAACTTGGAGTAAGTGCCATAGAAGTAGTTTACCCTTGTATGCCCTGTGATGAATTTAATGAGTTGCTTCCCTCTCCTGTAAAGCTCAGTAATCCACCCACATTCTTTGTGCTTCACAATATCATGCATCAAAAGGTTCATTGTATGAACCAGGCACCCAGACCAAAATATGTGTGGATGAGTATGCTCAATAATTTTTCCTGCAGCCTTACAATTTGCTACATTATCTGTGATCACTTGAACCACATTATTCGGACCAACATCTTTGATTGATTGCAATAGGAGATCTGCAATGTTTTGTGCAGATGCACTGATGGAGGAGGAGTCATGACATGTAATAAATACTGCACCACTAGAAGAAACACCAAGAACATTTATCAAATGTTGGTTTCTAATATTTATCCACCCATATGATACAATGGATACCCCAGAATCTACCCACTCATTTGTAAAACGTGTCAAAGCTCTTTGAACCTTAGCTTTTTCTCTTTCTAATAACACTGTTCTAGCTTTCTCATAGTTGGGGGCCTTGTATCCTTTTGGGGCTTCATTGATGGCCTTTATCATTTCATGCCAATAGGGAGAGCGAAGCACATTGAATGGTACACCGCAAGCACAAAGAAAACGGACCATATTTCCATCCACATCATCCCTCCCAGCAACATTAAGGAAATCCCCTATTGTTCTTCTACCTCCAGAGCTTGCAGAAGTACCATGAGGAGATGAGCAACTACCAAATTTAGAGGTTGCACTTGATTCAGAATGAGTTTTTTGTTTCTTGTTTTTTTGTTGTGCAACCATCTCTATTTGGATGTATTTTCTTCTTTCTTCAATTGAAATGTTTGGGCAAATTTGTACCCCCACACGACCCTTTTTTTCATCACTGTCCAGCACCCCACAAAGATGCCTCCTTAGACAGGTATATGAACCACAATATGGTTTTCCTCCATGACAACCATGAGGGCACACAAATTTGTAAGATCCACCACCCTTTCCCCCATCAAGTTTGGTCACATAGTTCCACAAGGGTGTTGATGTAGCTTTCCCATCTTGTGTTTCAGTGTTCCCTTCAGGTTCATCCCCTTCCTCTTCAAACCCTTCCTCCTCATCATACATTGGGTCACTCATATTGGGACCATTGTCCTCTTGTGTTTCTTCCCTTCTATTCCTATTCCCCTTTGCCATCATTAAAACCAAGAGTGGAATGATACATAGAAGCCAAAAGAACACCATCTTGGAATATGGATATAGGTGGTGGACAACTTGTAAGTAAAGGAGAAAGTAGAAACAATGGGAAAGAGTAGGAGAGGGAGGAGAAAAATACAAAAAAAATTGTCAAAAAAATAAGGGAGTTTGGGGTTTGAACTTACCTCTTTAGCTCTTGTAGATGAAGTCCTCCAAGCTCCTCCTCTTTTTCCTAGCTCCTCCTCCTTCACTCCTCCAAGCTCTCCTCTCTTCTCCTCTCCTTTCCTCTCTTATCTTCTCCTCTCCTCTCTTCTCTTCTCCAACTCTCATAAACTCAAAGTGAGAAAATGAGGAATGAATGGGGGCTTTATTCTCTTCATTTCTCACCTTATTCTTTTCCCCCTTTATGCTAAGTTAACATAAATTAAAAAAAAATAAAAATAAAAAAATGATTTTTTGCCTTGGGCGCAGCCTCTTTCGGAAGCGTACACTTCCTCCTCCGAAGCACCACGCTTCCAAGGCCCGAAGCGCTGTACGAAGTGCGCTTCAGAGGCCTGGAAGCAGTGCTTCTGTACCACGCTTCTGAATTTCCAAGAAGCGGCAAAAAATTTAGAAGTGGCGCTTCCGAATTTCGGAAGCACGCTTCCGGCCAAGCTTCCTAGGCGCTTCCGTACGGGACGTGCTTCGGGGCTTGGAACGGGTGGGGGGGGCGCTTCGTGCAACATTGGCTATAGTATCCTAGACTTCGATCTCCTTGTTTAGTGCAGATTACATAGTTGACAAAGAGAAGGTTATGATTGTGAGTTCAGGCTCTGTAAGGTAAAAGAAAGGCCAAGGTAAGCCTCACTATAACTATCAACCATTAAAGTTTATTAAGCCTCTTTTGTTTGCCATTTTATAAAAGTAAAAGAACACAAAAAAAATTCATGGCTTGGGTTAAATTTTATCTTTAGAAAGCTAGTAGATCCCTTTGGGTTTTAAATTAAAATCTCTTCTATAGCAGGGATATTTTTCCCTTTGGTTTTTGGCACTTAATTACATATTTCATGAGGGTATTTCAAGAATTTTTGCAGATCTATAGTTTATTACAGCGATTCTTCTAGAAATTTGGAAAAAATGTTCACGCTAAGGGCTCAATCAAGCAAGTACTAAGTACTTATCACTAATAACCTTTTGCTCAATCAAGCAAGTACTAAGTACTTATGACTAATAACCCTTTTTTATTCCATATTTGATTCTACAGTTTATTATCTATTTTCTGGAGTAAAAATACTCATCTTCTAACTGTTATAAAGTAGATTTTCTTGCTAGAATAATTTTTTGAGTTTTGACCCTGGGGTATTCTATCCCAATATAGTGCAAGTAGTTTCCAGACTACTGAAAACTTCATTATCCTTGTATATTTGAATTTTTAAGCCATTTTATTGTTACAAACTCGTTTACCAAGCTTTCCCACCAACAGATCTATTCATCTAGAGTTTTTCTACACTGGTATGTAGCCTTAGAGGATACATTTGTTAGTTAGTTTTCTGCGTTTTTACCTATTTTACAGGTCTGAAAAGTGTAAAACAACTGTTGCCACTTCCAACCGCTTACAAAAGCAATGATTCAGGCCATTCATCTAATAATTGGTAAGGGTATCCATCACTCACTATTTTGTTGTTATTTGACTGAAATATTTAGAAGTTTGAGTGAATTTGTGCTTGTTAGTCTATGTTTTCTCTGTAGTTTAATTACCTTTCCAAACTTGTAAATTAGATAATTAAATCCTATCTTCACTTTAGACATCAATACCGGGCATTGGTTTACTTATCTTGGGTGAATTTTCTTGTGGATGTTATGAAAGCTTTCTGTACATTTAGTAGGAGGTGGGCTTAAAGAGTGGATATTAGGTTGATGTGGCAGTGGGCACTTACCCTATGTGGTACCACCTTAGCATCTCAAGACGGCCTTGTCAAGACGGCTAAATTGGGATGTAATAGGTCATATTGGTTTTTGGACTCCAAAGTGTCTAAAAACCATTAAAAATTAGAAGTCTCTAGAAAATCATAAAGAGTAAAAAGAAAAAAAAACACAAAAAATTGATATTTTTCCTTGAAGTAAATATTTTTTTTCTTTCTCCTTAAAAATTTGTGATTAATTGCTTTCAAAAAAATCTCAATGATTCCCCTTTACTAATTTTTTCCTCAAATTTCATTGTATATCATAACCTGCCATGCTTATATGTTACGCAAGAACTTGAATTTTACCAGAAATATTTAGTATTATAAATCTTGTTGAGCCATTTGATTTTAGTATCTTAAGGCTTTGTTTACAAATTCAAGATGTACTTGAGTTTCCTTTATTCCTTTCTAAGTGTAGTTTTTAATTTGTTTGGTAACGGCCCACGGGTCATTTTTCTAGTCTTTTCTTTGACTTATAGTTCAGACAGATTCTTGCTTTTCTCTATCATATATTTTTCTGATCTAATTTCCTGATAGAGAGATGGAAGAAATGTTCATGCAGATTGCTGTTATATTTATCATGACCATTTAATGTTCACACAGATTGCTATTATATTTATCATGACCATTTTTTTTTTATCATTAATTTGAACAATTTCTAATGCTGTTGTAGTCATTGGAGAAGTGCATGCTAGCTGATGTGATTTCTCAAAAGGAAGAAAAACTAGATACTCTTGGTATGTATGCCAATGACACATTACATGATTTTTTTCTTATAAGTAATATATTAGCATTCTTAGTAGTGTCTATTTCAATAATTGAATCGAAATTGTAAAAATACCTGTTTTGAAAAATCAAGAAACCATTTTGAAGATTCAAGAAATAAGGGGATTTATATTGTTTCAGATTGTGTTAAAATATTTGTTGCCATCTTGCAGTTGCTGAAAAGGGAGAGAACTGGAGTATGGGACAAAGGCAACTTATTTGTCTTGGTCGGGTTCTTTTAAAACGGAGTCGTATCCTTGTTCTTGACGAAGCAACTGCGTCAGTTGATGCCCAGACAGATTTAGTGTTACAGAACACAATGAAGACTGAGTTTGCAGATTGTACAGTTATAAGTATCGCACATAGAATACCAACCGTAATGGGCTGTGATAAAGTTCTTGTCTTGGATGCAGGTTAGTACAACTTGTAAGAAGAGGCTCATATTTGGTTGATATTTCCTTTTTAACAATGCAGATACCATCAATGTCCATCAATAAACACATAGGAATAAGGACAGAATGAACCATTTGGTTTAGTTTAAATGGTTGAACTATATGCCCAAGGTATGTTGCCTACAGGAGGCTATAGGTCGTTGTAGTTTCAAATTGCATTGAGTCCCTCAGGTTGCCAGTTGCTATCATAGCTGACACAGTTGAGCCACTTTCCATCTGAATACTCTAGGGAAGAAAAACGTATCCTGTGAGGTTTAGAAGAAAAAGAGTGGAGAGATTAACATATATTAAGCTACATAAAATTATGTTACAACAGGCTAACCCAACTAGATACACAAATTATTCTCGCAAAATATATTGATTCCAGATACATTATTGGTAGTATTACAAATTTGCTAGTCTTTTGATCACTTAACATTAACATTAATATAATGGACTCATGCTAATCACATACCATTGACATTAATAATAATATTAATGATCACATAGTACCACAATTGTTCACATGATATTATATATTTGAGCTTGTTATTCTGATCCTCCAACACACCCATTCAAACTAGAGCTCCAGTAACCCGATAAAGCTTTTGACATCTGATCTGCATGTCTTTGTCTTCCGGTTAATTGAATGCACCTTCAAAATCGCTTTCTTTGAATGCTCGATGTCTTCAATTACCACCCCTTACCGGACAAAAGTTACAGATTCAAATCCAAATCTGGGTGCCACAACCACTTTCAGCCACAACCACTTTCAAGCACTTCCTCTTCCTCTTCCTCTTGATCTCCTTCCATAAACTATGGAGGAAACTAATCCAAGTACACCCACCTACCCTCGCATAATCCCAGTGGTCAATTCCACAAATTGGGAAGTTCCTTCTCAGGAACAACAGGCTCCCATGATCAGCTACATACACAAAATATATAACCAACCTATTGCTCCAATTCAAACCATTCCTAAAGTGCCAGCTATCACTCCATCTCAATCCGTTCTTAATAGTACCACCAACATCTACAAAAAAAAAAATTGCCTTCAAATCACACATTAACCAACATCTAGAAAAAAAAAATTGCCTTCAAATCACACATCACTTCTACTGACCAAAAGTTATCCTGCCAACGTAAATTCTTCAAATTACTTCGAATTCTATGCCTATAATTGGATCAGAATACTTATGGGTCAACCAGCAAAACCTAAATTTCATTTTGTCAATGTATCAAACCTAAATAAATAAATAAAATAAAATAAAGAATAAATTCTCTATAGGAAATGACTTTCTGTACTCCTAGGAGTATCTTACAAATTCTCTTTCTTTTCTTACACCTTAACAATATTAAAAGAATATTGTTAAAATGGACATTTACAACAATAATCTTCTAAAATATTACTAAAATGGTCATTTACAACAATTATCTTCTAGAATATTACTAAAATGGTCATTTACATCAATTATCTTCTACAACATTGAGCCAGCACCACTCCCAATATCAAAATGATAAAGTTACTCACAATGTCAGAATAATTAAATTTTATCGACCAAAACTTTACAAATGCTCCGTATGAACGAAAACACGAACAACTAACATTTCTTGTGAATACATCTTTAGAGGCCTCAAGCTCAACGTTTACTCCAAACAAATTATAAATTATAAACTTATCATATATAACGGATTTTGTGTTACTAATTCTGGAAAAGCATTACGCCTAGACATTGCTCGACTATCGCAAGCAGATGTGTAATTTGACGGGCATTTTGCTTGTCATAGGCTATTTTGACCTATTTAATGGTTACAAATTTCCAATGCCCGTTTTTCTTGACAGGTTTGAAACAGTGAAAAACGTATGTTTGATGGTTAATATTTTTCCGAAAACATCATTAATACCTATTTTGTAAGTACTTTGCCTACCGATGATTCACAACAGAATCTTTTGAAGCACGTACCTGATACTCTTCAATCCTTAAGGGCCACTAACTTAAAACTATTCTCAAGAGGGCATTATCAGACAAATTCCTAGGATGGAAATTATTACTCCTAGCCGTAAGTAGGATAGCAATTGACCCTTCTTCCTGCTTGTCATCCTTCATTTTCTATGAGTCTAACACTTGTTACTTTCATGGCAAGTGTTTGCAGCTTTGCACCTATGGAACAGTGGTTGGACCAGGCATACACATGTCATCAAGAATTTTTTTATTATGATAGTTTTTGGTTTTGAGATGATGTTATTATTTGATTGATTGATTGATATTTATTTTGGATAACTGTTATATTCCCATTAAATAAATTTTACTGAGCAATTCTCAATTTTTGCATTTTTGACATTTTGACCTTGTGGACTTAGGAAAAGTGAGTTGAGTAGACCTTCACTTAAATTTTGGGGAAAAATGAGGCTATACACATTAGAGAAAAAGGAATAATTATTTTGTTAGTGGAAGGCGAGGGCCACAAAAAGGGGAATTTGACCCCTTGAGGAAATTTGCACTAGAGGAGAGAGGGAAGAGAGAAGGTGGTTCGAAGTAGTAAAATTGGGGGCCCACCAAGGGAGAAGGGACCAATATCTATAAATATCACAAGGAAGCCTAATTTTGGGATCCTTTGCCTATCATTCTACACAAATTGAACTCTCTTGGAGCTGTTGAGCACAAGAAGAGAAGTGCTACTGAGCACAGGAATTCCAAGTAGAAATTTCACCCCTGTTTCAGAGGACTTTGAGTGTCTCCCTAGTAAGGGAAATTGGAGTCTAATTCAAGTCTTCACTTGAGCATATTACAAATATTTCACCCAGTTCTGTGTGTGGCTAGGGTGCAGAAGGCAATTGACACCCCTCTTTTGGAGCAGCTACAGTTGGAGCAAAGTTTCAGGCTTTTGAGGAGTTATTTTTTATAGTTGAGGTTGGAGTTTTGTGGTGGTTTGCAAGGCCGAGGATGAGGGAATTTCAAGGGTTGAATTTATCTCATTTATGCAATGTGCAGAGCTCACTGGTTGAAGCTTGTGTAGAAGAGAGGAACAACTAGTTTCCAGGAGAGATTGGGCTAGAGGGAAAGCCTATTTACAAAGGAGAAAATGTGTGGAGTTTGAGTGAGCATTCAACAGTTGTTCTGAGCATATCTGAGCAGAGTATCTCTTGCAGTGCACAGAGCCTAACAGACAAAGCCATTCACACTTTTTGAGGTCATCCGGGTCAGTTGGAATTAGGTCAAACCCTTTATGGGTTTTCATGGAATTGGTGTGTAGAGGTTAGGATTAAATTTTGCAAAATTTTATAAGCATTTTGGAGGGAAGAAATTCCATTTCTTCTTCAGTAGCAACAACAAAAATTCTAGGCAGTGCGATTTATCTGTTTGGGTCATTTTCCAGCACTTGGTTAACATCATTTCACCTGGGTTTTACATGCTTGCAGTGGCAAGCACAGGTTCTATTGTTCTACTCTTTTTGTACCCAAATTTTGTTATTACTAATTAAATGGCTCAAATTTTATGGTTTACTAATTGTGCATGCTTGTGTTGAATTTTGATTGTTGTAGTTTAGTGCATACGTATGTTATTTACATAATATTTCCATTAGGAATATTACAGTGGTATCAAAGCATGTTCTTGGTTAGTTGTGGGAAAAATAGCAAGTGATGCTGCCTAGATACCAAGGAGTAGTGTTCCATAGAGTCAAAGGAAGAGGTAGGAGAAGAGGATGTGGTAGAGAAGACTAACTTGACCCTTTTTCACATACAGAACTTGATCACGCCAGAGAGCACATAGACAACCAAGAGGGAAACAAGAAACCTAGACAGAATGGACAAAATCAATTGATGGAGGAGTTAGTGAGGATGAAACAATAGATGATGAGACAAAATTAGCAGGTTCTAGATATGATGTGGCAAATGTTGTGCATGCAATTACATAACCAACAAGGATTGGCCAATGATGGAGAAGGTGGGTCTCAGATAGGGGAAGGGAGCCATGTGCATGCATGTATGAACCAACAACAAAATACCCACACTTATGGCCAAGCTAGTAGACCCACGATGCCCCATTTCCTGGAGGAACCAGAGAGGGAGAGGGATCCAAACACATTTGTTGATTTGATGAGATCTTTCACTGATGGGGTTGATGAGTACGAAGTGTTGGATCCGAGGGTCAGGAGGGTCTTATCCTTTGGGGATTTTTGTCACCTAAAGGAGAAGTACAGACTGGGAGTATGGATGCTCTTTAGAGGAGGTTCACGACATCAAAACCAGGATACATAGAAGATGACAGGAACGTGGCACTGGCCAACTTCGATGGATCATCCAGGAGTTCGGCTAGGGCATGAATTTAGAATCTAGACACATATTTTCATCTGAATCCCATGCGGGAGACAAATGCAATCAAATTTTCCACTCTTCACTTGGACAAAGATTTGCAAAAGTGATGGTACCATGGGCTGCTCACATTGGGGCATGCTTTTTTTACATCCTATATTGAATTCACGAGGAGATTGATTGAGCAATTTGATTGGAAAGACCTTGAGCTACACTTCTGGGAACTAGCTAACCTAAAGTAGACAAGTAGCATTGAGACATATATGGCCGAGTTCCAGAGACTAGTTGTGATGGTCTTTGACATTTCAGAGGCAAGGTTGATCATGCTATTCATTGAGGGCTTAACAGAGCCTATGCATGGTTGGGTGAGAGTATACAAGCTTGTATCAGTGCAAGATGCCATCAACCGGACCAGGGACATGCTTGATGTGGTTCTAAAGAATAGGAAACCAATACCTTCTAGGCCCACCTTTCCTCAGAAAGGTAAGGACACTAGACCTCCTCAAAGGAAGTGGACCAGACGAGGATAGTTAGATGACGAGACCAGGGGAGACCTTTGTAGGAGGAAGTTGTGCTTTACATGCCAGGAGTCATGGGCATAAGGGCACCGGTGCACCAACAACAAGGCCAATTACATAGAGACTTTCTTTGATAGCGAGTCAGAGGATGAGGCTGGGTTGGAGGCAAAAAAGGGAGCAGATGAGCCACAGGGTGTAGGGGGAGACTCACCTTTTCCCACAACAGGTGCCATAGCCTTGCTTCGAGGAGTTTCAAATAATTTGACAATGTGGATGAGGGGCACAGTGCAGGGACAATGTGTGTCAGTGCTGGTGGACAGTGGGACTACTCACAATTTTATTGATTCATAGATGGTAAAGTGGAGAGGTTTACATATAGAGGTCTTTGAGGGCTTTTTAGTGTTGGTGATAGGAGACCAGTCCATGCAATGTACTAGGTATGTCCCTAGGATGACATTGACCATCGGGAACTATTGTGTGATAGACCACTTCTTTGTGGTTGATGTTACAGACACCAATGTGGTGATGGGTGTCCAGTGGCTATACTCCTTGGGGTGTGTTACCACCAATGTTGCGAACATCGGCATTAGAACAAAATCGGCAAGGGTCTGCAAAACCAAAAAATCGTAAAAATCAGGAAAATATCGGTAAAAAATCGGCAAACATCAGCAAAATTAAGATACCATACAAATTTCTTTAAAAATCGGAAAACATCGGCTAGGCCAAAAAAATCGTGGTTTCGAGATAAAATCGGGATGTTATCGAGATGTTCGCAATAGTCGTTACCACTGACTGGAAGAAACTGGAGATGATGTTCATGGGGCCAGATAAGAAGATGGTGGTATTGAGTGTTAGGATATTCTGACACATAGGAAATAGTTAAGTATAACTTGGTCTAGTGTAGAGTTAGGTAAAATGTGTTTTGTTACTATGTACTTTTGTAACTTACAATCCGACGGTCATGATATGTTCTAGACATGAAGTGATCCGACGATTCATTCTCTCCTCGGTATTATTGACACTTGATCCATGGCTTAACACCCGATTGGCCCATGATCTTTATTTAAAGAGCATGGAGGGTCATTTGTAGGGTGACCATTCATGAGAGAAGCTTATGTAAATTTTCTTTCCTTTATTAATAAATTGCCTGAAGTGGCCGCGTTGGCTCAGGCCGTGGACTGTTTCACTCTTTAAGGGTTTTAACCACGTCAAGAATACTGGTGTATTGATTTGTGATCTGTTTGTGAGTGGTGTCTTTTGGTGTTCTATCTGAGGAATTTACCCTGTAAATTCCTACATGGTATCATAGCTATTTGACGGCAGCATTCGTTGGTGATCCAAATCCGAAGCCGGTACAACTGCATCCGATTGTCATTTCCTAGATCTATTGTTTCTGACTACTTTTGGACTGAGATGACTTCTCTATTGTGTTAGGAGCATCTATTCCAATGAGGAACCCCTTTCGTTTCACGCGAAAAGGTTCTGGTAGCCTTAGCTACGTCATTTTTAAGATTTGGAGGTATACAGTCTTTATTTGCATTTTTAGTTATTCATCTCTCTGTTTATTTCGGTTTATTTAGCTCTCTATTTTTTATTACCGGATCTATACCTTTAATTTCTGCATATGCTCTTTGTCCCGTGGCTCTATGCGATCTGGGAAAATCAGAAACAGAAAGGAAGGATTTTTCTCATGCATATGCTCTTTTCCGCCGCGCCTTAGTGTGATCTCGGAAAATCAGAAACATTGAGGAAAATATATAGTTTCTGGCGAAAGCTAACTTCAAGCCATAAGGTTTGTTTTTTTTTGCATGTTCATGTTGGGTTGTGTGGTTTTTTGTTTTGTAGGGAAAAATAAATTTTTCAAGTAAGCACGCAGCCCAAAGCTTACCTTACTCTTTTCCTCCAAAAATTACTAACCTTTTAAACTAGTTCACTTGGTCCAAAGTTACTTTATGAGAATAGAGGTCTTGAGTTCAAGTCTTTCTTTTTGTTGAGTTACTTTTTCAAAAAGCACATGTAACTTATGTTTTAAAGTTACTTTATGTAAAAGTGTTCTCACCTATTATAAAAAGTGAGTCACTTATAATTCTAAAGTCTCTTTATCTTTTATTTAAGTTACAATTTAGTGAGTAGCTCATAAAGTACCATTGTAAAAGTGACTTTCACTTATTTATAGAAGTGGGTCACATAAAATCTTTTTTAAAGTGAGCTAATTAGATTAAGTTTGGAAAGGGAGGGGATTTTTTTAAATATAACATTATCATTCACTTCCGCACATTCACGCACTTCGTCGACATCTTCAACAACTTTTCTTCAAAAAGCCATAACTTCTTCATCTAAAAGTCGTTTTCAGAGCCTCTTTTTTTAATCGGCCTAATTTTTCGAGATCTTTCCATTGGAACACTTAGTTTCATCATCTACAGCTTCAATTTCTGTTACAATGGAAAGTCCATGCCAAGTTATTCTTGACAGCACCAACTACTTCCAATGGTGGTCCTACATTGTGGATTTATTTAGAAGTAAAGGTCTTTACAGAATAACTTCAGGCCAAGAAACTAAACCTAAAGATGAAGATAAGGTAGCCAAATGGGAAAATAGGCAAGATCAAGCACGTGGGTTGATAGGGATGTTTATTTCTCCAGACCGTAGATTCCATATTGCAAAACTTGATACTCCTAATGAAGTAATGAAACAACTCACTAAATTTTTTGGAATTAAAAATGAAATTAGAGCCCATCAACTTGAAAATGAGTTGCTTACGTTGAACTCCAATAGTTTTTCTTTCATTGAAGATTTTTTGTCCAAGTTCAAAACCCTTAGACTTCTCTTGGAAGGTGTTAAGGTTAAGAAAGAAGATGGTAGCCTTATCTATTCCATTCTTACTAAGTTGGGACCAGCCTACTATGTGCTTATTTCCACCTTCCATTCTACTAGAGAAGCCTTCATTTCTCAAAGACAAGACTACAAGTCGCCATCTTTTGATGCCTTTTGTGATTCTTTAATAAGAGAACAAGAAAAACTCTTACATCTTGGTCTTCTTAATCTTGGAAACTCTTCTAAGAAATCCTTAGCTGCCCAACAACAACCAAATTCAAAGAATCCTAAGAAGCAGTGTCCTAAAAAGAATGGTCCTAAACCAAACAAGGATCCTGTTGACCACTACGTGTCAACTACCCATAGTAGTACACCCCCTTTTTCGCAAAAGGGATAGCACCTGATCGATGTGTTCGTGCCGTCCAGCTATCATCATCAGCTTGATCATCATCTTATAATGTAAACCCAGTTTGCATGTGTATATTGTAAATAATCTCAGCAGATCTGTGTCGTGTATGTAATTGCCTAGGTAAACATAATCTTTTGATGATGATCTACATTCCAGAAGGTTTTTTGTCTCACCAATCAGTGGTCGGTAGAGTTTTCCTTCAGCCTTATCCCAAAGCCGAAATGGATTTTGTCACCGAATGTTAGGGGAGTCTTAGTGTGCTAGATCGAGTCTATGTAAAAGTGATTTGAGAATAATCCTAACTATTTGGTTAGGTTATTTTATTACAAATTGCTTGATCTGCTAGATTATATTTGTGTCGCGGGTAGTCTGTGAGGGTCCTGTTCAAATGGGTTTTCCCCTTTGAGATGTAAAAAATGTAAAAAATCATGATGTAAAGTGTCTTGAGGGTTAGAAAAATAATTTATACGCTCATAGGTCCTAGGTAAATTTAAATTTTCCAGAGGTAAAATTCGTGGATCCTTTAAAAAATTAAATCTTAACAGGTCCAGGGACTAAGGTTAATTGATTATTTTGCTAAATTTTATGCTTTGGGTCCCTGGGGTTAAGTCAAAGTCAAAATTTTGAGGAAATAAATGCAAAATTTTAATTTTTGAATATATTAAAATGCATTTAATTGAAAAATTCGAAATTTCCTCAATATTTAAAATTTTGACGGATGAGATTAAAAGAAATTTTGATCCTCATCAACAGTCAAGATCACTTTGACAAGGATCACTCGAACTAGACGTTGGAGGATTTATCTTTAAATAGGAGGTCATTGGTCAGTTAATGTCATCCGATCTTTTGATCATGTACAAAGCGAAAAGCTCTCTCTTGTAATCTTTTTTATGAGCAATAAAGAAAAACTTTGGGGTTAACTTTTGTTGGTGTTACTCTTCATGGAAATGTTGTAAGATGTATTATTTTCATGCATATATTTCTTTTTGGCCATTGATAATTTGATATATATTTCTGAAGAGCGATTTGAGTACAGGTATCTTGCTCAGTCACTGGGGTTTGAATGATAATTTAAGTTTTGAATGTAATAGCAGGTATCTCTATTAGATCTGAATTTTATTATTGTTTTCTCGCTCTATGTTGATGGCTGAATTGAGTTTTGTAGGAAAATCCTTCATTATTAGATCATCGGGGGTTCGGGGAAGTTCTCGACTGAACCAGTCAACTCTCGATCTGTGTTTTCTAAAAAGCCCAGTTTGAATTTAATCCTGGGCTTATCATAAGATATTATTTTTATGGGTGATGTATGAAGGGTTTCAAGGTTAGTACCTCCTCTAAAATTCAAAAAAAAATAATTTTTCTGTGCTAAATCGTTAGATCTAGCTGTTGAGAGCCACAGATCATCAGATCTGGGAGTGGAGTCGGACTCACACTCCCTAGATCTAATAGATCTGCCATTTTTGTACATAGATCTGTAATTAATTTTGGTTTCTGACTTTGGTTTTCAGGGTTTTAGTGTTTTTGGGTCTTTGTGTATATCGTTGGGGTGTTTTTGGTTGTATTGCAGCTGCAGATATGAAGCTAAAAGCTGTGCAGAGCCTAGATCTAGGCCCTGGAGGGTAAGATCTGGATCTCTGGAGGTCCATCATCATCATTTTTTTAGGGAATTAATTTAGTTTTTCAGATTTGGAATTTCAATGAGGGTTTCAGGGTCAAATCTGAAACAAGCCGATTCAAAATTTTATTAAGATTTCTGGAAAATATTTAGAGGTTCTGGTGGAAGTTTTGCAGATTGGCTGTCTGGTTTCTTCTGAGCAGGAAAATTTCAATTTTGTGTTCATCATCGTTTTTCTAAAAAGTTTTGAGTTTTTTTCATGGTCTGGGTTTGGGTTTTAAAATCTGGAAAATTTCTAGGTTACTTCCTGATGCTCCAAACTCCTTCCAAGCAGCCATCGAACCCCGCAGTCATCTCCATGCATCCTTCTACCCTCTCTGTGTTGCTTCATTTGCTGCTCCTACCTATCCGTGTGTATCCATACCCATTTGTTCAGCACAACAAACACACTCCCTTCTCCATTCACGTAGCCATTTGAAACCCTCATGCACCCTCAGCTACATTGTTGCTCCTCTCTGCCTGTCTACGTAGTCTCCTTCATCTTTACGCTACAGCTCTTTAGCCAAGCGCTGCCCCCTCTCGTTTTGATTTGCACCTGCGGCCAACTCCACGCAGCCTTCAACGCTGCCATTGCCATTCCTTATACGCTGTCCATCTCACTTTCACACCCTCCATTCTGCTGCCAAGAAACCTGCAAAAAAAAAAAAAAAAAAAACCTGCGTTATCCCTTATTCACCTCCAAACCCTCGTTGTTGCCGCTATCTCATACTTCCCATCCGCACTTCAGCTCCACTGCCTGATAACCATCCTTCTCCTCCACGCAGATCTGCCTACAACTCTTAGCCCCATCTAGACTCGCAGCCTCTTCAAAAGCTTCAGAAAATCCATTGCAAACGCTTTCTGCTAGCAATAGCTTTCCTCCACGTAGTTTTTTTCCCCTGTGGCTCCCTTCCTTGATATCCTCGCTATCCATCCGCCATCAAACCCTCATTCTGCGTCAAACTCCTCATCGTTCCTCAACCTGCAATTGCAAACAACTCCTCTCCTCGCTTCGCCGTCAATGCATACCTGCAGAAATAATACAACAAGCATTCGATTTTTTTTATTATGTATGTTTATGAGTTAGGGTTAGCCTCCTTTCGAATTTTTGTTTGTTTGTTTGTTATGAATTAGCCTAGACTTATATTTGATTTCATTCTTTGCTTAAGCTAAGATTCAACAAAAGTTCAAAAAAAAAATCGTTTGGTTTCATTTTGTTTTATTTAGATTTTATTTTTCATCGTCTTATTTTAACTTTGATTTTTTTATTTAAAAAAAAAAAAACAACAACAACTCTTCTAAATCATAAAAATAAAAAAATCCTAGAAGTTAAAAATCTAAAAAACATCTAAAAAAAATTCTAAACATTAAAAAATTAAAAAACTTTAAAAAATCCTAAAAAAATCAAAATTTTCAAAATATAAAAATGAAAAAACTTTTAAAATTCTAAACATTTAAAAAATTTAAATTTGTGATTAAGGATTTACATTAAGGGGCTTTTTCACTTAAACGTTAAAAATTTTAATGTGGCTTGTGGCCCATTAAAATTTCGATTTTTGACCTGTTGATTAATTTTAAATTCCTTG
Organism: Pinus tabuliformis; assembly: GCA_031772625.1. Classification (NCBI taxonomy): domain Eukaryota; kingdom Viridiplantae; phylum Streptophyta; class Pinopsida; order Pinales; family Pinaceae; genus Pinus; species Pinus tabuliformis. Next base: position 296,542,375 of record CM062815.1, on the reverse strand, counting down.
GTGTCTCTGATCTTAAATGCTAAATCTTAAATACTCATGATTCTTCTATAGTCTAGTGCGATAAATGTTAAAAGAAAATTAATTAATTCTAGATCTTGGTCATTAACGATAAATCGTCTTAAATCTGGAATATCTTGCGTCATACAGTGTTGGGCGTTTTTGTGGATTATTTATGATTGTCACTTTTTGTCACATATTGAAAATCATTCTGGATAGCTTGTTTTATTGATGGTTAATTCAAATATCGAAGGCACTAGTCTATAATTGTTTTTATCTTGTGGTCGTGTCTTGTTTACGTTGGCGTTTAATCTATCAATCTATTTTAGTCATCTAAATTCATCAAGTTGTCCATCTTTAAAATCTCCTAGAGCCCGTAATCCACAGGCTTTCTCATCCATTTACCTATGGACTACCCCCTTTGACTTGTCTAGGAGAGTGTCTAAATGGAGTGAGTAAGGATTTAAGAGTGACATCCCTTACTTTGAGCGTTGTCGCACTGCCTAGACATTTTGTGCGACAATAGGTCCTAAGCAATTTCAGTCTCAAAATGAAAAATCAATTCAACAAAATGATAAGGCAAATAAAAACAAAGGGAAGAAGACTGATAGACATTGCAACTTTTGTAATCGAGATGGCCACTTAGAATCCAAATGCTTTAAGAAGATGAAAGCCTTGGAAGCAGCAATGAAGAAGCATAACATTCATTTGGAGCACTCTTCAACTTCAACTTCATCTTTGGGAATAACACTTTTTGCATGTGGTTGTCAAGCATCTTGGTCTGGTTATGCACTAAATGTATCTTCTTCTTCTCACTCTCATGAGTGGCTCATTGATTCTGGAGCTTCTTCAGCAGCGTTGTTGAAAAAAAGGATGTGAACCTTCAAATGTGCATTTGATTACAAGGCCCTAAACAAGAGGACATTGAAAAATAGATACCCTATCCCATGCATTGATGAGTTGATGATGAGCTTAAAGGAGCTAAATACTTCTCTAAGATAGATTTGTGCTCTAGGTACATCAAGTTTGGGTAAGGGAGAAGGATATCCCAAAGATTGCATTCAAATGCCACTGCGGACACTTTGCATTCATGGTTATGCCCTTTGGTCTAACCAATGCTTCAACTACCTTCCAGGCGTGCATGAACCATGCGTTCTGCAAGAAGCTATGCAGATGTGTTCTAGTATTCTTTGATGACATTTTGATATACACCAGAACGTGGGAGGAGCACCTTCAACATTTGGAGGAGGCATTGTGTATTCTTGAGGAGAAACAACTATATGCTAAGATGTCCAAGTGTGAGTTTGGACTAGCATATATGTTATATCTTGGCAATGTGATCAATGAGGACAGAGTGTGTGTTCACTAGGAGAATATTAGGGTCATTCTGTATTGGCCTACACCTAAGAATATGACTAAGTTGTGAGGGTTCTTGGGCATATGCACATACTACAAGAGGTTTGTGAAGGGGTTTTCTCAGCTAGCAACACCCCTCATGGATTTAGCAAAAAAATAGGCTTTCAAGTGGACAGATGTGGCACATGAGGCTTTTGAGTGCCTCAAGAAGGTGATAAGTGTTGAATTTTCTAATTCTATCAGTTAGAAAATTAATTTGTATTCTGTTGGTTTATTTCTTCTACTTGTAAATTTTGAACAAGTTATTTAAAACATTTAAATACCGAAATAAACACAATATTGTCACAACATCTACAGATCATCAGCTGAAAGAAAACAAACACACAAGTGACACTGTTATTTTTGAACAAATGTCTATGGAAAAATCCAATGTGGGAAAACTGGTGGAGCTACTATGAGGGTTTATTATTATGTAGTATTTCCTCGAGTACAACTGGGTGCCTAACCGGCTCACCCGACAGAGAAAAATAGACGGCAGCAATACCTCTATATTCGGAAACAGGTATTCAAAAAACCTGTCCCACGACACCCTCTCCGGCACAACTAAAGCTCAGCATTGGCCCTTCTGGCCTCTGCGTCAGCCCCAGGATCCTCCGCGTCAGCCCTCTGAGGCACTGGGCAACCTCTAGGACCCTCTACATCACTTTAGCAGCCTGTACGTGGATGACACAGTCCCTCTAGCCTCTGCGCTATCTTTGTTGGGCTCTGCGTGGCCTAAATTGGTTGTTGCTCTCGCTCTCCCTGCTTCTACGCTAGTCTCTCAGTATTGTCTCTGCCTCTCTGCCCAATACTCACTACCCTTCGCTGCTGATGACTGATTCAACTTTGCTTAGCAACCTTGCTTTAGCAAAATGAATCACTGATCACTCTGGTGTGTTCTCCAACTGACCCCCAAGCCTCTTCTTATAATTTTATCGTTGGTCCTTCAACGGTTGAGATTAAATCTCTATTCAACGGCTAAGATTAGATTTGGCTTGATCCATGACTTTTGGAACCTTCTAACCCAGTTTTATATTAATACCCATTAATATTTTATTTTTCCTAAGTTTAGACTTAGGAACTCCATTAAAAATATTAATTATTTTAATATCTCCCAAATAGGGTATAATCTGTCCAAACCATTTCTGGGTCTTGGATATCTCATGTGCTTTAGACTCTCCACCAATTTTCATGGCTAGAGCACATCTGATGTTATCCAAAATCAATACTCCCTCTTAGCAAGGATTGTGCTCTAGTAATACTCCTCACTGAGCATCACTCTGATTATTCAGCACCGGTACCTGTGCTGATGCTAGGCCTCCCCACCCAACATCCTCTGCACTACTGCATCCTATACTTCTACCCATGGCTCTGTCACTGCCATTGTTGCATCCGTACGACAGCTCCCTCTGCATCTGTGCTGCTGCTGGTCCATCCTCCCAACAATTCATCTGCACTGCATCCCCCTCTCATCATGTTGCATCATGCTACTGCATACTGCTACTGCATTGCAACTCAGTTACTGAGAAGTAAGTAATTGATCCTCCCAACTTCTGACATCCCTGTCAGGCTAGAAACACTCCCGATGTTGAAGCTCCCTCTGTCGTTAACAAGTGATCCCTCTACTGACCTCTGCGCTTCTACAACAACTCCCTTCATCTCACACCGTTGCACACGTCCCTGTGCCATCCTACACCGTTGCAACACTCTTGTGCCTCTTGCACTGTTGCAGCCTGCTAGTCTTGCGCTACCCTGGGACTCCTGCACTAGAGCACTCTCTGTCGCTTCATCCGCATTTGTCTCTACTTCCATCCGCCAGTCCTGCCACTCCTCTTCGGGTCTCCCGTAGCAAGGTATAATCCAAGAGCTTGGGTACCTCAAGGATCTTTCCCCTCATTACCTGTAGTCTTCCTTACTACAGCTCGATGTCTCCCCACTTCTTCTCGAGTGGCACATGAGCACTCATGGCACAATCATCATCCTCAACTTCTTTCTCTACCTTCGCTGGTGCTACCTTAGACTTAGAAGCCTCTCCCTCAGTGTTACTTGGGAGTGGGAGCGAAAGTGGGGAGCAGGAGCGACATTTTCAGAAGCTCCCGGTTTGGGAGTGAATCTCGAAGCGATTTTTTAAAAATATATATATTTTATATTTTGATACATATATGTCAACAAAAACATGTAGAATGATGAATTAGATATAAAAAACATAAACAAACATAGATTGATCATTGAACCATATCACATCAATCATCTAGAAGTTATAATCTTCATCAACCATGTCCACAAGTTAGTAACATACATATTAAAACTGTAACATATTGAGTCTCGTGAATCATGATTCATCAAATTCAATCTTAAAGTTTCAACTTCAAGCTTTCAAAATTGAAAATTCAATATATAACATTTATCATCATTGATCACCAAAGTTGTACTTGTAAGCTAAGTTTAACCATTACAAGAAATAATATCTTAGATATTTCTAAGTTCTAACTGTTAACATGAAATGAAATGTTATAAAATGAATTATGAATAATGAAATGAAATGAAACAACTTTAGTCTTTCATGAAGCATCATATTCATAATTCACAATCATTACCAATGAGTTATAATTGCCAACTTCAAACTTCAAACTTTCATTGTCACAGTCATATATTGTTTACAAAAAATATCATTATGATATGAAAGAGTCAAGAGTCAAGAGTCAAGGACTCAAGACTCAACATTTATGAAAACTAATAGAAACTAGAAAAGACAAGTAAATTGTAAATCTACATGTGGCCCTTGCCATGAGAGTCTCCTATATGAGCAAGTCGTGGTGGTCTTCTAGGAGTCTCCCGCACAGACCGACGACCAGAACTAGAAGGCACATGCCCTTCACGTGAGGGTGTAGATGGAGGTGGCGACAACAAAGGAACAAGACTCGAAACTCGAGCACTACTATTGGATGGTGGAGGTGGCATGGCTGTTGCAGCTACTTCATCTTCATCCCTTATAAGTTCCTCTTCCAGTTCTTCAAGATGTATAGTTCCATCCTCCAAATTGTCATCCTCTGGGTGGTTGTCCCAAATTTTATATGTTGGATCCTCATAAGCCCGCTCACAGTAATGACTCAAAAACCTCAAGTTGTAGTGCACATAAACCAAGCTTTCTACCCGGTTTTCTTTGAGTCTGTTTCTTTTCACATTATGTATGAAGTTGTAGGTGCTCCAACACCTCTCTGCAGAAGAAGTATTTACAACCTGTGATAGAACTTTTTTTGCCAATTTTGGCAAAAGTCCCTGGCCGCCATATGTTTCCCACCATGTGAGAGAATCAAATCTGTCTCTGTCTTCCATTTTATGGAAGGTACCAAACAAACCGGTGCCACTTAAGTATCTGCCTATTTCAAGGCGCACAGCTGCACATTCCTCCCTGTCAGGTATCAACTTTTCTAATGCATCCAAATATCCTCTAGTTACCTCTGCATCTAAATGGGGTTTGGTCCTAATCCCACCCCCTGGTGCAGGTTGGCCCAACCAAGATGTAGAGTAGTATTTTGGCGTAAGGATATATGCCAAGCAATGTAGTGGAAGATTAAGTTTATTCCACTGTACACACACACAATCGTGAATCAATTTGTACAAGTCGGGATCTTTGTTATGAACAATATCTTTTATTTTCCCCAACATGGTATCTGTCTGCTCATACACCTTGCCAATCACTGGTTTATCTGTATCTGCAAACCGAATCATGTGATAAATGGGCTTGGTGAAATCCAATACTTGCCTCACACTTGACCAAAACATACCATCGAGAGCGGCCTCCTCCACTAGTTCAAAACCTCTCCTGTCAACTGCATTTGTAGCCCTTTCCTTTAATACCTGCCAGTGTGGACTTGATACCATGCTAGCCAATGAATCTCTTACCTTCAAAAGGCGCCTGAAGCTGAGGTAATAGCTACCAAATCTAGTCCTCACAATCTTCAACAACTCCAATTTTGAGTGACTGCAGAAAAGGCCATGGGTATTGCTATGATTTGTAATAAATTTTATCATTTGTTTGTCTTTCTTGTACAAATCACCAATCCATTTGTATTATTCATTTTTGTTCTTAACAACATCATGCATCAAAAGGTTCAATGTGTGAACCAAACACTCAGACCAAAATATGTTGGGGTATTTATCCTCAATAATTGCTCCTGTTGCCTTACAATTAGGAGCATTATCAGTGATGACTTGGATGACATTGTATGGCCCAATACGATCAATTGTTTCAAGTAATGCTTCTGCACTGTTGATGCCAGTCTTGAACTTCTCTGAGTAATCATATGCGTTTAGAAAGATGGCACCACTAACAGACACAGCAAGAACACTTATCAATGGCTTGCCTTTTACATTTGTCCATCCATCAGATACAATGGACACCCCATGGTCAATCCAAGAACTTGTCATTCTATTCAAAGAATGTGATATTTTTACTTTTTCATGATCAAGTCCAACGGTTCTTGCCTTGTCATACCCAGGGCTCTTGTATCCTTTAGGGGCATCATTTATGGCAGAAACCATTTCGTGCCAATAAGGTGAGCGAAGAACATTGAATGGTATCCCACATGCATAGAGAAACCTGTAAACTTTTGAATCCACATCATTCCTACACCCCTCATCAAGGAAATCTGATATGGTTCTACGCCTTAAAGCTAGTGACCCTATGCCTCCATATCCACTGCCTTGGGAGGATGCTGAAGGAGTTCTTTGTGCTTGTGATTGTGAGCTTGGTTCAAAGAAACCCCTTGATTTTTTAGATTCGTATTGGGCTTCCTCCTCTTCCCTTATGTATTTGGCTCTATCTGTTGCTGACACAGCTGCACAAGTTTTGATTCCTATTTGTTTATCTCCATCCCATGGCCTTTTCCCACAAAGGTGTTTTCTGGCACGGGTTTATGAACCTGTGTAATTATTGTTGCAATGGGGGCAATGAAATTTAGTGGTTACACCCCCTTTCCCTGCTTCGCCTGTTAACATATTTCCACAATGGGGTTTGGTCTTGTTTAGTTTTTTGAGAGTCATGTTCACCCTCCTCCAGCTCCTCCTCACCGGGGTTTTCATCAAATCCACTTTCTCCAGCTTCTTCATCCCCCTCTTCATTTTGGCTCCTCCATTTCCTACTCTCCAGCACCATAATAACCAGAAAAGGGACCAAGAAGAAGAAAATGCCAAGAAATATAACCAGGTCCATGATGTTTGATATTTGTAGGCTTTTGAATCTGCAAAATTTAATGGGAATGGGAATGAGAAAATTAAAAATGTATTTAGTTTTACTATTTAGTATTTAGTATTTATTAATTTAATTTATTTAGATTCATGATTCATTTACTAAATAAGCTATACATTTACTAAATTTCTAACTAAACTAAACTAAATTACTAATTACTAAGTAACTAAAGTTTAAACTACTAAATTTGAGAATCTATGAGAGGGAAGAGAGAACCGGCACCGAAAAATAAACGATCGACTAGGGTTTCGAGTTGCAACGGGAGTTTTCATCCATGGACGGATGCAGAGGAGGGAGATCTTCTCCCTCCTACAAGGAGGTCGTGGCCAACAAGGGCAAGAAGCCCCCAGAAAAAGTCAGAAAGTTTACGGGAGAAGGAAAGAGTAACATGGAAGAGGAGGAAGAAGCGGCTAAAATAAAGGAGAACAACAACACTAAAGACAAGGAGGAAGATGACAAAAAACAGGAAACAAAAGAGAAAAAAAAAAAGGGACCTTGTAAACCCAAAGCTGAAATAACACCTAGAGTAGTTTTAAAGGATCCTGCGTTGCAAGCACATAAGGATCACATGCAAACCTACGGAATCATCTGCAAATTCATGGGACTATGGCCCACAGAAAAATCTTTACAAACATGGATCAAATACCACTGGAAACCTAAAGGGAGCATTGATCTACACCTTGGGTCAAAGGGTTTCTTTACCATGGTGTTCACAAGTATTGAGGATAAAGACAGAGTGTTTGAAGGAGGGCCCTACTTCTATGCAACAACAGGTCTCTATATGAGGCCATGGAAGATGAACTTTGTCCCGGAACGAGAAACGTTCACATCAGTCCTAGTCTGGGTAAGACTCTATTCTCTACCTCTTGATTACTGGCAACCTGAATCGTTAGCTACCATAGGCAATAAATTAGGTAGGTTTGTCAAAGCTTCAGAAGCTACTAGAAGGGGAAAATATACTTCCTTTGCTAGGATATGTGTTGAGATGGATCTATCAGGAGCTCTTCCGAATGAGGTGATATTGGAAGTTTTTGATGAAGAGTGGGTTCAAACGGTGGACTACGAGCATATTCCGTTCAGATGTCATAGATGTCATGAACATGGGCATCTTCTCAGAGACTGCCCTCTAGGCAAAACAGAGAATAAAAGCAAACCTAATACAATGAAAGACCCGGACAACTTTCACAAGGTGGTCCATAAAGGAAAAGGCGGCAAAAGAGGGCAAAAGCTACAACAAAATGAGGGACAACAAGTTAGGCGGAACCAGTTCCAAGTTCTGGAAGAGGACGAAGAAAGAACAACAGAAAATCAAGCAAATGAAGGAAGTATGGGAGAGAAGGAAAAAGAAGGAAACTGTGATCAAACACAGGAAAATGATAAGCAGATAGGGATAATGTTGAGTGACACAGAACCAGAGATGGACCAGGAAATGACCCAGAGTGAAATGGAACTGGAGGAAACTGAGCTACAGGAGATTCTGGAAAGAGAACACCTGGATCTGGAAGGATTCTTAATTCAGGGTACTTCTGGTGGGGTAGAATCGTTACCTCAGGAAGAGCTCAATAGAATACAACAGTTGTATTTATGGAAAACTCAGGAAAAGGGTTTGGAGGGAGCCAAAAACAGGAACAGGCTGAGTAGCGAAGGAGTGAAAACGATAAAATCTACTCCAGGTTTAGCACCCAGAAACCCAGGAAAAAAGAGAGGCAGAAAAAAGCAGAATGAGCTATTGATGGAGTGTGGAAAGCTCATGATAGATTCAGGTAAGATGAAAGATCTTACCAGCTACTCCTTCACAAATATTTAATCATGAAGTTTATTTCTTGGAATATTAGAGGTCTAGGCAGTAAAAGAAAACAGAGATTGCTTAGCAATAGAATGAAACAGGCTGCTCCGGATATAATTTTTATCTAGGAAACGAAATGTTCCATTCAAAAGTTAAGGCAACTACATAGCAAATGGCTCAGTAGGTTTGAATATCTAGAAGTTAAAGCAGAGAATACAGCAGGAGGTATTCTCACTCTTTGGAACCCTCAAAGAATTGACATAATTGATGCAGAGGCTGCAAGGAATTATTTATCAGTAGTGATTCAGCCTGTAGGGGATAGGAGTACCTATCTAGTCATGAATGTGTATGGCCCTCAAAGGATAGAGGAGAAACTCAGGCTGACAGATTCCCTTGTGAATCTCAGGGAGAGACATGCCGAAATACCTTGGATCATGGGAGGGGATTTCAATATGATAAAATCACTTTCTGAAAAAAAAGGTGGAACCAGAGCACTAAGTAAAGATTCTTTAGCTTTTCAAATCTTTACAGATAATATGAAATTAGTGGATGTGGAAACAAACAATGGCCTCTTCACTTGGAACAACAAGAGAGGAGGGGAGTCTCAGGTAGCATCTAAGTTGGATAGATTCATTATCTCTGAGGATCTAATGCTTTTAGATAAGGAAATAATAGCAAGTGTTCTTCCCGTTGGAGGCTCAGATCACTGGCCAATTCAAATGGAGATCCAGGGTATAGGCTCCCCCCGGAATACACCTTTCAGATTTGAGAATATTTGGCTTTCACACCCAGATTTCATCAGTAATATTGAAAAATGGTGGGCAGAAGATCTACAGATTCAGGGAACTAGAATGTTCATGCTTCATAAAAGATTAAAGCACATAAAAATGAGGCTCAAAGAATGGAATAAGAAAGATTTTGGCAATATTTTTGCAGAAAAGAAATCAGTCGAAAACAAAATGCAGAAACTCAACCAAGCTATGATCACGAAAGGTTTTGATAAAGACAAAAATGATCTAGTGGAGAAACATCATCAAGACTGGGAGAACTTGTGTAAACAAGAGGAAATATTCTGGAGACAAAAATCTAGAGTCCAATGGCTAAAAGAAGGAGAGCGTAATACAAGATTTTTTCACAGATCCACCATGGCGAATAGAGCACACAACAAAATTTCTTCAATAAAAAAGGAGGATGGACAACTTCTACAATCCCATGAAGATATAGAGGCGGTGTTAGTTCAACACTTCCGAGAAATAGCCCAGGAAAGTAATCCAGAAAGAGAACATCATATCAGGGACTTAATCAAGCATATACCTAAGCTGGTGTCTAGAGAGGACAATTTCAATCTCAACAGACCAGTGACTGAAGAGGAGGTCAATGAGGTTCTCAATGACATGCAGAATGGCAAAGCACCAGGCCCGGATGGCTTCAATGTAGATTTCTTTAAAGCTTGCTGGAATATTGTAAAAGAGGATATTTTGAATGTTGTGGAAGACTCCAGGATAAACAGAACCATCTTGAGAGCTCTCAACACCTCCTTCATCTCCCTGATCCCTAAACAGGAAAATGCTCAAACACCAGATAGGTATAGACCCATAGCACTATGCAATGTGGTATACAAGATAATATCCAAGGTTGTGGCCAACAGACTTAAACCTCTGCTTCCTTCTCTGATTTCGGGGGAACAATCAGGTTATGTCGAAGGCAGACAAATTCTAGACAACATTATTCAAGCTCATGAAGTGGTTCACTCATTAACCAACACAAGGAGAGCTGGTATGATCTTGCAACTGGATATAGCAAAAGCTTATGACAAAGTGAACTGGACCTATATCAGGAAAGTGCTAAAGGCATTTGGTTTTGATCACAATTGGGTAAGATGGGTCATGGCCTTGGTTACCTCTTCCAGCTTTTCAATATTGGTTAATGGCTCTCCTTCTGAGATTTTTCTTCCTTCAAGAGGGCTGAGGTAGGGGGATCCACTTTCTCCCTTCCTATTCATACTCATGATGGAAGGTCTTGGCTGGTCTATCAAGCATGCCAGAGTTATGGGAAAAATTCAAGGTCTTCCACTGAAGGAGAATGGTCAGGCTTTGACACATCAACAATTTGTTGATGATACCATGTTACAAGGAATCCCCACAGTCAAAGAGGCTCGGGCGTACAAACAAATACTGAATGATTTTTCCATGGCTTCAGGTATGGAAGTTAACCTCTCCAAATCCAAAATATTTTTCTTTAATACTCATATTGCTATTCAGAGAAATATCTCTAGAATTCTAGGCTTTCATAGGGATTCCCTCCCTTCAAAATATTTAGGAGTTCCTATAACGGCGAAACCCTTGCACAAGAGCATTTGGGAACCGTTGATCAACAAAATGAAGGATAAAGTCAGAAATTGGACGAGCAGATCTTTAAATCTGGTAGGTAGACTCGTGCTGACAAAGGCGGTGCTCCAATCAATTCCAATTTTCATGCTATCAGCACTACCGGCCCCTAAAGGAGTTTTGCAGCAATTCAGAAACATCCAAAGAGACTTTCTCTGGGGCAGGGAGGAAGCTAGAAAGAAGTGGGCCTTGGTCTCTTGGGAAAAGATCTATAAACCCAAGAATCATGGGGGCCTTGGCTTAGATGACAAGGAGATCCTAAGTAAGGTTCTAGGGGCCAAACTCTGGTGGAGGTGGGTTAAAAATCCCAAGGCGCAATGGGCAAGCATATGGAAAGAAAAATATGCTAGCTCTTGGCATCACACTGATCTCATAAGGATGTCTGGAAACATAAAAGGCTCTGCCATCTGGAATAAAGCCTGGGAGAACAAAGGTTTAGTACAAAAAAACAGCTTTTGGGAAATCAGAGAAGGAGACCTTGCTCTTTTCTGGGAGGACAAATGGCAACAAGAACCAAAACTGTTAAAAGAGGATTTTTGGAACCTTAAGCATGAGACTGACACCCAAGGTTTGACTAGAGTGAAAGATTTTTGGGATTATACCCACAATACTGGAAAATGGAGGATATGGAAGAATATAGATTGCAGGAATGATAGAATGCTGAAAACAAAAGCAGAGGCTCTTGGAAAAATGTTGGAACAAAGGATGATCTTGGTGTCTGAAGGGTAGGACCAACTCAGATGGGGAAACAACAATGAAGGCATCTTCAATATTAAGGAAGCAAAAAGTATTCTCCTTGAGCTAGTTTCCCAGGCTCCGAACAGAACCTCGCTAAACCTTTGGAGACATCAAGGTTGGATGAAGATCAAACTCTTCATGTGGTTGGTTCTTCAAAGGAAAATCTTGACTTGGGACAACATTAGAAAGAGGGGCATACTAGGACCTTCCATATGCCAGCTCTGTGAAGCCCAAGAGGAAACTATGGAACATCTTCTCAACAGTTGTAATTTCACTTCCAGGCTATGGGACGTTGTTGCCAACATTTTTCAACAGTCTGACAAGGACAAAGAGAGTATTACTAACACCCTTAACAGATGGAGGAGAAATTTTTCGGATAATGAAGTTCTCAACCTAGCTTGGGCTCTCATGCCAAGTTTTATTATTTGGAATATATGGAAAGAAAGGAATAAGAGAATCTTTAAAAATGAAACTGTTTGATCAGATCTTAAAACAAATCAAGGAGACGGTCAGCTCAACAGTCAAGAATCTTCCCAAAAATCCTCCCACAGGAGTAGACTTGAGAACTCTCAGGCTGTTAGGATTGCAGGGGATCATCCCCCTAAGCCAGAATAGAACAGCAAGCAAAAGGGAATCTGAAAAAGAGTACTGGCAACCTCCTCCAAGAGGTTTTTTGAAATACAACATAGATGGAGCCTCTAAAGGCAACCCCAGAATAGCTGGCTTTGGGGGGGTTCTGCGGGATGAAGCAGGTAACATCCTCTCTCTCTTCCATTGTCATTTAGGAAGAGCCACCAATAATATGGTGGAATTAATGGCGATGGAGCAATGCTTAGATTTGTTGAAGCAGGAAAACTACCACAACGTGATCATTGAAGCTGACTCTGAGTTAGTTATTAACTCAGTAAAAAGAATCAATTGCGGATCAGAGCCGGAGAAAGTCTCACAGCACTGGAAGTTAATCCGGGTTTTCCAGAGAATTCAGGGTCACCTTCAGGGGCTTTTCTTAGTCAGGTTCAATCATGTGCGCAGAAAGGCTAACAAACTGGCAGATTTCTTGGCCAACCAAGGAGTTAGCTGCAAGGAAAGCAGAGTTGTGACAGGGTGGCAAGCAATGCCACATGGCAATCTGAAAACTCTTAGTCATAATCTTGCGGAAGAGGACAAAGAAGTGTTTCGGGATAAAACTAAAAAGGAAAGGTCTCAATGAGAAATTCTTGGTTGGATCCCCTCATTTTGGTCAAACATGTAGGTGGAAGGAAAATTAAGGCAGGCTTTTGCAACACTGATAATATCAACTTCAGGATTCAACGGCATAGGCCAGGCAACTGGCTTCGTTCCAAAAAGATCAATGCAAATCCTGGTTGCAGACACTTTAATCACGACAAGGAGGAGTGGAACGACGTGCTCAACATTCCAGAGGTAATGAAAGGGGTTCAGGATTATGACGGCAACCATTTTTCCCATGGTTTCACCATGTGGAAGGAAAAACCACTTCCTAAGCGGTTTGCTGGTGATCGCACCACTCTCAATCGAAAGGTGGTTTTTGTCAATCGGAAGCGATTCCATACACCTGATGACACGTGGAGGAGGGAGGGTGCGGTAAACCGCCCTCATCGCACGGTAAAGTTTGGGAAAATCAGCGGTGCAATATGGATCTCATCCGTTGGTTGCCGCGGCGTTAATCAATGATCAGAAATTATCGTGCAGTTTGGTTGGGGCGGAGCGTTATCCAGTGCGCGGCTTCTCGGAAAAGTTAATTTTTGTCGGGTTGGAATTCTGGCATTTTGGGCCAAGCGATATGGTTTTGGGCCGTCGGATTTAGAAGCAGGGTTCAACGATCCGGATTGAGCGTGCAGTTATGTGGGGCCAGGGAGTTAAGTTAAGCATGTCTTCGAGAAGCGATTTTCTCCTCCGCTGTTGGGTCTAGATGTGACTTGGAAAGTCACGGTTAATTCGGTTGGTTTAGTGGGTCTTGGTGGAGGCTTTGTTTGGTTCATCATTTGCCCATCTTCCCTTTCAGATCCTTTGTCGGGTCTTAGTTTTAGGTTGGGGGCCTTGCCTCTGGCGGTGAGCAACCTTGTTCTTGGTCCACATTGTCTGGTGGACAACTGTAAATTTTGTAAATTATTTTTCGATTAATGGTTATGGAAGGAACGTCTCTTGCCTTAGCAAAAAAAAAGTTTAAACTACTAAATTACTAAGTTACTAACTTCCTTGCAGGCTTGCTCCTTGCTCCTTGGCACTCGCTCCTCGCTCCTCCTCGCTCCTTTGCACAATCTCCTTGGCTCTCCTCAACTCATTCAAGTCACAATGAAATACAAAATGCCCCCCAAGCCCTTATAAAAAAAAATAAAAAATAAAAATTAAAATTAAATTTTTTTTGGCGTCTACGATTTTTTTTTCGCGCTTTTCACTCCCGGTGGCGCGCGCGTCACTCCTGGAGAAAAAATTAAAAGCCCGGGAGCGATCAGGAGTGATCGCTCCCGAGCTTTAATTTTCGCTCCAGGAGCGATGGTTGCGATGCTCTCAAAGTCACTTCCTGTTTTGGTAGGAAGCGCAAATGTTTTTATCAGGAGCGCGCTTCCGACCCGCTCCCGAGCCACTCCCGCCCAAAGCACGGATTGGGAGCGGGTTCGAGGGGGGGGCGCTCCCCCGTAACTCTGCTCTCTCTTACTCTTCTTCCTCGGACACTAGTTCGCATAGTGACTCAGTTCCTCACAATGGAAGCACTTGACCTTAGAGAGGTTCTTCTTCTTCCTCTTCTCCTGCTTTCTCGCAAATGCCAGAGCTGCATCCTCTTCCTCTTCCTTATTGATCCTGACCCCTTTGCTGCTACTCCCTATTTTGGTCAGTCGTCTGATCTCTTCTTGATGAAGAGCCGCCCATAGTTCTTCCCAATCCGGAAGACTCGCCCTGCCCAGTATGCTCTTGACAAATGTCTCCAAATCCTTGGAGACTTCGTTAAGTGCGGTCCTTACCATCAACTTCTGATCCGGCGTGGCCCCTATGGAAGTCAGTTGATCATGGATCTCCTTCAACTGACCAAGGAAGAGATCTATCTGCTCTCCCTTCTGCATCTGGTATTACCTTAGTTGATTCTCCAGGAGCATCTTCCTCTGCATGGAAGTATGTTGATATAATGTCTTCAAAGTGTCCCACATATCCTTTGTCGTTTCCTTCTCGGCAATATATGGGACCACATGATCCTTGACCCCATCAAGGATGATACACTTTGCCTTAGTCATTTCCTCCTCGTACCTTTCATTAGCTACCGGGTCAACTGGGATAACCATCACTCTCAAGGTGAAGCCCTTGATACGATGCCTGACTAGAATGAACAAGATCCTGGCCTTCCAGACCACAAAGTTGGAACCTTCCTCCAGCCTATCCTGATCTCTCAGCCCATTCACGACCATCTCACTGCTCTTCTGCCGACTCCTCCGAGTCTCTCTACTTCCTGCCTGGAAGTTCTCGGTTCGACTCCTGCTAAGTCTCTCTACGTCCCGCCTGGAAGTTCTTGGTTCAACTCCTGCTGAGTCTCTCTACTTCCCGCTAGAAGTTCTCTTCTGGACTCTTTCTTATTCCTGATTTCCCTTCTAGAAATCATTCTGCCAATCGTCAAGTTGCCCCTCTCCAATCGTCTATGCGGCTACAACACAGATCCAGATTCCTTGGCTAGAAATCTGCCTCGGTAGCAACTCCCTCTACCTTGGTTTTTCCCTGTTAGGTACTATTCTGACCACAATACCCCACCAGCTTCGCTCTCGCAAACTGCCCACAGCTTCCTTCGCCCCAACAAATGAAGGACTGAGCCTCTTGGCTCTGTGCAATCTTGGCACTGGCAAAGCAGCTCCCTCAGCCAATTGTGTCAGCTCTCTTGGCCTCTGCGTGGCTCTACGTGAGCCTGTTTTTTCCCTCCTCAGCCTCTGCGTTGGCCTCTCTCAGGCTCGGACTGATGACGCAGTCCCTCTACATCAACCCTTCCTTTGTCGCTTCTGCAAGGATCAGCTACTGTCACTCGGGACAGTTGATTCTGCTGCAAATGCTCTGCTCAGCTGATGCCTTCAGCTCTTCTGTGATCTGCAACCACGCTCTGATACCATGTTTAATTTTTTAATTCTATCTGTTGGAAAATTAATTTGTATTCTGATGGTTTATTTCTTCTACTTGTAAATTCTGAACTAGTTATTTAAAACATTTAAATACTGAAATAAACACAATACAGCCACAACATCTACAGATCATCAGCTGAAAGAGAACAAACACACAAGTGACACCACTATTTTTTAACAAATGTCCCCAGAAAAACCCAATGCGAGAAAACCGTTGCAGCTATTCAAAGGATTTATTATTATGCCGTATTTCCTTGAGTATAACTGGGTGCCTAACTGGCTCACCTGACGGAGAAAAATACACAACCAAATACCTCTATATTCGGAAACAGGTATTCAGAAAACCTGTCCCACAAAACCCTCTTCGACACAACTAAAGCTCGGCGCTGGCCTTTCTAGCCTTTGCATCAGCCTCTCGCTGACCTGTGTTAGCCCTAGCACCCTCTGAGGCATTGCGCAGCCTCTGGGACCCTCTGCATCACTCCAGCAGCCTCTGGGACCCTCTGCGTCACTCCAGCAGCCTCCGTGTCGATGACGCAGTCCCTCTGGTCTCTACGTTGTCTCTGTTGGGCTCTATGTGGCCTGAACTAGTTGCTGCTCTCGCTCTCCTTGCTTCTGCGTTGGTCTCTCAATATTGTCTCTTCCTCTCTGCCTAGTACTCACTGCCCCTCGTTGCTGATCACTGATTCAACTTTTCTTAGCAACCCCTCTTTAGCAAAATGAATGACTAATCACTCTGATGTGTTCTCCAACTGACCCTCGAGTCTCTTCTTATACTTTTCTCATTGGTCCTTCAACAACCGAGATTAAATCTCTAATTAACGACTAAGCCATACGGGAAATTTATGCTCAAGCAAGAGGGGGTTGAGAAAGTTAAGCCTCGCTTCTATGGGATGTACAGGGTGATCAGGAATGTTGGGGAGGTTGTGTATGATTTGGAGATTCCAGAAGGAAGCAAGATACACATTGTGTTCCATGTGTCTTGCCTGAAGAAGGCCTTGGGACAATAGGTTACAACTGCCATAGAGTTACCACCCTTAGATGATGAGGGGCATTTAATTTTGGTACCAGAGTCTATCTTGGAGGTGAGAGAGAGGAAGCTCAGGAATAGGCTCATCAAAGAGTTCCTAGTCAGATGGAAGGATTTTCTAGAGGAGGATGCCACATGGGAGGGAGAGTAGGTGCTACAACATCCAACATTACAGTTGCTTGAGGACAAGCAAAATTTGGGTGAGAAGGATTGTGATATCCCCATTAAATAAAATATGCTAAGAAATTCTCTATTTTTGAATTTTTGACATTTTGATGTTGTGAACATAGGAAAAGTGCTTTAAGTAGACCCCCATTTAATTTTTGGAGAAAAAGGAGGCTATGCACATTATAGAAAAAGGAATAATTATTTTGTTAGTGGAAGGTGGGGACAACAAAAAGGGGAATTCGACCCCCTTGAGGAAATTTGCATTAGAGGAGAGAGGGAAGAGAGAAGGTGGTTCGAATTAGTGGAATTGGGGGCCCACCAAGGGAGAATGGACCAAGATCTATATAAATCACAAGAAAGCCTCATTTTGGGATCTTTTGTTTATCATTCTACAAATATCAAACTCTCTTGCAGTTGTTGAGAACAAGAAGGGAAGTGCTACTAAGCACATGAATTCCAAGCTAAAATTCCACCCCTATTTTGGAGGACTTTGAGTGCCTTCCTAGTAAGGAAAATTGGAGTCTAATTCAAGGCTTCACTTGAGCATATTGCAGAGATTTCACCCAGTTCTGTGTGTGGCTAGGGCATAGAAGGAAATTTGCACCCCTCTTTTGGAGTAGCTATAACTGGAGCGAAGTTTTGGGATTTTGAGGAGTTATTTGTATTGAGGCTAGAGTTTTGTAGTGGTTTGTAGGTTTGAGACTGAGAGAATTTCCAGGGCCTAATTTCTCTCATTTAAGTAGTGCACAGAGCTCACTGGTTGAAGCTTGTGTAGAAGAGAGGAGCAACTAGTTTCCGGGAGAGATTGGGCTGGAGGGAAAGCCTATTTTCAGAGGAGAAATTGTGTGGAATTTGGGTGACCATTCAACATTTGTTCTGAGCATATTTGAGCAGAGTATATATTGTAGTGCACAAAGCCTACCAAATAGAGCCATTCACACTTTTTGAGGTAATCCAGGCTAGTTGGAATTGGGACAAACCCTTTTTGGGTTTTCATGGGATTGGTGTGTTGAGGCTGATATTAAATTTCATAGAATTTTCTAAGAATTTTGGAGGGAAAAAACTCCAGTTCCTCTTCAACAATAGCAACTGAAATTCTAGGCAGTGCAAGTTATCTGTTTGGAAAATTTTCTAGCACTTGGGTTTACATTGTAACACCCCACCCCACATTTACTTGTGTTGGGTAGCGGATCCTCCCATAGCGGATTTTTAGGGCTTAAAGCCCAGTTTTGGGTCAATGTAATGTAAAGACCCCGCAAAATGTGGGCGCGGAGTGCGAGAGTCTAGGGTTGTCCACCCTAAAATATTGTAATTTAATATAGAATGTGTCGGCCTACCCATGGTCTGCGGACCATGGGAATGTATAAAAAGAGTGAGGCTCTAAGGATAGAGGGTAGGTTTTTTGAGGATTGATCTTAAATGATATGGGTTTTTGAATGTGATATTCGCTCTAAGTCTATAAGTCCGAGTCTTGGGTCGTAATAGTAGGGAGAGGCTCTGCAGCTGAGTGCGCAGAGGCCTGGTAGAGTTTGCAGCTATGTGCGTAGACCCCTACAGTTGAGTGCACAGGGCGGAGTTGGGATTGTAACAGAACCAAAGTTTAATAAAGCTAAGTTGATTCTGAAATATTGTACATCTGTTCGTAGATCTGTGTGTTTATGCTTCTGTTATATTTTTATGCATCTATTTACATTCTATGATTGCACGCACTTGTTATGAAGGTGAAGGATTGTTAAGACTACTGGACCCACAAAATTAAGTCAAATCTATAATAATAACGCGGTATGGGTAAAGGATCTAGACAACACCTCTTCGCACCCTGTACCAAAACTACGCGAAGGTCAAGCAACTGCGCGAGCGCGCAAGATTGGGTCGAGAACTTCCCGGACCTCATCAAGACATCCCTAGGGTGCGGAAACCTGGTTCTAGCACCCTCCCATAATACCTCGGGTGAGAACTCAGTCCGCGCTCTACAAACCATTGCCGAAAAGGCCGGTAGTTCGGGATTTGTTTGGCTAAATCATTTCTGAACCTGGGTTAGGGCCCAACAAGCCAATAAAGGTTCTGTTGCCAGGACCGGGATCTGCCTAAGGGATGTCTGATGTCCGAACACTGGAACCCTACGAAGAAAGAAGTTGAAGATTGGTTGGACCAAAGCTTCACGAGTTTGTGACACAGGGAAATAGAACTCCGCAGATATCCGAGAAGAGGTGGCTGGATCGCTATGTATATAAAGAAATCCACGAGATCTTCTTCGCATCCTTCTCTTCAGTTATGTATGGTTGGATCGCGAGGTTAGCCGACAGCCAGGGAAGGTGCAAGCTCGATCAACCAATGGTGTGGACTCTGGAATTAGTGAGTAGACTAGAGGCATCAGAAGATAAGATCGCATGGGTCATGGACCATTGGCTCGACCGGATAATAGGGGGGTTTATCACTGAGTTGGCGATAGACACGATTGTGAGCTATAGCGAAGCAAAATGACGTTTTCTCAAGGGACTGCAAGGTAGGTACATCAAATCCTTGAATACCTGGATTAAGATGCTGTTATGTGAAAAGCGGGTTTTGCGAATACATTAATGATTGGAACAACGCGGAGCAGAAATATATACAAAGGGATTGAAGGGTTAGGGAACTGTCCTTTAATTTCACCTCTGCGAGCGAATGAGGAAGATCGCGCTCAGCGTTCCATGAGAAGTGTGGTTAGTTTGATAAGGCAGCACATTCCGCAGTTATCACCTCCACTTACGCCTTCACTCGTTTCACCTATTTCACCTCCATCTTCACCCACCCCACCTCCACCAACCCCTCAGTTCAGCATGGTGAGCGCAATCAAGCTACCCGTATTCAGAGGAGTAGAGAATGAGGATTCGACCAGTTTTGGTTTGTGGTAAGAGCAAAGTGGGAAGCATAAGGAGTCACAGATGACAACATTAAGAAGGCTACATTGGATCGCGCACTGCAGGATCACGTGCTGACATGGTATATCAAGCACTCGAATGATCACCCAAATGCAAGAATAGCGGAGATCTAGAATGCGCTGAATAGAGAATTTAGTTGGCCGAAATCAAAAACACAGTCAATCATCGGATTTAAAGAGATCGCAATGCTTCCAGGGGAGACCCCCTAGGATCTAGATTAGAGACTGAAGAGTACAATACACGAGGCTAATATGACGCTAACAGATGCGCAACACCACACATGGTTTGTGGCGTCTTTGACACCACACCTGAGGATGACGCTATCACAGTAGAAGCTTTCAACCCAGGCCGAAGCATTGGAAATGGCAATGAGGTTGCATGAAACACCGATACAGGATTCGGGATTGGGAGTCCAACAGATCCACGCGCAACTGTAGAACCTATGCTTGGAAATGCAGAGCTTGAAGCAGGATAGGGCACCCTGGCCAGAGGTGCGCGAAGAAGTGTGGTGCATAAAATGTAAAGGCCAGGGCCACAATAAGGATCACTGTCTAGTATTTGCGAACTACTTGGCAGGAGGGGGACCAATGCCATTGAGATCAGAGGCACAGGCAGGGCCAAGTGTGGCACCTACACTTTGGTGCACGATTTGTCAAGTGGGAGGAAAGCACACGACGGACAACTGTCATTTGCTGCAGAAGTATACATAGACTCCCCAACTGTTGTTTTGCAATTTTTGTAGATCGGTGGGCCACGACGAGCGTACTTGTCGCAGCTACGAGTTAATGATGGAGCAGACCCTAACATATAGAATGCAGACGGAAACGCGAGGCCTTGACCCAGCTGCCGGGATGGCGTGCGCTGGATTTCAAGGGCGAGGTCGAGGACTAGGAGGAATGGGGCCAGGAAGGGACTGCGAATAGCTAACCTGTTATAATTGTGGAGGACCAGGGCACTACGCTCGCGATTGTACCAATCTGTCGAGACTATCTTGTTCATACTGTGCTCAATTCAATCATGAAGCAGTAGATTGTCCTACACTGATCGCACAGATGCGCGAGAAAGGGGTACTACAACCTACTCTGACTCAGAATATCCAAATGATGAGGTCTGAACTGGTACTCAGGAGCAGCGCGACCACAAGGGAAGATAAGGGGAAGCAGCCTGAGGAAGATACATGGGTTTGCAAGGCTCCTACAAAGGAACCTGAGTTTGACTTGGAACGTGAAAAGGAGACGTTTATGGAAGCTAAGAAGAGCTTCACGGAGGCCTCTACTTCAGGTAGTAAGGATCAACCAGAGCCAGGAATGGATCCTTCTATGCTTACTACCTTTTTAGAGACATGCATGAAGTTGCTGCATGACAATAAGGCAGTTAAAGGACTACAAGAGCTGATCACTAGGTGCGCAGGGTCGGGTGAACCGCGCATAGTCCGGAAGCTGGGAAGGCATGCATTGCGCACCGGGAGGGAAATGAGATTGACGGTGCAGATTGGCGAGTATGAAATGGATCAGGTAATCCTGGACCTGGGTTCGGATGCGAATGTATTACCAAAGCAGACATGGGAACGCATGGGCAGGCCCATGTTGTAGTCATCCCTGATTCAATTGCGAATGGCGAACCAACAGAAAATTTTACCCATGGGGAGATTGCAAGGGGTAACAGTTGATATCGAAGGCGCGAACACGCAAATGGACTTTGAAGTGATAGAGATTGTTGATGACAACAATCCTTATCCTGCGTTGCTAGGAATAGATTGGGCCTCTGATATGAATGGAGTCATCAACCCGAAGAAGCAAAAGATGATATTCGAGAAAATGTCTCTACGCATAATCATTCTGCTAAACCCAGCGGAAGGAGAGCGCTACACTAAACCCGTGTGCGACGATGACAACGACGATGAGCTGGATTGCATTTACCAGATAACGGTGCAAGACCAGGATCGGGTAAACTCGACAGCAGATGGGAGAATCTCATGGGAGCGCAATAGTTCCTGTACTTCAGATTCAGACGAAGAAATAGAACTCTGGCAGAACCGGTTGCATGAAGTAACAACGCTGAATTACAACATGATGATTAGATCACTGCGGCGCGTGACGACCGAAGCAAGGGAACTACCAACCGATGATGGGGTAACAAGAGTGGATGAATCCTTAGACAAATTTGAAAGTGCAGTACCAGAACAGCAACAATATGGTGCGCTAGAATGGGCGTTGCACGTGACACCCGCATGATGGGGGCATACACATCAGAAGACTATGGGGAACTGGCGCGAATGTAGAAGACGGATGCACTTATGGTGTGGAAGTCCCCAACATCGAACGCGAGATGGGCAGCTAGGACGAAGCAGTTTGCGTGCTCACCTGTGTCAAGGGGTGCAGATGTGTGCTGTGCAAGCATACCCCAGACTAAGGATCGAAAATCAAAACCCGACGCAAGGAACGCGATGCATGCCACAAAAATTCCATGTCGGAACCTTCACAAAGCTATGTGGAGTCATGAACAGAGTTTACCAGACGGGATGAACTGATTGGGACCTGCGTGTGCTAGCGGTCCGATGGGCCTATGGGGCCATGTGCAGGAACCTGGGCGCGGAAATGGTTCCGAAGATGACGAGCAGAGTCAAGGCTAGGGTTTTGGGAAAGAGTCCTCCCGCAATCACTCCCATAATTACGACAACACGCGAGGACCAGAGCGAAGAGATTATGCAGCTGTGCGAGGACGAACATATGCAGATTCAAGAGGCCATTCAGCGAGGGAACATTGAGCTTCACGAACTCGAAGAAGATCAGGTACGACTGAAGCAGAAAAGCATATTAAGGGACGAGGAGATCAGAGAACTGGAAACCAAAATCTCACAAGCATTACGTGTCGACCATAGGACGGGGCCACGTATGGGCAACCCTACCACCGAAGATTGTCGCCGGGGGTTTTTGGCCATACTACCATGGCTACAACTGCACCTTATCAGGCAAAACAACCCAGGAGGCGCACTGCATAAGGAAGAACGTGAAGCGATGATTAGCGTAAGGGTAACTAAGGTAGGCCCGCGGACTGGTTCAGAAGATGACTGGAAGCCTCGCACCAGTAGTGCGACCACCTGACTATCCGTAGGAAGCACAGTCTCAGCGCTCCAAGTAGTTGAAAGAGAGCGCGGGACTATAAAAGAGTCTATATGGGAGCTGCGCGACCCAGAAGTTGCACGTGGGATCAGTATGACATACAGATCGCGTTCATGCATAGGGGATTGCGCTTCTGCGCAGATAGGGTGGAAAGTGACCGTTGGTGTCACTGTTCATGACAGGATGTCCAATTTAAGGCAACGAGGAGCGAACAACGGGCAATTAAGACACGGAGTCAGAACTAGATTTGAAACGATCTACCGCCAATATAGCATTAATGAGCCAGAAAAGGGGGGAACGGTCGAATTTGAATTCTGGCAGGCCTATAAATCCCAGATGATTATCCACTGAACAACCCTTGGCATCTTGAGAATTCAGTTATTGCGCATGGACTTTACGGCTTTAGAGGCTTTGACAACAAGTTCAGTATTTGAAGCATTACCGAAAGAGATGCAGGACCTGCTGACCAGAGCAATGTCGACCGCCAAGGAAGCCGCACCGAGCCCTATGTCACCGGTGGGGGACGAGCCGGAAATTCCAAAATCGCCCTAGATGTCGAGGCCCAAAAAGGATCCACAGGGAGCAGGACCAGTCCGTATGTCTCTGCGAAATCCGCGGTTTGGCAAACTGTCGATGGAAGAAAAGGGAAAAACAGTTAATATTGAGAGCAATGATGAGGAGGAGGAGCCTCAGACCTTTGTAGAAGAGATAGAACCAGAGGAAGAGATGGAAGAAGACATCCAGCCAGTACGCGCCACAACAAAGCTGCCCAAGTATGTCCCTCCGCGGAAAGGGAGGGTAAAGGTACCTAAAGATTTGGATGCCATTAAGAGCACACTCAACACCCCGTTCCTCCCCGCAGGAGTTTTGTTTGAAGGTTCGGCTGTGGGCCGCATACCCACTATGAAGTTTGAAGACTGGGACCTCGCGGATAGCGAGAAGTTCCCTCATTTGGAAACTAGCCAGTTAATGGAACAAAGCACAGAGGGGGCAGTTACAACACTGCAGCCACGGACATGGTTGCACGAGGTGGAGGAGGCCAGGCTACTCCACCTCCTATCGATTCCACACTTTCATCGGGCCCAAATCACGATATTTTTCATCAGGCAACTGCTTTGCCTAGTGTACAATGGATACTCACAGTGGAGATCATTCATCGGATTTCTCAACTTCCCTGTACAAGAAGGGACCCCGTGGAAATAGCTGGCACAAGTGGAGACTTGGCGATTGCGGAGGCCATGAAAAAGAAATATAAGTTGGAGAAAAAGCAGAGGGGTTATGTTATTACTAGTATTCAGAACAAAGGGGTCTGTGTCGCTACCCAGTTGTTGGCAGGAAAAGTGATGAGAAAATGTCGGGGCAATGAGGTACCAGCAACGGTCATCGCACTGGTTGAGCAATGCGCAGAAGGGGTACGGTTCAACTGGGCGCAGTTCCTCTACGACGAGTTCCTGACAAACTGCAGGGAGGCCCAAGAGTAGGGTAAGACCTTCCACTACGCGTGGTTGCTCTTATCCATCCTATTGGTTACAGGTGAATTGCCTGAGGATAGTCAGTTTCCTCCCCTTGACCAGGACTGGCTAGAGGCAGCAAAATACGCATCACTATGGGCGACGAAGGATGCCATGCGAATTTGAGAAACCAAGATCTTTTGGGTACTGATGGAGGCGAGCATACGACTGTGGATCAACAAACGGTCGCGCCTATCCGCCTTGGTATACGACATTCTGAAGAACTTTGTAGACTTTAAAGCAGATACGCACAATGTGTATATCAGGGCACGGAAGGATCTAGAGAAAAAGTGGACCACACTCCCCTTCATCGCAATAGATGATGTTGTTTTCGTGGTGCTCGACACATGGCCACCGGAATGGCACGCACTAGATTTGGTGGTGTGCGATGAGACGGAGATTCAAAGATAGAACGTTGTCACCAAGTTGCTAGCACAACAGAATCGAAACAAACAGCTAGCTGAAGAAGTACAGGTGTCTTGGGAGGCAACGAAAGCCACCGTGGAAAAGGCAGCAGCAGGAGGGACTGCTATGACACAGGAAGAAAGAGGCCCAAACTTGACCACAGGGCATGGGACAAATGATACGACGGAAGGCGCGGACCCAAGCACCACCTCGACACAATTGAAACGGCCATGCGGGACAGAACGAACAGGGCCACAGAAGAAGACCAAGGCTTCCAAGTTGGATGGGGAGCCTATTACACTGACCGAGGGTGACCTATACGACATCAGCGACACAGTTCGCGAAGTCACCAGGGAGGCACTCTAGGAGGCAATGATGGAGCAACAGAATGTGTTGGGGGAGCTCAGGGCGCAACTCTAGGAACTTCAAGTGCGAGCCCCACGGTAGGGAACGTAGTCGGGGTTATGAGTACATCAGCAACCGAGAAATTGTTACGGGCCAAAATGGAAAATACCGTTGCGCTGCCGGAAGGAGCACTGACAGCGGACAATATGGAGGACAGAGCCATGGTAAGCTGGCTCAAGGGACTTGGTTTAAACTTGGCTGCCCTGCCGCGAGAAATATTATACCAGCTGTAGGATGGAGCGACGACAGAGCTCCGTGCTAGGGAAGGATGCGCAGTACAGGTGCTCAGTGAACAACGAATCAACATCAAGCAGCTGAGCCTCCAATGTGATGAAGCGGTAGCACAGGCTTAGCAGTTGGAGCAAATCGTCGAGGAAGCATGTCGCTGCATCCCCAAGCTAGAGATTGCAGCAGACTTACCAGTAGGTATCCGGATCCACAAACTGGCCAGTGGATTCCGTCAGGCACAGGAGGAAGCAACAAGGATCTAGATGGACCTCAACCTGCAGATCGCGGAGCTGAGGCTGAAAGCGCAGCCCTCTACACCGCTGGAAGTCAGAGAGCAGTGGCACTGCGACATTCAATCAGGGTTGGAAGCAATAGAGCGCGCCATACAGGATTGCACAGGCTTGTTAGATCAGTCACTCTTCACCCTCACTTCACTGCAGGAAGACCCAACACTACAACGGTTAGAGACAGAAGCGCGGGAATTGCAGCAAGCCTATGACAATGTCCGAGGGACCGCGCAGACGGTCGCCCTTACTCAGCGACTGGCCAAGATGAGGGAGGCCCAGGCTCTCAAGGAGCAGGTGGACGCCGCGCATCAGAAAGAAGTAATGCTTAAAGAACGCATCCAGCCTTGGCTCGAGGAAGCATTCATGGTCACAACCAAGATTGAGGGAAAGTTGGCACAAATGCAGGGCATATATGCACTCAGGCAAGGAATTGCACTTGACAACGAAGCATTGGAGATACGCGCACAACAGGTACAACGGACAGTGGAAGAATGTGTCACGGACGTAAGCGAAGCGCAGAGGTTGCTGGATGAACTTCGCGCGAAGATCACCGCACCAACCGAGTGACTCGGGACGAGTCACGATGATTGTGTTGGGGGCCTGTTGGGCAGTGGATCCCCCTATAGCGGATTTTTGGGGCTTAAAGCCCAGTTTTGGGTCAATGTTATGTAAAGACCCCACAAAATGTGGGCGCGGAGTGCGAGAGTCTAGAGTTGTCCGCCCTAAAATATTGTAATTTAATATAGAATGTGTCGGCCTACCCATGGTCTGCGGACCATGGGAATGTATAAAAAGAGCGAGGCTCTAAGGATAGAGGGCAGTTTTTTTGAGGATGGATCTTAAATGATATGGGCTTTTGAATGCGATATTCGCTCTAAGTCTGTAAGTACGAATCTTGGGTCTAGTAGTAGAAAGAGGCTCTGCAGCTGAGTGCGCAGAGGCCTGGTAGAGTCCGCAACTGTGTGCGTGGACCCCTGCAGCTGAGTGCGCAGAGGCCTGGTAGAGTCCACAGCTGTGTGCGTGGACCCCTGCAGCTGAGTGCGCAGGGCGGAGTTGGGATTGTAACAGAACCAAAGTTTAATAAAGCCAATTTGATTCTGAAATATTGTGCATTTGTTCGTAGATCTGTATGTTCATGCTTCTGTTATATTTTTATGCATCTCTTTACATTCTATGATTGCGCTCACTTGTTATGAAGGTGAAGGATTGTTAAGACTACTGGACCCACAAAATTAAGTCAGATCTATAATAATAACACGGTAAGGGTAAAGGATCTAGACAACACCTCTTCGCGCCCTGTACCAAAATTATGCGAAGGTTAGGCAACTGCGCGGGACAGCGCGGGTGCGCAGGATTGGGTCATGAACTTCCCAGACCTCATCAAGACATCCCTAGGGTGCGGAAACCTAGTTCCAGCACCCTCCCATACTACCTCGAGTGAGACCTCAGTCCGCGCTCCGTGGACTATTGCCGAAAGGGCCAGTAGTTCGAGATTGGTTTGGCTAAATCACTTTTGAACCTGGGTCAGGCCCCAACAAGCCAACAACCTGCTTTTACAAGATATCTAGGGTAAACATGAGTTGAGACATACTATGACATGATCCGACAACCAATTTCTAGTTATGGAAGTGGGGTATACTAACTGGAAACTTACTGAAACCTATCAGGGACACAAGATCACCTAGGTGTCAGACAACAACCACTAGTGATTAGACCGTGAACCAAAACTTTCTTTTTACCAAACTATACCTCCCAACCGCACACATGCCAAGCTGTGGATGCGGTTGGAAAGCTCCAGCCACACACACAAGCGTTCCTCTATGTGGTTGCAACTCAAATTTCCCATCTCAAAGGGTGTGGCTAGAAACCCTGTTCTGGATTTTTACGACCAATTTCAGGCCATCTGCCCATAACTGCCTAGAACTCTCCAATTGACTTAATCACCTACAAAAATCTTCATTCATTGTTCTTGACTCATTTCCTGCTCAAACTTATCAAATACATGAGAATCATTTAGACAAACACTTTGTGGTCAAGGTACCTGTAGGTCATAAATGCATAGTTTCATCAGAGAATCACTAAGAAGGCTTGCTTCCCTCTCTTACTAGCTGCAATAACATACATTAGCCTATGCATTCATATCAAGTAGCCAATAACTCATTAAACCATGGAATGGATTCATAACAAGAGCACATCATAAAATAGGAAATATACCATGCATATAACCAACACTTAACCAAAATAGAACCATGACAAACCAATCATGAAATCATACATAAAATCAAAACTTGTGCTCATTATTCTTAATAATAATCAATACATAATACCATATGCAAATGCCAACGAAGTTAAGGGCTTCCATGTACCACCTGACCATAGATTGGCTTGAACCAAATCTTTCTTTTAGCCAATCACTCCTGTGTCATATTCCAAGCATGAATGTGGGATCTCATGGGATAAACCAAAACCAAAACAACCAGGGCATCCAGAGGCTAAACAAAATCAACGCTCAACCACAGTTATTTGACCTAAATTTGTCTAGAAATTTCCAAACCAACACAAGCTTTGGTGCCTTAGAATTTCTTCACTATACCCAGAGGAATTTTCCTGTCTCCACCCACCTATCAAGGGCTTCCCGGAGAAAACAATCTCCACTCCCAACCCTTGGGATTTTCTTGAGACAACCTCTCTTGGATATGAAATCTTTCGGAAACCCGAAGCTCAACCAGGAATGAATCCCATCACACCATGGCTATCCAGGAAATGGCAAGGAAAGGATGAAACCATTGTCAATCTAGGCAAAACCAATGCCAATGACAACAAAATAACATGTAAACCAAATGCATGTACCATGCATTTAAATCCCATCAAAGAAATCACACATGCAATATGTTACCTGCAAAATATTCTTGTTGTAGTTGCTCCTTCAAACTTTTCCTTCTGCTCCCTTGGTTTTGTTTGATTGTCCTTTGCTTGCTTGCCTGTGTCCAAGTGCTCTCTCTCTCTCCCATCTCGTAGTTCAATTTTTGAAACTGATCAACATCTGTCAATTGTTTCTCAAATTCCTTTTTATCATTGATGTCTAGTGTCTCTTCCCTTCCTTTTCCTTTTTCTTTCATTTTCCTTTATTTTGTCTCTAATTTCATTTGCATGCATATTCTTGTCCCTTCATATTCCTTTTCTCCTATTTTCCTTTATTCCTTGAATTAATTTCCATTTAATGCCTTTTTCCTTTTCCAATGAAAATGCCAATTTTCATAGCCATTAGTTAACCACAAGTGATACACACTTTAATGTTTTTCCCTCCATTCAACTTGGAATACATGTCCCGTGACCTTGGTCTTATTTTTGCCTTTATAATGTCCTTCCAATTAAATGGAAAATCAACCCGAGATTGTTACAAACCCATCCCCCTTGGGGGAACACCATTCTCGGTGTTCTATGACACTTATGACCAATAAACCTCTAAAAAAAACATACCTTTTATTAAAGATTTATAACACAACTCGTTGCAGTATTTACAATGACAAACTGCTGAAAACATGACAAACATACTGCTTATTGGAGATTTATAACACAAATTGATGAGGTGTATATAATGACATACATATACATATAGATATATATATAACAAAACACATTTTGTTCAGCTAGCAAATAAATAAGGATGTAATGCCCGCATTTGATTGGTCATCTCCCATGTAGCTTCATCGGGCCCAAAGTGCTTCCATTGCACTTTAACTTGCTCTATTGCTTGGGTGCAGAACATGAATTGTTTTCACTGCAATATGCATTGTGGATCTGACTGGAACTCTCCCTCTAGTTCCACCTACAATACAGACCAATCAATCACATGATCAACATCATGTACATATCTCTTAAGAAATGAAACATGGAAAACATAATGGAATTTGATCGATGGCAACAGAAAAATTCTGTAGGCCACTGGTCCAATCCTCTCAAGGATCACAAAAGGCCCACAATTTCAAGGTGCCAACTTGGAAAATGACCCAATCCTCAAGAATCTCCTCTTGGGCTTGATGCACAAGTACACATGCTCCCCAACCTGAAACTCCTTGAATGCTCTATGCTGATATGCATAACTCTTTTGCTTGTCTAGTGGTACCTTCAAATTCCTTTTAATAACCTACATCTCCTGCTCCATCTCTGCTAAAATATCACACCAGCTGATAGGAGTATTACAACTCCACCCATAAAGATCCTAAAATGGAATCATCTTCAAGGATTCCTAATACCCATTATTATAAGAAAACTCCACGAGTGGAAGATACTCCTCCCGCTTCCTCTGTTGTGCATGACATCCATTCTTAACATATCCTCAGGAATCCTATTAAATCGCTCTGTCTATCCATCTGTCTACGGATGATAAGTTGTGATAAATGCTAACTCTATCCCCATGCCTCCAAACAACTCCTTCCAAAACCTAGAAGTGAACTTGGAATCTATGTCTTATTTCTTAGGAACTTCATGTAACCTCACTATCTCCCAGATGAAGATGTGAGCTACCTCACTAGCTGAATTAGTAGATTTTACCACAATGAACTAAGCTACCTTGCTCAACCTGTCAACCAAAACCATGATGGAGTCATGCTACCTCAATGTCATCGATAATGCTATAATGAAATTCATGGAACTAACCTCCCATTTCCATTTCAAAATCAGAATAGGTTGCAACAAACCAACTAGATGCTTGCATTCAACTTTCACTTGTTGATAGTCCAAGTGCCTTGCAGCAAACTCAACCACCTCTTTCTTCAAATTTAGTGAATAGTAGAACTTCTTAACAATTGTCAAAGTCTTCTAGTATCCTAGGTGGCCTGAATATGGCTTGACATGAAATTCTCTCAAGATAAGCTTCTTCAACTCACTAATGTATGGCACATAAATCGTGCCCTTGAATCTGACCAAGCCATCTATTGTGAGGTGATACTCCTCATCCCTATCACCTTCACCTTGTTGCTGAACCTCTGCTTCAACTGCTGATACTTCTCATCATGTTGTCATGCATGTAATGTCTTCTCCTGCAAATCTGTCCCATAATAGCTCACAACTGAAATATGATTTACCTACGTTCTCCTATTGAGAGCATCCAACACTTTGTTCTCTTTTCCTTTGATATACCTAATCTCAAATTTAAACTCACTGAGAGTAGCCAACCATCTAGCTTGCCTTGCATTCAAATTGGGTTGGTCAAAAGAATACCCCAATCCACTATGATCACTCATCAAGACAAACCTCCTGCCAAGGAGATAATGTCTCCACATCTTTATGCATGAATGATCGCTTCCAACTCAAGATCATGAGTCACATAGTTCTGCTCGTGCTCATTAAGCTTCCTTTATTCATCACAAACCACCTATCCTTCATGTATTAGGACTCCACCAAATCATTCCTTACATGCATCTGTACAAACCACAAACTCATTATCAGGATCTACAATATTCAAGACTAGAGCATTAGTAAGCAACTGCTTCAACTACTCAAAACTAGCTACACACTCAGCAGTCCATTCAAATTTCTTCCCTTTCCTCTGGAAAGATATGATAGGATAGCCAATCTTGGAGAAGTTCGTGATGAACCTCCTATAATAACCTACTAGTCCCATGAATGATATGACCTCATCCACATTCTTTAGAGATGGCCACTCCATGATAAACTTAATCTTTTTTGGGTCCACTATTATCCCTTCCTTGGAAACAACATGCCCCAAGTAATGAATCTAAGACTGAAAGAAGCTACACTTATTGAGATTGGCATACAACTGATGCTCTCTCTATAATCTCAACATTGTTGTCAAGTGCTCTGCATGCTTCTCCTAATTCTTTGAATATACCATTATATCATCAACAAAGACCATCAAAAACTTGTCTAGGTAAGGGTGCAAAACATTGTTCATCAAACACATGAAGGTGGTTAGAGCATTGATAACACCAAGAGGAACCACCAAAAACTCATAGTGCCCATACCTGGTATGAAATGCAGTCTTATAGATGTCTTCTTGTTTGATGCGCACCTAATGATATCCTGATCTCAGAACAATCTTTGAAAATACTGCTTCTCCCTTCAGTTGATCGAAAAAATTATCAATCTGAGGCAATGGGTACTTGTTCTTCATAGTCACCTTGTTCACCTGCCTGTAATCAATGCACAATCTGAGAGCATCGTCCTTCTTCTTTACAAATAGAAATCTGAGAGTACCCCTTACATATCCCTTGTCAATCATCTCTTTAAGTTGCAAATTCAATTCCACCAACTTTAGAGTGCTCATCCTGTATAATGCCTTAGATGCTAGTGTTGCTCTTGATACCAACTCAATAGAGAAATCCTCTTCTCTATGAGGATTTACCTCTATAATATCTGTAGCAAACACATCATGAAATTGTTGTAAGAAAAGATACTTCCTCAAGACTTCATCATCCTCAACATCCTTCCCTTTGTCATTAGAAACATGAACTGAAAAGAATACACACCCTTTCTTGTAGTTTCACTTAGCTTGCATAACTGTAACCATTCTCATTGACATAGGCTTCTTCTTTCTCTGCAAGATTCTCTTTTCTCCATCATCATCCAGGCACTCAATGGCCTTGTCATAACAATCAACCTTGGCCTTGTGAATAAATAGTCAATCCATGCCCAAAAGCATGTTATATGAACCCAAAAGAAGCACATTTAGATGTGTTGTCATAGGCATACCATTATGCTCAAATGCACAATATTTCACGCAATGATGAACTCTTCTCTTGGTCCTTGTAGCCAACTGCACTAACCAAGATTCTACATGCACTTCTTTATTCAACGACACCGATCCACCAGGTTAGGACTAACATAGCTATAATTAGATCCAGGATCAATCAAAATGGAAACTTGATCATGAAGCATACCTTCAATCTCAATAATAGATGCCTAATGGTCTTCCTTCCTATTATCAAGTGTTGCATAGCTTCGAAGAATGCTTTGACCAATATCCTCAATTGCTTGCGCCTCTTAAGAATTGTAGATCTGTGGCCCGCCACCCTGGTACAACGGGAAATCCTTATTGTGATGGTCTTTACCACAAATCCAACACTTCAACGATTCCCTGCCATTGCCTTTTTTCTGCTGCTCTCTAAGATGAGACATATGTCCTTTCTTAGTTGCATTAAACTTCTTATAAGGGGCTTCATTTCCCCATCAAAAGTAGGACACTTGGATTTCTTGAACTCCTCTAGAAAATACTTGTTCCTCCTATGATGTTGGTGGTGATGACGATGATGTATCCTAGAAGAAGAGTTGGAATAAAACCCATGCGTGCCAGTCCTCTTATCAGGGGTATCCAAAAGTCCACCACTTCTCACTGCATCATCCTGCATGGCCTTCTAAAATTCATAAGGAAGACCACCCATGCCTAAATACTTGTCATTCTGCATGGAATACAATACAACATGTAGCTCCTCTTTCAAAAAGTCGATGTCGAACCTATCTTGATCACTACTAGAATCCTTATGGGGGACCACTTTGTGACATGATTCTCTAGAAACTACCATCCCATCCATTCTAGTATAAGGAGAAAAAATCATTTTAGAATTTCTAAACATACCTCTAATATCAATGGGATCTTTAACAAGAGAACCACCAACCAAACATAATCTAAGAACTCTAACTACAACCACCTTTATTTTCAAGAAGTCAAAACATAATTTGGACGCCTCACCCCCGTCTTGAATCCATTAGAGACATGATTGAATTCAATCACCCAAGGCAATATTTTCCTCTTTTATGAAAATTATTCTCCAACTTTGTAGCCTCATCTTAAAGAGCCACATTATGAAAATCCTCCTCAAGAATATGTGAACCTCCACAAGCCGTTGCCAAGCCATCAAAAACTCATTTTTTCACTTTTGTGCTATCATCTTCTCCCAACCTTACATAAGCTTAACCATGTAGAACATGGAAACCTCCCACCACAAAATCCACCCCCAACCACCCATTGGCCTAGGATAAAGGTTCGAGTCTCTTTACATGGGGATTTGGAAATTCTTTAACTCCACATGGGACACATTCAACTCAAATAGAGATGAGGGGTTGAATCAACCAAGCGTCTCAAAGAAACTATATTCTAAATTAGAAAATCATCTAAACTACTACATCCATAAGCAATTCCACAAGATGAAGCCTACCCAAAAATGTCATATCTTCCCAAAGACCATAGAAGTGAGCCAACCATCCTAGAACTCTATTCTTAACTTGGCAAATCAATCTACGTGAATAAACCACAATAGTCAAATCCCTTTTGTTTCTAACTGGGGTTAAAAATGTGCAAAGAGTATTTACACCTACTCCAAGCCTACTTCTCTGTACCACTAACCATTGAGCTTGACCCTCCGCTTCACTATTAATGATCTAAATCTCAAAATGGACCATGATAGCAATAACTCATCTTATTTCAAAGCGTAAATCCATCTTATTTGACTTCTTGTAAGAAAGCCACATCTAGATGGAAGTGTCATTAAACACCTTGTACAAACTACTTGTGATTAGGAATCATTAACCTATGTACATTCCAACATTGTAAATGTAGTTTCATTCTAAAAGAAGATGAAGTCACAGGATACTATACTAATCACCCATCTCAAATCCATCTAGGTTAAGGGGTTGGTGAGTAGGTGAATGAACAATTGTATCTCTAGTTTTTCATCAGAAGAGAAGCAATAAAATGGTTGGAGCACCACCCATGAGGAGACAATATAATAGGGTTTTGATATAGACAAGTAAATAATGTGGATTGTTTATGGAAAGGGGCAACTAAAATAAATATTCACCAAAGGAAAGTCCTTAAACCATGGATGTTAGGTCATATGTTCAACTACAATCCAATTTTAATTGGATAGAGCTTCTACATCTTAATTTTAATTGGGGAATAAACTAGGGGAAAAGCTCCATGAATCAACATTTATAATTGTCAAACCATAACTTTGACATCACCATGTCTGATTTCAACAATGGAAATATTTTGACCTTGAACGAAAAAGGAGTAAAAAATGATCCTTTTTTAAAGTAGGGTGCATGCATCATCATCAATAACCACACTTTATGTATGTGGTGATAATGGGAGATGTGAATATTGTAGATAAAGAAATATCATGGGGCCAAATCTAGAAATTGGGATTAATGTTGATCAAGGGATCAATATTATTTGGACATTGTGAAAAGCCACACGATATGTAAAATGGTTGTATAAGTACATATTGAGGTCACAAGGAACATAGGGGCTCTAAAGGTGGCCATAAAGGGCTAGGAAAGGGGATATAAGGAAAAATAAGGTGAATATGATTCTAAAATTAAGCGAAACTCCTTTAAAAGGTTTTGTAATATTATGTAAGTTCACTAGATACATATGTGTATGTACAACGTCGTTGGGATGAATTAAGATTACATGAAAAATTATAAATTTCACTATTATATTAGAATCTCCTTTCAATTATCCTTTTCCCTTTGAAGAAAATACCTAAAAAAGCATTAATGATGACATTGTAGTAGGAAGTTGTTTGCTAGTAAAGGAAGTACAACTTCCCAATTACATTACCATGGGTATGAAATAAGAGATGAAATTACAAACCATTTGATGAAAAGTGTGTTTCAAGCTAGTCATATATGACTAAAGGAATATCCATGACTATACTTCTAGAGAACCACTATGTCCATGATGCTTGTTTTTGTTTGTAAAAATTATTCCTCAATGATAGCATAAAAATAAAAGTAATTCACCAAATAACTTACTAATTACAAGTTTTGTATATTTATGAATACCTTCAATATTGAGCAATCTCAAACCCACCAAACTTACACTTGTAATCCTCTTCTTTGACTGAAAATTCATAGTTATGAGTCATATTATAGTGCTTTTGTCTTCCATGCTTCATTAATTAGTAGTTTTTAACAATTTTGTTATTAGAATAACAAATTTGTTGTTAACTACATTGTTATAGTTTATTAATTAGAAAAACATATTAATTTATTAAGATTCCATTTTACTAAAATAAAATCTACATATTCAAAATTGTAAATTTTTAAATTCATCAATCTATAATCTTCCACATAATTTTCCACATAGATTAAAATAATGTTCATATTTTTAATGTTAGTTTTTGAAAACTTTGCAAACCCTATATAAAAATCAATCATGAATCATGGTTAATATTATCTTGAGTTTCTTATTTTCTTGTAGATCACATGATCACATTAGCTCAAACAATACTTAGTTCCCTTTTATTATTCTCTTATGAAAATGTTTTCCTTTTACTTTTTCTCTCCCTTGGAATTAAGCATTCTAACACCAATAGAGAACATAATAAAGACTACATTTAATTTTCATAGTGTACATTGCATCCACCAGAAAATGTATGACATGCATGTGAACCTTAAATATCATTATTCAAAATCAAAATATAAAAATCTTCAACCAAAATAGATTATTCATTTTTTTTAAATTATTAATTTAACCAAGTTTTTA
This sequence comes from Pinus tabuliformis, assembly GCA_031772625.1. Taxonomy (NCBI): domain Eukaryota; kingdom Viridiplantae; phylum Streptophyta; class Pinopsida; order Pinales; family Pinaceae; genus Pinus; species Pinus tabuliformis. Next base: position 296,506,119 of record CM062815.1, on the reverse strand, counting down.
AAATCATAAGTCTCATCTAGTTTTAATTTCAAACAATACTTAGAAATGATATTTGATCAACTTAAACATCTAATCTTGTACTTATTTATTGTGAAATATCTAATGAAGTATTTTAACTATGTGGCATGGCCTCAAAGATGATTCTTCTAATATAAATGTGTTTTGCAGGGCAAGTTAAGGAGTTTGGATCACCTACATTTTTGCTTGAGCAACCTTTCTCACTATTTAAATCACTTGTTACCGAATATTGGAACCGTTCAAGAAGTCCTAACAATGGAGTTGTATAAACTTTAAAAAGGCATATCTAAGTGAACAATAAGAAATTGTGGATGGTCTTTGTGCCTAAAAGGCTTGTATTGTCACATGCTACAATTTATTTTGATATGATTTATTTTATTTTGATATGATTTATTTCATGTGTTGATGGGTCAAATTATAATTACAAATATGCAAATTATAGTAAGTGTAATCATTTGTAAATGTCAATTGTAAGGGTCAAAAGAAAGGTGTGCATCTTAGTTCAAATGTTTTGGTGTGTAAATTTGGTGTTTTTATAAAATATAAATATCAAATTGATACATAAGAAATTGGTATTTCTTAATTAATGGTTGTGGACATATTTGGTTCATAAGAAATGGTAATAATGCAATGCATTTATAAGATCATTTAGAGAGAAAGATGGTTCATTACATTTTTGGTAAATTATGAATATAGTTTATTATTAATTATAAAAGTCAATAAATATATCTCTCTTTTTCAAGATGAGCATGCATGTTTTTTTAATATCAAGAAGATGCTTAAATGTCATGGACTAATTGATAATGTTTACATCAGTAGGCATGTCTTTTTGGAATAGGGCTTCCGTAATTTTAATTTAATTATCAATAATTATTAAGTGGATGGTAGGGATTTAATATCCATGGAATATTTTAAGCAATAATGATCAAGGATAGAGGGTTGAGATTTATCTCAAGATATGTCATTTTTCTTTTCAATTTTAATTTAAAAATTGTCATGTCCACAAGTTTGAAGGTTTCCATTCAATTTTTATTTATGGCAATGAAAGCTTATTGTTTATTGTTACTTTACCATGTTTTTCTCCTTACGTGTGTTTTTAAATGTATATATGTTTAAATCATATATTCATTCTTCTTCTTCTTATAATAATAATAATAATAATAAAGTTGTAGTTTACCTGTTTTTATGATTTTTTAATCATGGCAATGTGAAATGTATCATGAGGTAAGTGTCTTGATGCCTACTATGGATTGATGCATATCAAATTTTATGAGCCATGTATTTTATATGGTTATGCTAGTTTTAACAAAGCCACACCTTGAATTCACTACTTTACAAGATTGGGGACACATCTATTGAATGGTATTGTCATTGTTGTTAAAGACAACCATTAGTAATCAACATAAAGACTTGATCCTCCTTGGAATTGGTGAAGGAAACAAGAAAAGTCTTGACATGAATTCTTTAATATACGTAAAGAAATTACAATAATTTGAAGTTCAAATGGACAAGAAGTTCAAATCTTAGAATCCCTAGAGGTGTGATCAAGGTGCCCCACACTTGATGAGGTAAATAAATAGAAATAACAATAAATTTGCAAGAAGACAATCTTAGGCTGATAGTACTTATCATGTTGGTTCTAATTTTCGGTGGCACATCACATGGTTCTTCACGGTTGAAGATATATGCTCTCCTAAAGTTGATCAAAGTGCACCAAATACATGGTCAAATAAGAACTATACTTTGGTCCCAAAAATTAATATAAAATTGAATTGCAATATTGCATGGATAGGTTGGTCCTAAAATGGGGAATTCAATTTTATAAAATAAACTTTATTAAATGCATGAGGTCAGCCCAAATATTATGGGTGTTTTTTTTTAAAAGGGGGCAGGTCAGCCCCCCTCTTGTCCCTCCTTGACAACTATAAAAGGAGGCACACATATTTCATTTGGAGGCATCGTTTCTTGTGTCATTTCTATGAAATTTTGAGGCTAGGGTCAGCAAAAGAAGGTTTGTAGAAGGGGCCAAGTTGTTTTGTTATAGGGTTTTTGTCTCTTGTTTTTATTTTTGGCTCGGTGATTAGGCTATCCATCTGAGGAAAATCGTAGAAATTGCAGAGGTTTCTGAGGCTTGTTCTGAGGAAAATCATAGAGGTTTCTGAGGCTTGTTCTGAGGAAAATTGCATATGTTTTTAAGGTCTGTTTTAAGGAAAATCACAAAGGTTTTTGAGGTAGAAAATCGCAAAGGTTTCTGAGGCATGTTCTGAGGAAAATCACATGCCTTTTTGAGGCAATTTGAAGTAGTGAAGTCTATGTTCTAGAAGAACCTCGGGTGAAAGGCTACAATTTGTAAACTTGGTTGTGCAATTAAAATTTTGAATAATATAATATGCATAACCATGTATGGCGTGAGTTATGTGCGATCAATCTGAGGTGTAATGCATGTATTCATAGTGAGGCCTTTGGTATGGATCATTGATAGATTGCATTGGAATAAAATGAGTAGAATATCATTTTGATTTTGAGGTCGAAAGTGCATGGTATCTAATATGGCTGAGCAATTTTGTATATCACAGTTTCAACCTAGTGCTTTGATGGTTAAGTTTGAAATCATAATTGAGAATCTCTCTTATGTATCCATTGGAATGTATTTATTGACATATGATTCATTGAGCTCTTCGAATCAATGCACTTAATAATGAGGCCTTTGGTATGGATCATTCATAGATTGCATTGGAATAAAATGAGTAGAATATCATTTTGATTTTGAGGTCGAAAGTGCATGATTTCTAATACAGCTGAGCAATTTTGTATATCACAGTTTCAACCTAGTGCTTTGATGGTTAAGTCTGAACTCGTAATTGGGAATCTCTCTTATGTATCCAGTGGAATGTATTTACCGACATATAATTCATTGGGATCAACAAATTCGAAGAGACGTTGTTTCTATTGGCTTGTAACCAGGGGTGATGACATTCCATTTTTCATGTTCTTGACAAAATTATTTACCAACTTATTAGGGTTTGCAAATTTCTGTGGGGTTGACTTTGAATCTAAGATGCTGGAAATTCCACAATAGTCATTTTTGAATGTCAACGTTTTGAGTCTATACCAATATCCATCGTGAGGACAAAGGTCCAAATTGTGATGAGTTGTAAATCAAAAGCCTAGTCCTGTCCAATAACTATGTGGAAGTTTGGTGAAGGTTTGGAAGAAGGAGAAACCTTGGCTATATTGTAATTCCAAGCATTTGTTAGAATATAATAGACATCAAAGAGCTTCATTGTTTCCTTGTATTAACACATCAAGTTGACCACATCATAGTGGACAACGTCAAGTGGCACTCAATTGACACATACGTAGATTGGTCAAGTCATGTGGATAGATCGACCCTTGTGATGGTCAATTTAAATACATGTCATTGCTAACTGATCTCTGTAGTGCTATGATTAGTTGGAAGACTCGAAGGAGTTATTGTTTTCTGATGTACACAATTTAAAAGTTGACTGGTTAGATATTGGGACTATGCCCCAGTTGTTTTTGGAGTCTCACTTAATAGTTCAATAATAAACATAAATCTGAGGCACAAAATTTCAAGAAACATCATATAAAGAAATTGATATTAAAATGTGGAGCTGAGGTCATAAGTTTGACCATCCAACAACTATAAGGTCAAATTCATTTTCTTATGAAGAAGTTTAGGTTTTCACACCATTGGCACACAATAGTCATTTTGTAGAATGTGGCTTGAAAAGGGTTTTATGTAGATTCATTAATTTATTATATGATGTGAGTTCTTGGAATCAATATTTTCCCAAATTGGAATATGAAAAAAGTGCAATGATCAAAGCTGGGAGGTGGAGAGCTTGGAGGTGAATGTTTATGGCCTCAGAGATTTTATGGTCATAATCTATTTTGCATGTGTTGAGGATAGATGAGAAAGTTATAGAGGTTTTGGATACTTAGAAAAATTAGGTTTTGAGAAGGGAATTTGATTGATAGAATTGATGAATTTGTTGAGTAGAGCATGAACAACTTTTAGTTACAATAGAACCAATGAGTTACAGCAGAACCAATGTTTGACAATAGGACTATGATAGTTTTATGACAATGTTCCAATACTTTACAATTGAACAAAATTAGAGGTAGTACAATGAAAATATGTGTGGTATTGACAACGATGATACCAAGTTTATTGACAACAATGGTTGGACATTGATTGTAATATTGGATGTGTAGAGTAGTGATCAAGTGTAGTGGCCAAGCAACATATTTAATGTGATCTATATTATTCAATTATATATATTAAAGGTGGCAGGGTGGTGCAAGGAGGAGATTGAAGTTTCCCTCTAGTTGGTGCAATTGAAAATATTTCAAGGTGGCAGGGTGGTGATAGGGCAAGTTGGATCTTGCAGGGTGTTGGTGCATCCTTTCAATTGGAGCTAATAAAACCAAGGGGTTGGTGCTTCCTTCTAGTCGACGCTGGAGAATTTTAGAAGTTTTTACTTCATGTTTTTATAATATTTAAAATATATATTAAGAAGAATTCTATGGTTTTCTCCCATTTGGGTTTCTATGTAAAAATTTCTTGTGTACTGTGTGTGATGATATGCATTGTTGAATGGTGTTGTTAATTGTTGATGTTTACATAATATGATTAAAATTGTTAAAAAGTGCCCGATACTGATTCACCCCCCTCTTATTATTGGTGAATATTCCAACAACATCTCACAATTAAAAGCCTTGATTTAAGGGCACAAATCTCCATTTAACCGCTTTCCCTTTAGCATTAGAAATTTTAGGTGCAAATATTAGCCGATGGGCAAAATTTAAGGCGTTTTATAATTGGGAGAGGTGAAGTTTTTATACTACACATGTTTTCTATAGTTCACCCAAAATTATTTAAAAAATAAATAAATATTGTATTTTAGCCACCAAAATTATGAAAAATATGCCCTATAAAACACGATTTTGCCTCTCCAAATTTCATTCCAAGCCTTGATTTGCCTTGAAAATATTCTTTGCAGGTGAGATTTGCTTCTAATCGCCCCTAATTTCAAGGAATGGCATTGGTTGGGGGCTATTTTTCCCTCTACCATTCCTAGGAATTGAGGCTATGGTTGAATTCAGCCCAGATTTTAGGCATTTGCTTGCATTTACAATTTGATCCACCTATATAAATGCGTATCTACACTCAAAAACAACTTTGTGATTGATTGGGTCTTCACAACAGGAATTGGGCAAGATTCTTTGGTTTTTTATCATATGCGTGAAAGTAGAGGAGTGACAGAGTGGGATGGTGGCCTTCTTTTTGGTTGAGGTTAGTTCTCCGAGACAAAGGCATATGTTGTACAATAGTTAAGAGATATGTTTTGATGGCATAGTCACCAGGAATTCAAAACTCTAAGTAGGTAGTGTGCTCATTTATTCAATGAAATCATTTGGTAATAATATATATGTAGATCTCATGGATTTAAACATTAATAGTTGATTGTAGATGAAATGAGCATGATAAGTACACTTTTCTTATAAGCAGGGGTTTCATTGTATCATTAGGATGATTGAAGATCATGTTCAGGTTGTGGTGAGAGGCATTTCATACATTTACTCACCACAATGTTAAAATTCAAGCATTCATATAAAATCATTGATTACTGAGATCTTTCTGTCTTGCTAAACAATAGCCATTGTTAGTATGCATTAGTATGGGATCCTGATATGGAGATTTTTTTTATACTAATATTGTGTTTTTCAAAGAAATTAAAGGTTAATGCATATTTGTGCATTCAATTGGACTGAAACAATAATGGAAATCCATTCCCATAGTCCCATGTTTCATAGAGTAATGTTCTGGTATAGGTCAATAGCATACTATATTACTCGAACAAGGGGGAGTCCCATTGGCTTCTTTGGTAGATCAACATAGTAATACTAATCATATCATGTTGTTGTTAATCTCATTTGATGTTAGGAGAACTTCTATGCATATCCTCATTACAAGACACTCTCAAGATGATACATTAAGCTTTGTATTTATGGTGTTATCACTCCAGGAAACTCTCCTAGGTTGCAGCTCCGAGATGCTTGGTAACATATAATATTCAATATTGTTCTCTGAACCATTGGAATAAATGATGGTTTGGATCAATCCAAATAACCATTTCAACTATGCTTTTACTCAAGACATGCATGAACACCCTCAGCTTACAAGGCTTTAGACCACTAATGCTCAATAGTTTGTAGATTCAATGAATGGATGGAGAATACTGACCATACCGGTAGATGCATATATATAAACACATATGAATGGCTAGCTATAGGCAGCAAATGAGAATATTGACTGTACTGGCAGATGCATATATAATAACACATATGAATGGCTAGCTACAGGCAGTAAAGAAGCTTGCAAATCTAATTTATCAACGCAGAGATAAGATGACAGTTATCTAGCATTAGATACATAAGAAACATGAATAAACTATCCAAGTGAAAGCTTAAAACATAAGAGAAATGGACATTGAACATATAACAACAAAAGAAGCTTGTATTACTAATGAATGCAGATGGGAAGCTTGAGTAGCAAAGTCTCAATAGTCTCCAGAAGTTGAACCCTTATTATATATTACTTTCAGATATTTATAGCTCTTTACAATGCTCTTGAGCCTTCTGAGGCTCGAGAGATCTCAATCTATCCCTCTGTCTCTTCAACAACTTTGATGCCCTGTAGGCAAACATGGGCTCAGAGGTTTCTTCTTCTGACAGAAGAGTAACCGCTTTCGGGTGGTTTGTTGCGCTGTTTGGGAGCTCTCTCATGCCAAAGATGCCCCATAATTGATTCTGTTGTTATGGATGAGTTGCGTTGTGTTGTTGATGCTCCATGATCATTTGTTGTTGTGGCTGTGCCGTGCTGTGTTGCGATGTGCTGCTCCATGACTGCTTTGTCGGTTTGGGGTGAGCTGCGCGTGCTGTGGCCCTTTCTATTCCCCTTCCGGCCTCTGTCCCTATCTCTTGACCCCTGTTAGATAATGGAAAGGGTCTTCGGGCCTGTGTAATCCCTTAAACGTTTATAAATATTGTTTTCCTTTTTTTCACACAAAAAACGTTGCACGCAGTAAAAGCCCGCCCATCTTTGCTTCTTCGGACTTTAAAAATTCCTTAAACATGGCTTTTTGTTCTATCAGGTCCGCCCTTAGGGTTGCTATCACAAGTCACACACGGCCTGTTCCCTTGCTTCCCTTTGTATTTGGAAATACATGAAAAAATGCCGGGAACCATGAAAAATCGGCCTTGGCGGACTTGAAACTATATATATTTTCATTCCAGAAACCCATCGGGTCTGGGTTTCATCACTATTGTTTTTCCCCAGGCTTCCTTTGTATTTTGTTTAAATAACGAAAATACACAAAAATGCATTGAAAATGGGCTTGGGCGAACTTGAAATAATATATAATTTCACTCCGGAAACCCATCGGGTCCGGGTCTTATCGCATTGCGCACGTATACATGTAAAGGCCCCGCCCCTTAAGGTTTCCGCTGATAGCGATCTGGCAATATAATGTGGGTCGTCGATCTGCGCACGTGATCGACGGTCCACGTTTAATCATCAATCGCAATCGCTCATTCCCCCTGGTCTGTGTCGATAACCGCTGACTCGCCTCTGCCAATTGCAACCCGCTGATCCGATCATCAGCGATCGCTGATTAGCAGTGTCTTACACCAATTTCCACTGCCCACTTGTGTCGATCAGATCTAGACCGTTGATCGGCCAGATCAGACGGATGTCGTGCATTTGGACTGTTAAGCCTGCGATTTTGGTTTTTTTCATGGTTTTGGAGTGTTTTTGCCTCCCGATAGTGTATTTCTGCCCTTCCAAGGGCTCTTGACATGCGATGGTTTTGACTTTGAATGATCCTTAAGAGGATTTTGAAGACTTTTGGGGCATACTTGGATCCTTTGGCATGATTTTAAGCAAACCTTGGAGACTTTGGGAGTGTTTTAGGTACATTTTTGGGCCAAACGCCTCCAAGGCTAACACTGGCTCCTTCTGGGGATGAAATCCTCCCTGTGAGGTTTCAAGAATTATAGAACAATGCCTTTCTTGTAAAAAACAAGATTAAATCTTCCTCCTAGTGTTGCATTGGGCATGGAGTCTATTTAGCATGAAATAAAACTTGAAAACAACATATTTACAATACCAAGGCTTAAAAGCCTTAAATGAAATAAAGTTTGAATAACAGCCCATTGGCAGGGCCATCAAAAACATCTCCTCCTTCCTTTAATGTATCCCTTTTGAGAAAACAGTCACCAAACTGAAAATTGACCCTTTTAAACTTTCTATCAAAGGTTTATTTCTCTTGATCAATGTGTATATCAGAAAAATCATTAAAGACTTGCAAAAGCCTATTGATTTGATCATCTACTTCAAAAAATTTCCAGCACTTGACATTATTAGGCAGAGATGGTCTATATTTCATCTCATTTATGTATGCTTTCAGCCTTGGATGTTTTGCTTGGAAGGTTTTGTACACCTGTTGAATAATAAGGTTTGCTTTATACTTTGTTGTGCAATTTGTGACCTGAAAAGTTAATAAAAAAGATGAATCAATGCATTCTTGTGTGGGGGACACAAGGACTTCACCTATTCCTGCAGCATCCTTAGAGCAAGCCCCATCAAAGAACATGTCCCAAATCTGTGGGCCTTCTTCCTCTGTGATCTGGCAAACTTGTTTTTTAAGCTGCGTAGAGGTCAACTGATAAGGCTTGGTAATGTCAAGATCGAGCTTATCCATGACAACCTTGGGCATTGGATTATGGTTGGCTCCAGTGTCCAGAAGGCACTTATGAAGGATTTTATCATGAATTGTCAGAGAGACATAAAATGATGGGGAGTTGTCTTCACAATTTTCAATCATTGGGTTGAGAATAACAATTGGTTAGTCATCTTGCAGATTTACATAGTCAGTGGAAGCTTGGATGGCATTAGGCTCAAGAGCCTCGATGATAGATTTCTTGAAGGACTCATTCTTCATTGGTTCAATCAGAGGCATAGGTATTCTTAGATTCTAAATTTCTGATTGAAAACTGAAAGAAGATGGGGACTTGTCAAGGCCTCTTACCTCTATGGCTGGAGCTTTGAGGATGATAGGATCAACTGCTGGTTGCTTCTGCTTATTAGCTTGCTGTTCTGCAGGGACAACAACTTTATGAACAGGAGTCTCCTTGGCATTATTCATTTTTTACCTCAGATTATATTTGTGCTGATCTACAGTTTGTAGAACAGCTTCACTGTCCCACTCTTGGCTGATCTGGTCATTGAATAATGACTTTTCATAGGCAGCTTTGGTCAAAAAGGGGGCACTGCCTTTGTCTTCCATACAATGGATCTCATCATCTTCTTCAAACTGCTCTTCTTCCATGACTACATTTTGAAGAGGGGCCTTCACCCTTTGGTCTTCATTGGCATCTTTGCTTCTTTGCAAAATCCACAACTGGTCATTTTCCCTTCTATATGGATTTGGATTTGGAGGAGAAAAGGTATTAAGAACCCTTCCTTTCCCAAAGTGCTGCTCAACCTTTAATTTGGAAACTTCAGAGGCTAATGACTCTATCATCTTGGCCATTTTATCGATCTTGGGATCTGAAGATGATGGAGACTCACCCCTCTGTCTCCTTCTATCAGCATTACCTTTGAGCTTTTCTGCAGCCATGATATTTGATTCTACTTCCAGGGCTACATCTTGCATATTAACCAAAGAAGCACATCGCCTCTCCCTTAATAGTAAACAGAAGTTAGAATCAAAGGCATTAGCATAGATGAGTCTAACAGAGGTAGTGGTGGGTTTTACTTCAGCTGGTATCTTGCTATACATGCGGTTAAATCTCTAATTAAAATTAGACAACAGCTCACCATTTTCCCTCTTTAAGTTCCCAAACTCAGTGTGGTAGTAAAGGAGATCCTTCTTATCCCCCCAATGCTTTAGAAATGCATCATCTAAAGCCTCAATATCTGCTATAGATCTTGGGGTCAGTTCTCAGAACCATTTTCTAGCCTCCCCATCTAGGCTTTGGACAAAGACTCTCATATAGACATCATCTTCACTAATGTCTAGGTTATTAGCATAGCCATAGAATGACTCAAGATGTTCTTCAATTGTAACACCTTCAGTTCTAGTGAACTTAGGCATATAATTCTGATATTATCCTGTAGGCATGGCATTCAAAAGAGTGGGCAGTAATAGTGGTCCATACCTAGCAGCGATGATTCTTCCCATTTTGGTAGGTGCTTGTGGACCTGCCATAACTGTGGTGGCTAAAAGAGTACTGGCAGTCTAAATGATAGAGGTATGAGGAGTGACTGATAAGACTAAAGGAGTATGATGGATAGGAGGTGAGGTTTCCTTTGGGCTTACAACAAAAGGAGAACCTAAAGAATAAGGAGCTTTATGAATCTCTGAGAGTTTTTCTTCACTGCTAGTATTAGATGCTATGCTCTCAACATGTATTTGTTCTATTACATGCCTTTCTTGAAGAAATATAGGAGATTGTTTAGGTTTACCTGAACCTGATGCTCCTTTCTGCAATACCTTTCTTTCTTTGATGATCTTTTCAGGGTCAGGTACTGGATCATCTTGTAGCTTCTGAGAGTATGCCTCACAAACTGAGCCAGAACTATGATGTGGAGTCGCCAAGAGGTTCGGCCTCCAGTAGAGTCGCTAGATAGATGATTACAACCAAAAATGTGACCAGAATTTGTCTATCATCAAAGCTGGATCTGTGTCATTTCCCGGAGAAGCTGAGCTTCAGTTTCCTCTCCCCGGCAATGACGCCCATTATGTTATCACTCCAGGAAACTTTTCTAGGTTGCAGCTCAGAGATGCTTGGTAACATATAATCTTCAATATTGTTCTCTGAACTATTGGAATAAATGATGGTTTGGATCAAGCCAGATAACCATTTCAATTATGTTTTTACTCAAGACATGCATGAACACCCTCAGCTTACAAGGCTTTAGACCACTAATGCTCAATAGTTTGTAGATTCAATGAATGGATGGAGAATACTGAGCATACCGGCAAATGCATATATATAAACACATATGAATGGCTAGCTACAGGCAACAAATGAGAATACTGACTGTACTAGCAGATGCATATATAATAACACATATGAATGGCTAGCTATAGGCAGTAAAGAATGTTGCAAATCTAATTTATCAACGCAGAGATAAGATGGCAGTTATCTAGCATTAGATAAAAAAGAAACATGAATAAACTATCCAAGTGCAAGCTTTTAACATAAGAAAAATGGACATTGAACATATAACAACAAAAGAAGCTTGTATTACTAATGAATGCAGATGAGAAGCTTGAGTAGAAAAGTCTCAATAGTCTCCAGAAGTTGAACCCTTATTACAATGCTCTCGAGCCTTCTGAGGCTCGAGAGGTCTCAATCTATCCCTCTGTCTCTTCAACAACTTTGATGCCCTCTAGGCAAGCATGGACTCGAAGGTTTCTTCTTCTGACAGAAGAGTAACCGCTTTCAGGTGGTTTTCTGTGCTGTCTGGGATCTCTCTCGTGCCAAAGGTGCCCCATAATTGATTCTGTTGTTATGGATGAGTTGCGTTGTGCTGTTGATGCTCCATGATCATTTGTTGTGGCTGTGTCGTGCTGTGTTGCGCTGTGTTGTTGATGCTCCATGATCATTTGTTGTTGTGGCTGTGTCGTTCTGTGTTGCGATGTGCTGCTCCATGACTACTTTGTCGGTTTGGGGTGAGTTGCGCGTGCTATGGCCCTTTCTATTCCCCTTCCGGCCTCTATCCCTGTCTCCCGGCCTCTATTAGGTAATGGAAAGGGTCTTCGAGCACAAAAGCCCGCCCATATCTTCTTTTTCGGACTTTAAAAAGTCCTTAAACATGGCTTTTTGTTCTATCGGGTCCACCCTTAGGGTCACTATCGCAAGTCACACACGACCTGTTCCCTTGCTTCCCTTTGTATTTGGAAATACGTGAAAAAACGCTGGAAACCATGAAAAATCGGCCTTGGCGGACTTAAAACTATATATATATTCATTCCGGAAACCCATGGGGTCCGGGTTTCATCGCTATCGCACTGCCCCAAGCTCCCTTTGTATTTCGTTTAAACAACGAAAATACACAAAAATGCGTGAAAATGGGCTTGGGCGGACTTGACATAATATATAATTTCACTCCGGAAACCCATCAGGTCCGAGTCTTATCGCATCGCGCACATATACATGTAAAGGCCTCGCCCCTTAAGGTTTCCGCCCACAGCGATCTGGCGATGTAATGTGGGCTGTTGATCTACACCCACGATCGATGATCCACATTTAATCACCAATCACAATCGCTCATTCCCCCTGGTCTGTGCCGATAATTGCCAACTTACCTTCGTTGATTGCGACCCGCTGATCCGATCATCGACGATCATTGATCAGCGATGTCTTACGCCGATTGCCACTACCCACCTGTGCAGATTAGATCTGCCGATGCGATCCACCGATCAGATCTGGACCATTGATCGGCCAGATCGGACGACTGTCGTGCATTTGGACTGTTAAGCCTGCGATTTTGGTTTTTTCATGGTTTTGGAGTGTTTTTGCCTCCCGATAGTGTATTTCCACCCTTCCAAGGGCTCTTGGCATGCGATGGTTTTGACTTTGAATGATCCTTAAGAGGATTTTGAAGACTTTTGGGGCATACTTGGATCCTTTGGCATGATTTTAAGCAAACCTTGGAGACTTTGGGAGTGTTTTGGGTCCATTTTTGGGCCAAATGCCTCCAAGGCTAACAGATGGCTTGGCAGTAATTGGCAGTAATTGGTTGGCGTACAAGCTATACCACTAATTAAAACTAACTAAACACAACTTTCTCTTCAACTTTCCACTTGTTTTTTCATTGACTTATTATTTCTGTTGTGGCATCATCTTTGCCTTTCTCTTTACGGATGTCCTTTATTCCATTGTTGAGGGTTTACCCACTCTTGGGTTAACCCCACTTTTATTTGTTGCTACCATTTCCTTTTTTTCTTTTAGGGAGACAATGACCTTTTTTTTCCTTGGAAGGGAGACAATGACCTATAAACTCTTATTATCTATTATTACTTGCATATTTTTTTCGTGGAAATATCCAGGTAGACCCATCTGAAGGGATCAAATCTTGCTAGCTTATTAGCAAAGCCTAATCTCGAGGGCGTCGAGGAGAATTGACCTTGTGACATCCCATTAGCGAGGTGCTTTAGCGACGGGAACTTGACCAATTGAGCTAACCCTCGGGGATTATTGGTACTTGCATATGTTCGAGCCCTACTAACCTATTTTGGTCATTAGTGGATATTAAAATCATTTCACTTCTATTTTGAGTGTTTGTGCTTTTTGCAGCTCTAGTACAAGGTGATTTACAGATAATGCCCAAGTTGTCGTGAGAGGTATTTCATTAATTTATTCGTCAATGATTATATTCATATAAAATCATTGGTTACTAGAATCTTATTATCTAAATAAAACTATAACCATTTTTAGAATACATTAGTGTTTGGTCTTGAAATAAGTTTGTATTTTACTAATTTTGTGTTATTCAAATAATATAAGGGTAAATGCATATTTGTGCATTCAGTTGGACTACAAAAGTAATGAGAATCATTTCTACATACTCCCATGTTTCATAGAATAAAGTTCTAGTATAGGTCAATTTCACATGTTATTTCTCAAATTAGGGGGAGTCCTACTGGAGAACATATTAACATAGCAATCATATCTTGCTGTTGTCAATCTCATTTGATAGTTTGTGTAGTCAAACCCTAGATTTTCCCCCTCTTCTAGGAGTTTTTTAGCCTTGGATGTTAGGAGAGATCCTTCGTTAATCCATCCATATCCTCTAATTCCAAGTTTCTCATTAGATAACATATCAAGTTTTGTATTAATGACTTGGCATTGATTGATGGGCATACAAGCTCTCCCAATGGTTTAGATTGACTAAACACTGCTTTGTTTTAAATTGTTGCACTTATGGTTTGTTTGTGTTTCTCTTTCTATTGTGGCATCATATTTGTCTTGTTCACTACCAATGTTATCAGAACTAGACCTGAACTTGTGGAACTGGTTGGTTTGACCTTTTTTATGCCTAAATTGGTTTCACTTGTGGTAAAAAACTGGAGAAGGTTGGTTCCCTACCAAACTAGCCTTTTCTCACCAAACTGGATAGTTCTACTTGTGCTTTGATTGGCCCTTTGATGAGTATTGCATGTGGTATTGTTCTTTTGACTTCCAAGGTCAACTATTCTTATAATGTTGGTGTTTTGTGCTGAGATTTTATATTTAAACTATTTCTCTTTAGATTGTAATCTCAATTATTTTCTCATGAGGGTCTGATTGTTGATCAGTTGACATATTATTTGTAGTAAGTGCCACCTCATTAGTGTCTACTTGTGTTCTGATTGGCCCTTTTATGACTTGCACATTCAATGCCTTTGTCGATCATTTATTTGAATACATAATATAACAATGCTCTTCTTTGTGACAAGTATTTTTACTATGATTATACTTAGGCATTTTCTTCTTTGGCATGTCATTATGTTTTCTTGTTGATTTGTCAAGGTTGCTAATCTTTGGAGCTTAGGCATCACCTTTCATGTCGCCGATGCCTACCTTAACCAATTGGGGTGGTCTTATTTCCTTAGGTGCTCTTGGCCTTTATGCCACTGCCTTCATGTGATCCCCAACATCTATGACTTGCAGGGCTCAAGTTCCCTCTAGGTTTCACTGTATAGTTTGTTGTACTTGAGAAAAATATGATACTTATCTTCTGATTTTGACTGTGCAGTCTACCTATGAACTTGAGTATAATATGACTATTATCTTCTGGCACATTATGCCTTATAAATTTTTGATGAAACTCATCAGTAATTCTTGCACATACCTTGCTTGACCATCACTCTATTTGCAAATTTATTTTGTAGCACACAACGCAAAGTTTTTAGCTCATGACTTGCTAGAATTCCTTCTAATTTGCAATAGTGGACAAACTTCTTGTACCTTTAATCCATTAAAATTAATTAAACCATAATCATGCATTTTCTTTCATCTTCATCTTCATAAATCTAATTCTTTGCGTATCATTATATCCTTGTCTTCAAAGTAAATTAGTTAGAACCAAGAGCCAAATTTCCAAAATCACAAAAGATACATAGAATATCAAAATTCCAATAAAAAAGTTCATGGACAATCAATACAAACGATATGCAAAATTTGATCATTTGCATTGCTACAAGTAGGGGTGCGAGTAGGAAAATCTCATTGAGATATAAGTTTTTAGATATGCATAAGGGAAAGTTATCGTTGAAAATACATAAACATTGAGGCCTTAATTGTCCTCTAGAGTCAAAAAGTCATCATATTTTAATCAACCAAGTACACAGGTCATCTTAAGTTTGGCTCATTAGTATGATTTTACGTTATTTAACCAAGCCCATGAATCTGAAGTTTGTTTTGTTTAGGTGAGTGGTTGTAGCGACTATTACCATTTGATGTTTTAAATTAGTTGGCAATAATGGGAAACATATAGGTTTAAATTAGTTGGAACCTTATTCCCCTTGTAAGTTTCAATCTTAGGATCCCACAATCCCAATTTTAGAGGGGCAAAAGACATGGGTATAGGGCTATGTTTTGGAAACATGCTTAAATGTTGATAAATGTTGTGTTGAAAAGCTAAAAAATGCCTCCGATAGGTTTGAAAAATGCACTATAAAACATTCTGGAATGTAGTTCCCACCTTGACTTTTAATGTTAAAATTAATGTTAGTGTTAGAATTTAACACTAGTTATATTTGACATTTACTTCTATTGTTATTTTACTTTCATTTAATAATGAGAAAATACAAGTTACATATAATAATAGGAATAAGGTACTTGATATCTTGTAGAAATTAGATACTTGTTGCATTAGCATCTTTGGCCAAATTCCTTAGGGTTTTAGAAACTTCTGCTACTAGAAACTCTTTGATGCATTCCAAAATATTGCTTCTGGGGCAAGATTTGTGCTAAATAAGTGTTAAAATAAGTCTTTTGCTACTACAATAATATGCAAAGCCAAAATCCTTAGGGTGATCGAAACTTCTGTTGTTAGTAGTCCTATTACAACTTTAAAATATGTATGTTAGAACAATTTGTGTGTTCAATAAACATTAAATTAATCATTTTAATGCTATTGTTCTTTAGCATTATAGATTGTCCATGATTGTTGAGGTTATTCTATTAATGGGTGCTTTGCAGTGAGAGTTTAGTTTATTGTAAATTTAGGTTTACAGTTTCACTGTTAAAAATTGCAGTGTTCTTTCATTGCTTTTTCATTATTAGCATCCCTCCAGATATGGATAGTGCAAATGAATTAGGGACAACCATAACCATGTTGTAATAATATGTGTATAAAAATGCTTAGGATTTAGGGGGCTATGCTCCCTAGAAGTGCTTTGGTTCTTGGAGAAAAAATATTGCATTTATAACAATAGTTTCTTGGATAGTTTTGTAGTCTCTATAGCCAACACTTGGAATTTTTATGTCCATGTTTTCTTTTGTCATTGTATTTATAGGTGCTTTGCAATAAGATTTTAAGGCTTCTTCACATGGGTTTTGATTACTACCTTCATTGTTAAAAATATGTATGCGTGCTTCAATTAATTTGTTCCTATTATGTTTATAGATAGGCTCTTGGGGACTTTCCTAGTGACCTCAAACTAATTTGGACATCACCAAGAATCATATTCTTCTCTTCTTCATTTATTGGTTCGCACAGGTATGAGGTAGGGTCGAGGAAAGAGGTTCGTGCAGGTTCGAAATTACAGGGTCTAAAGTTCTCATGTGTTTTAGGGTTTTTGGTTTTCGACCGCAGGTTGCACACAGGAAACTTTTGGCTATAATTGTAAGCTAGCATGCTCAAGGGTGCAGTTGGAAGGTCTCAAACACACACATCCGTCTTCCTCCGCATGGTTGGGGTTTAGGGCTAAATGTTGACATTTGACTACAGTTGACTTCAAACAAGGAAAGTTATCTCTGATATATTGATGGTAGGAACATATTTCTAAATGTTATTGGGATAATTTTGTTGGATGATTTGGTATTGGGATTATTGTATTCTCTCTTAAACATTTTATGAAAATCTATTAGAAAAATAATTATCAAAGGTTTTTCCCCCTTATGGGGTTTTTCCCTGGTCTTTAACCAAACCTGGTGTCTCTTGTTGATGTATTGATTGTCTCCTTTATCATTTCATTTACTGTTCTATCTCCAATTTCTATTGATGACTGGAAATATTATTTTTTATTGAAAATATTGCTAATTGAAGAATCAAATTGGGCTAAAAGTAATTGAAACAACATAGAGAAGTCTGAAATTTAACATGGTATCATAGCTAAGGTGAAAGACAATCCAAAAAAGGAGACAAGCATTGAAGCAATCATCTTTGGAAAGTTTAACAAGCCTATGTAGTCAAGTCAAGATGTCTTCCTCTTTCTTCAAGCAACATGAGAAGTTGGGTGACTCATATAACTTTGTTGCATGGAATATTAGGTTGGAGATCATAACTGATAACAATGATGTTCTGGTATACATTCAAGTAAAAGTACCAAAGCCTCTAGAAAATTCTTCCGCTCCTATGAAAATCAAGCACAATAAAGGTGAGTTAAAAGCAAAGAAAATTATAGTTGATGGTTTACAAGATAGTTTACTTGCATATGTTAGAAATTTGAGGAAGTCTAAGGATATGTATGATAAGATAAATGGAATCTATGAAGTCAACAATTTGAATGAAATAATATCCTTGAAATATCAACTCAAAGACATGAATATGAGAAAATGGGAGTTTGTGAAATCCTACATTATGAGGATATCTCGTCTTAGAGATCAATTGTAAAGAGTTGGGGAAACTATTCTTAACAGGGAATTGGTGATTGTAATTCTTAGAGATCTCCCTCCCATGTGGGAAACCTTTATTACTACTATAAGCAACAACAATACCTTCTCTTCATTTGATGAGATTGCTGGAAATATCATTCAAGAAGAATCAAGGATGACACCAAAAGGAAGGATTCAAAATCATGAAGAGGAAGAGCTTGTTGCATTCGTCACACAAAACAAGAAGAAGAAAGGAGAAGGAGGTCCTTCAAATTCAAGAAAGCATCCTCCTAGAAATTAAAAGAGAAGGAATGATAGAACATCATCTCACATTGAATGCTACAATTGCCACAAGAAGGGTCATTATGCTCGAGATTTCTCAGAGAAGAACAATGGTCCATGCTACAACACTAGAAGTAACAAAAACAAGTTTGATGATCGAAGAAGAAGATATTCTCGAAGGAATGATCGTAATGGAAGAGATGAAAGAAGAATAAGAGATGCTCCTAGTGGCCATGAAGATGATATTCACCTTGAAAAGAAGTCAAGATACTCTAGTTATGAAATTAATGTTGGAAATCAATTTGAATATATTCTTATTTCTTCCCTTACTAGTTCCTCTCCTCTGGATTCATGGGATAGCTAGTTGGTTGATAGTGGGGCCACTCATCATTTTTTTGGGTATAAGGATGTTCTCTCTAATTTGATAGAGAGGGAGTCAAATTTGAAAATTATTCTTGGAGACAACTCCACTCATCCCATTAAAGGATTTTGGTCTATCAAATTTCATTTGGATTCCTGGGAATCTATTTTTCTCCATGATGTGATGTATGTGTCGGGATTGAAGAAGAATTTGGTATCAATATCTACTTTGGAAGACAAATGGATGAGGGTTTCCTTCATCAAGGGAAAGGTACTTACTTGGCCTGTTGGATCACCCATGAGATACGCATTCACATTGGGATCGAGATTTGAAGGACTCTATAGGGTTATTGGAAGACCTCTTCTAGAATTAGTCCATGATACTAATCATCTAGGTGAGCTATGGCACCGAATATTGTCGCATTAACATTATGATGCTCTTCCAAAATTAAAGAAATTGGTCTTTGGTATTCCCGATGTTCAAGCCCAACATGATGGAGTATGTCTAGGTTGTGCCAATTGAAAGAAGACAAGAGGACCATTCCCCTCAAGCGATAACAAGAAAAATGACATCCTCCATCTCATTCATTTTTACATATATGGTATGATTCCCATACATTCTATTGGTGGCCATCTCTATTACGTCACCTTCATTGATGACTTCTTAAGAAAGACATGGATATATTATTTGAAGCAAACGGATGAAGCCTTCGAAATGTTCAAGGAGTTCAAAGCTTTGGTAAAAAATAAAATAAGGAAGAAAATCAAGATATTCAGGTCTAACAATGGTGGAGAATACATTTCAAATGAGTTCATCGATTATTTCAAGTTGGAAGGTATCAAGAAAGAGAAAATCGTTCACTATAATCCTGAACAAAATGTAGTAGCTAAAAGAAAGAATAGATATATTGTAGAAGTTTCTCATGCCATGCTCCATGATCAAAAGTTGCCAAAGTTCCTTTGGGGAGAAGCAATGAATGTTGTTGTATATGTTCAAAATAGGGTGCATCATCAAGCATTTGAAAAAAAGACCCCCAAATAAGTGTTCACAGGTGTGTTGATGATGTTGGACCCACAAACATTCAGGGGATCTCCCTGGTATGAAGTCCCAACTAGACCTCACACCGTTTGGTGTAGGAGTCCCATCTGATATGATGGCCCGATTGCCATTATCTTAAATATATGCCTTAGCTCTTGCTCGTCGGCACATGAGAGTGGTATACTTAGTCTTCAAACAGCGAGGTACATGTGCTTGTTGAGTGCTTAGTGTAACATGTGTCTAAGTTCTTTCACTACAGAGGGACAGGGTGAGAGTGAGTCTCAAGAGGAAAGGGAATAGTCCCAACTCTATAGGAGACACACAACACAGTAGGATCTGTGCAGCTTCTGGTATAGTAGTCCACATGGATGCAGTAGTCACAAACACAAAGTGAATAGATAGCACGTACAACACCCAATGGAATAGTCCACACGAGTGCGATGGTCGTTATAAAAAGTTTACAAGAATGAATATGTCGAGTGTCTGGCAGAATAGTCCACATGGGAGATACAACATTAAAAAATGATACAACAGTTTCGAACAACATATGCACTAAAACAACTAAAATAGTTCAATTATCTTGGTTCAGGTTAAAACCACATGCATTACAACCATCCAAAGAATAGTCTTACAAACGAATACAAGACATGTGTGAAAATGTGATGGCCTATTAACAGGCTTCTCAACGAAGCGAAAGTTCCAAGACACATCCCTACATCATACATCACTAACCCCGATAGCGGGGTGTTGGAGCCACTGCTCACTCCTCAAAGAAAAGACTACAGACTCTCAAAGCTACGTGGGAGGAGCCAAGGTGAAAATTCCTTTGCATGTAAAAATGACGGGTATATATAGCCAAGGGTGAAACTAACCCTTGTGACTGTTCGACTTCCCTCCTGACTATTCGACTTACATGACTCTCAACTTACATGACTCTTTGACTTCATTTGTGGGTCTCTTGGACTTCCACATTACATTACATTGATTACACATTTATGACTCAAAGTAGTGATGTGGTAGAGGCAACTCATAACACAAATCGACATGACACTACTAGTATGCACATGTTGGATGTTATGTTCGTGTCGAGTTGTTGTGCTACTGAGTGATAAGTGTGCTTGTGGTGTACCATAGCTTCACCTCAACATGGCAGGGTGCACAGAGTCTTAAATGGTCTTGGTGTTCGCTTGATTATTCATGCATGTTCATGTGTCTCTTTCACTTTCTACTTGGTATGATTTATGTGTTCTTCCAACCGCAAGCAAGCCTTCTAGCATGCACTCCTTGTTCATCCCATTCGTCGTCGCACCATGTCTTATCCATGTACCTGTTTTTGTAATCACTCATGACGAGACGACATCAAATCCAAAAATCACCTAGTCTACTATGATGCATTGCCTTTTCTTTCTGAGTGTAGGTGACTGGGAGAAAGTGTTAGGCCCCTATACTACTAGTGTAACTCCTTATTGCTATTAGTACAACCCCCTTATTATATTGTTGTACCCATGTAGTCCCCATATTGTTATTATTGTGCCCTTACATTATTATTGTTATGTCGACTCTAGTTATGTTATGACCCCTTAGACTCCTATATATAGAGGTCTTGTCATTTGTATCATCCAAGAATTGTTCATTTGTGTAATGTAAAGGAGTTTTCCCCCTCAAAGAGGCTGAATTCTAAGGCGTTGATCTATCTTTTCTATCTTTTTGTGAGCTAGTTTCATAACATTTGGTATCAGAGCTTTGGATTCTAGGGTTTCGCTGCTCCAAAAAGGTCATCATGGAATTGTCGCTATAAAGTTTTGGCAATGAAGTTTCAAAATCTTAAAAAAAAACCCATTTGAGAAGAAATCGGTATGAACCTTGCATCTGAATTTCAGATCTTTTCTCGCTATATACTCGGAGATATGATCTAACGAAGTTAGAGTTTTTGGAAGCTCTAGAATTTCATCTAAAATAGGTCATCGTGCAATTTTTCTATAATATTTCTTCTACGAAGGTTCAGACTCTGAAATTAAAACCCATTTGAACCAAAATCATGGTGAAGCTCGGGTCTGAATTTTAGATCTTGTCTCGCTATATTTTTCGGAGATATAATCTAAGACATTTAGGGTTTCTGTAGGCTCTAGAATTACATCCTAAACAGGGGACCTTCGGAAAATCTTCATAACTTTCTCTTTGTGCATCAAATTGAAATTTCATAAGAAGTTGTAGAACGAGGACGAAGTGTAGTTTTTTGTGTATCAGTTTTAGGTCCCAAGGTTGAAACAGTGACACGTGGCACTCGCTCTACTGAACCAGTCTATAATCTAGTCATCGTGGGAGATTTGACATAACTCTTCCTTACAGAATTCAATCTTGATCAGAATTTTGGGCTTAGAAAGAGGACTCAGAGGGTTACTACAAGACGAAATTTCAGAACTTGGAAATCTGAAATTACGGAGTTACAATTGTTTCAAGATTAAGCTCCTAAAATCAAGAAAAAGCGATATGAGGAAGTTTGATGGCAAGGATTCGGTAAATTGGATACTGCAGATGGAGAAATATTTTGATCCACATGGTGTACCAATATTACAAAAGGTATGTATTGCATCTTCATATTTAGAACCGGATCAATTTTTATGGTATAAAGGGCTTTGTTCTCGTAAACAACTTGTTAGGTGGTCAATTTTCACAGAGGAAATGGTAGCACATTATGAGGATACAAAGAGAAACACCTTCTTTAGAGAAACACCACAACAATTGGAAGAAAAAAGAGCAAAAGGGCTTTGTTACAAAGTGGAAAGAAAAATTATGGCAACAAGGAAGTCTACCCCTCATAACTATAAAGATGGAAGTGTTGTTTCCCCTAGCCTTGAACAACCTACAAGGGTTACACCACAACAATTGGGAGAGAAAGGAGAAAAAGGGCTTTGTTACAATTGTGATAACAAATACATTAAAGGTCATAAGTGTGCTGAGAAGAAATTATTTTACCTTGATTGTGGAGAGGAGGAAGAAAAGGATCAAGAAACGTCAAAAGAGGAGTATATACTCTAGGAACCAACCCCAGAGAAAGAAGAAATGAATCCGACCATATCTTGTAAAGCATTGGAAAGAATTACTACTCCTCAATCTCTTAATATAGAAGGACATATCAAGAAGAAAAAGGTTCAAGAAGTGAAAGATCACATCGAGAAAGAAGAAATGAATCCAACCATATCTTGTAATGCATTGGCTGGAATTACCACTCCTCAAACTATCAAGATAGAAGGACATATCAAGAAAAAAAATGTTCAAGAAGTGAAAGATCACATCGAGCATCAAGAAACGAATCCGACCATATCTTGTAAAACATTGGGAGAAATTACCACTCCTCAAACTCTCAAGATAGAAGGACATATCAAGAAGAAAAAGTTTCAAGCAGTGAAAGATCACATCGAGCATCAACAACAAGTTCTCCAACTTTTAAAGGATAACACCACTTTGGTGCAGAAGCAAATGAAACAACAGGTAGATCAACATCATAGTGAAAAAACTTTTGATGTAGGTGATTGGGTATTTTTACGACTGCATCTCAAGAAAGCTATTTATGAGAAGGAAATGTTGGCAATACTACATGCACTTAAGAAATGGCGACCCTACCCAATGGCAAGACACTTCAAGTTAAAAATGGATCATGATAGTTTTAAATACTTTTTAGAAGAAATATTATCTTTAGAAGAACAGATTAAATGGGTCACAAATATGTTGGGTTATAACGTTGACATCCTCTACAGAAAAGGGAAGAAAAATTTTGTTGCAGATGCACTCTCAAGAAAGGATGAGGATGTGGAAGCATTGTTTTGTGTTATTTCTATTATCCAACCATATTGGATAAACGAAGCAAGGGATGAATGAAAGAAGGAAGAAGAAGTGTAGCCACTCATTCAAAAGTTACAGAAGACCCCAATTCAAACAATATTTCCAGAACTTGAAGACGAAGGAAAAATCATATTGGAACCTAGAGCAGTCACAGAAACAAGAACCCAACAGCTATGAAATCGATCAATTTCAGTGTATCTCATTAAGTGGAAGAACTTACCCGTTGAAGATTCCACATGGGAGGACAAGAATTTTATACAGAAGTATCAAGGACTACTCAAGCATTGAGGACAACACTTTTTGAAGGAGAGGGGCATGTTAGGCCCCTATACTACTAGTGTAACCCCTTATTGTTATTAGTACAACCCCCTTATTATATTATTGTACCCATGTAGTCCCCATATTGTTATTATTGTGCCCTTACATTATTATTGTTATGCCAGCTCTGGTTATATTATGACCCCTTAGACTCCAATATATAGAAAGGAGGTCTTGTCATTTGTATCATCCAAGAATTGTTCATTTGTGTAATGTAAAGGAGGTTGCCCCCTCGAAGAGGCTGAATTCTAAGGCGTTGATCTATCTTTTCTACCTTTTTGTGAGCTGGTTTCATAACAGAGAGGACAAGGCTTTGAAACAGCACAGAGCACATGTCAGGCCAGGATGTGAGGCTCCAGGTGACTATCAAGAAAAATTGCGCAGAGGTCACTGAGAGGTTGGGTTGAGTAGTTCGGGACAGTAGTGACATCTGCGGGATTTGGTTCAGTTGGGAGGAAGAACTGCACAATTTTTCTGGAGAAGGCAATGCGATCAGCATGAGGAACTGGAAGTGAAAACTGTGTGGATTTCTAGAGGAGGCCGGGATCGGGCTATGAGAGCTTTATGGCCATAACTGTGCAGATCTGGGAGGCATTCATGTAGGACATGCCTATGCAGTTTCCAGGATGAACTGAGTATGAGGAAGCAAGTGGATTGTCCATGAAAACTGCACAATTTTTAGGAGGAGTGGCTAGCAGGCCAAGAGTGGGGATGACTGACAAAACTACACAATTTCCAGAGACAGTGTAGTGACAGGTAGTAGGTGCCTATCCCTCTTGTCTGTGAAATTTCTTCAAGTAGTGTAAGCAGGAAAGATGGCAGCTTCTGTGCAATTTTGGAGATGAGTGCAGCCTTAGGTCACTACTCAATCAAATTCTCTAGTTGACCAGCAAGAGGCTTGATGGATAGGCTTACGGGAAGTGCAAAATGAAATGGCTTCTTCAGAGAATTTTGCAATGTTCTGGGTGATAGTCAGCTAGGTTGATTCCAGGATTGTGCAGTGTAGACTGCATGGAGTGTAGCCTCAAGCTCTACGCAATTCTGGGCAACAGTGCTTGATCACTAAGGGCTAAGATTGTGCAGTGCAGCTCAATGGAGGTTTGGCTGATGGAGGGCGATCCAGTTGATAGATTTAAAAAAAAAATGGCTATGTGTGTGAGCAAGTGAACTCATGTATACATGACCTTGCGAACACGCACTCAACATAACTCGACAACAGGACACCTCAAACCACAATACAACATATGCTCAGTGTGACTGACTACGAGACTGTCTAATGGTTAAAGCGATAAGTGTGACACTTTGAATAGACCTTCGAATGACCGTGACGACACTTGCGCAATAGTGCTTACAACATTGTGTGTGAGTGCGATAGTTGTTTACATAGCGAACACAAATCATACACACAAAGACAAGCCTTCAACATCACCAGAACATGATCACAAGCATGACATAGCAATCAACATGCCAAAGAAGACAGTTGGTCAAACAAGCGAAAAGGAAGCAAGACATGTAGAGGAAACACATGAAATTACTTTTTGTGTTTATGCACATGAATGTTACTGAGGATAGGATTATATGACAATGACAAGCAGTCCTGCAAACTCAACTAAGAGATTTACTTTGAAAGATGTTCTTTTACTTACCATACTTACCCTATTGATCATAAATCCGACAAAGTTTGCATGTGGTCCTGATCGTTTTCCATCACTTAGTCTCTTGGTACTTCTCCTCAACTCCTTGGGAGTGATCTTAGCATGTCACCTTTTCCTGTAGTCACTGAGAGACAGATCAACATTGTTTCATCAGGTAGTGACTGCTGTCAGGATGAGGCTATGGGAGGCCCATCTATGCAGTTTTGATGCACATGATACTGTTGCGGGATGGGGTCCTGGGAGGACACCTCTGCGTAGTTTATGAGTGTAGTGCAGCCTGGGTAGATGAGAGGAAATACTACACAATATCTGGATGGAAGGCACTTCTACGAGATGGTTTCTGGGAGGACACATCTGTGCAGTTTCATGTTGCAAGGTAGACTGAGAAGCTAAGGGAAAATACTACACAATTTCTGATGACAGCGGGTTCCGACTGGGGGAAAGACGCTGGAGGAAACCACTCGCAATTTTGAATGCCAAGGGATCCTGGGGCTTATACGCACTGCGGGGTTCTAGCAGGCAAGGGAGGAAGCTTGATGGTTGCAGAATAAAAGTGCACAATTATGGGGGGATGGATGAGGCTAAGTTGCTTGGGAAATTGGCTAAGTGTGAGATCAGTGAAACAGATGTAAACAATGATAGGACTCGACTATGATCACACATGAACACTTAGTGATACAACATAAACCATTCAGAATGTATGAAACATACTCTTCTTGATGCAATGACCTGTGTGACAAGAGTGCCTGAAGTGAGTGTGAAACATGTCTATGTGGTGAAAACAACTCCAAAGCACAAGATTTCCCTTGAAGTGAAACACCATTCCTTTTGCATGATAAACCAAAATCCCTATGCCCAAAGATGACACATGCTGCATAAAGATGAGAACATGAACAAAAATTAAGATCAAGGAGGGGAAGCTTGAGATCACCAGCTTACCAACAAGTGACCAAGGATGATTGATCATAGGATCCAAGGTAAGCTCTGAAATTTGCATGTGAGCCAAAATTTTGGAGGGTTTTGTAGTCGCTACAACAAGGTGTCAAGTCTGATGTTGGCCATCTCTGTATCTTTGGCTGCCCTGCATATTTCCATGTACTGAAGGACAAAAGAAAGAAGTTCGAAGCCACGGGAAGAAAAGGTATGTTTGTTGGATGTTATGAAAGTTCTAAAGCTTTTAGAATATATATTCCTAGTTAAAGAAATTTTGAAATTATTATGGATGTAACGTTCAATGAAGATGCTACCCTTGGGAAATCAAGGGACCTCCCTTCACCTTCCCCTCCTGATAAGAAGAATGATGATATGGATATTTTAGATGGTCCTTCCGTGCCTGAATATGAGACAGACATTGTTGATGATCCCATGGAGCCCATGTATCCCTTATATCCTCCTCTATATGATCCTCCTTCTAGGAAGAGGCCACTTTGGCTTCGTGACACATTATAGGATGATGAGAGATGAGTTCTTGTTCAAATATTGTTTAGAGAAAGTAAGAAGTCATCTAGGTATGAGGGATATGTTGCAATTGTAACAACCTCTGGGGTAAATGTGCAAAAAATAAATAAAATAATAGGAATAGAAATACAATAAACATATCTTCCATCAAAATCCATATATACATGAGTACATTTGCACATGAAAATCAAGGGAATGAATTTTTTTTCATTAATAAATGCAATGAAACAACTGGAGATGGGACTACCACGTTCCACCCGACCATAGATTGGCTGATCCAAGTCTCTCTTCATCCAATCACCCCCGTGCCATATTCCAAGCATGAATGTGGGATCTCATAGAACACATCAATCAGAACTCATATAGGGCTTCTAGAGGCCACCCACTTCAACCCATCAAATAGTGATTCCACCTCACGGTCGGACATCATCAAAAACCATCATCAGGTTGGTCTCCATCCAAGCCTTCTAGGGCTTCGAAAGCTTTTGTCCAACCAAGGCTTACAGAACTGTATCTCAACCCACAACTTACACAGGTCTTGCAGAGCATTTGTCCAACCAAGGATTTCAAGACTAGTAACTCAACACATGAGGGCTTCCAGAGCGTTTGTCCAACCAAGGCTTCCAAGACTAGTAACTCAACCCAAGCTGTTACAGGGCTTCCAGAGAGTTTGTTCAACCAGGGCTTCCAGGACTAGTAACTCAACCCAAGCTATGGAAAAATGAGAACCAACCAAAACAAAGCAATGAAAGTAAACCCACAATCACCATGGCTATCCAGGAAATGATAAGGCTAGGCAATCCACTGTCAATCTCGACCATCCTCCATGCCAATGATAGATCATAACCAAGAAACCACATGCATGTGCCATGCATGCCAAAACTAGTGAAGAAATCATACATGCAACTCGGTACTTGCAAGGAAATATGATGTAGCTGCTAATGCCGATGCCTTCTTGCTCCAAGAATCCAAGTATGCCACACCCTCCAAGAGTGCTCCAAGAAAACTCTAAGTAACCAAGAGTATGAGAGAGAGAGAGAGAAAGAGAATAATGAGAGAGCTCCAAAACTAAATTGACCAAGTCTTGCCCACTGATTATCATAAGCCTTTTTATTAATGAGGCCTCTATTTTCTTCATTTTCCATTATTTTTCTTCAATTTCCTCCTCACATGCAAAATGTGACCTTTCACCTTCCCTTTCTCCTAATTTCCATTATTTTTCATAAATAAATGTGCCAAAATACCTTTTTGCCTCTTTAATGCCTTAGCCATTGCCTTTTCCAATTTCCTTAACCATAAACAACCAAATGAACACCCCCTAGGATGTCTTTCCCACCATTCAGCTTGGAATACGGGTCCCATCATCCATGGTATTTATATATTTTTACGTGGAATTTTCACCAAGACTGTTACAGAATCCTCCCCCTTGGGGAACACCGTCCTCAGTGTTCAATGACACCTATAACCACATGACTGTTGAAAATAAAACATACTACCCATGGAAGTTTATAACATATCTCGTTGCAGTATTTACAATGAAAGATCTACTCAAAATCAAAACATCATGACAACATGACAACATACTGCATACTGGAGCTTTATAACATAGCTCATTACGGTATTTACAATAACCATCCTACTTAAAAACTCATATGACATCATAACATCATGATAACATGACCACATGATAGCATAATAACATACCACCCATACCGCATAATGGAGCCTTGTAACACAGCTCGTTACGGTATTTACATCCATATAACAACCTCATCAAAATGTATATACCAAAACATATGCCAAATCATATATCAAACATATATCAATCATACACTAATCATCCTATAACATCTATGAAAACATCATAAGGCATATATCAAAACATCATATAGCATGTATCAACCAACATAAACCATATATCAGATCATCATAAAGCATATATCAACCATCATAAAGCATATATCAATCACCATAAAGCATATACTAAACCAACATAAATCAAATACTAAACCATCATAAAGAAACTACCAAACCACCATAAGAAACCACCAAACCACCATATCAAGTTGCTAATTCTTGTAGTTGATTTCAACTACCCAATTGGACATGTTCATGATTCTTGTACTACGCACATAACTTCCATCAGTTTTAAAATAAATTCACATCATACCTCATTGGTAGCTCGTCAATAAGGTACATTTGCAATCATGTTCTCTTTCTGTTACAATAAGTCAAACTAGCATATTTGACCAAATCAACATGTATAAAAACATCACATTAAGTTAGCTCAAAACATAACCATCAAAATCATAAATGACATATAACCATCATAAATCAAAATCATAGATCACATGTAATCATCATATACCATAATCATAAATCACATGCATACTAAAACCAAAATACAATACCGATACTTATCCTTTCATCAATCCTTAGCTTCAACATCCGTCTTTATTCTGTACGCACTCTGGATCAGTTTCCACACCGACAATCTCCCAGTGCCTTCTCCTCAACCATGTGCATAGACACATAGTGTGCATCAAACACATACAACCACACGGCATACCACACCATGCAATACGTGCATCTACACTTGACATACAACACATACACCTACACCCAATATATGCAATACAATGCATCCATCTATACCTGATGTGCAATACCACCCAATACATGTACCTACACAAAGTACAACACAACGAGTACACACACTACAATGCCACGACTACATGATGCACATACATAATACCATATGCCCATAACACAACATGGATGACATGCACACAACACCACACATACACCAGTATCATATGTACATGTACACAGTACCACCAGTACACCGCACCACCTACACAATGTGTGCACAACATCACATGTACATGGAACCACTTGCGCAACGTGTACACAATGCCACATGTACACTACACCACTATACAATGCGTACACAATACCACATGTACATAGTACCACACACACGACATGTACGCGACACCACATGTGCATAACGCCATATGCATGACATGTACATAACACCACATGCACATGGTGCCACTTGTACAATGTGTACACAACAGCGCACGCACACGTCACCACTTGTACAATCATGCAAACCACACCATATGTACATAGTGTCAATGTACCACATGCACACAACACCACTTGTACATAGCACTGCATATCCAACACGTACATAACATAATCTGTACACAACACTGCATATCCAACATGCACATAGCACCATATGCACACAACACTACATATCCATCATGCACACAGTACAATATGTACACAACGTCGTATATCCAACATGTACATAGAACCATCTATACCCATGATTGAATATGCAACATTCATACAACACTATCTATACTAACACCCGGTACATAACATCACATAAATAACATGTACACACGCTATATATGCACAACACCACATGCACACAACATCACATATGAAACATGTACAACCTATATAACATATGCATAACAATAGTGCCACACATCCTAACTACACTGTCTCTGCAAAGAAACTTTGTTTCCAGTGTCTTACCCATGCTTGTCCCAACATGCCGCAGACCACACTGACTTCATTTCATTGATGTATCCCTCGGTATAGCCTGTCCATAACATAGACATAATATACTCACATAATATCAAATCATAGCCACATCATACTAACCTCATATACTTTTCATGACTACTCTTCCACTTGATTCCTCGCGAGACTAGGAACCTCTTCATGCCATTTTCTTGCATAAGAAATCATTCCTCAATGAGAATGATTCCTAATGACCTATTGGACAATGACATAGATACATGTACACATACATACACCATAAAATAATAATGATCTCGTCAATAAACACCATACATAGATACATATGTACATATAAACATTAACATAAAATAATCATGATTCATGATCACCCTTTCAAATATGACATACATACATACATGTATACATATATAAACAACAACATATCATGATCATAAAATAATTACCAAATATCAAGGTTAAGGTTAAGAGAACTTCCTTTATTCATGCAATACATGTGCAACATTGAGAACAACAATTCCCAACATAGCCAAGGCATATGACGCCCCAAATCCATTTAATTTACCTTTTCTTGTTACCTTTCTCATGACTATACTGTTATCGTCCATTTACCACAATGGACCCAGTCAGTCCAACCAACTGTCATAGCCTTACCTTTTGCTGCGCTTACTCATGCACCAAGCTTCATCTAAATCTTACATTACCTTTTGGGTACCACATAGCTCTCCCCAAGCTCCATCAACTTTCCTCTTTCCCATCCAATTCCCAAGAATCAAAACAATAAAAGAGAAGACAAGAAAAACCAAGAAGAAGCCCACGAAATCCCATAATGATATGACACTACAACAAAGTGGCAAGGCCTTGCACCGTACATAAACAAAACTGCAAATCAAGCTCAAAAGACCAAAAGCACAAGACTGACACCATTACTCAATCCCCATGGTTCCCAGGGAAAGATCAACCCTGAGACTTCTTCAAGATTTCATGGCAGTCTCTCTTTCCATGCAACTCCCTGCATCATACTTCTATAAACACATAACTGTCAATGTATAATTAAGCATAATAATACACCAATTACCTCATCTAATTGTGCTAAGCACACTTCTTGCAATTGAACACATCCACACCATCTCTCAAGGGACTCCAATCCTTTAACAGATCCACCTATAGCTAAAGACTAGCTAATATACCTATCAAGTGCATGTTCATGAATATAACACATATCCACATAATGTCAGACAAAATCAAGGTTAAGAAGACTTCTTGTGTGAAAAGGAATCATTTGTTATAAATTAGGGTTTCCAAACATAGCCAAAGGAATTCTTGCCCAATTCCTTTCTTTTACCTTTTTACCTTGTTGGAATTGAGGCTTACTATATGTTGTCACACCACCCAACTGTTAGTTATATAGACACATCAACTATTACCTTGTCATGCTAATACCAAGCATTTTACCCTACAATGGCTCACACATGTCAACCACATGTTCCAAATATCAACACAATCATATCTATTAATTTGAAATCAATCATTACCAAGACTAATAGTCATGTCATAATATATAGTCAACTCATTGTCATCAATCATAATACTAAAACTATTACCTACTATACTCAAGTACATATCAACTGTCTCAACACATATATTTTAGTACAATCATCTTAATACAAGATCATTTGAACACATACTCATATTATGCAATTCATAAAACATTCATACAATGTTAAATAAATCAATTAGACGAAATAATAGGCACCAAACGCTCAAATACCAAATAGACGACATAATCAACTATGAAACACTAAGTATAATACATAAGAAAACTCATACCTTAGTGTACCTCAGGGGAGGCAATATTGTTTGCATAATCAATCTAGTTATCGAGATATAACTTTACAACATGTCAACGTAAATCATGATATCCATAACTATAGCTAACATGTTCACATCATAAACTCATACACATATGCAAAGTGAATCTAGATTAGTATGACACCATCTCACAAATATGTCGGTTCATACATGAATATCACAACCATAACCATTTGCATAGGTCGAACCATGTTAACACAATACATATAACATCAAGATCTTCAAGGCAATGAACATAACCATCACACATATGACCAATCAAAATTATAACATCGATATCTCAATAAAATGACCCTAATCAGCAAGTTAATACCATATAACAACAATAAGCTATATATCATACTCATCAACAGCATACAACATAATCATCAGGTTATCTAATATAAAACAACAATAACAATGAATATAACTACATGTTACTATCATTCTTGATTATCCGACACATGTTCGTATAACCACACTAATCATATAACATCTATCATGAATGTAACCATAACATCAAATACATGTTCATAAGCCTAATGTATATAACCCTAACGCATATAATAATCCTTAACTTACATACCTGCATGCCCACATGCAATACATGTACGATGATCTACCCTTGCCTTGAAGTTCAATGTTGCGACTTCACTTTTATGATTTGCATCTATTGCTCTATCTCAACTAGCTCATTAGCATCATAACAACCAATAGCATCATGATGACCTAAATTGCATACAATGACTTCATAAGGCATGTTTGACCTACTATACATGCATAATCATAGCCATGACAATACATGCATAACAACGACCATTACTCCATTGTGCACATTGCTACATGCAACCAACAATATGCATAAGCAATGCCAAATCAACTACACCTACGCATAAATGCATGTAGTCGAACATAAGCGATCAATTCTTGTAATCAACCTACAAGACTGATACATGTAATGAAAATATTCAAAAATGTAACCTAACATACAAGGATGTAAGTAGGTATCATGAAATCAACATGTAAGCGACATATAATTCATACACAGTCAATCACATGTTCTAAAAATGAAGACATCGTGTTTATTAATTTGAAATCAACATTCACCAATATAACCACCTATAAGCATACCCCCTTACTATCCATGGTCCACACTAAGGTAGAAGGAGGAAGCTACTATAATGGCCTGATCTCCAATGTCGAATTATGGAAATTGGATCTCCACAACTCTACTAAATTTAACCACACTTGAAAAGAAATTGATTTTTATTTCTCATACATTTGTATGAGATTAAGTCAAAAACATTTCATTTATTCCACTTGTAACATAATAACTAAAAACATGCCACTTTTCCATTTCCTTACATGCAACTTTTAAAATTCCTTGCATGAAACCTTTCAAATTCCCTACATGAAATTCTTCAAGTTCTTTGCATGAAAATAGGAATAGATCAGCTACATCCATATTATCATACTACACTACTATTCCATAAAAAAAAATTAACATTTTCTTCAAACAATTACCATACTTTTACATTTTCTTCAAACAAGTACTATACTATTACATTTGCATGTAAGAATTTCTTCAAACACTTTACATGCAAACTAATGTAGAAAACTATTTGCATACAAGTAAGCATATATCAACTAAAACAATACTATTGCACATCAATACTATCCCCAACCACAAAAAAAATACTCATTGGGGCATTTTATCAAACAGTTTGTATGCAATTAATCATTGAACCATTTAAGCATTTCATCAAACACTTTGCATGCAAACTAATATAGTGAATGATTCAATGCATATATCCTAAACTGTAGTAGTACAAGTTATGGAAACTAAACCATATGATCAGTGGAATTATTCTTGACTATGGTTCAAGTTTCACCTTCTAAGATTTCATAGATGAAAAGTTATAACAAAATACCAACACAATCCTATTTGGTGCACAATTCTAGGAGTATCCAGAAAGCTCGATTTACACTGGTCACATCTCCTAAAATATGGAGAATAAATGTCTGAAATTTTTATCACAATATAAGTTGGATTTCCTCTCATTGTGGAAAACATTTCAGCTCCTGAGAGTGCCCAGAATAAAATTTATAACAACAATGTCAGCATGACCTGTTTGAGACCTGATTTTAGGAGCATTCAGAAGGCTCGACTCCCTATGCTCATATCTGTTAAAATATTGTGACCTAATATCTGAAATTTCTACCACATAATCATTGGTACTTCCCCTCAATGTGGACAATTTTTCAGCTTCTAAAATCCTACAGAATAAAATTTATTGCAGAAATTCCAACTGGACATGTTTAAAGGTGCATTCAAGAAGGTCATCTTCCTTAGATCATAATTCCTAAAGTATTGTGAACCAATATCTGAAATTTTACCACATTATTAGTGGGATTTACCTTCAGTATGGAAAAATTTTCGACTTCTAATATTCCACAGAAGAACAGTTATAACAGATATGACAGAAAGGTCTAAAAATTAGCCTTTGTTCTTCATTTTACCTATGATAGAGCCCATCCAGTCCAAGTGTTTGAACCATGCTTTGATACCACTTTGTAACAACCTCCAGGGTAAATGTGCAACAAAAAAAACATAATAGGAATAGAAATACAATAAACATATCAGCCATCAAAATCCATATATACATCACTACATTTGCACATGAAAATCAAGGGAATGAATTTTTTTCATTAATAAATGCAATGAACCAACCAGACATGGGACTGCCACGTTCCACCTGACCATAGATTGGCTGAGCCAAGTCTCTCTTCAACCAATCACCCCCGTGCCATATTCCAAGCATGAATGTGGGATCTCTTAGAACACATCAATAAAAACTCATCCAAGGCTTCCAAAGGCCACCCACCTCAACCCATCCAATAGTGATTCCAACTCACAGTCAGACATCACCAAAAACCATCATTAGATTGGTCTCCATCCAAGCTTTGCAGGGCTTCCAAAGAATTTTTCCGACCAAGGCTTCCAGAACTAGTAACTCAACCCACAACTTATACAAGGCTTCCATAGCGTTTGTCCAACCAAGGTTTCTAGGACTAGTAACTCAACCCACCAAGGGCTTCCAGAGCGTTTGTCCAACCAAGGCTTCCAGGACTAGTAACTCAATCCAAGCTATTACAGGGCTTCTAGAGAATTTGTTTAACCAGGGCTTCCAGGACTAGTAACTCAACCCAAGCTATGGAAAAATGAGAACCAACCAAAACAAAGCAATGAAAGTAAACCCACAATCACCATGGCTATCTAGGAAATGGCAAGGCTAGGCAATCCACTGTCAATCCCGGCCATCCTCCATGCCAATGACAGATCATAACCAAGAAACCACATGCATGTGCCATGCATGCCAAAACTAGTGAAGAAATCATACATGCAACTTGGTACCTGCAAGAAAATCTGATGTAGCTACTGATGCCGATGCCTTCTTGCGCTTTCCTGCTCTTCCTTTGCCTTCTTTCTCCAAGAATCCAAGTATGCCACACCCTCCAAGAGTGCTCCAAGAAAACTCTAAGTAACCAAGAGTATGAGAGAGAGAGAGAGAGAATAATGAGAGAGCTCCAAAACTAAATTGACCAAGTCTTGCCCACTGATCCTCATAAGCCTTTTTATTAATGAGGCCTCTATTTTCTTCATTTTCCATTATTTTCCTTCAATTTCCTCCTCACATGAAAAATGTGACCTTTCACCTTCCTTTTCTCCTAATTTCCATTATTTTCATAAATAAATGTGCCAAAATACCTTTTCGCCTCTTTAATGCCTTAGCCATTGCCTTTGCCAATTTCCTTAACCATAAATAACCAAATGAACACCCC
This sequence comes from Pinus tabuliformis, assembly GCA_031772625.1. Classification (NCBI taxonomy): domain Eukaryota; kingdom Viridiplantae; phylum Streptophyta; class Pinopsida; order Pinales; family Pinaceae; genus Pinus; species Pinus tabuliformis. Next base: position 296,469,990 of record CM062815.1, on the reverse strand, counting down.
CTAGGATGTCTTGCCCACCATTCAGCTTGGAATACGTGTCCCATCATCCGTGGTATTTATATATTTTTACATGGAATTTTCACCAGGGTTGTTACAACAACCATCCGCACTATGATTCAAGACGAAGCTCCCACCTTAGGAGAAGTCGTGAAAGAACAAGTTTGGAGGGATACTGTGGCCAAAAAATATGAATCAATTATGAAGAATGGCATATGGGATGTTGTTCCAAGACCAAAGAGGGAATTCGTGGTGACTTTAAAGTGGTTATTCAATATTAAACATGGATTTGATGGTATCATTAAGAAATATAAAGCAAGGTTCGTGTCCCAAGTATTCTCCCAAAAAGAGGGAGAAGATTAGGACGATATATTTCCACCTGTGGCTCGATATAAAACCATTAGTTCAATAGTTTCTCTTGTTGTGAGTCAAGGATGGACTCTACATCAAATGGACATGAAGAGAACATTCCTCCATGGCATGTTACAAGAATAAGAGTACGTTGAGAAGCCACAGTTATTTGAAGTATAGGATTGAAAGACACGTGTTTGCAGGTTAAAGAAAGAATTTTATGGTTTGAAGCAATCCTCGAAAGAATGGTACTCCTGCATAGATAGTTATTTGGTGAAGCTGGGATTCATAAGAATGAATGTCAATCCCAACCTCTACTTCAAGGTAGTCCAAGGTATGCCATTGATTTTGGTTTTATATGTTGATGATCTATTATGGACAAGTAGTGAGCCCCTGATGATCGAGTGTAAGAGGGAATTAGCCTCTGAATTTGAGATGAAGGACCTTGGACTCATGCACAACTTTCTAGGCCTTGAGGTGTGGAAAAGGCTTGGTGAGATTTTCCTTTCACAAGGAAAATATGTTGTGAAGTTTTTGGAGAGATTTGGAATGATAGAATGTAAGTCCTTGCCCGCAACAATGGAAATGTATTTCAAGAAGTTATGTGGAGAAGTTGAAGGACCTGATTTCGCGAACCCATTTGAGCATTGACAGTTGATTGGAGCTCTGATGTTCTTAGTAAACACTTGTCTGGACATATGTTATGCAGTGAAAATGTTGATTCGATTGATGATCAAGCCTCTCCATTGGTTGGATTGGTCCCCCTTGGTCAGTTTGGGGTTAGTTAACCCAATTTTTGTATACAGTTTGGTAAAAGATGTAAAGTCTCTGCGATATGTGGACATGGAGTGTGTAGATGAATAAGAGCCAGAGGGGCTTAGTCCCCTATTTCGGGTAAATTTTTGAGTTGGTTTTGAGATTCACCCGTAGTCCGTGGACCATGGAATTGTATTGAAAAGTCTATAAATAGGTGAGTCTTAGGGAGTCTAAGGGGAAGAAAAATGAAGGAAGTTAATATGGACTAGAATAGTAAGGAAGACGTGTGTTTGTACTGTTTTGGGATAGAAGAAAGGCTCTGCAGCTTAGAGCGCAAAGGCCTAGGAAGAGTCTGCAGCTGAGTGCATGGACCCTTGCAGTTGTGTGCGCAGGGTAGTTTGAGTTTGTACTGAATACTTCCAAGTAATAAAGATCAATTTGAAGTGGAATACTTCCATTTATTTGTTATCTTCTTATCTATTATTTGTTTATTGTGTGGATTATTGTTTTCATGCGAATTAATGTCTTGTATCTACGTGAATTGGGTTAATTGAATGTATTTTCACTTAATAATATGATCGCATAGGATTCACGAAGGTTTAGATTTACTTTGACTTAGATTCAGATCAGAGACATAGGTTTGCACAATGGCAGATCTAGATCCCAAAAACTTTAGAAGACCTGTTTATGTGCACAAACATAGCTAATCATTATACTTTGGAGCCTAATGATACAATAAACTTGTTTCACAAAGGATTGGAGGTGAATAGAGCTAGCTTTAGGGCCCAGGCTCTAACGAAGGATAGATTTGCGCAAAGGTAGATCTACGGTGCAGAAAGACATCACAATCATCTGTGGATACGGAAACCTAGTTCTTACATCCCCCTTATACTGCTTTGGGTGAGAATACAACCTACGCTACACAGGTTGTTTCCAAAAGGGCCAGTAGCGTATGGTTTTGTTGGTTGGAACAACTAACTCTGAACCTGGGTCAGGACCCCCTAAGCCAACATCCATGAACATTGGATTATTTCCAAACAAATTTTGAGATATTTGCATCAAATGATTACCCTTGGTCTAAGATATTCTGCCAGATATGTTTGACTTCATGGATATACTTATACTAACTGGGCAGGAAATGTTGTCGATAAGAAGAGTACATATGGATGTCTTTTTGGCCTTGGATCTACCATGATATCTTGGATGAGAAGGAAGCATAAGTCTGTAGCATTGAGTATCGTCAAGGCAGAGTACATTGCCACTATCATGGCTAGTGGCAAAGTAGTTTGGCTGAGGAAGCTCATTGGAGAGCTATTTGAGTAGGTCCTAGACACTATAGCAATGTATTGTGATAACAAGAATGGGATCCTTCTAGGAGAGAATCCCATATTTCATGACAAGTCCAAGAACATAGAGATCTAATATCATTACATTCAAGACATAGTGCAGAGAGGAGCCATTAGACTCTATCATATATTGAAAAATGAGAAAATTGCAAATATTCTCACCAAGGATTTACTGAAAGGGAATTTATTGGTCTTTAGAGAGCATCTTGTATTGATGGATGTGACCCCTCCTGATAAGGGGGATCAGTGATTGATAAAACTAAGTCGCCTCTTCCCCCTTGTCTGAGCTCTTAGGATGAGGAATTGAGATGGAGGGCTCCTGGGGCTAAGTGATCTCTAGACAATAGGGTCGTCGATGTTACTCCCTTATCTGTTACCCATAGGGTTATAAATTTTTCTCCCATATCTTGTTCCTTGTAGAGTATACCCCAGTTGGCATCATACGCACAAGTTTGTCTTGTTGGGATTACCACTCCCCGTTTAGCCAATGGGTTGAGAGTGTACTCAGGGTGTACAACCCAAGATGATTATGATATAGGTGTTCTACCACATGACTCTTGAGGGTCATTATTGGGAATATCAGTGGGAAATAGTATGGGTTTATATGTGCTCCCCTATATCACCTATTACTCGATATGGGGATGAAGATGTTTTGCTCCTCCATGAGATTCTGGGTTGAGATCACGTTGAGATGTGCTCCCCGATGTAGTTTTAGGTTGAGATGTGCTCCTTGATATTATTTTTGGATTGATATGTGCTCTCTAATGTTATAGAGGGTGGTATCTAATTCTCCTTGATTCTTCTTCTTTAGATTCGAGAATGTTTCAACAGATAGAGTTGAGTAGAGATGGAACATGATACGACGACAAGATACACATGACATGATGCAGTTGTAATTTCTCCCTAGATAAGAGAGAGTGTTAATTTGGAAACTCAATAACAAATTTCAACCATGGGACTATATTCCTCTTTTCAAGAGGACCAATTTTGACTATTGAAGTGCTCAATTTGGATAAGGGAAAGTGTACTTATGAATAAAATCCCACATATGCACATTTGAATAGGTCATCCCTAACAGGAAATTGGTCACCCGTAGAAGCCTATAAATAAAAGTGACCTAAATCTCATTTGGACATCACCAAGCATCATCTTCTTCTCTTCTTCATTGATTTGTCCGCACAGGTATGAGGCAAGGTCAAGGAAAGAGGTTCGTACAGGTATGCAATTACAGGGTCTGAAGCTCACACATGTTTTAGGGTTTTTGGTTTCTAACTGCAGGCTACACACAAGAAATTTTTGGCTATAACTGTATGATAGCAGGATCAAGGGTGTGGTTGGAAGGTCTCAACCACACACATCCTTCTTCCTCCATACAATTGGGCTCTAGGGATAAATTTTGACATTTGACCATAGTTAACCGAAGACAAGAAAAATTATCTTTGATCTATATTGATGTTGGGAACATATTTATGAATGTAATTGGGATAATTTTTCTGGATGATTTTGTATTGGGCTCATTGTACTCTTTGTTGAACATTTTATGACAATTTAATAGAAGAAGAATTTTCAAAGGCTTTCCCCCTTGTGGGCTTTTCCCCTTTTCTTTGACCAAATCTAGTGTCTCTTATTGATGTGTTGATTGTATCCTTTATCATTGCATTTACTGTTCTATCTCCAATTACTATTGATGATTAGAAATATTAATTGTTATTGAAAATATTTCTAACTGAAGAATTGAATTGGGCTAAAAGTGATTGAAACAACATAGAGCAGTCTAAAATTTACCAGAGAACGTGTTCATGCATGAAACTTGAATAAGTAAGCAAACACCTAAGAAATCAATTTTGAAGGTCAACAAACACAAGTTACTGCTAAACAAAAGCAGGCGTTGATATGGTTGTGGGACAAAAAAGTATTTTAGGGAAAATTACAAGTTATTGATTAATTGTTTGATTTAATAGTAATTTGTGGAAAATATATAAGAACAATGAATGAAAAGAATGAAATTGTGCTTATGTGCTTAGAATTAGTGGAACAACAAGAAAAAAATTGGTAACATAAGTGCTAAAATTGAATAGTTTGTAAAATCAATGAAAAGTGTTGATCGTGATTAACCAAGGGTGTTGGATTTCATCAGGGAGGCAAGTTTGTTTTAGTGCCCACACTAATTGGATAAAATTACATTATTGGGCCGTCAGATCAAATAGATCTTGGTTGTTGGATGCCATCGAAGTGTAACTTTATTGTAACCCCTCGTGATAGTGGTAACTCGAAGCACCTCTAGTATGTCTAATCAAACAGACTTAGGCTATTATATCTGGAAGGAACACTACCCTAATAAAAGATGAAAATTGGGTGGGAAAATGATTGGAATGATATTACATGTCACCACACAAAAGGGACAAGTGATAATGCAATACGTAATACTTGTGTGTTGATTTGGCCAAACCAAATGACACGCGATAGTGCCCTGTGTCGCCATGTGGAATATGGGAACAGGTCGAGTAATAATCCATGCGCACTAAAAAATATAATTAAGGCTTATTAATATGATAGACTACCTCAACCAACTATACATACATTTCAGTTTTAATATTGGAGAATTTATAAATTCTCACATAATGAATAATTACATATGACTTCTTGCAATGTCGCATAAATAAAGCCATATCAAATGATTACCTATGACTTTCTACCATTTGCCATAAATAAATTCATGTCCATTCATAGTAGATTGTTATAGCATAATAAATTCATGTCTACTCATTGAGATAAACAGTCACCATTGCCCAATGAACCCCAACCTACTCAGGGGTTAACACTGCCCAAAATAATATTGATGCCTTCTTAACCACGCCTAAGGACCTATTTTGTTTTAATGGTTATGATCCATCCTCCTATGACCTGATCAAATCAAATTTTCCATGACCCTATCATATCAATAGCTCTGGTTAGAGTAGAAATGTCAAGAGTTAATATGTAAGCTAGATGTAAGATATGGTTTGCAAGAAAGCAGTTTTTTGAGACTGTCTACTTTCTTCTATGTATATAGGATTGCAATGATTCCATTGGATAATGTTACATGTGAAGGTATAGAACTAGTGTTTAGTCAAGAGCACCAAGCCCTCTATAGAACTCAATGTTGATCACATTCATTATAGAACTACTCTACAGTGGCCCTAGAAAAATTGTACCCTTCACTCGAACAAAATGGTTGATTTGGCTTCTTAAATTTTTTCTATCCTATTTTAATGCTTAGAGATTGATATCAATGATAATGATCCCAATATAACTAATCATTTTGATCATATATAGTTATTTGTTGTAGTATGATTTTTTCGTAGACTCTAGAAACCATTTAGTACATTTTTGTTAACATATTTTTGGTTCAAAGATGAATTGTGGAGTTAATATGCTTCTTGTTCTAATAGCATTGTTCACCGCTTATAGAAACCAAAATAAAAATGGTTACATTTTCATGGCCCTAGTTACATTAACAAAGCATATACAACAATAAAATAAAAGCTTATATACAAATTCCATAACAATTATCATAAATTGGTTTCTTAAAATTTCCAACATTATTGAACTCTTATCATGTTTTATAGTTTCTTTGCCTTCAAATTCAAACTTCTTTTGAGGAGTACTCTGCAACACTTTCTTAATCATGGCTTCTGTATTTTTTTACAAATTCCTCTAGATCTCCTATAAAGATGTGAAATTATTATTCCAACCTATTTATGAGATAGGTATGTGACCCATGTCGCTTGATCAAGAGGAGATCTAGTTGTTGAAGTGAATTATTTGAAAATCTTGCAAATCCCATCTGGTAGTTCGTGCTCAACACTCTTTAAGTTCTATGTTGTTAAAATATTTTCAATGAGAGTCTATTCAACTAAAGGTATTCATATCTAGAAATGCACAAAAGTGAATATTAAATATGGTATATAAAACAACATTTCAAAATTGGATGCCTTACCACTAGTCATTTTTGTCAAACATTTTCAAGAAAAATCCTAGTTAAAATTGAGTAGTTTATAAATATAAGTCTAGACTGTTAAAATAGAAAACTAGATACTATGTCAAATAACATTTCTCATCACAAAACATCTTAAATTTTCATTTGTTTAGATGTATAGACAAGACATTCCTAGATCCAAAGTGTATGCAGAGGAAAGATGCATGCACAACTAAACTCTGCTTTTTAGCTTAACCTTATGTGGACCATTGGAACTTACCATATTACCTTCGTGCATGCTTCATTTCCACGCACAATTTACTTCCACGTAACCTTTACCTTGGCACAATGACTATTTCCACACAGACTTTAGCTCTACACATGCCTTACATCTCCACATGGCTTACTTACACGAGTTTGTTGTCCCTTGTAAAAAGTCAAAAAAAATATTGAAATCATAAAAAATATGCCAATGTATTAACAATGTGATGAATACATAGAATATATAAATGATAATTTCTATAGACCTATTCCACCAAATCAATTATTTCCATACCTATATTATAGGAACAATGATCTACAAAAGCACAATGGGAAAAATGTTATTGCGTGTGAACGAAGAACTAATAGTTATTGATACAAGTCCAATAAGACAATGATATTGCCACCAAAAATTCTAATCAAATATAATTCTCTTATTGAGCTACAGGCACAAAACTACAACACAAAAGATAACATAGTTATTAGTGCTAATGTAATATGCAAAAAATATTTTAAAAAGGGGAAAAAAATGTAAATGTTAAATGGATAGATTTTCCAAATCCACACATTGTTAAATTCTAAAGAAACTAGTATCATGAACTATATGTCAAATATATCACTAGAAATTGGACCCTAATACTACAGTTTTTAAAAGAGTTGGCATTTCATAGCAAAATTTGTTAAATCATACCACGAAAAAAATAAAAAATCTAATACAATTAGCTTGTTGACATGATATCACAAAAATTCAAGTTTCTTATTGACATTTAGACCTCCATACCTAACTGCTAAATCACCATAATGTATATTGTGTGAGCACTTTATTCACTTTCATGTACAACCAAACCAAATACAATGAAATTCTATGGCTAAAATTTAGAAATCTTGATGCCATAACACTTTTAAAATCCTCTTAGCCATTATCCTACTGCAATAATTCTTACCAGGAAAAATGCCCATGTTATGATGATTCCACCCACAAGGTAACGAGCTACTTCTACATCACATCCCTATACAATGCTCAAATCTTTGGCTTGGATAGAAGCAACTCAATCTCATAAAAAAATGAAATTGCAGTGGCGCAAAATCATATTAAGAAAATATAACTTTATATGAATGGACAATAACTTCCTTAGCAAAATCAGAACTTGTATCTCAAGGTCGCGTTGTTATTTAAATAATATTAGCATGCATTTCATTATCGAGTGCAAATAAATCATGACTCAAGCATTTCAAGCATATTGAGAGTTTGGAAACAAACAATCAATGCCATGTACTTAGATACTTAGATACCATTAATGATCAACCATTTTTAATGACATGCAAAATCACATCCCACTTATAGACTCCATCATATAATTCTGGAAAGAATACAGTAGGGAGAAAATCCATAGAGACAAATCCCTGCAACCATTCTCCCATAATCTAACACTTAGATGCTCAGAAACCAACTCATCCCTTTCATTTTATTCTTGATTTAATCTTAACAATAATAATACCATATGACTAGAAATTCATTAACATGTATAGACTATCTCATTAAGAAAATATACATACATGCATGCACACACACACACACACATAGATATATATGTGTGTGTGTGCAATTGTGTGTGTGTGTGTAGCTATCATGGATATGTTATGTGATTTTAATGTCAAACAAAAGGAAAAACAACAAATGTGAGACATAGATCTACAATTTTATTAGCCATAATATATCAATTGTAAACAACACAATAGTTCATATATCCTGGATATGTTATGTGGTCTATGTGAAACAAAAGGAACAACAACAAATGTGATACATAGATCTACGGGTTTATTAGCCATAATAAATCAATTGTAAACAACAAAATAGTTCATTCATATAGTTAAACTAATTTCATTTATTCACAGCTCACATACACATATTCTCACCTTAATGTCTCAGTAATGATAAAAGTAATTAGTCAACAGTAACAAACTCCAATCATTCACTATCAAATCAACAACGGGAAAAATATTTCAATTTCAATGAAAATGAGTAAGCAAATTAAAGAAACATTAACATAATCACTCAAAATTATATTAAGAAATTATAACCTTAGAGCGGGGCATAGTATATTTCCTTAGCAAAATCAGAATCCATATCTTACAATCGTGTTTTTTTTTATAGCCTTTCCAAGATTTTATGAGTTAAGAGCATAATAATAAAATTAACTAAAATAAAACATTGTTTTGATCTTTAGATAAAAATAAATCTTTAGCCTATTGGGCTAATGCCTATAGAAGTTTTAGTTGAAGAATTCCCATTGTGAGTAAATATCTAGGAGTTGGGTAATTTTTTCAAGAGTTTTGAGTTGTATATTGACTTAGCACTCGAATACATGTGCTTCTATGATTGGAAGTTCTTGTACGATTCTATTGGTGACTAATTTGGTCATGATCAAGAAACTTTAGTGGTTTGACCAAAAATGTCTAGATAACATCTAGGTCAATCTTTGAATTTGTTCAATATTTATTTTTTTCGCCATTATGGCCAATGTATTTTCCTCGATGGAAACCTACTTGATAAATATGGGAACATGATGGTTATTCAGATGCTACAGATGGTATGGATAGAGAAATTATAGTTCAGAGACAAGTGGATGGTAAAGGTAAAGTTTGAGAAATTATACATGGCTCCTAAGAAGCAAGGTGTGTACATATGCAGGTATTGTGAAGAAAAAATCACGTAAATAATCCACACCATGGTAATTTGGATACAAGGGGGTATTTACCATGGTATTATCCCATAGTAATGGAGCGTCAATAGTTATTTGATCTCGTCAAAGAATACTAACGACATTACCAAGGGATTTACCTAAGGTATTGGTTAAGGAAAAGGCTATATAAGGATATGGAGATCAAGGTGTTACGTGTGCAAGTAATGGGTTATACATGTCTGATCTTATTTGGGATAGGCGTGTACCAGAGAGCAAGGAGAAGACTCATATCTAAAATATTTGAAAGTATGTTGACATATATGCTTGATTGAATTACTTTTCAAAGTAGTTAATAATGATGAATTTGTAATTATAATGATGTTGTGATCTAAATGAATTATTCAAAATTCTATAGTATTTATAGTAAAGGTTACGAAAAGTGAAATTATGTGTGTAGTGAAATTTCTTAGATCTATACGCAACTATGTTTGGGAATAGCCATGTACATACAAAAATTTGTTTCTATAGGGTTATGTATATATTCTATGAAATGTTTCTCAGTATGTGAATATTTGTACATGAGTGTTGTGTATGGTAAGTGAGTACATACGCGGATATTCCTTGTGGAAATAGCATATACAAACTAGGGTTTGAACTTAAGCTTGATGCTTACAGTGGATGATGTTTAGTTTATTTGTTGTTGTATGTCAATGAAGTCTTGATCATGTTGATCTTTGTTTGACAGTGTTGATTGGGTTGGTTGTTCATGATTGGAATATTGGTTATTAATGATGTTATAGTTTGGTGATATGTGAATGGTTCAATGATCTGAGAATAATTCAGGACTTAATTCAGTGGTTACTTCATTTTTGTGCTGATGCATGATGCAGTAGTCAGATATTTACGATTTGTATGCATGTTTTATGTAGAGGAAATGTGTATATACGTGGGTGTGCTTCAGAACAGTAATGTATACATTCTAATATATGTTTGATCAAGGTTTGCAGGAACAACATTGTGTTTCTGTGATGATGAACAATGTATGGTTTGGTATATGATTGTGCATTGGTATGATCTGATGATTTATATCTACTATAGATTGATTTGATCTTTTTGTAGTAGTTCATTGAGATTTAGAGATTGGTTTGATGTTAATACAATGATTCATTTTATTTAGTGTTTGGTTTCAGAATACTTACTTTGTATTGGACTTAATGTTGGAAGTGGGTTCGGTGTGAAAATTTGATGAAAAGTGGCCTACAGGTTTTAATGTTTTGAATCAGGTGGATCCAATATGAAATATTATGAAACATGGTCCACAAGAGGTGTTGAGGGTTGGAGCCTTTAGTAAGGGAGTCGAAGCTTCCTTCTAGTGGTAGCTGGTAAATTTGTTCAGGGGGTAGGAGTCCCTTCTGATAGGAGCCGGTAAACAAGATCAATGGGTTGTAGTGTTGAAGAATGTAACTGGTTTCAGTATTCATAAATGTATTTAAGTCAAAATATAATGTATTTATCAAAATAAAGAAAAAGAAATTTTTTTATTATTAAAATTTACTTATTAAAGCATGGGTTTCATGCTTGGGTAAATTATTTTTAGGTCAAATCCTCCATTGCAGGCTTCTACGGTTTTTGTCAAGTGTCCTTGTCCATGGAACAATTTAAAGAACCCTTATTGGGAATTATTTGTCAAGAAAGAAATTTATTTTATATTAAAATTAGTATTCTAGGCCTCCTCCACCAAGTAGGCCTCAAAATTGGACAAGTCGGCCTAAAACTGGGCAGCAAAATCACTATATAAAGGCAGTAACTTGACCTCATTTGTCACTCACTCATAAGAAGTTCGATTTGCAGTTTCTAGGCTGAGAAAAAGTGTGAATTTCAAGGAAGAAGGAGAAAAACGATAGCGAAGAAAAAAAGGTATCTCTCAAGCATAAAGGTCGAAATTTTCTCTCTCTTTCCCACATGTGTGAAGTTGTGCAGCTGCTAGAAGGGGGTTGAAATTCTGTAGTAACTGGGAGGCTGAAATTCTATTGTTGGGGGTCGAAACTCTACAACTAGAAGCCAAATTACTGGATTGTAGTTGTTGGATAAATATATTTGAATTACTGTTGGAAGAGTTATTAATTGGGTTTTCCCCTATATAGGGGTTTTAGCGTTGGTTGAGTGCCCGTATTTGGTGTCCTTGATTTTTTTTTTTGGGTTTTGGTAATTTCTTGATGAACTAAGATAAAAAGGAACATAAGAAAAATAATAATAATTCAAAGATATCATGAGTAATTATCAACTAGAGAAAAACTTGTTGCCTTTCCAATTTTCTAACATGGTATCAGAGCTAAGGGGAAGAAGGAAGAATAAAGGATCTATTGAGGAAAAAGGAGATAAATAAAAGGGATATTAAAAAGGGGATCACATAAGAAGACAATCGTATTATTTACAAGAACAATGACAAACTCAATGATGGGAGAAAACAAATTAGAAGGGGCCTCCAACTACAGGACCTAGAAAAAGAGAATATATCTCATTCTCGAAAAGAACAAAGTTTTATATCTTATTCAAGGAAAAGTCAAGAATCCTACTGATGAATCAAGTAAGGCAAAGAAAGTGAAGTTTAGAGAACTTGAAATCATTGTTATGAATCTAATAGTGTATGGAGTTAATGATAACTTAATTCCATACATATCCAACATAAATTCCACTCAAGAAATGTATGAGGCTTTCTCCAAGTTATTGACAATCAAGAACATTGGTCAAATAGAAAGCCTCAAGAATGAACTAATAACTATTAAGATGACAAATGATGATATTTTTTCATCATAATTTATAAGGATATCTAGAATCAGAGATGAACTCCAAGGAATAGATGAATTCATCCCAGAAAAGGAGCTTGTAATTACTGCCCTTCTAGGACTACCTAAATCTTGGAGTGCTTTTGCATCAAGACTTAAGAGTTGGAGTGATACTCCAACATTTGAACAAATGTGGAATTCATGTAGTCAAGAAAAAGCTAAAATATCAATGGTAAACAACAAGAAGGAGAATGAAGAAGAAAACACCTCAAATTATTATTCTGCTCATCACATGAAGAAGGGAACCTTCAAGAAGTTCAGGAGACCAAATAAGAAAATGGACCTATCCAAGGTTGAATGTTACAATTGCCACAATGTGCCACATTACAAGATTCAATGTCCTAAGAATCCAAGAAATAAGAAGAGAAACTGAGGGATCAAGCAAATGTCAATGATGAAGCTCCATATAAGAAAAACAAGACTAAAGAAGAATTGGAAGTCAAGGACTTATACTAATAATTCCTCCCTTTCACATATCATCCCTCAGTCTTCTATTCTAAGTTCTGAATTTCCTTTATAAAATATGTAGGTATAACATGTTGTGTTAAGACATTTTTAAATTAGATATCAATCTTTGGGATTCAATTGTGTTAATTAAGTCATTCATCTATGACCATTTCCATGAGAGGTAGTTGTAATTGAATAATTTCTCATGATTTTTGAATAGTCCACTTAGCACTCATTACATTGGGTGATGCTCACAGGGGTGAAGAAGTGGGATTGAAACTAGTGAAATAAATCACATAGCGTCAATCATCACTTCCGGGGCTTGCACCCGGTAACCATGCCTTTGGCTCAAGCACGCTTAATTGTGAAGTTTTCCCCACAATCAATCCCACTTAGCTTGCTACCCCATTTGCAAAACCTTAGCAAGTATTGTGCCTCATGAGCCATTCAAGTAGAGTTCCCTTCACTCTTTTGAATTAAGTATTGGGGGTTTTCGCGAGTGCATTATATTAGATATCAATCTTTGGGATTCAATAGCGTTAAGTAAGTCATTCATCTATGACCATGTCTGTGAGAGGTAGTCGTAACTGACTAATTTCTCATGATTTTTGAATATTCCACTTAGCACTCATTGCATTGGGTTACGCTCACAGGGGTGAAGAAGTGGGATTGAAACTAGTGAAATAAATCACATAGTGTCAATCATCACTTCTGGGGCTTGCACTCGGTAACCAGGACTTCTAGAGAGGTCACCAATCCCAGATCGCCTCTGGCTCAAGCATGCTTAAGTGTGGAGTTTTCCCCACAATCAAGCCCACTTAGCTTTCTACCCCATTTGCAAAACCTTAGAAAGTATCGTGCCTCATGAACATTTTTAATTATTTCTATAAGTTGTAGGTATCCCTCAAATATTGTTTTAAGAGGGAGCCTCCATCATTTGCCAAAAGATAAATATTTTTATTCCTTGTCTCCTCTTCTGCTCTTATATCAAAGTATGTTTTTATTGTATGCTAATGACCTTTCTCTTTATATTTTTCTTGGTTAGGAAATCTTGTTGTTTTCTCAAGAGTTATCAAGGAGACTTCAAAGGATAGACTAGAAGCATGAAAGAAGTTCTATTGAATCTAGTCAAGATTTGATGTCCTACAAAGTTTGTTAAGGAAAAACTCAAAAGGTATGCCTTAGAATATAAAAAACCTATCTCTTTAAGGTTTGTTGTTAATGTCTATGCTATGTATTGAATCCCAAGATATTTAGGGTTTGGTGAATTAGGGTTTGTGAACAAAGCCATTGTAAGTAGGATTCTAGAAATGAAACCCTAGGTGTATATTAGTCTGATAAAAACCCTAGTCTGAATGAAATTGTTGTACACCTAATTTTGATGTATTGATGTTTGTGTCTTGTATTTACCTAGTAGATATTGTTGTGATATGCTAGTACATGATTATGAAATTCTAGATCTGTATCGATGTTCATAGTTTGTGAATTCTGGATTTGTAACAAAACTTTAGTAGAAGATTGATATTGTAGGATATAATGATATTGTTTCCAATATGATTTAGTTTTTTTATAAAATTTAGGGTTTTCAACAAACCCTAGTAGAGTCTAACATATAAATTCTAAAAAGTATTAATCCCTTAGATGCATTGTAGAACTAATATCTAAGGTTTTATGTCTCGAAGATGGATTCTAGGGTTTGAAATATATCATAAAAGAGGTTTTCATATAGCTATGAAAGTAATATTGAGGCCCTAGATATATGAGATTGATATCTTGATTGAGTTTCTCGAAGATGAATTCTAGGGTTTGTGTCTAGCATATGTGTCTCATAACTAGGTTCAAGTATTTGATGCTTCCATTATATTGACATAATTAACTTCATGCTTCTATATATTTGTATTTGGTTGTGCTTGCTATTAAAGTTTTGCAGGTACATAATCTTCAAGATGATGAAGATGCTCGGATGATATTAATAAGCATGATGAAGGAAGTTATTTAAACAATGATGATCGAGATAACCTTGATGTCGTAATAAGGGATGGGGCCATGAAATGTTCTCTAATGTTATAGAAGAAGGAAGCAGTTGATCTCCCTAATTTAAGAGGGAGCCAGGATAGAAGAAAGGGTATTTTTCCCCGTTAAGAGGGAGGGCATATTATGATAGTGAATACCTTGAAGTAATAAAAAGTACTATTGATGAATATGAAGTTACAAACAAAGTACCTAAGAATATCTGAGGATGTATTCGGTGTTGTTGAATAAATGAAAGAAGAAGAAAACTTCTAAAAAATTGATGATGAAAGGAGGATCATGATCATTGAGGATCTCGAAAGATTATGTTTACTTGTATATGTATTTGAAATTTCATTATTGATTGGGGTTTGTACATGTAAATCTCTCCATAATGAAGGATGAACACTTGAGAAGCATGCTTGGACAAATGGATATATCTATTTTATCAGGGATAGTTGAAGTGTCTAATGGTTGATGCTTGGGAGGACATCTAGTCGGCATGTGTGTTGATTTCTAGATCCTGAAGAGGGAGGGTGGCATTGGTCTGGGAGATATAACCTTGGATACGCACCTATATCCATCGGTTGATGGTTAGTTAGTAAGCTTGATGGTACCTAGACTGGCTAAAATCTTTAGTCCATCTTAGTCCCACCCGTATAGATAACCCTGGTCAGGTATCTAGTCTATGGCATGAAGTGTACGTGAACCCTTCTATTTCACTTTGGAGATCTTCCATTTACCTCTATATAGTTGTAATTATGAATACCTCCCTTGTTAATAGGGAGTGTTGAATAATGTAACTAGGGTCGGTCTTCATAAATGTATTTAAGTCAAAATATAATGTATTTTTCAAAAGAAAGAAAATGAAATTTTATTATTATTAAAATTGACTTATTAAAGCATGGGTTTCATGCTTGTGTCAATTATTTTTAGATCAAATCCTCCATTGTGGGCTTCTAGGGTTTATGTCAAGTGTCCTTGCATATGTCATAATGTAAAGAACCCTTCTTGGGAATTATTTGTCAAGAAATAAATTTATTTTATATTAAAATTAGTATTCTAGGCCTCCTCCACCAAGTTGGCCTCAAAACTGGAAAAGTCGGCTTAAAACTGGGCAACATAATCACTATATAAAGGCAACAACTTGACCTCATTTGTCACTCACTCACAACATGTTCGATCTGTAGTTTTCGGGTTGAGAAAAATTGTGAATTTCAAGGAAGAAGGAGAATAAGGATAGAGAAGAAGAAGAATGTCTCTCTCAAGCATAAAAGGTTGACAATTTCTCTCTCTTTCCAACACATGTGAAGCTGTGCAGTTGCTAGAAGGGGGATGAAATTCTACAATAACTGAGAGGCTGAAATTTTACTATTGGGGGTCGAAACTCTGCAGCTGGAAGTTGAATTACTGGATTGAACCTATTGGATAAGAAGGAACTACTATATCATCTTAGAAGGTTGACTTGCTAGAGGAGGAAGGTCTATTGGTCTATGGTCTTGGTCCATCTCAATTTGAATTACTGAAGGAAGAGTTCTTGACTGGGTTTTAGCCCTGGATGAGTGCCTATATATGGTGTCCCTAATATTTGTGCTTTGGTTTTGGTAATTTCATGATGAACTAAGATAAAAAATGAGCATCAGAAAAATAATAATAATTCAAAGATATCACAAGTAATTATCAACTAGAGAAAATCTTTCTGCCTTTCTAATTTTCTAACATGTCTTCTAGTGGGTGTTGGAGAATGAGAGAAGGTTGTAGCCTTCTACAGGTGGGTGCATGCGTTTTGGTAAGAGTCTTCACAAGTACAATATGTAATAAAAGTTTTCTTAAAATAAAAGAAGAGGACAAAGATGACAGTAGTGGTGGTTTTCTCCCACATTGGTTTTCCACCTAAAATCCTGGTGTTCATGTGTGTTGATATGTTTCTTGTGTGTTGATGACCTTTCTACTTTTTACTTCTCATGGTTTTTTCTTAATGAATGTATAATGAAGTAACGATGCACTACTTAAGGACAAACAATTGATGAAATATATAAAAAATTAGTTGACTGGATATGCATTGTTTGTTTTCATTGAAGTCGTGTACATACACTGGTTGCATGAATGACAGTAGCATATAGAAATTAGAATATGAAATTAAAAGTTTAAAGTGAATTAAAATACTAATTCACCCGCCCCCTCTCAGTATTTTTTCAAAATTTTGGAATCATAATAGATCCCTCAAAACAATCTTGATCGCTTAAAGGGAGATCCATCAAGATGGGTTGTCAAGAAGGAGAATATTATATTAAGGTGCCTTTGTTTAATGGAGCTAAATTTGTATTTTGGAAATTCAGAATGAGAGCAATTTTGCAGGCACTTGGAGCAGATGTATGGGAAATTGTTGAAGGTGGATATCAATATCTAGCCTCTATTCCCATAGATATTGCAAGGAATAAATAGTATGAAACCAATGCAAAAGTTGTAAATTCCATCTTGGGAAGTCTCGTTGAGTTTGAATTCATTAAAATTATGCAGCTAAACACCACAAAGGAAATGTGACATAATCTTATCCAAAGTTATGAAGGTGACAACAAGGTAAAAAGTGCTAAACTTCAAATGTTTAGAATTCAGTATGAGACTCTTAGAATGCATGATGATGAAAGTGTTTCAAGCTTTTTCCTTAGAGTAGATGAGGTTTTTAACTCTATGAAAAACCTTGGTGATTAAATAAAATATGCTACTATTGTTGAAAATATTTTGTGATCACTAATATATTGACAACTTTTTAGATGAGAAAAGGGGGTCCAACAGATATCAGAGAAGAAGCCTTCAAAGCCACTCACAAAGGGAAAGAAAAAGAAAATCTTAAAGATACAAGCTACATTTCAGATGATGAAGAAGAAAATTTCTTGAGAAAGTTACAAGTGGGAACTGGTAAATTCAAAGGTAAGATTCCATTTAAATTTTTTCCTTGTGGAAGAGTAGGTCAATATGCATCCAACTATCCATATAGAGAAAATCATAAAGAGAATAGAAAGGATGCTGACAAAAATTCCAAAAGGAAATTTTCTACCAAGAAAAGTTTTTATTTTAATGAAGACATTCAAAGCACATCTGACGATCAAGAAATTTGAGATTCAAATTCTAACAATTGTTGTCAAGTACTTATGTCTCTTGAAGACCAGTCAAGTGAATTAGATATTTGTGATGTAGATGACTTAATTAAACCATTGGAAGAAAATGATAAAATCAGGAATGAAAATAAAGATCTAGAAACAAAATAAAGTAGTATGATTAAGGAAAGAAACATGTTGAGAATAGATTTGAAAGCAACCAATAGAAGCACAAAGATCTTAAGAAAACAACTTCAAGAAAAAGAAAATCATTGTGAAACATTAGAATCTGAAGTTATGACTCTAAAGGAAGACTATGAGAAAATCAATAAATGGATAAAGGTATTTTAATCACTAGAGGGTATTATCAATTAACAAAGTTCTCCTTTAATCAAGACAAGCATTGGTTACATGGCTTCAAATCCACAGTTAAATAACAAGAACAACCATCATGAGTTGTTTCAAAAGGAAACTAAATCAAGTAACTCATCTGAAAGAAAATCTCCTAGATCAAAGTCAAGATCAGTCCCTAGGAATAAAATATGGTTTCATGGATATTGTTTCTCTTGTAACTCATTTGGGCATAAGGTCAATGATTGTAGTTCAAGCATTTTGAATAGAAGAAAAAGGTGGGATAAGTTTCAGCATATGATTAGAAATTACAAGCAGATTTGGAGGAAGAAGGAACAATAGCCAGCAACGTAGAGAAGGTTGCCTTTGTTGCAATCCGTTGTTCAAAAAAGAATACTTCTATTAGTGAATGTAGAAGTGAATGTGAGGTATATAACCTCATGTAAAGAAGGTGATGATTATCAGGTCCGCAGGATCAGAGATGTATGATCTCAGTGGGAGCTATGCATGTGTATCTTGATGTTTGATATTCTTTTGGTGATATTTATGGTATTGTCATTGCATCTGATGAAGTAACAATGAAAAAGAACATATAGTAAAGGTTTAGGGGGAATTGTGACTATAATGTATCATATGTTTACTTTCTATACGTGGATCTCATGAAGGACAATCGTGTATATACCCGAGTTTTGATTTAGAAAGTCATGTTAGTTCCTTGTGGTGATAAATGAATGACATAGATTCAAGGGGAGCTTCTCATATGCTTCCATCACATTATTATTGGCTTTATAGTTCTGATATTATTTTGCTGTAGCATGTTAGTGATATGATGCTTAAGAATGATGAGATTATGAGTTGTTGCAAGTCTTATGCTATTGTTGTTGTTGAAATGGTTCATTGATGCACTGGTTGATTGATAAGTTCGATATGATCAGATTTGACAGTGGATAGTTGGCATAGGTTTAGGGGGAGCATCCGCTATGGTTCTAATGGTCCATTGTTGGCATTATGGTTTCTTGAGCATTTCTTGTTTCATGTGGTTTATGGTGAGTACATATCATTGTTGATATTTAGTTGTTGTTGATGTTATTGGTGAAGATACATATGTAACTATCATTCCATCATTAATGATGATGCCTATATATTGATTGAGTTGCACTTAGTGAAGTTGTTAATCCTATGTGATACACTTGATGAAGAGGATGTGTATGCTATGGTTTTTATTGACATTGTTTGATGATGATTAGTTTATGATTCACTAACATTTTGTTGAAATTTATATGTTGTTGTCATTATGTCATTAATGATGCATGGGTTGCATGTGGTGAAGTTATGGATGATGCCTGTATGTTTCTTGGGCTACATTTGAAGAAGTTGTTGATGTCAAAATTTGATAAGAAAGATACATGTGTTCATTGAAGGTGTTGGTTGATGATGATGTTGCTCAGTTCTCTGTCTTGTGATGTTGGAGGTACTCTTGGCTCTCACATATGTTGTTGATGCATGGAAAGAATATGTATATGATTCTTATGGTTATGTTATACAATAATTTGATATGTATTTGGTACTTGAGGATTGTTTCTCTTCCTACAAATGGAAAGATAATTTTGACCTAGATGATATGAGGTCAAGGGGATGAGTTGCGGACAGATATTCACTGCAATATCTTATGCTTCTATTACAATTGCTTGTAGATGCTTGGAAGCATTGCATATTTGGCTGCATGTTGATGACATTGGAGATTTACATACTACACTATCTTATCTTAGATATTGATGATGAAGATGTTCATGTTGTTTTCCATGTTGCTGCTATTAAATGTTTAATTTGCAGATTCCTATATGGTGAATGATGGATCCTAATGACTAGCATGGTCTTGCTACCTCACTATTGAGATATTTTGTTTTGATTATAAATGTTATATATGTCTCTTGATGTAAAGGTAGTGAAAATACCCATGTTGTAATCATTGTAAAATTCATTCATATATGGGCTATTGGGATCGAGTCGTGCTTTGTATGTAATCCCATAATTTTGGGAAATTGAGGTAATCATGAGTCTATAAAGTCATTGGTCATAGGAAAGGCCATTTTTGGTTTTGTCATAAAGACTTGTACTCTATTAAATATCCTCAGAAGGTTCAACATATGCTCAGGATGAGCATGGGATGTATGTAGTCTTCATACTTATCAGATCAAGCCTACATTGATCCTCTCTACAAAAGGGGATAGAAGCCTTCATTCAGCATTGGTCAACCCTTTGCCCTTGATGTCAAAGGGGGAGAGAATATTTATGTTTGGAAAATAATGCTTAGAGAGTAGCTTGGTGAGAATTCTTAGTATTTGCAAGTGCATATAGGTGGTGACTAAACACCAAAGTGGTTTCCATCAAGTCTAAAGGGGGAGATTGTTGGAATTATTGCTAATGTGTTTTCCTTGATGGAAACCTACTTGATAAAGATGTCAACATGATGGTTATGCATATGCTATAGATGGTATGGATAGATACATGATATTTCAGAGACATATGGATGGTAAGGGTAAAGTTGGAGAAATAATATGTGGGTCCTAAGAAGCAAGGTTGCATACATACACAGGTATTGTGAAGAAAAGCCGCATACTAAATCGCACCATGGTAATCTGGATACTAGGGGGTATTTACCATGGTATTGTCCCATAGTAATGGAGCGTCAATGGTTGTTTTATCTCATCAAAGAATACTAACGACATTACCCATGGATTTACCTAAGGTATGAGTTAAGGTAAAGGTTGTATAAGGAGATGGAGATCAAGGTGTTATGTGTGAAAGTAATGGGTTATACATGTGTGATCTGATTTGGAACAGGTGTGCACCATGGAGCAAGGAGAAGACTCGGATATGAAAATATGTTCACATATATGCTTGATTGAATTACTTCTCAAAGTAGCTAATCATGATGAATTTGTAATTATAACTATGTTGTGATCTAAATGAATTATTTAGAAGTTTGTAGTATTGATAGTGAAGGTTGCAGAAAGTGCAATTATGTTTGTATGTATGTTTGGGAATAGTCACGTACATACATGGATCTATCTTTGTAGGGTCGCGTATATATTCTATGAAATTTTTCTTAGTATGTGAAGATCTGCATGCGGTCGTAGTGTATGGTAAGTGTGTACATACATGGATATGCCTTGCAGAAGAAGTGTATACAAACTATGGTTTGAACTAATACTTGATGTTTACAATTGATGATGTCTAGTTTATTTTTTGTTTTCTATCGATGAAGTCTTGATCATGCTTATCTTTGTTTAACAGTGTTGATTGGGTTAGTTGCTCATGATTGGAATATTGGTTAGTAATGATGTTACATTTTGGTTATATGTGAATGGTTCAGTGATCTGAAAATAGTTCAGTACTTGATTTATGTGGTTTCTTCAGTGTTGCATTGATTCATGATGTGGTACTCAGATATTTGAGATTTGTATACATGTCTTATGTAGAGGAATTATGTATATATGCGCATGTGCTTCAGAAAAATATTGTATACATTGTAATGTATGTTTGATCAGGGTTTGCAGGAACAAAACTGTGTTTCTATGATGATGAACAGTGTATGGTTTGGTATGTGATTATGCATTGGTATGATCGAATGATTTAAATCTATTATGAATTGATTTGATCTCGGTACGATATTTGATTGAGATTCAATTATTGGTTTGATGGTAATACAGTGATTCGGTTGATTCAATATTTGGTTTCATAATACTTACTTGGTGTTGGGCTTAATGTTGGAAGTGGGTCCAGTGTGAAAATATGATGAAAAGTGGCCTACATGTTTTGATGTTTTGAATCAAGTGGATTCAATATGAAATATTATGAAATGTGGTCCACATTAGGTGCTGAGGTTTGGAGCCTTTCGTAAGGGAGTCAAATATTCCTTCCAGTGGTAGCTGGTAAATTTTTTTAGGGGGGTAGGAGCTCCCTTCAAGTAGGATCCAATAAATGAGATCAGGGGATTGTAGCTCCCTTCCAGTGGGTGCTGGAGAATGAGAGAATGTTGTAGCCTTTTGCAAGTGGGTGCCTACATGCTAATAAGAATCTTCACCAGTATAAGATGTAATGAAAGTTTTCTTAATAATAAAAGAAGAAGATAGAGATTATGACAGTGGTGGTTTTATCCCACATTGTGTTTCCACCTAAATCTTGGTGTTCATGTGTATTGATATGTTTCTTGTGTGTTGATGATCTATCTTCTCTTCACTGGTCATGGCTTTTTCTTAATGAATGAATAATGAAATAAAGATGCACTAGTTAATGATAAACAATTGGTTAAATATATGAAAAGTTAGTTAACTGGATATACATTGTTTTCTTTCATTGAAGTCACAAACATACTTTGGTTGCATGAATGAAAATAGCATATAGAAATCAGAATATGAAATCAAAAGTTTAAAGTGAATTAAAATATAGATTCACCACCCCCCACCCCCCAATCAATATTTTTCCCAACAATTGGAATCAGAGCAGGTCCCTTAGAAGAAGATTGATTGCTTAAAGGAAGATCCATCAAGATGGGTTGTCAAGAAGGAGAATTTTCTATTAAGCCACCTTTGTTTAATGGAACTAACTTTGTATTTTGGAAAGTCAAAATGAGAGCATTTTTGCAAGAACTTGGAACAGATGTATGGTAATTGTTGAAGTTGGAATCAATATCCAGCCTTTATTCCCACAAATACTGCAAGGAAGAAATAGTATGAAACCAATGCAAAGGTTGTAAATTCCATTTAGGGAAGTCTATCTGAGTCTAAATTCATGAAAATCATGCAGCTAAACATTGTAAAGGTAATGTGGGATAAGCTTATCCAAAGTTATGAAGTTGACATCAAGGTAAAAAGTGTTAAACTTCATAAATTTAGAATTTAGTATGAGACTCTTAGAATGCATGATGATAAAATTAATGCAAGATTTTTCCTTAGAGTAGATGAGGTTGTTAACTCTATGAAAATCCTTGGTGATGAAAAAAAAAATACTATTGTTGTTGAAAAGATTTTGAGATTACTAAATCCAAACTTCGATTCCAAAGTCTCTGCCATTGAAGAAACGTAGGATTTTAAGAGTCTTACTCTTGAACAACTCCATGGGATCTTGACATATTTTGAGATGAGAAAAGGGGGTCCATCAGATATCATCGAAGGAGCTTTCAAAGCGACTCATAAAGGGAAAGAAAAAAGAAAATCTTAAAGATACAAGCTACATTTCAGATGATGAAGAAGAAAATTCCGTGAGAAAGTTACAAGTGGGAACTGGTAAATTCAAAGGTAAGCTTCCCTTTAAATGTTTTTCTTGTGGAAGAGTAGGTCACTATGCATCCAAATGTCCATATAAAGAAAATCATAAAGAGAATAGAAAGGATGTTGATAAAAATGCCAAAAGGAAATTTTCTACCAAGAAAAGTTTTTATTCTAATGAAGACACTCAAAGCACGTCTGATGATAAAGAAATTTTAAATTTAGATTCTAACCATTGTTATCAAGTAATTCTGGTTCTTGAAGATCAATAGAGTGAATCGGATAGTTGTGATGTACATGACTTAATGAAAGCATTGGAAGAAAATGATAAACTCGAGAAAGTAAACAAACATCCGAAAAGAAAAGAAAGTAGTATGATTAAAGAAATAAACATGTTCAGAACGGAATTGAAAGAAACCAATAGAAGAATGGAGATCTTAAGAAAACTACTTCAAGGAAAGGAAAATCATTATGAAACATTAGAATCTAATTTGTGACTCTAAAGGAAGAATATGCGAAAATAAATAAATGGGTAAAGGCATATGAATCACTAGAGAGGATTATCAATGAATAAACTTCTCCTCTAATCGAGACAGACATTGGTTACATAGCTTCATATCCACAATGAAATAACAAGAACAACTATCATGAGGTTTTTCAAAAGGAAACTGAATCAAGTCACACATCTAAAAGAAAATCTCCTAGATAAAAGTCAATATCAGTCCCTAGGCATAAAATATATTTCATGGATATTGTTTCTCTTGTAACTCATTTGGGCATAAGGTAAATGATTGCAGGTCAAGAATTTGGAATAGAAACATAAGATGGGATATGTTTCAGCATATGATTAGAAATTGCAAGCATATTTGGAGGAAGAAGGAACAACAATCAGAAATGTAGAGAAGGTTATCTTTGTTGCAATCCTTTGTTCTTAAAAGAATACTTATATCAGTGGCTGCAGAAGTGAATATGAGGTATATAACCTCATGGAAAGCAGGTGATGATTATCATGTCCACGATATTAGAGATGTATGATCTTAGGGGGAGTTATGCATGTGTATCTTGATGTTTGATATTCTTTTGGTGATATTGATGGTACTAGAAATATTGCATCTATTGAAGTAATAGTGAATAGGAATAGATAGTACAGGTTTAGAGGGAATTGTGACTATAATGAACCATATGTTTACTTTATATATGCAGATATCATGAAGGACAGTCACGTATATAACCGAGTTTTGATTTAGAAAGTCGTGTTGGTTCCCTGTGGTGGTAAATAAATGGTATATATTCAGGGGGAGCTTCTTAATTGCTTCCATCATATTATTATTGGCTTCCTAGTTCTAATATTAGTTTGTTGTGTATCGTTGGTGATATTATGCTTAGTAGTGTTGATTTTATGAGTTGTTGCAAGTATTATGTTATTGTCGCTGATGAAATGGTTCTTTGATGCACTAGTTGATTGATAAGTTCGATATGATCAGATTTGATAGTGAATAGTTGGCACAATTTCAGGGGGAGCATTTTCTATGCTAATAATGGTCCATTGTTGGCATTATGGTTTCTTGAGAATTTCTTGTTACATCTGGTTTCTGATGAGTACGTATCATTGATGATGTTTAGTTGTTGTTGTTGTTATTGGTGAAGATACATATGTTGTTTTCATTCTATCATTAATGATGAATGCTTATATTTTACTTGAGTATCACTTAGTGAAGTTGTTAATCCTACTTCATACACTTGATGAAAAGGATGTGTATGCTATGTTTGTTATTGACATTGATTGATGATGATGAGTTTATGATTCACTCACGGTTTGTTGACATTTATATTAGTTGTTGTCATTATGTCATCAATGATGCATGGGTTGCATGTGGTGAAGTTATAGATGATGCCTATATGTTTCTTGAGCTACATTTGAATACTTTTTTTATGTCAAAAATTGATAAGAAATATACATATGTTCATTTAAGATGGTGGTTGATGATGATGATGCTCAGTTCTATGTCTTGTGATGTTGGAGATACTCGTGCATCTCACATATGTTGTTTATGCATGGAAATAATATGTATATGTTACTTATGGTGTTGTGACACAAGAAATTGATATGCCTTTGGTACTTGAAGATTGTGGCTCTTACTACAAATGGAAAGAGCATATTGACCTTGATGATATGATGTCAAGGGGATGAGTTGTGAACAAAGCTCTACTGCACTATCTTATGCTTCTATTACATTTGCTTGGTGATGCTTGGAAGCATTGCATATCTGGTCACATGTTGATGATACTAGAAAGTTTTATACTACAGTGTCTTATCTTACATATTGATGTTGAGGACAATCATGTTGTTGTTTGTGTTGGTGCTATCATATGGTTATGTTGCAGACTCTTATATGGCGAATGATGGATCCAAATGACTATCATGGTCTTTCTACCTCACTATTGAGGTCTCTGATTTTGATTGTAAATGTCATATATGTCTCTTGATGTAAAGGTCATGAAAATACCCATGTTGTAATCATTATAAAATTTAATCTTATATGGGCTATTGGGATCAAGTCATGCTTTATATGTAATCCCATAATTTGGGGCAATTGATGTAATCATGAGTCTATAAATTCATTGTTCATAGGAAAGGCCATTTTTGGTTGAGCCATAAAGTATTATACTTTATCAAATATCTTCAAAAGGTTCAGCATATGCTTAGGGGAGCATGGTCAGTATACAGTCTTCATACTCAATAAATCAGACCTACAATCATCCTCTCTACAAAAGGGGAGAGAAGCCTTCATTCAACATTGTCATCCCATTTCCCTTGATGTAAAAGGGGGAGAGAAGCTTGGTATTTGGGAAAGAATTCTTGCAGAGTATCTTGGTGAGAATTCTTGGTATTTGCAGGTGTGTTTGCAAGTGCATACTGGTGGTGACAAAACACCAAAGTGGTTGCCATCAAGTTCAAAGGGGGAGATTGTTTCCATTATTTCTAAGGTGGTGTCCTTGATGGAAACCTACTTGATAAAGATGTCAACATGATGATTATGCAGATGTTGTAGATGGTATGGATAGAGAAATGAAAGTTCAGAGATAGATGGATGGTAAAGGTAAAGTTTGAGAAATTATACGTGGGTCCTAAAAAGCAAGGTCATGTACATACGCAGGTATTGTGAAGAAAAGTTGTGTACATAATCTGCACCATGGTAATTTGGATACCAGGGAGTCTTTACCATGGCATTGGCCCATCGTAATGGAGCGTCAATGGTTATTTGATCTCGTTAAAGAATACTAACAAAACTACCAAGAGATTTACATAAGGTATTGGTTAAGGAAAATGTTATATAAGGAGACGGAGATCAAGGTGTTACATGTGCAAGTAATGGGTTATACGTGTGATTTGTTTTGGAATAGGTGTGTACTAGGGAGCAAGGAGAAGACTCAGATCTGGAATATTTGAAGTATGCTGACATATATGCTTGATTGAATTACATATGTGGATCTGTCTCCGTAGGGTTACGTATATATTTTGTGAAATGTTTCTCAGTAAGCGTGAAGAGGTCAAACTAGCCGTTATCAGGTCAAATTTAGCTGTTGTCTTTTTAGCTGTTACCTCATCGAGAAATTTGAGTCAGTGGATATTCTGCCCTATCTATTTAAAGCGCATAGCCAGATCTGCTCATTCAACTTGTCCTGACGATGAACCACACTGGTTGGTTCGAAACGTGTCGACAAAAATTTCTCCATGTGATTTTCGCCGAAGAATTCTTCAAAAATTTGATATGGATCACAGAAGTCTCAATTCAATAATTGATGTCTAGTTTATTTGTTGTTGTTTGTCGATGAAGTATTAATCATGTTGATCTCTGTTTGACAGTGCAGATTAGGTCAGTTGTTTATGATTGGAATATTTGTTAGTAATGATGTTATATTTTGGTGATATGTGATTGGTTCAGTGATCTTAGAATAGTTTAGTACTTGATTCATTGGTTAATTCATTGATGTAGTGATTCATTATGAAGTAGCCATAGATTTGAGATTTGTATGCAGGTCTTATGAAGAGGAAACGTGTATATACGCAGGTGTGCTTCAGAACAATAGCATATACATAATAATATATGTTTGCTCAGGGTTTGTAGGAACAACACTGTGTTTCTTTGATGATGAACAGTGTATGGTTTGGTATGATTGTGCATTGGTATGATATGATGATTTATATCTACTATGGATTGATTTGATCATGGTGCAATAGTTGATTGAGATTCAATGATTGGTTTGATAGTAATGCAATGATTCAGTTGATTCATTGTTTGGTTTCATAATACTTACTTGATATTGGGCTTAATGTTGGAAGTGGGTCCAGTGTGAAAATATGATGAAACGTTGCCAACAAGTTTTGATGTTTTGAATCAAGTGGATCCAGTATGAAATAGTATGAAACGTGGTCCACAAGAGGTCTTGAGGTTGGAGCCTTCAGTGAGGGAGTCGAAGCTTCCTTCTAGTGGTAGATAGTAAATTTGTTCATGGGGTAGGATCTCCATTCCAGTAGAAATCGGTAAATGAGATCAGGGGGTTGTATCTCTCCTCTAGTCGGTGTTAAAGAATGAGAGAAGGTTGTAACCTTTTGCAGGTGGGTGCCTGCATGCTAGTAAGAATTTGTGTCAATACAAGGTATACTGAATTTTTCTTAATATTAAAAGAAGAAGATAGAGACGACGACATCGATGATTTTCTCTCACATTTGATTTCCACCTAAAATCCTGGTATTCATGTGTGTTGATATGTTTCTTGTTTGTTCATGATCTATTTGTTGTTTACTGCTCATGGTTTCTGCTTAATGAATGAATAATGAAGTAATGATGCACTAGTTAAGGATAAATAATTGATGAAATATATGAAAAGTTAATTAATTATTTATATGTTGTTTGATTTCACTGAATTCATGTACATATGCTAGTTGCATGAATGACAGTAGCGTATATAAATCAGAATATGAAATTAAAAGTTTAAAGTGAATTAAAATATTGATTTTGGGTGTGGAGCCTGATTATCTTCTTTATTTAGAGGTATCGCTGCATTGGACCCCAGTTCGTAATGTGGCGGAAACACCGCCTGTAAAAATATACACTGCAAGGGAGGTCCGGGGGGGGCAGCTACGATCTTTGGGAGCCCCCTCCCTGGTAGGGGATTGGGGGCAACACCCCCAAAGCTCAAAATATATGTAAAATTTCCTTGTAAAATGTTGTGATTCTGTAGTCAATTTGGGATGTTCATTAGGCGGAGATCTGACGGTAGAAGTTATGTTTAATTTATGGTTTTTTTCCTAGAAGGCAACCCCTCACTATATAAGAGGGAATTGTATTGCGTCTATGTAGATCTATATTCTGAGTGAGAAAGAGAGAGGAGATTGTGTGAGAGAGAAGAGGGAATTACAACGGATTTGTTATAGGTTGTATCTCTTCATTTTGCTGGATAATACAAAAGGAAGGACTGGTTGTTTCTCCGTGGACGTAGCCCAAATTAGGTGAACCACTTGTATCTGTGTCTCTCTTGTTTTATGTGTTTTCTATGTTTATATTTCTGCAATATATTTTATGTGTTCCATTGCTCTGTAATATATAATTTTCTAACAACTGGTATTAGAGTCGAAGGTCTATTTGGCTGATAAACTCGTAGGAGAGAAGGGTTCCTGGTTCGAGTGGGAGCAATGGCAGAAGATGGTAGGTTTAAGGTAGAAAAATTTCATAGCCAAAACTACCGGCTGTGGAAGATGCAGATGGAAGATCATTTGTACCTGAGATATATGTACCTACCATTGAGTAGAAAGACAAAGAAGCCAATGAGTATGACAGGCACAGAATGGGATATTCTCGACAGAAAGGCACTTGGAGCAATACGGTTGTGCCTAGTGGTGTCGATAGCCTTTAATTTTTTAAAGGAAATGACAACAGAGGGTTTAATGAAGGCATTTTCCAAACTATATGAAAAACGCTTGGCCTCAAATAAGGTATTTGTTATGAAGCATTTATTTAATATGAAGATGTCAAAAGGTGGATCTGTTGCTGATCATTTAAATGAATTTAATACAGTTACCAGCGAGTTAAGTTCTATAGGGGTAACTTTTGATGATGAAGTTAGGGATCTGTTATTTCTATGCTCATTTCTAGAAAGTTTGAATGGTTTAGTTATGGTCATTAGTAAGTCTGTCTCTGGATCTAGTACTTTAAGGTTTGATAATGTTGTCGATGCAATCCTTAGTGAGACATCAGGTAATGCTTTGACTGCAGAGACTAGGGGAAGAAAAATGGAAAGAGGAAAGAGCCTAGGATATCAAAGTAAGTCAAGGAAAGTCAGATCCAAGTATAGATCGGGGATAGTGTGCTGGAAATGCGGGAAGAAAGGACACCTGAAGAAAGACTACAAGTCTCGAAAGGGAAAGGAAGGAGACGTGCAGCAACAAAACAATCATGAAGCGAATGTGATAGGTGATGTGTTGCAAGATGATTTGATTCTTTCATTGGAAAATATTATTGATACTTGGGTGGTAGATTCAGGGGCCTCATTCCATGCCACACCTGATAGGAAACATTTTCATGATTATGTTCAACGAGATTTTGGATAGGTTCGATTGGGTGATGATAAACCCTATAAAATCATTAGAATAGGTAGAGTTTTCATAAAACAATAGAATGGAAATCAATGGCTATTGAAGGAGGTAAGGCATGTTCCAGATCTGAAGAAAAATCTTATTTCAACATGGCAGTGGGGAGGTGAAGGCTGTGTAACTACCTTTACAGATAAAACTTGGAAGGTCCTTAAAGGAGCCCTGGTAATAGAAAAAGGAGAAAAGGTTGGTACATTATATTTATGCAATGGTATTTCTAATTATGTTAATGCTTTAACCTCTATAGGAGCAGATACAAAATTGTGGCATCATAGGATTGGGCACATGAGTGAGAAGGGGATGCAGATCCTTCACTCAAGAAATTTCTTGTCAGGTTTGAAGCATGTTGATATAAAATTTTGTGAGAATAGTGTTTATGGAAAAGAGAAGAGAGTCAGATTCCTAAGAGTTGGGAAAGAAAAGAAGAGCGAAAAATTAGAGCTTGTATATACAGATGTATGGGGACCTGCTTAAGTATCATCTCTCGGTGGCTCTCGTTATTATGTTACTTTTATTGATGATGCAACCAGAAAGACCTGGATTTATTGTATTCGAAATAAATCTAATGTATTTGATACTTTCAAGAAATGGAAAGCTTTGGTTGAAAATGAGACAGGAAAAAGGTTGAAGTGTCTCAGATCAAACAATGGACGTGAATATTGCAGCAAAGAGTTTGATAGGTATTGTTCAGAGAATGGAATTCATAGAGAGAAGACAGTTCCAGGAACACCACAAGAAAATGGTGTGTCAAAAAGGATGAACAGGACAATCATGGAGCATGCAAGGTGCATGAGATTGCATGCAGGATTGCCTTTACAATTTTGGGCAGATGTTGTAGATATTGTTGTTTATCTAATAAACAAAGGGCATTCAAGTTCCTTGGATGGTGGTATTCCAAAGGAGGGATGGACAAGTAAAAAGGTAAACTACTCATTTTTAAAGACTTTTGGTTGTGAAGCCTTTGTCCACATTAATAAAGAAAATAGAACAAAGCTTGAGGCAAAATCAAAGAAATGTACCTTTATTGGATATGGTGTTAATGATTTTGGTTATTGCTTTTATGATTATGAAAAACACAAAATCATTAGGAGCAAAGATGTCACATTCAAGGAAAAGGATTTGTATAAGGATCGGCTATAGGAAAAGAAACAGGAAAAATAAAATAGAGAATACATAGTGCTTGATGAGATCACAAAAAAAGTGAAGGTGCTTGAAAATCATAATGATCAACATCCAGAACAACAACAAAAACAATAACGACAACAACAACAAGCACCTCAAACGCCTGAAATTGGTGTTAGAAGATATACCAGGATAAGTAGACCCCATGAACGATACTCTCCTTCATTATATTATGTATTGTTGACTGATTCAGGTGAACCAGAATGTTATGAAGAAGTAGTGCAGGTAGAAACCAAGAAGAAGTGAGAGCAAGCCATGAAAGAAGAGATGGACTCCTTGGCACATAACCAGACTTGGGACTTAGGTTTCCTGCAGGTAAAAAAAAATTGCAAAATAAATGGGTTTACAGGTTGAAGGAATAAGATGGAGGTAGAAAAAGGTATAAATTTAGACTCGTGGTGAAGGGGTTTGCACAGAAAAACGATATAGACTTTGATGAGATATTTTCTCCTATTATCAAAATGACTTCAATCAAAACTATTTTAAGTCTAGTAGCAGCTAAAGATTTACATCTTGAGCAGCTAGATGTAAAGACAACCTTTCTCCATGGGAATTTGTAGGAAGAGATATATATGCAGCAATCACAAGGATATGAGGTAAAAGGGAAGGAGAAACTAGAGTACAGGTTAAGAAGAGCTTGTATGGCTTAAAACAGGATCCAAGGCAATGGTATCTAAAATTTTAAAGGTTTATGTCTGAACAAGGTTATACTAGATGTCACACTGATCATTGTGTTTATCTCAAAAGGAAAAATGATGGCAGCTATATTATATTGTTATTATATGTAGATGACATGCTCGTTGTAGGTTTTAACATGCAAGAAATAAATGTGCTCAAAAGAAAATTGGAAAACTCATTTGCAATGAAGGATTTGGGTGCTACAAAGCAAATCCTTGGTATGAGAATAACTAGAGATAGGAAGAATAAAAAATTAACATTGTCTTAGAGTGAGTACATAGAAAAGGTGTTGAGAAGATTTAATATGCAGAATGCATAACCAATTAGTATACCTTTGGCTAGCCATTTCAAACTAAGTAAGGGAATGTGTCCCAAGACTCAGGAAGAAATGGATTATATGTCTAAAGTTCCATATGCATCAGCAGTTGGAAGCTTAATGTATGCAATGGTATGCACCAGGCCTGATATTGCACATGCAGTGGGAGTTGTAAGTAGGTACATGAACAATCCAGGAAAAGAACATTGGATGGCAATGAAGTAGATTCTCATGTATTTGAGAGGTACCACAAATCAGGCATTATGATTTGGTGGTTCAAACATTTCTCTACAGGAATATGTTGATGCAGATATGGTGGGTGATAGAGATAATAGGAGGAGCACAACAGGGTATGTGTTTACTGTAGGTGGAACAACTGTCAGTTGGGTTTCAAAACTGCAAAGTGTTCTTGCACTCTCAACAACAAAAGCAGAGTATGTTACTGCTACAGGGGCTAGTAAAAAAATGATTTTGTTACAAAGGTTTCTGGATGAATTGGGTAAGAAGCAGGAGTTGGGCAGGTTATACAGTGATAGCCAGAGTGCCATACATCTTGCAAAGAACTATGCATTTCATTCCAAGAATAAACATATACAGCTCAAGTACCATTTCATATGGCCAGCATTGGAAGATGGACACTTGAAGCTAGAAAAGATACACACTAGCCAGAATCCTGCAGATATGTTAACAAAATTTATAACCAAGGAGAAAATAAGATTCTGCTATGTTTCAATTGGTCTTCAACTATGATGAAGAAGATGAGAAACAACCAGGTCCAAAGTGGAGTCATTGTCCAGCAAATGAAGCAGTGGTGGTGTTTCTATAATCAGTCTCCAAGTGGGAGATTGTTGGGTGTGGAGCCTGATTATATTCTTTATTTAGAGGTGTCACCACATTGGATCCTAGTTCGTAATGTGGTAGCAACACCACCCGTAAAAATATACACTGCAAGGGGGGTCCTCCCCTGGCGGGGGAATCGAGGGCAGCGCCCCCAAAGCTCAAAATAGATGTAAAATTGCCTTGTAAAATTTTGTAATTTCATAGTCAATATGGGTCGTTCATTAGGCGGAGATATGATGGTAGAAGTTATGTTTAATTTAGGGTTTTTTCCCTAGAAGGCAACCCCTCGCTATATAAAAGGGAATTGTATTGCGTCTATGTAGATTTGTATTCTGAGTGAGAAAGAGAGAGGAGATTATGTGAGAATGAAGAGGGAATTACAACGGATCTGTTGTAGGTTGTATCTCTTCAGTTTGCTGGAAAATATAAAAGGAAGGACTAGTTGTTTCTCCATGGACATAGCCCAAATTGGGTGAACCATGTATATTTGTGTCTCTCTTGTTTTATGTGTTTTCTATGTTTATATTTCTACAATATATTTTATGTGTTCCATTGCTCTCTAATATATAATTTTCTAACAATTGATTCACCCCTCCCCATCTCAGTATTTTTCCCAACAATTTCATTATTCATGTATAAGTTCCTGCACCTACTTTCTCAATAAACTAGCCTCCATTAACTTGTCTTTTGAAATCTCTAATCCAAACCCTATATCTCAGACTATCTACACGACAAATTGCATCAAGGATGAACAACTTTATTTTACAATTTTAATCATTTCTTTTGAATTAAGAAGTTGATATTTCCAGTCTTTTAAGACTATTTTGTTCTATGATACACTGACTTAGGGAAGACCGAGGGTGGTTATTTTCTCAACCTTCTACCAGGTAAGAAACTTAGTTAGTATCCTATCCACATCTTCATATTCGACTGCATTTTCAATCAAATCATTGAATAAAAAATATGCTAGACGCTCATGTCCTTGAGCAAGAATTAACTTGTTACATAATTGCCCATGCACATGAATGAGTTGTATATTCATGTCAATGGCCTCCTGTTTGAATTTTTAAATTTCAAATAGTTTTTTCCCACCTCTTGGACTTTTGATTGAAGTTTTGTCAATTGAACATTATTTTCTTAATTTATAAGTTGTAATCACATTGCAGTTTGTTGATTTCACCATTTAACATTTGTTGCAATTATTTTATTTTATGAGTGAACTATTGCTCACATTCACATTCTCATAGTTTCAACTAAGATTCAAATTGATTCCCTTGTGATGATAATTGTTTCCATAGTTGTGATATTTTAGCCTCTTTCTTCTTAAAAATTTCCATCATCCTACTAACATGAAAAACATTGGCATTTGTATATGCTCCGATGTAATGAGCCAACTCTTGAATTACCTACTTTTTGTCTAATTGAAATCCATCAAAAACCACCTGCAAACGAACTTCAATTACTTCATTTTCATTATCAAATATTCTATTTTTTAGATTCTCTTAATCTTATCCTTCTTCCAATGGTTAAAGTAAAATTCCAATGCAAGAATATACTCCATTTCAATAGATGACAGGGAGTTGACGAATTTTTCTTTGTGTGAGCTATTACCATGAGGGTACTAATGAGAGTTTTCATTATGGCTTGAGAAGTGACCAAACACGGTTTTATATGATTCTCCACACTTGTAGAAGGAGGGGACAATTGTTGTTGTGATTGTTGAATAGAGTTTGATATATTAGTACAAGCCTCAGGTACTTCGTTATGTTCTCTTGAAATACCAGTGGATGCTTCACGTTCTTTCTATTTCTCTAAAATAATTGATGTGGTCATTAAAATATTATCCAATTGCCAATCCATTTGACTTGAGTACACAATCCTTTTAGTAATATCTTTCTTTTAAATATTTCCTACATCTTCTGCAAATTCTTATTCAATATCCTCTGAGTTATCATTAGGGATGAATATATGATCCCAAGATGAAAAAGATTCTACAACATGGACTACATCACTTGGTTACCGCAAAATCATAGGCAAAGATGTTTTTCTTTCTTCTTCAAATGTCAGTAAATTCTCATACTAAACAGGAGGAAGTTCTCTAGTTTTCTAATAGGTTTCCTCAAACAATTGGTCTCTGTGAAGATGTTATTATAGGGACGTCTTTCACATACATATTTTTTATGAGAGACTGCAACACAATGGTTTGATACAATCACTAAAGGATCATGATATTTTAAAGGAACTTGAGCAAATTTTATAACATTGAAACTAGGTAATTCTTTCTTGGTATATGCAATGTTTTCCAAGATGTAGATTCCAATGTTTATAGGAAAACTAGGCCAGATTTTTTTAAATTTTCGAGAAAATCATAAGAAAGCCTGGTTTTAACTCTATGGTAAGCTATCTATTTTCAAATTAAACTATCCAGAATAGACAAGGCCAAAGCATGCATAGCTCCTGTTGAAAATAGCAACAAGAAATGCTAAAAATAGCACTTCTATAAATAGTAGTTTGGGTACCAGTGTTGGACATAGCAACAAGGAATGAAAAATGGAAGTGCTAAAAATAACATTGCTATAAATAGCATTTCGGGATGGATTCCAATTTTAGTTAGTCCCTGAACTAAAATTGAGAAGTAAAATTCGAAATTGATCTTAGCAACTGTTTGTAAAATAATTAATTAATTCACCATGAGTTAATTAGTTGTAGAAAATCAAACATGAAGTCTATGTGGGGACATGCAACAGTTTCTCCATTAATTGAGGAATTTATCCATTAGTTAAAGAGATAAGGATGTGTTGTAATATTGATTTGTAATTAGTTGGCTTAGTTAACTGAGTCAAGTCCAGTTAGATTAATTCAAACAGTTTGTTGAATTAATTGTGAGTTCAGTTAGTTAATGCATGCATGCATGTAACTGTTGCACTTCAGATAATTGAATATTCTTTCATAAATAACTCATGCATGTCAGCTCAGACAAAGACCCAGTTGAGATCAGAGGAAGGGACAGTGTACTATCAGTTGGAAGATTTTTCCTATATAGGAAACTCATCTATGCAGAAGAAATTATCTCCTTCAGGTTTGTGCAGTTATTTCTGAGCCAAGTGAGCAATGTGAGGTGGGAATTCACACAAGCGGAAGCACTAGACCCTAGGAAAAAATGCACAAGGAAATAGGAGGCTTGGAGGGCAGAGGAGAAGGTTTGTGAGAAGCCTTTGACTGTCTATGAGCTGCAGTTGGATTGTAGAGAGAGTAGGATAGCTTGTGAGTTGATTCATTTTGTAATATGAACATATTTTCCACTTGTATGATAATACAGAGATTGGGGATTTAGGCTGAGGCTTTCCCCGGGTTATTCTTCTATGTTATGTGTGATTGATTTCTCATTCTCAGTTATATGTGTTCTCATTAATCTTGCTCATATTCAATTAAGCTTCCATAAAGTTTGTTGTAGAAGTAGATCTTGTATTTTGCTTTAGTATATTGCATAATCTGTTGATCTACAGTAGGAAATTCTACATGGTATTAGAGCAAATGTGATCAAGGTGAAGAACATATACAAGAAGGGAGAAGTTCGATGTTTGAGGTTCCTGAATATAGAAATTGAGTTCTTATCACATCTCAATTTCACCAATGGAATTCAGCGGTTTAAGATTCGAGTATGCCCTTGATGGCAGCTCAAATTATATAGCCTGGAAGGATCACATGGAAGCAATATTAGAGGATAACGATCTAAAGGACTTCATTGATCAAGAAGTCCCCAGGCTGACTAATGCTACTCAATTGGCGGAATGGAAGAAATGTGTGGCTAGAGCAAGGAGAATCCTTCTGGAGGGAGTATGAGATCACATAGTCTCGAGTCTTTGTGGGAAGGAGACACCATTTTCGATGTGGAAAACATTGAAAGATCTATATCAGAACAAAAGCAATCAGAGGAAGTTGGCGCTGAAAGACAAGCTTCAGAAAATCAAGTGTGAAAAGGGTGACACAATCTCTACCACCTGCAGGGATGAGCTTGGAAGTGTAGGGATCACAACCGCTAATGATGACATGGTGAGTCTTGCACTCATCGGTCTTCCTAAGAGATGGCATAGCTATCAAGACTTGGTTAATGGAAGAGAGAAATTACCAGATTGCGAATGACTTTAGTCAGATCTGATGTAGGAGGAGATAAGAAGAAGCACCAGAGATGGATCTTCTTCATCTAAGGAGGATGAAGAAAATTGTGCCTTAGCGAGTAAGGCAAAGAAAGGGAAGGATAAGGATTCTCATCCCAAATCTAGTTCTTCCCATGGTGGGAAGAAGTTTGACAAATCAAAAGTGCGATCCTTTCATTGTCATGAGGTGGGCCATTTTGCTACAAATTGTCCACTGAAGAAATCCAAGAAGGGATCCTTGGAAGGATCAAAAGGTGAGGCACTATGTTGGCTACGTGGGGCCTAACCCAGGTTCAGCAGTGAGTTTAGCCAAGAAAATCCTGGTACTACTGGCCCTTTCGGCAACAGTCCGTGGAGCGCGGACTGAGGTCTCACTCGAAGTAGTATGGGAGGGTGTTGGAACCAGGTTTCTGCACCCTAGGGATGTCTTGATGAGGGTTCTGGAGGATCACGATCCTAATCTGCACACTGTGCTGCTTTGCGCAACTTTCTATTCTTCGCAACCCGTGTGCACCTTCATATTATTCTAATCTGATCCTTACTGTGCTATTATATTAGTGCTTAACTTAGTTTGTGCAGGCCCAATATTCTTATTACTTATTCAACTTCTAGATTAGTGCGAGTACTCGAAAACAATATAAATGCATAAAAATAACGAGAACATAGAAATATAGATCTACAAACAAATGAACAAGAATCTGAATCAATCTTGTCTTTATTAATACTCAAGTTCCGTTACAGACCCGACTCTGCCCTACACGCTCAGCTGCAGGGGTTCGTGCACTCAGTTGCAGACTCTACTAGGCCTCTGCGCACTCAGTTGCAGATCCTCTACCTACCACTACGACCCAATACACTTCAGATTCACTTCTATCTTCTCACCATGCCTTCGCATCTATTTTTTACTTCTCAAAACTCTAGCTAACTTTACACTTAGAGCCTCGCTCTATTTATACAATCCCATGGTTCGCGGACCATGGGTAAGCTGACACATTTTACATTAAATTACACTATCTTAGGGCGAACAACCCTAGACTCTCGTGCTTTGCACCCACATTTCGTGGGGTCTTTACATTACACTTGACCAAAATTCGGGCTTCAAGACCCAAAAATATGTTATAGGGGGAACTGCTGCCCAATAGACCCCCAACACAATCATCGTGACTCGTCCCGAGTCACTCTACTGGTGCAGTGATCTTTGCGCGAAGTCCATACAACTGTGCTTTTGTTGCGCGAAGATCTGTAGTGCACTACTCTGTCATCCACTCCTTGTTGCATTAAATTGGACACCTTTTCATGAACAGTGACACCAACAGTCACTTTCCAGCCTACTTGCGTGGCAGTGCATCCCCCTGTGCACGGACGCAACCCGTGCGTCATACTGATCCTGCGCGTAGCTTCCGTGTCGTGCAGCTCCCATATAGACTCTTTTATAGTCCCGCGCTCTCTTTCAACTGCTTGGAGTGCTGAGACTGTGATTCCTACAGATAGTCAGGTGGTCGCACCACTGGTGTGAGGCTTCAAGTCACTTTCCAACCCGGTTCGCAGGCCTTCCTTAGTTACCCTCACGCTAGTCAGTGCCTCGCGTTCTTCCTTATGCGGTGTGCTTCCCTGGTTACTTTGTCTGATAAGGTGCAGTCGCAGCCATGGTACTAGAGCCAGAAATTCTCAGTGACAATATTCTATTACGGTGGTATGGCTGCCCATATGTTGTCCTGTCCTTCTGTCGACACGTATTGCTTGCACGATTTTGCTTTCCAGTTTTTAAATTTCTGCCTCCATTAACATGCTTCTCTACTTCAGTCGTACCTAATCTTCTATGTGTTCGCGAAGCTCAATGTTCCCTCAAAGAATGGCTTCTTGAATCTGCATATGATCATCCTCGCGCGACTGCATAATCTCTTCACTTTGGTCCTTGCGTGTTGTCCCAATTATGGGAGTTATTGCGTGAGGCTTATTTTCCAAAGCTATCGCCTCGACTCTGCTCGTCGTCTTCGGAATCATTCTAGTGCTCAGGTTCTTGTGGATGGCACTATAGGCCCATTGGACCGCTGGTATGTGCAAGTCCCAATCAGTGCATTCCACATGGTAAACTCTGTTCATGATTCTACATAGCTTTACGAATGCTCCGTTGTGGAATATTTGTGGTGTGCGTCACTTTTCCCGCTATTGCGTCTGATCCTGATTTTTGATCCTTAGTCTGGGATGTGCTTGCATAGCACACGTCTACACCCATCGACACAGGTGGGCGTGCAAGATGCTTCATCTTGGCTGCCCGGCTCTCGTTCGACGATGGGGACTTCCAAACCGTAATTGCATCTGTCTTCTACATTCGCGCCAGTTCCCAATGGTCTTCTGATGTGTACTCCACCATCGTGCGGGTGTTGCGTGCAACACCCATTCCATCGCACTGTACCGTTGTTGTTCCG
Source organism: Pinus tabuliformis (assembly GCA_031772625.1). Lineage (NCBI taxonomy): Eukaryota > Viridiplantae > Streptophyta > Pinopsida > Pinales > Pinaceae > Pinus > Pinus tabuliformis. The sequence continues at coordinate 296,430,358 of CM062815.1, read as the reverse complement.
GTACTGCGCTTTCAAATTTGTCCAGGAATTCATCCACCGTTATCATCCCATCATAGGTTGGTAGTTCCCTTGCCTCTGTCATCATGCAACGCAGTGATCATTGCAATTTAGCGTTGTCACTTCGTGCAGTCGGTTTTGTCATCGTTCTACTTCTTCGTCTGAATCCAAAGTACAGGAACTATCGTGCTCCCATGAGATTCTCCCATCTGTAGTCGGGTTCACCTGATCTTGGTCTCACGCTGTTATCTAGTAAATATAATCTAGCTCATCATCGCACACTGGTTCAGTGTAGCGTGCTCCTTCGGTTGGGTCTAGCAGAATTACTACGCATATGGAATTTTTCTCGAATATCATCTTCCACTTCTTCAGGTTAATGAATCCATTCATATCAGTGGCTCAGTCTATTCCTAGCAACGCAGGATAAGGATTGTTGTCATCGACAATCTTTATTACTTCAAAGTCTGTCTGTGTGCTCGTGCCTTCGATATCAACTATTACCCCTTGCAACCTCCCCATGGGAAAATTCTTCTGTTGGTTTGCCATTCGAAATCGAATAGGGGACCATTGTAACGTGGGCCTATCCATGCATTCCCATCTCTTCTTTGGTAACACATTCGCATCTGAACCCAGGTCTAGGATTACCTGATCCATTTCATACTCGCTAATCTACATCGTCAATCTCATTTCCCTCCTGGTGCACAATGCATGCTTTCCCAGTTTACATACTACGCATGTTTCCCCTGATCCTCTGCACCTAGTGATCAACTCTTGTAGTCCCTTAACGGCCTTATTGTCATGCAGCAGTTTCATGCATGTCTCCAAAAAGGTAGTAAGCATAGAAGGATCCATCCCTAGCTCTGGTTGATCCTTACTACCTGAAGTGGAGGCCTCTCGAAGCTCTTCTTAGCTTCCATGAACGTCTCCTTTGCGCATTCTAATTCAAACTCAGGTTCCTTTGTAGGAGCCTTGCGAACCCATGTACCTTCCTCGCGCTGCTTCCCCTTATCCTACCCTGTGGTTGCACCACTTCTGAGTACCATGTTCACATTTGGGTCTTCTTCGCACAGTTCAGACCTCATCATTTGGATATTCTGAGTCAGAGGAGGCTAGAGTACCCCTTTCTCGTGCATCTGTGTGATCAACGTAGGACAATCTACCATTTCATGATAAAACTAAGCATAGTATGAACAGGATATTCTCATTAGGTTGGTACAATCGCAGCCGTAGTGCCCTGGTCCTCCGCAGTTGTAACAAATTAACTATACACGGCCCCTTCCTGGTCCCATTCCTCCTCGTCCTCGACCTCACCCATGAAATTCCATGCGTGCCATCCCTACCGCTGGGTCAAGGGCTCGCGTTTCCATTTGCATCTGATAGGCTGGGGTCCGATCCATCATTAACTCGTAACTGCGACAAGTGCACTCGTCGTGACCTGCTGACCTGCAGAAACTACAAAACAACTATTGTGGAGTCTGTGTATACTTCTGCAACAAATGACAATTATCCATTGTGTGTTTTCTTCCTATCTGATAGATCATGCACCATAACGTGGGTGTCGCACTTGGCCTTGCCTATTCCTCCAGTCTCAATGGCATTGGCCACCCTCCTACCAAGTAGTTCGCGAATACTGGATAGTGGTCCTTGTCATGGCCCTGGCCTTTGCATTTTATGCACCACACTCCCTCACGTGCCTCTGGCCGTGGTGCCCTATCCTGCTTCAATCTCTGCATTTCCAGGCAAAGATTCTGTAGTTGTGTGTGGATCTGTTGAACTCCCAGCCCTGGATCCTATATCGGTGTCTCATGCAACCTCATCGCCATTTCCAACACTTTGGTCTGAGTAGAAAGTTTCTGTTGCAACAACACCGTCCTTAGGTATGATGTTAGAGCTGCCAGGAACCATGTGTGATGATGTGCATCTATGAGCATCATATTAGCCTCGTGGATCGTACTCTTCAGTCGCTGATACAGATCCTAGGGGGTCTCGCCGAGAAGCATCGCGATCTCTTTAAACCTGATGATTGACTGTGTCTATGAATTCGGCCAGCTAAATTCTCCGTTCAGTGCATTTTGGATCTATGTTATTCCTACATTTGGGTGATCATTAGAGTGCTTGACATACCATGTCAACGTGCGATCCTGCAACACGCTCAACAATGTAGCCCTCTTAATGTTGTCATCCATGACCCCTTGTGCTTCCCACACTGCTCTTACCATGAACAGAACTGGTTCGGATCCTCATTCCCTACTCCTCTGAATATGGGTAGCTTGATCGTGCTCGCCATGCTGAACTGCGAGTTTGGTGGAGGTGGAGTGGGTGGAGATGGTAACTGCGAAATGCGCTGCCTTATCAAACTGACCTCACTTCTCGGGGAGACTCGAGCGTGCTCTTCCTCTCTCTCTCGCAAAGGTGAAATTAAGGGACTGTTTCCTAATCCCTCGCTACCTTTGTAGGTTTCTCTGCTTCACGTCGTTCCAAACATTAATGTATTCGCATAACCCGCTTTTCACATAATAACATCTTAATCCAGGTAATCAAAGATTTAATGTACTTACCTCACAGTCCCTTAAGAATACGTCGTTCTGCTTCGCTGTAGCTCATGGTCGTGTCTACCACAAATTCAGTGATAAATCCCCCTATTATCCAGTCGAGCCATTGGTCCATAGCTCACGCAATCTTATCTTCTGATGCTTCTAGTCTGCGCATTAATTCTAGAGTCCACACTATCGGTTGGTCGAGCTTACATCTTCCCTGGATGTCGACTAACCTCATGATCCACTCATACAGTTCATAAGGAAAGGATGTGAAGAAGATCTCGTGGATTTCTGTATACATGTAGCGATCCAGCCACCTTTTCTCGAATACCTGCGGAGTTCTATTTTCCTGTGTCATGAACTCGCGAATCTTCTTGTCCAACCACTCTTCAATTTCCTTCTTTGTTGGGTTCCAGTGGCATGAAATCAGACATCCCTTAGGTAGATCCCGGTCCCGGTAACAGAACCATTTGTTAGCTACGTGGGGCCTGACCTAGGTTCAGCAGTGAGTTTAGCCAAGAAAATCTTGGTACTACTGGCCCTTTCGGCAACAGTCCACAGAGCACGAACTGAGGTCTCACTCGAAGTAGTATGGGAGGGTGCTGGAACTAGGTTTCCACACCCTAGGGATGTCTTGATGAGGGTTTTGGAGGTTCATGATCCTAATCTATGCGTTGCGCTGCTCCGTGTAGCTTTCTATTCTTCGCAACTCGTGCGCACCTTCGTATTATTCCGTTTTGATCCTTACTGTGCTATTATATTAGTGCTTAACTTAGTTTGTGCGGGCCCAATATTCTTATTATTTATTTAATTTCCAGATTAGCACGAGTACTCGAAAACAATATAAATGCATAAAGATAATAAGAACATAGAAATATAGATCTACAAATAGATGCATAATAATCTGACTCAATCTTGTCTTTATTAATACTCAAGTTCCGTTACAGACCCAACTGCGCCCTGCGCACTCAGCTGCAGGGTCCACGCACTTAGTTGCGGACTCTACTACACCTTTGTGCACTCATCTACAGAGCCTCTACCTACCACTACGACCAATACACTTCAGATTCACTTCTATCTTCTCACTATGCCGTTGCATCTATTTGTTACTTCTCAAAACTCTAGCTAACTTTACACTTAGAGCCTCGCTCTATTTATACAATCCCATGGTCCGCAGACCATGGGTAGGCCAACACATTTTACATTACATTACACTATCTTAGGGTAGACAACCCTAGACTCTCGCGCTCTGTAGCTGCATTTTGTGTGGTCTTTACATTACACTTGACCAAAATTTGGGCTTCAAGCTCCAAAAATATGTTATGGGGGGATCCGTTTCCCAACGCACTGGTCTCACAATTCGAGTTGGATTTTGTTGGGTGTGGAGCCTGATTATCTTCTATATTCAAAGATATCGCCGCATTGGACCCTAGTTCGTAATGGGGCGGCAACACAGAGGGGGTCCAGGGGGGGCGGCTGCGACCTTTTGGGAGCCCCCCCTGTCGGGGGGATCGGGGGCAGCGCCCCTGAAGCTAAGAATAGATGTAAAATTACCTTGTAAAATGTTGTAATTTCGTAGTCAACTTGGACCGTTCATTAGGCGGAGATCTTATGGTAGAAGTTATATTTAATTTAGGGTTTTTTGCCCTAGAAGGAAACCCCTCACTATATATGAGGGAATTGTATTGCATCTATGTAGATCTGTATTCTGAGTGAGGAAGAAAGAGGAGATTCAAAGCGAAGAGGGAGTTACAGTGGATCTGCTATAGGTTGTATCTCTTCAGTTTGTTGGATAATATAAAAGGAAGGACTGGCTGTTTCTCCGTGGATGTAGTCCAAACTGGGTGAACCACGATATCTGTGTCTCTCTTATTTTATGCGTTTTCTGTGTTTATATTTCTGCAATATTTTATGTGTTCCATTGCTCTGTAATATATAATTTTCTAGCATATTTCACACTCTTCGCATGCATGGTTTCATCCATGGTGGGATGTGGTTTGTTTCTTGACATTGGAGCTTCTTTCCACATGACCGGTGACAAGAGTTTGTTCAGTACCTTGGAGGAGAAGGATCTCTAGATGTGGATCGTGATGGGTAATGATGAAAAGTATAGTGTCTCAGGTGTAGGCACAGTTGTTTTTTAGAGGGAGCATGGAGCTCGCATTACCTTGACCGATGTCAAGTATGTACCAAGACTGAGGAAAAATTTGGTGTCGATCGCAATGCTGGAAGACAAAGCCTATGATGTAGTCTTCAGTAAGGAAAAGATTTTCCTTTGACACATCACCACTAGACAGGTGAAGCAGATCGGTTCACGAGTCAAGAACATGTATGCTCTTGAGGTTCAAGATGCATGCAAAGTCTTGAGGAGCAAGGCAACTAATGGAGATGTGGTGGTTGAGAGGGAGAGTACATTACCTCTCAACATGTAGCCACAGGAGAAGTTTCAGACAATTGTGCAGGAGCCACGATTGGTGAATCAGCTTAAGGAGATTGTGGAGTAGCCAAAACTAGAGAAGCCGAGAGGAGATCGAGTAGAGACATCTACTCATGCAGAGACCTCCAATATGGGGAAATTTCGAGCCAAGTGGGTAGAGGGATCACATGCATCCATACCTCCAGGTCGGAGGTGGGGAGATGTGGAGTGACAGTCCCAAGAAGGCTGGAATAGGGGCAAGATCATTGAGGTACCCAACCTCTTTGATTAGACCTTGCTATGGGAGCCCTAACGAGGAGTAGCAGGACTGGCTGAGTGGGTAGAGGCAGATGCAGATGGAGTGACAGAGAGAGCTACAGTGCAGGAATCCCAAGACAATGTAGAGCTAGCAGGCTGCAACAATGGGAGATGCACAAGGGTGTTGCACCAATGCAGGATGGCACAGAGAGGTGTGCAACGGTGCCAAATTCATGGAGTGTTGCAGCAACTCAGACGCCACAGAAGGAGCACTTGTCAATGGCAGATGGAGCTTCAACATCAGAGGATGTTTCTAGCCCAACAGGAAGGTCAGTTGGGAGCTTTTTTGTTTCTAGAGTTGCTGGAGTAACAACACTTGGAAGAATTGTTGCAAGCAGAACATTCCAAAGGTTCAAGATCGAGTTCGAGTTGAATGCCTTTCTTATTGAGAGGGAGTGTTGAAAATAGCAACAAGAAATGCTAAAAATAGCACTTCTATAAATAGTAGTTCGGTTACTAGTGTTGGACATAGCAACAAGGAATGAAAAATGGAAGTGCTAAAAATAACATTGTTATAAATAGGATTTCGGGATGGATTCCAATTTTAGTTAGTCCCTGAACTAAAATTGAGAAGTAAAATTCGAATTTGATCTTAGCAGCTGTTTGTAAAATAATTAATTAATTCACCATGAGCTAATTAGTTGTAGAAATCAAACATGAAGTCTATGTGGGGACATGCAACAGTTTCCCCATTAATTGAGGAATTTATCCATCAGTTAAAGAGATAAGGATGAGTTGTAATTAGTTGGCTCAATTAACTGAGTCAAGTCTAGTTAGATTAATTCAAATAGTTTGTTGAATTAATTGTGAGTTCAGTTAGTTAATGCAATGCGCATGTAATTGTTGCACTTCAGATAATTGAATATTCTCTCATAAATAACTCATGCATGTCAGTTCAGACAGAGACCCAGTTGAGAACAGAGGAAGGGACAGTGTACTATTAGTTGGAGGATTTTTCCAATATAGGAAACTCATCCATGCGGAAGGAATTATCTCCTTTAGGTTTGTGCAGTTATTTCTAAGCCAAGTGAGCAGTGTGAGGTGGGAATTCACACAAGTGGAAGCATTGGACCCCAAGAAAAACTGCGCAAGGAAATAGGAGTCTTGGAGGGCAGAGGAGAAGGTTTGTGAGAAGCCTTTGACTGTCTATGAGCAGAAATTGGATTTTAGAGAGAGAAGGATAGCTTGTGAGCTGATTCTTTTTGTAATCTGAACATATTTTCCACTTGTATGATGATACAGATATTGGGGTTTTAGATTGAGGATTTCCCCGGTTATTCTTTTGTGTTATGTGTGATTGATTTCTCATTCTTAGTTATATGTGTTCTCAGTGATCTTGCTCATATTCAATTAAGCTTCCGCAAAGATTTTTGTAGAAGTAGATCTTGTATTTTGCTTTAGTATATTGCATAATTTATTGATCTACAGTGGGAAATTCTACAGCTCCTACACAATCATAAATTCTCAGATAGCAGGATTTTTTCTCAAAGTGCCAATCACCTATTGAAGCAATGGCAAGCTTAGCTTTTTCTGAGATTCAGAGAGGTTTTAAGTGGAATAGTTTCTCATGAATGAGAATGATTACAAAATGAAAAATTGAATAGACATGGTAACCATAGTATTCTTCCCAAAGTTTTGAATAGAAAATATCATTATGGGTAGTCTGATAGAGGGGGTTCATTCCTAACTGATAACAGGAAAGAAAAACAAGAGACAAATGATGTCCATAATGTATGTCAAGATGTAAAAAAGGAGAACTATATTTATCAGTTTTAGATGCTCCAAAACTTTGGTCTTTCTTGCATATGTTTTAAGACAAGATTTTAGCCTTATTGAATGAAAAGCCTTGAAACGCTATTTGAATAAGCGGAACCCATTCTAAAGGAAAATATGTAACAATATTTCCGCAAAAATCCTACAGAACATGGCTACAAGAAAAGATTCCCCAGAACCTAGAGGAGAAATCACATATTCTTCAAAATCTTCTTCTTTAAATATATGGTCATTAGTTCCCCATGGTTTAATTAATTCATCCATGATCTTCCCAAATTCAACACATTCCTTTTTAGTAAAATCCTTAATGCATTCAGTATTGTACTGCAATTGGGGTTCGGTAAGTTTATACCTAACCTAAAGGTTATATGGTCAAAAGGAACAAACAATGACACCTTCATAAATGCATATGGAACACATAGACACGTCCATGTGATGTATAACCTAGTGAATCATATTTGTAAATGGAAGAATTATGAGACATCCAACAACTTTACGCAAAACTGACCTCACAACATTGCCTAATGGAGTCTCAAGAATGGGTTGAACTACCTCTATTTCTTTTGAATCTCCCTCTGTGATCTAGGAGGATCCAAAATTATAAGTGGCCATGGAAATAGCTCAAAAATCAAAGTCTTCATATAGAAGTGAAACCAAGACCAAAGCATAGTGTTCAACGTCCTTATTCCAATAGTACAAACGGAACTAAAATCCAAGTTCGTATGGTCAAGTTATGGTTGGTCAAATTTTTGGTCAAACTTAGACAAGTGGCAGGCTTGAGGCAACAAATTGGCAGAGACCCGGTGCACGGACTTCGGCCACCGTTATCGGCGAATTTGTCTAGTAACCCTTATTTTTGGCGAGTTGAAAAATGGCTGTGGTTATATATAATATATATATATATATATATATATATATATATATATATATATATATATATATATATATATATATATATATATATATATATATATATATATATATACACACACACACACATATATATATACATATACACACACACACACACACATATATATACATATATATATAAGGATGGCGGGTTGCAACCCCCACCACCCCTGCCAATGGATATATCACATAATATAAAAAAATTGTGCTTGTTTGGGTGGGCAGGCTACCCCTAGTGGACCCTCCCAACCTCGGTGGAACCGATGACCATATATGTGATAACTGTTGGAACTATGCAATATATATATGTCAAGAAACTGTCAAACCAAACCGGTGGATAAACTTCCAATCGAATGCTATAACCATTGTGCCAGAGTCCAAACCGCCAACTATTCGTTACCAATTAAAATAAAACATTCAACCATTATGGGAATGGAGTGGAATCGAAACAGAGGCCGCTGTCGATCTAGTCAATTATGCTACCAATGAGCCACAGGCTCATTCCTTGGTGGCTCCACCCATAGACTAGTATTTAAACTTTGTTCATTTGCTTAGCAGGCAGCGAAGCAGAGGTAAAGGTCAGAACTGGGAGAGAGGAACTACAATCCGAGCAGAATTTTGAGTAGGTCCAGGGTTTAGAACCCTGAGTGAGGGCATTAGAAATATTCCTTGAAGATTCTCATAGAGGGCCAGAGGTGACAATTGGGCAAGTTTATAGACATTTTGCACATTTTCATGCCATGAATTCAATGGTGACATCTATTTCTCCAACTGAGCTCTCCATGTTTAGGTCATCATCTGGATTGGAGGTATAAGGGTATTTTTATAAAGTTGCATGTAATTGATTTCTTTGATGCCACTTAATAAAAGAATGCCTCCCCACTATTGAGCAGGGCCCAGAGACGTAACCTACATTAGGTGAACTCCATAATCAAATCGTTGTGTCTTGATCTCATGTTTTGTTATGGTTTTCCACTTATTTTCATGTAGTTTTAAGTTACTTGGTTAATATGCTTTTTTATCTGCAATTCTGAATGCATCCTAGAAGTTAAAGATCTGGATCAAGTTTGGTATCATAGCAGGTCTTCTTGATACGAGTTGCATGAGTGAATGCTAACCAGGAACAAGCTCCAAAGAGGCAAAGGGAAAGTTAATTCATTTGATCTTGCATCAGGGTGTGCACCATGAAGATGGAACATAGCATATGAGGAAGCTTGATGAGAAGAAGAGTGAAACTGTTACAAGTCTTTCTACAACATGGCAGAGAGAGTTGACAAGCTATTTATAGAGTATGAGAAGACAATCAATCCCGAGAAGAAAGAGATAGATGACCATGCAATGGTAAATCATGGAGGCGGTGGAGAAGAGCCTCCTCCCTCTCCATATTCTAGTGACAGTTCTTCTTCTTCTTCTTCTTTTTCTTATCACTCTAACAAGCATCATAGAAATACATCTAAGAAGCCATCTTTAAAGCTAGATGTAAAGTTTGATTTTCCCACATATAGTAAAGAATGTAATGCAAAGAAACTCAATAATTGGATTAGATAGATTGAGGTTTATTATTGGATTTAGTGGATCAAGGAAGATGAAGCAAAGATCCAATTTACATCTCTTCGGCTGAGTGGAACCGCTCTCATCTAGTGGGAGAGCAAGTTGCAGAAAGGTAGCTAAAACTTGGGTAATCTTCTTTCTTCTTGGTCCAATTTCGTTTCTACATCAAAAGATTAGTTTTTCCTTTGGGTTATCAACAAAAGGATTTAATGAAATGGCAACATTTAAGGCAAGGAAAGGGTCAAAAAGTGAAAATATTCATAGAAGAGTTTAGAAAACAAGTATTGAATTTGGGCATTTCACTTTATTCACCCGAAACTGTAACAAAGTATATTGGTGCTTTACCTAGTTACATAAGACATTCTTTGTTATTATTTGAGTATGCTACTATTGATCCAACCAGTTTGAAGGTCATTCACCTTGAAAGAAGGGGCAAGAATGATAAAGAAGAGCAGCCAAAGAAATCATATTTTAAACCTCATAATGGCAAGTTCAAGGGAAAAGGCAAGGGAAAGGACAAAAACGCATCTACAACCAAGAAAGAGGAAGGAGTGAAGCAATCTTTCACACATTGTAAGAAGGAAGGCCACGATGATGAACATTATTGGAAATTTCATCCAAAGTTGAAACCAAAGAGATTTGGAGGAAAGGGCAAGAAAAAGTCGATGGCAACTGCACAGCAGGACCCCGGATCTGATTCCGATGATGAGACATTGATCACAGTAGTGGGCACATAAGGTATTATTTCTCTTCATGCTAATGAAAATTATGAATCACATCCAAGTACAAGTTCTTTAAATGATCCTCTTTCTAATGAACAGAAGAGAATTGAATTGTTCCACATTAGAGTCATCATAAAACATACTAAAATGGAAACCTTGTTTGATTTGGGTTCATAATAAAATTTGGTTTCAGAATCCTTGGTTAAAAATTTAGGCTTAGAGACCATGCCTCCTCTGAAACCATACCTGCTTGGTTGGGTGTGTGATATAGCAAAATTACATGTAACCAAGCAGTGTAGAGCTAGATTTGTGATTGCATCCAAACTAGTTGATGAGGTTGATCTTGATGTTATACCCTTGGAAATTTGTGGTATTGTATTAGGGAGTCTGTATTTGTATGATAGGAAGGAAATTTTCTTTCGCCATGAAAACAAGTATCACCTCACGAAATATGGGGTAGAATACATTTTTAGAGCTCATCGCACCAAAGTCAGTGCTAGTCTTGTAAGTGCAGGTCAGATTAAGAGATTGATTAATTCCAACAAAGGGTGTATGCTCATGGTTGTGAGAGAAAAATATGTCGATACATCTAAAGCTTTCCAAGTTTTTGATCCCACTCATAAAAAGGAATTGTATTAAATTGTTTCTAACTATGATGGGATTTTTCAAGAACCAAGTGGATTGCCTCCAAAGCATGAGATCCAACATGATATTCACTTGCAGCAGGATGCTCCTTTACCAAACATTGGTATGTACACATTGTCATCTATCGAGATGAAGGAGATAAAGAAGAAGGTATAGGAATTGTTGAACCAAGGGGTCATAAGACCGAGTTCTTCTCCATGTGTCTCATCGATCATGTTGGTGCTGAAAAAGTATGGCACATGGATGATGTGTGTGGATTATAGAGCACTCAACAAAATAACAATGAAGAATCGATATCCTCTCCCTCGCATTGATTATTTGTTAGATCAATTGAAAAATGTTATCTATTTCACAAAACTGGACTTGCGCAGTGGTTATCATCAGGAAAGGATTGCAAAACAGGATGTATGGAAGATAACATTCAAGATGAAATTGGGATTTTTTGAATGGCTAGTGATGCCATTCGAACTATGCAATGCTCCGGCCACATTCATGAGGGAGATAAATGATATTTTCAGTTATTTTCTTAATGATTTTGTACTTATGTATCTTGATGACATTCTTGTTTACAATAGTACATGGGATGATCATGTGTGTCATCTTAAGAAATTTCTTGATTTTTTGTAAAAGAAAAATCATATGTCAAAATGTCAAAATGTGAGTTTAGGAAGACCTCTTTGGTTTACTTAAGTCACATTGTCGATGGTGGATAATTGAAAATACATCCTTCTGAAATTGATGTGATTGTAAAGTGGCCTAAATCCACCAATGTTACATAGGTTCGTAGCTTTTTGGGTGCAAAACAATACTAGAGAAGGTTCATTTCAAACTTCTCCCTCATTGCATCCCCCTTACATGCATTGACGAGTGTGAAGCAAATCTTTCAATGGGGAGGAAAGTAGTAGAGAGCCTTTGATGCACTGAAAGAGAGGATCAGCACCGAACCAGTTTTGGCCTTACCAGACCTACAACAACCTTTCAAGATCGAGACTAATGTCAACGGATACGCTGTGGGAGAATTTTCGAAGCATCAGAGGAAACCTGTATGTTACCATTCAGAAACATTCTCCCAAGTTGCTATGAACTATCCCACATACGACAAGGCATTATATGCCTTGGTTCAAAGCGTAAAGAAGTGGAAACATTATTTGATTAGCAAGGAAACCATCAGTCACACAAATCACCAGCACTTACAGTACCTTCAGTCGCTAACCAAGCTTCAACAGGCATGTCATTTCAGATGGATGGGATTCCTTCAGCAGTTTCACTTGGTAATAAAATACAAGAAGGGCACCAACAATAAAGTGGAAGATATGCTTTCTTTCCCTCCTATTTCTGCATTTATAGTTTTGCAAAATGCCTCTTTATCTTTTGAAAGTTATGCTGAACAATATGTTGATGATGATGATTTTAAGGAGATATATGCAAAGCTGAATCATGGATCATAGTTGGATAATTACCATTTGTAGGAAAAAAATTTGTATCATCTTGGCAAACTTTGTATCCCTGCCAATGAACGAATACATGTAATCATAGAGGCACATACCTCTCTTGTGTCAGGTCATTTCAGTGTAGGGAAAACTTTGTTTCATTTGAAGAGGTTATGTTGTTGGCCTCACATGAAAAATGTTGTGACTCGATATGTAAAGGGATGTGTGTTGTGTTCAGTTATTAAGCCCACTAATAGAAAATTGGGGCTGTACACACCACTCCCTATTCTGAGTCATCCATGGGAAAGTGTTTCAATGGACTTTGTAAGAAGTTTGGTTTTGTCTAGGATAGGTCATGACTATGAGTAAAATGTGTGCATTAATGCCTTGTAAAAGGCAAGTCACTGCAGAGCAGACTATTCATCTCTTCTTCCAATTTGTATGGGTCCACTTTGGGTTTCCCACATCCATTGTGTCTTATTGAGATTCTCGCTTTCTTGGATAGTTTTGGATCAGTTTGTGGAGAATCATGGAAACCAAGTTGAAGAGGAGCACAGAATTTCAATAGCAGGCCTACGGAAAAATAGAGGTTTTCAACCGCACAATAATACACTTACTCTGAGGCTATTGTGGTAAGCCTCCCAAGTTGTGGGATGAGCAGCTTCCTTATGTTCAACATGCATACAACCAAGCAGTGCATTTATCTATGCATAGCTCACCATTCGAGACATGCTTTGGTTATTCACCAAATGATCCCTTAGACATGATATTCGGGAGAGATGAAGATTCCAGTGCGTAAGATGACAGGACAAAGCATGGAAGTTCATTCAGCAGATTCAGTTGATTCACCAGGTAGTGCAGGATCAATTGGAGAAGAATCAAGCTCAATAAAATAAAATAGTCAACCATTATGGGAATGGTGGGGGATTAAAACCGAGACCTCCATGAGCCTAGTCAGTTTCGCCACCAACGAGCTATGGGCTCGCTCCTTGGTGGCTCCACTCAGTGACTAGTATTTAAACTTTGTTCATTTTCTTACTGGGCAGCAAAGCAGAGGTGGAGGTCAGAACTGGGAGTGAAAAACTATGATCCGGGTGAATCTTGAGCGAGTCCAAGGGTTGGAACCTTGAGTGAGGACATTAGAAAGGTTCCTTGAAGATTTCCTTAGAGGGCCAAAGGTGACGGTGTTAGAATTGGGCAAGTTTATAGTCGATTTTGCACGTTTTTTCACCAGGAATTCGATGGTGACATTCGTTTCTCCAGTTGAGCTCTCCATTTCTAGGCCATCATTTGTATTGGAGGTATAAAGTCACTTTTATAAATTTTCTTGTAACTGATTTATTTGATGCCACTTAATAAAAGAAGGCCTCCCCACAATTGAGCAGGGCCCATATACGTAGCCCACATTGAGTGAACTCTGTAATCAAATCGTTGTGTCTTGATCTCATGTTTTCTTATGGTTTTCTGCTTATTTTCATTTGGTTTTAGGTTACTTTGTTAATATGCTCTTTTATCTACAATTTTGAATGCATCCTTGAAGTTAAATATCCGGATCACTCTGCTTATTCCTTGAGAAACTTATGCATGCCATACCAGGAGAAGATGCATGCATTTGTTCTTGTAATAATAGTATCAAAGAATATATTGGCATTGGGATTTTTATCGTACAGATCCTTTGCTACTAGTTGTTGAGGTTTCTTCATTTTCTTGATCTGTTTCCCTATGACTTGAGCCCTCATAAAGTTTGCAACGCCTAAAGCCTGAGTACATAGAGAACAAAAGAACATAGTTACGAAACTAGTTTGTAACTAAAAGGCTTTTGATAATTTCAAAAATTAGCCATCATTTCACAATGTTTTAAACTATATGCAATTTAACACTCACATAGTGTGAAAGACATCCAAGGAGATGACATGATCATGTGTCGATTCACTAAATTAAATATTGAAAAGACTGGCATTTATTGGCAAAGGAACACTTTTTTAATAATATCATTAGGCTTTAATGTTGAAAAGTGCAACAAGAAATGCTAAAAATAGAAAATGATAAAAATAGAACTATCATAAATAGCCTTGCTATAAATAGCAGTTTAGCCTTTGTGGATCTTAGCAACAATGGGTGAAAAGTGAAAGTGTTAAAAATAGCTTTTCTAAAAATATCATTTCGGGATCCCTTCTTATTTTAGTCAATCCCTGGACTAAACATAGGAAGTAAAATTTGAATTTGATATTAACAGCTGTTTGTAAATTAATTGGTTAATTCATCTTGAGTTAATTAGTTAAGGAATTATGAACATGAAGTCTATGTGAGGACATGCAACAGTTTCTCCTTTGATTGAGGGATTTATCCATCAGTTAAAGAGATAAGGATGAGTTGTAATTAGTTGGCCCAGTTAACTAAGTCAAGTCCAGTTAGATTAATTTAACAGTTTGTTAAATTAATGAGAGTTCAGTTAGTTAATGCTTGCATGCATGTAACTACTTTATTTCAGATAACTAAGTATGCACTCATGGATAACTCATGCATGTCAGTTCAGTCAGAGACCCAATTGAGATCAGATGGAGGGATAATGTACTATCAGTTACAAGAATACCCCATTATGAATATTCCTTGCATGCAGAAGGAACATTATTCCTTAAGGATTACGCAGTTGGATTAGAGATTACAGTGAGTGTGATGAGGCCAATTCACACGTGACATCATTGGACCCCAATCAAAATTGCGCAAGGAAATAGGAGGCTTGGAGGGCTTGAGGAAGATATATTCTATGTCTATTTAATCTGTGAGTTGTATTGTTTGATTGCAGAGAGAGCAGGATAGCTTTTGAGCTTATTCTTTTTGTAACTTGAACAAGATTTCCACTTGTATGATAATACAAAGTTGGGGTTTTAGGTAGTTGCTTTCCCTAGTGTTATATCTTCTTTGTTATGGTTGATTACTTCTCATTCTCAGTTATATCTATTCTTGGTTGATGATGCTCATATCTGTTTAAGCTTCCGCAAAGTTTATGGTAGAAGTAGATCTAGTATTATGCTTTAGGACATTGTATATATCAGTTGATCTATAGTGAAACTTCTACATTTAATTCATGCTTATTATCTATTAATACGTGAATTAACTTTAATCTGTGTTGTGGATTTTTGACAATGCTTGTGTGAGCTCCAAGGGTTAGCTCAATTAGTTGAGCTCCTGTCACTAATGGGAGGTCACAGGGTCAATTCTCCTTGACATCCTTGTCGTTAGGATCTGTTAATAAGCCAGAAAGATGTGATCCCTTCCGGTAGATTTGCTTGGATATTTCCTTTGGAAAAAAAGGAATGCTTGTGTGCCATTTTGTAAAAAATATGCAACTGAATGAGAATTATATTTGACAATCAACATGAAAATTGGTGTCATGAACCTATTAGCTTAATTGAGTTGGAAATTTCCACTGTTGGGAAAAACATTTGCAACGACATGACGTGTCACCTCATGTAAGGGACAAGGGACAATGCAATATGTAATAATTGTGTTCTGATTTGACCAAACCAAATGACATGTGATAGTGTCCTGTGGTACCACGTGGAATACGGGAACAATAATATACCAACTAAACTTTCGATATTGAAGAATTTATAGTTTCTTGCACAATGAAAAATTACATATGACTTTTTGTGATGCCCCACAAATAAAGCAATATCAAATGATTACTTATGAATTGTTTCCATTCTCCATAAATAAAATCACATCCACTCATAGTAGGTTGTTATAGTATAATAAAGTCATATCTACCCATCATGATGAACAGTCGCCATCACCCATTAGACCTCAACCTGCTTGAGGGTTAACACTACTTAAAATAACACCAGTGGCTTCTTCACCATGCCTAACTACGTATTTTGTTCTTGATTTTATGATATATGCTCCTGTGACATGATGAGATCCAATGATCCATGACCCTTCTAGATTAACGTCCATGGTTAGAGTGAAACTATGAAGAGTTAGTATGCAAGCTAGACCTCACATATAATTTGGAAGAAACTAGTTTTCTAAGGTTGCCTACTTTCTTCTCTATAACTAGGATTTCAATGCTTTCATTCAACTATGTCACACATGAGGATATAAAACTAGTGTTTAATAAATAATAGCATGCCTCATGTATACCCCTATGTTGATTTCATTGATTATTGAAGTACTCTACTATGGCCCTGGGAAAATTGCACCCTTCGCTTAAGCAGAATTATTGATTTAGCATCATAAGCTTTTCATATCCTATTTTAATTCCTCAAAACTAATATCAATGATAATCATCCCAATATAGCCAATGATTTTGACCATATATATTTATTTGTTGTAGTATCTTTTTTTCATAGGCTTTAGAAGCCATTTGGATCATTTTTGTTAATATATATTTGGTACATAGATGAATTGCCCCATGAGGATGAGGGTGGGAAGGAATTAATATGCTTATAGTTTTGATAACATTGATCACAACTAATAGAACCCAGAATCTAGATTTTTAAAATGGTTTCATTTTCAAGTCCCTAAATACATTAACCAAGCATACATAGTAGCAAAGAAAAGCATGTATTCAACCTCCAAAACAATTATCATACCTTTGTTTCTTAGCATTTCCATAATTATTGCACTATCATCACATTTTACTTTATTAGCCCTAATTTACTTCTAGCAATGCATAATAATAAATATTAAAGACCCTATATCAAATAACATTTCAAAATTAGATGTCTTCCCACTAGTCATTTTTGTCAAAAACATTTTCAAGCATAATCCCATATATAATTGGGTAGTTTATAGATATTCAAAATAAACAAAGAGCGAGTTGTAAAATTTATTTCAAGCAATTTAACAAATCAATAAAAGAAATATTAGTGTCATACCAGCAGCATGTGTCTAAACCGTTAAAATAGAAAACTAGATACTATGTCAAACAACTATTTATCATTAAAAACCACCTTAAAAGTTCATTTATTTACTTGAACAATCTATTCCTCACATTAAATAGAAGTATATCGAATTTTGTACCTAAATTTTCCAGAGTGTTGAACACTCGATACATGCCTCAATTTCTTGAAATTGATGCATAATCGATTTCAATACTTTCTTCAAACATATTTATTGATTATCTCAAATATCTAATCTACAACCAACTACAATGACTCACATTTTTGCCTAATCTACAACCAACTACAATGACTCACATTTTTGCCTATATGTAACACAATGATCCTTGATTAGCTTCTTTTATGCAAAGAGATTTTAAAAGGTGTGACACCATATCAGACACAAAAAAGCCACATTTTAAGCAAAAGTCTTACTTCTGAGCGAAGAAGTTATGGTAGCCAATAGGAAGATAACCACTCGAGCCTCATAAGTTTGTCAAATACATATGTTAGAACAGTTGCATCTAATTTCTTGTATTCTGCTTCTAGCATATTCTTGTCCTTGGGTCCAAAATGTAAGAAACTCAAGTTCTGTATAGACAAAAACTCCAAGGTTAAGAGAATATGATACACAAAAGAAGCGTAGATAGGAAAAAATGATGGACATGGAAATATGAAAATCTGTATTATGCAACAGGTTTGCATTCGTAGTATTTGACAAAAACTTTTTGGCTTGCTAAAGCCAATAGCACTAGACTATATCAAGTATTAATTAAGCAACAATTGTGTTTTGAGGACACAATGACATATCGTAAAGTCATTAGTGATTTTCTTAACTTGTTTTCACTAAGAATTTCCTGTTCTAATTTTAGGTTCATAGTTGCTAGATAAAATCTAATTCTAATTTATAATTCCTTATTACATATATTAGGCTAAAAACCGGGAAAATGTGAAAATTAAGAAAAAAATAAAAAAGTTTAATGGGAAGTTTTGAAAGAACCTTTTCCCTCAAACTTGTTATTTTGAATATGTATCTTTGACCATTATATGTTTCCTAAAAATTGAAATAAGCACCTATTGAATTTCAATATTAAAAAAAAAGAAGAAGTAAAAAGAGATAGTAGTATAGTATGATAATAAAATAATGATAAAGTGTTAGAAATATGTTGGCATTGATGGAAAAGGCAAAGAAGACTATTGCAAAGGCATAAGTGGTTGCAAGAATAATGATAAAGGTGTAGAGAGTTTGAAGCCATTTATGGTATATCAAATCATATCAAGTACTATGGGAAATTGCTCATATAGATAGATATTGAAAAGAGATTTCCAATGGTATATTGAATTTTGAAAGACACCTCCTGGATTGAAATTTATTGACATTCAAAGTTATGAATTTAAAATCCAAACCCAAGGGCCCCACAACACAGTCAGCAGCCACATAGGTGCATGCATGGACCACATGGAAAAATAAAATCTCAGGAGGGACAGTCCTCGAAAGGTAGGAACCTAGGAAGAAATGGCATATGCGGATATAATTTTTTCTCCGACCTCATATCTTGGACCATGGAAGCCCGTGGATCTCGGAAGAAACCCCTCAGAGATCTCTCTAAGGTACACCTTGATTTCTCGTTGAGATTTGCATCCTAATATTCACAATAGTTATCAGGGGAAAGTAATAGAAATAAGGGCAACAATTGTTGAATAATTTGACGAAAAATTAAGGGCTAACCCTCCTTCTGTCGTACTAGTGACGTGGATCTGATAGCATGGATGAACTAGGAGAAGACACATGGTAATTTTTTATTAGTTTGCAAAGATGAGGTGGAGACATAGGTGGATGATGATGACAACATGACATTAGCAATGACATGGAGCCTATGAAGGCATGACACATGGCATGCACATTCAACATTTTCAAGTATCTGAGTGGACAAAAAATGAGTGACCCATGGAACTAGTAAGTGAGTGACACATGGCACAATTGCATAGGTGGAAGATATCTAGCAGTGACACATCATACTTGAAGGTTGTCCCTAGAAGAGACTCAAAGGTGGACATGCATGACTCTCTGAGTTGATGAGGCTCTGGGATATGTTGGATCATACATGGAAATACAATTCATCTTGGAAAAAGTATGATTGGAATGCCTTTCAAGTAGGTGATAGTGCATGGTGGAAGGATGACATAATCTCATAAGAAACTCAGATCCTGGAAGAAACTTCCTTGAGAGAAGCAGAAGGGTGCATGGGTAGTAAAGTCTAAGAAATAACTCCAGGACAATGTGGCATGTGATGTGGTGGACAGATCATCTTAGAAATTTTGTGATTGGCTGGTGTGGATAGGTCATCTCAGCAGTTATGTGATTGGCCTCTGTAAATAGGTCATCTTGATGGTTATTTGATTGGTCACAGCAGAAGTAGGGTGGACCCAAATAACACCACTTTAGATGAAATAATCTTGGTGATAATACAAGGGTGTCCACTGAGTTTTTTCCAAGAGAGGTTTTCCCAAGGAATAAGAGTTGCGAGCTAAGTTTCAGGCAACAACACATGGTTTTGTGCATACATGAAGACTGATGGCACAAAAAGAGTTGAATGGTGAATAATCCCTCGGGGCTTAGAATCAAGGGACCCAAATGAGGCTTATATGTTGTGGTTCTTTGTGTTAAGCACTCAGAGTCGATACAAATCTACAATCTTGATTTAGTACCTTAGGCCTATACTAAGATCCTAACACATTCATAGTTTGGCAGCTGATAAATTTTGCATAATATGCCAAAATTTGGAGGCTTAACACCAAACTAGCGTAGCACTAAAATTAAACTAACAGTGCATAAATGAGTTAGTAGCATGACTAGTAGAATGGATAGATTTGGAGGTGAATTTAGTAGTATGCTAAATTTGGAGGTCAAACAAATTTGGAAAACCTCTACTAAATCTTGTAAAATGACAAAAATTATAGATTTGAGAGTTTAACTCAAGTTTTCTTACAGAGACAATGGAGAAGAGTTGGAATACTTAATGTGCACATCAAGAGTAGATTCAATAAGTAGAGAAACAAGAAGTTAATGAGATCAAATCCTTTGATAAGTGAAATTTAAAGTGCAAGATAACTAAAGCTCAATAACTAAAAATATCAGTCCTAATTCTATATAAGCATAATCAAATTTGAGTTGTATGTTGTATTAGTTGTTGATTATTCAGAGGTGGATGGTGGATTGACCAGTGATCAGATTTTGTTGAAGGTGATTTAATGGTGGTTGTGGTGAGTGTTTGAAGTGATAATTTATTTTTTTATGAAAGGAAGTGGCATTCATGATTTAAGTTTGAAAATAGTATGAAAGATGAATCATTGAGGTCAAGCAATTGGTAGCTTGTAGATCAAGGGTCAAAGCTCCTTTTAGTAGAAACTGATAAATTAGGGGTTGTAGCTCCTTTCAACAGTAGTTAATAAATTAGCGAGTGGTAACTTCCTTCTTGTTGCATCTAGAGAACTTTATAACATCAAGTACAAGATTTCCTTTGTGGAAATAATTGAAGAGAATTCTTAGGAATTTATGTGTTCCATTTGTGCTTCTAATGATTGATTCTTATGATGCGCATATGAATTGTTGTTGAAGTATTTATTGGTATCCTACTAATATTTACTAGTGAAAGAAACTTTTAAAAGTCTTACAATATTGATTCACCGCCCCCACCCCCCAACTGCTCAGTATTTTCCTAATGTCTAACAATTGGTATTAGAGAAATCGGATTACTTTAGATCAGTTTAATAGCTAGAAGAAATATCAAGGACCATGTAAAACCAAGAAGGAGGATACAACAATAGGGCACCTTTGTTCAATGGAACAAACTAGGTGTTTTGGAAGTTCAGGATGAAAACTTAAATTCAATCACTTGGAGTCGATGTGTGGAATCTAGTGGAAGAAGAATATCAGAATCCTCAAGACTTAATCACTAGAGAAGAAGATGGAATTTACATGTAATGATAAAACTGTGAATTCCTTGCTTGTTAACCTACCTGAATCAAAACCAGGCAGGTTCATGGATTGTTCTACTGCAAAATCTATTTCGGACAAGATGAGTAGTTGTTATGAAGGTGACATCAAGATAAAGCAAGCCAAACTTCAAGGTTTTAGAATGCAATTTGAGTCCTTGAAGATGCATGATGATGAAGATATATCTAAATACTTTCTTAGGTTTAATGAGGTTGTGAACACCATAAGAGGTCTTGATGAGAAATTATAAGAGAATGTCGTAGTTCAAAGGGTGTTGAGATCTCTCCCTGAGAGATTCAATCCCAAGGTTTTAGCCATTAAGGGATGACATATCTGAAGTCTCTCACTCTAGATCAACTACTTGGTACTCTTACTACCTATGAGATTAGAATTTCTAATGGTAAGCCAACAGTGAAGGATTCAACCTTCAAAGCAGATAAGAAGCCCAAGGAAGAACATGATGATTCATGTTGCAAATTCGATGAATAAGAAGCTAATTTGGTGAGGAAGCTCAAGAGAGGCTCAAGAAAGTACAAAGGTAAGCTACCTTTCAAGTGCTTTAATTGTGGTAAATTTCGTCACTATGCTTCCAAGTGTTTTGAAAATAATAAGAAAGAATATGACCCTAGAGAAAAGTTTAGAGAAAAGTGCAAAAGAATAGAAAGAAGGCTAAAAAGAAAATATTTTACACCCAAGATGCCAGCTCCTCTAAAAGTGAAGGAAACCAATCTTCAGATGAGGACATAGATAATGAAAGTCCAAAGGAATTTATGTTCATGTAAATAGATCTTCTAGAAGTAGAAGTTATTTATTCTGATGGAGAAGAGGTTGAAGTTGACTTAGAAGGAGAGCTGCTCAATTCTCTTGAAGAGATTCAAAGGTTGAAGAAGAAAAATAAAACTAAAAAAGAATTGTTGGTTAAGGACAAAGTTGAAGCCATTGAACCACTACTCCTACAAATTGAAGAAGATAATAAGATTGAAGAAATCTTGAATCTAAATTTTAATGAGAAAAATCAAGTATGTGAAAGGCTTGAAGCAAAAAAAAAAAGAATTCTAAGGAAAGAGCTAGAGAAGGAAAAAACCTAGTTGAGCTTTAATGCAAAATTTGGAAAAGGGACTGAAATTTTAAATGTGTAAGCACAAAGGATCTCAAATAACAAAGTAGGTCTTGGATTTGAGGCTGATTCAAGCTCAACAGTTAATTTAAAGGGGAAGAAAGTGATTACCATTGTGCAAGAAGCAAATAATGGAGACATCGCAGGAGCCAGTGATGCTTTAATGCAGCAATAATAAGAAAAAGGAAGCACATCTCCCAATTTGCAACAAAATAATAATCAAAAACAACAAAATAAAAGGGTAAATTCAAACATCAAATTGAATCCCACACAACAAGGAAGGAATAATGTTGCAGAGACCAATCGAATTTCATAAAGAGCATCTGAACAAGATTTCATAAATCAATTTTCTCCCAGGTATGAAGACATATTTCCAGGATATTGTTTTACATGCACAAATTATGGGCATAAGGAAACAAATTACAGGGTGGATTTCTCATTTAGACAGCTTAGGCCACAAAGAAGAATTTATCAACCAAATAATCACTATGTCAGGCAAAGGACGAGTAGAACCAGGTACAACAATTCATTCAATCTGAACAATTTGATTCAATGTTATGTCTGTCAAAATTTTGGACATAGAGTAGCACAATGCAGACTTAGAAATAAAAGGCATGATCCAATTATCAATTAAACAAATGAAGAATCCAAAGTTTGGAAGGAAAAGGAAAATACAAAGAACTGAAATATTATTCTGTATGCTCAAAATGAAGGAATTCATTGGTATGTTGACAGTGGTTGTTCCAGGCACATGTCAGGAGACAAAAGTAAGTTTTTTTCATGGAAACTAGTTGAGAAAGACAATGTGACCTTTGGAAATAATGCACTTGGTAAGAATATTGGTAAAGGAGTTTTCAGTCTAACTAATGGCAGAGGTAAATCCAAGAATGTGTTGTCTATTGATGGGTTGAAGCATAATTTACTTAGTGTGTTGTAGATATGTGACCAAGGTTTTGATGTGTTGTTCAAAGCTAAAAAATATCAAATCCAGTTTGAAAGCATTGGTGAAATAGTAGTTGAAGCTGTAAAAATAGGAAGTAATGTCTATGTGCTAGAAGAAAATATAGAGAGGTTTTGTTTGTCAAAGATTGATGAGAGTTAGTTGTGGCATCAAAGACTTGGACATATGAATTTCAATAAAATCGTCAAATTGAGCAAGAATAATGTTGTTAGAGATATTCTAAAGCTTTCAAAGTCAAAGAATTCCATTTGCAAGTCCTGTCAAATTAGAAAACAAGTTCGAGTACCATTCAATTCCAAGGAGAGCTCATCAAATAGGCCATTGCAACTAGTACATATGGATTTATGTGGTCCTTCAAGAACTCAGACACCTTCAGGGAAACTATATTTCATGCTTATCATTGATGATTTCAGCATAATTATATGGGTAGCATTTTTGGGAGAAAAATCAGAAGCCTTTGAGAAGTTTAAATACTTTAAGGCCATGTTTGAAAATGATATAGACTATAAAATCAAGTGCATAAGGTCTAATAATGGAGGTGAATTTACTTCAAAAGAATTTCATGACTTTTGCAAGCAACATGGCATCAAAAGGCAGTTTACCATAACAAAGACTCCACAGTAAATGGTGTAGCAGAGAGAGCCAACAGATCAGTTCAGCAGTTGGCTAGAGCCATGATGGGAGAAAGAAATGTTTAGCAAAGATTTGGGGATGAATCCATTCACACAGAAGTGGTGATTCTAAACAATGCACACTTCATACAAAACAATGATAAAACTCCATATGATCTTTGGTATGGCAGACCGATGATAGTCAAGCATTTCAGAGTGTTTGGAAGCAAATGTTATATTAAAAGGAAAGATGAAAAGCTTGGTATTTTGATGCAAGAGATGATAAAGGTATTTTTATTTGGTACTCTCATAATAGTAAGGGCTATAGATGCTACAACAAGAATTCAAAGAGGATAGTTGATTTCATTGATGTTAAAGTTGATGATCATATCAATTTTGAATACAATCATCCAGTAAATATCAACTCTAGTTATCCAATCAACAGTGATGAGAAGGTTGATGAACCATTTTCATATGAATATAATGAAGAATCCCTCAGTCCTCAAACCAAGGATCCTACAACGTATGTACAAAAACACCACCTAGCTAACCAAATTTTTGGTAGCTTGAACATCAGTGTGTTAGGATCTTATAAATATAGTAGTCTAGGTATGGTTATTTAGCCATTTATCCCATAGGGATATTGTAAATTATTTTTCATTTTAAATTTGTAGTCTTCAAAAACAAAAAATAGAAAGAAAAAAAATAATAGAAAAGAAAGAAAAAATAGAAAAATACCAAAAATTAAAAAATTAAAGGGGAAAAGAAAAATAAATAAATAAAAATAATAAAACCCTAAAGGGTGCGCTAGTTCAAATGCCGTCGAATAAATTTGTTTTGTTAAATTTTGTTTTAAGAGTTTCAAATAAAGTTGACACAACATTCTGTCATTTTCTATAAACAAATCATACTTTCCGACAGTTGCGATCATCCCCGCCTAGATCAACGGCAGAGGATGGCATTCAGACCTCCCCCCCCCCCCCCCCCCCAAATCTTTCGAGACTTAACGTAAGGGGGGGGGGGGGGCCTGAAATATGGTTTTCAAATATACCACCAGAGTTATGTGTCATCTCCGCATTGTTTTCAATAGTCCCCTCCCAATACCATTTACCACTCATTCCTCCCCCACGCAAAAACCAGCGTCTCACACTTCCTTCCGCTCGTTCATTCCCGCATTATCCACCCACACCATTTGTCATATATCCCTCTGTCCATGTCACCTACTCTCCACGTCATATGATCGTTACCATTCAAATCATCCACCAACATTCATGTTAATGTTGGATAATAAATTTCTCCTGCCAATGTATGAATTTCCCATAAATGCCAAACTCTAAAAATGGTAACAATCTTGTTAAATTATCTCAAACTCCATTATAAAAATCCTACCTCAACCTGCAAAATTCTCTTTCAACAATTGTTGATTTACACAGGTTCAACTTGAAGCATTTCTGAAGCCTACTCGCACCCTCTGCAAAACAATCTCCTCTGCAAAACTATCTCCTTCTGCAAATATCATTCAACCACAGCTCGATAACTCTGTTTCCCTGACTTTCCCATTGAAATTAAGATATCTTTGCACAAAAGAAATGGAAATATGCAAGATGAAAATCCTATGGTGCCCCTTATCCCTGATTTAGACAGGACTCCTATAATTGATACTCAGTACAAAATAGCAAAAACACAATGCGATATTGATCTGTATGAGCTCCATAATTGGGAAAAATAGAAGTATTTAGACCATAATGATGATTTAAACATCTCGGAATCACTTCTCCCTCAATTTACTTTTCCCCATACTCATGTTTTCCTATAATTTTATACTTGGTGTCATCTCAGGTACCTCCCCAACCAGAAAGCAGTAATCGTCCAAAACAATGAATTCTTGTTTTCCATTTCCCCATAAATCATTTGTCATGCTCTCTAGATAAATCCTCAAGCCTTTGTGCACCGATTTTCCACTGGTTCACTCATGGAAATATATAAAAATCTTACTTTCCCTCAGCAAGCCCATATTTTTGAATGTTTTCCACTTGAGAATTCTGAATTACCTAGAACAACTCCCCCATACTCTCCTTCTATTTTCCTGGAGATGTCAAGACAAACCATTTCCATGGTTACTTTTTTATTGGGTTATCATACATACCAGTGATTAGATGAGGTAGTGTTAGGGTTTTATTAGTATTTTCAATTGGTCAAAAGCCTTCAATTCTTTTCAATTACAGTCAGTTCTTATTAGATGTTATGCATGAGTAGTTTCTCAATTTTAAAGTTGAGGATGTGTTCAAACACCAATCAATTTTAGTGTATCTGATGTTATTTTTCCAGGAAGACAGGTTCAAGTTCTAACTATGGAAGATGTCTAATCAGGGTACTCCATTATCAGTCATTCACTGGACTTCTTTGGTTAAAAGAAACTCATAGGATTATTCATTCACTGATTTTGTGGATAATTTTATACATACATCCTTGTGTCTACTCAGCATTGATGTTATACAAAGGATTTCACCAAAGATCAAGAAGGCTTTGCTCTTTCAGAGTAGTCAAAATTTGGAGACTGGTATTTATACTCAAATTATATAGAAAATAGAATCTATGGGTGTGAGCTTCCTCCCTATATATTTCCAGTGTTTGTGCCAGTGAGAGTCTTTTCCCTTGAATATGCTAGACAAATGTTAAATATGGATGAATTTCACTTTGTATCAAATAAAAATAAGGCACAATTTAAATTGAAGGAAAATGTTGGGCCTTATATTGTAAATACCAGAGCAAAAGCAAAGGAAGTGGAGGAAATATTAAAGCAGATGAAATTTAAGCCAAGCTTCACATGGTCTTATGATCCTTTATGGCTAATTTCAAAGCTAAGAGTTGAGAAGAAGAGCATTCCATATGCACATACCCCTAGGCTAGAGATAGAGCAGTATGATAATCAAGAGCAATGGAAAGAAAACACATTACAAGAGGCTGAAGAGAAAATAGTCAATAAATCATCTCTCCAAACTTCTATCCAAAAAGACAAATAAATAAAGAGGCAAAGGGAAAGTATGTCCCCTATAGATTCAAAAGCTCAGGCTGGATATTTCTATGTCTTCAAGAGGAGGAAGAAGGATCCAAAGACCATTACTAAGATTGATCCTCAAGTAATAAATATTCAAGAAGAATACTCATAAGAAAAGGATTCATAGGATAAAAGTACAATGGTTTTGACAGCTACTCCTACCACTTCTTTCCCATATGTATAGGATACAACTAAGTCTCCTATCTCTTCTACATCTCTTATTCCAGCACAACAAAGTATTTTTGCAAGGTACAGGGAGATCAAATTGAAGAATGAAGCTTTCAAGGCTTCAACATATTTAGAGTTTTGGAAGAAAACTACCACTACCCAACATAGATTTCTATCTGAATTCGATATAGAAAAGGGGTATTTCCAAATGGCCTTTTTGGAACCTATAGTGTGAACCCCTAGAAGTGCAGAAGATTGCAAGGCTTCAACATTTTCTTTTGATACCAAAAAGGTTCATACAATAAATCAAATCGATTTGCATAAGCAAGCAGATGAAATGATTTTCTCAACATTGACCAGTTCAGCCATGGCTGCCTCCAAGTTACAAACATCTGTGAATAATATGCCCTCACAGTTGAAGATAGAAAGAATGTCTTCTTTGGCCAAAGACACCAGAATTAAAACTTTAGAATGTTTAATTATCAAACTAGGATATGATCCTAGTGATGTCAAGGCAACCAAGGAGATTATTAAAAACAAGAATGCAGATATTCAAACCCACAGGAAACAACTTAAGCTTCCAACAAAATATAACCCTCTGGCCAAAGAAGTAATCAGTCTAGAAATGGAAAAAGAAAAACTATTCAAAATAATATTTGAATAGAATGTTCAAATCCAAAAGATGGAACAATTGGAAGCACTAGTTACATCAACACAACAGGAAGCACAAGCATCAAATTCATATTCTTCTAAGAAGCTAGCCCAAGCTTTAGGAGAATTATCGTTAACAAATAAGGAAAAGGAGAAGCTAATAATAGCACTCACAAAGATGGCGAAAAGCAAGATTAGATCAGACAATGCATACCTAGCAGAGATACAATTTTTTTTTAATTAATTCAGCAAATTCAAAAATATGAAGATCAGTCCCTTACAACTCAAATGTTAGCAGAAGACAAACACAACGTTTGGCACAATATTGATGCAAATATTATAGAATTGTGGCCATCTATTCAAATAATTTTTGAAAAAGAAGAGTTGGTGTAGAATGTTAAGGCAGTAATTGAGCAAACAAAAGTTGAAATTGAGCACAGACCAGCAGAAGCACACAGGATTATAAAAATGTTGAATTCCAAAACTAAAGATGAGCTTGAAGAGCTCAACATTCATGATAGAATAGATGCAGTAATGGAAGTCAAAAGAGTGTTGACAAAGAAAAATATTATGGTGCAATTAGAAAATAAGTGCAAAGAATTGGAATTAAAGGTAAAAATATTCAACAGAAAATTTAATGTATTGCAGGAGAAAGAGCTCCCAACCTTAAGAGCTTCTAATGGAAAATTGATTCCATTAGAAAAATATCAAGATCAATTATGTAATATTGTTGTAGATGCATCTAAATTTTCTAAAGTCAGAGGAACTATAAGTGGAGAAGCTTTCATGGAAGGCCTACAGCATGATCTCTTTATTCAGCATGAAATCCATCATCTATTTCTAAACAAGCCAACTTTTGAGACATACATAGAAGTAGATGAGAGATTCAGGAACATGGTAAATTTTTCCATTCCAAGTGAAGAGCGATGGGATAAGTTACTAGAGTTGGTTGAATAAAGATAAACAAAAATCCTATAGTATTCCAAGTGAAGAGCAATGGGATAAGTTACTAGAGTCGGTTGAGTAAAGATAAACAAAAATCCTACAGTTTTGGCAACAAACAGACATAAGAAGCGAAAAAGTTGTTACAATCAGCAACAATTCACTTTAAAGTTTGAACAGAAAATCAGAAATAGTCTAGATTTCCTATTACTTAGTTCTATTTTGGAAATATCTACATGTTTTTAGTAGATATTATTTTGTAATAAATTTTATTTGAAGTTTGAATTTATTTGAGACAAATTCTATAAATATTTTGTAAAAATACTTAGTAAGGGTTAGATTATGTAAGAAGAAAATATTTTTATGTGATTATAAGCAGTCAAATATATTTTTGAAGTAATCAATTCAGTAATATAGAGGCAGTTTGGTTTTAGGATTCTTGTGTCAAGAAAATGGTGATGTTTCCCTCTTTGTAAATATGTTTCCTTTCAAGTTTCACATGAATGTTTTCCTTCTTAAATTGTTTACAACAACACTAAGGGCTGAATTTACTTTCAGTACTTTGTTCTGGCTTTGTTGACAGTGCTGGACCTGCCAACATTCAGGGGATTACCCTGGTATGAAGTCCCAACTAGACCTCACATCGTTTGGTGTGGGAGTCCCATCCGATATGATGGCCCGGTTGCCATTGTCTTAAGGATTTGCCTCAATTCTTGCTTGTCAGAATAGGAGAGTGGTCTGCTTTGTCGTTAGGAAGTGAGGTTCATGTGCCTAGTGAGTGTAAGTGTACTTGTGTCAATGGTTCTTTCACTGTGAGGGAAAGAGAGTGAAGGTGAGTTCCAGGTTGAAAGGGATCAGTCCCAACTCAGCTAGGAACACACAACAAAAAAGGACATACACAGCTTCTGGCAGAGTAGTCCACTCGAATGTGGCAGTCACAACATACAAGGTAAGATAACCCGTACATCACTCACAAATCAGTCCGAACGAGTGTAACGGTTGTTACAGTAAGGTTCATTTGAAAGGTCTGTCTGATGTCCGACAGAGCAGTCACCACAGATGGGATAACATTAACAACACATTTCTATTAATAGATTATGCATTACAATAAATGAATCAGTTCAGATGTAGAACACGGGTTAAAGAAACATGCATTACAAGTGTTAAAGATCAATCTTACAACAAATACAATACATGTGTGAAAATGTGTTGGCTTGTTAACAGGCTTCTGAATTAAGTGAAATTTCCAAGACACATCGTTACACCATACATCACTAACCCTGTTAGTGGGGCATTGGAGCCACTACTTACTCCTCAAATAAAATATTACATACTCTCTTGGCTATGTGGGAGGAGCTGAGGTGAAAAGTCCTTTCATGTACAAATAAGGGGGGTATTTATAACCAAGGGTGAAACTGACCCTTGTGGTTGTTCGACTACCCTCATGACCATTCGACTTCCATGACTTTTCGACTTACATGACTCTATGTTTCAACAAGTGGGTCTCTTGGACTTCCACGTTACATCACATTGATTGACAACAAGCCCATAGTGGAGATGTGGGCAACATGACTCATGAATTGACTTGACATGACTTGACAAGACAATGCTGGTACATTCGTGTTGCTTCTAGACTACATGTCAAGCTATAGTGTTGTTAAGTTATGGATGTCTTCATGGTGTATCATAGCTTCACCTTTGCATGGTGAAGTGCGCGGAGTCTTCAATGGTCCTTGGTTCGCTTGAGGAAGCTTTAGCATGTTGTTCCTTGCTTTCATGCTGGAAGGCTTGACAGGCTCACTTGTTTGCGAAGGTGCATGCTTGCTACGTTCATCCACTTCGCATGCTTCGTTTGTTCATCCGTTGGTGAACCTGTCCATCTACATGTGCTCCCTTTGTTCATCTCATTCGTCATCTTGACATGTTTGTTGGTGTACCTATACCTGCAGTCACTCATGACGAGACATCATCAAATCCAAAACCTCCTAGTATACCGTGACACATGATCATTAGGATGCAGGTGACTGGGAGAGGCCGCAAGGTTGTGATGCAGGATGATGGCTCCGAGCAACTGCTATTGAAAACTGCATAAGAGTCACTGGAAGATGGGGACAAACAATCTGAGTCGACAATGACTATCTGCAAGGTCTAGCTCGGCTGGGAGGCAGAATTTCACAAATTTTGGGAAGGACAGTCCGAGCTGTAGGAGGGCAAGGTAGGCATGCTCTATGCATTTTCCAAAATGAATAGTCAGCAGAGGCTGGACAACCAGAATTGCGCAATTTTCTAGAGGAAAAAGTCGAGTTGCATGAAGGTTCAGCAGGCAGGGATTGCATAGTTTTTCTGGGGAACTGCCCAGGATACTGGCAGCCAAAAATGTGCAATTTCCATAGGGAACTACCAGTTGGCTACTGGGGTCATTGGTAGCCAAAACTATGCCATTCCCATAGGGAACTTCCAATTGCCTAGTGGGGTCACTGGCAGCCAAAACTGCGCAATTGCCAGAGGGAACTGGCAGTTGGCTTCTCAGTCACTGGCAACAGAAACTGCACAATTCCTAGAGGGAACATGCAGTCTGCTGGCTAGGAAAACTTCATTGAGGTCGGGAGGATGACCTGCTGATAATCTATGTGCAATTTATTAGTTGAGCTGATTGATGGGAAGCGGAAGGCCTGCTCATGAGAATTGCGTAATTTCTGAGATGAACCGTCGGTCGACTGTCCAGATGACTGACTGTAAAAACTGCACATTTTTCGGAAGGAGACAGGGACGGGCACTTGGTGTTTGTCCAGACTGTTTGTGCAGTTTCCTAAGTCAATTGAGTAGGTAAGTTAAAATGCCTCTACACAATTTTTGAGGGGAGTTAGTCCCGGGGTGACTGCTGGGTCCAACTGTCCAAGTGGCCAGCACGAGTGTTGATTTAGTTTCTTGCAGGCAGCGTAGCTTGAAAGAACTAGCTTGGTGCTTCTGCGTTGTTATGGTTGATAGTCGATCGAGTCAAAAGCAGGGTGATGATCTGGATGTCAGTGAGGAGTATGGTTGTCGGAACTTCAGCAAAAATGACTAAGTGTGTGAACATTCGAAAGATGCATAGGTGATCACACAAACAAACACTCGCATGACTTGACAACAAAATGACCAAACCATCCAGGCACACATGTTCAACATGACTAACCAACGGTGCAAGCGACAAGCCCGAAACTCGTGATTGATCGTTCATGATCGAGATGGTGCTTGCACGACAATGAATGTGACTATGTGTGTGAGTGCACAGATGCTTTCATGGCAAACACAACAAACACATACGAAGCAAAGACTTTGAGCATAACCATAACACGGTCGCAATCATGACTTAGACATCAACATGCAGAGACTTGAATGAAATAAAAATACAAGGCAAACGTAAAGACTCGCACGAGCTTACAGAGTGAACTCGAGTATGTGCTTTCATCAAGTGAAACTCTTCAAGGGAGGCTCCAAAATTGGTGTAGGCCAAAAATTTGGAGGGTGGTTGTAGCTGCTACAATAAACTTGTTAAAAAATATCAATGTTCTATTTATGATATTAAGTATAGAATTCATTTGTGTATTCTCTATATTTAATCAAACTTAATTCTCATTCACATTATTCACACCACAACATCTTTACAAGATCCAGTAGTTTGCCTACCTCCCCCTATTTTCTTCTCCTCTATTATTTAAATTGATTACTGAAGACCCTATGACTCCATGCCCAATGGACTTCCTTTAATTTTATAACCAAAATAAATAAAAATAAAATAAAAAACATTTATCTTGTCCTTTCATACAGCTAGCCTAAAATCCAAACACTAAGATTAAAAATCATAAGGAGAGAGCCATCTCTGAAGCTGGAAGGAATAGATCCCATATTTGAAAGTGGTTTATGGTTACCTCTGTATTTTCTTTTTCAGCCTAGGAAAACTATAAAGTGCTAACATTATGGTGACCATATTGGGCACTTCTTCCCTGGTAACTTTGATTACAAATGCTTAAACCTATCCCCTGTGGGTGACAGTGAGTTAGGAAATATTTAGGCTAAATTCTTCATCTAGAAGTTGCATATATTGTTGGGTCCCTATAATACTAGTGATTACCCCATTACTATTGTAGTTATACCCCTTATTAATATTGTTGTGCCCCTATTGCCCCCATATTGTTATTACTGTGCCCCATAGAATCCCTCTATTGTTATTTTTGTGGCTTTATATTATTATTGTTAGGTCGGTTGGATTATATTGTGACTCCTTAGACTCCTATATATAGAAAGGAGGTTTTGTCATTTGTATCATCCAAGAATTGTTCATTTATGTAATGTAAAGGAGGTTTCCCCCTCGAAGAGGCTGAATTCTAAGGCGTTGATCTATCTTTTCTATCTTTTCTTGAGCTAGTTTCATAACATTTGGTATCAGAGCTTTGGATTCTAGGGTTTCGCTGCTCCAAACAGGTCATCGTGGCATTTTCACTATAACTTTTTTTATGTGACGTTTCAGAAGTCGCAAAAAAAACCCATTTGAGAAGAAATCACGCTGAACCTTGGGTCCGAATTTCAGAGGTTTTCGCACGATATTTGCAGAGATATGATCTGAGGAAGTTGGTCTTTTTGCAGACTCCTGAATTACATTCAAATCTGGTGACCTGGGGAAAATCGTCATAACTTTCGCTCTAGGGATCAGATTGAAGTTTCGTAAGAAGGTACAGAAAGAGGATAGACTATAGTTTCTTGTGGGTGTTTTTCAGATTCAAAGGTCGAAACAGTGACTCGTGGCACGTCGTACAAGTTCGCTCTACGGAACTAGTCTATAATCAAGTCACTATTGGAGATTTCGCATAACTCTTCCTTGGAGAATCCAATTTGGGTCAGACTTGTGGCATTGGAAAGAGGAGACAGAGGGCTACTACATGTCACAAATTCAGAACTAGATAATCATAAAGTACAGAGATACATCAGAGGCAATATCGAGCTCCTACAAAGTGAAAAAAGGTGTGTAGATTTTCTTTAATTTTTGCTTAAGCTTGGTTTGAAAATTTATTTTGAAGGAATTCAAAGGGAATATTAGAGAATTATTATTGGTAACTGATGGCCCGAGGAAAGAAAACGCAAACACCTAGTAAGGAACCTGAAAGCTCTAGCATGACTCATGAAGAAGAAGAAGAAATGCTATATGATATATCAAAATTACAAGAACAAGTGCAACAAGTGTCACTTGCACAAAAAGCAACAGAATCTAAGATGGATGGTTTAAAGAAGGGTGTAGAAGCTAAGATGGATTGTTTAAAGAAAGGTGTAGAAGCTAAGATGGATGGCATGGAAGCTAAGGTGAATGGCATGGACGCTAAAATTGATGGCATGGATGATAAGATGGAAGAATTGAAGATAAATATGAATAAGTTGCTACAAGAAATGGTCACTAAGGGTGAAAGGGTACTAAAGGAAACTCATGATGAGAACAAAAGAAATGTTAATCATGATTCCATAGACTCTAATGTTGGATCGAAGACTCACCATATTCCAAAAATCGATATGAGGAAGTTTGATGGCAGGGATCTCGCCACATGGATATTAAAGATGGAGCAATTCTTCGATCTCAATAATGTGCAAAACACACAAAAGGTATGCATGGAAACTTTATATTTGGAACCAAATCAGTTTGTATGGTATCAATGGCTTTGCTCTCTTAAACAATTTATCACCTGGGCAATTTTTACGAAAGAATTGATAGCACATTATGAGGATACAAAAAGCAACACTTTTTTTAGCCAATTGATAAGTCTCAAACAAAAGGGTTCAATAATGGAGCACATTGAGGAGTTCCAAAAATTGAACATAAGGGTAAAAGATATTCCAGAGGAGCATAGGATTGATGTGTTCATAGGGTCTTTAAAGGATAATATCCAACATGATGTTCGCCTTTGGGAACCTGATTCATTAGAGAAGGCATTCAGGTTAGCAAGAAAAATGGAAAGCAAAATTATGGCAACCAGGAAGCATACAACTCACAACTATAAAGACGGAAGTGTTGTTGCCGCTAGTCTTCCACAACCTATAAGGTTGACACCACAACAATTGGAAGAAAAAAGAGCAAAAGGGCTTTGTTACAGTTGTGATAGCAAATACACTAAAGGTCATAAGTGTGCTGAGAAGAAATTATTCTACATAGATTGTGAAGAGGAAGAAGAAAAG
Organism: Pinus tabuliformis; assembly: GCA_031772625.1. NCBI lineage: Eukaryota > Viridiplantae > Streptophyta > Pinopsida > Pinales > Pinaceae > Pinus > Pinus tabuliformis. Next base: position 296,395,468 of record CM062815.1, on the reverse strand, counting down.
GAGCAAGAAAGGTCAAAAGAAGAGGATATACCCCAGGAACAAAGCCTAGATAAAGAAGAAATGAATCCGACCATATCTTGTAATGCATTGGCGGGAATTACCACTCCTCAAACCATCAAGATAGAAGGACAAATCAAGAAGAAAAAGGTAATAGTGTTGATTGATTCAGGAAGTACCCACAATTTTATTCATTGTAAGGTAGCAAAAGAATTGAATTGCTTCTTATATCCAGCACCAGAGTGTCAAGTGATGGTTGCAAATGGAGGAACAATAAATTGCTCGGAAAGTGCCATAATATCAAGCTATCCATGGGAGAATATGTATTGACTAGCCCAATGCTTTCCATTCCAATGGGAGGTGCTGATGTTGTACTAGGAGTCCAATGGCTACAATCCTTGGGTACAATAGCTTTTAATTTTCAAGAATTTTTCATGAAATTTTCTATGGAAGGAAAGGAAGTTGAATTAAGGGGTATTGCAGGGAAACCGGGAAAGATAATCAGCTCTAACGGTATGACAAAGCTTCTAAAAAAGGAACAAAGAGGTGTAATTGCACAATTATGTTCGCTAGATGTGTCCACAGTGGAATCATCTATTTCTCCAGATCTCCAAAAAGTCTTGGACAATCATTCCAAGGTATTTGAGACTCCCAAAGGTCTCCCACCTATTCGTGATCATGATCATGCTATTCATCTGATTCCAGGAAGTGTTCCTCCAAACATCAGGCCGTACAGATATCCCTATGCCCAAAAGAGTGAAATTGAACGTATGGTTGCAGAAATGCTAGAGGCTGGTATAATTCAACCAAGTCAAAGTTCTTTCTCTGCTCCAGTTGTATTGGTGCACAAGAAGGATGGATCATGGCGCATGTGTCCGGATTATAGGGAGCTCAACAAGCTCACTATTAAAGATAAGTTTCCCATTCCTGTCATTGATGAATTACTGGATGAATTGCATGGATCAATTTACTTCACCAAGTTGGATCTTCGTTCGGGATATCATCAAATCAGAATGAAGATTGAAGACATTCCGAAAACAACATTTAGAACTCATGAGGGTCATTATGAATTTTTGGTCATGCCTTTTGGCCTTACCAATGCACCTTCAACATTTCAAGGTTTGATGAATTCAATTTTCAAACCATTCCTTAGAAAATTTGTGTTAGTATTTTTTGATGATATACTAATCTACAGCAAGTCTTGGAAGGATCATGTTGAACATGTTGACAGGGTGTTACAACTATTGGAGGAGAAACAATTATATGCAAAAAGATCCAAATGTTTCTTTGGAGTACAAGAGGTGGAATATCTGGGTCATATTGTATCTCATGAAGGAGTTAAGGTAGACCCTAGCAAAATTAAAGCCATTAAGGAATGGAAAATTCCCACATCCATAAAGCATTTGCGAGGATTTCTCGGGTTGACAGGGTATTATCGCAAGTTTGTTAAGAATTATGGGAGAATAGCAGCACCTCTAACAACATTATTGAAGAAAGATGCATTTTCATGGACCCCAGAAGCAACAAAGGCCTTCGAACATCTTAAAGAGGCAATGTGCCAAGCACCGGTCTTAGCTACACCGGACTTCACAAAAACCTTTATTGTGGAATGTGATGCTTCAGGAAATGGAATTGGTGCTGTTTTAATGCAAGATGAAAGACCCATTGCTTTTGAAAGTCATCCAATCAAGGGAAAGTTTTTACACAAAGCTATTTATGAGAAGAAATGTTGGCAATACTCCATGCACTTAAGAAATGGCGACCCTACCTAATGGGAAGACACTTCAAGGTAAAAACGGATCATGATAGCCTTAAATACTTTTTAGAACAAAGATTATCCTCTGAAGAGCAACAAAAGTGGGTCAAAAAGATGTTGGGTTATGACTTTGAAATCATCTACAAAAAAGGGAAGCAAAATTTGGTGGCAGATGCACTCTCAAGAAAGGATGAGGATGTGGAAGCATTGTTGTGCACCATTTCTATTATCCAACCAGATTGGATAAACGAAGCAAGGGAGGAATGGAAGAATGACGAAGAAGTGTTGGCACTTATTCAAAAGTTACAACAAGATTCCAATATGTCTGATACATTTAGCTGGCAAAATGATTCGTTATGGTACAAAGATCGCTTATACCTCTGTAAGAATTCCTAGCTAAAACAAAAGATTCTTATGGAATTGCACACTTCTCCCTTAGGAGGGCACTCAGGATTTTTAAAAACTTACCACAGGGTTAAGAAGGAATTTTTTTGGGATGGCCTTAAATCAGATATTCAAAAGTTTGTGGCAGAATGTTTGGTTTGCCAACAAAATAAAGTTGAAACAATTAAGACACCAGGTCTATTACAACCTTTATCCATTCCAAGCCAATGTTGGGAGGAGGTTTCAATGGATTTTATCACAGGTTTACCAAAGTCTGAGGGAAAGAGTGTCATCATGGTGGTAGTTGACAGACTTACCAAGTATGCACACTTTTGTGCATTATCACATCCATTTAAAGCCAGTACAGTTTCTACTGCATTTATGGAAACAATTCAAAAGCTACATGGAAACCCAAAGATTATTGTAAGTGACAGAGATCCCATTTTCACTGGAAATTTTTGGACAGAATTATTTTCTTGTCTTGGTACTCAGTTAGCTCATAGCTCATCTTATCATCCTCAATCTGATGGGCAAACTAAGATAGTAAACAAATGTTTGGAAGGATATCTTCGTTGCTTTGTATCTGATAAACAGACACAATGGGTCAAATGGTTGCCTTTGGCTGAATGGTGGTATAACACTTCCTTCCATACAACAACAAAAATGACCCCATTTATGGCACTTTATGGGTATCAACCACCATCCATCACATCATATTTAAGAGAAAATTCTAAGGTTCAGGCAGTGGAACATCACATCGAACATCAACAACAAGTCCTCCAACTCTTAAAGGATAACCTCGTGTTGGCACAAAATAGAATGAGACAACAGGCAGATCAACATTGCAGTGAAAGAAGTTTTGATGTAGGTGATTGGGTATTCCTACGGCTACAACCATATAAGAAAATGTCCCTCAAGCAAGCTAAGAAGGATAATAAATTATCACCAAAGTATTATGGTCCGTACAAGGTGTTGCAAAAGATTGGTACTATGGCATACAAATTGGAGCTTCCTGCAGCTTCTCGATTACACCCAGTTTTCCATGTTTCATGTTTAAAGAAGGTTATAGGCGACAAGCTCCCAGTTCAAACAATATTGCCAGAACTTGACGAGGAAGGAAAAATTATATTGGAACCGGAAGCAGTCACAGAAACAAGAACTCGATAGCTACGAAATCGATCAATTTCAGAGTATCTTATCAAGTGGAAGAACTTATCCGCTGAAGATTCCACATTGGAGGATGAGAATTTTATGCAGAAGTATCCAGAACTACTCAAGCGTTGAGGAAAACACTTTTTTGAAGGACAGGGGCATGTTGGGTCCCTATAATACTAGTGATTACCCCATTACTATTGTAGTTATACCCCTTATTAATATTGTTGTGCCCCTATTGCCCCCATATTGTTATTACTGTGCCCCATAGAATCCCTCTATTGTTATTTTTGTGGCTTTATATTATTATTATTAGGTCGGCTAGATTATATTGTGACTCCTTAGACTCCTATATATAGAAAGGAGGTTTTGTCATTTGTATCATCCAAGAATTGTTCATTTATGTAATGTAAAGGAGGTTGCCCCCTCGAAGAGGCTGAATTCTAAGACGTTGATCTATCTTTTCTATCTTTTCTTGAGCTGGTTTCATAACATATATACACAACTATAAATGATTTCTTTGAAGACATGGCTCCTATAAATATTTACACCCGATCCCATCCAGATCTTAATCCTCCCAAAGTTGTAAATAATCTTGAGAGGTTAATTACAAAAAAGAGCTTTACAAAAAGTCGAACAAGAAATAATCCTTTGCTGAGATCTAATTCAATCCCAAAAAGTTTTATAACAGCTGAGGATATTGAGTTTGATTTACCCTTTGAGCATAGTCTTTTCAGAAACAAATTAGAAAGCTTTGTCCCTGAGACAGTGTTGATGAATCCATTTTTAAACCTCATATCTTAGCACAAAAGCCTGACACTTTAGATTCTGATAAAGATGTTGTACAACAGTTTGAAAAGCTTGAAGATCGGGTAATCCAATTGAATCAATATGCTCATATACCATTTATAGTTCAACAAACATTTCTTCTTCTACCCCGTCATTGACCTCCCCAGTGGTTTCCCTTTTTTCTACTATCCCTATTTCATCTCTCATCTAGACCACTTTTATACCAACTCAACAAGTCACATTTCCACCTCCTTTACCACCCCTAACATCAAGCACAACTACAACTTCTTCCTCCTCTCATATTCTAATCATGGTAGCTCATTATGCCCCTTTGGCTTTACAAGGCCCATTGAATGCTATGCCACAAAATTATGGACAACTGATCTAGATGGATGTTGGTGGCCACCTTCCTATCCCATTTGGACCCCCACAACTGTCTCTTTCAGTTTTTTTGTTTCCTTATTTGTAGCACAATTTACTATTTTTGGAAATTTTTTCGGGTCCTGAACTTCCGGAGCCATTTTGAGGCCCTAAACGATGTTTTTTGGGAAAACTGGGGGGAGGTTAAGTCCTCTGAGCCCCCAACCATTGCGGAACTCATCGTTAAATATAACCCTTCACCCATACATGTTAAGAAACAACTTGCAGGTTCAATGGTAAGTCATTGCATTTGTGAGTGGGAGGTCGTGGGGTCGAACCTCGCCTCTGCCCTGTCTGCCATACAAAATTTTAAAGTGTCATTAGGAGGACACGTGGCAGCCTCAGGCTTAGCCACATGTCACCTCCACATTGGCCCAAAAAAAACACATGGACCAATAGGAAAATGCCAACAAAACAAAATATTCCAATAATATTCCCCTTGCCACCTAGGTGGTATGGATGCCCAGTCAGCATCCCTATCAACCACCTGCAAATTTTTTACCTATTTGACAAAGTGAACAGAACGCGTTTCTGGGAGCATACGGTGTTTGTTTCGCACGAAATGAGTTGCACCAGATTTAGGATGACGAGGGCTATACATTCATTTATGTTCCACATTATTCTTATGACTTTGATTTTTAAGCATAATTTTGAGCACCTGATCACTCCTTTCCATTGGAAGTCTTTTGGATCCCAAAATATCACTTTCAATTGTCCAGCAGGTGAGGGTACAACTCCCTCACCTTTCCAATCTCTATCCATTTGTCTTTTTAAGGATTTGTACCCTTGATCCCCACTTGAAGATAATCAACACTTCCCCTTTTCGATGTCCTTGTTCTTCTGTCAAGTATAGTGCCTTGTTGAAGCTCATCAAGGAATTCTAGAGAAAAGTATTCAATAGATAGAATTTGAACATTCTCTCCTTGATATTCAATCAAAGGAGGCTCATACAACCTTAAATTCTCAACACTAACAACCTAAATTTGCATATATGAAGGCAAATCCAACCTGAAGGCATTGTTACCAATTTTTTCCAAAATTCTGAATGGACCATATGTAATTGGTTTTAGCTTTTTACCTTCTCCTTGGAGCCTCTCTTTGCTAATGTGAAGCCAAACTTCATCACTGAATTGGAACTTGTGATCTTCAGGATGCTTGTCATGCCTTGCTTTGTACATTCCTTGGCTCTTTTCAAGCTGTTATTGAACTTTTTGGTGCACCAATTGGATTTGTTCAATGAACTTTCTTGCTTTGTCTATGTCACTATGACCATCAATAGCAACATTTTTGCCAAAAAAGAAATCCAAAGGAGATTCAAGAAAGTATCCCAAACATGCCTCAAATGGCGATGTTTGAGTTGAAGAGTGCTTGGCCCAGTTGTAAGCATGTTGAATATAGTGCAAATGTTCATCCCACAACTTAGGATGCTTGTTGCAATACCCACGAAGAAGATGTATCATTGTTTTGTTCACCACCTCTGTTTGACCAACTATTTGTGGATGAAAAGATGTACTCTTTTCAATTTTGTGTCCATGAATCCCCACAAGCTTGACCAAAAATTCCCAACAAAGTGAGAATCCCAATCACTAACAATAGATGTGGGCAATCCAAAATGCACCCATACAGTCTGAAAGAATAACTGAGTAGTTTGTTCAGATGAAACTTGCTTTTTACATGGCATCAAAATACACATTTTCCCGAACTTATCCACAACTACATACAAATAATCATGACCACTTTTTGACAATGGAAGATCTCCTACAAAATCCATAGAAACAATATCCCACGGTCATGAAGGAACCAGAAGTGGCATGTAGAATCCTAACTTCCTATTGCTAGGCTTATTGATTTCACATAATGAACATCCTTTAATAAAACAAGACACACTTTACGAGGCCAATAACAATACCTTTGTAGATGTTCCACTGTCTTACTTACACCAAAATGACCAGCAATAAGAGAAGTATGTGCCTCTCTTATGATGTTAACTCTTTCTCCTTGTGGAATACAAAGCTTGCCAAGAAGGTACAACAACTTACCATGCAAATGATAATCCAATTCCTCTACTTGGATACCTTGACTCAAATTTGCATAAACATCTTGAAATTCATTATCTAATGCATATTTCTCAATATACTTTTCATGTAAAATAGAATTATGCTTGAGTAAAGTAGCTGCACTAAAAATAGGCCTAGAAAGCATATCAGCAACTTTATTGTAGATACCTTTCTTATACTTGATTACCATGTGGAATTGTTGAAGGAAACCCATCCATCGGAAGTGCCTTGATTGTTGCAACTTTGATTGAGATTGTAAGTATTGCAATGGTTGATGATCCGTGTGAATGATTGTTTCCTTACTCATCAAGTAGTGTTTCCACTTTTTCACACTTTGCACCAATTCATACAATTCCTTGTCATATGTAGGATAGTTAATCACTGCACCATTAAAAGTTTTTTAATGAAAACATATAGGCTTACCATGTTGCATGAGGACTGCACCCATGGCATAGTCACTAGCATCAGTCTGAATCTCAAATGACTGTCTCAAGTCTAGAAGTGCAAGTACTGGAGTTGAACTGATCTTTTCCTTTAATGCATCAAAGGAATTTTGTTGTTTGCCTCCCCACTGGAAAACTTTTTTCACACTTGTCAATGCATGTAAAGGAGCTGTTATAAGAGAAAAGTTAGCAATGAATTTCCTCCAATATTGGGCTCCTCCCAAAAAAACTTCTTACCTCAATAATTGTCTTGGGCCTTGGCCAATTCAAAATGATGCCAACCTTGGAGGGATCTATTTTCAACTCACCTCCTCTGAAATATGACCCAAGTAAACTAAAGAATTTTTTCCAAACTCACACTTTGACATCTTAACATACAACTGTTGTTTTTTCAAGACATCAAGTACTCTTATTACATGCACGACATGTTCATCACGAGATTTACTGAAAATTAAGATGTCATCTAAGTAGACTATAATAAAATCATCAAGAAATGGCCTCAACACATCATTCATCACATGCATGAATGTAGCAGGAACATTACATAAACCAAAAGGCATAACTAGCCATTCAAACAAACCTTGTTTTGTTTTGAATGTTGTCTTCCAAATGTCTCCTTCAGTAATTCTAATTTGATGGTAGCCACTCCTTAAGTCTAACTTAGTAAAATACTTTGCATCTTTCAATTGATCAAGTAAATCATCTACTCTAGGCAGTGGGTAATGGTTCTTTACTGTAATTTTGTTCAATGCACAGAAGTCCACACACATGCACCATGTTCCATCATTTTTGGGCACCAAGACAATTGATCTGATAATCACCCTATGAGTGACCTCAGTTGAAGATTTGTTAAACAAAAGGTATTACAGACCCATGTGCTGGTGTGTGTATTTTGTGTTATTGGAACAACAGATCGATCAGATTGCCAATACATAGAAAATAAATGGAAAGACAACAGAGAAATACAGTAAGCAACACAAAGACACAAGCAATTTTTAATAAGGAGTTCACCCTATTCTCCAGGGCTGCGTCTCCGGTCCAACTTTAGTGGTGGCCTTGTTTTATTGTGTCTTTCAGCAGAGAAATTACAATACAGGGACTCAATATGAGTTCTCCTGAAGCAGATTTTGCTTGGCAGGGTGGTTCTTGGATTCCCCAAGCCACTCAGAGTACACAGACTCTCGTTCTTCCTACCAGCTCTATGACCCTTGGTCTACAGTGGAAAGAGCCAACTATGGTGCCCAATCCAGACAGATTCCTCTATGGGAAGGCTTGATTCTTCAAGCTTTCTGGTGCTCGATGTTGCCTGTGGTCAGCTCGGCCCTCTGTCTCCTCTACTTGGCTTTACTACTCTCTGTGCTCAGTCCTCCTCTCAGGGTTCACTATTCACTGTCTCTCTTGGTCGCTTGGACTCTTCTCTCTCTCTGAATCTCTATTCCTCTTCTCAATTCATTGTTTTAGCCATGCGATCTCCATGCCTGTTCGGTTCCTCTCCCGCCTACGTCGATTCACCTACCACCTGCATGCTTGGAGTTCCCTATTCGGCGTCAGCATGAACGCTCGGGAAGTAGCCACGCGTCCCCATCGAAACAGCGCCAGCCTGTTCGTCGATTCGTTTCTTTCTCCATCGTGGTGGTAAACGGATTCCAAATCCCAATAAATCGTGTCTTAATTCCCTGTCGATTCCACTTCTATCTATCGGGCGCAATCTCAGCTGTCTGATCTGGGCTCCTCAAGATCCGACGTCATTCGCATGTCGAGCGCGGTTGACTTGCTCGACTGATAACGCGTGATCATGGTGGTTTTTCTCTCACCTCCGCTGCCACGCGTCGATCGCTAAGTGGGATCGCTCCGCTCTCCTCCAAAACCTCTTACCATTCAAGGGTGCCCCGATCAAACCGCCGGTTTCCAGGTCGTGGGTCCCACCATCATACTTTGGCACTTTTCGTTTCTCCGTCCACGGTCCTCTGGCTCCCAACATGACCAAGTGCTTAAGGCTCTTCCATTTCGGCCCTGTTCGCCCAGCGATGCGCTAATCGCACATTGAAAATCAGCTCCTTTTCCCGTTTCGGGGCTCCTAGGGGCTACATCAACCTCCTGCACAGTCTCCATGGGCCTCAGTCAGCGCGCTTTGACCGAGGTCCTCGTTGTTTCGCGCTGGCTACCATGGCCATTGGTTCAGGGTGTTTTCTATTGTTGTTTTGGATTCTTCAAGGATTTGTTTCATCCTTGATACATTCAAGGTTCTTTGATAGTCGTTTATGGATCTGATTTGGATCACGGCCTCCTTACTGAAAAGCTTTTGGACCACCAAAATTTGGTTTTCTTCAAGCATCAACTAAGTGAGGAAACGGTTGTCTCACTTGTCCAATCTCAATCCACTTCACACTACTCGGCTTCGTACCTTTAAGCCCAATCCTGAGGTATTCCACCTGTCCACTTCTTTTCTTCCTTACCTTCCTGTCCAGCACTGTATCTTCTTACAACTCATTAAGATATTCAGGTAGTAGGTCATCAACAGAAGGTAATTGACTCTGCTCTTCAGGGTCCTCAATCATTGAAGGTTCAAACAACCTTAAGCAATCTGCGTTCACGACTGAGTAGATGTGCATGTAAGCTGGAAGATCAAGGCGAAAATCATTTTCACCAATCTTCTCAAGTATCCTGAAGGGTCCATACCTGATAGGTTTTACTTCTTACCTTCACCTTGCATCCTATCCTTGCTGATATACAACCAGACTTGGTCTCCAACTTGAAAATTATGCTCCATATGATGCTTATCATGCCTAGCCTTGTACTTGGCATGGCTCTTTTCGAGTTGTTCCTGTACTGCCTGGTGGATCTCCTGGATCTGTTCAATGAACCTAGTTGCCCTCCACATCACTGTGTCCATCAACCATGGTATCTTTACCAAAGACAAAATCCAAGGGAGACCTTGGTATGAAACCAAAGCAGGTCTCAGAAGGGGATCTCTGGGTAGAAGAGTGTTTGGCTCTATTGTAAGCATGCTGCACATAACACAAGTGTTCATCCCAAAGCTTAGGGTGTTTGCTGCAATATCCTCTCAGTAACTAGATCACAGTCCTGTTAACTACTTCTGTCTGGCCATTTGTTTGTGGATGAAAAGTTGTGCTTTTCTTTAATTTGGTGTCCATTAGTTCCCACAGACTAGACCAAACTTTCCCACAAATCGGGTGTCTCGATCAGATATAATAGAAGTGGGTAACCCAAAATGAACCCATACATGTTCAAAGAATAATTTTGCAGTTTGTTCAGTTGTAATCTGTTTACTACAGGGTATCAAAATACACATTTTGCTAAACCTATCCACAACAACATATATATAATCATGACCTTTCCTAGATTTAGGCAGTCCTCCAACAAAATCCATGGAAATGTTTTCCCAAGGGTGAGAAGGAACTGACAATGGAGTGTACAAGCCTAGTTTTCTGTTGTTGGGCTTGCTTTTAGCACACATAGCACACCCCTTTACATATCTAGAAACTATCTCACTCATTTTTGGCTAATAGCAGAACCTTTGCAGCTGTGCAACTGTTTTACTTACCCTAAAGTGACCTGATATCAGAGAAGTGTGTGCTTCCCTAATTATCTTTGCTCTCTCAGTTTGTGGAATGCAGAGTTTCCCACAATGATATAAGAGTCGGTCTAATAGTCCAATTCTTCTACTCTTTTGCCTTGACTCAAAGTTGCATATACATCTTTAAAGTCCATGTCCTAAGCATATTGTTCTATGTAGATTTCATGCAGCAGAGAATTATGCTTAAGTATGGTAGATGCATTTATAATGGGTCTAGATAACATGTATGCAACCTTGTTATGTATGCCCTTTTTATATATGATGACTAAATGAAACTGTTGTAGAAAACCCATCCATCTGTAATGTCTTGACTGTTGCAACTTAGTTTGGGAGTGTAGATATTGAAGTGGCTGATGATCAGTATGTATTACTGTTTATTTGCCCATTAAGTAATGTTTCCACTTTTTCACACTCTGAACTAATGCATACAATTCTTTATCATAGGTAGGATAGTTAACTACTATAGGATTAAAACTCTCAGAATGATAACATATGGTTTTACCGTGCTGTGTCAACACTGCTCCCATGGCATAGTCACTGGCGTCAGTTTGGATCTCAAATGGTCTTTGTAGATCTGGCAGTGCTAGTACAGGTGCTGTACTAATTTTTTCTTTCAAGGTGTCGAAGGCTTTCTGCTGTTTGCCTCCCCACAGAAACACCTTGTTTAATCCTGTCAGAGCATGTAAGGGAGCTGCAATTAAGGAAAAATTTGAAATGAACTTCCTCCAATACTATGCTGCTCCTAAGAAGCTTCTCACTTCTATAGCAGACTTGGGTTTAGGCCAGTTTACAATGACTGCCACTTTAGAGGGATCTATTTTCAATTCACCTCCCCCTACTATATGACCCAAATAATTTAGAGGTTTTTCCAAATTCACATTTGGAGAGTTTAACATAAAGTTTTTCTCTTCTCAAAACATCTAATGTCTGCTTAACATGCTTTAAATGTTCTTCCCACGTTTTACTAAAAATCAGAATGTCATCCAGATACACAATAACAAAATCATCAAGAAAAGGTCTGAGTACATCATTCATTAATCTCATGAAGTAGCAGGGGCATTGGTAAAGCCATTCATACAATCCCTGCTTTGTTTTGAAAGCAATCTTCCATGCATCTTGCTCTACAACTCTAACCTGATGGTATCCACTATGCAAATCCAGCTTGGTGAAATAAACAGCTTCCTTCAGTTGATCTAAAAGGTCATCTATGCGAGGAAGGGGATAACGATTTTTTATCGTTATCTTATTTATTGCTCAGTAGTCAATGCACATTCTCCATGAGCCATCTTGCTTTCTCACCAAAATGATTGGTGACCCACATGGTGATGTGCTAGGCCTGATGAACACTTTCTCGAGCAACTCCTACATCTGTTTCTTAATTTCAGCATTCTCTAAAGCAGATAACCTGTACATCCCAAAGTTAGGCAAAGGAACATCTTGCTGTAAAACAATATCATGTACCATTCCCTTTTTGGGTGGCAGACTTTGAGGTTCTTGAAACAAGACATCATACTCTGAAACAATCTTTTCTATATCAGCTTGCTGATCAGAATTACAGCCCTCAAATACATTGGTTTTATTAGTTTTCTTTTCCTTTACAACCATTAGTAAGAAATGTTTGCATGAATTTATCATTCTTTTCATCTGTCCTGAGTTTATGAGAGTATAATTATTCTTGAGCTTATGAGCTCTCACAAAGTATTCGATTCCATCTTTAACAAGTAGATACTTGTTCTCAGCTCTATAGAAAATAGCCTTTCTATCATACAAGTAAGGACTTCCTAAAACAATTCCACATATATCCAAAGGAATTACATCTAACTCAATGTCATCTACAAATGCTGACCCAAAAGAAAACTTGAGTTTGCACTGTCTAGTCACTTGTAGTTGTGCTTTATCATTCAACCATCCTAATGGGTATGGATTCTTATGAGGTGTAGTTGCTAATCCCAATTTCTTTACAATTGCTTCAGAAATCAGATTTACTTGTGAGCCACTATCAAACAAAGTATCAATCTTTTGATTTTTGGAAACAACTCGAATATGGAAAAGCTCATGCCTTTTTCTCTCATGTTCTTCATCAATAATAGATTGAGAAAAATTACTAGTAGATGCTTCAGAATTCTTACCTTTTATACCTATGGCTGTAATGATTGTTTCATCTCCCGAGTCTAACCCCAAATCTTTTTGAATAGCTGCAGCAGTCTTCTTCTTCTTGCCCTCGGACTTCTTAGGTCTCAGCTCTGGATGCAGAATCCAACAGTGCTCATCATCATGCCCCTCCTTTTTATAGTGAGTGCATGAAGCTTTGCCTTTCTGTGCAGTGTTAGCCTTCCTTGCTTTCCACTTTTGCTTTCTTTTCTCCTTGCTCTTGCTTACAGTGGGTTGGGATGGTCCCCCAACTTCTGGATTTCCATTCTTTCCTCTAGCTTCTAGATGAGTAGCTTGTACAGATACCTCATCTATACTAGTGGGATTAAACATGAGGATGGTATGCCTCATGTAGCTGTGTAGACCACCAATGTACTTCAAAAGAGTTTCTGGTGAGTCTAATGAAATACCCAACATCAATGCTCTCTTTCTGAACTCTTGAGTATACCCTTGTACACTTTTCCCTTTCAACTGCTGAAGAGTTTGCCAACTCATCATGGCTTGTTGCATGTAGGCCAATGGATAGAACTACTTTTTGATTGCAGTAACAAATTCACTCCAGACAGAGATGGTCTTACCATGCTTCCTCATATCAGCTTGGGTTATGCCTCCCCACCAAACCAAGGCAGTGCCCCCTAGGCGAAGGCTTGCCAGCTGAATCTTGCTCTTGTCTGAGTCTATATTTTGTACTCTGCAATACACATCAATTTGTCTAATCCAATTGTCCAACTTTTCAACATTTAGCTCTCCATCATATATAGGCAAATCAAATTTAACATCTAACTTAATCAAAGATGCCTTCTTGTTATGCACAGGGCTACTAGGAGGTGTAGGGAAGCTTTCTTCTTTTCCCTTTCCTTTGGAGTGGTCATGGAAATGAGATTCATCTTCTTCTTTATCTTGCTTAGAGCCTGATGAATCTTCACCCTTATGCTTTCTAAAGTCCCTATACATTTCTTCTACCATAGACTTTATATCTAGGAAACTTTCTATGAATTAAGGGTCTGGCCCTATAGAACCTTCCTCTGACATTGTCTTCTGAGAATAGACTCTCCCAATTTCAGGGTTAGTTTCCACCAACTCTCCTTCTCCTAATTTGAGCTTTGATCTAGTGAGCATTCACAGCTAACCAACACAAGCTTGTCTAACCTTACAGCCTAGAGCTCTGATACCACTTGATCTGATAATCACCCTATGAGTGACCTCAGTTGAAGATTTCTTAAACAAAAGGTATTACAGACCCATGTGCTGGTGTGTGTATTCTGTGTTATTGGAACAATGGATCGATCATATTGCCAATACGTAGAAAATAAATGGAAATACAACAGAGAAATAAAGTAAGCAACACAAAGACACAAGCAATTTTTAATAAGGAGTTCACCCTATCCTCCAGGGCTACGTCTCCGGTCAAGCTTCAGTGGTGGCCTTGTTTTATTGTGTCTTTCAGTAGAGAAATTACAATACAGGGACTCAATATGATTTCTCCTGAAGCAGATTTTGCTTGGCAGGGTGGTTCTTGGATTCCCCAAGCCACTCGGAGTACACAGACTCTCATTCTTCCTACCAGCTCTGTGACCCTTGGTCTACAGTGGAAAGAGCCAACTATGGTGCCCAATACGGACAGATTTCTCTATGGGAAGGCTTGATTCTTCAAGCTCTCTGGTGCTCGATGCTGCCTGTGGTCAGCTCGGCCCTCTGTCTCCTCTGCTTGGCTTTACTTCTCTCTGTGCTCAGTCCTCCTCTCAGGGTTCACTGTTCACTGTCTCTCTTGGTCGCTTGGACTCTTCTCTCTCTCTGAATCTCTATTCCTCTTCTCAGTTCATGGTTTTAGCCATGCGATCTCCATGCCTGTTTGGTTCCTCTCCCATCTATGTCGATTCGCCTACCGCCTGCGTGCTTGGAGTTCCCTGTTCGGCATCAGCATGAACACTCGGGAAGTAGCCACGCGTCCCCATCGAAACAACGCCAACCTGTTCATCGATTCGTTTCTTTCTCCACCGTGGCAGTCAACAGATTCCAAATCCCCTTAAATCGAGGCTTAATTCCCTGTCGATTTCGCTTCTATCTATCGGGTGCAATCTCAGCTGTCTGATCTGGGCTCCTCAAGATCCGACGTCATTCGCACGTCGAGCACGGTTGACTTGCTCGACTGATAATGCACGATCACGACGGTTTTTCTCTCACCTTCGATGCCATGCGTCAATCGCTGAGTGGGATCACTCTGCTCTCCTCCAAAACCTCTTACCATTCAAGGGCGCCCCGATTAAACCGCCAGTTTCCAGGTCGTGGGTCCCACCGTCATACATTGGCACTTTTCGTTTCTCCGCCCATGGTCCTCTGGCTCCCAACATGACCGAGTGCTTAAGGCTCTTCCATTTCGGCCCTGTTCGCCCAGCGATGCGCTAATCGCGCATCGAAAATCAGCGCCTTTTCCCGTTCCAGGGATCCTAGGGGCTACATTGACCTCCTACGCAGTCTCCATGGGCCTCGGTCAGGACGCTTTGACTGAGGTCCTCGTCATTTCGCGCTAGCTGCCATGGCCACTGGTTCAGGGTGTTTTCAATTGCTGTTTTGGATTCTTCAAGGATTTGTTTTGACCCGATACGGTCAGGGTTCTTTGATAGTTGTTTATGGATCCGATTCGGATCAACAATAGGTGAACCACATGGTGAGGAAGATGGCTTGATGATCCCTTTATCCAACAACTCTTGAATTTTCTTCTTAATTTATGCACTTTCCGTCACTGATATCATGTGCATGCCAATGTTAGGAAGAGGACAATCTTGTTGCAACTGTATCTCATGTTGGATTCCTCTCTTGGGAGGTAATCCCTTTGGTTCCTGAAACATATCATCATATTGGTTAACTACATCAACCAATTCAGATTTCAATTTTGAATCACAACCTTTAAAGGCTTCATTATCAACATCATTCTTGGGTTTGATCATTAGAAGCACAAAATTCTTGCTTGAATTCACTAGTCTTTTCATCTACCCCGCATTAATAAGTGAAATATTTAGTTTCTCGTTTTGAGCTCTCACAATATATTCTAATCCATATTTGAACAAATTATATTTGTTTTCATGTCTATGGAAGATATCTTTTGTGTCATAAAGGTATGGGCTGCCCAAAACTATGCCACATATATCTAATGGCACAACATCAAGCTCCACTTCATCTATGAAATTTTCAGTAATGGCAAATTTTAGTTTACACTTTCTAGTAACTTGCAATTGTGCATTGTCACACACCCATCCAAGTGGATATGGTTTATGATGTGGAATGGTTTCCATGTTTAAACTTTTGACAATGTTTTTAGAGATAAGATTGGCTTGAGAGCCACTGTCGAAAAGTGTATCAATCTTGTTATGTTTTTAGATCACCCTTATATGAAAAAGTTATATTCTCCTCTTTTCATTTGGAGATTCATTTTGTGAATTTGACGAACTAGTGCTAGCAATGGGTTCTTTTCCTTTTTTACCCATGGCTATGATTTTAGTTTCATTGCCCGAATCGGATCCCAAATCCTGTTGAGTGGTCGCAGTTGTCTTTTGCTTTCCCTTGTTGTTGAATTTTTTTGGTTTCATTTCGAGATGAAGCTTCCAACAATGAGATTCACTGTGACCCTCTATGGAACAATGTTTACATGTTAATTTCTCTCCTTCTTTTTTGATAGATGCATTTTTCTTTCCCTTCCCTTTGAAACCCTTTTCTTTTCCTTTACTCTTAAATGGATCTTTACCACCTTCTTCTGGAGTGTTTTTCCCTCTTGCCTCAAGATGAGTGGCTTTCACACACACATCATCTATATTATTTGGATTAAACATTAAGATAATATGCCTAAGGTAACTGTGTAAACCCCCTATGTACTTCAACAATGTGTCCTATAACTACAAATCTACATCTAACATTAAAGACCTTTTTCTAAATTCTTGGGTGTAATCTTGCACATTTTGACCTTTAAGTTGTCTAAAGTTCTGCCAATTCATGATGGCTTTCTTCATATAAGCAAGAGGGTAGAATTTTTTTTTAATTCCAGCAATGAAATCAATCTAAGAAATTGAGATCTTGCCATGTTTTTTTATCTCCTATTGTGTCTTTGATTCACACCATAGTGTTGCACCCTCCATTCTCAAGGAAGCTAATTGAATCTTTATGTCATCCTCTTGAAGGTTTTGAATTCTGCAATAGACCTCCAACTGATGAATCCGATTATGAAGCTTCTCTGCATTCACTTCACCATTATACATGGACAGCTCAAATTTAACATCAAGTTTTAAAAAAGGTGATTTACCAATTCCTTTTGAAGTATGATGATGAGTATGAGTAAGGGTTGTGTTAGTGGAAGATGATGAAGATTCTTGTGAAGAATAAGATGAAGAAGATGGTGGAGAGGGTGGAGGTTTATCTCCATTTCCATTACCTCATTTTCCATTACCTCCTTCTAAAGAACCTTCTCCCTTGGGAGGTTTGGAACTTTCACCTTGCAACCTGGTATTCCTCTCTTCATAGACGACCTTCACCATCTCTGTCATATCAAAGAAAGCCTTCCTGAAGACCTTCTCATATTTTGTCATTTTTGTAGGTTCTCCTTCATGAGACATGCTCTTTGGAGTCTCAACTGCAACTTGAGGATGAACTGATGTTGGAGATTCTAGCAACCTTGCCCTCCTTCCCCTTTACCCAACTTCAGGGCTTCCAACCAGCATCCCTTATCCTTTTTTGAGTTTTAACCTTGTAAGCATGACATAAAATTGCAAACAGTTAAATCCTTCTTTCACAAAGCAAATCTATAGCTCTTATACCAAAATGATCTGATTTAGAATATTAAATTGTTGTGCTAAGATCCTCCTCAGGTTAGAAACAAAATACTTTCATTGTGCTTAAGGATTCATGAGTTTTGTAAGTATAAAATGAGTTTTTATGTTAATTTTATGAGAAAATTTAACATAAATAAGAGATTTAACAACAGCATAAAAATGTACAAAACATCACCAAAAACACATCACAATAGGAACATGATGAAGGATTTCACCCCTCTTGGGCTACGTCTCCTTGGTCCAACTTCTAATGGCTTAGGCCTCTCTATTATGCTCAAAAGTGTAAAAAGATGTGTTTACAATGCTCAAATGCTTTTGAAACCTGCTCCAATGAGTCCAGAATGTGCAAAAATGGCTACCCAACCTCTTTTTGCATCCAATTTGGTCGAAAACTGGAGAAGTTATGACCTCTCCTAGTTTCTCCACTATTCACTCTACAAATTGCACAAAATTCAGCATCATCCTACAAATTCGCCCCATTTTCCGCTAACGGAGCAATAAATTCCCTGGATTTTTGGTGGATTTGTAGGACCATTAATTTTTCCGCTAAGGCCTTAAAATCAAAAGCTTGGTCATATGGGGGTCCATGCACCCAAGGGATAGCCCCTGGCGCTTGCCCCCTCCCTTTAGTGGTCACAATAACCGTTTGCAGGACATGTTCACATGTGGATGCTTGGTCCGGCGATTAGGCGGTGGTAATGACCTTGGAGGTCACAACAAACAGTTAATCACTAGCAGTTTTCGGTGTTTACATGGGGGTAAGTTAAGTCCATCGACTCCCCAACCATTGTGGCACTCATTGTTAAATATAACCCTTCACCCATACATGTTAAGAAACAACTTGTAGGTTCAAAGGTAAGTCATTACGTTTGTGAATGGGAGCTCGTGGGGTTGAGCCTAACCTCTGCCCTATCTGCCATACAAAATTTTAAAGTTCCATTAGGAGGACACATGGCGGCCTCAGGCTTAGCCACGTGTCACCTCCTCATTGGCCCAAACAAAAACACATGGACCAATAGGACGATGCCAACGAAATGAAATATTCCAAGTATATTCCCCTTGCCACCTACATGGTACAGATGCCAAGTCAGCATCCCTATCATCCACCTGCAAATTTTTTACCTGTTTGACAAAGTGAAAAGATTGTATTTCTACGAGGATACGGTGTTCGTTTCGTGCAAAACGAGTTGTGTCGGATTCAAGATGACGAGCACTACGCGGTCATTCAAGTTCCACACCATTTTTATGACTTTGATATTTGAGCATAATTTTGAGCACCTAATCACAGATCTACGACAATTTCACCAAATCTTCCTTTCAAGAGGGGAAGTGAAAAAGAATCCCCTTTAGATCCTTGTATAATATGAAAATTTAACAAGAGATCTAGGTGAAATAGTTCAGGATTATTGCAATAGATTTAACAATATTTATAATTCTATTCCAGTGACAATAAAACCTCCACGAGGCACACGTGGAAGGGACTAGGCTGAAGGGTACCCAGTGTCGACTGCAGAATCAACGCGGCTAGGGTTTTTTACCATTCTCGCTCTGTTTTTACCATCGTGGTCACAGCTCGGGGTTTTACTGCTACAGCATCTCCATCGGATTCTCCACCAGTCGTTATCGGTCGCCGTTCAAGAGACAGTTATGGCTGACATGGAGATAGAGGCGGTGGACTACACGGAGGATCCTTCGCCGGACAAGGCTATTTTCGGGAACCCTAGCTTTGCATCTCGCTCACAGTTCGCGCCCTCATCATCTTCGACTGCTCTGGATCTGCCACAGCATTTGCCCTCCGTCTCGTTGGCCGTTCATCACCCTCCTCTGACCTCTGCGAGAACATGCCCTATCGATTCACCGCCATTTGAGGTCCCCCCACTCTCACCGGGCTCTCTGCATTTCTTGGCTACACATACGCCTCCTTTGCCCTCTTTTGATCCGCTGGCCCCTCCCCTCCTATCGGTGCCCTCCCCCTCTCCGCCGGTGCCCCCTGCATCTCATCCCTCTTCTTCGGGAGTTCGTCCCTCCGGCTGCTTCGAAACCCCTACAGTCAAAGTTAGGCCAGCAAAGCCCCCATCTCTGGATGGTATTACCAACCCTCTGGTCGACCATCTGTCGGCTCCCCGCACCTGCAAAAAGAAGATCAAGTGCATAAAGGCTACGACAAAGGACATTTCCATCAAGTTCGACGAATCGAAGCCTCTTGGAGACCTCATGGATATTGCCAACACTATGTTGGTAGGGCATGTTAGGGGAAGGACATACTCGGTGAAGTGGCTCACTCAATGGGTAAAGGAGATCTGGGGAGGTGTTCTATTCGACCTACCTGTGGTCCATGTCCTCCCCAGAGGATGGTTTTCCCTTCATTTCTCCAAGGAAAGTCACACAAATCTGGTCTTGGGCAGATACTGGCATATCGAAATGGCCCCGGTCCTCCTCAAGAGATGGAGCCCCCTCTTCGACCCAGAACGTGAACAGAACGGAGCCGGACCAATTTGGGTGCGCCTGCCAGGCCTACCACTGCTATTTTGGGCTGAAGAAGTATTCATTAGGATCGAAAATGCCCTGGGGACATACCTGGACTACGATCGAACATATGTCGAATCTGGGAACCGAACCCTAGCGCGGATATTGGTCCATCTTGACACTCGTGAAGGACTTGAGGAACAGATCACCCTATAATGGGGAAGGTGTATCAGAGTGCAGATATTGGACTATGAAGGAGTCCCCTTCCATTGCAGGCGATGTCACAAAGTGGGACACCTTGCGAAGGACTGCCCACTCAACAAGAAAGCAGAAGATACTCCGAGAGGTACCCCGGCTCCAACCAGGACGGCATCTCCCATTACCTCTCGCCCTACCTCTTCGGGACCGCCACCTCCGTCTACCTCTCCTGTGGCCGATCCGGGACTACGGAAACCCTCGCCGCCAAGGACCAGGGCTCGCTCGGCAGTAGAAGCTGGTATGGTCTCGGGTACCTTTTCCCCTCCCTTGCATTCTTCTCTTGATGTTATGCATGAGTTTAGATCCTCCTCTCAGACTTCCATGGTTCACTGTGCTTTATCATCTCCCCCACTTATCTGCACCACTGATCCCATCATATCCACCTCCTCCCCCGTGGCTAGCCCCTCCCTGTCCCCCTCAGATCCCTCCCCACCCCACTCATATTTTCTCCGGTCCAGCACTATAGCCAAAGAGCCTCCGATCAGACATTCGGGTCTGGGCATTGCGGTACCTGAGGGTGGTCCCATGAACACCAGAGGAAGAAAATCCCATCTCTCAAAGGCTATTAAACAAGCCGGGGCAGAGGTTGTATCGGGCCGGCAATCGACCATTGACGGGGTCCTTAGAGCAGGACACACCCCGAGAGGTGTTCCCCCATGAAGTGCCTTTCCTTTAACTACAGAGGATTGGCTAGTTCCTCCAAGAAACTAGCCATGAAGCGGCTCATTGAATCAGAGCCTATCGATATCATCATGCTCCAAGAGACCCTCTGTTCTGCAGATCAGATTACTCGAGCCATGCAAGCTTTGACCCCTGGCTGGATCTTCTCTGCCATTGATGTCGTAGGCCGATCTGGGGGTCTGGCCATTGGTATCAACCCTCGTTCCATTAAGGTGGACTCGACTTGGGGAGGATCGGGTTTTTTAGGGCTTGATATTTACTCTGCTGAACTTGGTATGAACCTTCGAATTGTCAATGTTTATGCCCCCTGCACCCAGAGAGAATCGTTCTGGCAGCATCTTCTACATCTCACTATGATAAATGAAGACCGGGTTGTTATTGGAGGAGACCTTAATTTCTCTCTGGGATTCAGGGAGTCATGGGGCTCGGCAGTTCAGTTTGACCCCATTACCGACTACATGACCAACCTACTTGAGCAAACAAATTTTATGGATATGCCCATGCAGAGAATTCTTCCCACATGGAGGAACAGGAGGGTAGGAGAGGTTGCACTTGCCCGCAGACTTGACAGATTCCTCATGAAGGAAACACTCCTTCAGCGTTTGCAACACTACAAACAATGGGTTGGCTCAGGGGGTTTGTCGGATCACTCTCCAATATACATGGAGATTCAGGGCCCATTCAGAAAGCCAAAGGCACCTTTCAAATTTAATCATACCTGGCTGAAGGATCCATCATACGTCAAGATGATTTCGGACTACTGGTCCTCACACCCTATCAATGACACAGAATCTCTTGCTAAAGGGTTCTGCAGGAATCTCTCCGAAATTAAACATATATCTATTGTATGGGCAAAGGAGAAACAGGCCCGAGACACTGCTCAGCTTACCCATATTGAAGCTGAATTATGCTCTCTCACCGACGAAAGGGGGCTGGGGTTCATAACAGCAGCAGACAAATGCAGGCTGATTGAATTGGAGAATCAAAAAGCAAAGATCCTCAAAGAGAGAGAGGAATCCATTAGACTGAGAAGTAGGGCATTATGGATTCAGGCTGGTGATGAAAACTCGAAGTTCTTTCATAGTTTTTCCAAGAGCAGGAAAGTATCAAATACTATCTGGAAGCTCCCTACCCCGGTTGGAGATATCGCAGATACTTTTAACAAGCTCGCTCATCTGGGCACCAATCACTTCAGGGAACTTTACAAGTGTCCCCGTGAAGTAAATCTGCCTGAAATCATTAATGTGGCAAATCACTTCCCGATATTTGTGGAGGAAGAAGATGTGGAGGCTCTAAATGACCCAGTCTCGACAGAGGAGCTGGAAGGAGTGCTGAAATGGTTCAAAAAAGACAAGAGCCCTGGCCCGGATGGATGGACCATTGAATTTTATTTAGCCTTCTATGAGGTCCTGGGACAGGATCTGCTGGGCGTGGTCGAGGAGAGCCGGACTTCAGGATCCATCTATCATGCCATCAATTCTACTTTCATTGCTCTTATACCTAAATCTGACTCCCCTGAATCCTTCGATGATTATAGGCCTATCTCCTTGTGCAATTGCCTCTATAAAATTATCTCTAAGACCATTGCAAATCGACTTAGACCTATCCTCTCCAGATCCATTGCCCCGCAACAATTCGCTTTCCTTGAATCTAGGCAGATACATGAGGCCATAGGTCTAGCCCAAGAAGCTATACACTCCATATGGTCTAGGCATCTTAAAGCCATCCTCCTCAAAATTGACCTCTCAAAAGCCTTCGACCAGGTCAGCTGGCTCTATATTAAAATGATCCTTATCCACCTGGGATTTCCTCATGCCTACATCTCATGGATCATGGCATGTATATCCTCCCCTACCTTCAGCATCCTCATTAATGGCTCGGCCTCCCCCTTTTTTCATTCTGAAAGAGGGCTGAGACAGGGCTGCCCCCTATCTCCCCTACTCTTCCTTCTGGTCATGGAAGGACTTAGCTGCCTCATGGACTCTGCAAAGAGAGCTGGAGATGTTCGAGGCCTCCGCATATCCGACCTATGCGCTCTCACTCATCTGCTTTTCATGGACGATGTTCTCATTCTACTTGATGGCAATGTTCGAGACACTCGGACTTTCTCAAAGATCCTACATCTTTTCTCTGCTGCTACAGGTATGTTACCAAATCAGTTGAAATCAACCATCACTTGCACTGGCACTTCGGTACAGGAATCCAGGCTAGCCCATCAGGTATTCCCCTACAATGCTTTCCCACTGGATAGAGGTCTCAAATATCTGGGGTTCAAACTGAAGCCTACTTGCCAAAGAATAGCTGATTGGGTCTGGTTGGTGGCCAAATTGGAAAAAAGACTCTTAGGCTGGAGCTTCAGATTCCTCTCTAGGGTTGGCAGATTGGTGCTCATTAAATCTGTTTTAGAGGCTACCCCGGTATTCTGGATGGCACTGGCATGGATACCGAGGAATATCCTTGGATGACTTCAGCAGCTGTGCAACCGATACCTCTGGAATGGGAATCAGGATAAAAGAATATTTGCTTGGATTAGCTGGAAGAAAATATCTTTGCCCAAAAAATGGGGTGGATGGGGTCTCAAAGACCTTCCTGACTTCGCTATGGCTCTTGCTGCTAAGATGGGATGGACCCTATTAACTAGTCAAAACCTATGGGCTCATGTATCCTATCACAAATACATCTGGCCCCAGAATATCATGGATTGGGCTAGATTACCATCCTAGTCATCGAAGGGCTGCTCATCAATCTGGAAGGCCCTGATTCATTCCCTTCCCCTCATCCGAGATAATCTTGCATGGAGAATAAATGATGGTTTGTCGGGCAGGATTGGCCTGGATCCGTGGAACAACAGTGGGGGCAGACACATACTCAATCGTGACCTCATTACTCACCTACATAATCGAGACATTCGGCATTTTGCCCAAATCGCCAATCCTCTGCGCACAGACATTTTTTCCCAAGCTTGGAAATCGGCCCAGCAACTCGATCTCCCCCCGCAATGGCATCAGGAATGGAGTGACTATATTATTGCATTAACTGAATCCCATATCCGCATCAAACAAGGACCTGACGAACTCATTTGGTGTAAGGCGGATCATGGTTTATACGCACCAAAGTTTGGATACAGAGCACTCATCACTCACAGAATACCTGATCCAATACCTTCGTGGTGGCATGTCATATGGAAGTTAAAGGCTCCACCTCGCTCCAGATTATTTTTTTGGTGTGCCCTCAAAGGCATCGTCCCCTCGGGCGAACATCTTACTCGCAGATCCATCTACGGCCCCTCCTGGTGTTCATTTTGCAAAGCGGCATCTGAGACCACGGATCACATCTTTCTCCATTGCCCGACTGTACACACACTATGGAACAACATATGCACACAATTGGGCATAGCGGGGAATTGGAAGGGGGATGATCTCTCGGGTGCATGGACTGCATGGACGCACAGCCACCCGGGCTCCAAACTCTTAAACCTTCCCCTCGTGGCAACATGGTATACTTGGCTAGCGCGGAATCGTGTCATATTCGAGGACCAAGCTGTATGTTGGCCCCGGACAGAAGCTACCATCATCGCTGCGTATCAAGAATTACCCGACCCTCCCCCCCCTCGAACCAGGTCGATACAGGCACTGCCCACTATTGACAAATCGACCCCGTGGGCCTTTTTCGATGGGGCAGCAAATCAAACGGGTTGTGGAGGTGGATTCGTACTGCATATAAATGAACACCACAGATACCTCGTAAAAATGGGATTCGGCAGAGGATCTAATAATTTTGCTGAGCTCTCTGCCATTCGAAATCTATTGCATTTCGCTTTAACACATCAGCATACAAATCTTAACATATTTGGGGATTCAATGTTGGTTGTAAACTGGATCAATAATGTCTCTACATGTCAAACACACACTCTCAGCAATATATTATATGATGCTCTCACTCTCAAAGCAGCATTTAATCATTTCTCTTGTTTACACATTTACAAAGAACATAACAACGAGGCTGACCAATTATCCAAAGAGGCCTCGATACTACCCAGAGGTGAATGGCTAATTGTGGAGCAGAATGGGACTGAAGAACACAGGTTTTATCATAGGCCATACATAGACCAGAGAGAACAGCGGGACAACAGTCCCGATAGCTGACAGTAATGATAGTATTTTTTTGTCATGATGGAATGTACATAACTATGGTTATATTTTGTGTGCAAATGGATCCTATGAGATCTCGAACAGGCTAAAACAACCAGAAATATGCATGTATCTAGCTCTTTTTTGTAATATGCTCTGATATAACACCCTGCGAGGTGAATTTTGTATGAACATCACAGCAATGCCAAAGGCATCTACTATATGTAATTTTCTAAACTTAATGAAAATTACTGATTTTTCCAGTGGAAAAAAAAAAAAAAAAAACCTCCACGAGGACTAGATTTAATTCAATTTCCAAATGGATTTGATGCTGATATGGCTTATCAATTGAGAGAAAGAAATCTAGATGCCTCAGAAGAAATGCAAATAAATTTTGTTAGTGTAGTGGAAAATTTGTTGGCCAAGAGAGCAAAGTTAAAAGCTAAAAGAAGAGTGACCATTAAAGAAGAACCTTCTTCTTCATCAAATGCAAAATTGGACACTTTAGTGAAAACTATGGAAAGGGTTTGTTCCTGTTATATATCCTCTTCTTTTGATGTTTCTTGTTCCTTTTCTTCCTTCTCTTCACAATCTATGTAAAATAACTTCTTCTCAACAAACTTTTGACCTTTAGTGTATTTTCTATCACAACTGTAACAAAGCCCTTTTTCTCTTTTCTATTCCAATTGTTGTGGTGTCAACCTTGTAGGTTGTGGAAGGCTAGGGGCAACAACACTTCCATCTTTATAATTGTGAGTGGTAGGCTTCCTTGTGGACATAATTTTGTTTTCCATTTTTCTTGCCAACCTGAATGTTTTCTCCAATGAATCGGGTTCCCAAAGGTGAACCTCATGTTGGATGTTATCCTTTAAAGTCCCTGTGAACACATCAATCCTATGCTCCTCTAGAATATCTTTACCCTTATATTCAATTTTTGGAAGTCCTCAATGTTCTCCATTATTCAAACCTTTTGTTTGATATTTATCAATTGGCTAAAAAAAAATTGTTTCTTTTTGTATCCTCATAATGTGCTACCATTTCTTCCTTAAAAATTGCCCAAGTGACAATTTGTTTACGAGATCAAAGCCATCGATACCATACAAACTGATTTGGTTCCAAATATAAAGTTGCAATACATACCTTTTGTGTCTTTTGCATATCATAGAGATCGAAATATTGCTCCATCTGTAGTATCCATGTTACGGGATCCTTCCCATCAAACTTCCTCATATCAATCTTTGGAACATGGTGGGTCTTCAATCCACCATTAGAGTCTATGAAATCATGATTAACATTTCTTTTTTTCTCCTCACGAGTTTCCATTACTACCCTTTGGCCATTAGTAAGAGTATCTTGTAGCAAATTTGCCAAATATGTCTTCAAAACTGTCTTCAAATCTTGCATGTTGTCTTTAAGTTTTTCTTCTATACCATCCACCTTAGCTTCCATGTCTGTCTTCAAATATTCCATGTTGCCTTTAAGTTTTTCTTTTATACCATCCATCTTAGCTTCCATTACTTTTTGTGAGAGTGAATTTTGTTGCACTTAGTATCGTAATTTTGATATATCATGTTGCATTTCTTCCTCTTCTTCATGAGTCATGCTAGAGATTTCTGGTTTCTTACTAGGCATTTCAATTTTATTTCTTCGAGGCATATTAATGATAATAATGCTTCACTATGCCCTTTGAATTCCTTTAAACTAATTTTTCAAACCAAACTTATGCAAAATTAAAAAAAAACTACACACATTTTTCACTTTGTAGGAGCTTGATATTGAATCTATTGTATCTCTGTAATTTCAAATCTTCAAGGTCTGAACTTTGCTTTCTTTGGTAGCCCTCTAATTCCCCTTTCCAACCCCACAATTATGATCAATATTGGATTCTCCAAGGAAGAATTATGCTAGTTTAGTAGAGAGAACTTGTACGAAGTGCCATGTGTCACTGTTTCGACCTTAGGACCTGAAACCAATACACATAAAACCAAAGGTCATCATATTTCTGTAACTTTTTATGAAATTCCAATATGATGCTCAGAAAGAAAGTTATTATTATTTTCCCCAGGTCACCTGTTTGAAATATAATTTGGGTTCTTGCAAAAACCCTAATTTCCTTGTATCATTTCTCCGAAAATATAGCAAGAAAAGATCTAAAATTTGGACCCGAGGTTTAGCGATATTTTGAATCAAATGGTTTTTTTTTGTTAGCTTTTGAAATATCGCAAAAAAAAAGTTATAGCGAAAATTCCACGATCACCTATTTGGAGCAGTGAAACCCTAGAATCGAAAGCTTTGGTACCAAATGTTATGCAACCAGCTCACAAAATAGAAGAAAATATAGATCAACACCTTCAAAAACAACCTCTTTGAGGGGGAAACCTCCTTTACATTACACAAATGAACAATTCTTGGATGATACAAATGACAAAGCCTCCTTTCTAAATATAGGAGTCTAAGGGGTCACCATATAATCAAAATCAACATAATAATAATAATATAAGGGTAGAACAATAACAATAAGGGCTACAATGAAAATAGTAATAGGGGGATCACTAATATTATAGGGACCTAACACAGCAAGTACATGTAAAATTCCTTTCCACCGAAACAAAAATTATGAGATTGAAGTGAAACATAGACCTGTTGTCCCAGATAACATAAGGTATTGGAAAGTGTTTGACAATGACAAACAGTTAGACATTTTTTTACAACTAAAGGGAGAGTTTGAAAATTTGCATATTGATATAGAAAATATTGTTAAAGATGATGGACAACAAATTGTTTTGGATCAAACCAGTGAGAATGTTGATATAGATGAAGCAAAACTTGAAGTCTTATAGTTAAAAGATAATGTAATACCAAGAGGTTTGGTACCACTTGAAGAATTATTTGATTTCAATGATGTGGCTCAAAAGCCCAAAATGCAACCTGTGGGAGTCGAAGTAGAGGATTGTAACATAGGGACTGAAGATAATCCAAAGATTGTGAAGCTTTCTAAGTATTTTCCTCAAGAAGAAAAATAGAAATACATTGATCTATTGAAAAAATACTCTGATGTTTTTGCATGGGGATACGAAGATTTAAAGGCCTATGATACCAATATTATTCAGCATATTATTCCTATCAAAGAGGACCAGAAACATTTCAAACATAAATTAAGAAGGGTGAATCATGTTATGTTACCTTTAATTGAAAAAATGGTAAAGAATCTTTTTGATGCCATGATTATTGTACCTTTGAGATTTTCTAAATGGCTATCAAATCTAGTACCAATGAGCAAAAAGACTGGAGAATTAATATTATGTGTGGATTTCTAAAACCTGAACAAATTCTCTCTCAAAGATAATTAACCTTTACCGAAGATGCAACATATTCTACAGAGGGTAGTTGGTTCTAGCATAATTTCATTGCTTTATGGTTTTTCTAGTTATAACCAAATTTTAGTGCATCTAGATGATCAAGAAAAAACAACCTTCACAACACCATAGGGAACTTTCATGTATGTGAATATGCTTTTTGGTCTTACGAATGCAGGAGCAAATTTTTAGAGAGAAATGGATATTGCTTTTGCAAATGAGAAGGATAGATTTATTGTGATATATCTAGATGACATCATTGTTTTTTCTAAAACTGGTGAAGATCATTTGTTTCATTTAAAAATAGTCTTTGAGAAATGTAGTAAATTTGGTATTTCCTTGAATCCTAAAAAGTATTTGTTTCGTCTGGAAGAAGGTAAAATGCAAGGTCATATAATTTCTGAAGATGGTATCTGAATTAACCTAAGTAGAATTGAAGCTATCATGAAAATTGATCCCCCAAGAAACAAAAATGAAGTATAGTCTTTCATTGGTAGAATTAATTTTCTAAGGGGGTTTATCCGAAACCTAGTTGAGATCTTAAGAGTTATCACCAACATGTTGAGAAAGGACAATGAAATAAAATGGAATATAGAAACAAAAAGATCATTCAGTGAGGTAAATTCAAGTTTGACTCATGCTCCTGTTTTAGCTAGTCCTGATTTCACTAAGGATTTCATTATTTTTTCTTTTGCTTCAGAACATACTATTGCAGCAGTACTAATGCAAAAAAATAAGGAAGGATATGAGCAGCCCATAGCCTTTTTCAATAAGGGTTTAATCGATGCTTCTTTAAAATACAATAATATGGAAAAGTGAGTATTTTCCTTGGTAAAAGCTTTGAAAGATTTCAGAGTGTATATCTTGCATTCTCACATAATTGCTTTTGTTCCCAATGTAGTAGTAAAGGACATCCTTACTCAAAATGATCTAGATGGAAGAAGGGGTAAGTGGATAGTTTTTATTTTAGAATATGATATTGAGATTAAGCCTACAAAGCTTATTAAAGGTCAAGGGTTAGCTAAATTAATGGTTGAATCAAATTTGCATGCATTGGACATAAATTTTATTGTTTCTCTAGATGGTGAAGAAGACTCTGTCCAACAGGTAGTAGAGATTTTTGTTACTTCCCCTTGGTACACAAACATTTTTTATGTTTTACAACATTTAAAAGATCCACCAGCTTTGATAAAGACTAAAGCAAGATTTCTGAAATTAAAAGTTGTTAAATTTTGCATTCTAGATCAAGTTGTATATTGGAAGGATGCTGGGGGGATTTTATTGAATTTTTTGTTATAGGATGAAGCAGATAAGATGATGGAAGAGTTTCATAAAGGTGATTGTGGAGGACACCTTTTCTGGAAGACTACAACAAATAAAATCTTGAGAGTTGGTTTCTATTGGCCTACTTTATTTGTTGATAGAACAAAAGGGTTTCTACTTGTCATCAGTATCAAATTTCTAAAGGAAAAAAAAGAAATTCTTACCTTTGCCTTTGAAGCCTATTTCAGTAGAAGTATCTTTTTACGAGTGGGGTTTAGATTTTATTAGGGAAATTCATCCTAGCTCTTTAGCCCAACACAAATGGATACTTACAGCTACATATTACTTCACCAAATGGATAGAAGCAATTCCAACTAGGCAGGCTATAGACTCTATAATTATCCAATTCATGGAAGGTAATATTCTTTCTAGGTTTGGTTGTCCTCACAAAATCATCATTGAAAATGTTGTTGCTTTCAAATATAAAAAGACGGTAGATTTTTGCAATAAATATCATATAGTGTTAGGACATTCTATTGCCTATTATCCTCAAGGAAATGGGCTAGCAGAATATTCAAATAAGAGCTTCATCAACATAATAAAGAAGTTGTTACAAGAAAACAAGAAGTCTTTGCGCAAAAAATTGATAAATGCTCTATGGGTTGATAGGGTAAGAACTAAGAAATCAATTGGAATGTCACATTTCCAGCTGGTTTATGGGGTTGATGCAGATTTCCCTATCTCATTGGGAATTCTAGTGATGAAAATATTGCAGGAATTAGAAGTTGAATCAATTGATGTACAGAGAAGGATAAATCAAATGGTGAAATTAGAGTAGACCAGAGAAGAAGTATACAATAACACACAGATAATTCAGGATAAGATTAAAAGGATTCATGTCAGAAGAGTGAAAGCAGATGATTTTCAGTTAATGATATTGTTTTAAAATGGGATACTAGAAATGAGGAAAAGGGGAAACATGGAAAGTTTGACATTTTATGGAGAGGCCCCTACAAGATTGGAGCTCTCTATGGAACCAATGCATTTCTATTAGAATATTTGATAGGAGAAACACTACCATGAGGGCATGTTAATGGCAGGTTGCTCAAGCACTACTTCACTTGAGTTCAATTGGGTCCAAAACAGCATTATTGTATATACCATTTTATGATTTCAAAGTACTGCAGGTGTGGGTGGTTGTCATTAGAAATTGAAGCCTGAAGTGAAGGCCCTAAGTTTCAAATGAATTTTCTACCATATGTACGATCTTTCAGTTAATCAGGTTTGTCTCAGTTGTTTGACAATTAAATAAATGCCCAATGGAGAAGGCTATTGATATAGGGTGTTCTTGACACCTCACAGGGAGGATGACATCCCCATTGGAGCCACTATTAGGGTCCTATAAATATAGTAGTCTAAGAATGGCTATTTAGCCATTTCTCCCATAGGGATATTGTAAATTATTTTTCATTTTAAATTTTTAGTCTTTAAAAAATAAAAATAGAAAAGAAAAGAAAATAAAAATAGAAAAAAAAGAAAAAAGAAAAAAAAGAGAAAAATTAAAAATTAAAGGGGAAAAGAAAAATAAATAAATAAAAATAATAAAAACCCTAAGGACGCGCTAGTTTAAATGCCGCCAAATGAAATAAAGTTTGTTAAAGTTTGTTTTAAAAGTTTCAAATAAAGTTGACACTACATTATGTCATTTTATATAAACAAATCACACTTTCCGATGGTTGTGATCATCCCCGCCCAGATCAATGGCAGGGGATGACGTTTGGACCCCCCCCCGAGCTTTCGGGACATAACGGAAGAGGGGGGGGGGGGGGGCGGCGCAGAAATATGGTTTTCAAATATACCGCCAGAGTTACGTGTCATCTCTGCAGTGTTTTCAAGGGGTCCCCTCACGATACCATTTACCACTCATGACCCCCCCCCTGAAAACCACCATCTCACACTTCCTTCCCCCATTCATTCCTACGTTATCTGCCCACGCCATTCGTCATTTATTCATCTATCCACATCACCTACTCTCCATATCATATGACTGTTACCATTCAAATTACCCGCCAACAGTCATGTTGACATTGGATAATAAATTTCTCTCGACATATGAATTTCCCATAAATGCCACGCTCCAAAAATAGTAACAATCTTGTTAAATGCCCTCAAACTCTATTATAAAAATCCTGCCTCAACCTACAAAATTCCCTTTCGACAATTGTTGATTTACACAGGTTCAACTTGAAGTGTTTCTAAAGCCTATCGACGCCCTCTACAAAACTATCTCCTTCTGCAAATCTCAATCAACGACAGCTTGATAACTCTATTTCCCCAACTTTCCAATTGAAATTAAGATGTATTTGCAAAAAGGAAAGGGAAAGATGCCTGATCAAAATCCTATGATTCCCGTTGTCCCTAATTTATATATGACTCCTTTAATTGATACTCAGTACAAAATAGCAGAAACACAGTGTGATTTTGATCTGTATGAGCTCCATAATTAGGAAAAATAGAAGTATTTAGACCAGATTGGTGATTTAAACATCTGGGAATCACTACTCCCTCAATTTACTTTTCCCCGTACTCATGTTTTCCTATAATTCTCTACCTGTTGTCATCTCAGGTACCTCCCTAGCCAGAAAGCAGTAATCACCCAAAACAATGAAGTCTTGTTTTCCATTTCCCTAGAAATCATTTGTCAATCTCTCTAGATAAATCCTTAGGCCTTTGTGCACCCATTTTCCATTGATGCACTCATGGAAATATATAAAAAACTTACTTTCCCTCAGCGAGCCCATATTTTCAAATGTTTTCCACCTGAGAATTCTAAATTACCTAGAACAAATCGACCATACTCTGATTCTATTTTCCCGAAGATGTCATGACAAGTCATTTCCATGGTTACTTGTTTATTGGGTTATCATACAAACCAGTGGGTAGATGAGGTATTGTTAGGTTTTTTATCATTATTTTCAGTTGGTCAAAAGCCTTCAATTATTTTCAATTACAGTGAGTTCTTATCAGATGTTATACATGAGCAGTTTCTCAAGTTTAAAGTTGAAGGTGTGTTAAAACACAAATTAGTTTTAGTATGTCTAATGTTATTTTACCAAGAAGACAGGTTCAAGTTCCAATTACAGAAGATGGATGATCAGGGTACTCCATTATCAGTCATTCATTGGACTTCTTTGGTTAGAAGAAACTCATAGGATTATTCATTCACTGATTTTGTGAATAAGTTTCTACATACCTCCTTGTGTCTACTTAGCATTAATTCAATACCAAGGATTTCACCATAGATCAATAAGGCTTTGCATCTTTCAGAGCAGTCAAAATTTGGAGACTAGTATTTATACCAGAATTATATAGAAATTAGAATCTACGGGTTTGAGCTTCCTCCTTATAGATTGCCATTGTTTGTGCCAGTGAAAGTATTTTCCCTTGAATATGCAATACAGATGTTAAATGTGGATGAATTTCACTTTGTATTAAATAAAAATAAGGCATAATTTAAATTAAAGGCAAATGGGTGGCCTTATATTGTAAATACTAGAGTAGTAGCAAAGGAAGTGGAAGAAATATTAAAGAAAATGAAATTTAAACCAAGATTCACATGGTATTATGATCCTTTAGGGATAATTTCAAAGATGAGAGTTGAGAAGAAGAGCACTCCATATGCACATACCCCTAGGTCAAAGATAGATTAGTATGCTAATCAAGAGCAGTGGACAGAAAACAAATTACAGGAGGTTAAAGAGAAAATAGTCAGTTAATCATCTCTATAAATTCCCATCCCAAAATACAAATAAATCAAGAAGCCAAGGGAAATGTTAGGTCCCTATAATACTAGTGATGCCCCCATTAATATTGTAGTTGTATCCCTTATTAATATTGTTGTGCCCCTATTGTCCCCATATTGTTATTACTGTGCCCCATAGAATCCCTCTATTGTTATTTTTGTGCCTTTATATTATTATTGTTAGGTCGGCTTGGTTATATTGTGACCCCTTAGACTCCTATATATAGAAAGGAGGTTTTGTCATTTGAATCATCCAAGAATTGTTCATTTGTGTAATGTAAAGGAGGTTGCCCCTCGAAGAGGCTTATTTCTAAGGCGTTCATCTATCTTTTTTATCTTTTTGTGAGCTGGTTTCATAACATTTGGTATCAAAGTTTTGGATTCCAAGGTTTCACTACTCCAAATAGGTCATCGTGGAATTTTCGCTATAACTTTTTTTCTATGATGTTTCAGAAGAGAAATAAAAAACCCATTTGAGATGAAATCACACTGAACCTCGGGTCCAAATTTCAGAGCTTTTCGCGCTATATTTGTGGAGATATGATCTAAGGAAGTTGGTATTTTTGCAGACTCCTGAATTACATTCCAAACAGGTGACCTGGGGAAAATCATCATAACCTTCTCTCTGAGCATCGGATTGAAATTTTGTAAGAAGGTATAGAAAGAAGATGGACTGTAGTTTCTTGTATATATTTTTCAGAGCCAAAGTCCGAAACAGTGACATGTGGAACTTCATACAAGTTCGCTCTTCTGGAAAGGTCTATAATCAGGTCATCTTGGGAGATTGTGCATAACTCTTCCTTGGAGAATCCAATTTGGATCAGACTAGTGGCATTGGAAAGAGGACACAGAGGGATACTACAGGTCAAAATTTCAAAACTAGATGATCTGAAATTACAGAGATACATCAGATTCAATATCAATCTCCTACAAAGTGAAAAAAGGTGTGTAGTTTTTTTAAATTTTTGCATAAGCTTGGTTTGAAAAATTAGTTTGAAGGAACTCAAAGGGCATAGTAAAGCATTATTATCAGTAATTGATGCCCCGAGGAAAGAAAATTCAAACACCTAGTAAGCAACCTAAAAGCTCTAGCATGACTCATGAAGAAGAGGAAGAAATGTAACATGATATATCAAAATTACGAGACCAACTGCAACAAGTGTCACTTGCACAAAAAGTAATAGAATCTAAGATGGATGGTTTAAAGAAAGATGTAGAAGCTAAGATGGATGGTTTAAAGAAAGGTGTAGAAGCTAATATGGATTGTTTAAAGAAAGGCGTAGAAGCTAAGATGGATGGAATGGAGGCTAAGATGAATGGAATGGACGCTAAAATGGATGCCATGGATGATAAGATGGAAGAATTGAAAATAAATATGAATAAGTTGCTACAAGAAATGGTCATTAATGGTGAAAGGGTAGTAAATGAAACTCTTGATGAGAACAAAAGAAATGTTAATCATGATTCCATAGACCCTAATGCTGGATCGAAGACCCACCATATTCCAAAAATTGATATGAGGAAGTTTGATGGCAAGGATCTCGCAACATGGATATTACAGATGGAGCAATTTTTCGATCTCAATAATGTGCAAAACACACAAAAGGTACGTATTGCAACTTTATATTTGGAACCAAATCAGTTTGTATGGTATCAATGGCTTTGCTCTCGTAAACAAATTATCGCTTGGGCAATTTTTACGAAAGAATTGACAACACATTATGAGGATACAAAAAGCAACACTTTTTTTAGCCAATTGATAAGTCTTAAACAAAAGGGTTCAATAATGGAGCACATTGAGGAGTTCCAAAAATTGAACATAAGGGCAAAAAATATTCCAGATGAGCATAGGATTGATGTGTTCATAGGGACTTTAAAGGATAATATCCAACATGATGTTCGCCTTTGGGGACCTGATTCATTAGAGAAGGCATTCAGGTTAGCATGAAAAATGGAAAGAAAAATTATGGCAACCAGGAAGCATACCACTGACAACTATAAAGATGGAAGTGTTGTTTCCCCTAGCCTTCCACAACCTATAAGGTTGACACCACAACAATTGGAAGAAAAAAGAGCAAAAGGGATTTGTTACAGTTATGATACCAAATACACTAAAGGTCATAAGTGTGCTGAGAAGAAATTATTCTACATAGATTGTGAAGAGGAAGAAGAAAAGGAGAAAGAAAGGTCAAAATAAGAGGATATACTCCAGGAACAAATCCTAGATGAAGAAATGAATCCGAACATATCTTGTAATGCATTGGCTAGAATTACCACTCCTCAAACCATTAAGATAGAGGGACAAATCAAGAAGAAAAAGGTAATAGTGTTGATTGATTCAAGAAGTAACCACAATTTTATTCATTATAGAATAGCAAAAGAATTGAATTGCTTCCTATATCCAGCACCAGAGTGTCAAGTGATGGTTGCAAATGGAGGAATGATAAATTGCTCTAGAAAGTGCCATAATATCAAGCTATCCATGGGAGAATATGTATTGAAAAGCCCAATGCTTTCCATTCCAATGGGAGGTGCTGATGTTGTTCTAGGAGTCTAATGGCTACAATCCTTGGGTACAATAGCTTTTAACTTTCAAGAACTTTCCATGAAATTTTATGCGGAAGGAAAGGAAGTTGAATTAAGGGTTATTGCAGGGACACTGGGAAAGATAATAAGCTCTAATGGTATGACAAAGCTTCTAAAAAAGGAACAACGAGGTGTAATTGCACAATTATGTTCGCTAGATGTTTCCACATCGAAATCATCTATTGCTCCAGATCTCCAAAAAGTCTCGGACAATCATTCCAAGGTATTTGAGACTCCCAAAGGTCTCCCACCTATTCGTGATCATGATCATGCTATTCATTTGATTCCAGGAATTGTTCCTCCAAACATCAGGCCGTACAAATATCCCTATGCCCAAAAGAGTGAAATTGAACGTATGGTTGCAGAAATGCTTGAGGCTGGTATAATTCAACCTAGCCAAAGTTCTTTCTCTGCTCCAGTAGTATTGGTGCACAAGAAGGATGGATCATGGCGCATGTGTACAGATTATAGGGAGCTCAAAAAGCTCACTATTAAAGATAAGTTTCCCATTCCTGTCGTGATGAATTATTGGATGAATTGCATGGATCAATTTACTTCACCAAGTTAGATCTTCGTTCAGGATATCATCAAATCAGAATGAAGACTCAAGACATTCCAAAAACAACATTTATAACTCATGAGGGTCACTATAATTTTTTGGTCATGCCTTTTGGCCTTACCAATGCACCTTCTACATTTCAAGGTTTGATGAATTCCATTTTCAAACCCTTCCTTAGAAAATTTGTGTTAGTATTTTTTGATGATATACTAATCTACAACAAGTCTTGGAAGGATCATGTTGAACACGTTGACAGGGTGCTACAACTATTGGAGGAGAAACAATTATATGCAAAAGGATCCAAATGTTCCTTTGGAGTACAAGAGGTGGAATATCTGGGTCATATTGTATCTCATGAAGGAGTTAAGGTAGACCCTAGAAAAAGTAAAGCCATTAAGGAATGGGAAATCCCCACATCCATAAAGCATTTGCAAGGATTTCTTGGGTTGACGGGGTATTATCGCAAGTTTGTTAAGAATTATGGGAAAATAACAACACCTCTAACAACATTGTTGAAGAAAGATGCATTTTCATGGACTCCAGAAGCAACAAAGGCCTTCGAAGATCTTAAAGAGGCAATGTGCCAAGCACTGGTCTTAGCTACACCAGACTTCACAAAAACCTTTATTGTGGAATGTGATGCTTCCGGAAATTGAATTGGTGCTGTTTTAATGCAAGATGAAAGACCCATTGCTTTCCAATCAAGGGAAAGTATTTACACAAAGCTATTTATGAGAAGGAAATGTTGGCAATACTACATGCACTTAAGAAATGGTGACCCTACCTAATGGGAAGACACTTCAAGGTAAAAACAGATCATGATAGCCTTAAATACTTCTTAGAACAAAGATTATCCTTTGAAGAACAACAAAAATGGGTCACAAAGATGTTGGGTTATGACTTTGAAATCATATACAAAAAAGGGAAGAAAAATGTTGTGGCAAATGCACTCTCAAGAAAGGATGAGGATGTGGAAACATTGTTGTGCGCCATTTCTATTATCCAACCAGATTGGATAAATGAAGCAAGGGAGGAATGGAAGAATGACGAAGAAGTGTGGGAACTTATTCGAAAGTTACAACAAGATTCCAGTACATTTGATACATTTAGCTGGAAAAATGATTCGTTGTGGTACAAAGATCACTTATACCTCTGTAAGAATTCCCAACTTAAACAAAAGATTCTTCTGGAATTGCACACTTCTCCCTTAGGAGGGCACTCGGGATTTTTAAAAACTTACTACAGGGTTAAGAAGGAATCTTTTTGGGATGGCCTTAAATCAGATATTCAAAAGTTTGTAGCGGAAGGTTTGGTGTGCCAACAAAATAATGCTGAAACAATTAAGACACCAGGTCTATTACAACCTTTATCCATTCCAAGCCAATGTTGGGAGGAGGTTTCAATGGATTTTATCACAGGTTTACCCAAGTCTGAGGGAAAGAGTGTCATCATGGTGGTAGTTGACAGACTTACCAAGTATGCACACTTTTGTGCATTATCACATCCATTTAAATCCAGTACAGTTTCTACGGCATTTATGGAAACAATTCAAAAGCTACATGGAAACCCAAAGATTATTGTAAGTGACAGAGATCCCATTTTTACAGGAAATTTTTGGACAAAATTATTTTCTTGTCTTGGTACTCAGTTAGCTTATAGCTCATCTTATCATCCTCAATCTGATGGGAAAACAAAGATAGTAAACAAATGTTTGGAAGGATATCTTTGTTGCTTTGTATCTGATAAACAAACACAATGGGTCAAATGGTTGCCTCTGGCTGAATGGTGGTATAACAATTCCTTCCATATTGCAACAAAAATGACCCCATTTATGGCACTTTATGGATATCAGCCACCATCCCTCACATCATATTTAAGAGAAAATTCTAAGGTTCAAGCAGTGTAACATCACATCAATTATCAACAACAAGTTCTCCAACTCTTAAAGGATAACCTCGTGTTGGCGCAGAATAGAATGAAACAACAGGTAGATCAACATCGCAGTGAAAGAAGTTTTTATGTAGGTGATTGGGTATTCCTATGGCTACAACCATATAAACAAATGTCCCTCAAGCAAGCTAATAAGGATAACAAATTGTCACCAAAGTATTATGGTCCGTACAAGGTGTTGCAAAAGATTGGTACTATGGCATACAAATTGGAGTTTCCTGCAGCTTCTTGAGTGCACCTAGTTTTCCATGTTTCATGTTTAAAGAAGGTTATAGGTGACAAGCTCCCAATTAAAACAATATTGCCAGAACTTGACGAGGAAGGAAAAATTATATTGGAACTGGAAGCAGTCATAGAAACAAGAACTCGACAACTACAAAATCGATCCATTTCAGAGTATCTCATCAAGTGGAAGAACTTATCCGTTGAAGATTCCACATGGGAGGATGAGAATTTTATACAGAAGCATCCAGAACTACTCAAGCATTGAGGACACCACTTTTTTGAAGGAGAGGGGCATGTTAGGTCGCTATAATACTAGTGATGCCCCCATTAATATTGTAGTTGTATCCCTTATTAATATTGTTGTGCCCCTATTGTCCCCATATTGTTATTAATGTGCCCCATAGAATCCCTCTATTGTTATTTTTGTGTCTTTATATTATTATTGTTAGGTCG
Source organism: Pinus tabuliformis (assembly GCA_031772625.1). Classification (NCBI taxonomy): domain Eukaryota; kingdom Viridiplantae; phylum Streptophyta; class Pinopsida; order Pinales; family Pinaceae; genus Pinus; species Pinus tabuliformis. The sequence goes on along the minus strand of CM062815.1, from coordinate 296,356,172 downwards.
GCTTGGTTATATTGTGACCCCTTAGACTCCTATATATAGAAAGGAGGTTTTGTCATTTGAATCATCCAAGAATTGTTCATTTGTGTAATGTAAAGGAGGTTTCCCCCTCGAAGAGGCTTATTTCTAAGGCATTCATCTATCTTTTCTATCTTTTTGTGAGCTAGTTTCATAACAGATTGCCATTGTTTGTGCCAGTGAAAGTATTTTCCCTTGAATATGCAATACAGATGTTAAATATGGATGAATTGCACTTTGTATTAAATAAAAATAAGGCATAATTTAAATTGAAGGCAAATGGGTGGCCTTATATTGTAAATACTAGAGAAGCAGCAAAGGAAGTGGAGGAAATATTAAAGCAAATGAAATTTAAACTAAGATTCACATGGTACTATGATCCTTTAGGGATAATTTCAAAGATGAGAGTTGAAAAGAAGAGCACTCCATATGCACATACCCCTAGGTCAGAGATAGATTAGTATGCTAATCAAGAGCAGTGGATAGAAAACAAATTACAAGAGGCTAAAGAGAAAATAGTCAGTCAATCATCTCTATAAATTCCTATCCCAAAATACAAATAAATCAAGAAGCCAAGGGAAAGTATGTCCCCTACAGATTCAGAATCTCAAGCTGCAGATTTTTGTGTCTTTAAGAGGAAGAACAAGGATCCAAAGACTACTACTAAGATGGATCCTCAAGTAATAAATATCCAAGAAGAATCCTGAGAAGAAAAGGATTCATAGGAGAAAAGTACAATGGTTTTGACATGTACTCCTTATAGATTGCCATTGTTTGTGCCAGTGAAAGCATTTTCCCTTGAATATGCAATACAAATGTTAAATATGGATGAATTGCACTTCGTATTAAATAAAAATAAGGCATAATTTAGATTGAAGGCAAATGGGTGTCCTTATATTGTAAATACTAGAGAAACAATAAAGGAAGTGGAGGAAATATTAAAGCAAATGAAATTTAAACCAAGATTCACATGGTATTATGATCCTTTAGGGATAATTTCAAAGATGAGAGTTGAGAAGAAGAGCACTCCATATGCACATACCCCTAGGTCAGAGATAGATTAGTATGCTAATCAAGAGCAGTGAACATAAAACAAATTACAAGAGGCTAAAGAGAAAATAGTCAGTCAATCATCTCTATAAATTCCTATCCCAAAATACAAATAAATCAAGAAGCCAAGGGAAAGTATGTCCCCTACAGATTCAGAATCTCAAGCTACAGATTTTTGTGTCTTCAAGAGGAAGAATAAGGATCCAAAGACTACTACTAAGACGGATCCTCAAGTAATAAATATTCAAGAAGAATCCTTAGAAGAAAAGGATTCACAGGAGAAAAGTACAATGGTTTTGACATGTACTCCTACCACTTCCTTCCCATATATAGAGAAGAAAATTGAGTCTCATATCTTTTCTACATCTCAGATTCCAACACAACAGAGTATTTTTGCAAGGTACAGGGACATCAAATTAAAGAATGAAACTTTGAAGGCTTCAACATATTCAGAGTTTTGGAAGAAAACTGTCACCACCCAACACAGATTTCTATCTGCATTTGACATAGAAAAGGGGCAGTTCCAAATGGCCTTTTTGGAACCTACAGTGCAAGCCCCCAAAATTGCATAAGGTTAGAAGGCTTCAATATTTTTTTTTGATACCAAAAAAGTTCATGCAATCGATCAAATTGATTTTCATAAGCAAGCACGTGAAATGATTTACTCAACACTGACCAGTTCAGCCATGGCTGCCTCCAAGTTACAAACATATTTGAATAATATGCACTCATAGTTGAAGATAGAAAGAATGTCTTCTCTAGCTAAAGACACCAGAATTAAAACTTTAGAATATTTAATTATCAAACTAGGATATGATCCTAGTGATGTCAACGCAACCGAGGAGATTATTAAAAACAAGAATGCATATATTCAAGCCCTCGAGAAATAGCTTAAGCTTCCAACAACAGATCACCCTCGGCCCAAAGAAGTAACCAGTCTAGAAATGGAAAAAGAAAAATTGTTCAAAATAATAGTTAAACGGAATGTTAAAATCCAGAAGACAGAACAGGACATGGAAGCACTGTTGAAGGAAAAGGAACAATTGGAAGCAGTATGTACATCAACAAAATAGGAAGCACAAGCATCAACTTCAAATTCTTCTGTGAAGCTAGCCCAAGATTTAGGAGAATTATCATTAACAAATAAGGAAAAGGATGAGTTAATAACAACACTCACAAAGATGGAGGAAAGAAATATCAAAGAAGACAATACATACCTAGCAAATGTACAAAATAATTTTAAATTAATTCAGCAAATTCAAAAATATGAAGATCAGTCCCTTACAACTCAAATGTTAGCAAAAGCCAAGCACAACATTTGGCACAATATTAATGCAAATATTACAGAATTGTGGCCATCTATTCAGATCATTTTTGAACAAGAAGAGCTGGTGCAGAATGTTAAGGCAATAATTGAGCAGAAAAAAGTTGAAATTGAGCACAGACTATAGAACAGATGCACACGTGATTATAAAAATGTCAAATTCCAAAACTAAATATGAGATTGAAGATCTCAACATTCATGATAGAACAGATGCAATAATGGAAGTCAAAAGATTGTTGACAAAGAAATTTTTTATGGTGCAATTAGAAAATAAGTGCGAAGAATTGGAGTTACAGGTAAAAGGTTTCAACATAAAATTTAATGTATTGCAGGATAAAGAGATCCCAACCTTAAGAGCTTCTAATGTAAAATTGATTCCATAAGAAAAATATCAAGATCAATCATGTAATGTTGCTACAGATGCATCTAAATTTTCTAATTTCAAAGGAACCATAAGTGGAGAAGCTTTCATGGAAGGTCTAAAACATTCAGGAACATGGTAAATTTTGTCATTCCAAGTGAAGAGCGATGGGATAAGTTACTAGAGCTGGTTGAGTAAAGATAAACATAAATCCTACAGTTTTGGAAACACACAAACAGAAGAAGAGAAAAAGTAGCTACAGTCAGCAATAGTTCACTTCAAAGTTTGAACAGAAAATTAGAAATAGTCTAGATTTCCTATTACTTAGTTCTATTTTGGAAATATCTACATATTTTTAGTAGATATTATTTTGTAATAATTTTTATTTGAAGTCAAAGTTTATTCGAGACAATGTCTATAAATACTTTTTAAAAAGACTTAGTAAGGGTTGGATTATGCAAGAAGAAAATATTTTTCTGTGATTATAAGCAGTCAAATATATTTTTGAAGTAATCAATTCAGTAATACAAAGGCAGTTTGGTTTTAGGATTCTTGTGTCAAGCAAGTGGTGACTTTTTCCTCTTTGTAAATTTGTTTCTTTTCAAGTTTCACATGAATGTTTTCCTTCTTAAATTGTTTACAAGAAGACTAAGGGTCGAATTTACTTTCAGTACTCTGCTCTGGCTTGTTAAACAATATCAATGTTTTCTTTCTGATATTAAGTATAGAATTCATCTGTGTATGCTCTATATTTAATTGAACTTACTTCTCATTCATCTTATTCACACCACAATAGCTCTACAAGATCTAGGAGTTACTTACCTCGCCCTGTTTTCTTCTCCTATGTTTATTTAAATTGATTACTGAAGACCCTATGACTCCATGCCCAATGGACTTCTCTTCTATTTTACAACAACAACAAAAAACATCTATCTTGTCCTTTCATACCTAGCCTCAAATCCAAACACTAGGATTAAAAATCATATGGAGATAGCCCTCTCTGAAGCTGGAAGGGCTAGATCCCAGCTTTGAAAGTTGTTTGTGGTTACCTCTGCAGTTTGTTTTTCAACCTAGGAAAACTACGAAGTGCTAACACGGTGTACAGGTAAGAAGAAGATTGTTAAATGCCCCTACGCAAGTGCATGTAACTCTATTATCAATGATGGAACCATAGGGATTTTCTGAATCAAGGCAATATGATAATTGGTTAAAAGCCATGCATGAAGAGCTTGATCATATTGAGAAAAATCATACATGGGAACTTGTTCCTAGACCAACAAACAAGAATGTTATTGGCATGAAGTGGGTCTTCAGGAACAAATTGAATGAGCATGGTGAAGTGGTAAGAAACAAGGAAAGGTTAGTTTGCAAAGGCTATGCACAAATTTAAGGGTTAGACTTTGATGAAACATTTTCTCTTGTTTCTCAATTAGAGGCAATTCATATGTTCTTGCCCTTTTCCAGTTTCAATAAATTCAAGATATATCGTATGGATGTCAAATTTTCTTTCTTGAATGGATAGTTGCAAGAAAAATTCTAAATTGAGCAGGCAAATGGTTTTCAATTGTCAAATAAGTTTGATTATGTTTGCAAGATGACAAATACATTTTGTGGTCTTAAGAAAAGCCCATGAGCTTGGTATGCCAAATTGGATAGTTACTTGATCAAGTGTGGTTTTAAAAAAGTCATAGTTGATAGTAATTTGTATGTTAAATGCAATGATTGAAAAATGTTAGTGATGGTTGTCTATGTTAATGATATTATTTTTGTCAGTGGCTCAGATCAGCTAACTTGTCAATTTACAACTGATATTAAGGCCAAAATTTGAGATGGCTATGCTTGGATAACTTTCTTATTTCCTTGATTTCATATTGCATAGCCTTCCAAAGGAATTTTTATCTTAAGGAAGTTATGAAGAAGTTTAACATGGAGGAACGTTCTTTGGTAAGCACTCTAATTGTTTCTAGATGCAAGCTTAGCAAGGTTGATGAATCACTAGAGGTGGATCAGACTATACAAATTTATTATTGGAAGCCTCCTACACTTGATAGCCTTCATACTAGACATCATGCAGGTAGTTGGTATTGCTATAATTCCAAGAAACCCCAGACAAAGACATCTCCTCATAGCCAAGAGGATTCTTATCTTAGGGCCATGCTAGACTATGGACTTCGGTACCCTAGAGGTAAATTATTTTCACTAACTATTTTCACTGATGTTGATTGGACAGGTGATGTAGGTGATTGAAATAGAACTAGTGGTGGTGTTGTATTTCTTTGTGAATGTCTTGTATCATGGTTGAGCATGAAGAAAACCTCAATTTCTCTTTCTACTCCTGAAGAAAATTAACAGTAGCATCTTCTTGTTGCACTCATATCTTATGGATGAAGCAGACTTTACAGGATGTACAAGTATTATATGATTATCCTATTCCCATCATCGGTGATAATAAAAGTGCCATTAGTATGTCCAAAAACCCTGTTTTCCATTCAAATACAAAGCATATTCGAATTAAGTACCATTTCCTCAAAGAATAGGTTGCAAATCAGATTGTCAAGTTCGAGTATGTGCCTACAAATGAGAAGATCATTGATATATTCACCAAACTTCTCCCAAGAGATCAGTTTGAGTAATAAAGGAAAAGATTAGGAGTAGTTCCTATTTCCTCCCTCCACTAGATCTTCCTCAAGAGGAAGAAAGACAGTTAGCAAGCACTCAGCATATCAAATGAAATTTTTCAGGTCCGCAATATCAACAAGACAAGGGGAGATCATTTTCAGGGGGAGCATGTTAGTTTCTTTTCCATTGATGTCAAATGGGGAGAAGTACCTCCAATTAAAAGTACACCAAACAAAGAGTAGACTAAAGGTGAAGTACACCAAAGAAAGAGTATACTAAGGAAGAAGTCCACCAAAGGAGAAAAAATAGTAGTAAGAAGTAGGAGAAGCAAGAGAAGTACACTTTGCAATTATTCTTGTGTTTTTGGTGTTCAAAATGTTTGTTTTCTTATGGTGTTAGCTTAGATGTTGCCATCAATGCTAAAGGGGCGGATGTTAGAAATATGTTTTTATTGATGACAAAGGAAAATAATATGATTGCAAAGGCATAGGTGGTTGCAAGAAGAATGCTAAAGGTGTAGAGACTTTGGAGCCATTTCTGGTGTAGTAGGACATCTCAAGTACTATTGGAAACTGCTCAAATGGACAAAACTTAGAAAGAGATTTCTAATGGTATATTAAGTCTGAAAACACCTCTCAGATTGAAAGGTATTGTGAGTTAAAGTTATGAAGGTAAAATTCAAACCTTAAGGGCCCCAAAGCACAGTTAGCAACCAAGTAGCGTGCATGTGGACCACATGAGGACGTGGCAGACAGCTCACCCCATACCTCATATCCTCGGAAGGCAGGGACCTTGCAAGAAATGGAGTATGTGGATACAAGTTTTTCTACGAGCTCAGATCCCAGACCTCGAAAGCCCATTGATATCTAAAGAAGCAACTCAGAGATTTCTCCGAGATACACCTTGAATTATCCTTGAGATTTACAGCCTGAAATTTGTAGCAGTTAACAAAGGAAAGTAACAAAAAGAAGGGCAACAATTCTTGAATCATTTTATGAAAAACTAAGGCCCAAAAACCCTCCTTTTGTCATACCAGTGACGTGGATCGAATAGCCTAGACGAACTAGAAGAATTCACATGGAAAGCTCAAAAATATGACATAAAGACATAGGTGGATGATGATGTCAGCATGGCATCAACAGTGACATGGAACCTATGAGGGTGTGACATGTGGCATGTAGATTCAACATTTTCAAGTACCTAAATGGACTAAAAATGAGTGACACATGGCACCATTCAGTGGGTGACACATGGAACCCTTATAGAGGTCCTATATAGATAGTAGCGACAAATCATCACTAGATGTCGTCCCGAGAAGAAACTCAAAGGCAGACATGCATGACCCCCTAGGCCGACGAGGCTACAAGATATGTTGGATCATACATGGAAAGACAACTCATCTCAATAGATATATGATTCGATAGCATGTCAAGCAAGTGAAATTGCATGGTGGCAGGATGACGTAATCTCAGAAGAAAATTAGACCCTAAAAGAAACAAAAGGGTGAACAGGAACTAAATTCTAAGAAATAGCTCTAGGACACTATGGCGTGTGACATGGTGGACTAAAAATCTCATAAATTTTTTGATTGGCCAGTGTGGATAGGTAATCTCAGCAGTTATGTGATTGTCCCGTGTGAACAGGTCATCTTGGTGGTTATTTGATTGGTTGCAGTGGAAGCAAGGTAGGCCCACAGAACACCACCATGGAGGAAATGATATCGACCATAATGTAAGGGTGTCCACTGATATTTTTTTGAGAAAGTTTTTCTTGAGAAATAAGAGTTGGGAGCTAAAGTTCACACACAAACACGTGGTACTATGTGTACCTGAAGACTGAGGCCACGAAAAGTGTTGAATTATGAATAAGCCCTCGGGGCTTAGAACAAAGGGACCCAATGGAGGCTTATATATTGTGGTTCTTTGTGTTAAGCGCTCAGACTCGATATAGATCTATAGTTTTTATTTAGCACCTCGAGCCTATACTATGAGCCTAATGCATGCACGGGTCAGTGGCTGATAAATTTAGCATAATATGCCAAAAATTGAAGGCTTAATACCAAACTAGTAGAGCACTAAAGTTAAACTAGTAGTGGATAAATCAGTTAGCATCTCGACCAGAAGAGTGGACATATTTGGAGGTAAATTTTAGCAATATGGATAAATTTGGAGGTCAACCAAATTTAGAAAACCTCTACTAAATCTTGTAAAATTACTAGAATTACATATTTGAGTAGTTTAAATCAAGTTTTCTTGCAGAGACAGGGGAGAAGAGTTAGGAGAATTGTTGTGCAAATCAAGAGGGAATTACAGAAATAGAAAAACAAGAAGTTAATGAAATCAAAACTTATAATAAGTGAAATTTAAAATGTAAGATAACTAAAGCTCAAGAACTAAAAATATCAATCCTAATTCTATATAATCATAATCACTTTTTAGTTGTGTGTTGTATTGGTTGTTGATTGTTCAAAAGTGGATGGTGGATTGACCAATGATCAAAGATTGTTGAATTTGATTTAATGGTAGTTGTGGTGAGTTTTTGAAGTGATAAATTTAATTGTTTATGAAAGGAAGTGGCATTCATTATTTAAGTTTGAAAATGTTATGAAAGATGAATAATTGGGGTCAAGCAACTGGTAGTAATCATTGAGGTAGCAATTGGTAGGTGTCCTAGTAATATTTAGTAGTGAATGAAATTTTTAAAAGTCCTACAATATTTATTCACTCTCCATCTCATTATTGTCCTAGTTTCTAACATAAAGACACTAAAACAAGGAGGCTCTGATGGTGAAGCGAGAGAATATGCCTCAGCCTCTCTATGGGGTTTTGAACTCGCGATCCCCGACCAAGTTCAGATAACCATTTACCTGCATCTTGTAGTCTTTTCACACTAGGTATTTTTGTCATCATTGCTCATTTTGGAAGCTAACAAGTCAAACGTTGGAGTGGGGTTTATCTTCCGGGTATCGAGGTGTTTTCTGATGGATACTGGTCAACACTCGCATGCTGACATGGACGAAGAGCTTGTGGATTACTTTGCTGACCTGTATGAAGTCGTCCTAATTTGGATGGGAACGACACCTCAGCTGCCCACGATGGATCTACCAGTAGTTAGAGGGATACCAGTCTCATAGGTAGCAGACATTAGGGTTTTTTTAGAAGGGGGCTTTGAAAACCCTAGTTTAGAGGCATATGATAATACCTATCTTGATGGTCATCCATCACTAGGGTTTCAAAACTTCAGGGTATCTATGGATCCTCTTTCTCAGTCACATGTCATACTTCTGGTCCTATGGTGTTCATCATTACAATTCCTAGCATATTGCCTCAATCCCTGTTCGTCTTTGGCTCTCTCTTAATGAATTTTTTTATCAAGGAGGTATATTGGATCAATCATCCTTCGTCTCATATCCAGGCCCTTCTAGAGCTCCCTCTCACTCTATTACAACATAGATCCACCCCACTGAAGCAACGAACATCTTTCAGGGTATCCATATCTCCGCTTCGGTACAGACATTAGGATTTTTTGAAGGTCCTCCGGTCAATCTTCTAGACCGATTGTAGCTAAAAGCTAGGGCTAGCACTTCATTGAACCTTCCCTCTCAAGATCCTACAACAATGGAAGTTGCACCTCAGAGGAAACATGAAAAGAAAACCAAAAGTACCAAAATCAAAGAAAAAGCTAGGTTTCTCATGTTAGGAGAGTGTATTCGGCTCGATGAGGTTATGGACACTATAGAAAATTTCTTAGTTGGAAAGGTCATCGACAGAGAATACACCACAGCACATCTAAAAAAATGGGTGGTCGAAATCTGGGGGCAAATTCTTGATTCCTTACCGTTAGTTATGACCATGACTAGGGGTTGGTTCACCCTACGTTTCCATAGATCCAAACATGTGACTTCGGTCCTATCAAAATACTCGCACATCAAAATGATGTCAGTCTTACTGAAGCAGTGGTCATCGTTATTTGATATAGAACATGAACAATTGGGAGCAGGACCAATTTGGGTCAAACTACCTGGACTCCCTCTTCAATTCTGGACTAAAGATGTGTTCAAATGTGTTGGGAATTACATGGGCGTCTTCTTGGAATATGAAAAATCTTTCCAAGAATCAGGCAAGATAGCTTATGCTCACATTCTGGTACACCTAGGCACTCATGAAGGATTGGTCGAAAGCCTAAGATTGCAATGGCGGGGTATTATTCGTCCGCAGAAATTGGACTATGAGGGTGTCTCTTCCCTATTTCGTGGATTCCATGAGGTTGGACATACTTATAAGGATTTCCCCTCGCTTGCCAAAAATAAACTGGGTAGAGAATCGGCAACTGGGGATGTTGGACAGGGCACAAAAACTACCTTGATGAACCAGACGCCTCACAAGCCATCACCTTGCAAATACAAAGGTACTGAATCAGAAAAGTGAAGTACATCTCTAATACTCGTCCTCCAATCCTATCATCACCAGAGCCCATGCAGTTGCTGCAACATCCTCTTCGGGTATTGTTTCTTCCCTTCCTCCCTTTGAACCTTTTAGTATGCATGTATCGGATGTTACTAATATTTATCATCATACTAGGTTCATTTCTTTTAGGATTTTTTATGGTTCTATCTCATGTGCTCTGCCCTCTATGCTTGATTTTTTTCGGTCCCTTCCCCATCCATCCCTTGTCCCTATGGGGCCTCCGATCCTAGTGGATGGGATGCCTCTTTCGAATCCAACTCCAGCCACAGATATTTTCTGAGGTCATTAACCAAACAACCTGTTTCCATGGCATGTGGACTTGGATAGTTGTCCCCTCCCAAATTGAACAAACCTCACCGAGAAGACAATCACACATTTCAAAGGCCATTCAAGGGCCAACATGGATGTCATTGAAGGTAAGCAGTTATCACTAGATAGGGTTCTTAGAGCAAAAGGAAACCATGAGATGGTTTCCCGATGAAGTGTATCTCATTCAATTGTAGGGGACTAGCTAGCCTCGCCACGAAACTAGTCTTTAGGAGACTTTTAGATTTAGAAAAGGTTGATGTAATTTTTTTACAAGAAAAACTTGGGAGCAGTGATCAAATTTACTCCTTGTTGGAAGGACTTAAACTTGGATGGACCTTCCATGCATTGGATGTTCAAGGCAAATCTGGAGGTATAGTTGTAGGGTTTGATGGAAGAACCATGAAGTTATTAAATGTTTGGGGAAGGAATGGAGTTATAATGGCAGATATTTTCTTTGAAGAGTTAGGAATGGAACTTTGATACGTGAATATATATGGACCTTGTCACAGGTGTGCGGAATTCTAGGAAAATCTCATGAGATCCTCGTTTTTGCAAGCGGACAACGTCATCATTGGAGGGGATCTCAATTTCTCCATTGGTCATGTTGAATCATGGGTTAATCATTCCCAAATCGATGCCCTACCAAACTTCTTTACACAATTTTTGGAGGATCACCATTTGATTGACATACCTATGGCGCATTCGACATGGAGAAATAGGAGAACATGGGACACTATGCTCGCAAGGCACCTTGATAGATTCCTCATCAAGGATGCCCTTATGGACAAATTTGTGAAGATTAGACAATGGGTTGCCTCTGGTGGGATTTTGGATCACTCTCCCATTTACCTTGAGATCGTTGATGCCTCTCCTAAGCCAAAATCTCCTTTTAAATTCAATTCGACATGGTTGAGAGATGAGGGTTATCAGCTTATGGTTAAAAATACTTGGCAGGAAACTACTCTATCTAATTGACAGTCGGTGGCATAATATTTTGCAAAGAATCTTAACCTTCTTAAGAAGAATATGATCACCTAGGCAAAAGAAAAGAAAAAGAAGGATGAAGAAGCCCTCAAAAACATTGAAGATACTTTGGCCAGATTAGAAAACCATGTGGGAGGAGGTTTTGAATCTGTTGAAACAGAAGAACAATTCATTAAACTCGAAGTTGATCGTCTCAAACTCTTAAAAGATAGGGAGGAAAGTTGGTGACTCAAGAGCAGAGCCATCTGGCTTCAAGCAGGAGACGAGAATATGAAATTATTTTAGCAATTTTCCAAAGGGTGAAAAGCCAACAACACTATTTGGTCATTGGAAGACGAATATGGATATGTTATTCAATCTTTCAATGATCTTGCCAACCTGGGTATTTCACATTTTGAACACTTATTTGGAGCCCCATAGGAGGAAACTTTGGCTAAAACCAAGAGGATTGTTGGCCTTTTCCCCATATTTGTGGATGAGGAGGCAACAGATGCTCTCAATGCACTTGTGACCATGGGGAAACTTGAAGTTGTACTTAAATGGTTTAAAAAATACAAGAGTCCTGGCCCAGATGGCTGGCCTGTAGAATTTTACGTGACATTTTTTGAACTGCTTGGGCATGATCTCCTTAAGCTTATTGAGGAATGTTGTCAAAGTGGTAGGATGTATGATGCCTTCAATGCCACTTTTATAACCTTGATTCCTAAATCTGATAACCCTTATACTTTTGATGACTTCCAGCCCATTTCACTCTACAATTATATTTATAAGATCATTGCCAAAATCATCGCCAATCATATTAAGCCTATGTTATCCCTGCATATCTCACCTGGAAAATTTTATTTTCTTAATAATCAACAGATCTATGAGGCAATTGGGACTACTCAGGAAGGCCTTCGCTCTCTTAAAATCCACAAACTAAAAGGCATGATATTAAAATTGATCTTTCCAAGGCCTTCAACTGAACCAGCTGGTTGTATCTTAGGATGTTGGTAACTCATATTGGTTTTCCACATGATTTCATTATGTGGATTATGTGCTACCTTTCATTAGTTTCCTACAATATTCTCATTAATGGTTCAACCTCTAATTTCTTTCATGTTGAGTGTGGCTTGTGGCAGGGATGTCCATTATCCCCCCTTCTTTTTTTCCTGGTCATGGAAGGTCTAAGTAGATTAATCACTGAGGAGAAGTCTCATGGTAGAATCAAAGGAATCAAAATTGCAGAAAATGTCATTTTATCTCACTTTCTATTTGTGGATGATGTATTTATATTTCTAAATGGATCTCTCAGTGACTCCACCTCCTTTAATGTCATTCTTAACCTCTTCTACAAGGCTACTAGAATGGCTATCAATCAAGAGAAGTCCTCCATGACCACATTAGGATGTTCACAATATGAAATTGATTATGCTAATTAGAGATTTCCTTTCAAGGTCTTGGCCTTTGATGAAGGTCTCAAGTACCTGGGATTCTGCCTTAAACCCAATACATATAATATTGTTGACTGGTCATGGCTAGTGGCCAAGATAGAAAAGAGAATTAACATATGGCATCATCATTGGCTCTCTCGTGTTGGGTGACTCATCCTTATCAAATCAGTATTGGAAGCCACTCTGGTATATTGGATGTCACTGGCATGGATCCCCAAAGGTATTTTATCCATAATACAACAATTATGTTGCAGGTTTCTTTGGCGTGGAAGTAGGAAAGGCTGAACTTTCGCATGGATTGCATGGGAACATATAGCATTACCCAAAAAGTGGGGTTGATTGGGGATGAAGAACCTTGAATGTTTTTCCAAGGCCCTAACTACAAAACTGGGATGGAAGATGCTCACCTCAACTAGTCTTTTAATTGAAGTTGTCATTCAAAAATACATTAGCCCATGGAACCTACTTGATTGGAGTCGGCGTCCAAATTGGAATAGAAAGGATATATCAACCATTTGGAGAGTTGTTTTTAACTATATCCCATATATTCGTTTAGGACTTGCCTGGAAGGTGGGATCTGGAGATAAGGTATGAATTGGTTTGGATGCCTAGCCAGGGTGTGGGAATTCTCACCTACTCTTGCATGAACTTATCCACATTCTAGAGGCATCTGATATAAGGACCCTGAATCAAGTAGCAGATCTTGACATCACGACTATCTTTTCACAGGCCTGGAAGTCTGCTCATGATCTACATATCCTAGAACCATGGAATTAGGAGTGGAATGACTTCATCAATGCATTATCTAAAGCTCATATTAGAATTCAGGACCGGGTTGATGATCTTGCTTGGGTCTTCTGCAAATCAGGTATCTACTCCCCAAATTAAGGTTACCCTTACATATATATTGACCATGAGCCTCAAAATTTTATTTGGTGGTGGCATATGCTCTGGAAATCAAAAGCCTCGCCAAAGACAAAGTTACTTCTATGGTGTTTACTTCGCAATAAGGCCCCACATGAGACAACTTGCAAAGCGATCCTTTCAGGGTCCCATTTGGTACATCCTATGTAAGAATGACATGGGATCCATTGATCATCTTTTTCTTCACTGTCTCACAGTTATAGATCTATGGAACCAAGTATATCAATCATTGAATATTCCTTTGAGATGGGCAGGTGCATCGCTCCATGTTGCCTGGGAAGACTTGTGGAACAATTCTAATCCATCTAAACTCTGCAATCTTCTTTTACTAGTATGTTGGACCCTAGTGTATTTGGATTGGTCGGAACAAATATATATTTCAAGACTATGTCCCCAACTAGACGTTGTTCATTCCACATATCAAAGCCCTTTATAATTTTTTGTCGAATGAAGATCCTCGACATCAACACAGGACCATTGTGGCCAAAATTATAGACAAATTCATACCTTGGGCCTTCTTCAATGGATCGGTACAACAAAATGGTTGTGGGGAAGCTGTCATATTATATTTACATGATGAGTACTATTACAAAAGGTATATTGGCTTAGGATGAGGCACAAATAACTTTTCTAAACTTAATAGTCTCCACCATCTTTTGATTTTTGCACTTGAGAAAGGCATCTCTCGTATCAAGATTTTTGTAGATTCAAAGTTAGTCATAAAATGGCTCAATGTTCAAGGTAATTTCCATGTTCACACACTCATGAATTTATTGGATGAAGTCCTTTCACTAAAATCTCACTTTGATTTTATCTGTGCTCGTCATATTTATAGGGAAAGGAATTAGCCTTCCAACATCCTTTCCAAGGAGGCAACATAGCAACCTCGTGGTTATTGGATGATCCATGAGTACAATAGGCATGAATTGATTAACATCTTTGTCGATGGAGAAGCGGGAAGATGGCTCTCGACGCGAAGGAGAATAAGGATGACTCGACATGGTTGCAATACTGTGCAGCAGATGGTAGTCCAGGACAGACCCACGTAGCCCGCATGGCTTGAGGCTACTGTTTCACCCTAATCTGGCATTAGCACTCCAATTTTGAGTTTTTACCTTGTTACTGTGCCGTTTCTACCATCTCTACTTCGCACCCTCCGTCTAGTTTTGGATCTCTTTCGCTTTCACCCTGCAGTTTCTTGGCGGCTACAGGCAGCTGGCATTTCCAAGTCCCCGACAGCTATGGACCTCAATCTTGTTGATTACTCGGAGGACCCACTGCCAGAGGGAGCTATCTGGTCATCCCCACATACCACTAAGGAGGATTGTGTTCCATTTAGCAGCAAACTGAATGAGGCCATTGGCGACCTTCCTCCAATCTCTAGGCCTTTCATCCACCTGGTTATCCTACCGGATGACCTCCTGACCTGGCCGTCCCTCTCCATTCCGCCATCGTCACCTTCCTCATGAGGGTTTGTTACCGGCTACCTAAACCCTAACCCCCCACAGTCCTGGGCTGGTCCTCCTCACATCCCCTCTTCATGTGGACCCTCATCTGTTGTGCTCAGCTCGTCAGCTCCTTCAGCCTCAATGACTCTGTCCTCATCTCATCTTCCCCTCCCACCTTCTGGATGTTTCACTAACATTCCACCCCTATCGTACGCCCTCCCATCTGCACCCTCCCCTTGCCACGAGGTCCCCCCTGTCTCTGGGCTAAGTTCTAATCCAAATTAGACCTTATCTGTGGAAGTGAGGCCTCGTAAGAAGGCTTAGTGCTTTAGATCTAAAATTGACGACATCTTTTTGCAGCTTGAGGAAGATATTCAACTGGCGGACTCCATGGACATTGCCGACAGAGTCCTGGTCGGAAGGATTCATGGACAAAACCATTCTGCGAAGCGTTTAAAAGCTTGGGCTTCTGAGGTCTGGGGGCATCACCTAGCAGACCTTCCTACTATCCAGACCTTTGTGAGGGGCTGGTCCGCATTCAAGTTTGCTAGGCCGGATCATACCAACTGGGTATTATCATCTTATTGGCACTTCGAACATGCGCCCATTCTCTTGAAGCGTCGGTCACCCTCTTTGATCTAGAATCAAAGCAGATAGGGTCAGCCCAATTTGGATTAGATTGCGAGGGCTCCCCCCTCACTTTTTGTCGGAGGAAATCTTCAAGTGCATTGGTAATTCCCTCGGCACATATATGGGTTATGACAGATACTACCTCTCTACTGGTAAGATGGCTTATACCAGAGTCTTGGTGCATATGGACACAAGAGGGGGATTGCAGGAGCACATCACCATCCAATGGCAGACCTATACAAGGGAGCAAATGCTGGATTATGAAGGAGTGCCCTACAGATGCCGACGCTGCCACAAGGTCAGCCATGTGTTTAGGGACTACCCGCTGAATGCCAAAGGGGGGATAGAGGTCTCATGAAATTTCTCAGAATACCGACACCTCTCAGGATCTCTCCCAGCATGCAAAGGAATTCAAGGAGCAGCCACCGCAAGCTACAGCTGAGGAAAGTAGGGAGACGAATCAAGGTCCCAAGAAGAATCGGGGAAAAGCTCCACTTCGGCCACCCTCTCCTCCACTGACGAGAGCTCGGGTGGCTTCAGGGGACACTTTCACCACGGGTATGGAATTCACTTCTCCCCCTTTTTCTTTCTCTGTATCTGATATACTTTCATCTACATTCTCGCATTCACATGTTAGTGTCCCTCCCCCTATGAATGTCCCACCCCACTCATCTTCATTCTCCCCGGTCTCCCTTCCCCTCTTCGAACCCTCCCGGCAAACCCTCATCAATAAACATTGTTCCATTGCGCCATCTCCCCCTGTTTACCCCTCACCTCAGCCTTCCTTTCTAGTGGCCCCTTCTTCCCTGCATCCCACTTCCCCCCCCCCGCACCGACCATCGCTATCCTATGCGCTCTAAGTTCCGAACACCTGGCCACGATGCAGTAGGGTTTGGGGTGGTTTCTTTTCCCTATCTTCCCAAGCTCCCCCGAGGCTGACCCTCCTCTCTAACCAGGGCTAAAAATCAAGCTGGGGAGGAGATTGCTACGGGTAAATAGAAAACTCTTTCTTGGGGTCTTAGAGTAGAGAAAACCCTATCTGCCCCCCCATGAGGCTACTCTCCTACAACTGTCGTGGGATGGCTAGTCCGTGGAAAAAACTAGCCCTGAGGTGCTTATTCTCTTCAAAAGTTGTTGACATCATTTTTCTCCAAGAAACCCTTGGTCTAGCTTGCTCTATCTCCTCTCTCCTTGAATCCTGGCTCCCGAGCTAGACTTTTCACTCGCTTGATGCTATGGGTCGATCTGGAGGGGTTACCCTGGGCATATGTACTCGCTCCATCAAACTGACTAATGTCTGGGGTGGCAATGGCTACCTGGGAGCGGATATCTTCTCATCTTCCCTAAAAGCCAGCTACAGGGTCCTTAACATATATGGCCCCTGTCAAGATAGGGCTGACTTCTGGAGGAAGCTGCTATCTTCATCTATCATGCAATGCGACAATCTAATCCTTGGAGGGGACCTGAATTTCTCTATGTGGTTTGCGGGATCATGGGGACAACAGGCATAAGTGGACTCTCTGTCTATATTTTTTGAGAATTTGCTGGAAGATCACAACCTTATAGACATCCCTTCAGCTAAAATACAGCCCACCTGGAGAAACAATAGAATAGGGAAGGCCAGCATGGCCAGAAGGCTAGATAGATTCCTCATCAAAGAAGCTCTGGCTAGTAGTGGCATCCACATCAGACAATGGGTTGGCTCGAGATGGTTATCATACCACAGGCCCATCTACCTAGAAAGACAAGATGTGATCAAAAAACCCAAGGCTCCCTTTAAATTTAACTCCACCTGGTTAAAGGATGCTGGTTACATGAAGGTAGTGGGTGACTTCCGGAAGGCTCACCCAGTGGACACAGAGGGCAACATAGTAGAAGGGTTTGCTCACAACATCCAGGCATTGAAATCCCTCTCAAAAAAATGGGCTCAAAGGAAAAGGGAACAAGAAGAACAACTGCTCAAAACAACAGAGGAGGCTATTGCTACCTTGGAAGAGGGTACTGGAGGAATTATAGACTCCTAGGAACAAAAGGAAAAGATGGCCTCTCTTCTACATAAAAGGATACAAATTCTAAAGGACAGAGAAGAGAGTTGGAGACTCCGTAGTCGTGCTATATGGCTCAAGGAAGGAGATGAAAACACCAAATTCTTTCACAAGCATGCAAATGGGAGAAAGGCGATCAACACAATCTAGGAACTCAAAAATGGTCAAGGGCTCCCAGTGAAATCCTTCAGTGAATTGGCAGGTCTGGCGAATACACACTTTAGGGGCATCTACAAGGAACCTCCCATTGCCACCCTGGCCGAAGTCATACACATTGCATAGTCTTTTCCCAGGTTCGTGGATCAGGAGGCAGAGCAAGACCTTACAAAGGAGGTAACCCTTGGAGAGCTAGAAGCAACCCTTAAATGGCTAAAGAAGGACAAGGGTCCAGGACCGGACGGATGGACAATAGAATTCTACACTGCTTTCTTCGACATTCTAGGGTTGGATCTCTTAAGACTGATAGAAGAATGTCGTAGGAAGGGAAGGATGTGGGAATGCCTCAATTCCAAATTCATAGCACTTATTCCTAAATCTGATAACCCCTCAACCTATGATGACTTCAGGCCTATATCCTTGTGCAATTGCATATACAAGATTATTGCAAAAATCATCGCCAACCACCTTAATCATATCCTGTTTGCGCACATTTTCCCTGAGCAATTTTCTTTTTTACAGAACAGAAAAATCCATGAGGCTGTAGGCATAGGTCAGGAACTCCTTCACTCTGTTCAGACCAAAAGTCTCAAAGGAATGGTTTTGAAAATCGACCTTTCCAAAGCCTTTGACAGAGTCAACTGGCTTTACATCCGCATCCTGTTAACCCATCTAGGCTTTCCCTACTCTTTCATCAAGTGGATCATGTGTTGCATTACAAACATTTCTTACAGTGTACTAATTAATGGCTCTACATCTCCCTTCTTCCATGCAGAAAGAGGGATGAGGCAATGTTGCCCTCTTTCTCCTCTACTCTTTTTACTCATTATGGAGGGCCTTAGCAGAACTATTGGAGCTGAACACAGACAAGGGTGAATAAGGGGAATCAAAATCACAAAAGAATGTATTTTAACCCATTTATTATTTGTGGACGATGTGCTTGTCTTCCTTAATGGAGGTATTGGAGACATCACATCCTTCCATCGTACCCTGGGCATTTTCCTAAAAGCTACGGGTGTGGTCTTAAATGAGGAAAAGTCCACTATCATTGCCACATGTTGCTCTCAACACGAATTACAGTTTTCTCTCCGGAGATTTGCCTTTGCAGAAGCATCACTCGAAGAAGGACTAAGGTATCTTAGATACAGGCTATAACCACATGGCTACAAAATCACAGATTGGACTTGGCTCATTACAAAAGTTGAGAAGAGACTAAATATCTAGTATCACAAATACATGTCCAGAGCAGGGAGGCTAGTCCTCCTTAAAGTCCTTCTGGAAGCAACATCGGTATATTGGATGTCATTGTCATGGATCCCTCAAGGCATTCTGGCCCGTCTACAAAACATTTGTTGTCGTTTCATATGGAAAGGGAAACAGTCTGGGAGAATCTTTGCATGGGCAAAATGGGAGTCTTTGGCTCTACCAAAGCAATGGGGAGGATAGGGGATCAAGTGGCTAGATATATTCTCAAAATAATTGGTAGCAAAGTTAGGATGGCAATTACTCAAGAACCACAGTTTATGGACAAAGGTGGTCGTCTCTAAGTATATATCCCCCTCTAATACCATTGACTGGATTAGACAAGACCACAGGAATACTGCCAACATATCCGTTATCTGGAAGGCAGTCATAAACACTAAGGAGCTCATCCAAAATGGATTGACATGGAGGATCTGGTCAGGAGCACAGGTGTGGTTAGGCATAGACCCCTAGGTGGGGTGCGGCAATGTACACAGGCTATTCGAGGAGCTGAGAACACACCTTTTGGAACAAGGCATTTTGCACATCACTCATATTGTTGATGATGTACACTCCTCTCTGTTTCAGTAGGCCTAGAAATTAGTGCACAATCTAAATTTACTTCAATGTTGGCAACAGGAGTGGCAGGATTACTCAAGAGCATTAACCGAGGCCCATATACGAATATCAAAGGGGGATGATGAACTTATTTGGGTGTTTGCCAAATAAGGAGTATACTCCCCCAAGATAGGATATCAGGTGCTGATAGAACCTTATAAGCCACCAACCTCGGAGCATTGGTGGAAACATTGGTGGAAGAATTTGTGGAAGCTGAAGGCAGCACCCCGAACGAGACTCCTTATGTGGTCCATTCTCCGGAAAAAGGTTCCAACTGGTGCCAACCTGATGAAACGATCCTTCTTAGGCCCCTTCTGGTGTAACCTTTGCAGGAGCGGAAGTGAAGACACAAACCATCTTTTCCTATTCTATTCGAGCACACAAGAGCTTTGGAACAACCTCCTTACTTCACTCTCCTACTCACACAGATGGCAGGGTACAAATTTTGCAGACACATGGAATCGTTGGTGGACTTTAGCATCTGATAAAGAAAATAACATCCCTCTCCTCATATGTTGGGCCATCTGGATATCCAGAAACCAAATTATCTTCCAGCAAAAGGACCCCCATTAGCCCTCCATAACTACCAGAATCATAGCCGACTACAGCTTTATTCCTTATGAGGGTACCCAACCATCTCATAGATTATAATTCCGGAAGCCATCAACACCTCCCAGCCATGGGCTTACTTTGATGGGTCGGCTCAGGAGATTGAATGTGGAGGGGGTGCAATTCTACACCTATATGAAACGCACTCCTACCAAATACAAATGGGATTGGGCAGAGGGACCAATAACTATGTTGAGCTTCTTGCAACCAAAAACCTCATTCATTATGCATTGATCAAAAACTGTCTGCATTTACAGCTATTTGGTGACTCTAAAATAATATGCAACTAGATAAACAAAAAATCACAATGCAATGCATATTCTCTAAAACATATTCTGGAGGAAACTCATAGACTCATAACAAATTTTGACTCTTTCTCTTGCCTCCACATCTATAGGGAACGCAACTCAGCTGCTGACCACCCATCCAAGGAAGCAACGCTCAGGGATGATGCTACTTGGTTGATTCAAGAGGAACGCAACGACAACTCTTATCAGTATTATCACAGGCCGTTTATAGACCCCAGAGCATAAACAGACTTTTTGGATCTGACTCTAAATTTAAATGATCATATGTAAATATTCATATAGTTTTTATGTTTTTTACTTCAGTACTGGTCTCTCTGTGAAGAGCACATCAGCATTTACAAATGCTTATTTTTATAACGGCTCCACCTCTGAGGTGGTACTCCAGCTTTAAAATTTTGGATCGATAGGTATGGCTTACCATATGAATATGCTCTGCATCTACAAAGTGTAATTTTCTTATTAATAAAGGAAATTACGACTTTTTCCACAGGAAAAAAAATGGGCATGAATTTTTCCAATTTTTCAATGGACCATTTACTAAGCAGCATCAACAAGGGGCAGCATTGACCTGATTATTACATTTTTGATCTTGGACCTTTTTTTATGTTCATATGTATCTTTCTATATCAATTTTAGACTCTATACTTATCTTTTTTTGTATTAGCTACTCTGTAAGAATTTCATCTACAACATTGTACAGACCATCATAGACTTTTTCAATATGTGGCAAGGCCACCAATTTTCGCATATGCTTCACTGAAGCATCTAAAATATGTAATTTTCAATATTTCATATAATGAAAGTTACGATTTTTCCTTGGCAAAAAAAAAGACACTAGAACAAAGTAGTAATGTAATAATAAATAGAATAGAAACATACCTTTTATCTCTACCATCATTATCTTTAACTATATCTCTTTTATTTCGCTCCATTTTCCTTGATTTCACGATATGAATTAGATATTATACATAGAAATAATTTTTAAAAATAGTCAATTAGGGTTATCTTGGGTAATTGGGCATAATGGTTGTTATCGCCCCCACCAAGGTTCAAATTCCTGAGTGACATGATGATGAAAATTATTTTTGTAATGGCTACATACCTATTAATATTGTTGTATTGACCCCCACTCTCATCTTGGGGATAATTAATTAAAAAAAAAAAAAAAACTAGAAAATGCAAAGAAACCATATGCATAGCACATGATTTTGAAACTATTTGCCCCCCCCGCCCCACCCCTTCCTGAATAGAATTTGCAAGGAAAAAACCTTGGTAGCAGGTTTGGTAAGATTATATAAACTGAAAAATTTAGAACAACAAGTATTATTGACAAGATGATTCATTGGCCTCATTCGTGTCAACTCACAAAATCAAATTGTTGACAATTAACAATGGAATTTTTGTCAAAGGCCATAGTTCCACGTAACAAATGGAACTATGATTACAGATCAGTCATTGAATTAACGCGTGATCATGACAATTAAATCAATGGGGATCCACAAGTATATGGAATATCCACCGAACACATACACACACACACTCACACATTATCGTTCAAGATAATTAATCGCAATTAACTAGAGCCACTAAATTTCATTAGAACTCCATTTTAAAACGATGTGCTATGAATAAACCATTCAATCCAAAACCCATATGCCTATAGATGTGGAAGTAACTCCACTGCAATAAAATATAGAAAGTGAACCCAGCTCGTTGTGCTCACTCAGTAACACAGTCACATAATTTAAAACCAAAACCTGCAACAAGTAATAAATGTGGCATGGACTGAAAAATTACTATCAAATATTCAAGATAAATAAACTTATTAGGTTATAATTCTTGTTATTATGCATTTTTTTGCTTCTTATTAAGTTTTTATGGTTAGAGGAATTACTTCTTCATTTTGAGTTTGAGTTTAGAGCTCCCTAGCAAATAGGAAAGCCTTCCAAAGACTTAGTGTAGAACATTAATAGTAACCAATAAATTTTAGCACTCTAAAAAAAATGCATAGCTTATGAACAATTAGAATCACATGAAATGTAATCAAACATGAATTGCATCATGACCACTCCAGTATGAATGTGAAATATCAGCATGACATTGTTCAACGGCAAAATTTGTCCAGATGTGATTAATTATGGTTGTTTTTTTAAATAAACTTTTTATTTATTTTAATCATTCTGATTGCATATATTCTAATAATTGTTTAATCATTTTTCTATTTGATTTGAAGTCAATATTGAAATCTCCAATAATTATAAAAATATAAACATTATGCATTAATTGTGCTCTTGCCATTGCAATTGTTTCAATTATCATTGAAACAATTGCAAGTTGTAGGAATTTACAGAGTAAGTTCCTCAAACAGAACACCAAAGGACACCGCTCACAAATAGATCACAGATCAATACACCAGTATTCTTAACGTGGTTAAAACCCTCAAAGAGGGAAACAGTCCATGGCCAAAGCCAACACAACCACTTCAGGCAATTTATTAATAAAAGAATGAAAATTTACATAAGCTTCTCTCATGAATGGTTCATTGATTCTGGAGCTTCTTATCACATGGCCAAAAACAAAGCCATGTTTTCTTCTTCAAATGATTGTAACACCAAAAATATATATGTTGGTGATGATATATCTCTCAGTGTTGTAGGGACTAGAACTGTTCATATAGACAATGGTCAATTTAATGATGTATTATGTGTTCCAACCTTATCCTGCAACCTTCTATCTGTATATCAGATAACTCATTCAAGTGAAGGTAAAATCGTTGAATTTTCACCTCACGATGTTGTAATTAAGGACCTAAGAGATCCTAGATAGATTTTAGCTACTGGAATTGTTGATGATTCTACAAGGTTGTATAAGTTTAACAACTTTGGGTCATCAAATCTTCCCTCGGTATTTGTTGCTCATAATGATGAAGTGAGAAAACTTTGGCATGAGCGATTTGGTCACTTAAACTATCGCTCCCTTCAGAATCTATGTAAAGAAAATCTGGTGAGAGGTTTTCCAATGGTATCTTGCAGAGATGGTGCTTATTTCGAATGTGTACTCAGAAAACATCATTGGGATAGTTTTGAAAAACGTGCCTCTTGGCACGCCTCAACCCCTTTATAGCTTGTGCATAGTGATTTATGTGGTCCACTTCCAGTTGTTTTATTTTCTGGCTACAAGTATTTCTTAACTTTCATTGATGATTTCTCCAGACGCACTTTGGTATACTTCTTAAAACTCAAGAGTGAAGTATTTAACATGTTCTTGGCCTTTAAAGCCTTTGTTGAAAAAAAATCTAGACATAAATTCTTAAGCTAAGATTTGACAATGGCAGAGAATATGTTAACAACAAATCCATCAAGTTTTGCAGTGAGAATGGAATTCAAATGCAACATACTGTTCCATATGCTCCACAACAAAATGGTGTAGTTGAAAGGAAGAATCACACCTTAAAGCAAATGGCTAATTATATGCTTCAATCTAAAGGACTTAGTCTTAATTTTTGGGCAGAAGCAATTAAATGTGCAAATTACATAGTAAATTTTACTCCCACTAAGGTTTTAAATAATATCACTCGAGAAGAAGCATGGAGCTCAATTAAACTAGATGTAAGTCACTTTCGTGTTTTTGGAAGTGAAGCATGGGCCCATATTCCAGATGAGAAACACAAAGCTTTATAACCTAAGAGTGAAAAATGTATTTTTGTTGGATATTCTGAAGATGTCAAAGGATATAGACTTATTACACTTAAGTCCAAAAATTTTATCATTAGAAGAGATGAAAGTTAGCTGAAAATATATTGGCCTACAAACCTAATTCGGTGGATGTGCCACCTCTCTCTATCCCTTCTACTTCTGAAAATATTTCTTCTTCAGATGATGATAGCGAGGATGACAATCCTCCCCCACCTTCTTAGGATCCTCCTTCAACTCCTCAGCTTCCAAAATGGGTCTGTGCTACTCAGGAGGCAGCAGGTGCTCTTGCCAGTGATCCTATAGATCAGCGATGTACATGTTCTCGGTTCGATAGAGCCTCTTCTTTATTGGCTCAAGCTTCAGTGAATTATGATCCTGACACCTTTGCAGAAGCTTCAGGCCATCCAGATTGGGACGTAGCTATGAATGAAGAATATCATTCATTATTGGCAAATGATACATGGGATCTTTTTCCTCTACCAAAGGAACGAAAACTTGTTAGATGCAAATGGGTTTACAGAACCAAGTATGGACCAGATGGAAAAGTTGATAAACATAAAGCTCGTCTTGTTGCTAAGGGTTTTTCACAAGTAGAAGGCATTGACTATACTGAAAGCTTCTCCCCTGTTGCCAAAATGAACTCTATCCGCCTTGTTCTTTCCCTTGCTGCCTCTTTCAAATGGGAAGTCCATCAGATGGATGTTAAATCTGCTTTCTTGCATGGGACTTGCATGAAGAAATCTATATGAAACAACCTACTGGCTTTATACAAACAAACTCCAGCCTTGTATGTCAGCTTAAGAAATCCCTTTATGGTCTCAACCAAGCCCCTCGGGATTGGTATACCAAAATGGATAGCTTTCTTTTAGAAACTGGCTTTTCTAGGTGTCATTCTGACAATACTGTCTACACCAAGAAAGTGGGCAAGTCCCTTATCATTTTTGTTCTTTATGTTGATGATATTATCCTTACTGGTAGTGATCCCAACCTTATAAACCATGTGAAGTCCAGCCTTAAAAAGAAGTTTGAAATGACAGACTTAGGACACTTGCATTATTTTCTTGGTCTTCAAGTCTTGCAATCCAAAAAAGGTATATCCCTTTCCCATTCCAAGTATGTCTGTGATCTTCTACACCATTTTCACATGGAAGACTGTAATCCAGCCCCTTCTCCCTTTCAGTCTGGAGCCAAACTTTCAGTCACTTCTACTTCGCCTGAAGTTGATGCTACCTTAGACCATCAACTTGTAGGAAAACTTTTGTATCTAACCCATACTCATCCTGACCTTTCCTTTTCGGTTGGCCTTATTGCTAGGTTTATGCAAAACCCACATGAAAGTCATTGGAAAGAAACTAAAAGAATACTTTGTTATGTTCGATGTACAGTTCCGTTTGGGATTCATTGCAGTGCAGAAGCATCTCCTCTGTTAGTTGGTTTCATTGATTCCGATTGGGCTGGTGACCCTGATGATCAGAAGTATACTACAGGTTATGTGTTCACTCTTGGTTCAGGACCTATTACATGGGCTTGCAAGAAACAAAGTGCCATTTCTCTTTCTTCAGCAAAATCAGAGTATCATGGTGTCATAGAAGCTAGTAAGGAAGCCTTGTGGCTTCATCAGATCCTGTCAAAGTTTGGCTTTCAGCAGCAGCATCCTGCTACACTTTGGTGTGATAATCAAAGTGTCATTCAACTATGCAAAGATCCAATCCAACATCAGTGCAACAAACACATTGAACTGCACATGCACTTCATTAGAAATCTCATTCATGACCATGTTCTTGAAGTGCAATATTGTTCAACAAATGATCAAGTTGCAGACATCTTTATAAAGGCTCTCACAGAGGTGAAGTTTACTAAACTTCAATTTATGGTTGGAGTTCAGGAAGTTGTCACTAAGGGGGGATAGGCTTTAATGCCTCCTTCCTTCTCCTATTGTGTCATATTTGTACATCCTTCAATCCTATCCCAAGTTGTTCTTAAGGGGGGATGTTAGGATATTCCGACACATAGGAAATAGTTAAGTATAACTTGGTCTAGTGTAGAGTTAGGTAAAGTGTGTTTCTTTACTATGTACTTTTGTAACTTACAATCTGACGGTCACGATATGTAGTGATCTGATGGTTCATTCTCTCCTCGGTATTACCGACACTTGATCCATGGCTTAACACCCGATTGGTCCATGATCTCTATTTAAAGAGCATGGAGGGTCATTTGTAGGGTAACTGTTCATGAGAGAAGCTTATGTAAATTTTTCATTCTTTTATTAATAAATTGTAACACATAATACATCATTAAATTGACCATTGTCTATATGAACAGCTCCAGTTCCTACAACACTAAGATATCTATCATCACCAACATATATATTTTTGGTGTTATAATCATTTAAAGAAGAAAACATGGCTTTTTTTTTTGCCATGCGATAAGAAGCTCCAGAATCAATGAGACACTCATAAGAATGAGAAGAAAAATATACATTTATTGCATATCCAGACTGGGATGCTTGACAACCACATGCAGAAAGTGTTATTTCTGAAGATGAAGTTGAAGTTGAAGAGTGCTCCAAATGGATGTTATGCTTCTTCATTGTTGCTTCCAAGGCTTCCATCTTCTTAAACCATTTGGATTCTAAGTGGCCATCTCGATTACAAAACTAGCAATGTCTATCAGTCTTCTTCCCTTTGTTTTTATTTGCCTTATCATTTTATTGAAATGGTTTTTCATTTTGAGACTGAAATTTCTTAGGACCCTTGTTTGGTTTAGGACCATTCTTTTTGGGATACAACTTCTTAGGATTCGCTGCTGAGCAGCTATGGCTTTCTTATAAGAGTTTCCAAGATTAAGAAGACCAAGATGTAAGAGTTTTTCTTGTTCTCTTATTAAAGAATCACAAAAGGCACCAAAGGAAGGGGACTTGTAGTCTTGTCCTTGAGAAATGAAGGCTTCTCTTGTAGAATTAAATGTGGAAACAAACACAGAGTAGGCAGGTCCCAACTTAGTAAGAATGGAATAGATAAGGCTACCATCTTCTTTCTTAACCTTAACACCTTCCAAGAGAAGTATAAGGGTATTGAACTTGGAAAAAAAATCTTCAATGGAAGAAACATTATTGGGGTCCAACGTAAGCAACTCATTTTCAAGTTGATGGGCTCCAATTTCATTTTTAATTCCAAAAACTTTAGTGAGTTGTTTCATTGCTTCATTGGAGGTATCAAGTTCTACGATATGGAATCTAAGGTCTGGATAAATAGACATCCCTATCAACCCACATGCTTGATCTTGCCTATTTTCCCATTTGGCTGCCTTATATTCATCTTTAGGTTTGGTTTCTTGGCCTAAGGCTATTTTGTAAAGACCTTTACTTCTAAGTAAATCCACAATGTAGGACCACCATTGGAAGTAGTTGGTGCTGTGAAGAATAACTTGGCATGGACTTTCCATTTTAACAGAAACTGAAGTTGTAGATGCTGAAAATAATTTTTCCAATGGAAAGATATCGAAAAAATAGGTTGATTAAAAAAAAGGCTCTGAAAACGGCTTCTGGATGAAGAAGTTATGGCTTTTTGAATAAAAGTTGTTGAAAATGCCGACGAAGTGTGTGAATGTGAGGAAATGAATGATACTGTTATATTTAAAAAAAAAAAACTCCCCCCTTTCCAAACATAAATCTAATTAGCTCACTTTTAAAAAAAATTATGCGACTCACTTTTATAAATAAGTGAAAGTCACTTTTACAATGGTACTTTATGAGCTACCCACTAAATTGTAACTTAAATAAAAGATAAAGAGACTTTAGAATTATAAGTGACTCACTTTTTATAATGGGTGAGAACACTTTTACATAAAGTAATTTTAAAACATAGCTACATGTGCTTTTTGAAAAAGTCACTCAATAAAATGAAAGACTTGAATCCAAGACCTTTATTCTCATAAAGTAACTTTGGACCATAGTCACTGAAGCTTTGGGGTGTGTGCTTACTTGAGAAAGCTTTTTTTTGCCTACAAAAAAAAAACACAAAACCCAACACGAACATACAAAGAAAAAACAAACCTTATGGCTTGAAGTTAGCTTTACCTGGAAACTAAATATTTTCCTTATGTTTCTGATTTTCCGAGATCACACTAAGGCGTTGCAGAAAAGAACATACGCATGAGAAAAAAGCTTCGTTTCTTATTTTCCCAGATCACATAGAGTTGCAGGGCAAAGAGCATATGCACAAATGAAAGGTATAGATCCGATAATACAAAAACAGAGAGCAAAATAAACTGAAATAAACAGAGAGAAAATAATTAAAAACTGCAAATAAACATTGTATACCTCCAAATCTTAAAAATGACATAGTTAGGGCTACCGGAAACCTTTTCGCATCAAACGAAAGGACTTTCTCACTGGAACAGATGCTCCTAACACAATAGGGCATTCCTCTCGGCTTGAAAGTAGTCACAAATAGTAGATCTAGGAAACGACTATCGGATGCAGTTCTGTCGGCTTCAAATTTGGATCACCAACAGATGCAGCCCTCAAATAGCTCTGATACCATGTAGGAATTTACAGGGTAAGTTCTTTAGACAGAACACCAAAGGACACCGCTCACAAACAGATCACAGATCAATACACCAGTATTCTTGACGTGGTTAAAACCCTCAAAGAGGGAAATAGTCCACGACCTGAACCAACACGGCCACTTCAGGCAATTTATTAATAAAAGAATGAAAATTTACATAAGCTTCTCTCATGAATGGTTACCCTACAAATGACCCTCCATGCTCTTTAAATAGAGATCATGGACCAATCGAGTGTTAATCCACGAATCAAGTGTCAGTAATACCGAGGAGAGAATGAACCGTTGAATTGTAAGTTACAAAAGTACATAGTAAAGAAACACATTTTACCTAACTCTACACTAGACCAAGTTATACTTAACTATTTCCTATGTGTCGGAATATCCTAACACAAGTGGAACAACATATACATTTAGTATGCATATTCAACATTGGAAATAGAGATCTCATAAAAAAACTTCAATTCTATTATTGCAAATGTTCTTTGTTGATATGACCACTATGGTTTTTTCTATGCAAGTATGCCATGAAGACAATTTGATATGTTGAATTTGAGTTTGTAAAATTCATAACTTAATGGTGGATGGTTTACAAGTGTTTCTTGCATACAAAGAATCATAGTACTAATGAGATCTTCATCATGTGTAATGGCATCAGCATGATTATATAGACTTTGTGTATTCAAGCTTGCAATTGATAAAGTAATTGCATTTGCTATTGGATTTTGTATGTATTCTGGTTTCTACGATGCATGAGTTGTTAACCATTTTGTTTCTTCTAATATTTTCTTATTCAAATGAAAGTTCTTTTGTGTTAGTTTCTCATGAAGATAAAATGACTACATTTTTTTAACACATGATAATGTTGTGTACACTAGTCCATGTGATGATATACTGCTTGGATCAAATGCAATCCCATCTAACGTTAAGCCATGTGATTGATGTATTATTCTAACACAAGCTAATTGTATCGGAAATTGTTTCTGTACTATAATTTTAGATATTTTTCTATGAGATGCCAATCGTTTTGAAATACATAGTATTGGGGTCCAATTTAGTGAGATGTCTTTGTCATATAGTTCATTGGGTTCCAATTTAGTGAGATTTCTTTGTCATATAGTTCATGATACTTGCTTCTTTGCAACTTAGCAATCTTTGTATTTATAAAATCTATCCAAATTGCGCCAATATTTTTCCTATCTTTTGTATACCTTTTGCATATTCCATTAGTTCCATTAGCAAGTTCATCCTCTATATTATAGTTTCCTACACATAGCTCAATGACGACATTGAATTTGATTAGAATTTTTGGTGGAAACCTCATTGTTTTCTCAAATGGCACATCACCTATTTCTTTGCTTTCATCTTCGTCAATTGCATCAAGAACTATTAGTTCTTCCTTTACATGTAACAAAAAATTTTCATTGTGCTTTTTTACATCCTTATTCCTATAAAATAGGTAAGGAAAGAATGGATCTATTGGAGTAGGTTTATGGAAATTAGCGTTTATGTATTCTATGTCTTTATCATATTGTTGATTCACTCACATTCAGTTAAGGATTTCATTGAATTTTGTGTCTTTTTGGTGTATTTTCGTATGCAATTCATAAAATATTATTTTTCTTTCCAAAAATCATATGGTGTTTTATCTCTTTCCAGGATTTGATATTCAAAATTAGAGAATCTTTAATGGGTTTCCCTTGAAATAAGTCACCTAAATATATCATATCAATATTTCTAAAATAAGCCAATATGCTATGATTTATTTCTAGTAAATGTTTATCAAATTGGTACAAGAAGGTTGCACCTATCAAGGATGCCTCATCAATAAGCAATACTCAAAGTTATTTACAATGTTTTGTTAATGCGTCTAATTTTTCACTTTTAAGCAGAAAATATTCTGATTTGTTGAATAGAAAATAGAATGCAAAATGTAATGTTATACCACTTGGATTGAATGTTTCCTTCCATATATACATTGTTACAATTCCTTTTAGTGAAGTTGGGTCATATTCCAACATGTTGTTGTACATGCAGATTAGAGATTGGAAAATTGCTTAAATTGTAGTAAACATTTTTCCAATACCCATACTATCTATCAAAAATACATGTATTTTTTTATCTAGATTTGTTTTTTTTATTTGTCAATATTTATTTCACTATTTTTACTTATATGTATTCAATTGTCTCATTGTTTTATATTATTTCACATCTTCTAATATTTTTGGTTGTTTAACGATTTGGTAAGGTCTCTCAACTATGATTTTGCATTTATGGCCTTTTGAAAATATTCAAAATCAGATTTTATGCTATATTCTTGCTAACGTGTTTTGATATCTATTTCTTGAGGTATATCTCTATCAAACACCTTGCTATTTTTGTTTTCAATTTTAGTTGTTGTGTTGTCAAAATCAGTTGATATTTTTATAATTTTGTTTGTTAACTTTTGTTCATTGCATTTTATCACTTCTTTAAATGATAGATATGCATTTTTCCAAGTTGAATGTTGTTGCTTAAAAATGTTATCGTCAATACGATACGAGACATACAACATCAATCATTCTCTGTAATATTTATCGGAGTTAGTATGCTTATTATATTTCACATATCTCATAACATATGGTTTCTCAAAATTTATTCTCTTCTTGCCTTGTATTGTACAACATGTTGCAAATTCCACTAAACATATATGTTCAATATTTTATGGTCGTTATACATAGTGATCGATGATTGAAAAAGATGTTGTGTTTTCTTAATCATATGGTTCATGTTCCAGTTCTTTTGGTCTCTTTAGTACAAATGCTCAATCATTAGTTGTTGAAGTATTAATGAATATAAATTTTATTGAGCTAACATTCAATGGTAATAACAATACTATATATACAACTTATTCTGTAGACATTTGTTGTAAGTTCAAAAAATATGTCCCAAGTATTGCAATTGATCTATGACATCACCATCATTTTTTTGAAAATCATTTCATATACATGTAAAAATTGATGTCATTGTTCTATCTAGTTTTGTCATGTATGAACTACAATAAGTGGTTGTAGCATAAGAGTCAAGCACAAATTGGGCATCAGTGTTTGCACCCTAGATTAATGGAATATGTCGAGCAAAGTTGTTAGTCCATATGTCTATTGGATCTCTTTTAAATAAAATTGTTCTTTGCTTCATTCTACATTGAATACATGGATGTACTCATTTTTTGTTATACCTAATTTGTCAAGAAAACCATTGAATGTATATATTTCATCATGTTTCAAATTTTCTAGTCCATCGAATATCAACTTTTCATTTTTTTTTGTAGTTGCATTGTCAAATTCCATAGGCTCAAGCACTTGTGTTTTCACAATGGTGGAATCGGAACTTGAACTTGCAATGCATCTATTTTTTTCTACAAGTTTTTGTATGACAATGGTATTGAATACTTTTGATATTCGCAGGAGGTATTCTTGAATCGCAACACGAGTACCTGTCAAAGAATTTTCCAATTTTAGTGTTTATATTTGTTCCATAGATAGGGGCACATTTTATCCATAGCAACACATATTCATGTTGGCTTCCTTATTTTGAAATTATATGACAAAGAAATAGTCAATGACTTCACCAAAGTACTTGATTTCGTTTAAAATTAATTAGCGTAAAGCATTCAAATTTTTTTGTAATATAGCACAAAAGTAATATAGTCATTTCTAATCAAGGAATCAATATGATTTTTGTCTACTTTGTTTTCAGTTGAGAATTTTTTCTCTCTATTTATTTGTTGCAATTCCTTTATTAAATGCTCCCAGAGATGCTCACACTACTGAATGAGACAAATAAATTCGATGGACCTAATTGCTAAATCATTACAAATATGTTCTTATGTAGATGCAAATAATAGTCTAGCGATGTTCATATTCTTTTAAGATCCATATAGCCAATGTTTGATTTTAGAATACAATCCAAATTCATTTTTCCCCTAACATATTTGGTTGTTAGTTTTTTCCTTTTAATCATGCTTTCCTTATTCGAATCCAAATACAATTAAAGAATTGGTTAGGGATAAGTTTCACTGCTTTGTAAAATAGATTCATTATATGATACACAAAATCATGATCTTGATGCAAAACTTCCCATTGAAAAATATCATGATATGTAAAGTTATTTGTAACTTTGTCTGGTCATTTTTCTCCATAGAACAATGTTGTGAAACTCATCTCCTCTAAATATTTATTTATGAATATGCCAAATGGCCTATAGCCTTCATGAGGAGAAATTTTTATTTGATTATTATGAATATCATAAATACTATATGAGTCAATAAATCTACGTAATAGTGTTTTTGTCACTAGTTCCTCGTCATAGTCGTCATTGTCATCATTGCTTTTTGTATATGTCTCGGATGCATATGCATCTTTGTTTTTATTAAAGATTTATTTCTACTTTTCATTTATTGTCACATTTTCCATTTTATAAAATGGAGTTTTACAAAATCGCTTCATTGCCTTCAGCATGTTATGACAATGATTTTAACCAGCAACATATACACTCTTAAACACCA
Source organism: Pinus tabuliformis (assembly GCA_031772625.1). Classification (NCBI taxonomy): domain Eukaryota; kingdom Viridiplantae; phylum Streptophyta; class Pinopsida; order Pinales; family Pinaceae; genus Pinus; species Pinus tabuliformis. The sequence continues at coordinate 296,322,825 of CM062815.1, read as the reverse complement.
AGCAATTTTTTATTGTTACAACCATTGTGCTAGATTCATTTATGCTACGAGGAAGTGCAAATTGAATTTGAAATGTGTCAATAGGTACATTTATTAGCCCACCATTCAATGTTATTTGTGGTTTCTAAAATGCTACCCAAGTTGTAATATCTTTAAAAATGGTATCTTGGTGTTATCATTCTTTCTTCCAATTCATATAGCTCTTTCACTATGCATATTTTTTTATTTCGCCTAATCATAATATTAAGATTCTTCCATAGATATCCTGATGATGGGTTGTGATACTTAGTCCAAAACGTCAATATAAATTTTTTTATGATGCAGGGATCCAAACACTCTCCAATATTTTCATTGTCTAATGCTTTTTTGCATCTTTTACATACATACCTATTTTTCGTAAGATTGGTTGATCGTCTTTTGATGACATCATTTTTAAAGTAATTTTGATTGCATATTGCACAATCATAAATTGGTATTTTGGATTTTTTTTAAATATTGTTCTTCAACCACTATTTCAAATATGTAATCAAACATTTCTAAAGATTCCTTATGTTTGTTTGAAGACATCGTATTTTGTCTTTCATTTAATTGTTTCAATGACTTAATGTCCCTTCTACTATCTTGTGTCATTTTATTTTTAGTCATTTTGATTCCATGTAGTTTTGTTTTTTTGACATTCTTCCACCTTATATGTTTTTTTAGTCGTTGCAACGATAAATGTGCCTTTTTAGTTACATTTGTTTGTTCAAGATCCTTGTTTCTTATATGTTTTTTGAGTTGATGCAATTCCTATTGATAAGTTTTCTATTAAGGTGTGTGGTATCTTCATTTGTGTTCATGATTTTAAAGTTATATGAAACTTTCCCATTATCTTTTCTATGTGGCTCTTCTATATATGCCTCTTTGTTAATTGCTTCAATGTTAGGTAAAATATTTCTCTCTTTTCCTATTTCTTCCAAAGGTTCAAAATGCAAACAATTTATATTTGTATGATATTAGATAACATGGAATACCGTTGAGACTTTCTTGAATGAGAAAAATTTACCTACAACAATCAATGTATCAACATGCCATCTGTATATAGTTATATTCAAGATATACCATATCCAATCATAAACAAAAATCCCACCATCTATATTCTCTTTTTCATATAGCAGTGCCAATTGTATAATGTACTGTTGTCAGTTTACTATTCAAGGGAATTCCCCAATTGTAAAGTAGTCCATGTATTTTTCTATGCATCTTAATGCGAAATAATCATTATGCATTATTTCTTTGCAAAAAAATTGTGCAATTATGTGTCACAGACAAGGCACATCATATTCACTTTGTGTCAATTGACATATTGTTTCAAAACAGATTTCCCCGTAAATACTCTTGAACCCAAACATTCTCTTTAATCTATTTCCCCTCGTGATTTCTTCTATTTGCATCCATTAATGTTTTGTTTATTCGTATTATGCTATATTCATCATATCTTCATGATAAACTAATGTTGAACTTCTTTTCTTATGTAAAAGTGGTTTGAAATGTCCAGCAATAATATTTTCAGCATGGAATAATATTTCGTAACTATTTTCGCATAAATTTGAGTTTAAATGTAAATAGTTTTTCATTCTTGTATTTGACCAAACTCTTATCATAATTTTTAGCCAATTTGACAACCAATGTATGAAAAATATGTCTCCCCATAGTCCTCTTTGCTCAAGAATTATAGAAGTTGAAGCTAATTTTGTCATATTTTCCAAATATTCATTTGGATTATTTATACCATGAATTTATATCAATGCATCTATGTTCAATTCAAGTTGGTAAGATAATACTACTTCATTGTCATGTTTCTCTAAACAGTTCCTAAAATATACTATCATTCCTTCTCGTAATTTTATTGACATGTATCTAAAATGTAGTAGAATTTGTATAGCATCAAACAGGCAATTTCTTATTGCATATGAAAAATTGTTTAGATGAAATGGATTATGTTGTTCTAGAATTGCATATGTACTTCCCCTTTTTATAGCTAGCATAGAATTTTCTATTTATGCATTAGCAATAACATTTCAAAGGCTCTCTAAACTCACTATGTTGTATCACTCCACAATAAGCACAATACAACTATACCCTAGGAAGTGAACATGGAATTGAAAAATTCAGCCTCTCAGGTACGTACACGACACACTATTGCATTGTTCAATTACCATAGCCAACTCATGGTTGTGATCCCACCATGATGTCTACTATTCTTCCAACTTAGTCGCAAAGGATTCAATGCTTCTAAAACTCACTGATCTATCCATACTTCAAATATTCTTGCAACTCCAACATCTTTGGGACAACAAAATTGTGAAAAGGACAATTGGGATAATGAATAATATGGTATGGCTATAGATAATGAATCCATGACATAATAGAGAATATATAGATTTATAGCATATGCATATATCCACATTTTATGTTATAATATTGACTCCAAATAAATTTTCTATGGTGCATTTGTACTTCAATAGAGTAGGAAAATTATTCTATAATTTCGTTCTAAGAATCTTCCATTTTGTTTCAAATGTCAAGTAAGCCAATTAAAGTTACCTCTCTCAAAATTCTTACATGGGAAATGAATTATCAATTCATGTAGCATTATCTTCTTTACCCCCCACAATGATAGGTCTCATAGGAGTTAATATGCCTTTCCATATCATGAGTTTCTTTAGGAAACCCTCGTACATCAAGTGTCGAATACCATGGTCTAAATGGATAAATGTTAAGCCAATTTAATAGAAGATAATTACTTATGTAATAATTTACCTATTTTCCTCTGAAAGTACATCGCTCATTACAAATTTTCAATTTAATAGTATCTCTTCATAACTACATTCAAAGGAGTACACATGAATTATATATGTGTACAAGTTTTCACTTGGTATTTTCATAGTCGGCAACTAGATTTGAAAGTCCACTGCAAAAATAAAATAAAATTCACACCTAATTTATATTTCTAATATTCGAATCCATTTATGACAACGTTTTTCTACTTCAAAAACATTGTAAAAACACAACTATTATGCTCAAATTTGAAAATACACTCTTCGCAAACTCTTGCCATACAATGGAAAAATTCCCAGTCGTTATGATAAGAATTCTTGTTTTTCATCTATGTCGACTGCATCAGGAATACATGGAAAATTGTGTACAAAACCTTTGCACTGCAACATCAAAATTCTATGTTAAATGCAATGAGCATTCCTATCTTCCGCTTGTCGTCAGTCACATCCCATGTCCTTATCCCCATGTTTAAAGTTTACACCTACAATGCAAGTGAAACATGAATCTTGTCATCATATAACATAGAAAATTTCCATCCTTCGATTTATGTTAAACCAGGGCTTTCGACAACCCTACTTACTTCTAAACATCACTCTCAAATCGCACAAGAGACTAAACCCCACAATGAAAAATCAACAACATAGCTAAAAGGGATTACCGCCTACAAACAAAACGAGCTCAATTATGGTTTCTCATTATTGTGGTCACTTCTTTGCTACACCTAAGAGTTAAAAGTAAATACAATAACTAGAAAAGTTACATATTTTCATTAGACTAATATTTTTGTATATTTTCCATTACAATTTGTCCATGGTCATGATAACACACGGATTTCAATGCCATATGCACTATGTATTTAATGTTTCCAGATTTGTTAAAAAAGATAATGGATCCCAAATATGGCATATCCCTATGTTTTAGTTGAAAATTTCATGAGGAGAAATTGAGGTTGGGATTCACATATGAAAAAATAAATTGGGCTTATGAACCACTCAACCTAGTTCCACATAAACCCATAACAATATCATATTGCTACGAAATTCAACATTAATACTAGCATCAAATTAAACTCTAACTAAAAATAAAACAAAATCATGGGGCAAACAAAAGTAAAATGTGATCACATAATTACAATTTGATAAACCTAAGTACTATAGGGCTGCAACATATATTGCATAAGCGTTTTAAGCATTTGCATGCTGAAGGAAGTGTTAGCATTATTATACAGATTTGGCACTATGACACAGGTGTTGTCCTTGATGGCAATTCACACAAATGACAGATCACAGTTCATGCTTCACAAAATTAAGAAAGAGAGATATATGCAGGTTCATCATGGACCAAATCACGTATACATGCAAGTACACTATATACCAAGTCGCGTATACGTACACATGCACTTTCATAGAAGGGAAAGCGCATACATGTTGGAAAACTAAGTTTTGGTCCATGGTATTTTGGTCCATGGTATTTGGTCCGAAGGGTTGACCCCAGGTATTTGGTCCAAGGTATTGATTCTAAGTGGTTTTGGACCATGGTATTGAGTAAGGCCTAAGAATATAAAAGGAGGAGAAGATCATTAGGCAAAGGTACTCAAGTATTGCATATTTAATGAAGAGAAAGATCTAGAATATAGGTCATTGGGTTATGGTGCATAGCTAGATCTAAATCAAGGATGAACCTAAGCACTTGATGAAGGATAATTTCTATTGATGGGTCAAGGTCTTAAGGCTTGAAGAGAAGTATCTTTGTGTGATATTTTATCTGAATAACTGGCGCATGTTGTAATCTATAAATATGATGATCTGGGTATAACTGACGTATAGAATTGTTGTAAAGTTTAAATCATCATTTATAGATCTGTACGCAGGTTCACTTTAGCAAAGGCACGTATACATGTTGGGTCTGCATATCAAAACAGCATATACGTAGGTTCTCCTTGAGATAACAGTGTATACACGCAGGTTCGACACTGTGAAGTAGCGTATATCTTATGAAATATGTTTTAGCTGCTTCTGGTTGCTGTTGCAGTGTTCTGGGTTCTAGCTTGGGTTCTGGCTACTATTACTGTATTCTGGTTACAGCATTTTGAGAAGTGATTGATTGATTCAGTTTTGGTTGGTGCAAAGGAGATTGGTTGATGCAGATATATTTTGATGTTTGATTGATGTTATTGATGGATCCAGTCTGAAAATTTATGAAACGTGGTCCTTGGAAGAAAAGCGAAGGTTGTAGCCTTCTGTAGGCCAGCACCTACGTACTAGTACTCATATCATCTAGTACAAGAGCTAGGGGATTGTAGCTCCCTTCCAGAAGAGGCTGGAGAACGAGAGAAGGTTGTATCCTTCTACAGGTAGAAGCCTGCGTACTAGTATAAGTCTGCTCCAGTACAAAAATTGTAAAAAGAAGTTTATAATTGAAAATAAGATAGAGACGATTGTAGCAGGTGGTTTTCACCCACATTGGGTTTCCACCTTATATCTTGTGTTCTTGTGTGTGATTGTCCGTTCTTTTTTTACTGCTACTGGTTATTGTTTATATGGTTCTGATGCACTGATCAAAGATTAACATATGGTAAATTAATTGAATCATAAGTCTGCAAGATATACACTAGTTTCCTTAGTCACAGTTGCGTATACACGCGAGTTCCATTATCTAAAGTAGCATATACAAATTTGAGTATAAAAAGAAAAAGATTATTGACTTGCTAATACTGATTCACCCCCCCCCCCCACATCTCAGTATTATTTCCAAGGAGGAAGGAACCACCACTTACCTAAGACAGATACTACAGGATTTTCCCCTACTTTCGACAAGAGATTCTTTGTGTACTCCTCACGCTAACTACTAAGGTGCAAGAACTGCTCACTTCCCCAATAAGATCTTCAATGCTAGATGCCACCGCATAGTTTCAAGAGGAAATCATGAACATGTTGCAACTTGCAAAACGGTCACCGCACAGTTTGGAGAAGAACTATAACCCAAGAAAATATTGTATAGCGATCCCACTCGTGAAGTAATCGAATATGCAATCACAATGTGGGTTCCAAAAAGTGCATAATGAGTAGTTGTCCAATGCAACTCCAAACAAAATAAATAGAACTTGTGGTTACATTTGGCACATTACTTTCTAAAATTTTAGTAACTTCTCTCTATGTCATACTACCTAATCATATATGATGACAACAATTAGACTTTGGTGTGGGTGATAAAACTTGTGCATCTCCCAAATGTTGTCAAGCCCAAAATAAAACATATATCACTAAATTCTATTTCTATTTCAAATGAAACATTCAATGAAATCATATAATATCCTCTATCAATATAATTCCAGATCATTTAAAAATCTTGGCTTAAATCCTCAACTCATAGACCATGATCCATATGTCTAAAAATAGACATAGTCTAAAAATAGACTTTGCGCCAAAAATAGCCTGCGGGCCCACTTAGTGAAGGCGACTCCTTTCCACTAAGCTCCATCATCTTGTTGCATTTTCAACAGATGGAAAACTCTGGAAAGAGGCCATGGTTGATGAAATGGCATCTTTGCACAAAAATGAGGCTTGGGATCTGGTGGAGTTGTCAGCTGGAAGGAAACCCATTGGCAACAAATGGGTGTTCAAAAAGAAGACAAATGCAGAAGGAAAAGTGGAGAAATACAAAGCTCGATTGGTAGAAAAAGGTTATTCCTAGGTGTCGGGAATTGATTTTGGTGATATTTTTTCTCCTGTTGCCAAGGTAACTTCTATTAGATTACTTTTATTTGTTGTTGCTGCTTTTGATTTTGAGGTAGAACAGATGGATGTGAAGACAACATTTCTTCACGGGGATCTGGAAGAGGAAATCTACATGAAGCAACCTGAAGGCTTTGCGGTGAAGGGTAACAAAGAACTAGTATGCAAGTTAAAGAAGTCTCAGTATGGATTAAAAAAATCACCAAGGATGTGGTATCAGAAATTTGATACATTTATACGGGGACTTGGCTTCATCAGAAGCAAAGCAGATCACTGTGTGTATTTTAAATTAATTGGTGACCGTGTTATTTATATGGTCTTGTATGTGGATGATATGTTGCTAGTTGGAAATGACAAAGAAATTATCCAGGATTTGAAGACCCAATTTTCCTCCAAATTCGACATGAAAGATCTTGGTGCTGCAAACTATATTTTGGGCATGGAAATTAAAAGAGATCGAGAAAAGAGGAAGCTTTGGTTAAACCAGAGGAAGTATGTCAAGACAATACTGTAGAGGTGTAATATGTAGGATAGTAAAACAGTGAAGGTTCCTATTCCTTTAGGTGTAAGGTTATCTGTTGAACAGTGTCCCAAGACACAAGAAGAGGAAGAGGACATGTCCCGTTTTCCATATGCAAGTGCAGTCGGTAGCCTGATGTATGCAATGGTCTATACTAGACCAGACATTGCACATGCAGTGGGAGTATTAAGCAGGTTTATGTCAAAACCAGGAAAGGAGCATTGGACAGCAGTGAAGTGGGTTTTCAGGTATTTGCGTGGCACTAGTGATTATGGTTTGTGCTACCAAGGAAGACCAGGATTGGATAGAGTGTTGGATATTCGTGGCTTTGTTGATGCAGACTGGGCTAGAGATCTAGATCAGAGAAGATCTACAAGTGGGTATGTATTTAACCTATTTGGAGGTGCAGTTAGTTGGATGAGTAAGAAACAATCTGTAGTGGCATTATCAACTACAGAGACAGAATACATGGCAGCCACTCAAGCAAGCAAGGAAGCAGTTTGGATGCAGAGATTGTGTTCAAGTATGGGGTTAGTACAGGAAGCTATAAGGATAGACTGTGACAGCCAAAGTGCAATTTTCTTGGCAAAGAACCCCACATATCATTCAAAGATAAAGCACATTGATGTTCAATATCACTTTGTGAGGGATATGATAGAAGACAAAAAGGTGTTGCTGGTAAAGGTGGACACTTTGAAGAATACTTCAGATGCATTGACAAAATATGTGAGCTCTGAGAAGTTCTCTTGGTGTAGAGAAGCAATGGGCATTGCGGGGCTGGATAAATGACTAAGCTCTCTTGTGGCCCCTTGTGGAAAGAAAACAACAAGTGGGAGAATGTTGAGTTGTGTTATATTCTTTCCATGACTAGCCCACGTAGTTAACTAGGGGTTAGAGGGGGCGAGGTCACAGGGGGTTTGAGGGGTACTCGTAACCCCACTTTATGGGGTCTGGGGTAGTGCCCTGGAAAATTTTGGTTTTGGACCCTATGTTAGGTTGGGCGGACCCACCTATGGTTTTATGCATGATTTCGCACATGTTTTTTGGATGCAATGGTTTTTAGTCCATGGTTTTGGACGCGATGGTTTTTGGACCATGGTATTGGATGCTTTGGTATGTATAAATATGTATTGTAACATTGAAAGGAAATAATGAAAAATCAAGCTGGTAGTCTCAGTTTTGGGATCCAGGGGAAATCTCTGTGTATATGTGTTTTATGTGTTATTCTCTCGCATTTTTATTTTATGTGTTTTAGAATTTGTATGCAGGTAATTTCTGTACGGGGTTAAAACCTACAGAGCAGGTCCTTCAGAAGAAGCTTGATCGCTTGAAGGAAGATCTATCATCATGAGTAACTATGAAAGAGAGGGATCAATTAGACCACCAATCTTTGATGGAGCAACTTCGTTTATTGGAAGGTAAGAACCACAACCTATCTTCAATCGCTTGGAACAGATATCTGGGAAATCATGGAAGGAGGATATGCATTTCCATCAGCAATTCCTATAGATACGGCAGGTAAAAAGAAATATGAAACCAATGCCAAGACTGTCAATACATTATTGGGGAGTCTATCACAATCAGAATTTGTCAAAGTTATGCAGCTCAAAACCGCCAAAGAAATATGGGACAAGATATTTCTAACCTATGAAGGAGACAATCAGGTAAAACGTGCAAAACTGCAAACTCTCTGAATTCAATATGAAAATCTCAAAATGCACAATGATGAAAGTATAGCTAGTTACTTCTTACGTATAGATGAGATTGTAAATTGCATGAAGAGCTTGGGTGAAGATATAAAGGAAGTTGTTTTAGTTGAAAAATTTTTAAGATCCTTGTCTACTAAGTTTGAATCAAAAGTATATGCCATAAAAGAAAATCAGGATCTACAGACTATTACTATGACACAGCTGCACGAAATCTTAACTACTGTCGAGATGAGAAAAGGAGGTCCTTCAGATATGAGAGAAGCCACATTTACAACTTCAGCAAAAAGAAAAGAAGAACTCATTGAATCAGGACATATTTCAGAAGGAGAAGAAGAAGCAAACTTTGTCAAGAACCTTCAACGGGGTTCTAGAAGATTCAGAGGTAAACTACCATTCAAATGTTTTGCTTGTGGAAGAGTCGGTCATTATGCTGCCAAATGTCCTCATAAAGATAAAGTTGATAAAGGTAGGGAATCTACGAAATGGAATAGAAAACAAAGTGTAAGTAAGAAAAGCTATTATACTCATGAAGATAGTGATGGTTTATCAATTAGTGATGAAGATAAAAATAGCAATGGCTATAGACTTCTGATGGCTTTTGAAGATGAGGATTTCCTGGATGCTTTAGATGTAGATTATCTTTATGAAGAAATATCTAAACTCAAAATCTGTTTAGAAGAAAAGAATATGATTATAGATACTTTGAAATTCCAACTTGCTGAAAGAGAAAAACACAATGAAAATCTAGAATGTGAAGTTATGGGTCTAAGAAAGGATATTGAGAAAACAAAAACTCTCAATCTTAGATTTGCTAAAGGATCAGAAACATTAAATGAAATTATCAAAGTGCAGCATTCTCCTGTGATAAAGACAGGTCTTGGATATATTGATGAAGCATCTCAAGCAGAGAAGCCATCAACCTCCACTAAAAGCTATCTTGATGCAGCAAAGAGTAGTGAACAGTTTGACAATCGTCAGCAAAGGCATAAAGCAGATCACCAGGTAAAACAACCTCAATTTAATTCAAGGATGAACAAAAGCTACAACCAACCTCAGGGAAATCATACTCAATCTACTCCAAGAATGAATATCAATAGAAACTACAATCACCAGGTCAGTAGATTCGATATTCGCAGGAACTTCTTTAATGGTCAATGCTTTTCATGTCATAACTTTGGACACAAGGCTGCTCAATGTGTCACTTACAAGACCATCATGACTAGAGAAGCACGAAATCAAAGAAATGTGACAGGGATCATGAATCGAACCTACAATAACTTTTCCCTTCTTCAAAAGGAAATAGAATGCTCTATCTGCAACAACTTCGGTCATGAAAAATCTGAATGCAGGAGTAAATTTCAGCAAACATCTCAGAAGGAGCAAACTTCACTAAGTCCCAAAATATGGAAAAAGAAAGAACCGCAAACAGAAATTTGTGGTATAGCCTTTTATGTAGAAGGACAAGAAAATCAGTGGTACATTGACAGTGGATGCTCAAAACACATGACAGGTGACAAAGAAAAACTTCACTCATATAATGCCTGAGAGAAAGGAAAGAAGGTCTCATTTGGAAATGACACTCATGTTGTCATAAAAGGTAAAGGCTCTGTTTTCTTAAAAGAAAAAGTTAAAGTTGGGAATGTTATGTATGTTGATGGTCTAAAGCATAATCTGTTGAGTGTCAGTCAAATGTGTGATCAAGGAAATGAAGTAGTATTTCGATCAAATGGTTGTGTTATTTGTGAGCTTGATATAGGAGAAACCATGATCAAAGGCATAAGAACTCCAAATAATTTATACATACTCAAGGGAGGACAACAACAATGCTATCTAAGCAAAAATGATGAACACTAGCTATGGCACAGAAGATTGGGGCATCTGAGCTTCCCTCAAATAAGGAAAGCATGCAAATTCCAGGTTGTTCGTGATCTTCCTAATATCAACATTCCTAAAAATACAATATGAAATCATGTCAATTTGGTAAGCAAACAAGAACACATTTCCTGGAGAAGGAAGGATCAGCTAGTAAGCCTCTTGAACTTGTTCAAACTGATTTATGTGGACTATCAAGGAAAAATTTACCTCATGGAGAAGAATATTTTATATTGTTCATTGATTATTTTTCCAGAATGTGTTGGATAGGACTTCTAAAGCACAAAGATGAAGCATTTGAAAAGTTCAAAGCCTTCAAAGCCTTGTTTGAAAATGAATCAGATCGTAAAATCAAATGCCTCAGATCTGATTGAGGAGGGGAATTTACCTCCAATGAATTCTTTGACTTTTGTGAAGCATGGAATAAAAAGGGAATTCTCCACCGCAAGGACTCCTCAGCAAAATGGAGAGGTAGAAAGGATGAACATAACTATTCAACAAATGGCTCATGCTATGCTAGATGAGTCTAGAACTCCTGCAACCTTCTGGGGTGAAGTTGCATTCGTTGTCATCACTATTCTCAACAAAACAAATGTTTCGGTAAACAACACTCAAACTCCAACATGAATTTGGTATGGTAAGACTCCTACTGTGAAATACTTCAAATTTTTTGGAAGCATATGTTACATCAAAAGGACTGATGAAAATCTTAGCAAGTTTGAACCCAGAGCAGATGAAGGTATTCTCCTTGGTTACTCTTCTCGAAGTAAAGGATACAAATGTTATAATAAAAGACTTGGGAAAATTGTTGAAAGTATTGATGTTGTGGTTGATGAAACATGCAAAAATCCAAAACAAGTAAAAACCAAAGATTATGAAGAAGATGAGGATTATCCTTCCACATCAAATCACACTAATTCTGAAGAAGAAACCAATGAAGCACCAGAAGAAGAAAAGAGCCCATCCAGGTATGTTCAGAAAAACCATCCAGAGACTCAAATTTGGGACAAAAAGAGGCAGGTGTTCATACAAGAAGAACTATTGCAAAATCTTCAAGCTATCTAGCATTTCTATCCTCCACCGAACCTCAAAATGTAAATGAAGCATGCAAAGATGAATGTTGGGTCAAGGCCATATTGATAAACTTGAGCAAATTGAAAAGAATAATACTCGGGAATTAGTTCCTAGACCTCATGATAAGAATATCATAGGAACTAAATGGATATTCAAAAACAAGCTGAATGAAAATGGAGAAGTCATCAGAAACAAGGCCAGACTTGTTTGTAAAGGATATGCTCAACAACAAGGAATAGATTTTGAAGAAAATTTTGCACCTATTGCTAGACTTGAAGCCATAAGAATTTTCCTTGCTCTTTCTAGGTTTCAGAAATTCAAAGTATACCAAATGGATGTAAAATTGACCTTTCTTAATGGAGACTTAGAAGAAGAAGTATATATTGAGCAACCAAACGGATTCATCCTTGGAAATGATCCAAAACTTGTATGCCGACTCAAAAAGGCTATCTATAGTCTAAAACAAGCTCCAAGGGCCTGGTATTACCATCTTGACAAATACCTTCATCAACAAGGTTTCTCAAAGGGATCAACTGATAGCAATCTATATACAAAGATTGATAATGATAAATTGGTAATACTTGTTGTGTATGTTGATGATATCATTTTTGGTAGCAATGAAGAAGCCATGAGTCAAAACTTTGCTTTGGTAATGCAGTAAGAATTTGAAATGTCCCTGCTTGGTGAGCTCACATATTTTCTCAGCCTACAAGTTCAACAAAATAAAGATGGCATTTTTCTATCACAAACCAAGTATCTCAAGCAGATCTTAAAAAAATACGGCATGGAAGATTCCAAACCAGTATGTACCCCCATGGTAACAGGATGCAGTCTCAGCTCCAATGATGAATCAGCAGCGGTACATCAACCAACCTACATATCCATGATTGGCTGTTTGATTTATCTAACAGGTACCTGACCAAACATCATGCATGCAGTAGGAATAGTTGGAAGACTCCAAGCAAATCCAAAGGAATCACACCTTCAGGTAGTCAAAAGGATCTTCAAATATCTTCAAGGAACTCAGAATTTTGGTTTATGGTATCCTAGGGATACATCTCTTACACTTCATGCATATACAGATGCAGATTGGGCAGGAAGTGTTGATGACAAGAAAATCATTAGTGGCGGTGCATTCTATATGGGTTCCAAATTGGTGTTGGTTCAGCAAGAAACAAAGCTCTATTGCATTATCTACGGCTGAAGCAGAATATGTGGCTGCTGCATCTTGCTGCACATAACTCCTTTGGATGATGCAAACATTTCAAGACATTCAGATCACATGTACTCCACCTATCTCCATTCTATGTGATAATACAAGTGCCATCAGTATTTCAAAGAATCCAGTCATGCATTCCAAGACAAGGCACATACCCATCAAACATCATTTTCTACGTGAACAAGTGCTTGAACAAAAGGTAAAATTGGAGTATGTTCCCTCCAAAGAATAGGTTGTTGATATATTCAGCAAACCACTGCCCAAAGAGACATTTGAATATCTCAGACAGAAATTGGGAGTAGTTGATGCATCATCCTACTGTTATATCCTATCTGTTTTAGAGAAAGGTTGGTATACGCGAGTTTCATATGGTGAAGTCACATACATACAATGGTTTCTATGGATATAGTCACGTATATGTTGATTTGAAGAAAAGCAACGATATAGAAGTCTGATATGGGTCTGACAGTGATCACCTGGAATAGGTTCAAGGGGAGCATATACTTATAGTAATGCATTGTTGGCATTATCTTAAGAAGGTCTTGGTACAAATTCACAGTTGTTTCTGATTCAGGAGGAAAAGGTTCAGGGGGAGATCATGGTTGCTGGTTTGGATGGTAGATGCTGCTAATGATAGTTGCTGATATCTATCATTATCTTGTCTTAGATTTTTGGTCTCTATGTCATGTATATCTTTTATTGACAAGGTCATGTAACGACCTATTTTTCCCCACTATGCATGGGATGGATGATGTAATGTTCTAGTTCTGACTTGTATAATCATTTGGTATATACCCACTTGGTTGGGTGGATGAGTCAAACTTGGTATATCCCCACTTGGTTGGGAGATGGATGTATGTATGAGTCATTAGTGATAGGAAGGTCATTTATGATGTATGTATAGAATCATCTTTTTACAGACCTTGCTTATATTCAGGGGGAGCATGGACAACACACTTCAGCATATCAGAGAATTCAGCATGCATTCAGGGGGAGCATAACCCTTTTCCCTTGATGACAAAGGGGGAGAGTGACTTGGGGTTGCCATCAAGTCCAAAGGGGGAGATTGTTGGCATTATGATACAGATTTGGCACTATGACACAGGTGTTATCCTTGATGGCAACTCACACAGATGATAGATCACAGTTCAGGCTTCACAAAATGAAGAAAGAGAGATATACGTAGGTTCATCATAGACCAAGTCGCGTATACATGCAGGTACACTATATACCAAGTCGCGTATACGTACACATGCACTTTCACAAAAGGGAAAGCGCGTACATGTTGGAAAACTAAGTTTTGGTCCGTGGTATTGGTCCATGGTATTTTGGTCCATGGTATTTGGTCCGAAGTGTTGACCCTAGGTATTTGGTCCAAGGTTTTGATTCTAAGTGGTTTTGGACCATGGTATTGAGTAAGGCCTAAGAATATAAAAGGAGGAGAATATCATTAGGCAAAGGTACTCAAGTATTTCATATCTAATGAAGAGCAAGATCTAGAATACAGGTCATTGGGTTATGGTGCACAACTAGATCTAAATCAAGAATGAACCTGAGCGCTTGATGAAGGATAAGTTCTATTGATGGGTCAAGATCTTAAGGCTTGAACAGAAGTATCTTTGTGTGATCTTTTATCTGAATAACTGGCGCATGTTGTAATCTATAAATATGATGATCTGGGTATAATTGACTCTGGAATTGTTGTAAAGTTTAAATCATCATTTATAGATATGTACGCAGGTTCACTTTAGCAAAGGTGCGTATACATGTTGGGTCTGCATATCAAAACAGCGTATACACAGGTTTGCCTTGAGATAACAACGTATACACACAGGTTTGATACTGTGAAGTAGTGTATCTCTTATGAAATATGTTTTAGTTGCTTCTGGTTGTTGTTGCAGTGTTCTAGGTTCTGGCTTGGATTCTGGCTACTGTTACTTTATTATGGTTACAGCATTCTAAGAAGTGATTGATTGATTCAGTTTTGGTTGGTGGAAAGGAGATTGGTTGATGCAGATATATTTTGATGTTTGATTGATGTTATTGATGGATCTAGTCTAAAAATTTATGAAATGTGTTCCCTAGAAGAAAAGAGAAGGTTGTAGCCTTTTGTAGGTCAGCACCTGCGTACTAGTACACATATCAGCTAGTACAAGAGCTAGAGGGTTGTAGCTCCCTTCCAGAAGAGGCTGGATAACGAGAGAAGGTTGTAGCCTTCTACAGGTAGAAGCCTACGTACTGGTATAAGTCTGCTCCAGTACGAAAATTGTAAAAATAAGTTTCTAATTTAAAAGAAGATAGAGATGATTGCAACCGGTGGTTTTCACCCACATTGGGTTTCCACCTTATATCTTTTGTTCTTGTGTGTGATTGTCCATTCTGTTTTTATTTCTACTGGTTACTGTTTATATGGTTCTGATGCACTGATCAAAGATTAACATATGGTAAATTAACTGAATCATAAGTCTACAAGATGTACGCTAGTTGCCTTAATCACAGTTGTGTATACACGTGAGTACCATTATCTAAAGTAGCATATACAAATTTGAGTATAAAAAGAAAAAGATTATTGACTTGCTAATACTGATTCACCCCCCCCCCCCCTGCATCTCAGTATTATTTCCAAGGAGGAAGGAACCACCACTTGCCTAAGACAGATACTACAGGATTTTCCCCTACTTTCAACAAGAGATTCTTTGTGTACTCCTCATGCTAACAACTAAGGTGCAAGAACTGCTCACTTCCCCCATAAGATCTTCAATGCTAGATGCCACCGCATAGTTTCAAGAGGAAATCATGAACATGTTGCAACTTGCAAAACGGTCACCGCACAGCTTGGAGAAGAACTATAACCCAAGAAAATATTGTATAGCGATCCCACTCGTGAAGTAATCGAATATGCAATCACAATGTGGGTTCCAAAAAGTGCATAATGAGTAGTTGGCCAATGCAACTCCAAACAAAATAAATATAACTTGTGGTTACATTTGGCACATTACTTTCTAAAATTTTAGTAACTTCTCTCTATGTCATACTACCTAATCATATATGATGATAACAATTAGACTTTGGTGTGGGTGATAAAACTTGTGCATCTCCCAAATGTTGTCAAGCCCAAAATAAAACATATATCACTAAATTCTATTTCTATTTCAAATGAAACATTCAATGAAATCATATAATATCCTCTATCAATATAATTCCAGATCATTTAAAAATCTTGGCTTAAATCCTCAACTAATGTGCCTTTGGCAAGAAATAAATCAAGTAACATACCTGAAATGAATTATCAGTTCTATAATCGCACACATGTACTAGGATATATCAACACATAAATTAAAAAATCACAACACACTAAAATAAACACCATTAATCATAATTTCATATAATAAAATTACATTGTCATCATGAACATGGTAACACAATGTATGTGTTATGCCCTTTGAAATGCAAAGCCCTTAGATATATTTTATGCTTTGACTATTGTTTAACAACTATAGTTTTTCCTCTCCCACAAGTATTAGTCATCCAACCTTCCTTTTGATCACATTATATAAGAAAACATGAGCAAGTCCAAAAGAATCGCATCCAAATTTTTGAATATATCCCCATTTTTCTTTGGATTCTGTGATAATTCTAGCTCTAATTGAGTGGAGACATGTTTTGTTTTCACTGCAAAAAAGTATTGTCTGATTTACAAAAAAAATTCTTATCAACAATATTATGTGAATAATTTTGTTATTATTGATTTGTTGGCTACTTTCCATATCTATGGCACATTTATAGCAAATCATTTGAACATGATTGTGCACCATAACAAATCTCCATGACACCAACTAAACCCTTATCGTCTTGTTGAATATGCACAACTGTGAACCGCCTCCACTTTCCATATTTTACTATAATATCGTTCCTTCCATATCCAAAGGCCCAAAGCTCTTTGATTAAACAACCTAGATGCACGTCAATCTCCCACTACCATAGATATTTAAAATGGAGTTGTTTTTTTATGACATCTAATGGCGAAGATTTGTTCAATATGACAGCCTAGCAATATATCGCCCCCAAACTAGCACCAGTGCTAAAACAAGATTTAATCCACAATCAAATCCAATGCAAATGGTTAATCACAATAAATGGTCGTCATACATACATACATACATACATACATACATACATACACCTATATATATATAATTTTGGTTTTTACACCCCACCTTGTTGTGTGACCCTTCTAATTTAATAGTTGTAATTTCTAGTAAAATAAATGGCTCACAACCATTACGCCCCCCTCCTCCCGTGACATTAGCAAGGAGGGAGAGGGGGATCTTCATTCCTAGTTCCACGACGAATTTCTACCCCCTCAATCTAATGGTACACACTTTACTTGCCAAGATCCATGCTTCTTGTGAATTATGGGGGACATACCCCCATGACATCACTAAGAGAGGGGAGGGGGTCTGCAATCGCTGTAGTGAAACAAGACAATCACTATGACTATAGCCCTTGGAAAGTATTCTAAAGAGGGAAAAACTTTATTCGATATTATGGATGAATGGATACATAGAGAACATTTTGTTTTTGTTTTTTCCTTAGGTAGATGGTTTATGGGTACAACCTTTGTGACTTCACAATATATTCACAGATTGGCCAGGTCCTATCTGGAAAGTTGCAATTTCCTAACCGTCACGGTTTCTACTACTACTAATAGCTTAATACGTTCTTCGCTACTATTATGGGGTCCCGAAGCATAAGGAGATTTTACTCATTGTTGTTTAACCTGCAATTTTACCTAAAATATTTTTTCGGCCCATAAAACACATGTAATAAGACAAGTTGAATCAAAATAATCATGAATTAATGAAACAAACTCCAAGGTAAAATATTTTTATTGCTTCTCATTAAGATTCATGTAATAGTCAACATTCTAGTTCTGGAAGGTTCCAAATCTCTTTGTCTCTAGAAATCTGACATAGATTTCCACCCTAGTTTTGTAAAATAGACATCAAACCATGCACAAGATAGATTTGGCACAACTCTTTCGTATCCTAGTATCAAATATGGCCACGCCAAGTCAACATAGTCGTCAGGACCTAACCCATTGGGTCTCTCCTTGTAGTTAATTGCCTCCCTATTTCACACTCGATATACATTGTCCACCTTTTATTGTGAACATGTGTCAAGCCTTCTTTGAAAGGCACATTTTATTGGAACGCGTTCAACACCCCCCCCCTTTATGCATGTAAGGACCTTAAGCCCTGCAAATTGTCGATTTATGTCATGAAACCTTTGTCGTTGATCCTTGTCATCAAAGAATTAGCATACACAGCAATGTCCACTGCAAATCAATCATGATAACCATTGTCATAGCCTCTATAACAACCAATAACGTAATTCTTGTTTTCCTATTTTAAAATTATTTCCAATGTCTAACAAATACCAAAATTAAATCGCACTCCACTAGGAGAATTATGTTACATCAATGCTCACTCA
The DNA here is from genome assembly GCA_031772625.1 of Pinus tabuliformis. Classification (NCBI taxonomy): domain Eukaryota; kingdom Viridiplantae; phylum Streptophyta; class Pinopsida; order Pinales; family Pinaceae; genus Pinus; species Pinus tabuliformis. The sequence goes on along the minus strand of CM062815.1, from coordinate 296,304,384 downwards.
ACCAATGGAAATTTAGAAATAAAATTTTTAAAAATTAGAAATATTTTTTATTTACAGAAAAATGGAACATTCCCATCTTCTGAAAGTTTTTGAAAATAATGGTTATAGCAAACATCAAGGTCCTGTAGTTTTTCAAAAAGCTTGTAAAGGTCCAAAGACAAAAAATTCTTATGATGAACATGTTTCAAATGTTCTTCTTCTATTCATCCATGGGACCACCGATAATATTTCTTGTATTCTCAAAAAGAATATTTTTTCTTCTACCCTCAAGCCCCTTGATATATTAGGAGCTCCCTTAGATCTGGTAAATACCCTGTGAACACTAAAGACATAAAACGGGTGTACCCAATCCCCTGCTCATGTGAGATTCCCTACACTGGAGAAATTGGTCACTCCATTAATCTGAGAATTCAAGAACATGCAACAAACATTAAGCACAATCAATCCCGCTCCTTAGTTATCGTTGTACGTGCCAAGAAAACTAAGCACCATGTATGCATTGAGGATTCTAGGTTCATTGAAATGATTGATCATTTCCACCATAGGAAGATAAGAGAAGTAATTGAAATTGAAAAACGGGTGAAAAATCTCAATAGAGACGATGGTTGGAAATTAAGTAAAAGTTGGATTCCTGCCATCTCTTTGTGATAGTTGTTTTTTTATAATAAATCCTTTGCCTTCCTTTATGATGTTAGATAGTTTATCCTATTATATCTTCCTTAGAGTGTTAAATAATATTATTTTCCAACAATTATTCTTATTGATTAAAAAACCCCAATGATTTTATTTTTGTCCATTTAATTTCTATTATTATTATTAGTATTGTTATTTTCATTTTAATTTATTGTTATTCTCATTTATCCTTGAAACCACCTTTTTACATCATTATTATTATTATTTATTTATTTATTTATTTTTAATGATGAGTTCCTTGAATAGTTTATGATAATATTATATAATAATTATTTATGCTACTATAATAATAAAAATTAAATCAACCATGATATAATAATTTAATAATACAATATCATAATATTTTACTAATTGAGTCAAAAAGTAGTTGTTTTATATTTTTATATTTTTTCCTTTCATTTTGTAACGGTTAATTTCCTTAACCATATTAATATTTTATTTATTTTCTTATACATTGACCATGACCATATTAATATTTATTGACCAAAAATATAAATAATAAAATATATATAGTTTTTGAGACATGTTTTCAACGATAATCACATCAAAATTCATTTGTTAAAGACTCTTCTTAATTTGCCAATGAGTTAAAGGGCATAATGTTTTACCATGGGGAAAATCTTGTTGGTTTCGATGTGGTCTCCCTTTAGACTAGCATCCCTATTACGGAGGTCATTGAGGTCATCAATCACCTCACTGATCCCGATACAGCTAGATTGATAGAGATTTGTCTTCTAGTTTTTTTATGTTTTGAAGGGGAATTCTATGAGCAAACATGCAAGGTTGCTATTGGCTCCCCCCCTGTCCCTGGTTGTTGCTAATGTTTTTATGGAAAAGTTTGAATCCAAGGCTTTTGCCTCAGCCTGTATCCTGCCCAAGCTATGGAAACAATTTGTAGATGACACTTGTGTCATCTAGCCTCATGGCCAAGAAAAGTTAGATCAATTTTCCAACATCTCAACAATCAATCTTCCTCCATAAAGTTTACTATGGCGCAGAAAGGTTATCGGTGCCTACATTTTGTTGATGTTCTCATTTCGAAGAAGGATAATGGTTCTTTCTCCCACCAGGTGTTTTGGAAGAAAACTCATACTGAGCAGTATCTTAATGCCAAGTCTCATCATTTCCCTGCTCAAAAGATTGATGTTCTCAACACGCTATCTACTCATGCACTAAGAATCTCTTATGAAAACAACCTTTATAAAGAGAAAGCCCATCCCCTTAATGTTTTTCTTAATAATGGATATAGTAGGCACCAAGGTCTTGATGATTTCCTTAAAACTAGCAAAGATCACAAGGTTAAGAAAGACCCTAAAGATCGAATCTCAGGGTTGCATCTCCCTTTCATCCAGGGGACCACTGACAGGATTGTGGGAATCCTTAGAAAGCATAATATTCCCTCAACCTTTAGACCCCTTCACACCATTCATAGCTCCCTAAGATCTGTTAAAGACCCCCTTGACCCCAAGGATATGAATGGTGTTTATGTTATTCCACGCTCTTGTAGGACCCCCTATGTTGGTGAAACTGGGCACTCTATTAATCAAACGATTCATGAGCACGCAGTTGACATTAAGCATGGGAGGACCTAGTCTTTAGCTTTGGAAAAACCTGCGTGAATACTAAGCATCATATATCCATTGAGGAGGCCCGGGTTATTGTCATAATTGCTCCTTTTCATCACTGTAAGTTTAGGAAGGCCATTGAAATTTAAAGGAGGCTGACTAATCTTAATAGGGATGACAGTTGGAAGATTAGCAGATGTTAAATCCTTTCCCTTTCCTCTTAGCCTCCCCCCGTTTTTTCTTTTCTTTTTACTGTTTTCTTTTCTGGTTTTATTCCCTCGGCTCATGGATTATTTGAATTTCCCATGTGTTCCCTTTTCTATTTATTTGTTGTTTTTCCTTTTTTGTTATTTATTTGGTATTTATTACCTTTATCTATTCATTATTATTTTTATTAATATTATTAATATTAATATTATTTTATTATTATTATTATTATTATTATTATTATTATTATTATTATTATTCCTAATTTATCCCATCATAATTCCTATAATAGTTATATTTTATTTAGTTTTAAATTAAAAAGAGGATAATAAATTTTCCCTCAATAATTATTTATTAGGTTTAATTTCTTAGTCTAGGTACATAAAAAATTTAATAATATATATTTTTAAGTTTTTATTTAGTTTTTGTTAAACATGAGATATATAATAAATAGGTTTATATATAAACATAGCTAAAAGAATTTTAGTTAATTATAAGCATATATATTTAAATGAATAAATAAACAAATTAACTAATTAATTAATTAACTTTTCCCTAACTCTTGGTCCAGTGATATGTAGTTGTCGTCTAGTCAAATGTAGCCATTTCTTTTGGTCAAAGGTAGTCATTTCTTTTAGTCGTTTGAATGATCGGTCTTGTTACAGGTTTATTTGGGCACATCACTCCCAACGATCAGATCAGTAAAATTAGGGCTCATCAAACCCGAATTCAGTTGCTACATGCCCTAGACAAGTCATCAAATTGAATTCTTTCATCCATGAAAGTTTCCCAACGTGAAACCCTGCTGAAATGCCTCCTTGGGACACCAGTGCAACCTTAGTTAGGGATAACTGTGCTGCAGAGTAGATAGGCCCATTCAGACCTGCACTGCAGTGCACTTAGGCCCACTTTGACCTGTGCTGGGCAAGAATGAGCGAAATTGGCATAGGATTTTGGGAATATTCCTTGATTCTAGAGCATTCTAGAAGGTTGCCTAGCTCTTATATGAGCTCAACTTTGGATAGGTTATGGATCAATTATCCCTCTATCCTCTCATCCCTTTCTCCATGGAAACTAACTCCAATCTTGGAAAACCATTCAATGCCCAATTTATGACAAAACCACTTGCATTTCCCTATAAATTGACTACTCATCATAGTGATTAGGGGCTGGAATTTGAATATTTTAGAGAAATATTGTTGGTTTGAGACTTGTGTTCATTGTCAATTAATGTTATGTTGCTGGTTTGATGTGCTATTGGTGTGATGAGGGTTTGGACTAAGCTGGATGAGTGACACAGGATCGAACCACATTGGGTGTAACTCCTCCTTCTATCAATCAATAAAGTTGTTTGTTCCTTTTCCCATATTCTTGCTTATATCTATGATGCATATATGTTCAAATGTTGTCAAGACCATTTGTTTATAGTAGATAGATCATATGCTTTTATTGTTGTCGTCTTCTGTTTATGTTGGCAGGTACCAATTGAGCGAACTCAATTCGAGCAAGAGTGACAGGGGAAATTCAAAGGAGATCAAAGGAAGTGAAAGATCACAAGTAGGTTCCTTCATCTCATCTATCTATTATAGGAAAAGGTCGAATCACTTTCTTTCTGTTGTAACAAGTGTAACTACCCACTTATAAGGGAAGATGTACTTATCAGTAGGTATAAATTCCATATAACAAATTGGCGACCATACTGGGGAACGACTATCGTTCCTAGTAGTTTACCCTTATCATATTATATCCTAGTAGATCTTACTTGACTTCATTGATCTCTTTTCAGTCATTTTGAAGTGTTTTTGGTCAAAAAAGTGTGCTTAAATGTCTGCTGATTGGGCTCTCTGGCATCAGCGCAGTGTTGATCTTCACACAATGCGCTGCAGAGTAGCCTTAGCTTAGAGACAGTGGTCTGCAATGCACTGTCTCCCACTCAAGGCTGTGTTAATCCCTATCAAGCCAAAAAACCCATCTTTTGCTTGGTTTTTCCAAATTTTCTTCTGATGTTGTTTGCTGAAAGATCAATGTTTTCTATGTCTTTAAAAACAATTTGCATTTCTTATCCTAGCCCTAATTTGACCTTGATTGTTTAGTTTTTCTTAAGATATTTATTTATCGTTATCAATTCATTGTCAAAGTTAGCTTACATCGATTAGTCTTTTCTGAAAAAGAATTGTCGTAAAGTCTTCATTTATTTGAAAAAGAAACTATCGTAAAGTCTTCGTTTCTTGTGAAAAGCATTGCTTGATCTAGTTTCCTTATTTTCATATAAACATTAAAGGAATGAAAAGAAAAACATGCATTATGCATTTAGAAGTTTGTGTGTGCTTATAGGAATGGTATAGGGAAAGTTGCATTAGATTTTCTCTATGTGCTTTGTTTAAAGATTTTGATTTCTCTATCCCTTTTAGTTACAGTTTTCATTATTTAAATCAAATGAAAAGAATGTTTCTCATCATAGTTGCATTCTAGGAGTTTTAGAAACATCACACGGTGAACCTGAAAGAAAAAATTTTAAACAAGATCAACTAAAATTTATCTCAATTAACCTAATGGAGCATTGTAACTTAACGCATAACATTTAGAGGTCTAGGCTAGAGATGTGTTCTAGCGTCGTTAAACATAGCAGTTGTCGCTAATGGTCTACGATACATTATGAGAGTGATACCTCGTTCCATGTACGTAAGTATATCGTAGCTCCTCCATGTACTTTCAGGTATATAGGGCATTGTTATAGTACGAAAAGTATAAAGGAATGCTCTCACTATGCGGTTTCGCATTGGACAACGCTAACACAGATTAGGCCTCCACGTACTTATGGGTATTTATGGGAGGACTACATTAGGTTGTTATCCATCCATAGGTAACCGAGTCAGCTGCCTTGTATACTGTGATCCACTGAAAAAGTATTCGAGGAGATTGCCTGCACGTATGTTAAGTCCTTGGTTTACTGAGGCAATATATTGCAGTTCACAATTACTTGGTAATCCTTTTGCCTAGATTATCCCGCTTTTGTTTTGTTATGTTATTTTGATTAAAATAAAATTAACAGACCACGGATAACATCCTCCATGTCACTCCTTAGTTGATCTTAGGTTGAGACATATGGCAACAACTCCGGAGTCCACCGATCAATGAATTCCTTTTGATGGGAATCTTAGTCCTTTTCCTCCTTTCATAAATATCAGTGCTCCTTATATTCCTACATTGTCCCTTCCAGGACTTACCATCGGCTTGCCAATATGGTTGTTCTCAACCTCCTTGGCCCCGCAACTGAATATAATTTCCTACAACTGGACAAAATCAACCTCCAGTTGATCCTAAAGTTGACCCTTTACCTTCTTCGTCGATTGTTTCTTCCTCTCCTTCTTCCTTTTCGCCTGGTGAAAGTATTAACACTTGTAACCAGGTGGATAAGAAGAAGAAGAGAGGGAATAAGAAGAAGAAGAAGAAAATTCGGTAGGGGGGCAACCAAGCAACCATTTCTTCAAATGCAACTTCTGATGAGAAACCGTCCGATAAGCCTCACAAACTTCGATACCCTTGCAAAATTTGTATGGGATACCATCTTCTTCGAAATTGTTCTGGTATTCCTCAAATCTTAGAAGAATGGTCTTCTCATTCACATCATCCTATTTCATCAACTTCTGGAGATCATGTTGGTGACACACCATCAAATAGTGGTAGTAAAGTTCATGGAAATAAGGGTAAAGTTAAGTTTTCCTGTAGGTTATGCAAAGGGAATCACCCCATTTACCTTTGTCCCTATCTGGATGAAGCCCAAAAAGTGTTGGATAACTGTCCTACTTCTCCGTAGTGACTTCCACCTGGTTACAGGAGACTCTCCCTTAATCCTTCGCTAATTGATGAAGTGACTGACCCAAAACAACCATCGGTCAAACCCACTCTCTTTGAATGTGAATCCCATGAGTCTATACCTCACCAATCACAGGTCGAGGAAACATTTGACCTGATTTCACCTTCAATTAATCATACCTTTCCCGTAAAGAGCGAGTATAATACCACTCAGGTTATTTTCATTTCCAATGAGCTTGGAGGCAACTCTTCTGTTCCATCAAGACAAGAGGAAAATCCTCCTATTCTCGTAACTCAAGGGGGTAATTCTCTCGTTCTTATGGTTCCCCCTCCAAGTAGTCTGGTCACTTCCTTTGATTGGAATTGATTGGCAGGATGTCGTCTTCCTTCTTATGTGCCTTTCTAGATCATAGTACAGGTTTATAATATGATTGTATCTGGCACTATTATAGATGAAGGTGCATTTGTGAGTATCATTTCCTCCACTGCTTGGCAAGTGCTCGGTTTGCTACCACTTGTGTCTGTTACCCAAAATCTCTTGGCTTTTAACAGAGGAACTAGTCAACCATTAGGGATCCTTCCTCAGTTGTCTATTACTTTGGGAGGAAAAATTGTTTATCTCAATGTGAAGGTAGTCATAGGCCCTTTATATTACAATTTACTTCTTGGGCGCAACTATTTTTATGACATGGGAGCTATTGTTTCAACACTATTTCGAGTGATGTGTTTCCTACATGAAGGCAGAATTGTCACCATTGACCAGCTTTCATTTCCTGGCCCAAATATGGCTTCCAGTCAACCATCTTCCCTGAATGGTCCTTTTGTCCCAATGGTATCTTCCCGACCACGGGTCAATTATCTGGCAACCCATTCCATGCCTACATCAACTAACGATCAATCCCATGATGTTGTGCATTATGTATTGGGGGCATTAGAACTAGATCTCTCTAATGGATTCCTTGCTACATATCCCTTCTAGAGCATTGTTCTCCCATCTAATTAGAACCTCTTGGAAGTCATGACATCTTATGGGTTGCGATCAAGGAATCAATGAGCATAGTTCCTTGTCTTGTGTCAAGCACGTTAAAAATTGAAACAAGGAATATGAGGATAGTTCTTTTACTATGTCAACCTCATTAAAAAAAATGAAACAGGTCTCATGAGAATAGTTCCCTATCTTGTGTCAAGCTCATTAAAAAATAAAACAAGGAATATGAACATAATTCCTTGTCTTGTGTCAAGCTCATTAAAAAATGAAACAAGGAATCTGAGTAGAGTTCCTTGTCTTGTGTCAAGCTCATTAAAAAAGTAAACAAGGTCCCCTAGAGCAAAATTCCAATTCGAGTCTTTGATTAGATCTTGTAAAATCCCAGTCGAGACTTTCACTTGATCTCGTAAATGAACCTTCATTCCATCCACCTGATAGCTACGAGTAGTCTACTTAGATGAATGTAATGAAGCTTGGAGGACATGCACCTAGAATCGATTCATCATCCTGGGGGCATGTAAACCAATCTCAGGCATAGTTTTTTGTTTCAATCTTGTGTAAAAATGAAACTGAATCCAAGCATAGTTTTCAAGCTTGTGTAAACATGAAACTGAATCCAAGCACAGTTCCTTATGGTTCAAGCTTGTGTAAAAATTAACCCATCTCTATTTTAACCCTTGTGATTGTCATTCTATTAGCCTCTTCTGTCAGATGAGCCTTGGCTTTTATCCTTCCATCGTCACTATCTGTTTGGCCGATCATACGCTTTCACTTGATTGTTTTATCCTTTTTGAGGAACAGTTGCAATGAGTGGTCTTATTAGTCGGGTCTGCTTTCAAGCTCTTTTCCAACTCTTTAAACACGAAAATATTGACGAGCACTTGTCCTTTTTAGCTCGTAAATGGATTGGAAACGACATCTACTCAGTATAAGTTTAACCCTTTTTCGGACTAAGATAGATTACTTACGAAAAAGGAATACGTTGATCGAACATGGTCAATAGGTTCTCTCTTGTATTATTTTACGCTTTTTCGGACTTGAGAGACAAATTTACAAAAAAGAACTTGTGGAGTTTTCTTTTTGTCCCTTTTCAAACTCTCTAAACATGAAAAGAATTGAGTTCTCATTGTCGTTAAACTCGTTAACGCATCAAATAGTGACAAACTTGTCCATCATGAAAAGACCGAGTTTCAACTTCATTAGACTCGTTAAAGCATCACATAGTGATGGATTCACCTGAAGGGTGGAATTATACTACAAGCATATGTCATCCTCCTCAAGCTTGTTAAAAATAAATAAAGAGGTACTGGTCAGCAATGACTAGGGAAAATAGGAAAAGGGATAAATCACTTTATGGTAGCAAGTCGCTCTTGAACATGACACTTTCACTTAATCTATGTGGCTATTTGGGTTGGGTTATCTGCTTGATGGTTATCATAACTATGGTCTGTCACACCATCCATCACTTTGGTTTTGGGTCAATGTTGCCAATTCATTCAGTGTCGCCGACATGTTCAAGAGAAGTCACTCAGTAAACTTCATCCTTTGCAATACTCATCAACCTTCATTTTCATGACCGCCATTCCTGAACATTGTGTTGTCAGTCACATTCTGCCTTCAAAATCATTACACTCATTTCGTGTCGTTTATGGGGGATACATCAAGACCCTCCTACGACGAGTCACTTCTTGTTGACATCAGCACATTATCTAAGAAGTTGACCTAGAAACACCCTTCCAGTACCTTGAGGCTTGCATACATCAATGGCAAGTTTCTAGCTTCCAGCATCAAGTTGAAATCATTGGCCTTTGACCAAAAGACTTTATATGGTGTTTGACATCAAAACATCTATTCACACCATGCAAAATCTACTGTAGTACCTTGAGAATCATTATCATTATCAGTGATTTCTCTCGCACTTGTTAACGGATTATGTCATTGGCTGGTAATTAGATGGTGTCTTCCCATGTTCAACTTCAGATCACATTTTCACATGGTTAGACTCGTACTTGAGCAAACGATTTGACGAGATAGAAGACCCTAGATCTAGTTTCATCCATCTGGGCTGCGATTTCAGGATAGTACTAAATCATCTGTACGATGGCTTTACACAGAAGGTCGTCCTATCTTGGATCTATATCTGTAGACGACTATCTGATTTATGTACATGCAATGAAAAGTTTATATGTTCAGTATGGGTATGCCTTCCCTCATCGATTCATGAAAACTTCAAAGATATCATGATATTATGTATTGTAATCGATGCAGGTCACCATCCGCTTCAGATCCTCCTCATCACATCATAAAGCATATCATTCGACATTATCATTTTCGACTACATGCTTTAGGGGGGAGTTGTTACAGGTCTATTTGGGCACATCAATCCTGAGGATCAGATCAGTACAATTAGGGATCATCAAACCCTAATTCAGTTGCTACATGCCCTAGACAAGTCATCAAATTGAATGCTTTCATCCATGAAAGTTTCCCAGCTTGAAACCCTGTTGAAATGCCTCCTTGGGACACCAATGTAGCCTTGGTCAGGGATAACTACACTGCAAAGCAGGTAGACCCATTCATACCTACACTGAGTGCACTTAGGCCCACTTTGACCTACGTTGGGCGAGAATGAGCGAAATTGGCATAGAATTCTGGGAATATTCCTTGATTCTAGAGCATTCTAGAAGGATGCCCAGCTCTTATCTTATCCTATGAGCTCGACTTTGGATAGGCTATGGATCAATTAGCCCTCTATCCTTTCATCCCTTTCTCCATGGAAACTAACTCCAATTTTGGAAAACCATTCAATGCCCAATTTATGACAAAACCACTTGAATTTCTCTATAAATTGACCACTCATCATAGTGAACAGGGGCTGGAATTTGAAGATTTTAGAGAAATATTGTTGGTTTGAGACTTGAGTCAAATGTCAAGTAATGTTATGCTACTAGATTGACGTGCTATTGGTGTGATAAGGGTTTGGACTAAGCTGGATGAGTGACACAGGATTGAACCACATTGGGTGTAACTCCTCCTTCTATCAATCAATAAAGTTGTTTGTTCCCTTTCCCATATTCTCTTTTATATCTATGATGTATATATGTTCAAATGTTTTTTATTCCAATTGTTTATAGTAGATAGATCATATGCTTTGATCATTGTCGTCTTTTGTTTATGTTGGCAGGTATTGATTGAGCGAATTCAGTTCGAGCAGGAGCGATGGGAGAAACTCAAAGAGATCAAAGGAAGCGAAAGATCGCAAGTAGGTTCCTTCATCTCATCTATCTATTGTAGGAAAAGGTCAAACCACTTTCTTTCTGTTGTTCTAAGTGTAACTACCCACTTAGGGATGATGTACTTATCTGTAGGTATAAATTCCATATAACAGGTCTCTCTATTTAATTTGTTGGCATGATCTAATTCTTCATCTTGTCCTGATGATGAACCACTCTTGTTGGTTCGAAATGTGTCAGCAAATGAATTTTAAAGTGATTATCGCCGAAAACATGTCTCAAAAACTTGATATGGATCACAGAAGCATTAATTCAATCACACACATATATATATATATATATATATATATATATATATATATATATATATATATATATATATATATATATATATATATAGATATATATATATATCAGTTATTCAATCCTGAAAAACTAGGAGCCTGTCTACTCGCCATATATGATCTCATCCATGAAGAACCAATCATTGGTACAACTCGCACGATCACGGCTGAGGTCATTGATCATTCAAATCCTTGGCCATATTTTGATGGTGTTGCAAACAAAAAAAGCAGTGGAGGGGGAGTCATTATGTACCTAAATGAGAATCACTTTTTCAAAATGAGTTTTGGTTTTGGGTCAAGTACAAATAACTTTTCTGAGCTATTAAGTTTGAAGTTACTTATGGTGTTCGCACTAGAGAAGGGATGTGGAAAAATGCAAGTATTCAAAGAATCCAAAATTGTCATTAACTGCTTCAATCGGACATCTCATTGTCACACACACACACTCTCAAAAAATTATTACAAGATACTCTCATGATAAAAGGCCATTTTGATGACATTTCATGTTCACACATTTACAAGGAGAGAAACACAATTCCTGACCAGCTATCCAAAGAAGGGGAACATGGATGATTCATGAGCACAATGGGACAGATTTTTATCAGTACTACTATTGACCATTTTCAGATTATCATGCATAGAGAGCATAAGATGATACAAAAAATTTGGGACAATTTTTTTATGACTGCATGTAGCTACAGAGGATCTTCTCATGACATCTACTTAAATATATCTTTCCCTTTTTGATATTATGTACATATTATATAATATTGAACTAGTATATGAATAACCTCATACTATATAGATATCAGCGATGGTATTTATGTGGGAAGTTCCCTTGTCTGATTGGTATATTTTTCACCCAAGCAGGCACTTTAGAATTTTCTGGTTTATACTACAAGATGTGCTTAACATCTCTACGACCTATAATTTTCATTTTATGTTCTAATAGAAATTATGAATTTTCTTTTGGGAAAAATAATAAGAATAAGAAGAAAATCGACTAATGGTTAAATATGGAACTGGATGCATCTTTGTTATTTAATCCTATTGATAGATCATTTTTTTCACCTTGGTCTTGAGGATGAACCTCATTAGAAGGTTTGAAATGTCCACCATCAAATATTGTTGATGTGATTTATCTAAAAGTTATGTTGCAAAAATCAGTATGAATCACAAAATTCTGAGATAAAAAATGGGAATAAACAGCATTTACCAAAAACTTTGGTTAAAGCTACAAAAACTCAGCAAACTAATACACGGTCAAGGGACTTTGATAGTGAGGTGATTGTTATAGTCCCTAACAAAGGAAAGAACTAATAAGAGACAATAAAAGATTTTACAATTTTAGAATTTTTTTGGAGAGTTTGGAAAATATTATTGCAAAACTTTAAAATAGCAAATCATTCTATATATATATATATATATATATATATGACTAATGGCATATGATTTTTTTTAATTTTTTGGCATTTTTTTATAATGATTTTATGTAGAGATGTAAATAATATATAAAGGGAGATAGATATATTGTAAAAGACCTAAGGTTAGGTGAAATAAGTTGTTCTTTATGAATACAATTTATTCTTTATATTTGTTGTAGGATTAATCACTAGAAGAATTATTTGTTATAGGGAGAATAAGTTGGTCAATGAATTATTAATTTTGGTTACCCTCTCTATTAAGTGTGCACATGCATGTCCTAGGGAGTAGCTCAATTGTTGATTGAACTAATCTGAGTCCTGAGAAAATAGAGAGATCCAAGGTTCAAATCCCCCCTGTTGTGACATGGTTTACAAAGAGGAGGAGAGGTGGAAGACCCTTGATGGCTTACTAATAGCTACATTTCAGGTTTTTTGTTGGGTTCCTCTAGGATACAAAAAAAAAAGTGTGAACATGCATATATATTATTGCATTTGAATATATGGTTTTTTTGTTTTTTTTTTCATAGTTTTATTACATAATGTAATATGTTACAAAAAAATGTTATGAAAATAAAAAGTACTTTAATGAAAATTTATTAGCTAAATTCAAAGATAAAGGGAATCATATATTTAATTAATAAATTTAACTTTATAATTATATTTTTTATATGTATGAATGCTTTTTGTTGATTTTTTAGTTTTCATATCGAAAAGTTCTACTCACTTTATCAAAATTAAAATTGTTGAAAATAGAAACAAGAAATGATAAAAAAAAAGAATCCAAAATATTCCAATTTTAATTTTCCTTGAATTAAAATTTTGAATTTAGTCTCACCAATTGCTTGAAAAATAATTAATTAATTCATTATGGATTAATTAGTTGGAGAAATTCAAGTTAGAAGTCTTTGTGAAGTCATGCAACAGTTATCCCTTAAATTAAGGAGATTATCCCTTAATTAAGGAGTTAAGATTGAGTTGTATTTGAGTTGTAATTAGTTAGCTCAGATTACTGAGTTAAGTCTGATTAAATTAGTTCCAAACTGTTTGAGGAACTAATTGTGAGTTCAATCAGTTAATGCATGCATGCATCCAACTAGTGTACTCAAGATAACTGAAGATTCTCTCATCAGTAACTCATGCATGTCTATTCTGAGAAAGACCCAGCGGATATTAAAGACAGGGACAGTATACTATCAGTTGCATGTTTTCTCCTATAAAGGAAACTCATGCATATAGAAGGAAAAAGGTTCCTTGAGGATTGCACAGTTTTACAGGGTGTGAGATCAGTGCGAGTGATCAGTGTTACACTTGGTAATAGGAGGATCACCCAGGAGAAATTGTGCAAGGAAATAAGAGGCTTGGAGGGCAGAGGAGAAGGTTTGTGAGAAGCCTTGATTGCTTGCGAGAATCCAAGAGGATTGTATTGAGAGCTGGCTAGTTGTGAGAGCTAAGGCTTTGTGTAATTTTGATATATTTCCACATTGTATGATAATACAGATAGTGGGGTTTTTAGCTGAGGCTTTCCCCTGAGTATTTTCTGTGTTTCTTGTGCATTGATTCTTCTTCTTCTGGTTATATGTGTTCAGCTCGATCTTGCTCAATATTTAAGCTTCCGCAAAGCAAATTGATAGTAGAAGTAGATTATATTATTTTGCTTTGGTTATATTGCATTATCGAGTTAATATACAGTTAGAATTTCTACATGGTATCAGAGCTAGCTAATCTATAGAGAGATTTCTACATGGTATCAGAGCTGAGTTTATCGGAGCAGTGAGCAATATACAGAGAAGAGAATTTGAAGTTTTAAGTTCGCAGTTGCAGGTGCAAATCGAATTAATCTCATACTTCAAGGTTGGTCAATGGCATTCTATGGTTTGAGACTCAAGTATGCCTTGGAAGGTAGCTCGAATTACATAGCATGGAAAGACCGCATGGAGGTTGTATTAGAAGACAACAGCTTGAAGGATTTCATTGATCAAGAAATCCAAAAGCCAGCTTCAACTAATGCACAAGAGTTGGCTGAGTGGAAAAAGTGTGTGGCGAGGGCGAGACGGATCATCCTTGATGGAGTTTGATACCATATTTTCTTGAGTCTCCATGGGAAGGATACTCCATATTCAATGTGGAAGACATTGAAGGACCTCTACCAAAATAGTAGTGACCAGAGGAAATTGGCGCTCAAGGATAAGCTTCAAAGAATCAAGATGGAGAACTGTGATACTATTTTCACATATCTAAATAAGCTCACCACTTGCAAAGATGATCTTAGCAGTGTGGGAATAACTACTGTCGATGATGATATGGTGAGCCTTGCTCTCCTTGGCCTTCCTAAGAGCTAGAACAGCTACCAGGACACTGTGAATGGAAGGGAGAAACTGTCAGATTGGGAATGAATGTGGTCGGATCTCATGCAGGAGGAGATTAGGAGGAGCACACGAGATGGTTCTTCATCTAAGGATGATGATGAAGAAAATCTGGCCTTAGCAATTAAGGCAAGGAAAGGGAAAGGGAAGGTGTCCCATTCCGAATCAAATTCTTCTCATGGAGGGAAGAAGGGTGACAAGTCTAAAGTAAGATGCTTTAATTGTCACGAGATGGGTCATTATGCGACTAATTTCCCATCGAAGAATTCCAAGAAGGGATCCTTAGAAGGATTGGAAGGTGAGGCATTAGCCCTTAGTTCGAAGTGGACTTCACCCTCATCGCATGCATGGTGTCATAAATGATGGGTTATGGTTGGTATCTTGACAGTGGAGCCTCATTCCACATGATTGGTGATAAAAGTTTATTCAGTACCTTGGAGGAGAAAGACCTCAAGATGTGCATGGAGGTGGGTGATGATGAAAGGTATAGTGTTTAAGGAGTGGGCATGGTTGCTTTTCAGAGGGAGCATGGAGCTCTTACCACCTTGACAGATGTGAAGTATGTGTCCGGACTGAAGGAGAATTTGGTATTGATCATGATGTTGGAGGACAAAGGCTACGATGTTGTCTTCAGTAAGGAAAGGTTTTCCTGAGACACATCACCATGAGACAGGTGAAACAAATCGGTTCACGAGTTAAGAACTTGTATTCTCTTGAAGTTCAAGATGCATGCAAAGCCTTGAGGAGCAAGGAAAATGTTAGAGACTTGGTGGTTGAGAGGGAGAGTAAATTACCTCTCAACTTGCAGTCTTAGAAGAAATCTCAGACAATTATGGAGGAGCCAAAATTGGAGATGTTGAGAGGAGACCGAGTGGAGGCATCCACCCATGCAGAGACCTCCAGTAGGGGGAAATTTTGAGCCAAGTGGGCAGTGGGATGACATGTAGCCATACCTCCAGGTATGAGGTGGGGAGATGTGAAGTGATAGTCTCAAGAAGGCTTAAATTAGGCAGGGTCCATTGAGAGGTTTTATCTCTTGGATCGTACCGTGCTACAAGAGCCCAAAGTACATGGTAGCAGGAGGAATTAATGGGATTGATGCAGTAAAAGATCAAAGTGATAGAGGCTAAAGAAGTTAGATATTGAATAGTGCAAAGAAGGATTGACAATAGTGCAGAAAGGCTGAGTCAGCAGAAGAGCAAAGTTTCCAATTGACAAAGGCAATAGTAGTGAGAGACTTTGATGATAGATGTATCATACTGATTTAGGTTGGATGTTTTTTTTTTGTTTCTGAAGTTGTTGGAGCAACAACACTAGAGAGAAGTGTTGCATGCATAACATTCCAAAGGTTCAAGATTGGGATCAAGTTGAGTTCCTTTCTTGTTGAGAGGGAGTGTTGAAAATAGCAACAAGAAATGATAAAAATAGAATCCAGAATATTCCAATTTTAATTTGTCCTTGAATTAAAATTCAAATTTAGTCTCACCAACCGCTTGAAAAATAATTGATTAATTCATTATGGAATAATTAGTTGGAGAAATTCAAGTTAGAAGTCTTTGTGAAGTCATGCAACAATTATCCCTTAAATTAAGGAGATTATCCCTTAATTAAGGAGATAATATTGATTTGTATTTGAGTTGTAATTAGTTAGCTCAGTTTACTGAGTTAAGTCCCAGTTAAATTAGTTCCAAATTGTTTGAGGAACTAATTGTGAGTTCAATCAGTTAATGCATGCATGCATCCAACTAGTGTACTCCAGATAACTGAAGATTCTCTCATCTCTATTCTGAGAAAGACCAAGTTGATTTTAAAGGTAGGGACAGTATACTATCACATACATGTTTTCTCCTATAAAGGAAACTCATGCATGCAAAAGG
Organism: Pinus tabuliformis; assembly: GCA_031772625.1. Classification (NCBI taxonomy): domain Eukaryota; kingdom Viridiplantae; phylum Streptophyta; class Pinopsida; order Pinales; family Pinaceae; genus Pinus; species Pinus tabuliformis. Next base: position 296,287,874 of record CM062815.1, on the reverse strand, counting down.
AAAAAGGTTCCTTGAGGATTGCGCAGTTTTACAGGGTGTGAGATCAATGTGAGTGATCAGTGTTACACTTGGTAACAGGAGGATCACCCAGGAGAAACTGTGCAAGGAAATAAGAGGCTTGGAGGGTAGAGGAGAAGGTTTGTGAGAAGCCTTGATTTCCTATGAGAATCCAGGAGGATTGTACTGAGAGATGGCTAGTAGTGAGAGCTAAGTCTTTATGTAATTCTGAGATATTTCCACCTTGTATGTCATCCAGGTGGATATTTGTGGCCACCTACCAAGCCCACCTGGACCCCCACCATTGTTTCTCTCAGCATTTTCGGTTTCCTTAATTGTAGCACAACTTACTATTTTTAGCAGTTTTTTGGGTCCTCAACTTCTAGAGCCGTTTTGAGGCCCTAAACGACGTTTTTTGGGAAATCTGGGGGCAACATGGGTCCATGGACCGATGTTGCCCTTCCCAAAGTGGTAGTGCTCGGATAGATCTTTATAATGAGCTATTGTACACGTCAAACGGAGATCGTATGCCAAAGTTACGACCCCAGGAAGTTGATGTACCAATTTACCCAAACGGGGCCAACAGTTTGGCATTTCATCTTCTAGGGTTAGGTTTTGGAATGTGAAGGGTTTTCCATTGTTTCTCAATAATAAATAGGCCTTCGAGCCTCATTGTAACACATTTCAGAGGCATGTAGCCACCACATCCCTTCTCAGAGATAAGCTACCATCACCCTAGCTAGTTTATTTCCATTACTGTTTGTAAGCATATTTTAGTATTTTTACATTAATGAAATGAAGTATTATTTCCGCTGCATATCTGTGTTTATGGTTATCTCTGTAATTTATTGCGTTCCTGTTGAAGTCTGGATCAGTGGTATCAGAGCAGTCTGCTCTTTCTCTGTTTTTCTTTGCATGTCCCCAACGAGGTCGGGATATAAGGAGTTAGGGCTTGAACTGGTCGAACCTTTACAAGACCAGCCTCACAAATCCCGATGGCCTCCCATGGCGGATGAGAAGAAAGACGAGGGGGTAGGAGATCCTATCAAAATCTTTCTCGAAGAAGCCCTCGAGTGACAATGGAACGCGATGATGGATAACTTTGCCCATATCCTTCAGCGGCTACCCAGAAGCGACGCATCGGCTTCCAGCAGCTACTCTGGAAATGCCACACCCTTTAAGGTACAAGTTAATTTTGAAATCCCCATATTCGAGGGTCAGATAGACGTAGATGCCATAGATAAATGGTTAAATCTACTAGAGGGTTATTTTTCTGTTCATGAATTTTCGAGTCAAGAAAAGATTGTTTTCGCTCTTCTCAAAGTAGCCCCCCACGTCAAGGACTGGTGGGAAACCTACTATGAGCAGAAGGATGAAAGTACTAGCTCACTATTTTCAGCCGCACCCACCTGGAATTCATTCCGGGATGCCATCAAGGAGCAGTACTACCCTATTGGAAGCTATGAGGATGAATACATAAAGTGGACCATGCTGTGGCAGGGAAGGGACCAAGACGTGCCGGAGTTCACCAATCTTTTCCATACCCTTCACACAAAGTTGGGTATCAAGGATTCAGAGAAGCATTTGATACTCAAATACCGCGGCTGCCTGTACAAGTACATCCAGGAAGAAATACAACTCCTGAACATCTCCTCGCTCGGCACAGCATACCGATATGCCGTCAAGGTCGAGCAGAAGTTTAAACAAAATAAGCGAGACTTTGGATCTGCGAATCCAAAGCAAGGGAAAGGTGCCCCTAAACCACAGAACAAAGGACAAAGCCAAGGCGGGGTAGCCCAAGACAACCCGCCGAAGCTGCAAACAAAGAATAGCGCCGAGAAGCCGAAAAAGGACACGGGAAAATGGTGTGAGTTCCATAAGAGCTCCACTCACAACACAAGTGAGTGTCGGGCCAAGCAATCATTGGTGGCTGAGCTAAAGGTTTCAAAATCAGATGCATGTTCTGACTCTGAGTCAGAACCCGACAAGGGTAATGAAAAAGGGAAGCAGATCATTGATGCGGATCCCAATGCCACTGTTGCTACCGCCAAGATCGAGAAAAATAAACTCGAAGATCAAGAGGAGGAGGAGCGTCTCTTCCACTCCCAGATGTGGGTAAAGGGCTCCCTGCTACTATTCACTGTCGATAGCAGGAGCCAAAAGAACCTCATTTCGGCAGAGGTCATGAAGCGGTTGGGCTTACCGACCACAGCACATCCACAACCGTACACCATTGGGTGGCTTCACCAAGGATGGGATCTTCGCGTGAGCCAGTAGTGTCGCCTTCCATACAACATCAAGCCCTTCACGAATGAGGTATTGTGTGACATTGCTCCCCTTGAAGTTTGTGATGTATTATTAGGACAACCATACTTGTGGAAGTGACATGCTGTGTATGAATCAAGGCCCCGTGCTGTTATTATTACATTGGGAAATAAGTTGTACATGATACTAGAGGTAGCACCGCCTACCACCATCTCTTTGATTACTGCAAAACAATGTAGTAAGCTCATTTCCAAAATCGGGAAATTTGTTTTCCTGATGATACGCCCTCAAGGAAAGAAGAAGACGGTGGTCGCGGCCTCCAGACAGGGCCCCTCCACATGACAACTACAGATGGACAAGGTCGTGGAGGAGTACGAGGACATCTTCACCTCCCCCGTAGGGGTTCCTCTGCACTGTCAGGTCAAGCACTCCATCGATCTTGTCACACGGAAAGAGTCGTTAGTGCGGACACAACCGACCTTCCTAGAAGCCTAAGACTTTCTAATGACAAACAAGACAAATAAGAGCAATCCTTCCCTAAATATGCTTTTACAATATGAGAAATCAAGTGTTTAGATCCTACCTGTAATCCAACGCTGTTGTAGTAGTCCAGCTTCGTTGATCCGGATGAGCTCCTCCTTCCCTTCGAAACCTGCATTCACCAACAATCAAACGATTAAATAGCACCTGAATATCACATAAAATAAAACATATTTAACATATAGACCAAGGAGTATATGAAACAACTCATAAATAACAAATTGTTGAGAAGAATGGACTAATTTGTATTAAAGGTAACAAAAGGAACCATTACAACCTGAGCCTTTGTGTTGTGCAAGCTCCTCCCAGGGTCCACAAGAGTTCTCCCTTACTCTGATCAGCTCACCCACCTCCCAATGGAAACAAGCAAAGATGGTAATCTCTCCTCACAAGCTTCTACAAGGAAGTCCTAATTCCAGCAACATCTACCCTTAGGAATATTCAGCTTTCAACCTCCCCTCCCTCTGGCCCAATGCCTGTATTTATAGTGCTCTAGAGAAAGTTAATCAGGTCCACCATCAATGGGATAAGCCCCTCTTTGGATGGGATAGCTCCCCTCTTGATGGGATAAGTTCCTCTTTGGTAGGGATACATGAACCATCTGGAGGCGCTTCATACACGTCAAACAAGCTTCTAGAATGCTCTAGAAATGACCACAAGTAACTTTTTTGGAGTGAAACTTGCGCCTTTTGACCTTTACAGGAGTACGCACCCACCCCTTTACATACAGAGCGTACAAGTACGCAGGTATTGTGAACTTGGGTTGCGTACACGCAGGTAAGGCTAAGAGAAACTGCGTACCAGAGATAATTGACTTTAAGTGACTTTTCTCTCTTTCTTGAAGTTTGACATGAAGAGCAGAGGCATGAGACTTGCCAAGGAGGATAGTATGACAGTGGATGGAGCCATGCTAACTGCAAATAGTCATGGTGACATTTTTTAGTGTAACAGATTGCCCCCTAAAGTGCGAACCCTGTAGTAGATTAGGGTTTTTATGATCTAGGAAGGGTGAAGTACTTTATCATTTTAAGGAGTATCTTGCGGAGGACCTGGTCAGAACCTGCAAATATTCAACACAAAATACATATATAAGATGATATCATCGTTGAGGTAGGCATTCCCATACTCGGATTGAAAACTTTAACTAACAATCTAACTACTGCTCTGATACAATAATGATTTTGCAGTACATCACAATCATAGACTTTTGTAGACACAGTATGGACGCAGCCATCTGTTTATGATTAGTCTACTATATAATGAATACAAAACTCCTCGCAGCCTGGATGGTGGAAACTAGATCCAGGGTCTTCATTTCTACTTCCCGAATTGGTATGATTCTATCCATGCGAATAAATGAGTGGATGTCGAGCATGGTAGAAACCACTTGATTACCGGTCAATGATGTAAACCGTTAACAAGTGTGAGAGAGACCACCAGTAATGTCAATGGTTCTCAAAGTACCCAGTACAATCCATGAAATGTGAATGAATGAGTTGATGTCGAACACATCACGGAATCCTTTGATCGAAAGTCAATGATGTAAACTGTCGTCAAAGGCGAGAAACCTGCCATTGATGCATGCAGACTTCAAGGTACTGACGATTTCTAAGTCATCTTTCTAGATAATGTGCTGATGTCGATAGAAAGTGACCCGTCGCAGGCAAGCCCACAACACGAAATCATTGTTCAAGTTGAAGAAATGTTGTTGTAAGGACTGACTCAGGGATGGTCAAAATGGATGACAAGTATTTTGCATATGAATGGTTTATTTGCAGAGACCTCTTGAACACATAATGACACGACAGATGGCTTGGTGACGATTGACCCAAAGTTAATACCCAAAAACGGTTGAAGACTTTCAAAGTGGTTTGATCAACTTTAAGGCAAAGGATTTCCCAACCCAGGTGAATGAAAAGTGTCGTGTTCAAGAGCGGTGATAAGGTTCTTCTGTAACAAAGGATAACAAATAGGTTCATTCTTCTCTCTTTTCCCCCACCATTTCTGGCAAGTACCTCTTTATTTTTTACAAGCTTGAGGAGGATAACATATGCTTGATTATAAGCTCATCCTTCGGATGAGTCCAACTTAGTTTAGATTCGGACCCTAAGAAGGAGTGGTCCGTTCCTGTTTGTAATCGAACAGGTCCTTTACTGTGAAATTTTAACGAGTCCAGTATAGGAGAAACTCGGCGTTTTTCATTTTTAGAGAGTCTGAAAAAACTAAAGAAGACTCCAAGGTGAACTTTTTCATAAATTTGTGTCTCCCAAGCCCAAAAAAGTATAAAATAATACCTGAGAGAACCGCTTGACCTTGCGACCAAGGAGTACTTTCATGATTAATGCCTTTGACCTGAAAAGTAAAAAGCGATCAGAGGCATGTCGTTTTATTTCCAGTATCGAATTTGAAACGACAAAAATCCGGCAATCTTTTCGTGTTTTTACAGTCAGAAAAGGGCTGTAAGAGGACCGTCTTTTAATTCCATTTTAACGAGTGTAAAAGAAACGCTCGGCAATCTTTTCATGTTTTAGGAGTCAGAAAAGGGCTTAAAAGATGACTCTGATGTCTTGGTTCGTAAAAAATGATGATTTTACCCTAAAGTCCCTTTGTCCTGCACAAAAACAACACATTACTCATACCTGTTTAAGATGGGCAAAAATACATTGAAAAATATCTTTTCATGGTAGAAAATAAACAAACTTAGCATTCATTCATCCAAAAAACCTATAAAAAGACTTTTTACCATGTCATTTTTACCATTTTACTGTTGAGGTTGAGAAAAGGGCTTTTGACAAGAAACTTCCCATGGACTTTGCGGAGAATCCGACCGTCAGAATCGAGTGCCGTCTCTTTCAGGTATTTCACAACATCCTCCTCTTCAATTTCATCCGTTTAGAATTTCATTTCAAGTTCTAGTTTGATTTTTTAGAGGGTTTTGGGTTTTAGGGTCCGCTTTTCGGGGGACGCAGGTGCCCTATGGGCGACCTGCGTACCCCGACTTTTTCGTATATGGGAAAAAGGTCGGAGTACGCAGCCCACCTTCAGAACAACTGTGTACCGCCGCTCTGTTTTCTGAACGCGGGGTGCGTACCCCGTGAAACGCGGATTTTCAAACCCCAAACCCCAAATTTAACCAACCAAATTTTGTTTAATGAATTCTAATCAATGTTTTTTGGTGTGTAGACTGCCCACCATGCTAGATTGGCATGAAAGAGAACACGAAGATGTCGATTTGGCCGCAATAGGTCATCAACCTTCCATTGATGCTTTAAAGGCATGCGGTCTCTACAAGTACTGGGCCATACCTGGCATGAGGGCCCAGGTGCCATTCTTAGAGTGGCTGGTTGAAAGGTGGAATATTCAGGATCAATGTTTCTACATCGGAGAGCACCAGCTCGAGATAGAGCCCTCCGACATATATTTTCTCACTGGCTTGCCTAACAGGGGCGAGCAACTCTCTCTATTCGGGACTAGGCCGGGTGGCCAATCCCTTGCTAGTCTCCGGCTAGAGTGGTGCAACAATCAAAACCAGGAGAAGGGGATAGAAATCAAATACATATCCCGACCTGAACTTATGGTAATTGCCTTTACAGTTACCAGACTTTGTGGTGCTGCCGCTTTGCACATAGCCACTGGTTCCCAAATGCGGATGGCTATAGATTGCTTCCGAGGCACCATTTTCAACTGGTGCGATGCTGTGTTGGCCAATATGAAGGGCCAACTAACCAGGGCAAAGAACAGACAACTGAAGACCTTTGGATATGGGCCTTTAGTTGTGAGCTTTTCCCTAGAGAGAGTTCCAATGCTGATCCCCCAGTATCTTACAGTTCCAGTTGGGCCTCCTTGGGAGCCTAAGTTGACGCGATGGGTTTTGGTAATGGCCCGGCATCCTGATGAGGGAGCGGGGGTTGTTTGATTTCCTGATGGTTACTTTCACTGGCTGGAGAGCCAGGTCTTTGCGATTCAGGATTTTCCTTATGCCGGAATGGATTTTCGCAATGATCTGGACATGGTTCTTCCACAGGGAGAACAATGGGACGACAGAGGTACTTCATTTTTCACAAATTTTTTAAATTATCTATTTTTTTTGTTTTTTATATATCGTCTCAAAACTGACATTGACAAATTTTCAAAATGCAGATGTAGGTCCACGGCGTCCGGCCAATCTCCGGGCTTTTGAGAGAAGAGTACCAGCTGCACCAGCACCAGCCCCACAGGATGCAGCCGCAGAGACCTTAGCCGAGCTGGAACAGGATCTAGAGCGTCTGACGGCGGGTATACCAGAGACCACTAGAGATGACATTCCTATCCGACTTCAGCGCTATGTGGTCGCAGTCCCAGGACCTTTCAGGAGGTTCCTGTGTAGGGTAGCGCGGGCAGTGGTCTCGTATAGAGAGCACCACCAGTGATTGGCTAGTCACTTTTTGTAGACACATGTGACATTTTTGGTTTTTTGTACTTATCATTTTTGCCGATCATAAGGTGTTTTTCAACCTATGATCGAAGACGATGTATATTTTTGACACACTCCTATCTATATATATCATTATTACCGGTTTATTTTGTTAAACATGTGTGATGAAATGTTTATAAATTTACATTTATGATTGTTACAAATGTCTATTTAACATTCGAGATGCCATTGCATCTGCTAATGTATTTAAAGACCTTGGAATATGCTGATATTCAATGTAATCAAATTCACGTTCCAAGAGACGCACCCTCAAAAACAATCTTAATAACACTAGATTTCTAATGGCATAGACTCTATTAAGCTGTAATACAACGAGTTCAGAATCTAACCTCACTATCAAACTCCGAATCCCAAATGAAATAGATTCAGATAATAGTTCAATCACTGCACTGTATTCTGCAATGTTGTTTGTTGTTTGACCGGGGCTCACCCCATGCATAGAAACTAACTCGTCAGAGGGCGAATAGATAACCCAAGCTGCGGAAGAGATATTCTGTGTACTACGACAAGCACCATCAGCAAATCCAATGTACGTTTGGAGAGGCGTCGACATATGCAATATCAAGAGTAAAACCAAGATAAGCCAGAATAACGACAAAAAACACACTCTCTAAGCTAAGCACACTGTCTAAACTAAGCAAACATACCAGCTAGAAAGAAAAATTAACCTAACTAAACTAACTGAATCTCCATACCCACCATTTAAGCATAATACCTCTTTAGGTAAAGTCCATTTCTGGGCTTACCCAAAGAGTCCCCATCAAAATCTACCAGCTCATAGGCCCCTTTTGCTAGCTTTCGCTTGACAATGTAGGGCCCATGCCACATGGGAACGAATTTTCCAGCACCTAGTTTATCATTAGCTTGATCATATAATAGCACTAGGTCTCCTTCCGAAAAATTACGAGGGGTTACGTTACGATCATACTGAGCTTTCATCCTTTTTGCGTGAGTCTCAATTGCCAAAGCAGCATCACGTCGAGTCTCATCTAATTTAGCTAAGTATAACAGACGTTTCTCCTCTTCGGAAGTAGCTGGGAGTAATTCGATAGCCATTTGAAGTGATGGGATTTCGCATTCAATGGGCAACATTGCTTCCAAACCATAAACTAGTTGGAAAGGAGTGAACCCTGTTGATGTTTTTACTGAGGTTCGGTACGCCCAAAGCGCTGAAAATAACATGTTATGCCAATTCGACCGATGAATACCAATGATTCATCGGATCATGATAACTAGAACTTTGTTGATGGATTCAACCAAACCGTTTGCTTGAGGATAATAAGGAGTAGAACTATCATGGCGTAAACCAAGCTGGCTTGTAAGTTCTGTCATCGTAATGTTTCGAAAATGGCGCCCATGGTCAGTGATTATCGCTTGTGGGACACCAAACCTAGCAATAATATGATTGAATACGAAAATCGCTGTTGTCTTGCCGCTTGCCTCGAATGTAGGCATCGCCTCGGCCCACTTAGTAAAATAATCAACCGCAAGGATGATATACGCATGCCCCCTGGCCGAGTGAGGGTTACATGTAATAAAATCGATACCCCGTTTAGCAAAAGGACCAACGACAATTATAGGCTGGAGAGGAGCAGGTGGTGCGCGCATCTTGCGATCAAACACTTGACAGTTGTGGCATTTCCGGACTGCAATGATACAATCTTTAAACATGGACGGCCAGAAATAGCCAGCACGCAACACCTTCTGAGCTGTGGCATACCCAGACATATGACCGCCACATGCTCCAGAATGATAGTCATTCAGAACCCTTTCTGCCTCTTCATGAGTTAAGCAACGACGAAAAACCAAGTCCGCCCCACGACGATAAAGAGTATCTCCAATAATTCTGTATTGTTGGGACTGGAATCGAATTTTCCGGCGTTCCGACTTTGAAGCTTCGGGCCGAAAGGATTGGGTTTGGAGATAGACGATTATATCCCCATACCACGGATCTAAAGTGCTGATAAGAAACAGAGATTCGTCCGCAATGGGTTCCTCTGCCACAGTTTCCGTGTCAGCACGCGGGAAGTCACACATCAATTCCGCAAAAACTAAGGATTTCTTAGACTTGGACTTCTCGAACTCCAAATCGAACTCCTGCAGGATAACAATCCATTTGGAGTACTTGCCCCCTAGCAATTGTTTAGTCAGAATATAGATCATAGGGTTGCAATCCGAAATCACTGTAGTTTTACGGAGAAGAATGTAATGACGAAAACGTTGGACAGCCTGAACAGCTGCCAGGGCCAATTTCTCCACATGCGAATATTTTAGCTCGGTTGGATTCAACGTCTGACTGAGGTAATATATCACATGTTCCGCTCCGAATTCGTCTTCCTGAACTAAGACCATTCCAATGGTGGAGTGGGAGGCGGCGAGATACAAAAAGTAGTCCTGGTTGTAGTTGGGAGGATGCAGCAATGGTGCATGGGTCAACGCATGCTTAAGTGCATCAAAAGATTTCTGAGCTATCTCATCCCAAGAAAATTGAGCGTTTTGTTTTAACAACCGGGTGAAACCCTTTGTAACCTCGGCGTAGTTAGGAATGAATCGACGTAAAAAGTTTGCTTTCCCCTGCAAACTTTGGAGTTGGCGCAAACTTGAAGGAGGAGGCAATTTGATGATGGCTTCGACCTTCGAGGGATCGACGCGGATACCGGCTTTTGAAACGACAAATCCTAGCAATCGTCCCACTTCTATGCAGAAGACACATTTGTGGGGGTTCAACCGAATTCGATAATGCTGACACCTCATAAAAATAGCGCGTAAATGGACGAGGTGATCAGCTCGATGTAAAGAATGAGCAGGCAAATCATTGAGGTACGGTTGCACAATGTGTTTGATGTCGTGAAACGCGTAAGACATTGCCCGTTGGAAAGTGGCTCCGGCATTCTTAAGTCCAAAAGGTAATTTGCAGTAAGCAAATGTCCCCCAGGGACAAATGAAAGCCGTTTTTGGTTGATCGGCAGGTAGAATATTGATTTGGTTGTAACCGGAAAAACCGTCCATAAAGGAAAATATTTCACTGCCGGCACAATCATCAATTATTTGATCGATATAGGGCGTGGGATAGTTGTCTTTTGGACAAGCACGATTTATATCCCTATAGTCGATGCATATTCTTATTGTTCCTTGCTTCTTGTTAACCGGAACAATATTCGATACCCAATCCGTTAACGGGATCGGATAAATGAAACCTGCTTTCAACAGCTTCTCGACTTCTGCTTTAATCGCAGCTGCTTTCCTAGGGTGCATCTGACGCAGACGTTGCCGAACGGGTTTAGCGTTCGGGTAGGTCTTGATTTCATGAACAACAATGGAGGGATCAATTCCTGGCATTTCCTCATAGGACCAGGCAAACACGTCGCGGAATTCTTGAAAAAGGACCTTGTATGTTTGAATTTCATCATCTGTACACGAGGCACCTATATGAATGTTTTCAATAACTCCGGTTTTAACTGAGATGTCAATGGCAATAGTTTGGGAAATGTTTCCCAAATTCAACTCTGAATCAGGATGTTTCATGGGATTCTGAGCGTCCTTGACATATTCAGCTGTAAAAATTGATGAAAAATCATTTTCAAAGTCATCCCCCTTAGGTAAAAACGAAGATCGATGATGAAGATCTTCCCATGGTAGATCGTCTACACTTAGGATTTCGCGAAGTTGTTGGTAAGATGACACGACTTCAGGAAACGTTATCCGTTCTGAGGTTGATGTGAAAAGTGATTCCTCACGGACCACATTCATTTGGTCGAAATGGGTTGAACGCAAGTCGGTAAAAGACTGCACGGCTTCATAAGAAATTTCATATGGACTCAAAGGCATGGCATCACCGAATGAGTCTATCTCAGATTCAGATGGGACAATCCAAAGATCATCGTAAATAATAGTGTTTGAAGTAATCATATGAATGGACGCGAATGAAGGGTCTGCATTGATCAAAGGAAAAGGAAAAGTTCCCAGTAAACCGGAATCTTTAACTAATCCTACACCAACATCCTTGTAAGGGATAGTCGTTTTACCGACATGCTGGATACTCTCTGAAGAGGCTGGGTCGGATGAAAAGTAAGCTAGCTGATCTATCGTTACGATCTTACCATTGTGTGGAAACTTTATAACGCTGAAGACCGATGACACGACCGCTGTCATAGCGTAAGACCAACGGCGACCCAAAAGAAGGTTGTAGTCTAGAGGGGCATCAACCACCTCCACATCTAGACTAACGGTTTTTCCTTCAACCCCTATAGGCAAATCCTGTAGAATGCCAAACGGATGGAACCCACGGCCATCAAAGGCCTTAAGAATCGTCGGGGATTGGTTCAGTGAAGGAGAACCAAGCGATCTCCAACACTGAATCGACATAATACACGTAGAAGCTCCTTCATCAATTACAGTCCGATGAATAGGCCTATTTTTTACTATCACTGGAATCTGGAAAGCCATCTGATGAGGGAGACGCGGTGTACTATTTTCTAGATCAAAGATTATCAGGTTCGGGTCCTGAATATCAACAGCTCCTATAGCCGACAAGAGTAATTTTCGTTGTGCTGGGCATGATTGCAGCACTTCCAAAGCCGACATTGCTGAGGGTGAAACAGCTAAATCCTCAACAATGTTATAATTCTGAGCTGCTCTCGCATGTGGATTGAAAGCAGACTTTCGAAGTATACCCTTGGCGGGCGGTTTGATTACCAAGTCCGGGTTAGGTTTCTCGATCTGTAGTGGATCGGAACCGGGAGCTGAGGTTGATGGATTAGAATGAGAAGATTCTGCTTCTTTGCCATCAACAGGATTCTTACTACCATAATCTTGTGATCGAGTCGCAATCCGTACATGAGACATCATCAATATGGGTTCTTCACTGGCACTCGAGGAAGAACCTATCATTTTACTCTCCTGCTTCGGAAATGGATCTTTCAAAACAGCAGGAGTTGGGGAACCTTTAACGATTTTCACAACCTCTGCCCGATGAGGGCAATCTCTTGTGAAATGATCTTCTTCGCAAATTAAACAAGGATAGCGAGGTTTGCGCTTTTCGTCGTTAGATTCCGACTTCTCTTTTTTCTCCTTTGGAGCCTTGTCTGCTTTATCCTTCTTCTTGCCTTTCTTCTTACCACCGTTTTTTGATTTAGCCGTAGATGACTCTACAGCGTGAATGTCGGCGGTAATTTCAGGAGAAGACTCTCCTGTCGGGGAGTCTAGTAAGGTTATTATTGGAGAAGAATTCTTTGAGGATTTCTTCTTACTTTTAGTATTCACCGTACCAATCATGCCATCAGCAGCATGAGACCCTGAAGGAGCAGCAGCGATTTGATTCGACTTAGGAAGATCTGGGATCTTCTCGTGCAACGTACCCGACTGAGTGTAAACTAAGTCAAGGTACTGGGCTTGAGCAATGACTTGCTCCTCAGTAACTACTTCGGCCTTAGCTACATCTTCAGTAATCTTCGGTAATAATGATTTTACAAACCATTCAGCTAAGATTTGGTCCGGGATAAAAACTTTCACTAAACGTCTTCGACGTCTCCATTCATGAATATGATCGGAAATATAAGTGGACGTCGATTGTTTTAATGAAGTTAATAACTCAGTACCATTATCGTATCTGACCGGCAACTGAAAATGAGTTAGGAACGAGGTAGCTAACTGGCTAAAATTGTAAAAAGAGGCCCGTGGTAACTCAATGTACCACTTGGCCGCGAGACCAATGAGCGTACGTTGGAAAAGACGTAAGCGGATCGAATCATCCGAGATAGAATTTGAAGCACACCAGAGGTGGTAAGTCATCACGTGATTGGACGGATCCTCTCCAGACTTACCTTCGAACTTGGGTATATCACTGGGCAACTTATTTGGCATTGGCGGCCAGAACGGAAGATATTGAATTGGATCATTCGTTAGGCGCGTCAAGTCGGGTAAATCCAAAGTTGCGATAAACGGTAATTGCCGGTTAGGATCTCTAAAACTCTGGGTCACAAGACCAGTCCCAGGAGGAGGATATCCAGGATAACTTGGAATAGGAATCGCATTCGGGATATTATATCCTCCTGGAAAACCAGGATTAACAGGACCGTACTGGGGTTGTTGAGGTTGTTGATAAGTGTACCCAGGATACGGTTGATACTGGTAAACCGGCTGTTGGACAGCAGGCCCGTATTGGTACTGTCCCTGGTACGGTTGATAAGTGAATTGTGGTTGACTTGTTACAACAGTACTTAAACCAGGCTGCCCTACAGGAATCTGGACCGTGGTTTGAATCGTAGATCCTGACAACGGTAAAGATGTCTGAGGAGTGGTTGCAGAGACAGTAGAAATCAGAGCTGTCGATACTCCAAAAGTAAGTGCGGTGGATGTTGCGGTAGTTGCAGCAGCCGTTTGAGATGGAGTACTAGGTGCAATTGGCGGCTGAGTAACTACCGAAGTTACAGAAGTTTGAACATTTGACTGGACAGGTTGCGGTTGCTGGGGTGAACCAGAAACTACGGGTTGTCCAGTTTGAGGTAACAACTGTATATTTGGCTGCAACACCTGTTGACCTTGTGATGGATCCCACACTATCATTCCGGGGTATTGACCCGTAACAGGTTGAGGATACTGAGATCCATAACCGGATTGAGGATAGGATTGATAACTGAAAGGCACAGTTCCCATACCTTGAACATATGACTGACCTTGAGGTGGTTGATAACCTTGACTCGAGTGTTGACCTTGAGGTTGATAACCTTGGGGTAAATACTGATACTGGGGTTGACCTTGACCTTGAGGTTGATACCCTTGATGTTGATACCCTTGGGGTTGATACCCTTGAGGTAAATATTGATACTGAGGTTGACCCTGGGGTACATATTGAGGCTGGGGTTGACCTTGAGGCATGTATTGTACTATGGGTACATACTGTCCTTGAGGTTGCCCCCCAGATGCAATTTGTGTACCTTGAGGTTGCCCCCCAGGCGTTAATTGAGGCTGCCCCCCAGGCGGTAATTGGCCACCTTGAGGTTGAGAAACGGGAACTGAACCTGACATCATGTAAATGTCCCCTACACCCAACGGTTTATTACCATTGTTTCCAGCTAATAACCCATGATCAATGGGTTGAGGAGATGCCCCCGAAAAAGTACCAGAAAGTGATTGATACCCGGAGGGAACAGAAGGACCGTCGTACAAGAAAGATTCAAGAGATTGAGTGAACACGGACGACTGACCAGACATATTTACAGGAGTATAAATACCTCCAGGTGGAAAAGGAGTACGAGGTGGAGAAAAACCTACCCCTGAGTTGTCTAAATAATTGGTTAACGAAAGGTACCAAGTAGTACTTCTAGGAGGACTGTAAAAGATAGATTCACGCTCCCTTAGATCAATAGTAGGTTGATCTTCAAGGATAGATACGCCTATTTCTTCCTCTGGAGCAAGTTCTTCAATAGCTATCGAACCAGTAGGAATATTTTCGGTGATGACTCTTTCTACCCTAGGTGAATCTGATACACTGGAAGTTGGAGTAACAGGTTCAGATACTTCAGGTTCTTCGCCTATATCACTAGTAGATGAAAAACTACCAGCAAGCTCAGAAACTGCAACAACTTCAGGATTATAACCTGTTTCTAGACTTTGGTAATCTTGATGGACTACCAACGAAGACTCTCCTTCTTCAGGTGAACCTACTCTACTACCACTAGGAGGAGTTACAAGGAATTTTAAACCTTCGTAATGACTTGGGACGTCTTGAGGAGGTTCACCCCGAAGTCTATGGGATCTCCTCAACAATTCGGCCACAGAAACAACCTCAGGAGACTTGCCCCGAAGTCGACGGGACTGTCTCGGTAATTCCGCCACAGTTAAAAACTTTTAACTACTGCACACACGAACAAAGTAAAATCTCAAAGCAAACCACCTAAAGTCTCTAAAGAACCAAACAAATCTGAATCACACGCCTAAAGAATCTAGGGCGTCAAACCAAGCACAAACAGTAGCCTTCCAGACCGAAAACGCTAGTTGGAGACGAAACCCAACATCGCCGGATTCAGTACAGAAGTGGCGGTTGGAACAGTTACCCCGGCAACCTGCTTAATGAATAGACCGGCACAAGTTCCTCCACTTTAACCGTCTCGAGTGAAGTGAACCCCCCGGAAAATCCAAGTGAGTCTAGCCGACGTCTGCTCCAGGTACAGTGGGATCTTCCCTCCACCGTCACCTCGGTAGAATCCTAAAGATAATGGTCACTAAGGTTACCAACCGCAACAAATGCACCTGGGGGAACAGTCTACACTCCGACAACACGCAAGGGCAGAGTATCAAGCTCAATCCCCTTGCCGGCTCCTTGACAATAATCCAAGGTTTACCGACAAGTGACCCCTGGCTCCTCGACAATGGTTAATCCGAGGTTTACCATTTCTAATACGTGCGTGTCTGGCGTCGTTCCCAACGAGGGAGGATTGATCCCCTCACTGGTTCGGACACGAGCTCGTGCTTCTCCTTTAAGAGGAGCTTTCCCAGAGTACAAATGAAACAATTGGATTTATTCTATCACAAGATAAGCTACTTGTTTGGTTTTGTTGTCTTGGAGAGTTAATTACTCTCCTACTCCAAGACACTAGCCTGATCTAAATTGGTGTTTCAGAGCCCTAGTAAATAAAAGTTACTAAGTTGATTTTACTTTAAGCGTTAATTTTATGGTTTTTCTTAAAGACAAAAGGTAGTGGAGATGAAAATGGTGGTGTGTAGACTCGACTCGCAACCACTACAAAGATGCACCTAAGATGATTTACACTACTTTTCTTTTTCAATGAATCTCCTAACTAAGAGAGTTGGAAAATGCAAATTTTATAGAAAACAACTTTCTTAGTAAAGACAATCAAAGAAACAATCTCTTTATCTTTTCAAAACACACAACTCATGACCACTAATTTTTCTACGAAATTTCCTTTTTCTCCCAAAAGTCTACAAATGCTACCAAAGCAAACTTTTTCCAAAAGAATTTTTGTGTTTTTTCTATATTAATAAAGCATGTAAAAACTATTTATCAAATCAAATTTAACAAATCTAATACAATCAAATCAAATTCACTCAAAAGCAAATTAAAAGGAAATTTACCTAAAAGCAAAAAATAATGAGGACAAAAGCCTACAAGGATGATTCCCGGATGTTTTACTCAGTCAAAATGCAACTAAGGATCAGTTCATGCAGAATCATAAACTAACCAAAAAACAAAATCGAAATCTTTTTGTTCTTTTTTCTCAAGAATGAAATTCAAGGTTTTAACAAACAAACTTTTCAAGATTTGCAAAGAGAAGACACAAAGGTAGGTCTCTCACAAGGGTGACTTCTATGACAGGCCCGACTCCTAAGAGGACTGATCAAAACCAAGGAGATCCAAAGTTTGACAACCTCTAACGCCAAAGTCACTACAGGACCAGTTAAAAATCAAACCCTACGGCAAAATCCCTATGAATTCCACCAAAACCCTCGACACTAACGGGACAAGTTCAGGTGAAGATCTCTGACAGTAAACTAATGGATCTGGGCAGTAAAAACAATTTAAAAACAAAATCTAAAGAGCAAAAAGAGGAAAAATGAAATTTTCCCAAATTTGACAGGGGTACGCAGGTGATCTGTTGACACAGGCGCGGGTACGCCCTGTGCACAAAGACGCAGTGCGTACAAGTACGCACTGTGTCAAACTTAGAGACTGCGTACTACTGGCAAAACTAAGAAAAATAAAAATCTAATTTGACTCTAAGCTAACCCACCCAAATACACAGTTAGACAGCCAAAAATCAGAAAACAAGCGATTTTTCTCAAACCAAAATATCAAATCAAAAAGAACTCAAATACATTCATGGATTCCCCAGTGGAGTCGCCATTTTGTCACATGGAAAGAGTCGTTAGTGCGGACACAACCGACCTTCCTAGAAGCCTAAGACTTTCTAATGACAAACAAGACAAATAAGAGCAATCCTTCCCTAAATATGCTTTTACAATATGAGAAATCAAGTGTTTAGATCCTACCTGTAATCCAACGCTGTTGTAGTAGTCCAGCTTCGTTGATCCGGATGAGCTCCTCCTTCCCTTCGAAACCTGCATTCACCAACAATCAAACGATTAAATAGCACCTGAATATCACATAAAATAAAACATATTTAACATATAGACCAAGGAGTATATGAAACAACTCATAAATAACAAATTGTTGAGAAGAATGGACTAATTTGTATTAAAGGTAACAAAAGGAACCATTACAACCTGAGCCTTTGTGTTGTGCAAGCTCCTCCCAGGGTCCACAAGAGTTCTCCCTTACTCTGATCAGCTCACCCACCTCCCAATGGAAACAAGCAAAGATGGTAATCTCTCCTCACAAGATTCTACAAGGAAGTCCTAATTCCAGCAGCATCTACCCTTAGGAATATTCAGCTTTCAACCTCCCCTCCCTCTGGCCCAATGCCTGTATTTATAGTGCTCTAGAGGAAGTTAATCAGGTCCACCATCAATGGGATAAGCCCCTCTTTGGATGGGATAGCTCCCCTCTTGATGGGATAAGTTCCTCTTTGGTAGGGATACATGAACCATCTGGAGGCGCTTCATACACGTCAAACAAGCTTCTAGAATGCTCTAGAAATGACCACAAGTAACTTTTTTGGAGTGAAACTTGTGCCTTTTGACCTTTACAGGAGTACGCACCCACCCCTTTACATACAGAGCGTACAAGTACGCAGGTATTGTGAACTTGGGTTGCGTACACGCAGGTAAGGCTAAGAGAAACTGCGTACCAAAGATAATTGACTTTAAGTGACTTTTCTCTCTTTCTTGAAGTTTGACATGAAGAGCAAAGGCATGAGACTTGCCAAGGAGGATAGTATGACAGTGGATGGAGCCATACTAACTGCAAATAGTCATGGTGACATTTTTTAGTGTAACAGATCTGACCCCAGGTGAGCTGCTACCCAATGGACCGATTTATTGGCGCTCCATTCTGGAGAACGATGAAATCAAGAGGCAAATTCAGGAGTTCTTGCAGAAAGGTCACATTCATCCGAGTTCATCGCCTTATGGGAGCCCGATCATGTTGGTACAGAAGAAGGATGGGACTTAGAGACTTTGTATTGACTATCGGGCACTAAACAAGATCACTGTCCGTAATAGGTACCCGATCCCATGGATTGATGACCTCCTGGACCAACTAAAGGGGGCAAAATATTTCAGCAAGATTGATCTGAAGTCAGGATATCACTAGGTACTAATCGAACCCTCTGATGTGTGGAAGACTGCCTTCAAAGCCAAGGAGGGCCTTTTCGAATGGTTGGTTATGCCTTACGGATTGATGAATGCTCCTGCAACCTTCATGAGATTAATGGATGACATCTTACAGCCATTCACCAACTCATTTGTAGTGGTATACTTGGATGACATTCTGATCTTCAGCCAGAGTTGGGAAGAGCACCTCCACCATATCCAATAGGTTCTCCAAACACTCTGGAAACACAAGCTATGTGCCAATTTGGAGAAATGCACTTTTGGCATGACCCAGGTTCAGTATCTGGGATACATTATTGATGAACAGGGGGTGCATGTGGATCCAGCCAAGATCCAAGTCATTCGAGATTGACCATCTCCAACCACTCTAACAGAGCTCCGCAGCTTTCTAGGTCTTGCCAACTTCTACCACAGGTTCGTGTTGGGGTTTTCTCATATCACTTGGCCCTTGAGTCAAGTCACCAAGGGAGGAGCGAAAGCAAAATTATTTTGGTTTGAATCTCAACAGAAGGCATTCATAGAGTTGAAAGATCGCCTCTGCACGGCACCAATGCTCGCGTTACCAGATTTAGAACAACCATTTGAGGTCGAGACAGATGCCTCTGACTATGCTATTGGGGTAGTCCTTATTGAACACGGGCATCCAGTGGCATATCACAGTGAAACACTTTCAGGCACAGTCCAGAAGTATCCCACTTATGATAAAGATATGTATTCCATTGTGCAGGCTTGCCGACAATGGAAGCATTACATTTTGGGGAAGGAAACGGTCATCCACACAGACCACCGACCCCTGCAGTTCATACAGACCCAAGGGAAATTGCAGAATGATCACCATCAAAAGTGGTCTACATACCTACAGCAGTTCCATTTGAATATCAAGTATAAAAAGGGCAGCACCAATAATGTTGCAGATTGCCTCAGTCGACCACCGATCATGGCGTTAACCACCGTGTTCAACTCTTGTGGGAACGAGACTTCTGATTGGCCACTTCTCTACAAAAGCAACCCAGAATTTGGCCACACATACTAGACACCCTTGGAGGGTCGGCATGTTCCAGATTTTCACCTCCAGGATGCCCTGTTATGCCACCTGGGTCACCTTTGTGTTCCTTCAAACGAGTGTGCCAAGATAATTTGGGAAGCACACTGCAGTCGGGCTGTTGGGCATTTCAGGGTCGAGAAAATGGTGGCAGTACTGTAAAAGTATTTCTATTGGCCGAATCTTCAACAGGATGTTGGGAAGTACATTAGATCATGTACTGCCTGTGCCATTGCCAAACTGACCATCAAGAAGCAAGGCCTCTATGCCCCACTGCCTACCCCTAGTCGACCTTGGGAATCCATCTCCATGGATTACATGTCAGGCCTTCCTTCCACTAAGCATGGAAATTACTATGTTTTTGTGGTCGTCAACAGGTTCTCAAAGATGGCTATTATGGCGACCTGCAAGAAGAATATCACAACAGAAGCCACTGCTAAACTTTTCTTTGAACGAGTGTGGGTGCACTTTGGGATCCCATAGTCTATCATCTCAGATCGAGATAGTCGGTTCCTCAGTACATTTTGGTCCAGTCTCTGGTCAATGCTGGACACCAAACTCACCAAGTCCACAGCCTTCCATCCTCAAACTGATGGCCAGACAGAGGTTGTCAATAGGATTATTGTGCACATTTTGTGCATGTACAACTCAAATCATCCACGCACATGGGACGAGAGCCTCCCCTATGTTCAACACAGCTACAACCGAGATCTTCACAGCTCGACTGGCCACAGCCCTTTTCAAGTGGGCTTGGGATCCCAACCACTATGCCCCATTGACGTGTCCATGCCACTTGCAGCTACTCACATAGATTCGGCTCATGTCCAATCCGAAACAGATAAGGAAACCAGCTTCATTGAGCACATCCAACATATTCACCAGCAGGTCCATGACATTCTGGAGAAATCAAATGCCAAGTACAAGCAGCGACATGATCAACATCGGGTGCCACACAAGTTTCAGGTGGGCGACAAATTCTGGTTGAATTTGAAAAAGGAACGCCTTACGGGAGCCTATCAGAAACTGAGACAACTCCGATATGGTCCTTACACCATTACTAAGGCTGTGGGAGACAATGCATTTGAGCTCAGTGCTCCCCCATTCCTTGGCCTGCACCCAGTGTTCAATGTGGACCGCCTTCGGCCATACTTTTCACCATTGCTAGACACATCCGACATTGCAAAACAGCTCACACCCACAGAATTAAATCCAAATTGCATAGAACAAGCTGCAACTGATCGGATCATGGACACATAGATCAAGAACACTCGTCAACAGAATATCCAACTATATCGAGTTGTCAAAGCAGGCCAACTCCTTCACCAGGGCAAGTGGCTCACCAGGGACCAAGTTTAGCAAAAGTTTCCTCATCTCATGGAGGAACTCAACGCAATGGGGACCATTGCTTCCTAAGGGGGGAGGAATGATCCAAGTGAATATTGGTGGCCACCTACCAAGTCCACTTGGACCCACACCATTGTTTCTCTCAGCATTTTTAGTTTCCTTAATTGTAGCACAACTTACTATTTTTAGCAGTTTTACGGGTCCTAAACTTCCAGAGCCGTTTTGAGGCCCTAAACGACTTTTTTTGGAAAATATGGGGGCAACATGGGTGCTTGGATTGATATTTCTCTTCCCAAAGTGGTAGTGCTCGGATAGATCTTTCTAATGAGCTATTGTACGCGTTAAATGGAGATCGTATGCCAAAGTTACGACCCCGGGAAGTTGATGTACCAATTTACCCAAACGGGGCCCACAGTTTGGTGTTTCATCTTCTAGGGTTATGTTTTGGAATGTGAAGGCTTTTCCATTGTTTCTCAACAATAAATAGGCCTTCAAGCCTCATTGTAACACATTTCAGAGGCATGTAGCCACCACATCTCTTCTCAGAGATAAGCTACCATCGCCCTAGCTGGTTTATTTCCATTATTGTTTGTAATCATATTTCAGTATTTTTACATTAATGAAATGAAGTATTATTTCCGCTGCATATCTGTGTTTATGGTTATCTCTATAATTTATTGTGTTCCTTTTTAAGTCTAGATCAGTATGATAATACAAATAGTGGGGTTTTTAGCTGAGGCTTCCCCCTGAGTATGTTCTATGTTTCATGTGCATTGGTTCTTCTTCTTCTTGTTATATGTGTTCAGCTCGATCTTGCTCAATCTTTAAGCTTCCGCAAATCAAATTGATAGTAGAAGTAGATTATAGTATTTTTCTTTGGTTATATTACATTATCGGGTTAATCTATAGTCAGAATTTCTACAAAAATCAATACCCTTTGGTTGTTTGAAATCTTGTAACACTAATAATTCTAACTAAATGCAAGGAATAAAACAATAGTTGGATGTCAACGAGAATAATTGCATACATAGTTTCAAAAGAACTATGGCCTATTCCATGTCCTAATGAGAAGGGTTTAGGGAAAAATCCTTAAGAGAGAATTATGAAAGCTCTCCTAAAGGGTGAATATATTGTACATGAGATGATTATCCACCTTGTAGATGTTAATAATCAACTAACCTACCATTAGGTCAATCACTTTATTTTCTAGGGAGTTCACTTCAACATGTTTTATCTCTATATGAGGGAGAAGGAAACATGGTTAAATTTGGAAGCCTTCCCACTAATCCTCCTCATGCTCACCCATGATAAGCATTTTTTATCTATAAATATATGAATAAATAACCAATGATGATCCTAGAATCTCCAAAAATCTCAATCATTTCAATATCATTCTCATAGGAAATTGAGATAAGGATGACAATATTCATAACCTCTACTTCATTGTTTGAACTAATACACTAACCAAGCTTCAAGTAAATCATTAATGACTTCTATAGTTCCAACCCCAAACACCATTTTGGCCCATATTATCTTGTGTTTCTCTAGCAAATCATCCTTGTGTTGTTCCCTATGTTCGAGAGGGAGGCCTTAGATTCAAGGTTGCTTCCCCTTTATTGGTTATTTGTCTATATGAGGCTTGATTTCAATGTGTGGTAGAAACTAAAGGGAGATTTTCTTTCTCCTTGAAATGGTATAGCATCGTATGAAATTCATATAGATAGAAATTAAATTTTTAGAGCTAAAACCTCCTCCTTCTTCACATGAACAGACTTTCTGGTGTGTAAATCAATGCTTGTCCTTCCTATTTTACTTTTATTTGGACATATTCATTCACACTCTCTAGATTTATTTTAAGAAATGATAGTGTATAAAAATATGAGACACCAATTATAGTTCTACTTCACACAATGGAAATGTCCCAAGACCTTTCCAAATCCTTCTTTGAAGACTATCCCAAGCCAATATGGAGTTCATGAGAGAAAACCAAATAAAGGTATAATCTTTGTTGGGGCCTTCACCTTCCAAATATGGTTCACCACCATTGCATTTTATTTATTTTTATTGGCATAAAGAGTGTTCCATATTCTAACTTCATTTAATAAGCTCCCTTAATAGGGTTGGCATCCTAGAGTAGAGTGTCATTTTCATACCTTACTTTTATGCAAGCTTTGAACCAATGAGATCTAAAAATTCTCATTGTTTTGTTACCACTCACATGAGGCTAATTTATTTCCTTTAAGCTATATTAAATACAATGAATAATATGTTAAATGAATAATGGCATTTGATATGTAAAATAGATGTCTATTTGAGTTTGTCCTATAGTAATTTCGGAATTCTATAGTCTACATCCTTCTCAATCCACTCATCTTTAATCCAATCTAGACAATTTTACCATCCCCTATTTTCCAAGAGAGATGGATGTCAATGATGTTGAAAGAGGATATCAATGGATTCGAAAAAAAGGATCCACTCTTAACATTGTTATTTATGGTCCTCACACATTTATCAATTGACTTGAGTGAAATATAGTTGTGATACATTGAAAAAAAAATTAAAAAACCTATGCCATTTTTAATAAGAGTTTCAAACATCCCTTCATAGCAATAGATTTTGAGAATTAGTGGATGTGCCTAATGCCCTAGCACCCTTGATCCTTGGGCTTTGATACCTCCTCCCATTTATTAATTGGAATGCCACCCTATTCACACTTCCCTCCCTATAAATGCTTGAAAATGATTTTCTTACTACCATTGACGCTTCTTTTAGGTATGTTAGCTAGAGAGACTCAATAAACATGTATCACATTTATAACCCTCTTGATTAGTACAATATATCCCTCCATTGACATACATAGAAGATTCTAGTGATAATGACTTAGTTGGATTTTGTTTACAAGCCATATCCAACCCTTATATTTGTAGTTATCTAGTTTCAAACAGAACCCTAGGTATATTAGGTTCTTCTCAAGATCATGTATTGTATAAGGTAGGAATTTTTGAATCATACCTCTTTGAAATTGATTTAAATTGTAGCATTGAATGGATAGTTTCCTCTATTTAATCTATATGCATGTTCCATTGCATGACATATTTAGAATAATCTCAAATTCTTTCACCTGGAAGGTCATCCACATACATTAGATGAATTTTTTTTTCCTTAAAAATTACATAAATTCCCCTTAAGGTCCCTACCATCATTTTGTGTAGAATTATTTGACTAGGTATTTTACTAATTGAAAAGATGAGGAGGTGCCAGAAGGAGCATCCCTTCCTCAATCTTCTAGATGGGTAAAATAAATTTGTCATTGAGACATTGATCATGATTGCAGCAACCAAGTTATGGCATACCTCAATCTAGTTGATTATAGGGGGGGCTTTCTTCATTATGAGGTGGAGACACAACCAATTCATTCTAACATGGGCTTTGGATAGGTCCACTTTAGGTATGAATAATTTTGTATACCCCACCTTGACCTAGTGTATGAATTTTTAAGTTATTTCAATAACATCTTGTCCATCTCTACCTTCTAAAAAATTCATTTTCCTTTGTGATACGATGTTTGATAGTATAGGATTAACTCTAGAAGATTCCAAGCAATAAGCTTGTAAATAGTTACATAGTGATATGGGCATTATTTATCAAAATGATTTAGAAAAATTTCTTTCATATTGTCACTATGAAAGCTGAGTTAAATGTTTGAAGGATATTGATGTCATTTTTGGGATTCTTGTATGACCTAAATGGTGTTCATGCCCAAAATATTTAAGAAAAGAGAACTTGATTGAAAACCCATTTGACCTTAGGTTGTTATCATTTTGGAGGTTTTTAAGTACCTGAGTTACCTCCTCCATTTTCATAGGCTTGTTGGGAAAAATATATGCTTATATTTCCAACATTAATTTAAAAAATCAAAGATTTGTTGACTTATATATGCAAGCATGGTAAATGCAGGATTAAAGACCTATCTATCTAATGTTGGTAACTAATTAGAAATTCGAATTTAAATGCTAGAAATTAACATTGTGGAATCCATTATTGAGTTAAAGGACAACTAGTGCCATAAAGGTTTCGAGTTACAATCTTTCGTAAATTCATGTAACATTGTGTGAATAACTTCATTTTGCCTCAATATCCCATCAATTACCCTTTCCTATAGTGGATCTCAGTTATGCTACAAATCAAAGAAATGTAAAGCCATTAGATATGAACTAAGATAGCATTATAAAACCAAAGAAATAGAACATAAAGTAAATGTTGAAAGTAAAAGTAAGGACATAAAGCAATGTAAAGGAATTAAAGATAAGTAAATCCTCTGAAAAGGAAATGTTAAACTCAGATGAATATTACACCTATAGATTAAACATATTAAAATCTAAAATAAAAAGATACGAAAGATATGCACAAAAACTAAATAACAAGAAAAAATCATTAATAAGAGATCAACCTTATTTACAAGGGAGGGAACCACTCAAGCTTGATACCATAATCGATCTCTAAAACAACAATAAACTACTAATCCCCACACATTACAAAATGAATGATAAACCTCCCAACTCCTCTCTTCTCTCTCTACTCTCTTTAACTCAACCCTATTATATCTTTGAATATTTGTACAAGAGGAGTATTGGGGTGGATCAAAACCAATCACCTAATCTCATATATATCTAATTGTGGTATAAAAACAAGATAAGATCTATGACAAATTATATCTCTTAATTTCCAAAATACAAACATATCTTACCAAACTACTTCCATACTTCGAAAATAAGTAATATTTGTTCCTCTTTCTATTTACATGGTTGATCTTGAGTTTTCCTAAAAGTTGGGAAGTGTTTACAAATCTGGGAAATTTTTTGCATTCAGGAAGATTTGTGTTAAATAACCATGGATATATTTCAAATCGTTCAATATTTTAGAAAACGACCTAGATTGTAACCAATTTTCCATGCTAGGAAAAAAACCCACGTTCTATAATTTTCATATTCTCCCTCGTCACCTCAGAAATTATGCCCAAAGTTAATTGTTTGGAAACTTTGACTTGTAAAATAGTTTTGGAGCTAGAGCTTCACATGTGTGACCTGGGTGCAATCTGAATAGTATACAATAATTTTAAATGCCTTTGGATTCAAAACCCATGTGACATAATTTATTCTAGAAGGATGCAAATGTGCTAACCATGATTGGGTACCAGAACTGAACTGTTGGTATAGGAACTAGGCTAAATAATTCGACATTAGAAAAATCAACTTAAAACTCAATTAATTCATTAGAGACTTGGGAATTAATAAAAATAAGCAATTTTTACCTCAAATTATGTGTCAAATGGTTTTGGGTTCAAAGGGGAAAGATGCATAATAATATGGGGAATATATGATTGTGAAAGTGGTAAAAAGGTCAAATAAATTGTTGAAAAAAATGACAAAACAGGATCCCAACATCTCTTCCACACTGAACATTTGCATGTCATCATGTAAAAGAAATCCATCCTCTGAAAATCATATTGTTTTTGCCAAAATTTTCAAACTATCCCCCTTAGTTTCCTCTTATGAAGTAGATCAAATAGCATTCAAGGCGTGACATGCACTATCATCATAATACCAAGACTCCCTTCATACTTTGATATTCTTTATCCTCTGCTTCCTTTTTCAATTGATGTATAACATCTAGTCCCTGATATGTTGATCTGTATTCATCTCATGTCATTGCATTCAATAAAAACAATAAGATTCATCTCATACTCATCAAGAAAATTACCTTATTTATTGTCTCTCTAAGTTATCTAATTTGGTGATATTATATCCTGAAGTTTGATCATGAGTATATGTTGGGTCTCCAAAATGTCATTCATTTCACCCTCTTTTCTTTCACTTTGTTTTAGAATTTTCCATATTTCACAGCTCCATAGCCATACATTAAGACCATCTTCATAATTAAATATGGGTTTAGACACATTATTTTCCAATACATTTATTTTGGTATTTTGAATGAATTTATGTTTAACTATTAGAAAATTAACATGTCTTCACTTATATATAAAATTTGGATGATTTCTATGTTGTGTGTATGCATATTTGAATATTACAAGACAAACATATTTTGCCTCCAAGACTCAAATTAGAATTTCCTCTTAAAACTCTTGAAGATTTGAAGAAGATTTGAGATCATTGGTCAAACACATTTCATGGAGAAAGATCGTGGAAGTTTTCATAAGTGTCTCCTATAAAAGCTAGGAGAGATTTGTGAGAGGATATGAAGAGATGCTAATTTGTAGATGTCAATACATGGTTGTAAAAACATGAGATATTTTTGGATCTATGAGAGATTTGTGGATCTACATTTATGAATTAGTTATCTTAATTTTTGTATAAATAGAAGTTCCTTCTCCTCTCAAAAGGGTGTGAAAAGTTTGGGAGCTATGCTCATGCTTCAATGTAAAGTTTTGGATGTTAAGGATTGGCACTATGCTTATGACTGATGTAATGAATACCATTGTAGTTCACTTTGACATGGTTGGTGTTTGAATAATAGTTTTCTCAACTTTCCACCTCTTGTTCACTTTAGAATGGCCACTTAATGAGTATGAGATGCATTTTAATGTTTCATTTTTTAATATAGATTAGTTTATTTTATGATTCATTTGAAGTCTTTTAATTAGATGCATTTTTTACATTCTTTTATGCTCAATCTATTTGTGTTCTTTTGTAGTTCAAGCATTATTGCTTTCATGTCCTAGACTCGTTGCTTTTCAATTTTTTTCCTTTTAGATTCATATATAGTCATGAATTATTCTAATTTGACAATTCACACATTAATAATTTCAATTTATCTCTCACAGCTTTCAGAATAGGTTTCCTTTAAATTTCATAGATTAAGAATTCAATGCTTTCTTAGTATAGGATTTCCTTCTTTCTAGATTAAATTTATTTTCAAGCCTTTACTTTCAGGTCATTAGAATAGATTTACTTTCTTGTTGATAATATAGATATACTTTCATGTCACTAGAATAGATTTATTTGCATGTCAATAGAGTAAGTTTACTTTCATGTCAATCATCATTTCAATTTCATAGATTAAAATATTGCTTTCCAAGTTCCGAATTTGAGACTTTTCAAAAAAAAAGTGTGTGCATACTCATATTATACATTTTTCATGAATAGGTTTTATTTTGGTCTTGTAATTTCTATCAATAGAGTAGAATTTTCTTTTTGAAATTAAATTCGATTCCTAGCATATATTGTGCAAGTGTACTTTGCAAGTTCATGAACCCCTGCTTTGACAATTTAATGATAGTAATTTAACTGAAAATTAAATTACCCAATAGTATCAACAACTTTAGTTGGATATTTCATGGCTATTAAAGTAGAAACATAACCTTGTAACAGCTCATAGTTAAACTATTGTATACAACATTTTTTTCAATTTTTTCAATACTCCATCATTATCCAGTGTTTCTAGGTTTGGCAGTTGCAGTATACGAATGGTTCAATCTATTGTCTAGTGCATGTTGTATCCAATGGTTGTTGTTGCAAACATAAACAAACCTGTATAGTATATCCTTTCTAGGGTGTAGGGAAACTTCAATTAATCATCCATAAAGACAGGTGCTTAACTCTTTTCCTTCCATATTTATTAGTATTTCAATGACAATATACATGATTCATTGCATTCAGAAGACTACACAAATTCCATTTTTCCTCTTAAAAATAACATTTTTCCTAAGACAAGGATGATTTTTGGGTATTCCAATTCAAGCACCCACAAAATATGTTGTTGATGTTGTTGATGTCATGGAAGTTGAGTTTTTGTGAATGGAAAAGCAACAGTAGCATTATTTTATGATTTTTAATGTCATCACATCCAGAACAATCAAAGCAAAGAAAAAATAATATTTCCTACTATCCATCAAAGCCAAACAAGTGGAACACTACAATACTATGAATTTGTCAAGACTAAACAAAATGATTAAGTTCTGATAAACTCTGGTCAAAGGATCTGAAAATGCAACTAAAAACAAACGCAATTGACACCATTGTGTTAACCATGCATTTCATGCACTACCTTTGATGTTCGATTACTAATAAAATTAATTGCATGGTCAAAACATGCATGAGATGACATGAGAGAGGACCTACAAGTGGCCATCAAAGAGACTTTCTACTTTAGAGAATCACAAAATTCACAATTCTTCAAAAACTCCATGGCCACAAAGTCAAAATCTTTTCCAAGAAAACATGAGGATTCATACTCGGTAACTAGATGGGACTGAGGAAACTTTGTCATATCTCGTGCATGCTCTACCCTTACCTCCTACAATCCCTATCTTGTGCCACTACTCTCGCTCCTGATCATGGACCCTCCATAGCCACCTCCTAGGGGTTCCCAGCCTGGGCCTCCCTTCCTGATTCTATTGCTATTGCATTTATCTCTTTGGTGAACTCACTTGACCTTGATTTCCCCATTCCTACGTCTCAAAATTTTTTGAAACTAGACTCTATTCCTATAATCGACCTTCCCCTGATGTTCCCTCAAAAAATTGCTCTTTCCTTTGATAAGCGAGCCCTAGTTGGATAGTTCACTGGATTTTGTCCCTCTCCAAGGGCTATAACTAGGTGGGTAGAGAATAATTGGCATCCTTTCGTATCCAAGAGAATCAACATTTGCTTCTATGGTAGAGGTTATTATGCCTTTATCTTTTAAACCAAGGAAGACAAAGATCTCATTTTCAAAATCCATCCATACTTCATGGAATGAGAGGACTCTACTGGAATCATTAGACTCTATATTTTAATCCAGAATCGGATACTTCAAACAAAGTCCCAGTCTGGGTAAGACCCCTGCATCTACCGCTTCACTATTGGGGAGACAAAGTTGTCACAACAATAGGCAATGGAATAGGCAAGTTCATTGACATATATGAGCCAAAAGACATAATTCAATCTTATGCTCGAAACTTTGTTGAAGTAGATATTAGAAAAGGGTCACCATAACAATGGACAACTGATCACAAATCCAATAGCTAGACTATGAGCAACTCCCATTTAAATGCAAGGTATGTCACGAACATGGAAATTTTTCAAACTACTGTTCAAAAGTGTTAGGTAAAAACACTCTAGATCCTAAGTAGGATCAAAGGAAAACCACTGAGAAAAAATGTAGTAATACTCATAAATGGATACCCTCAAAAAAAAATGCAACACCCTCCTCTTCAAAAAACCCTACAGCAAGTGCACCCTCTTCTTATGGTCCTTCATCCTCAACCACAAAGCCAACACCAGAAGTAAACAACAGTTTCTTTGTTCTTACTAATTTTCCTCAGGAAAATATCGAAGATCTAGGGAACACTCATCATCCAAAACAAAGTAACACTTTTTATACTCCTAAAATAAGAGCTCAGCGGCATCAACCATCCATTCCCTCAGCAGTGGTCCTTAAATAAATCACATTCCAAATACCTATCTTTGAAGAAGCGCCTCACGACCCAGAATGACCTCCTTTATTTGAACCCCCTTAGGAACAGTTCCCCCCTTTAGAGTATTCAACACAAAGCTCCCCCTCTTATGTAGGAGTAGTAACAAGGAATAAGGAAAAAGAAACCCCATCAAATCAAGAACCCCTGCAAAGGAAATCAGGAAGGAAGTAAAATAAAGAGACAAGGGAGGAAGCGGAACAAAAATATAAAGCTCTAGGAATTCACTAATCCATGGTTACTTTCTGAAAGAGCCTAGGAATGGAGAAGAAAAATTAGGTCAGGAAGGGAAGGTGAAAGCACATGCTAACCCCCATAAAAAGTAGTCTCCAAGAACTATAAAGGTATGGGTAGCACTATGAAAATTAATCAAATCGGGGATTTCGTTAGAACAAAAAGGCCCAATATCTTAATGATCTAAGCGACAAAGATTAAAAAGGAATATGTACTACATATTTTAAAAAAATCAATGAACGGTTATGAAGCAAGGCAATCAATGCAAGAGGGACCTCAAAGGTTCTTTGCACCCTCTGGAATGAAAATCAATTAGACATAATAGATAGCATTTTAGAAATACATTTGATTCTCACCTCTTTGAGACAAAAATATTTCAATAATAATTTCAAGTTAGCAATCTCTATTCCCTAATGCACTATAGAGATAAAGAGGTATGTTGGTCTTCTCTCTCTAACTACCTAGATAATACATATGCAAAGGACTGTATAATAGCAGGATATTTCAATCTTATTTTAAATAAGGAAGAGAAACAAGGAGGCACTTTCCTCTTGGACCCATCTAGAGAAAGAATGAAGTCAACAATGCTTGATCATACCTTCATAGATGTCAAATCTTCCAATGGTAGGTACACATGGAACAACCAAATATTAGGTCTAAGGAACATCATAACTTGGCTAGATCATTTCCTTATCCACTCTGATTTCCTAGGAGAATAGGAAGAATTAATCTCAAAAAAATTGACCCCTTCCATCTCAAATCATATACCAATACTCATTTCTCTCAGTAAAAAGAACAACCTAGGTCCTCTCCCTTTCAGATTCAACCCTCCTTAGCTCCAACAAGAGTAGACAATGTCAATACTAAATAAGGAATGGAATGTCAAGGGAAGCGGATCTCCCAACTTTATTTGGGAAAATAAACTCAAAGCAACAAAGAAATCCCTGAAAGAAGGGGCCAAAGAAAACTATCAGGAACTAGAAAAAGAGAGAGAGTGGCTATGAAGAGAGTTAGGAACCATTTAGAAAAAAAAAAAAAAAAATGGAAGAAGAACAAGAAACCCTAACCCTCCAAGCTCAACGAAAAGAAATATTTTTGAATTTGTGTCATACCCACATAAGAGAGTAAGAGAAGTGGAGGCTAAAATCTCGGAGTCTGTGGCTAAACTCAGGGGACAAAAACACCTCCTTTAATAATCATTTCAAGATGATAAAAAAAAATACCATGAGCTACATTAAAAACAAATATGGATTTCTCATAGCAAAGTATGAAGCTATAAAAAATGAAGCCTCCTCACATTTCGAACACTTAAAACAAATCCAAAACCAATGAACTTTGAGGAAGCCTTAGCAAATATCCCAATGGTTATATCTCGAAGACAAAATGCAGAATTATCATATTCGATTCAAGACAAGGAGGTGTTGATGCCTCTAAAATCCTAGCACCAACATTGGAGATAACCACTCGGTCCGAACCTTAGTATAGCTCCTTTTCCGTTTGGTGTGGTGGCTCTGACTGGATATTATGGGGCCAGTTTCCCTTAATGAATGGTTTAATGGATTGTTGTTTTGTAATGTATAGTGGAGAGGGTAAATGTTTTAACCTATAACTCAAAATATACAAATATATTTATATAACCTGGGTATTCTGTAAACAATGCGATTTCTGATTATTTCTAACAGACAAATAATCATATAGATGGCTCACTTATCAATAGAAAGATGCACTCATATAATGATTACTTCGTTTAAAAAGTTAAACGAAGTAATAATAAAAGAATATCGCATTCATAACAATGTATATCACTGACATATATCTTCAAAGGATAACAATTCTAAATCTTCAGAAATGATATGATAAAGAATTATTTGAAAAAAGCATAAATAGATATATCAACAATAGCAAATTTTAAAAGAAATGCTTCATCACATAAGGAAATAAGAAAAAAATAGTGATAGTAATACCACATGCATTTGAATCCTTATGATGTAAATAACACTCTGATTCCACTTTCTTATTTGAGAAAACTTCCAGGAAATACAGAAGTGCAGGTCTTGAAAAAGCTTCTTTCACAAAAATGTAGAACCTTGATCCACTATTGATAAAAAAATATTTAGAAGTACAAAAGTGCAACTTCTCAAGTCAAATCTTATACAAATTGAGGACCCTTTCTTAAAAGACATGAAAGGGTTTAAATAATCAAAATAAAAACTAACTGTCAATAAAAATTGCTATGATATGTTGAAACTCCAAACATGAAAATATGGAATTTGATTCATGAAAATAATAGTGGGATATCCTTTGAACTGATTCGTTGTATCTACTTGTTCCCTTGCACTTGGAGCTGACAGATTGAGAGCATTTGTTGAATTTCCGGCGGATGACTCAGCCTAGAATGTAGTCGAGTTGTGTACGTAGCATCGGAGAGTTCGGGAACCATGAGATTGACTGTGTCAGAAAGGCATTTGGTATCCATTTGCTGGCTATGCGACTTGACTAGGAAAAACCAGAATGCATCCCATGTCAAGTTTTGCACCTTGCCGATTTTTTCTTCTCTGCTTGCCAGATCCTGTCTCCATTGATCTTCTAGTGCTTTTGCTTTTGGGAGTTTTCCTGGAGAGAAACCGGAGATCAAGTTAGCTAAATATAATTTGTTATTTACTAACTCGATTACACTGTTCATTGTAGCCCTAGCTCTGGAAATCGCTCTTTCGGCTTTTATTAACTGTGATTACCACTCCGAAAACAATATTTCCTTGTGTGATTCTTGGATTTTCGATAGATCGACAACCATGCCTTCATCTGAACTTTGCCAAGAGAGAAATTTTGTTATCTTATCATCTACTTTTTCAAATTCCAGTCTGGTGTCAACTGCCTGTTCAATAAGTGATGCAAAGATAGTGCACAATGGGTTAACCAATGAGATTTTATGGCAAAGGATATTTAGTTGCCAAGATAAGGCTTTGGTCACTTCCAAGGCTTCTTTCTTGAATTCACTAACCTTTGGGTAGCCCTTGAATTTTTCTACCTGTAATTGCAGCTGTGCAATTTGATCTTATTTAACCTTCTTTTCCTGCTAAATTGCCATTTGAAGCTTGCTGAGTTCTTGAGACAACTTTTGTTGTTTCTGGAGAGCTTGCTGATCAATCTTTTTGTTTTCCAGATTCAGTTGTTCTTTTAGTTGCTCATTCTGTTGTTTTTGCTCTGCTAGCTGTTGCTCAAGCTAACTAATCCTTCATTATTCCTCTATCAATTACCCTTCGAGTTGGGTGATCCTTAGATCATTTTCCTTGATTAGTTGGCTAACTTCAAAGGCTTTGTCCATTGTTGCGGATGTATAAGCACCTACATACTGAGATAACTTGGTTAAATCCTCAGAAGGATTGACTTTTGAGTCTTTCCATACCACATTCATTAGTTCAGCATGAGGATTTGAGAGAGGTCCTTGGTCAATTTTTCTCTTTTTCCTCTATCTTTTAACCACATACCTATGCTTTGGACTGTAGAATACATCCAGGGGTGGTATTTCTTCTACCTTCAATACAATCTCTTATGTAGGATTCTCAGGAATTATTTCAATATCATGTTGAACGTTAAGTGTGCCGACTACCCCTTCAATTGGAATATTAGTAACAACAAGCTCCTGTGTTGCGGGCGATTTTGGTGCAATGAGGTTTTGGGAGTCATTCTAGTTCTTGATAATTTGATCAAACTACTCCCATTCCTTGATTAAGGTGGAATCAATATTTACATCAATATCTAGGAGCTCACTGGTCCTTTCATCTGTCTTCTCCTTCTCATGACTCTTCTCCCTCTCAAGGCTCTTCTCCTTTTCAAGACTCTTCTCTTTTTCACAGCTCTTCTCCTTTTTAGGATTCTTCTCAATAGTTTGTTCTTCACGGTGGCCTTCTTGATACACCATAGGGGTAGTGTTTAACAATTCCAGGGTAGTCTTTGTAACCTCTGTGTCCTGAACTTCATAAATCTATCTAATCCCTCTGCTTCCAATCTGATCTTTGCTAGATGTTTTACTTGAGAAAATAACTCAGCTGAAGTGAACAAATCATCATAATCATCTTTCTCATGTTCAAACTTGGCAATTTTCACCTGAGAGGTGAAGTTGTAAGCCACTGCTTTTGGATCATATTGTCTCTTGGGAATGATCGTTAACTTTAAAATTTGTATCTTCTATGTTTCTTTCTCTGCATGTTTGAAGTCATGTAGTGTGTAAGTACCACATCGGAGGGGGAATGAAGGCCACATTTGTTTCTTAGACTCCTTGAGGTTCCTGGAAATCCTTGTTTCTATTATCTAATAAGATATTTCTCTGGCCAATAGCTTATCAGGAATGTACAAGGGGAGAACATGTGGATCTGTAGTGCTTCCAAAAAGTCTGATATAGGTGAACTTTTCTTCACCGAACCAACTGTCGATTGGTGTTAGGTCAATACTGGCCTCATCGGATAACTGAGGAGTAGGTTTTTTGAATATGGCATGATGAACGGGTAAAACAAAACCATGGTAGATTCTATATAGATGATATTTATAATAGGTCTTCCACAAATACTTATGATAGATGTGAATAGGAGTTGGGTTTTGGGGAGTCCATTTCAAGCCTAAAATGGGGTAATCATAATTGAAACAGATGGTATCCATGATGTAGGCACTCATATAGAATGGGGGTATCATCTGGGTAGTTACAAACCTATTTCCTCCATAATCAAGGATTTGGTTGGCCATTTTATTTGATAAAATGGTTGCCCAATCCATGATATAAGAGTTAATTTTTGCTTCCATTAAGGGCACCATTTCTATAGAAAACCTAGCTGAATCAGAGACTCCAAAGAGTCTACATATCATAGCGCCAGCATAGCAATAAGGAGATGCTAAGGAGTCTACAGAGTACATACTCGAAGATTCATGCTTATGTTTGTTTAGGAAATGCCTCCACTATTTGATAGGGTTCGACTCCACATCGTTCTCCTTGGAAAAAGCTTTTAAAAATACCTTGTTGTAATGCTTTTGAGGGTCCAGCAAATGATACATATTCTTGACATCTTCTGCCCTAAATGACCCGAACATCCTTCCATCAGCAGTAAAGAATGCTTTGCCAGTTATGTTGATACTTTCAATTACCCATCTAGCCAGATCATTGTAGGGTAACACTTTGGCATGGGCTGCTATTCTGTGGAGGAAGGAGATGGCAAAATCCTTAAGAGTACTCTCTGATTTATCACTGGAATCAGTCGTTTCTCCTTCTTCTTCAATTTTGGCTGGATCCTCGGCTTCGAGTAAATTATATATGCTCTCCCATGAAGCCTTTCCAAGACCGAGACAAGTAGTATCAGCTACCAGCACCAACTTTGCTGGTTCATCTTTTTCTATGAATAGGACCTTTGCTTTTCGAGATTTCTTAGTCATTTTTTCTGGACTGATGAGTTCAGACTCACTCTGCAAAATGAAACAGAGGGACGTAATGATGGAAAAAAAACTTGGTTCAAAGCTAATACATAGCACACAAGACTAACAGCAATTAAGCGCAATGGGTAACATAGATTTTTAATATATTAAGATACCGCGGATGAAATCCTTGAAGGATTCAACCATAACTGCTTTCTTAATGATTTCCTGTAACTTCCAATGTGACACTTTAATGCCATAATGACATGTCGCATCGCAAATTTATAATGGTCCTTTTTAGAATGAATATCGTGACTTCCCAATCAGTGATTAGCAATAATCACATATCGCAGATCTGGAGGTACAAGCTTCGTGCTTAAATGTTTCCTTTGCATGGTTGCGATTGCGATCAATGGTGAGCTGTCATGGGGAGGTGGGATGGCTTTTAAAATTGATAAATCGTTTGTTTTTCTTTATAAATGATTTATAACTTTAACCCACAAATGTTCATAATAGCTCATATTTACCTTTATCAAAAGCGCGCTTCACAATAATGAAATCGCATCAGAAGATTTCAAAGGGGCTTTTGGAATGTGTTTTATGATATCAACGATGCGTGATTGTGATCGGCTTATCGCATCGCAGGATTTATATGAACACTTGGAACGGGTCCTTGATAAGTAGCGATATGTGATTTCCGATGGAGTTATCGCATCGGCGAATGTCAATGGAACACCTTAAGTCCACCATTGAAGCAAGGATGTGTGCAATGTGACATATTCCTTTAATAATTGTTTTATGATAAGGTTTTGTTATAATTTAAATCGGATCAGACCCTATCAAGAGGACTTTCATGGGTTGAATAGATTTGCAAATTGCGATTATTATTTGACTTATCCTAAAAGTAAAATACCTATTATAAACATTCATTTTTCAAACGTTTTATTGGTTTTATTTAAGTTTTAAAAGGGGACCCATTTCTTATTAAAGTTTTATATGAAAAATTTTGAAATGGGGAGGGTTGTTGTATAGCAAAAAAATTGGCGATTCACTGGGAGAAACAGTTATCTCTGAAAAATAATGCAATATTTATAACTTTCTTAGTTTGGAAAAAATTGAGGAGAAAGAAAACCAACTAAGAATAGTTAAATAAAAATTAACCCTGAATAATATAAAAATTTTTTGTAATTTCTTTTACAATCCCTTAAAAATAAAAACATTTTGGGTTTCTTCAAGCTTTGATTGGTTGATACAGAGAAAGTAGGGGGCTTCTTCAACTTAGATTTTAAATTCTTTTTTGTCACAGGTAGTGCCTCTGCTGCCAGCGAACATCTATAGTCTCGACAGGGTTACCTTTTGACCGTTAATCATTCATTGTCCCATCCATCTAAGAGTATAACTTTTGAAAGATAAATTCAAAAAGATATGTTTACATATATTTTTTGGTTTTTATTCTTTCAATTTTTTAAGATAAAAATCCATTGTCCTGGTTTGGGAGCAAGCTGATGACAATGCCATTCACTGGTTGTAATTGAACTGAACAATTCGTAATGAGACCCCTTATCTTATGATTATAAGCCATTACCCTGTTTTGATATGCAATATTGGTAATGTTAGTTTAATTAGTTCCCTATGATCATGGTAAGCAGCCTCATGATGAGACCTCTTATCTTTTATATCAGACATGTTTTAGAATTACACTATGAAAAATCATAAACTTAGTGGATGGGGTAAATGACTTTCTCCTTAAGAGTTTATGGATGACAATTTTAGATTTGTAGATGCTTAGTTTGGAAAAGTCTTTACTTTTTTAAAAACAACCTCTCTCAACTTTATAAAACTTAGAATGATTTACAGTATTTTCAAGGTTTTGGAAGATTTTACAAATTTTAAAGAGGTTCTCAGATTTTCATGTTTTATTTATCTTTCCAAATCTGTAATCATTTCCTTAAATGTTTCCACCTACTGAAAGCAAGTATTTACAATATTTTCTTGAAGAGCTTTCCAATAGTAAAAGGTCAATGAAAGACTATTTAAAATATTATTTTCTAAAAATAAACAAACTTGCATAAAGAATATTTACATGTAAGAAGGGGTTACCTCCTTAAGAAAAGAATTTCTCTAAGATAAGGCCATTGACAGGAAGAGAATCTCTCTTTCCTGATAAATCTTGCACTATGAACGTTGATGAGCCTATCTTCTCAATGATTTGAAATGGTCCAAGCCACATCTTTTGAAATTTGGTATGTTTACCTTTGTCTTCATGTCATTTGTCCCATTTCAACACAAGATCACCAATTTGTAAAGTTTTTGAGCCGGTAGAACTTGCATCAAAAGAATATTTAATGACTTGTTGATGTTTAGCATGAGTGATTTTTGCCTTCTCTCTTTCTTCCTCTAATTTGAGGATATGATCAAATCTTAATTGAATAGAGGAAGAAGGATTTTCTTCAATAAATTGTACTAGGGCTAGAGATGGGAGTGCTAAGTTTGAAGGTATTACAGCTTCTTTTCCATACACTAAGTTAAAAGGAGAAGTACCTATTGAGGCCTTCTAATTTATGTGATCTGCCCATAATGCAGATATCAAAGGTTTATGCCAATTATTTTGATTTTGATCAACAGTTCTTTTAATAATCTTAATGAGATTCTTATTAGTTGATTCTGCCAAACCATTACCTTGAGGGTAGTAATTTGCAGAATATTTTAATTTAAAACCTCTCTTAAGAGAAAATTCAACTATACTACTTCCAGAAAAATAAGATGTATTGTCAAAAATAAGGGAATTAGGTACACCAAACCTGGTAATGATGAATTGATAAATGAATTCAATGATTGCATCAGAATTGGCTACCTTTAATGGAATTTCTTCTACCCACTTTGTGAAGTAATCTGTGGCTGTAAGGATGTACCTATTGCTTGGAAGAATGTGGAACAATCTCTCCTATGATATCAAGCCCCCATTGTTCAAATGGTTGCTCAATATTTACTGGTTGTAAAGGAAAGGTTGGTTTCCTTTGTCTCCCACTAGCAGTTTGGCATATCTTGCATTTCCTTACATAGTCATTGGCATCTTTAAACAAAGTGGGCCAATAATATCCAGCATGTATTATCTTGTGACCTGTAGTATCTTCTCCAAAATATCCTCCTGCTGGACCATCATGTAATTCCTGCAAAACCTTTTGTGCTTCAGTTTTTTCAAGGCATCTTAATAAAATTGAATCATAATTTCTTCTAAATAACACATCATCAATGATTTAGATTTTGTTTTAATCTTAAGGCACGTTTGTTTTTGTAACTGAAATCAGGGGGAGCATATCCATTTTTCAAGTAAAAGACCAGATCGGCATACTGAGATTCAAAATTCATGATACTTATCTCGTTCACTTGAATAGTATTTTCTGAATCTTCATGTTCTGGAATATTAGAAGCTCCTACTAAAACCTACAAAAACCTTGTCCTCTCATGATTTTCACTAGTTTAATATCAATATCTAACTCTTGTAAAGTTGTTACCCAGTTAGCTCTCTTCTCTCCTACTTCCCTTTGAACTAGAAATTGCCTTACTGCAGAGAATGGGACAATTACTTTTGTGTGTGTTTTTAGAAGGAATGGCCTAAAGTGTTTGATGGATTTAAACACAGAAAAAGCTTGGTTTTAAACTTCGGAATAGTTAAATTCAACACCTTGTAAATTAGAACTAAAGAAGGATATGGATGCTTCCACTTGTTGATCATTGATTTGTGTTAAAACAGCAGCATAAGATGTTTCGGTGGCTAAAGTGTACAAAATAAAATGACTAGAAAAATTCAGATTATTCAATGCAGGAGCATTAATGATTTCTTGTTTGATTGATTCAAAAACATCTTTTTCATTATGTCCCCATTTGAAAACTGAATTTTTCTTAATCATAGTTTGCAAAGGCAAGACTATATGAGAAAAATCAGGAACAAATATTTTTACAAAATTTATCTGTCCCAAAAATGATTGCATTGATTTTTTGTTATGTGGCAAAGGAATATCAGAAATCTCTTTTATCCTGTTAGGATCAATATATATGCCATCTTTGGATACAATAAACCCTAAGAGTTTACCTTCATTAAGAGCAAAGAATGATTTCTTGGGATTTAGAGAAATCCCATACCTTTTACATCGTTCAAAGATTTGTTTCAAATCATGTAAATGATTGGCCCTTTTCTTGGAAAAGACAGTTATGTCATCTAGGTAAACAAAAACTGACCTATTAATCAAACCTTTGAAGGCTATATCCATTGCTCATTGGAAAGTAGCTCCAACATTTATCAAACCAAAAGGCATTTTCTGATAAGCATATGTTCCCCATTTAGTTCTGAATGTAGTTTTTAGTCTGTCATATGGATGTACCAGTATTTGATTGTATCTTGAAAAACCATCCAGAAAAGGCATTAAATCTGAACCAGCTACTGATTGAAGTATCTTCTCCATTGTTGGTAATGGGAAATTATCCTTTTGACATGACTTATTGAGATTTCTAAAATCTATGCATATCTTAATATCACCATTCTTTTTCCTTACAGGTACCAACTTTGAAACCCATTTAGAATGTCTGACCGGGAAAATTATCTTAGCTTTCAGAAGTTTATTCAACTCTGCTTTGATTTGACTTTCCATATTTGGGTGAATTTTCCTTAACTTTTGTTGTACATGTTTCTCATCAAAAATCATTGGAATTGTGTATTGAATGATAGAAGTATCATAAGTTCTTAGATCTTTGTAATTCCAAGAAAAAACATTTTTGTATTTGTTTAATAATATGATGAAAGCAAATCTTTCTTATGTTGTGAGTTCAAGTCCTAGATTGACATTTTGTGGTTTGGCCTTAGTGCCAAGATTTACTAATTCAAACCTTAAAGTAGAACTTTGAAGTTTTGCATTAGTGACCTTTTTAAATCTATCTTTGATATCATAGAGATCTTCTAGCTTAACCACAGATTTAGGAATAGAATTCTCATTTGGTCTTTGTTTTATTTGAAGATCACGATTGTTTTCATCAAGAATCTAGTCATCATAATATTTTTCAGAAGTTAAGAAATTTAAAATGTCTTCATCATGATTAAATACCCGCCAATTGGTGACATTGTCTGGGACAGATGGTCAAAAAATTAATTCAACTGGAAACTTATCTGGACTATAATCCTCGGATGGAAGGAGCTTAGAAGCAACATTAGCCAATAAATTAGTTGCTGCATTCTGAGATCTAGGAATAGGAGAAATGTTAAATGCCAGAAAATGAGTTATGAAGTCTTAAACAAGGGATTGATAGTGTTTGAGATGTCCTGAAAGGCAATGGATAGTGTTCCTTACCTGTTTGATGACAATCTCAGAATGACCAATACTTTCAGATATTGAATATTCAGGCCTATTTCATTATAGAGCCCTTGAATCAATGCCTCATATTCTGCAGTGTTATTGGTACACTCAAATTCTGGGCTAACTAAAATACATCCTGCTCTTGCACCATCATTGGGTTTTGATCCATTGAAATATAAAGACCAAAATAAAGGCTTATCTACAGATTTATTTACAAGTTCATCAACAATACTAACACATCTTGAGGTATCAGTATGAGAGAAATTTTCAATTTGTGATGTGAAACTATTAACAGGAAAAGGCGATGGTTGAGCATTAAAATTACCAAAGAATGGCTCAGCTGAGTAATTTCCGAGCATGTTGTTATTGAAAGCTATAGGTTGGTTTTCTTGTTCAAACTCAGTTACTGTATGGGTCATGTGTTTCTCCTGATCAATTTTAATTTGATTTGGTTTCCCTTTATAGGGAAGCCACATGTGCGACCAATTAGCAGAAATGTAACCATGGAGTTTCTCATACCAATCCCTGCTTAGAATTAAACCATAAAACTCAGGGATGTCAACAATCAATATATCCATTCTTTGAACTACTCTGGGATCAGCTGATAACCTAATGGTGACTGAATTAATCTCTCATAAAAATTGCACCTTAGTTTGATCTAACTGAACAATATGGACTGCAGATTCTGGGGCTCAATGTTTAATTTAGAGCAAACTGAGGCTGGCATTATGTTTGATGAAGCCCCTGAATATATTAGGCAGTTATGCAGATTTCTATTATAGATCTCATAAGTCAAGAGAAAAGGAGGAGTATGAGAATTAGACCTATCTCTGACCAAAATAGCATCGGTAGCATCTAATTTATCCGATGTTGGTTTACCTGATCCTTTAACCGCCTTGGATAATACAGTATTTGGAAGAGGAGAAGAAGGTATTGCATTTAACTCTTTAAGTAACAACTTTTGTTGATGTTTGAGCTTGCTAAGTTCATATAAAGTTGCTCTAGTCTTCTTCATGTCTTCCACAATGTTGTAATCCATAAAATCAGAGACTACTAATGTTTTAGATGATGAGGGTGGATTGGAAGATGATGGTTGATTTTGGGTAGGCACAACTAGAGTTTTCTTCATGGGAGATTTGTCTTTGGTAACAGGGCTTGAATTTTTCTTCTTTGGATTTGTTTGAACAGGCTCTGCTACATTTTTACTTTTGGTATTTACTGGGAGGGCCTCTTGCTCACTTTCATTATCAAAGTTAGGCAAGATAAAGTCCCACATCCCATGACATTAAACTATTTCATATTCTTCCATGATTTCTGATGATAGAACTGTGTCTTCATCTTCATCATCATCTAGATCTGACTCTGCATTAGATATAGCATTAGGTGGTTTTGGTCCAATTGATTGACTTCTTTTGAAGTTCCTAAATGGTTTTTTAGTAGAAGTTTCAGCTACCGCTTTTTTATTTCCACCATTTCATTAGACATAGTCTTCAGAACATTTTGCAAACCTTCCATGTCATATGGGTCTTTAGCTGCTTTCTTTTTTGAATCATCTTTAAAAGTAACTTTTTTGGACTTTCTTTCTTCAAGAGAGTTTTTCTTTTCTAAAGCAATGATATGTTTTTCAACAGCGATCGCTTCTTTCATATTTTCTGCTAATGTGGGTTTGGCAGCCCTATCAACGAAGATGGCTATATTTGAAGGCAAGGTAGAAATATACCATTCGCTTTGGACTTTTTCACTAGGCTTGAATGTAACAAGAATTTTATTTAACAGATTATTAAATCGCAAGTTGAAGTGTTTGATTGGTTCCTTTGACTCAGATTTAAGATTGGAGAGATCATTAATTAATGTCGTTGTGGACCTATCATCTCCAAACTTGGTTAAAAATTGCTCCTGAAAAGCATCCCAGTTATTAATGGAGCCTGGTGGTAATGAAAAATACCATGATCCAGCTGCTCCTTGTAGAGTATATGGGAAAAGCCTAACAACAACATCTTCTTTTGTTACCCCATTTAAGTTTATTGACAACATAAAATTGTTTATATGTTCTTCTACTAATATGACAATGTCAGGATTAAACTTTGGCAACCATTTTTCAGGATGGACTGGTAATTGACTTAAAGGTGCAGGAATTGCAACTACTCCTAGATTTGTCCATGGCCTTGGTTGTGGTTGATTATGTGCCATTGTCGAACTAAAAACAAAAGAAGGTGAGGAGGTAGT
The DNA here is from genome assembly GCA_031772625.1 of Pinus tabuliformis. Classification (NCBI taxonomy): domain Eukaryota; kingdom Viridiplantae; phylum Streptophyta; class Pinopsida; order Pinales; family Pinaceae; genus Pinus; species Pinus tabuliformis. The sequence goes on along the minus strand of CM062815.1, from coordinate 296,244,282 downwards.
TGACAGTGATTGGGTAGAGGATGTCAGAGTACCTGTACCCTTTTGGACTATGATCTTGAGTTGGGGAATGGATGAATGAATTTGCAATGGTTTGGATGGAATGGATGACGATGAGGAAAGAGTCTCACTGTCAGAATCTAAATGTGTCTTCCTAGCTCTTTTTCAACTTGGCAGAGGAAATTCTATTGGTGCGAAACCAAGCTTTTCACTCTACAATCTTGTAAGAGGCTGAGATGGGATATACTACGAAATCACATTGCCTTGGGATAACTCAGATTGTTATTGGGATATTGAAAACCCTTGGAGTTTATGAATGAAGGACTGAACTTTAGGGGGTTCAAGGGAAGAATTGTTGGGTGTGTTTAAGTTTTCAGCAGTGGGTGTTGTCTTTTCAACTTCTCGCTTAAAAATGGCAGATTTAGAATGCGAAGGAGAAGTTGGAGGAGATGGTGAGGGAGTTTTACTCTTAGAATGGGCTATTGATTTGAATTCGCTTGCCATTCACAGTTCATGCCCTCCTTCTAATGCCAAAAGTGTTGATGCCTCTAAAATCTTAGCACCAACATTGGGGATAACCACCCGGTCCGGACCTTAGTACAGCTCCTTTTCCATTTGGTGTGGTGGCTCTGATTGGATATTATGGGACCCGTTTCCCTTAATGAATGGTTTAATAGATTTTTGTTTTGTAATGTATAGTGGAAAGGGTAAATGTTTTAACCTATAACTCAAAATATACAAATATATTTATATAACCCAAGTATTATGTAAACAATGCAATTTCTGATTATTTCTAACAAAAAAATAATCATATAGATGGCTTACTTATCAATAGAAAGATGCACACATATAATGATTACTTCATTTAAAAAGTAAGTGAAGTAATAATAAAACCATATCGCATTCATAACAATGTATATCGCTAACATATATCTTCAAAGGATAACAATTCTAAATCTTCAAAAATGATATGATAAAGAATTATTTGAAAAAAGCATACATATATCTATCAACAATAGCAACTTTTAAAAGAAATGCTTCATCACATAAGGAAATAAGACAAAAACAGTGATAGGAATACCGCATGCATTTGAATCCTTCCAATGTAAATAACACTCCGATTCCACTTTCTTATTTGAGAAAACTTCCAGGAAATATAGAAGTGCAAGTCTTGAAAAAGCTTCTTTCACAAAAATGTAGAACCTTGATCCACTATTGATAAAAAAATATTTAGAAGTACAAAAGTGCAACTTCTCAAGTCAAATATTATACAAATTGAGGACCCTTTCTTAAAATACATGAAAGGGTTTAAATAATCAAAATAAAAACTAACTGTCAATAAAAATTGCTATGAGTTGTTGAAACTGCAAACATAAAATCTGGAATTTGATTCATGAAAATAGTAGTGCGATAGCCTTTGAACTAATTCATTGTATCTACTTGTTCTCTTGCGCTTGCAGCTAACAGATTGAGAGCATTTGCTGAATTTCCAGCAGATGACTCAGCCTGGAATGTAGTTGAGTTGTGTACGTAGCATCGAAGAGTTCGGGAACCATGAGATTGACAGCGTCAGAAAGTAATTTGGTAGCCATCTGTTGGCTATGCGGCTTGACTAGGAAAAAACAGAATGCATCCCATGCCAAATTTTGCACCTTGCTGGATTGTTCTTCTCTGCTTGCCAGATCCTGTCTCCATTGATATTCTAGTGCTTTTGCTTTCGGGAGTTTTCCTGGAGAGCAATCAAAGATCAAATTAGCTAAATATAAGATATCATTTACTAAGTTGAATACTTTGTTCATTGTAGCCCTAGCTCTAGAAGTTGCTCTTGTGGATTTTATTAACTGTGATTCCAACTCCAAAAACAAGATTTCCTTGTCCGATTCTTGGATTTTCAGTAGATCGACAACCATGCCTTCTTCTGAACTTTGCCAAGAGAGAAATTTTGTCATTTTCTTTTTCAAACTCCAGTCTGGTGTCAACTACATGCTCAATAAGTGATGCAGAGATAGTGCACAATGGGTCAACCAATGAGATTTTATGGCAAAGGATATTTAGCTGCCAAGATAAGGCTTTGGTCACTTCCAGGGCTTCTTTCTTGAATTCACTAACCTTTGGGTAGCCCTTGAATTCTTCTACCTGTAATTGCAGTTGTGCAATTTGATATTCTTTAGCCTTCTTTTCCTGTTGAATTTCCATTTGAAGCTTGTTGAGTTTTTGAGACAAATCTTGTTGTTTCTGGAGAGCTTGCTGATCAACCTTTTGCTCTTCCAAATTCAGCTATTCTTTTAGTTGCTCATTCTATTGTTTTTTTTTTTTCTGCTAGCCATTGCTCAAGCTGACTGATCCTTTGTTGTTCCTCTGTCGATTGCCCTTCGAGTTGGGTGATCCTTAGATCCTTTTCCTTGATTAGTTGGCTAACTTCGAAGGCTTTGTCCATTGTTGCGGTTGTATAAGCACTTGCATACTGAGATAACTTGGTTAAATCCTTGGAAGGATTGACTTCTGAGTCTTTCCATACCACATTCATTAGTTCAGCATGAGGAGTTGAGAGAGGTCCTTGGTCAATTTTTCTCATTTTCCTCTGTCTTTTAACCACAACCCTATGCTTTGGACTGTAGAATACATCCAGGGGTGGTATTTCTTCTACCTTCAATACAATCTCTTATGTAGGATTCTCGGGAATTATTTCAATATCATGTTGAATGTTAGGTGTCCCGACTGCCCCTTCAATTGGAATATAAGTAACAAAAGGCTCATGTGTTGCGGCCGATTTTGGTGTAATGAGGTTTTGGGAGCCATTATGGTTCTTGATCATTTGATCAAACTGCTCCCATTCCTTGATTAAGGTGGAATCAATATTTACATCAGTATCTAGGAGCTCACTGGTCTTTTCATATGTCTGCTCCTTGTCAGGAGTCTTCTCCCTCTCGGGGCTCTTCTCCTTTTCAGGACTCTTCTCTTTTTCAGGGCTCTTCTCCTTTTCAGGACTCTTCTCAATAGTTTTTTCTTCACGGTGGCCTTCTTGCTGCACCATAGGGGTAATGTTTAACAAGTCCAGAGGTAGTCTTTGTAACCTCTGTGTCCAGAACTTCATAAATATATCTAATACCTATGCTCCCAATCTGGTATTTTCTAGATGTTTTACTTGAGAAAATAACTCAGCTGAAGTGAACAAATCATCATAATCATCTTTCTCATGTTCAAACTTGGCAATTTTCACCTGAGAGGTAAAGTTGTAAGCCACTGTTTTTGGATCATACTGTCTCTTGGGAATGACTGTTAACTTTAAAATTTTTATCTTCTATGTTTCTTTCTCTGTGTGTTTGAAGTCATACAATGTGTAAGTACCACATTAGAGGGGGAATGAAGGCCACATTTGTTTCTTGGACTCCTTGAGGTTCCTGGACATCCCTATTTCTGTTATCTGATAAGTTATTTCTCTGGCCAATAGCTTATCAGGAATGTACAAGGGGAGAACATGTGGATCTGTAGTGCTGCCAAAAATTCTGATATAGGTGAAATTTTCTTCACTGAACCAAATTCCAATTGATGTTAGGTCAATACCGGCCTCATTGGATAACCGAGGAGCAGGTTTGTTGAATATGGTATGATAAACGGGTAAAACAAAACCATGGCAGATTCTATATAGATGATCTTTCTAATGGGTCTTCCACAAATACTTATGATAGATGTGAATAGGAGTTGGGTCTTAGGGAGCCCATTTCTAGCCTAAAATGGGGTAAGCAGAATTTAAACAGATGGTATCCATGATGTAGGCACTCATATAAAATGGGGGTATTATCCGGGTAGTTACAAACCTGTTTCTTCTATAATCAAGGATTTGGTTGGCCATTTTATTTGATAAAATGGTTGCCCAATCCATGATATAAGAGTTAATTGTTGCTTCCATTAAGGGCACCATTTCTATAGAAAACCTAGTTGAATCAGAGACTCCAAAGAGTCTACATATCATAGCGCCATTATAGCAATAAGGATATGCTAAGAAGTCTACGGAGTACATACCCGAAGATTCATGCTTATTTTTGTTTGGGAAATGCCTCCACTGCTTGATAGGGTCCGACTCCATGTCGTTCTCCTTGGTGAAAGCTTCTAAAAATGCCTTGTTGTAATGCTTCTGGGGGTCCGGCAAATGATACATCTTCCGCCCTGAATGACCCGAACATCCTTCCATCAGTAGTAAAGAATGCTCTGCCAGTTATGTTGATACTTTCAATTACCCATCTAACCAGGTCATTGTAGGGTAACACTTTGGCACGAGCCGCTATTCTGTGGAGGAAGGAGCTAGCCAAATCCTTAAGAGTACTCTCTGATTTATCACTGGAATCAGTCGTTCCTCCTTCTTCTTCAATTTCAGTTGGATCCTTGACTTCGAGTAAATTATATATGCTCTCCCATGAAGCCTTTCCAAGACTGAGACAGGTAGTATCAGCTATCAGCACCAACGTTGTTGGTTCATCTTTTGCTATGATGTCCTCCTTTACTTTCTGAGATTTCTTAGTCATTTTTTCTGGACTGATGAGTTCAGACTCGCTCTGAAAAATGAAACAGAGGGATGTAATAGTTGAAAAAAAACTTTGTTCAAAGCTAATACACAGCACATAATACTAACAACAATTAAGCACAATGGGTAATACAGATTTTTAATATATTAAGCTACCACAGATGAAATCCTTGAAGGATTCAACCATAACTGCTTTCTTAATGATTTCCTGTAACTTCCAACATGACACTTTAATGTCGTAATGACATGTTGCATCGCAAATTTATAACGGTCCTTTTTAGAATGAATATCGTGACTTCCTGACCGGCAATTAGTGACAATCGCATATCGTAGATTGGGAGGTACAAGCTTCGTGCTTAAATATTTCCTTTGCATGGTTGCAATTGCGATCAATGGTGAGATGTCATGGGGAAACGAGATGGATTTTAAAATTAATAAATCGTTTGTTTTTCTTTATAAATGATTTATAACTTTAACCCACAAATGTTTGTAATAGCTCATATTTACCTTTATTGAAAGCGCGTTTCACAATAATGAAATCACATCAGAAGATTTCAAAGGGGCTTTTGGAATGTGTTTTATGATTTCAGTGATGCACGATTGGTATCGGCTTATCGCATTGAAGGATTTATATGAAAACTTGGAACGGTTCCTTGATAAGTAGCGATATGTGATTTCCAATGGAGTTATCACATCGACAAATGTCAATGGAACACCTTAAGTCCACCATTGAAGCAAAGGATGTGCGCGATGCGACATATTCCTTTAATAATTATTTTATGATAAGGTTTTGTTATAATTTAAATCAGATCGGACCCTATCAAGAGGACTTTCATGGGTTGAATAGATTTGCAAATTGTGATTGTTATTTGACTTATCCTAAAAGCAAAATACCTATTATAAACATTCATTTTTCAAATGTTTTATTGATTTTATTTAAGTTTTAAAAGGGGACCATTTCTTATTAAAGTTTTATATGAAAATTTTTGAAATGGGGAGGGTTGTTGTATAGCACAACAGGAGGTCATATCAACAATTTGGTCTCTACATCCTAACAAAGCCCCATGACCCGATGGATTCTCAATTTTATTTTACCAAATAACTTGGAATATAATAAATAAAGATCTCCCAAAAATTCTCAAGGGGGGTCAATCAAAGTTTGAAAAGTGGGAGGAAGCACCAAATCTACTTTCCTGGCCCTAATTCCTAAAGAAAAAAATCCCGCCTCCTTTGACCACTTTCACCCAATTTCTCTCTGAAATGCTTCCTATACAATTCTGACAAAATCTTGGCGAATCATATTAAAGTTATCATCTCTGAACTAATCTCAGAAAATCAAGGTGGATTCTTGTAGAACATACAAATATGGAAAACAACCTCCTCGTAGAGGAAACGATCCACTCTATCCAATCAAGAAATGAAAGAGTATTTATACTGAAATTAGATATGGCCAATGCCTTTGATCAGGTACCCCATTATTTTCCTTTTTTTTATGCTTCACAAATATGGTTTTTCCTATGCTTTTGTAAACTTGATCAAAGCTTGTATAAGAATACCATGGGTTTCACTGTTAGTAAATGGAAGGACATGTGAATTCTTCCAAGCCTCAAAAGGCCTTCGTCAAGGATGTCCTCTTTCCCCATTTCCCTATATCATCCTAGCAGATGCTTTGAGCAGAAACTTAGAAAATAAAAGATGAATTGGAATAATTCTTGGTATCTTCTTCTGCAAAGGGATCAAAGCGATCAACCACTTTTAATTTGTATATGACACTCTTCTTTTGGGAGGTGCCTCGTTGATTATAGCTCACAAGTTCAAAATCACCCTTGATATTTTTCTTTTAGCCTTTGTAGGATTAGTAAATAAAGCGAAAAGTTGTTTATATGGGTGGAATATTAATCCAAACCTATTGATACAGTTGTCACAAATTTTTGGTTACTCCTTCAAGGTTGATTGGACATCCCCCAAATTCCCCCATGGCAGGTGCTTTAATTTCCAAATGTCTCTATGATGACTGATTTGAGTGGTTTCAAAATCCTAAAGGTTGGCATGCTTGGATAAATGTCAATGTGATGGAAACATCCCTTCACTCATTTCTCTCATACCTGGTCACTCCCATCACCTGTTATCTCATGATGCAACTCCATTATTGTTTGAAGAGGCTTTCCTTAGGGAAGTACTGTGATGGCATCATGATGGCTCAACGCAAGACAGTAAGCTTTCCCCCAAATTTGGTGCTTTGTATGTGGTATTCATCACCTCTTTCAATAATGCTCAGCGTCTTTAGGTTTATGTCACGTGGCCACCATGCTTGTTATCAACATTGTGTCCTCGCTTTTGTTGGTTGGCTTATATTTTTGAATGCATTGATATACTCTAAAAATGAGTATCTCCATGATCGTCCTCCCCTAGTTCGAAACTCTTTGACCACTTGGGTTGGCATGGTGGAGCTTCAATTAGCCACTGAGACTTACAATGACAATTGGGCTCTCCAAGTCATCATTTTTCCTCCTTTTAGTTAGTCATTAATTTCCTCATTGCATTTTGGTCTCTCCCATTCAAGAATTCCAAGGTCTTTGCTTTGCAATTGGAAATGTAGTGTTTCTCGGCTAGTTATAGGAAATTCAAAGTTGGCAGGCCAATGATGTCTCTGGTATTGTGGGCACTATCTGTATTTGTAATTGATCAAGCAGTTCTTTCATGGTTTGTCGCCCTTGTTTTTCTCCAACCCAATTTTCACTCTGTCGGTCAAAGCAATCCCATACTGGCCACCCCTCATATAGATCATGTGCAAGGTGGTGATCCCACGGTGGCTTGTTTTGATTGTAGTATGGGCAAGGTTGTGAAGCTTCTTAATGGCCATGGCTTATTTGAGGCAGTGTTCATTCTCATCTTGTTCATGGAAGTGATATCTCTCAACTTGTTTGTGGCGGTGTTTCAGAATCGACACATGTGACCTGATCCAAATCATTCCCAAGTCTCCTAGTCTCCTATCCACTATTTTAATTATTATTTTTAAGAAAAAAAATTCCTTATTGAATTTTAAGCACTCTAGAAAAAAAAACTATAAGAACTACGCTTTCATGTATACTTCTACTCTTTGGGGTCATTTTTGGGTTTTTTCTGGAAATATGTTGAAGAGGGATACTTTCAATCTTATGACACTTAATCTGCGTTACTGGTTAGGTTTCCCAACGGGCGTACCAGTAGCATAGCATTATATGACTTGTAAAACTTCACTTCAGTAATAGAAAGGCGACCTTCACACAAAAAAAAATACTGGACATCCTTCAAATACCTTAGCATGCCCATTTTCAAAAGCACCCAAAAAATTAGATGTACGGCTTGGAATCATAAACAAAGTTAAAAGAAAAATAATTTAGTGGGGATCTCAATGGCTCAAATTGGCAGGAAGAGACATCCTCATAAAATCAGTTCTATCCTCCCTTCCCATTTACCAATTCACAATGATGCAAGCACCAACATGCATCCTAAAGCAACTAGAGTTATTAGTAATAAAGTTCTTATGGCAAGGTGGGAAAACCAAAACAAAAAAGTTTCACCTAATTAAATGGGAAAAGGTGATGACCAGCTATGTAAAAGGAGGCCTTGGAATTAGAAGACATGATCTGCTAAACAAATCTTTGGGGGAAATTTTGGTTTGGATATTTATCATAGGTAACTTAGCATGGTGGGAAGAAATGTTAAAATGGAAGTATTTAAATTTACTCAGAAAAGAAGTTCTAGAGAAATAAATCCCAACATGACCCAACTCTTCTATCTAGAAATTGTGCAAAAACTCTTTGTTGTTTCTATAAGGTTTATTTTATAAAATTCCAGGTAATGGGAAATACATCAAAATTTTGGAACACAAAATTTATAACAATCCTCTGCTTAAGACCTTCATTTCCTTGGGGGGGCCTTCAATAGTGGTTCATATAGAAAGGAATAACACATCTTAATTAGTTGCACGAAGGGGATCAAGACAACCCTCTATGGAAATGGTGGAACCACACACCCCCCCCCCCCGTTTTTATTGTTATGGATTCCTAGAAAGTTCTCACTAAAAAATTAAGAGGGTCTGCTCCTATTAGTCTAAATCTCTCAAATTCTTTAAGGTGGGGAGTCACTTATAAATTCTATATAGTTCAAGAATGATTTGGAATTTTATCAAAGGAAATCAACAGGAACCCACCTTGGTCAGCTTGGAGAAACATATGGAAAAATGAAAACATTCCCAAAATCAAAGCTTTCATGTGGACAACACTCCATGGAAATATATTAACAACTGAAAACTTGAAGAAAAACGGAATAATAAGACCTTCATGATGCTCCTTATGCCTTGCTTCTGAAGAGGATATTCATCATTTATTTATGGGTTGCTCCTTTGCTAAAGGTTGTTGGTCTACCCTTATTCACTCACTCCCAGTCTCCTTACAATTCGACTCATCCCTCCCAAATTTGTTAAGAATCTGGAACTCTTCATATCCATGTCCTCTCAAGAAAAAATGTATTTTAAAAATATTATGGAAGTGTCTCCCCTCATTCATATGTTGGCAGTTATGGCTAGCAAGGAATAGATTTATATTCAAAAACAAACTCCCCATTGAAAGTAAAATCCTAGCAAAAACTTGGTGTTTATAAACAACGGAAATATTATCAAAAGGGTCAAATAAGAAAGATGTGTCAACTCTCTCTCCAAATGAGAAAAAGTGGTTAGACTTAGTGTTGGAAAAGGTCCCCAACTACCTACCCCCCATAAAACCCTCTGACAATCCTAGCTTGTCGAAAATTAAAATCGATCCTTTGTCCTTTGAGCAATGGAAAAAGGAGCAATGAATGCACATATTATTTTTCGATGGGGCCTCTAAGAAAAATATGGCGGTGGCAAGATCAAGGTGGGGGGGGTTGTTCTAGAACTTGAAGGAAAATAAGAAGCAACTGTCAAGTGGGGGAGTCTGGATCATCAGAGAAAGACAAATCAGCTCAGTAATGATCATAGGTGACTCATATATCTTAATTAATCAAATGATAAGAAAAAAGGACTTCAGTAAGGTAGCTCTATCTCAGATCTCTAAACACATCATATCAATTCTCAAAAGAAAGGAACATGTTCTATTCATTCATTTCGTGGGATAGAACAATCATCAAACGAATCAGCTTGCCAACAACGTGTGCTCAAGGACACAAGGGGAAGAAATCATTAATGGTATGCTTCTAGAAATCCCCATTCCTTAAATCTTCCAAATGAAATTTTATCTATCTCATAGGAAGTATCCCCTTTATTCAATCCCTTGTGAAAATTGCAACTTTTTCTCTCGACCCATCATGGCCAATTGTTTCTGCTTCTTTAAATTAAGGTTAGAATTGGAAAATTTCAAGTCCACCCAGTGGAATTGAAATACCAACTCCACTAGTGCATTCAAAGAGCACTTCAAGAAATCAAGAACAACATGGAAGCAATCAGGGGGGAAGTCTCCATAATCAAATACCATTGTGGACATATAAAGAATGAAATTGCAGCCCTAAGGAATACAACATAGGAGCATTAAACCAACTTACAACAAATCACCAAGAAGTTTAAACATCTGGGATTGTGAGACCATTGCATTGCAGATTCAGTAAATCATCCCTATATCTATATTGCAAATGGCCTCAAGGATGCAAAAAAATTAGGGCTTAGTGTTCTAGCAAAGTGGCACAGACTGGAATTGATTTACACAAGTAGATTACCAGGTCACAACTTTGAATTTCTCTCCAATTATGCTCTATAATTTTTTGTTGTTAGTAGGACATTACGTCCGATAATATACTATAATAGACTTTATATCAAAGGACAGAAAACATAGCCTATATTTTCAACATTGTAAACATAGTTGGACTATACCTCTCACATCTTTGTATTAGCCCTCTTTCGGTTTTGTTTGAGATCCCTCTTTTGAATACAATATAAGCAATTGTTAATGTAAAACAAAACTAGATGGGACTGAGATAATTAGGAAATATATCATAAAATGTTGGGCTAAGATCACTAGGAAGCTTTAAGATGAGGAAAGCAGCAGCAATGGCACTATGCATTGGCATCAATGAACTTAAATGTGAGGCAAAATTCATGTATTGATCGTGATATAGATTCAAACAAGGCTTTGGAAAGTAGGAAAGAGGCTTCCCTTGATTACCCTAAATGGATAATTTGATTATCGTGGGGCATTAATCTCAAGATACATAGAGCTTGTGCAGATTTACTGGTAATGGCAGCATTCAAGCACATCAATGTAGAACAAATCTATGTATAGACCCATTAAAACCTTTTCTTTTGATAATGTTTCAACGTATCAAGTTTTCATTATTCAAATAAAAGAATATTGGAGCATGATTATAGCATAAGTACTCCTCTCCTATTACAAATATGATCATTTCAAACAATAGCATGTATTCAAATTTGGGCTCCTTCTAGTTCCATTTGATGAATATTTGAAAATAAATATTTGAGTCTCAAGTTTTTCAATTCATTAGCATATATAATTCCCATGTTCTTCATAAGAGCAGAAATGTATGTTGTTTTTCTTTTAGGTGCAACAACCATATATAAAACTTCCTCTTTTTCTTGAGGAGCCAATATCAACCATGAGCTTTTCACTGCAAGGATTTTGGACCTAACATGCCATAGATATTATGGGGCTTATCTATTAGGTATTGCATTAAATTTATTTGGACTCTAATAAAACTTGGACCTATGAAAAACCACTCAATGTCAAAATTCTTGCATTAATATGATCATATGACCTCATGGATTAAGTCGATGAATACATGTCCCACTTGCAAAGAGATTGAAACTTGGAATAATCTTATCTAATTAGATTGAGTGAATTATACGTTCCTCATTTAAGTGGGTTTGTTAGATGGTGGTGGTGGGTATAGATAGGTTGCTCAACTAACCACAAAAAATGAAAACCAAATAGGAAGTGATGAGTTTGGATATGTGTACCCTACTCACATTACATACACAAATAGACCACCTACTATAACAACATACACAATTTTTATTCTTATTTTTCGATGGAGATGAGAAGGTTTCACTGATTTTTTTTAGACCATTTAATCCAATGCCTTATCTCTATCCTTGTGGTGTGGTTTAGGCTAAGATTCTAGTTCTCATTTTGGATATGAGTTGGGTGAACTAGTGTGCCAAAACCATCTACCTTTGTAAATTAACATTTAGTAACACATCAAGCACATGCAACATGCATTGGTCATGCTGAAGAATGTAACTAGTGTTGGTCTTCATAATTGTATTTAAGTCATGATGTAATGTATTTGTCAAAATAAAGAAAAAAGAAATTCTATTTTAAAGAAAATTGACTTATTAAAGCACAAAGTTCATGCTTGGGTCAATTATTTTAGGTAAAAGCCTCCATTGAAGGTTTTTAGGGTTTATGTCAAGTATCCTTGTCCATATCATATTGTAAAATACCCTTCTTAGGATTTATTTGTCAGGAAATAAATTTATTTTAATGTAAAATTGGTCAATTAGGCCTCCTCCACCAAGTCAACCTCAAACTGGACAAGTCAGCCTAACTGAGGGGTGGAAACTCCTATATAAAGGCAGCAACTTGACCTCATCTGTCACTCTCACTCATCAAGTTCGATCTACAACTTCTTGGGCCAGAAAAAGTGTGAATTTCAAGGAAAGAAGAGGAAAGGGCTAGCGAATAAGAAGAAGGACATTATCTACCTAAGGAAGTCGAAATTTTATCTCTCTTATTTCACACGTGTGAAGCAACCGAAGTTGTTGGAGTAACGAAACTGTGGTTCTGTTGTTAGGCCAAAATTTTGTAGCTGGGGGTCGAATTTTTGTAGCTGGGAAGTTGAATTTCTGGATTATTACTAGGTTGAAGTTGCAAGATAAGAAGAGACTACAAAATCATCTTGGAAGGATGAGTTGGTGGAGGAGGAAGGTATGTTTATCTAAGGCCTTGTTTTATCTCATTATGAATCTACTGAAGGAAGAGTTTTGACTGGGTTTTCCCCTATAAGGGGTTTTAGCCCCGGCTGATTTCCTACCTCTGGTGTCCCTGATCTTCATGTTTTTGCTTTGATAATTGCTTGATGAGAAGAAGATAGAGAAAGAACATAAAGAAGTTAATGATAACATAATAATATCATAAGTAATTATCAACATAAGAAAATATTTATGTCTTTCTAATTTTCTAACATGGTATCAAAGCTAAGGTAAAGAAGGAAAAAAAAGGTAGGTTGAAGATCTATTGAGGAAAATAAGATCAAAGGAAGGTCATTAAAGAGGGTCATATAAAGAAACAAACCTAATATTTATTGGAACTATGTCAAAATCAATGAAGGGAGAAAGCAAACTAGAAGGATCCTCCAACTACAGGGCCTGGAAAAAGAGGATAGATCATATCCTCGAAAAGAACAAAGTTTTAGATCTTGTTCAAGGAAAAATCAAGAAGCCTACAGATCAAACAAATGAAGCAAAGAAAGAAAACTTCAAATAAAGTGAAATCTTGGTTGTAAACCTAAAAGTGGATGGAGTTAAGGACAACCTAATTCCACACATATTCAACATAAATTATGATCAATAAATTTATGGGGCTCTCTCCAAATTATTCACCATCAAGAACATTGGTCAAATAGCAAGCCTTAAGAGTGAATTAAGGACTATAAAGATGAAAAAAGAAGATATTGTATCATCCCACTTTTTAAGGATATCTAGAATCAAAGATGAACTCCAAGCAATAGATGAAGTTTTCCCAGAAAAGGAGCTTGTAATTACTGCTCTTCTACGACTACCAAAATCATGGAGTTCCTTTGCATCAAGACTTAATGATTGGAAGTATACTCCAACATTTGAATAAATGTGGAATGCATGCAACCAAGAATAAGCTCGAATATCATTAGTAATCAACAAGAAGAAGGATGAAGAAGAAAATACCTCTAATGCCTACTCTGCTTATCACAATAAGAACGGAACCTTCAAGAAGTTCAAAGGACCAAAGAAGAAATTTGACCTATCCAATATTGAATGTTACAATTGTCACAAGATGGGTCACTACAAAAATAAATGTTTGAAGAATCCAAAGAATAACAAGAGAGATAGGGATCAAGCAAATGTTACCAATGAATCTCCACCCAATAAGAACAAGACTGAATAATTGGAAGTCAAGGACTTATACTACTAAGTCCTCTCTCTCATATATCTCTCTTAGTCTTCTATTTTAAATTTTTGAATTGCTTCCTTTATGTTTTGATTTCTGGAGTTTGCAAGTATAACATGTCTTGTTAGAACATTTTTGAATTATTTTGATGAGTTATAGGTATCCTAGAGATTGGATTAAGAGGATTCCCTTTCCATTTTACCTAAGATAAGTATCTTGATTTTTGTCTCCTCCTCATGTTTGGTTTCACTCTTATATCAATATTTATTTATATTATATGCTAATAACCTCTTTATATTTTCCTAGGTTAGGAAGGCTTGTTAAATGCTCAAAGATTATTGAGAAGACTTCAAAGAATAGACTTGAAGCATGGAATTAGTTATGTTGCAAAGGAATCCCATCAATATCTGATGTCCTACAAGGTTTTCTAAAGAACAATTCAAGGTATGCCTTATACTACAAGTTGTGTTGCATGGTTCTCTTCATAGAAAAGGTATGTTCATTCTATTTTGAAATTGTCTTTACATTACTAACATCGTTATGTCTAGGGTTTTGAATCTGAAAGATTCTTGTTAGGGTGATTAATCATTATATTGATTCTTCCCTCATTATATTTTGATTATTCTTGTGATCCATAACCCTTAGGGTTCACTATAAAACCCTAGCCTCTTGTTGCTAAGGGTATGTCAACATCGATTATGAAACCCTAGTTTACTTAGGGTTGTTGATCCTATTCTTTGATGTTTGTTTTTTGATATTGTTATGATAGAAACCCTATCCATTTAGGGTTTGTTGTTAATGTCTAAGTTATGTATTGAAACCATAAATATTTAGGGTTTTGATAATTAAGTTTTATAAGAAAAACTCCTATAATAATTACAATAAGATCCTAGGAATGAAACTCTAGGTGCATATTCACATGTATGATCAAAACCCCAGTCTGGTCAATATTGTTATATATCTAACTTCGATGTATTGATGTTTTTGTCTTGGGTTTACCTAGTAGATATTGTTGTGAAATACTAGTGCATGATTATATTATTGTGATCCTAGATATGAATATGCAAGTATGTTAACTTAATTTTTGATACTCATGTTTTAGTTTGTGAAATCTAGGTTATGTAACAAAATCCTAGTAGGAATTGATATTCTAGGACATGATGATATTGTTTTCGATTGTTGATATGATTTTTCTTTAATAATAAAAATTGTTTTGTAAATAAACCCTCGTAGAGAATCTGTTTTCAATTGTTGAGATGAATTTGAAGATAAAATATAGGGTTTGCAAAAAACCCTAGTAGAGTTTGTCATACAAATCTGAAACTAATATTAAAGCCCTAGATTTATAGTACTCTGATTGGATTTTAATTTGATTGAATTGTTGATATCTAAGACTTTGTGTCTCGATGATAAAATCTAGGGGTTTGTGACAACACCCTAGCTAGAAATTGAAGTTTAGTATGTAAAAGATGTGTCTCTTATCGATTATGAACCTAACTAGGCTTAGGTATTTGTTGTCTAAAGTTTGAATGTTTGAATGCTTCCATTATAGTAATATGATTTAGTTAACTTCATGCTTCAGTATATTTGTATTTAGTTGTACTTGCTATTTTAAATTTTTGTAGGTACATGATCTTCAAGATGTTGTAGATGATCGTGATTAAAGATGATAATGAGCATGTTATAAGAAGATATAAGAATGATGATGATCAAAATGACCTTGATTCCATGATGAAGTATGAAGCCTTGAAAAGTTGAAGTTTCTATGATATTATAAAAGAAGGAAGCTATTGAGTTGAGAGGGAGCATGATTAGAGGAAAGGGTACATCTCCCCAATTGATAGGGAGTGAATATTATGACAATCATAATGAATACCTTGAAGATGAAATAGGAAAAAATAAATGAAAGTACTACATATGGATTTTCAAAGTAGTGAAGTTGTTTTGGTGCTACTAAAGAAGTGAAAGAGGAAAGAAAGCTTCCAACAAATTGTATATGGATAACTTGATGATGATATAAGTGGCATCAGGATGATAAAGTACCCTGAAGGTTTGTGTTTACTTGTATATACATATTTGAAATTTTATTACTAATTGGGGTTTTGTTTGTACAGGTAAATCTCTTCATAAGAAGTTTGAACGCTTGGGAAGCATGCTTGGACAAATGGATATATCTGGTTTAGTTCATAGGGAGAGATGAAGCATCTTATGGCAAGATTCTTGGGAGGACATCTAGCCAACCTATTCATTTGATGTCTAGATCCCGGAGAGGGAGAATGGCGTTGGTCATGGAGCTCCACCCTTGGATACACACCTAGATCCCTAGGTTGGTGGTAGAGCTTAAAATCCTGATGGTACCTAGATTTGGCTAAAGTTGAGTCACCCTAGTCCCACCCGGTTAGAATACCCTGGTTAGGTTTCTAGTTTGAAACACTGAGCGTGCTAGAACTATATATATATATATATATATAGATATATACCTCCCTAAATAAGAGGGAGTGTTGAAGAATGTAACTAATGTTGGTCTTCATAATTGTATTTAAGTCATGATGTAATGTATTTGTCAAAAGAAAGAAAAGCAAATTTTATTTTTTTTAAATTGACTTATTAAAGCATGGGTTCATGCTTGGGTCAATTGTTTTTAGGTCAAAGCCTCCATTCAAGGCTTATAGGTTTTATGTCAAGATTCCTTGTCCATTTTATATTGTAAAAGACCCTTCTTGGGATTTATTTGTCAAGAAAGAAATTTATTTTAATTTAAAATAGTTCAATTAGGCCTCCTTCACCAAGTCATCCTCAAACTGGACAAGTTGGCCTAACTGAGGGGCATAAACTCCTATATAAAGATAGCAACTCGAACTCATTTGTCACTCTTACTCATTAAGTTCGATCTGCAACTTCTAGGGCCAGAAAAAAATGTGAATTTCAAAGAAATAAGAGGAAAGGGATAGCGAAGAAGGAGGACGTTATCTACCTAGGGAAGTAAAAAAATTCTCTTATCTCACATGTGCGAAGGAAATGAAGTTACTAGAGGACCAAAACTACAATTCTATTGTTGGGCAAAAATTATGTAGTTGGGGGTCGAATTTTTGTAGTTGGGAAGCCAAATTTTTTTATTGTTGTTGGGTTGACGCTGTTGGATAAGATGACAAAATTATCTTGGAAGGCTAACTCGGTGGAGGAGGAAGGTTTATTAGTCTAAGGTGTTGGCTTATCTCATTATGAATCTACTGAAGGAATATTTTTTATTTGGTTTTCCCCTATAAGGGGTTTTAGCCCTAGTTGAGTGCCTACCTCTGGTGTCCCCGATCTTCATGTTTTTGCTTTGATAATTGCTTGATGAGAAGAAAATAAAGAAGTTAATAAGAAAATAATAATATCAAAAGTAATTATCATCATAAGAAAATATTTCTTCCTTTCTGATTTTCTAACATGTCACTTAGTTATGGACTAAAAAAATCAAGTTGTTGCAAATATGGCTGCTATTATTTTTTCCCACAATTTTGACCCCTTAAGTATGCATTCTGAAATATTCTTGTTGATTGTGCATCAACAAGGCTTGATATAATGCTTCATTAAATCAAGGCCTAGTCCCCTTTTTTGTAAAAAGAAATTTTATCATCATAGTTTCCAAATTCAACATATGCTTCCCCAAGCTTGTTGCAATCCTTGGATCATAAATTATTGTTGTATGTGTTCTGTAAGGGTAGTTACAATGTCTAGATCATAACCTAGGTTTCTTCATGGAATTTGGGGTACACGATGGATAAAGTTATGGATAAAAAATAGTTGAAATGACAGGCATGGTGTAACATAATAATGGATAGTAAATGAAATCAAGTAGGAAGAAAAGTGAAATGACAAGCATATGAGAAGTTGCAGATAATAGATTTCCTTTATCCATAATAAGTCAAATAATTAAAAGTGTTTTACCTTAAGATTGTTCAACTACTAGTACTTACTAAAATGATTGCCGAATATGAGTATGTTGAACATTAATTGAATTGTATAAAGGAAATAATCTTTGAAGCCATTATTGTGATCAAAGAAAGTTGGGGCTGATGTTGATGGGTATTAGTTGTTGTTGTCTTGAACTAAAGCTGAGGCTATACACATACTTGTTGAACCAAACTGAAACTAGAAAAATTGTAAGTTGATATTGGAGAGTGGATCCATCTCTTTTTTTTGTTTCCATGTTGTTGCAATTGATGCTAGAACCATGAACCATAAATCCATATCTAGCACAATACTATCTATGTGAATAATTTTTTTTAAGTTGAACATAGCAATAAATCACTGGATTATCGACCATTTATGGATGTTATTAACTAGTGTGAGTCAAATCACCATTTATGTCAATGAGTGTCAAGGTGCAAGGGTGCATTCTGACTGGTACAAATGGATTTGTTGAAGTCGAGTCACTTGTAGGATCTAGAAATCAAGAGACATTGATTTATTCCTTGGTTGTCAGTGAGGAATTCTATCGTTGATGTATGCAAACTCCAAGGCACTCAAAAAGATCTCTGATCTTGGTCCTAGATAAGGTTTTGAAGACAATGGGACAAGACCTATTACAAGAAGGGCCCTAAAGAATCCCACATCAGCCAACTCAAGCATAAAACCAAGAAGATTTGGAGAACCATTGAAACTAACATGAACTTACAATTTATTGTGAATCTTACTCACTAGTTGCCTAGTTTTCAAGTAAGATTTATGTCTAGTTGTGCCAGTTACCTGGTTTTCAAAACTAGATTTATTTTTATCTTGAATATTTTGTTCATTTATTTACTATATTATCTTACCCTACTTGAAAAAAGTACATTCTCCTTCAAATTTAGGAGTATTTCTAGTGAAGCCATGCATGTAACAAGATAACAATTATACTCATACTCAAGTTCAAAAAGTGGGCTCCAATGTATACCGGAGAATGAGAAACTAGATGCTTTGGATGATGTGGTGACAATAATTGTTGAAGAAGAAAGTGGTATGTCAGCTTAATGATTATCTGGAACCAATTTTCAATGTGATCATAATGCTCTTGCCTCTTTTGATCATTTGTTCCACTCTGCACATCCTCCTTTTTCATTCCATACATATATTTTGCCATCAGATTTTTAGCCTCTTGAGTACATGATGGATCTAAAGATAGGAATTTTTGGAACTCCTTCATCTTATGTTCTAATTGATGCACTCCATCAAATTTGGTCCATGGTTCTTTGGTCTCCTTGACATATTGACATAGATGATAAAAGAAGGCTTATGGATCTTCTTGTAGAGGTTGCTCATTCATATCTCATTCTTCTACCACTTCTAGAGAGGTAGATATATTCTTGATTGCACCAATATTTTCTCTTCCTGAGATGAAGAGAGTTTTCTAGCTGATGTTATAATTTGAGGAAGTTGTTGGATTAATATTCTTCAAAAATTCAGATAAATCCTAAGTTCTTCTTACTAGTTTTTAATCCCTATATAATGGAAGGATTAGTGTATGGGGGGGTTATTAAAAAACCAAAATAAAATATCTAAAATAAATAAATATGCTTCAAAGAAAACATACTTGCATAAAAACACATTGAATCACACAACGAGGCTTTGGAGAAACCCATTAAAGCATATGCGTCAGGCTAGAACCCTTTTCAAATATTTTGAAACAAGGGCATCTTTGCATATTATCGTTTCTCCACCCCCAAGTCATGAGTATTAGTTAAAAAAAACTAAACTACCAATGCTCCAATCCCTTTTTATCACCTCCCTAAGAACAACACCAAAAATGTTGGGTAAAATATATGCTTATATTTCCAACATCAAACTATCGAACCAGGATTCATAGACTTAAATATGCTAGCAAAATAAATGCAGGATTAAATCCCTATCTATCTAACGCTAGTAACTACTTAGAAATTTGAATTTAAATGTTGAAAATTAATAATATGGAATTCATCATTGGGCTAGAGGACAACTAGTATTATGAAGGCTCTAAGTTACAATCTTTCGTACATTCATGTAACTTTGTGGGAGTGGCTTACTATTCCATCAATATTCCTTCAATGACCCTTTCCTATTGTGGATCTCGCTTATGCTACAGATTAAAGCAATGTAAAGCCATTAAATATGAACTAGGCTAGCCTTAGCAAAGCAAAGAAATAGAACATAAATTAAATGTTGAAAGTAAAAGTAAGGACATAAAACATTGTAAAGGAATTAAAGATAAGTATAGCAATCTAAAAATGAGATGCTAAACTCAGCAAACTATTACACCTGCATGTTGAACACACTAAAGTCTAAACTAACAAGATACTAATAAGATGCACAAAAACTGGAGAAACATGTAGCATTCATTGATAAGAGATTTTATCTGTTTACAAGGGAGGGCAGCACACAAGCTTACTACCATAATGGATCTCTGAAACAATAATCAATTGCTAATCCCCACACATTACAAAATGAATGATCAACCTCCTAACACCTCTCTTCTCTCCTCTACTCTCTCTAACTCAACCCTATTCTATCTCAGAATATTTGTACAAGATGAGTATTGGGGTGGATCAAACCAGTACCCTAATCCCAAATTTGTCTAACTATGGGATAAAAACAAGATAATGTCCAAGACAAATCGGATCTCTTATTTTCCAAAATATGAATACATATTTTAAAAAATATTTCTATACTTTAAAAATTGGTAGCATTCCTCTTGATCTTTATATGGCCAATTTGGATTTTTCCTCAAATCTAGGATTTGTTTGCAAATTTGGGCGAATCTATGCAGTTTGGGCAGACTAATTCTAAAGAACCACATATATCTTTTAAACCGTTCAGTATTTTGGAAAACTACTTTGTGACGTAACTATTTTCCATAGTGGGAACAAAGCCCATGTTCCAAAATTTTCAAATTCTCCCTCATAACCTCAAAATTTGTGCCCAAAGTTGAATGTCTAGAAACTTTGACTAATAATGTTGTTTTGGAGTTGGAGCTTCACACCTATGACCTAGGTGCAATATGAATAGTATACAATTACTCTAATACCTTTGGCTTCAAAACCCATGTGGCGGAATTTCTTCTAGAATGATGCAAAAGTGCTAACCCTGATCAAGTATCGAAACTAAATTGTTGGTATAGGAACTGGGCTAAATAATTCGTCAATAGCAAAATCAACGTAAAACTCAATTAATTCATTAGATACTTAGGAAATAATAAAAATAAGCAACTTTTACCTTAAAATGCATGTCAAAGAGTTTTCTGTTCAAAGGGACGAAGATGAATAATAACATGGGAATATTTGATTATGAGAATGGGTTATGCATGGTAAAAAGTTCAAATAAATTGTTGAAGAATGTGATAAAACAAGAGCCCAACAAGGCCTAAAAAATCTACACTTAATTCCTTATTTATATATCTAGGGTAAATTAGAGCCACTATTAAACATCCTAGATGGTTTCTTTATGGTTTCAAAAACACATTTTTGATGTATTTTCAATTTTTTTGTGTATGTATAGTTGGTACTTATTAGATGTGGAATCTAATTCCATATCCAATGAGTTCCCACACTTGAAATTTGAGTAAACCTATAAGTAGATAAGTCAAAAATACAATTAAAAAAGTAATTTCTTCTTAAATTACCTCCAAAAGTATTTACCATTGGAGATGACATCATCATCTTGATCCTATTGATTCCTTTAAATTTGATTTTTTCAATACATTTTTCATTTTGAGACCCATTTTTTACCTAAAATTTCCCTAATGGATCAGGATGCCAAATGATCTGGACATTCGGGAATCATAAACATTTAGAAATTGATGTCGAGAGAGAATAAAGAAAAGACTCGGATCCAAATATGACCTAGTAGTCTAAATGTCTGACTTGTGAATAGGAATAATGTGATGGTGACACAATACATCAGGGTGCCACATTTCAACTATATGGAAGTTGATGTTGCAAAAATTGGTAGATTTTCTAAGGGCCATATCTTTGTGCACAAAGCTCAAAATGGGTTGAAATTTATATCATTTGAATCTCTTGTCGAGAAGAAGACAATAATAACTCATAAAGGAAGTTTGAGATGGTTAAAAGAATAAATTTTTCAGATACTCCACCTCCTCAAGGTGACCTTGGGGATTGGGCATGTGTACCCTATACCCTCAAAGAAGCTTAGAGGGGAATAACAGAAAAGAGTAGAGAACACCATTAGATTTAGTGGTGGAAAATTATATGGAAATTAAAATGGCGAAAAAAAAGAACAAGAAATTTAGATGGCTAAGCTTATGCAATAAGTCTCCTGCATGATATGTTCTTCAAAAGAGGAATTTTATGGGGCTTGGATGTGTTGTCAATGTCAGCAAACGAAAGAATCTATAGTTGTTATCAAGTTATAAGGTTCATACTTTGAGGAGGTACGGAAGAGTTAGAAATATTAATTGGGATTAGGAATGTACAGGAAGGGAAAAGTCCTAAAGAGGCCTTTAAAACTTGATGAAGACTCCCCAATTCAAAGAAATTCAACTTAACATAGTCTAGGATGTATGGCTTACTAGATATCAAAAGTTATTCAATAATAAAAATAATCTTCCCCTCAAATGTGTTGTACAATCCCTAAATATTTTAAATGGTTACCTGCAACTATAGGTTAAATCTATATCTCATATGCAAGGTGAAGTGGCTATGAATAAGGATATTCCATGGGCATTTTTTTTATAGTGCGTCATGGGGGAATATTCCTAAGGGAAGTTCAAGAGGTGTAATGTACTTAACTTCCAATCATATTATTCCTTTTAAAGCAATAATTGGTCAAAAAAACTAACAACTTCATTGAATTGATCACTTTAAAGCTAGTTCCAAAACTAACACAAGAATTTGGTGCAACCCAATTACAAATATTTGGAGACTCGAAGTTGGTTATCCAATGAGTGTGTAAGGAATTTATTCATGAATTTCACATTAAAACCCTTCTATGATGAATTTTTCAATCAATTAACATTCTTTTCACATAAATCTCTATCTTATATTTACGAAGCAAAGAACAATGTTATAGATAGGTTCTCAAAAGTAAGAGTTGCACTAAAACAAGGAACCTGGACCATTTCAATAATTTAGAATGGACATATTTCAAAATATAAGAATGAAGCATGAACTTAACTACAACGAGTTTAGATTTTATCTTAGTTTTTGTATAATTATCAACTTTCACTTATCTAAGAATGAACCATGAACTTAACTACAAAGAGTTTAGATTTTATCTTAGATTTTATATAGCAATCAACTTTCACTTATCTATGGATGAAAGATTAAATGTATTTTTTTAATGGTATTTTCTTTATTTTTTAAGAGGTTATTGTTGTAAATAAACAAGAACAACTTGTAGCATTTTTGTGATGACACATCAAATATATGAATGTCATGTAAAGGACTTAAAAGCACTTATAAATACCATGGGCACATGGCATTGTATTTTTTTTATATCAATAAAATTACATTTTTTTCCTTGGAAAAAAATGATGTAACATGTTGTTAAAGGACTTCTCCAATGCAAAGTGAAAATATAATAAAAATAGTTTCTAGATTAAAAAAAAATAATAAAAAAATTATGAATTTATTTTCTTATAATTGGATTGATTAATTATGGAAAAATCGAAATTTGTATAGACTTATTAAAATTTATTAACAAATAATTTTATACTAAAATTATTTATAATATTATATTTTTTTTATAATCTTTACAGTATGAAATATAAATTAATAAATCATATGGTTGTCTTATAAGTTGATGTTGTTTGTTTTACTCATCAATTATCACCATGCCAAATCAATTGAACCATGTCATCAATCATAAAGGTGTGCATATCCAGTATGCAAAGAAGATCATAATGTAGCAAGAACTCTAACATATGTGCTTTGGAGGATCAATTTGAAGTGCTCACAATTAATGTGAACTACAACATCATGCCACTAAGAGGTTGGTAAGCATGCAAAAATGTCTTGCGTATGATGAGAATCACATGGTTACCTCTCATAAATTATGAGGGGTAATAGGTCCCATTTCAAACTCAAATGTTGAACTTAGGTGACCCTGCTTTTTATGGAAACTGGAGGATATTTATACTAACAAAATGTGCATTAGGGAGGCGCATTCAAATTACATACAACTTGGTAGTCACCAAAAAGGCACCCATTATTGACTATGGCCTCTATAAGAGTTGTTAGAAATATACATAGAAGGAATATGCATGTGTTGACAGAATTCTAAGCTCATAGTCCCTGTAAAAGATGTGTAATATGTGTTATCACCCAAAAATTGAACATGTAGCCTAATTCACTAGATGGATCGAAGTACACCATGTAAAGACAATTTTACTATAGTAAAATTGCTTTCACTATGAGAAATTACTTAATAAACCACCTTTGTTAAGTAATTTATAGTTAAACCCATGAAGAATAATTAAAGAAATCACTATTTATTTGATTTTCTTCTAGGAATAATTAATTTAACTATTGTTTTATTATTGTTCCTTGTCATATTTGACCAAATCATGAAAAATAAAAAGATAAATCATTAATTATCTTATTTTTCTCCAAGAATAACTAATTATTTTACTCCAAGAATAATTAATTATTATTCTTTGTCAAATTTGACTAAATCCCTTAGGAATAATTAAATAAATCCTTATTTGTTTATTATTCATTAACTAATTCCTTGAGATGATAAATAAATCATTTATTTATTTATTATTTCTAAATAAAAGTTTAAATATTTGTTTCCCTCCTAAACAAATATAATAAAATATTCTAGGTGGATATTCCAAGCATGAGATCAATAATATTTTATTATTGTTCATTATTCGAGGATAACTCAGGATTTTGTTATAAATAGAATGGTTTTCCATTTATTATTCACTTTTGATCTCCTTGACATAGTAGGAAAAATGCTTCCATCTAACCTTCTGGTCCATCAGAATTTCTCCCAGGGTTACCAAACAGTCGTAATTTCAAATTAAGCTTAAAAACTATCCTCTCCTAGTCCCGAAGACCACCCAAAAAGTAGGTCAAATATCTCTTCCATATGAAGTAGGCATTTCCTTGCAGGGATGCTATGTAGGAAGACCTATCATGCTGCATCTCCCCCTGCAAATGGCATTCATCATGGGTAGCGAAAGATAGTATAATCACATGTGCTTGCATCTCTCATTTACTCAATGTGGCATGCACAACACCCCAGACTGCCATTCTTCTCAAACTACACCCCTATTTGGGAATGGATTTTTATAATCATTATATATAAATTATATTGTAGATAAATATTAATTTAGGTGTTTGGGAGGATTGTTGTTATCATGTCTACTCAAGTACAATTCAGCAACATGTTTAAACGCTAATCATTAGCCAACTTAAAAATTTTTAGCAAAAGATATAACTTTATATATATATATAGAGAGAGAGAGAGACTAACTTCATATATATATATATATATATATATATATAGAGAGAGAGAGAGAGAGAGAGAGAGTAAACCTTATTCTCAGCCCAAAGGCTAGAGTGAGGTTATTGATACACCGTCACAAGGCTCAAAGCCAATACAACAATATTCATAGGCAGAAAGCCATTACAATAATAATTATCAAGACATTACAGTTCATCATGTCACTAGCAGAGATTTGAAATTGGGTTGGGAAGATAACAATTATTCTACCTAACCACCCGAGATAACTCCAATATTATATATATATAAACAAATATAATATATTTAGTTATTAAATAAATAAACAAAATAACATAAAGTAACTATATCCATAATAAGAACAAAGCAAAGTCTATGAAAAACTTTTACAGTGAAAAAAATAAATAAAATAAAATTAACTTCTTAAGTATTTTTTTTCTTATTTTCTAATAAATGGATTGGTTAATTAATTATAAGAAATCAAATTTCTATTTAAAAGAAAAGAGAAATTATAAAATTATAAAAAGGGAAAATTAATTTTAAAATAACATTAAATCTAGATTTTATAATATCATCTTTTAAAATAAATTGATTAAATCAAAATATATTTTGATTTTATATTTAATACTAAGTTAATCTTGTTTATTTTTAAGATAAACATTATTTTCTGTAATATGTGAATAGTTTGATTAAAATTCATCTAATTTAATAGTATTTGGTATTTGTACGTTTTTAACTTAAAATTAAATGACTATTAATTTGTAAATATACATAAAAAGATAGCAAAAATATTAAAATGCAATTTTTTGTGAATATGATTTTTTATTTACCATTATCATTATCATTATCATCATCTACTTCAAATCGTTTTTTATTATAGTTATTACCCATCTATATACATGGGTAACCATAAGAGAAATAATTTCTCTTATGATGTAAATTTCTAGCCAGTAGCCACAGATGTTCTTTACTTCTCTACAATGCAAATAATTGATCATGCCTCCAATCATTGTCTCAGCTCTCTGTCACGTCATATTTTTATGGAGCTACATACAAGGTATGTTCTTTCCATTCTTCATAATAATTGTTATTTTCATATATAAGGGTCATCCCAGTGATCATTAGGGGACTTGTTGGAAAGATAAAAAAACTCTTTATTCATACATTTTACCTTGTTTCTAATTCAATTTGAGGTCATCATCCTCTTCTAGTAAAGTGGAACATTTCTTGGGGTTGGTTCTATTGCTTGGAAGTTCTTGAAAGGGTGTATCATGTAGATATCCCTACCATGCATAACATTTTCCATCTTTCCCTAATATCATTACTCATGGTTGAATTATTTACATCACTATCAAAAGTCCACATTCCAACAATACATGAAAAGAAGGGACTACTAACCTGGAGGGTGGTGCTATTGAAAAAAAAAGTTAAAAGCAATTTTGAAAGGTCAAAATTCAAAAGAATAATAAAGTGATTATAATGCCACAAAATCCAAGGAAAATTAAGCAATTTCCTCTCACATTAGATCATTTCCCTTAGTCCTATGCATTGAATGCATCTACCAAAAGAAAGAACCAATGAAGTATCTTAATATTTGATGCAATGAACTACATGTGAAAAATGGGCCCAATGAATAAGAGTATAAATGTATATTTATATTAAACTATTATGAAATGAAAAGTAATATGCCCCAAATCAACTATTTAGGTAGGATGAAGAAATTTAAAATGTAAAGTAACAGGGTGGAAAGTCAAAATGCCAAGGAAAGGGTAACTCAAAGCATTAGGGAATTCCTCTACAAAGGCGCTCATGGGATGAATATTTATTGGCCTTACTCAACTATCCAAGACAACTAATGAATACATTGTTTTCCCCTTTACCAAGTGAATCCTACATTCCACATATCGCTTGATGGGCTTTCTAGGACATATTTCCTTCCTTGAATCATCTTACATGTGATAGGGGTAGGTAATGGTTGTACCACATCTAGACTTGGTAAACTATATTAAAAATTAAGCTATTATGAAGTTTGATGAAGACTCGTGTTGTGATATAATTTATTGTCCCTTGTATATGTCATGATTTGCTTATTATTTATTTTGGAAGCATGTGCCTTGGATGTATGATGACAGGAGCGCACATATATGGTGATACACCATGATGGTGAGGACTTCTTGGCATGATGATGATGATTACATTTTCCTTCCATGATTCTTGAGGATGGTATCATACTTTAATGATGATTTGGCCCATTCTTGAGGATGTTGGGCTTCTTGTTGACCTTATACCCATTGGAGAGGGCATGAAACCCAATGATTGTATTGTACCTTATTGGTAGATTTTTGGAACCCTTTTGATAATGGTACATGACCTTTGATGAGACATTACACTCTTTCATGGAAATACATGTCTTTTGGAGCATTATTACCACTCCTTGGAGATGAAATCACACCTATTTCACTCATGTTAGTTTTTATGGCATCAGATGTGTTCTAGCCATGAAATTTGGTGAAGAGGCTAGAGTACATGAGATCTCCAAAACCCAGATATCATTTCTGGAAATTACACCTAGATATGGCTTAATTAGATTATTAATCGTTTTTTAAATATTTCCTAAGTCTAAACTTAGGGAATATGGTTAATTAAACAAAATTAATTAAGTCAAGGTGTGAATCATCTAGAAACTCACGTAGATCGACTTCAAGATGATCCTAGCCCTTGATTAAGATTTAATCTTGCCCGTTGGAGACCCAACAGAGGATTATAAGAAGAAGTCGATGGGAACTTGGAGAAAGCACACAATTAGTGTGTATTCCTTGGCAAATTGAGCTAGCAACAATAGAGTTTGAGCCAAAAAGGGATGCAAGTGTCAAGGGGTTGGGACAGTGATCCGAAGGAAGTTTTCTAGATCTGGAGAGGCAGCAGCAAGAGGTCAAGTTATTCCTAGTGGGGCAGCACAGAGGACTGCGCAGTTGCTTCTAAAGATAAACTTGATTTAGTTGGAGGAAAATTCGTTTTTAGTTTGAGAGGTCGAGCAGACATTCCAGACTGATGGAGAAGCGATTTTCTTAGCATGGATAGGTAGAATGACTTCATCAAAGGCAATTTTGGTCTAGACATCATAAGGCATGCGCAAGCACTGGATAGAGGTCAGCATAAGGGTTCCAGGAGGACACGTTTCTTAAGGAAAGTTGTGTCGGGGTTGCTTGTGGAAGAAGGGTAATTCCCTTAGACAATTTCAGCCAGATTTTCTTGTTGCTTGGATTTCCAGTTGGGAATCCATAGATTGTACTCAAAATTTTATTGTTGCGTAATAATAATAAAACCCTCAATTGTTGCACCAGTTTTCCCAAGTTGGGTTTTTTCGGGGAAAATTGTCCAAAAATAACGGTATCATTTTTATGTGTCTATGTGCTATTATTTTCTCAGGTTCGAGTGCTATTTATTTTCCGCATAATTTTATTTGTGAAGGTTGCAATGTGTTTAATTCAATGTTTTCATAACAATAAACTGAATAATTAATTTATCAGCTATAAGAATTAATACTAGTTGTTGCAATAGGATTTCAGTTTTGAAATTTTCACATGGTATCAGAGCATGAGTGATCAGCCAAGAAGCTTAGAAGCAAAGAAGAGATTTTTTCTTCTCATTGGGAGAAGAAGGCAAAAATTCTTGAGCCAGCACATTTCCTTGACAGGCAAGCCGATTTGTTGGTGCAGGAATTCAATTTTCAGTTGCAGAGTTGCAGAAAAGTCGAATTACCCAGGATTATGATTCTAGCAGTCAGAGGGAGCAGCTATAGCTCAGATTTTTGCTAAGTATATTTCTAGTTGGACACAGAGGGTTTTGTAGTTGTAGAACCAACATCGGGTGGAAGATGAAAACACACATAGCAGAGGGAAAATTTCTCCCAAGGAACTTCAAGTCTCAGAAGTTCAATTTTTTCCAGGAAGATTGGTAGTAACAACTAGCAGATCTACACATTCTAGAAGGGAGTGCGAGTAGCAGAGCAACAGCCAAGTAGAAGGAAAGAGGGGGTTTCCGACAATTTTTGGGATGGCCACAACAGGGCTTAGAGATTAGGATAGATTGAAGGGTTCCTTTAACTATGTCATCTAGAAGGACAATATGTCCTTCCTGTTGAATGAATATGGATTGAATCTCTACATAGACAGTGTTGTGGTAGTTTCCCAGCGTGTGGATCAGCTAAAAGAATACAGGAATGAAATGGTGAAGGTGAAGCGATTGATCCTAGATGGAGTCCGGGACCATATAGTCTCACACATGGTTGGTAAGGATACATCCAAATAGATGTGATATTCTCTTTCCATGCTATATCAGGGCACTTCCAATAAATGGAAGATGTTCCTGGAAGAAAAGAGGAGATGCATTAGGATGCAAAAGGGGGGAGGCATATATCCCTTCCTCACCATGATTCAGGAGGTTAGAGACCAGCTTGCAGATGTTGGGGCAGTGCCTCAACCAATAGAGCTAGTGAGATTGGCACTGAAGAATGTCTCTGAGGAGTGGCAAGTTTTTTCCAAAGTATATTGGGCAGAGACAAGCTACCAAAATGGGACAGGATGTGGTCAGACTCTCAACAAGAGGAGTTTAGGTGGGATATGTTAAAGAGCTCCATTAGTGGCAGTAGTAGCAGCGGATCGAAGGTGGTGAAAAAGGAGGAGAATGTGGCCCTCACATCAAAGGGTCTCAGTCAGGGGCAGGGAGAATAGAGAAGGAAGAAAAAGGACTTGTCAAAGTTCAAGTGCTTCAAATGTTGAGAGCTCGGTCACTACAATACACAGTGTCCTCTCAGGAAGAAGGACAAGTCAGAGAACCGGGACCAGCAGGCAAGGTCAGCTGAGATTGACAATTTTTCCTCTAGGTTGGAGGAAGACTTCGCGATGTTGGTAGCCATACCTCCAGGAGTGAGGTGGGTGACTTGGAGTTGTAGCCCCAGAGTGCTATAGAGATTGGGGAGGGTTCTTGAGGAGTCCACCTCATGGATCATTTCCTGGATACGGGGGCCCACAATATTCAGTAGCAGGATGGATCAATGGTAGTTGATGCATTCAATACCAAAGTGAAAGTTGCATACTAGTAGCAGTCAGATGCTGAGGAGCGCAGTGCAGTGTTGACAGCAGAGCAAGTGCCTCAGTGAAAAGTTGGCAGTAACACAAATTCTTCAGTGAAAAGTGAAAATGATAGTAGTAGTCAGGACTCAGGAGAGAGATGCATCATACTGAACAAAGATAATTCAATATTTTGGATGCTTCTCAGTTGTAGTAGTTGTAGTTGCAGCCGCAACATGTGAGAGGGAGTTGCAGTTCAAATGTAGAGTTGGAAGCAGTATGGCAGTGTCAGCAGTAGCATAGTTGCACAGTGTTTGGTGGGTAGTATGGTCAGACATCAACAGTGTGACAGGAAGTGATATAGAGATAGGGTGTTGTGGCAGGATGTGTAGCACTAGAGAGAACACAGTCCTCACTAAGAGGGAGTGTTAGTTTTTGTAGCATCAGATGTGTTCTAGCCACGAAATTTGGTGGAGAGGCTAGAATACATGAGATATCCAAAACCCAAAATCATTTCTGGAAATTCCACCTAGAGATGGCTTAGTTAGATTATTAACCATTTTTTAAATATTTTCTAACTCTAAACTTAGGGAATATGGTTAGTTGATCAGAATTAATTAAGTCAAGGTGTCAATCATCTAGAAATTCACATATTTCAACTTCAAGATGATCCTAGCCCTTGATTAAGATTTTATCTTGGTCATTGGAGACCCAATAGAGGATTATAAGAAGAATTCGATGGGCACTTGGAAAAAACACACTAGTAGTGTGTATTCATGGGTAGATCGAGCTAGCAGCCACAGAGTTCGAGCCAGAAAGGGACGCAGGTGTCAGAGGGGCTGGCAGAGTGATTCAGAGGAATTTTTCCAAATCTGGAGAGGCAGCAGCAAGAGGCCGAGTTATTCCCAATGGGGCAGTGCAGAGGACTACACAGTTGCTTCAGAAGAGCAACTTGATTTAGCTGGAGGAAAAATTGTTTTCAGTTTGAGAGGTCAGACAGAGGTTCCAGAGTTCCGAAGAAGCGATTTCTTAGCAAAGACAAGAAAAATGACTTCATTAAAGGCAGTTTCAGGCTAGACATCATAGGGCCTACACAAGCACTGCATAGAGGTCAAGTAATGGTTCTAGGAGGACAAGTTTCTGAAGGAAAGTTGTGTCGAGGTTGCTTATGAAAAAAGGCTAATTCCCTTAGATCATTTCAGCCATATTTTCTTGTTGTTTGGATTTCCGTTTGGGAATCCATAGATTGTACTCATAATTTCACTGTGCATAATAATAAAACCCTCAGTTGTTGCACAAGTTCTCCCAACTTGGGTTTTTCTGGGGACAATTGTCCAAAAATAACGGTGTCATTTTTATGTATGTGTGTGTCAATATTTTCTCATATTCCAGTGTTATTTATTTTCCGTATAATTTCATTTTTGAAGGTTGTAGTGTGTTTAATTCGATGTTGTCGTAACAATAAACTGAATAATTAATTTATCAGTTAGAAGAATTAATACCAGTTGCTGCAATAGGATTTCAGTTTTGAAATTTTCACAACTCATTCACTTGCATGTGTGACTATTAGAGGGAATTTTTTATAGACATTTAGCATTCATGAAATTTTTTACTCATTAATTAGACATCTTTTCGGGGTTGGCCTTGATCTATCTACCTTGTATCATGGATTTTCATATGTTTTAAGGATCTTGTAAAGGTGTAGCGCTTGGTTTCCTCATATAAATAGAGGTAGTGCTCACCTCATTTGCATCATTGCACATTATTGAGACATATTATCTTGAGTTGTATTCTTTCTCTCTTTTGTGCAATAGATTTGTAAGTAGAGTGATCTCCTTGGGAGGATTTCTCAATATGGATCTTCTTTCCTTGGATAGATTTTGGTGAAGCTTGGATGCATCAATGCTAAACATAGTAAATGAAGTTCTTTTATCTTGGTTATAATTTGTGGATGATGTTTTTAAGTATTAAGCAAGTCAAATTGGTATTTTAATTTTCTTTACCCCTCTTAAACAAAACTTTCTTCAAGAATTTAAGAAAAGAGCAAATGTGTTCTTTCCTTTACCTTATCTTTTGAAGACTGAGAAAGTATTAGGTCAAATCCCTAAGGTAAGTGAGTAGACTTGCTTTAGCTTTTGAACCTATATATACTCCAAACCTCTCCAAGAGTGTTGATCATTGACTCCATATGTCTAAGATTAAGAAAAACACTAAACCTCTGCTTTTTCAATCATCTTCTTTATTAAATCATATATTTTATAGTTTTAAGGGTAATTTAGCGGTTATTTACAACATAATATTTCATTTTTATCATTGAAGAGCTTTAAAGTCTAAGTCCCAAGGTTATAAAGTGTCTCGAATATGATTATAAAATACAATGTGCCATTTTCATGCATTTTTAGTCAATTTTCTAGGGTTAATGTTTAGGGTTTTAAATGTTGTTATATGCCATTTTATTGCATAAAAGTGTTATAGCTCATTCTCTATTTTACTCTTATCATAGTCCATTTTTCACTTTATTAGCATAGGTTTTGGGGTTATTTATTATTATAATTATAAACTAGTATATTGTTGCAATTTCATATCTTGCAAGCTAGTTTGTTGTAACATAATGTAATTTCTTAATTGTGTATGTGGGGGACTTTCATTGAGCTTATATTAATCGACCTAAGCCATTAAATAACTATAAGACACTATAAACTCAAATATGGAAATTGCCCTTAAATCTACTATAAACCTAATTGTCTAACTTTATTACTTGGTGGTAATCATTGTAAAATCTTAGTTGTAATTTATTAAAATACAAAATTTTACTATAACAATATCCAAAACCATTCTTTATATATATTTTCCAAAAAAAAATATTACATATAAATTTTATGTTTACATTATAATTTTCATATAATTTTACTAAAAAAATAATTTAACAATTATAATATAGATCACAAAAACCTAAATTCAAAAATTACATTAAATTATTTAAGTTTATTAATTGTCATTTTTCAATATCTTCTTTTATTATGGTCAAAGCTATTCTTTATATATATAATTTCCAACTATTCTTTATATATATAATTTCCATAGTGAAAAATAATACAAGTGTGAGCCTGAACTTACACATATATAAATAAAAATATATTTATATTTTATAATGTATAATTTTTTTTATCAACATGATAAATATAGAACAATATCTTTCCCCATGTAACGATAAGGACTTTTTTTTTTTCTAATAGAATGAGTATCTTTACCTAATAGAACGGCCATCATTAGACGGTGTACTTTTAGAATCCAATGGTGTCACTCTCTTTTCCGTTTTGTTTTTTTGGGGGCATCCTTTCACTATAAACATCTTAAAGAGAGTCACACCCGCCCTTCATTTGGTATTTTTAGGCCGATAGGCCTTTCTATGCATCAATAATTGTCAACACTTTTAACCTGAACCGTTTGATCAAGTTTGACAATTTCAACCGTTGATTTGAAGTTGACTGCTTTTTCCAAATATTTGAGTTGCCTTTTTTTCACTTCCAGTTCTGCTGTGCATTGAACCTAGCCCTTTGAGTTGCATTGCTATTTTTTCCAATTCTTTTGTCACTCTCGCAGATATGCATTACCGTTTTTTCCAATTCTTTTGTCACTCTTGAAGATATTTTCACTGCCCTCCCCCACATAGACCACATCCACATTTCGATTTTGGGTTGGAAGCAGATTGAATTTTGCCATGGCGATCTTCTTACCATCCAAAGCTTCTAAGTTGTGTCTGAATCTGCTTCGCCCAGGTTGTTTGTTACAGAGAGCGCCCTGTAGTCTTGATGGCTCTGTATATGGTAATAATGATTCTAGCTTTTGGGGTTCATCTGGTTTTCACTGTCGAGAGTTTGGACATTACAAGCAAAATCCCTTGCAGGAATGTGGCTTAGAACATGGCTGGAGGCTTTTAAGCCATTGTGGGCTAACCACTGAAAAGGGTTTTGATGAGTATTCTGACGAACAGTTGGAGGATGATGTTGAAAGACGGGTTTGTTTCTGAACAAAAACAATAATGGAAGTTATGTCTTATGCATGTTAGGAAGTGAAGTCAGGAATCAGTATACAGTTGCTATATAGTATCAAAATCTAGTGGTCTTAGATTTGGTCAATGGGATCTGTATCAGCACAAAACAATAGAGTAGCTGTATCATTGCTCTTGCAAGGTTCTTGGATGAATTTGGTTTTGTTTTTTTATGTTTATGGTTTAGCGCCCTTCGAGACCTACGCGGTCTCTAGGACCTCTTCTGAGAATAAAAATGGGAAAATTGGAATTGAGTTTAATTATAAGATACCAGAAATTTTATCAAGAATGTTGCCTTTTTAAAATAGATCTAATGTTAGATCAGTGTTTAAAATAGATCTAATGTTAGATCCGTGTTTAAAATAAATCAATGCTGGTAGGTAATGATATGCTTCTAAGTCGTGATACATCTCACATCTGAGATATGCTGCTCATCATTGAACAAAAGTATTTTATAAAAAAAAAATCTTCTGTAGTCATCTCCAATGGGTTCCTTGGCCGGAGAGCCTAGGAGGAGGTGTTTTCTGTTTGAGATGACTTGAGGTATACAATTTGTACAGGTTCGTTCTTCTCCATGGGTTTTAGGAGACAATTTCCAAATAGGGTCATGATTTCAACAGCCATGAAGTCTTTTCATTAGGATAAATGACACAGCCCCTATAACAGAGTTTAATGCAAAGCCCTAGAAGTGCACAGCCAAATTTTCTATTAAGGAGCTTTTAAGAATCATAAGCACTAGCAAATTATATTTTCCCCATTTAGTTGTGAAAGTATTCATTTAAATTTTATTTGTATTCTTTATCGTCCTCCTTGTTATTGAGTAGTGTCCATTTTGAGGCTTGTAGAGAGTTTGGACTGAATTAGTTTCATTGCTTATCAATGATAATCAATTGATCAAATTTCTGGCAAGTCCTTGTTATTGAGTTGTGTCCATTTGGAGGTTTGTCGAGAGTTTGGACTGAATTAGTTTCATTGCTTATCAATGACCATCAGTTGATAAAAATTCTGGCCACTAGTGGTGATACTCGTCAAAATTGGACTGGTTATAACCAATTTAGTGAAACTTACCCTCTATCTGGTTTGAGAGGTTAAGTTCACAGTGATTCCCTTTCCAGGCATTTCAAGAGCTATTGAGATATTCCAAATTGCGTATAGGGGTAACCTTTAAAATATAGGCCTGCATATGTTTGACATCTGAAACCTAAATCTGTGTCAAGATTATTTAATTTTCATTTATAGACTACCATTTATAATTTGAGATCTTCATGATGGCTGTTGAATCTCATTCAAATTGAAGCTTGGTTGTACATGACCTTATTTAGAATCAGCGCTTCTGTTATCTATTGCAATGTGAGCCTGAGCATATTTTCGTTTGGAAGTAGTTCGGTAAAAAAGCTCTTCCATGTGATGCCCCTGCTGCAGTTTGACTGAGACTTCAAAAATGCATTTCGAAAGCTCAATATACAACCAATTTATTCAAAATTAGTTATTAATTCAACATAGTTAAGACCTGCTTGAAAACTAGGAAGAATCAAAGCCATGTAGAGTAGAGATTGTTATTGTGAACTGCAGATTTAAATGCTAGAAAATGAATGATTACTCTTACAATTCTGATTTTAAATTCTATTTTTGAATTGACAGTTTCTGGATGTTCCAGGCGGGAAAGTTGAGCTCACTTATGAAATGAACTTCATATCCGAGTCTTCGAATAAACGTGTACCTTGCTACAGGGTTCTGAATGAGGTTGGGTGTCAGATTTCCACTGATGCAAGGGCTAACCAGCCTGCCATACGGCATTAAATGCCCGGGTACATGCATGCTCTATAACAAAATAGCACACCGCCCTTATTTTTAATTTATGTAGCCACCGCGTGCGCGTTATATTTTGTTATAGAGCATGCATGTACCTGGGCATTTAATGCCCTATGGCAGGCTGGTTAGCCCTTGCCTCCACTGATGGCTTCAGTCGGGTGATCTATGTACTTATTAATATTTGATGAGTTCCCTTGCTGTGACGTGGACTTCTCTGATGTATATTTAATCACGAGTTTATCTGTGACATCAATATCCATAATTTTGATGTCTGACAGATTAGCAAAGACTTGGCATTGAAAATGTATGAGAGTATGGTAACTCTTCAAGTTGTGGACACCATATTTTATGAAGCACAGAGGCAAGGCAGAATTTCTTTCTATCTTACGTGTAATGGAGAAGAGGCCATCAATATTTCATCAGCAGCAGCTTTGACTATTGATGATGTGGTCTTTGCCCAGGTATATAGTTTGATCAAGATGTGTTAGTTTAGAAATTTAAAATGAAAGTGTTTTCGAAAAATTATCTTAATCGGCTTGTTCAGTGCTAAAGACCTTGGCTGAGAATGGAATTTTAACTTGTATGGCTGTTCTGAAGCAAGAGCTAGTCTCCCAAATTCATATACACCATGGTTTTGCAACCTTTCCATATAGATAATATCACTTTTAAAAGCATCCCACCAGGGTTATGAATTGTTTCATTAATAAGCACCTCAGGTCTATATTATTATTCTAGAAGCCTTTTATAGATGGTTGAATGTACTGCCAAAATACTTAAGCACTACAGTAAGCTTAACCGAAAGGGCTTATGTTATTAATGTGTGCAGTATCGAGAACCAGGGTCCTTATTTGGCGTGGTTTCACAATGCAAGAATTTGCAAACCAGTGCTTTGGGAACTGTGCTGATTATGGCAAGGGGCGCCAGATGCCTATCCATTATGGATTTAATGCATTGAATTACTTCACAATATCATCGCCTATAGCGTAAGGGTCTCCTTCACTTGAATGGTAGTTATCTTTATAAATTTAGATATCAGGTACATTATGTATTAGTTTTATTTTGTAAACAATCTTTTGGGCTGATTGGGAGTTCTTACTGCATTCCATGTATCATGTGTATTTTCCAGGACACAACTTCCTCATTCAGTACGTGCAGCGTATTCCCTAAAAATGGACAAGAAGCAAGCTTGTACAGTAACTTTTTTTGGTGATGGTGGCACGAGTGAGGTCAGTCTCCGCTCTCAACCATCACATTTTTTACTGACCCGGTTATCCTTCCAAAGAAAGATGTTATCTTAATCTGTGCTCCTAATGTCAGTTCAAAATCTCTATTGCTTTTAACTGATGCATTTCTCCTTTTTGCCTCAGGGAGATTGTCATGCTGCCTTAAACTTTGTAGCAGTTCTAGAAGTTCCAGTTGTATTTATTTGCCGAAACAATGGATGGGAAATCAGTACCCCATCGTCAGAATGGTTCAAAAGTACTTTGCATATTTAATAAGTTTGTATGCCTATTTGTTACTAAAAATGACTCTTCTGGAAGGGCACTCTAATTTGATTGTCTATTTGTTCCCTATCTTTTGGCAAATTCGAGGTGATTGTGTAGTTGTTAGAGGGCAAGGTTATGGGATAAGAAGCATTCATGTCGACGGGAATGATGCACTTGCTATGTACTTTGCAGTTAGCAAGGCACGACAAATGGCAATTGATGAGTTTAAACCAATCTTGATAGAGGTATACTTTCAGTGTTTTTCACATAGTTCAGATTCCATTATTTCTTTAAGAAAACTTTACAAGAAACCAAAGGGATGCTTCCCCACATTAGTGAATAATATCCTTAATAAAACTATTAGTATAAACTAATACATGTAACCCAGTGGGATTCAAACTAGGGACCCTGTTGATTTTTAATCAGCAAAATGCCCAACAATATTCATGACAACCCATTGAGTTAACTCCTTACACTTCACATGCTGTTTTATTGTATTCACTTTGTTAAATTCCAACCATTTCTTGAATCCTAATACTTTGTTGGGACAAATAGTAACAGAAGAGTTGTGATCTTTTATGGATTTTAATTTATGGTTTTAATGTTTCATCTTCACTTTCGGTACATGAACAACATATTTGTCCAAACGAATCTGGATTTGTATTTATGTTTTTTCTTGGATGTTGACAAATCACTAATACTTGGCTGTTTGTAAGGGGATCTAGCAATGCTTGTAATGTATATCTTTATATAGTACATTTATGATGAAGATGAAGATGGTCCATTCTGATTATTATATTGGCAGGCACTTACATACCGAGTAGGTCACCATTCAACATCAGATGACTCAACGAAATATCAAAGAATAGATGAAATTGAACATTGGAGGTTGAAGCATGACCCTGTGTCAAGGTTTAGAAATTGGCTGACTCAAAATAACTGGTGGACTGAGAAGGCTGAATCAAACCTTCGGACTGAAATACGAAACGAGATATACTTGAAATCCAAAGCCTCGTTTTGCACAGAAAAGTGTTTTATGGCATTCACTATCACAGCTTTGATTTAGATTATGTCATTTGTAAACAACTTTGAGCTGTTGATAATCCACATGAACCATGTTCGGGAAATTAACTTTCCTTTTGGTCTGTATATATTTCACAAGCAATACAAATTGC
This sequence comes from Pinus tabuliformis, assembly GCA_031772625.1. Taxonomy (NCBI): domain Eukaryota; kingdom Viridiplantae; phylum Streptophyta; class Pinopsida; order Pinales; family Pinaceae; genus Pinus; species Pinus tabuliformis. The sequence goes on along the minus strand of CM062815.1, from coordinate 296,205,563 downwards.
TGAACGCATGGAAAAACCAAGCATTGAAAATCTCTTCTTACCCTGTTCCGTTCGATCAGGTGAGACACTTTCAACTGTTGATTTGAAGTGTGACTGCTTTTTCCAAATATCGGTTGAGTTGCCTTTTTTTCATGGCAAGATATTTTTACTGTTTTTTCCCATTCTTTTATGTCATTCTTGAAGATATTTTTACTGCTTTTTCCCATTCTTTTATGTCACTCTTGGCCTCAGAGTTAATTGTTTCTTTGGTCTGCCAATTATTGTTGCTGTTCTTCTTCCCTGGCTTTTGGCAAGCACTGTTCTTCTTCCCTGGCTTTTGGCAAGCACTGATTAGTATTAAATTATATACCCCATACACCAATTAAAACTACTTGCGGCCAACTCTTTAGCTTTCCTCATTCCAACGGGGAAAGCTGCAAAAGAAGGAACGAAATACTTTAATGCCGGCTGCCAGTGGTGGAATGTGCCACAAAGAAGTGTTGTATTTTTGTTTTTGTTGTTGCAGACCACATCTTTAGCCCTTAAAGTTCAGCAGAGGTGCGTGTTGCGAGTATTTTAGTGACCGTCAGATACTGTTGGCAATTTACAGAATTTTATCTGATTTTGAAAGGCTGTTTGTGTGAAACACATGCAGATCTTCCAGAGGCATTGATTTGGCCTAAGAAAAAAGATTATTTACGGTATGTGATGTCTTTCTGATTACGAATGCACGCAGGCAAGCTAAATTCAATGCATCTGGACTTTGCATTATTTTATAAGAATTTTAAAGCATCTTCTTGCAATTTTGGAAGGATCAGCAGATTTAATCATTTAATTTTCCTGTTTAAAAGTCTGAAAGATTTCAAGATGAGAGGGGACAGGTAAATTAAAGTTCTAAAAGTTTCCTATAGTTAACTTTAGTTGACTTTGGCATAAGCTTGATCAGGGTATTAGATCTGTGTCACCTCTGTAATTTCCTGCCCGGATTTTTCCAGGGAGAGTATCTGGTGCATCTTGAAGTAATTTTGACTCCTATATATTATAGGAGATTCCCAGGAGGCCACCCGGTTCGTTCGATCAACACAGTCAATGGTCGTCATGGGCTTACTGATCCCACATAAACTTTGGGACACTGTGATTTAACAATTTAATCACTTATGGACACTAATGGCTCATAAACAAACTGTTTGGTAATTTTATGTTTCCTTAATTTGTTTGTTTTTTGTAATTCATTCTTGAGATATATGGGGCAATCTGAAAAGAAAAAAATGGTTTTTCTCTTTATAGAGCAAGTTAAACAGGGATATCTTTGACTCTGGTAGCTTATTAGTTCTCTTTTTCTCTTAGGCAGTCTAATGTAAAGCTGTATCAGGCAGTCTCATTGAAAGCTAAGATGGGTCTAGGTGGTGGAGCACTCCATCAATGTGCCATGTTGCAATTTCATCAATGTGCTGTGCTGTGTTGTATTTTTTAATGTGTTTTGGAGGAGGATATAAACAATAGCAAAGCAAGTTTTATTACTAATTTTGGTTTCTGGTGTTTGAAATCAATTTGCAAATTTGTCTATGGTGTTTGAAATAGATTTGCAGTATTCCCACCCATGTATTGTTATATTTGCTTTGACATTCAATGTGTTCCTTGTAATATAGATATAAATAAAACATCTAAAGAAAAGTAATTGCACAATGATCCAGTCCAAGAAAAGAAGGTTTTCCACAGACCAATTGACTCTTCTAGAAAAATTCAACAATTCCAATTTAATGATCATATCGGCCTCTCTTTGTACCTTTTGGGACAATTGCTAGTATATATCCAAATTGCAAGTAAGTCATCGTGTGTTTCAACATGCTTCTCCCCCTCTTTAATTGTTTTAGATGGTTATGACTTATGATTAATTCATTTATATTAGAGAAAAAAAAATGAATTTTACATGTTATTGATATGTTTGTTTAATTAATTCTAGTTGTATAATATATATTTATATAGATGGGTTTTAAAGGAAAAGGTTTATAGGCGGTTTCTTGAGTTTTAGTGTTTGAAATCGATTTGCAGTAGTTTCACTCATGTTATTAATATGAAATTTTATGTAGTCATATACAATAGTAAGAATGTAATATCAAAGCTATAAATTAAGAATCTAGTATCAAAACTTAGGGTGAGGATTTATTAGGATTTTTTTATCTCTAAATGTGATATGGGTGTTGAATGTCCTAAAACATATAGCCCTCCATAGACGATTAGTTTTGTATAATTTAGATTTCATCCTTGCAAAAAATAAAAGTGTTTATGATTAAGAAATTGATTTTCTTTTTGTGATTTTGCTTAATTGAAGTTTTTATGCTTCGAACTCAAATGGTTTGTAAAGTGGGTTGGTGTTTTTCGAAAAGGATTCTTTTGGTACTTTAAATTGGGATGTCTATTTTATAGGTATTTTGGTTGAAGGAGAGGCTAAGGAACTAGGGAATGTGGTCAAAGTTATAAATTATTATGGACCTTACGCAAATTGTAAAGTTTTCTGGGATTTTTTAGATGATCAAGGGATTTTAAAGGAACTGAATTTGGCCCTTAAGGGGATCTAAACTTGATTTTTTCTATAAGGGAAGTATGGGAGGATGCGAAATAATAAACTTTGTTTTGAAGTGTTTTGGACACTTGTTTGAATCTTCAAATGTATTATATTTGGAGCCAATGCCTTTGGAATTGACATCGCAGAACGGTAGAAATGGCTTGATGGAAATATCTAAATGACTTAATAGTCTCTTGTTGGCTAAAAGTTTGGAGGTCTCATATGACCATTATAGGTCGTGAATTGGTTCAGGGGGGCTACCAATCATAATTATATTTCCTTATATATTGAATAAGAGGATATAAATCCTATGGAGCCATTCAAGTTTAAATATGTGTGGTTGTAGGATGGAGGTTTTTGGAGGATGATATTGGACCATTGAAAACCTTTTGAGTCAAATTTAACTAAATCCAAAATGACCTAGTTTATGGCTAATTTAAAATTGATTAAGAGGCTTTCAATATAATGGGATAGGGAACAAAAGGGAAAGAGTTGAAAGGATTTTCCATGAGATTGAACATAAAATTTAAAGGTTTCATGCATGTGATAGTGCTGACATTTTCAAAGGCCAAACAAATTGAGTTGTAGGATTTGGAAGGGCGTAAGGCTAACTAGTAGGAAAATGATGAATTAAATTGGAGATTAAAAGGCCATACGATATGGCCAAATGAGGGGGATGGTAATTCCAATTTATTTCACAAGTTCACGATCCATAGTAAAGTGGTGAATAGTAATTCAAATTTGGATGGTCCATGTGGAGCCAAGATCAGATCCTTTAAGGATTTCTTTGAGGTTGAGGTTGATTATTTTGAAAATTTATTTACATAGCTAGAGAAGAATCCTATAATTGAGCATATGAGGGTTGTTAGGCTCTTCTACAAGTTTCTTTGATCATGAAGCAAGTAAAAGGGTAGGATCTCATCTATGTAAAGAACATTGAAAGAAGTCTTGGTACGGTTTAAAAAAGAAAAAAAAAATTGGCCTGGATTGGTGGATTATGGAGTTTTATTTAGATTTCTTTGACATCCTAGGAAATGATATGGTCAAGGTGGTGGAGGAATATAGGATCTCGAGACAAATTTCAGGGGCATTTAATGCTATTTTTCTTGATTTAATTCCTAAAAAGTTAAACCCTATTTCTTTCAATTATTTTAGGCCTATCTTGCTTTGTAATTTATTGTACAAAATGATTGTTGAAATTGTACCATGTATGTTGAAAGTGGTATTGTCAAATAGTATATAAGAGGAATAGTCTGGGTTTTTGTTCAATAACTAGATCTTGGATGTCATAGGGTTAGCCAAGAGGGTATGCACTCTATCAAATTAATGAAGATGTCGATAGATATCTTGAAATTAGATTTGGCAAAGGCCTACAACAAGGAAATCTATAGAGTTCTCGTGATGGTTTAATTGCATATTAGTCTTAGTCTAGAAGTGGTGAATCGGATGATGAGCTATGTATCCTCAATGAATTTTGTAGTACTTATATGTGGTTACCTAATCATGTTTTTTAAATCATATTGAGGTTTAATTTAAGTTTCTCATTGTCTCTATTTCTTTTCTCTTTGTTGCTAAGAGTCTAAGTAGGTTATTACATCAAGCTAGATTGGAAGACTCTATTAAAGAAGTAAAGGTGATGGATCTAGATGTCATGACTCAAATGTTATTTATAGATGATGTGTTGTTGTTTGATGAGTGTACAATGTAGGAATGGATGACGTACAAAATTTTATTAAATGTTTTTTTCTCAGTAACAAGGATAGAGGTTCAAATTGACAAATATTACATACTCTGCAATGACCTTCCAAGGGAAGTTGAGAAATACATGTATCTAATATTTCCTTTCAAATTAAGCACCTTAATTGTCATTTTAAATATTTGGGTTATTACTTATAATCTAATGAATACAATGTCATTGACTATATGGGGATGCTTAGGAGATTAAAGATCATATTGACTATTGGTGTCATAGGTGGCTCTCTCTGGGACGTAGATTTGTGTTAGTTAAAATAGTTCTTGAGAGCATCCCAATGTATTAGTTTTCTTTGTCTCATGTGCTCAAAGCTATTTTAAATAAGCTACAAAAATATGTTTTAACTTCCTTTGGTCAGGTCAGAAGCAAATAGAAAAAGTGGGTAGATGAGGATTGAAAAATGTTTATTGGTTCAGGAAGGCTTTGGCTACCAAGAGGTTATGGAAAATGTTTTTTAATGAAGGCTTATGGGGGAGCTTGTGTGGAATAAGTATTTTCCATGACTTAATAATGAGTAATGGATTCAAGTCGAGCTAAGTCCCTTCAAGGAGTGTCAAATGTGTAGAAAGGTTTGATCGTGGTTTTCCCTATTCTAGGACATTAGATAGCCTAGAAAAAAAGGTAGAGGCAATTGGGTAAAGTTAGGAGAATATCCATAAGTGGGAGATGGTGTTAATTACTCCTCCTTGGAGCTGAGAACTTTTCTAAAGGACTAAGTATTTATGTTTTTGGTGGACGTTTGGATCCCATATGGATTGGGTGGGTGGAGACATAATAGAATGTCAATAGAAGAATGCAATTGTACTACAAGAGGAGGATGATAAACTAGTTTGGACATCGAATATTACTAATGGGATTCTAACAACCAAACTAGGTTATGAAGCTTTAGTATTTGGGTTAGAAGATGGTGAGGTTGCTTTGTAGTTGATTTTGTTTTGGAAATGGAATTGCCCTTTGAAAATTAAAATTTTGGCTTGGTTGACAATGGTGAATAAAATATCAACCTACAACAATGGACAAAAGAGAGTATGTAAGCGACCAAATAGTTGTACTTTGTATAATAATGAGGAGGAATTTGTGAATCATCTCATTGTCACATTCCCTTTTCCAAGGCAAGTCTAAAGTGAAATATTTCATTGGTTAAATTGTCTTGGATCTTGGTATTAGGTTCTTTGGAAATTTGAATGAAGTAGTGGATGACAAATTCTATAGTAAAATATTTTATAAAGCTTTTTTTCTTTGTGACGTGGGACCTCTAGCCCCATAATTAAACTATATTTAAAGATAATTATACAATACCTAGATGAATTTCTCATAAATTTCAAGACGCTTTTACAGATTTGAAAAGAAGAAGGTTACCCAAATGGACTAAACATTTGCCATAAGAACACCCCATTAAAAACATTAGGGTTTGTCATAAGAACCTGCAATTGATTATGACAAACCCTAAGGCTTCTTATAAAATGTTTGCCCTTACTAATAGCTTGTCATCATAAGAAAACCTTCATTAATTTAAGATATTTTCCATAAGAATACCCCATTAGAGAAGCCTTAGGGTTTGTCATAATCAATTGCAGGTTCCTTGAGGACCAAGCTTATCCTTTATCGATTTCCAATTTCCCTCATTAGCACATATTATTTTATGAGCAACTTGAGTTGGACTCATCTTGACATCTTGAAACATCATTTTATTATAGGACAACCAAATTATGCATACCACAAAAGGAGGAATATCTTGACAACTTTTGCAATCTTATTTATTTCCTATTACCCACCATTTTTTGGGTGATATCCCTATGATAAATTTTTCTCCAAGATGGTCCTTAGGCACCAGCTAGCCCATTGTACCACTTCTCTGCCACCTAAGCAAGCCATGTGGTCCCTCGCCCATCTGCCATGATCGTATGTTTGAAGGTGGGCCTCCCAAACCTAAAGGTATGCCTTGTCATTTAGTAATTTAGTATTGTAGTTTGCTTATCATGGACACATATAGACATGGATTAATGTGGAGATTTGGTAAATGGAATGGGTTAGGTCTGTGCCCTTGTCCCCTATACCCCTTTTGGATATTAACCTTGCATTCTAGTCTAGTGGGATCCTTTTTACTAACCATTTGGCTTTAGGGATGGTATTTCATGGGAAAACTTGATTTTGGTTGCGCGGTCCTGCTCCCTTATCTGCTTATATTACCCCCTCTCCACTCATTATCACTCCATTCATCATCTCTCCCACCTATGTCCACGTTACTCCATAGGGTCCACATAAGGTTAGCTCACCCCTTCCCCTTGCCCACACCTTGGGTCATGGCCTAGAATGATGCTCGGAGGATGATGCAGCTAAAAAGAAAGATAAAGTCATATTTGGCAACATTCAACAAGAAAATGTACCACAAAATGAAAAATATGGTTGAGACAAACACATTTAGCACGTGGGAAAAAGCTAATACATGAGCTCTACCCCATCATCATGATCATTACCCTAGCACCTACTAGTTCTATGAACCTCCTTCATCATAAAGGAACCCACGATTGTCTCAACCCTTAGTGGGCAATGAACCGCCCTACCTTAAAAATAGGTATTCATTGTTATATCTTATACATCATGCTCTTACCCCTTGAGCCCCAAAAAGTTAACCAAAGAAAATCATAAAAAGGCAAAAGGCATATAAAGAAGGGTGGAAAAATCAAGGTCAGGGCACCTCATGTACCACGATTTCTCCCTCCTATACATTATAAACCCAAGTGTGGGATTCCCTTTTATTAGCTACCTTTGTACCCCAACATGTGGCCTAGGGATACCCCTTCTCATCCCCTACTTCATCCACCTATTTGTCACATGCCACCGCCTTTTGAAGGATGTACCTTGAATATATTATCCCCTTTAGAAGTAGAAACCAACTAATAGGATACATGGTTAACCCCATTTGAAGTTTAGGAGACATTGGCACGTCCCGAACCCGATTATGGAAGGGTAGGCCATTATGAATTCCCCACTTGTGTTCCATGATTGGTGAGCTCATTTACTCCATTTCTCTAATGACTTGTTGTGTTGGAAGGCTAGGGGATGCATTAGATCTTATGCAAGATTGCAGATGGTCTCCATCTTGGGTTTGGTCCTCGTATACGGGGTCCTAACCCTCCATAGGGCTACAATGGCACACGTAGTGTATGCTTTGAGATCCATGGGCCTCCACAGAAGCATATAGCACTCCATGGATCCCCACAACCATTCAAAGATTGCTCGTGGTTCACTTATTGGACGAGGAAGATGCACCTGATCCACCATGTCCAGTTGGCCCCAGATTTGCACCATACACTTGGCAGATGATCCAGGACTTGCATGATGATGTGACATCACCTACACCATCATCCTATCCCTTGCAGGTGATCTACAAGAATATTTGATTTTTTTGGAGACCCATGAGGACACTTATGTGCCCCCACATGCCATTTCGAGCACCACAAGTTATTAGAATAGGCCAACCCCTTGTCCATTGTTTTTGAGGGTCCTACTCTTCATTATGGCACCCTTGGACCTCATTAGGCCTCTTAGAGGGCCCTACAAAATGAATATATTAGTATTTTACCTCTTAAGAGGTTTATTTTTTCATTTATAAGTTAGTTTGGTGGGCTTTGTTAGGGCCTAAATCTACCTCAAGTTGAGAAAGGTAGGATCTAGGGTAACATCAAACCACGCTTAACCTGGTAGCTAGCCCTACCAGGTCGGGAGAGGGCTCTCTCCTTGTCAATATCAGCAAAATATGATCAATGAGGCTTGAGATGACTGATGTGAAGACTGATTTTAGGCTAGTTATGTGTTCAGAAGAGTTTGATTGAATTTGATGATGTTTTGTTGGCTCAAATGTGAAAGGCAAATTTGGGTCCAAGGAATGAGGCTCAGTTTTGCAAAGATCTCTATGGGGCGAGGTAGGCAAATGGTTTAGTACTTCAAATTGAGTGAGATGGAGAGTTTTTAGACTGGTGAGGAGTTGAAGAGGGCATGAAAGTCTCAAGGATCCTCTTCATAAGCTGAAAACATAAATAACTAAGCGAAACCCTAGGTAGAGCACTACAAATCAATGGATTCTACTTTTATCCTTGTTTCATTTAGTTAAGATGAACAGAAAGAGATAATGGCATACATACAACACATGTAAACTTGAAATTACATAAGGAAACACAATACCAAATCAAGTTGCCACAAGAATCCCATAAAGTGTTGCAAACCCTGGTCTATTCCTTTGCCAAACTGCTGAAAATGAGTATATAATAAAGCTCCAAGCTTTCCCAAAAATCCAACCTTCTGCCCAAGTCCAACCTTTGCTAATGACTGAAAAACTAGTAGATATAGGCAATAAACAACTCATCCTAGCCTTTAGGGGTCGAACTCATAAGTTTAGGAGCTATTCCAGCAAATTCTAAACTGAGAACTAAAAAGCGGGGAGTGGAACAGCTTGCCTCTAAAAACTAGGGAACTGATTCATTCAGTTGCAAACTACCTTTTCATGGATGAATCTACCTCTATGAGTGAAAATTTAGCATAATTACATCAAAATCCATCAAGTCACATCAAATTACATCATGATTTTGACTATTAGAAAGAGAAAAGTCAAATTGTGAAGAAACTAGGCGAAAAACAGAGTTTTTTGGCCAAAATGAGCAAATTTCATCCTATGCGCTGCACTAATTTCCCTATGCATAGTGCCTTTTTGCAGCTGATTTTGGAGGCCTTCCCATGCACCAAATTTGATCCAAGTGGGCTTGTTGGAAAGGTATGCCTGTCTACTTTCTAGAACAAGTGGAATTTCTAAATTTGGCCTCCAATTACCCCTCCCAAACTGTGTTCTCCCAACACTGCTTCCTATGTGTCCAAAAAGGCACAAAAAGGTCATTTTTGAGGTGTTTTTGACCTTTTTGGAAGCTCAAAACCTGTCAAAATTTCTTGGCCATTTGTGGGCATTCATATTTTTCTATGAACAATACAAAAATACTAAGTTTTCCTCAAAATAAGGTCTCTAGCAGAAGCGCGCACCAAGTGGCGCGGCGCATCATGCAGAAAAATCTGTTTTTTAGGCCAAAAATTTCAAAATTGAAAAAAGTGTCCCAAATTTCTTGAAATTTGGGCTAAGTGTCCTTCATTAAGTGCTTTGTTGGGCCAAGGAATCCTCAGCCAAGATTTGGAGTCTATCTTGCTCTTTTCGCTTCCTCGATGCTTTCTTCAACTTGGCCTTCAAAATCCTGATTCTTGCTTTGCACACCATATTTCTTGACAAGTAGTGGTAGGCCATGTGCCTCAGTATCTTTTTCTCTCTGTTGGCCTTTTCCAGCAGCTTCTCCAAATGCATATTTCTCTTTCAAGCCATGATTCCTGGTCAGCATCAACCTCTTACTCAAATGGTGTCAACTTGACTTTCCTCCTCTTTATTGCTTGCCCGTTTTCTCTTATGGTTTGTAGCTCTATGAGGTCTTGTTTGTCGGTAAGTTGCTTGTTTTCTTGTTCAAGGTCTCAGTCTCTTTGACCTCCTACTGTCCTAAAGATCCTCTTTCCTCCTGAGGCACTGATGAAAATATCTGAGGTCCCTCTCCATAGGTTTTAATGATGTAGTAGCTGATGAGGAATGAAGGGATGAGGTGGGGACAAGAAGAGTATGAAAAGATTTTAAAAGATAAGATGAGTGAGGTGTATGGGGATGATGAGTGCTTGAGGGAGTGGATGTTTTGAGGTTTTAGGGAATGAGGGGAATGAGGGGAGTGAATAGGGTTTTAGAATGTAGGATAAGGGTTTGATAGGGAAGTAGGAGTAGTGAAAGAGTAGGATGTGGGAGTTAGGGTTTGGGAGTAGGGTATAGGGCTAGGGTTTTTAGGGTTTTGGGGATAAAGGAGTAGGATGAGTGTGAATGGGAGAGGGGTAAGGGAAATGAGACTTGGGAAATGTAGTGGAGGGGAATGTAAAAATGATGCAAGGGAATAACAGCAAGAATGACAACTTTTGAAAACCCTAGACAGTTTTTGTAGTGCAACTGAGCAGCAAACTAGGGTTTGATTTTGCACCTATCAAAACACCATCTAAGATGATCAAATCTCTTGCAATGTCACTTAGGAATGTTTACTTACTTGTAGAGAGGTTGTTTGCAAATTTGGAGGCTTGGAAAGGTAATGAAATGAGTTTTTGAGCTTAGTTGACAGGTGTGTCGCGCCTTTTTGCAGACCAGTTTTGAGGGCCTTCCCGGTGTCCAAATTGGGTGCACGATAGCTCGTTGGAAATATTATTAAGTCTACTTTCCAACACAACTTGAATGTTTCAATTTAGAATTAATTTTCCCTGTCAAAATTCAAATCTCCCAAGACTGGTCAAAATGTGAAAAGTGAGGCTGCCTAAAGGCAAAGTGTTATTGCAGTCAACTTTTGAAGGTTTTCCTCAATTCCAAATGTAGCTCATGATGGCGCATTGGAAAGAACTTTGTGTCTAGTTATCATTTCACTCATCAAGAAAGTAATTTGGCCAACCAATCTAGGAGAAATCTTGATTTTCCCAAGGTCACTCTATAGGTGCAGCAATTCTCTTGAAGCAACTGTATTTTTGACATTTCTCTAAAACCATGACACTTGTGTAAAAAGTGAAGGAGGTTTTTTTTTCCTTGGCATATTTTTGACAAAAACTTCTCTCAGTTTTCCCAAATTCATCTTTTATTGATTAGAAACATCATTGGAGTAAAACCTATCCCGATGTGTGGAACAAGGGATTTGTCGAAATGAAGTGAAATGAAGGGGATAAGGGGCTTCTAAATTCTTGAGAAAATTTTGGAAAATAGGGAGGGATGTTAGGAAGTAGGGGAAAGTGGAAGTTCAAATATTGAGTGTGGGGAAGGAGTCCAAAAGGGAAAAACACAGGCCTAGCCTAGAAAATTGTCAAGTTGTAGCAAGAAACTAGGGTTTGTGCGAAAATGAGGAATTTGAGGGATATCAGTAATGGGAAGTGTTTAATATGGTACATTAAGGATGGGGGAAGGTGTATGAACATCAGGATACAAGTTTTGTTGATGATTTGATCATCCAAGAGAAATTACCCTCAAAACCCTAGGAGAGGGAAATAAACCTTACCTAGGCACAACTGAATCATGAACAAGGTGTAAAATGACCCATTGGTACCTGACATGATGATGACAACCCTTTGAATGATGGTACACTCAGCTAAATGGTGACATGGACCGACATTTGGACAACTTTGAAAGGAGTAAAATCAAACCCTATACCTAATACCTAGTGACCAAATTTTACTTGAAGACTCATTGAAATGACAAAATTTGACCTTGACACCTTAAAATCACTTTGTAAGAGCATGTTTGATCACTGGAGGAAGGCTGCAAAGACTAACACTAATAGGCTTGTCACCAAAAGTTGGATTATTATAAAATTATTTTATTTTGGGGGCTTATGTAGGCCAAGGAGGCTAATTCAAACTTCTCATTAGTGTATAAATACAAGTGAGATGAGTTCATTTGATCATCATCACTTTGGATTAGATCTTTTATCTCTCTTGATAATTTCACACTTTTTTTAGAGGATGAATTAGGGCTTTATGGGTGAATTTTGATATGTGGATATTGGTCTATCTTCTTGGAGCTTCCTTTTTGTCAATTGTAGATGGTTGGATATATTATGTTACATGTAATTAAATACTTTTAATGCTATACTTTTTTTACTTTGTCATATACATTGGACTATGATTTTCCCTATTTTTAGGGTTAATTGTTGCATGCATTTACCGCTTTAAATTGTAGAATTTTATCTCTATTATAACATCTTTCAATATATGGTCCATGTAATGTGAACAAAATATTTTAGGGGTAATTCTATCAATGAACTGACCTTGATAAGCCATCTCCTTTGAACATAAAAGTATAAAAGTTGCAAGACTGCTTCTTTTTGAACTACAAGGCTAGCGAAGTGGTCTTGAGGCCCCCTTGAATGGGAATAAAAGGTCCTCCCTCATATTCATCATAGAATCTTTTCTCCCCAGACTAATGAACTGATCTACCAAGAGGTGGTCACCTAAAATCATATATTTTCATCTTTTTCTAGGTCTAGCCAAGTTGACTCACCTAGGTAATCATTTTCCCGGCAAACGACCCATCCAAAAAGTTTTATCTCTTAGGGTCTCCTATGTTGGTGTTTCCCCAATACCTCCTCCAAATTTGAGGCCATTCTGACAATGGAGTTGTGAGAAATGCCAAGCCCTAGCTTCGGGATCAACCTTTGCCCTGACATCCCCAAAGGCTAGTACCTTATTGGATCAATTCAAACCTTTAAGTGGATATTATTTCTTTGATACATTTCCATACCTTGTCAGTTTTATGTACAATCATTGGTTGCCATAATCTTCTCCCCTACCCTAGACTGGGTCCACTTGGTCCCATTCCTTTGAAAATACAATTCTTCAAGAACCATCCAGGATGAAAATTTCAATAAGGATTTTAGGGATTGGGTGTAACACCCTCCCCCCACATCTACCCAAGTAACTGGCCAACCAGGGCACACATGTGACGGGAGGCTACTATGATGGGATTCAACCTCCTAGGAAACCTTAAAGAAATGGAATCGATGAAAACACGCTACAAATACCTTCCACAAAGCCAAAAGAACTCCCAAGGTCCATCCCAAACACTTAGGTAGCCAACCCCTGGGTCCAACTAAATTTTTAGACCATTAAACTCTCGGGATCTCCCTTGATAAGGGCATGCATGTGTCAGAGGGCTCTGGATGCTCCCATAGCATGTGATGCCAATGTCTAGGGACATTTCTACCCGGTGTTGTGCTTGCGTCCCCAGGATTTGAGCCACTTTTTTAGGCCCAGAACCCAAGTAACTGCCTGAAACTAAATGACACCTTTAGAATAGAAAGGTAACAATGGAATGATGGTACAATTGAATTTACTTGAACAAGGGCTTGATTGGAGCCCTACTAACCATTTCGTCAAACATATCACAAATATGCAATCTACCAAAGTAAACAACAGATCTGAGCATAGGGGTCTCATGCTTATATGAGAATCACTAAGAAGCATTGTTCCCTCGTATCATTAGCTACATTATCATCTATTAGGTCATAGATACATTATTCATTCATTTACAAATCAAGACATGAAGAGATCCATACACCATCACGGTCATAAAACATGCTTATAACTAGCATAATAAAAACATAAATATCAAGGATACATCATCCATATAATCTAGATATAAACCAATACATGTATACATAAGATATCAAGGAAAGAACCTCTTATTAATGAATGCAAAATCCAACCCGGGATGGAACTACCACATTCCACCCGACCATAGAATGGCTTAGCCAATTCTATCTTTAGCCATTCACCATCGTGCCATATTCCAAGCATGAATGTGGGACTCAAACCAAAAGAACCAACCAAGGCATCATGAGGCTAAACCACCTCACCCTCATCAATAGAAATCAGGCTTTACCACAATCCACACCGAATCACTAAGCCAACATAATAAAATGTAATAATAGGCTCTACCATGATCTCCACCAGATCACTAGGCCAAAACAAGCATGGATTCCACTGGATTTATCCACCTACATTGTGAGGAATTTCCTTGTCTCCTAGTCTCTCAATCTTTACCGTAATCCACAATCTAATTTATGGATCACTAAGCCCTAAACCGAGACACCACCCTTTATGATTTACTTTATATCCTACCATTCACCGGCAAGGATTCCTAGGCCTAATCAAGGGCAACCACCTCTAGGATTTACCATATATCCTACCATAAACCAGTCGAGGATTCCTAGATGTTATAGACATTTTTGGGCACTGCAACCCCAATCATAAATGTCCATAAACCAAGGGCTCTTAAGTCCCTAAAAGTGTTGTTCCAACCTCTAAAAGAACAAGGTCAAATGATTACATCTTCTCAGAAGTTCTCCATGAAAAACTGCTTAGAACTGGTCAAAACTGGACCATCTCACCTGCTCCATGGTCAAAGTGTGTTGTATCCCACCTAAATACACACGGGAGGTGTGATGCATCTTGAAAAGCCCTTCTATGGGGTGCGATGGGCGAGAGTGGACAAATGGCAAGGTCGATCTGCAAGGTGGAGGATAATGGAATCTTCTAGAAACTTCTCCTGTGACACTTGGCTCTCTGCATTCGCCCAGGGATGAGTAAGAGATCATCAATCTCCAAGTGGAATAAAGAACTATCAGAGAGAGGACACTAATCAAATCTCAAAAGCTGACTCACCCCCCTTGCAAACATCTATATATGGATCCCTCTTCCCAGAGATCCAGAGGCTGGAATTTTGTATCTTGTAAGGAAGTGTTGTTGGTTTCTTGGTGCAACATCATAGTGTTGGGTGATCTAAGCTTTTCATGAGGTGAAGAAGGGCTTTCTTGCTAAGAGGATGATGCTGGGTCATAACAATTGGTTGTAATCCTCTTTGCTATTCTTGGTTATTAATAAAGCTATTCAAGTTTTCCTCCACATTCTTGTATGATTGATGATATATGCATTTGTGTGGTCAATATATATCTGGTCCTATATTGCTTATGATAATAGATCTATGTTCTTGGATAGTGTTATGCTGCTTTGATTCTACAGGTGCTCTTTGAAGCTGGGTAGACGAGGAAGCGAGTGGCAAGATCTATCAGAAGGGAAAGGAATCAAGCAAGGAACCAAGTGCAAGATAGAGGTTGGTCTCCTTTATTCCCCTCTTATATATTTCTCATAAAGGAAAACGAAAGTGGTTTTAGTTTGTTTGTTTCTAAGGTAGCTACCAGCCTTAGTGGGACTAGCAGCTCTGCATAGACACTATATTTCCCGATAAAAAATGGCAACTCCGTTGGGGAGCAAATAGATTGTTTGTTTGTCTACATTTGTTTACTTCATAGACTTACAGATGGAGCCTGAATTTAAGCCAGCTAGCCTTCGAACTGCATTTTCTATGCAAGTGCAAAGTAGATCAATGCTGCTTTAGTCTATCTCTGGGTTTTGTTTATGAACTGAACAATCAATTTACAAGCTCTCTAATTGCCCTTGTGGTGGCTCTAGTAACCTCCTTAGATCTACCCCTGTGATTGATTTACTGATTACCACTTGCTCGGCCTAAATCCCTGAACTGAGCTGCAAACTGTGACCCAAAACCTAGTGAAAGTCTCATCCCTGAACCATCGCATTGTCTATTCTTTGGATTCTGGATGCATCACACCTCCCGAGTGTAGTAGGTGCGCTGCATCTCTTTTTCCCTGTGTTACAGGTGCGTTGATCAGACAAGGGCTCTCCTGCTCCTAGATTTTGGTTTCTGTGTTCACTCTTTTCAGCTCTATTCAGGAGTTTTGCTTCCTGTAGTCAATACACCTCTATTGAAACCCCCTTCCTTGCCATTATTCTGTCTCCATTGTGCAAAGGACTATAAATGCTTTTATGTATTTTGAGCCATTTTCAGTTCTCTTTTACAAAGAAGTAGCGTAATTGAACTGTCATTTCTTGATTTGAAAGTGTCACAAGTGTCGTTTTCAGTCATAGAAGAGAATCCAATTGTTCTTGATAGTCGATTACACTGTTACTCTTGTATTTGATTTGAATTAGCAGTTTTTCAAGTGTCGAAAGAAAGTTTTCAATTCCAAATCGCAAAGTGTCGTCATTTCCTTCATTTTGTCTTGAAAAGAAACTTGCTAGTAATGTCGCTTTGAAAAATAATTTAGATTTGCGCTTAACTTTCTTTTTATCATTCACACATTAAGAAGGCTGAAAACAAATACATGCATGTGCATTTGCATTTAGACTGTTTGTTGGTTTGATTTAGGACAGTGCATATAATGTGTGCTCTCTGCTCTATGTTGAAAGAATATCATCTCTCTTTCCTTAGTAGCTAGGATTTTCATTGCAAAAAGAAGATTAAACGATTGTTTATCATCTTAGATTACATTTTAGGAATTGTACATCTACATCACACGGTGAACCAGAAAGGCAAATTTCTTAAGCAATATCCACTGTAAAATAAATTTAATGAATCTAAAAACGCTTTGGAACCTAATTTATAAGTCTAGGCTAGAGACGTATTCCGGCGTCGTAAAGCCTGGTAACTGTTGTTTTCATTGATGGTTGGGTGATTCCTCCACTTTGAGATGATAAGTGCCAGTACAGACTTGTGCTCCCACGTACCATCGAGTATATATTGGGAGACCACAATAGGCTTTATCCTTTATCCATAGGAAGCCGTGTCTGCCACCCTATCGATCGCAATGCACTGAACACAGCATTCGGGAAGATTGACTGCCGTACAGTAAAAAGTATTCTGCAGTTTTGCGATTGGTTTGGTAATCCCTCTGTCTAGATTTCCAGAGCAGTCTCTTTCGTTCCTTTTTAGACTCCTTAAAGGAAAAGGTCCATCTGAGAACTTGTCACTTCAGGCTCATTAAAAATCGAAAGCGACTAGAGTCATCTTTTGTTTTTTCTCGACTCTTAAAAATTGAAAAAACAAGTTGTGTCAAAGCATCTAAAATTCATTTAATTCGGAAACATATTTCCCCTTTATTTTTAGTTGATCAAGTAATCCACAATCGTGGAAGAAAGTCAATTGAAACCTCGTCGTTCGCAGAGGCTTACAAGTCAACCATCTTTGTCTCTAGAATTGAAACTGTTACGAACAAAGCGAACTCGTTTAACCGGTTCCAAATCCCCTGGTAAAGTTAGAACAAGTGTTCCAACACCTTCGGAGACTCCGGTTACTCCAAACATTTCTGGTATCCCTGCCTTTATAGAAGAAGTTCAGCAGCCACTAAAGGATAGTAGAACTGATCCTAGTGTGAAGGTAAACACTTGTATTACTGAACCAGCTCCATCTACAGCTGATTCGGAAGGTGTTATTCCCCAAACATCTGTCGCTGCAGATTCTATACCTTCTTCGGCACCAGAAATATTTTACGGACTTGACGGTCTACCTCTTCCACCTGGTCTAATTGCTATAGAAGAGATTGTGGAGGATCCTCCATCTAGTACTCCATCGCGATTTGGAGTCGGGATCACTCTATATCCTTCTTCATCAGAAATTAGTCTACCGTCATCGGAAGCTCCTGTAGAATCGCTAGGAAATCTTTTGGATATACTACAAATGTCTGAACAACCGTCGACATCTAGGACTGTGTCATCCAACACAACGACAGCAGAACTTCCTGTTGTCACTCCAACAATGTTTGCCGGCATACCATCTGTCCCAACTAGCTCTCAATCACTAGAAGGGGCCCACTCAGGGGCTATTTCGATAGTATGGTCCATTCCTGTTTGTTCATCCGGAATAGTATCCGGGAACTCTTATGTTGAGTTTCAGCAAATTGATCCTTCAGGGTGTCAATTTGGGCAGTCCAGTCCTCAAGGACAAACAATTCCTTTGAGTACCGGATTACCGCTATATGGGGGGAAATATACCCTTTCATTGTCTCCTCTGGGAGGACAACCATACGAGAGTTCACAACAAAATTCAGGTTATGCTGGAATTACATCAAGCGATTGGGTGCCAATACTACCTTAACAACCAAGAGTTGTACATTCGATGCAACAATGTTTACCTATGTCAAATATACCAACTACGCCGGCTATTGTGACGGTGTCACAAGTACAAGCGTTGCCTGTTGTATGCCAACCTCAGGTTTCTCAGGTTGTAATGCAACAGCCTCTTGTCCCTACGACTCAACCACAATCGCCAACTAGTGGAATGACACAAGCCCAAATGGGTACAATTACCCCTCATCTTGGTCAAACGGTCAGTATTGGACAATAGCACATGGCTTTGCAACCATGGCTGGTGCAATACCAACAACTTCAATTCCAACAAGTATACCAAGGATCTGAGCAACAAATCTTTGCAAATAATGGGTAGCCGTATATTCAAAACGGTCAAAATCAACCATTCTACAATGGTTATGCCCATCAACCTTACCAAAGTTACTAGCATCAAATGCATTATGCTGGTATGCAAAGACCAACTGCTCAGGCCATTCCATCCTATCCTGGGTATGCTTCGCCAAACCTGAATCAACAGTTACGCTTCATGGCAACTTTAGAGTTACCAGATCTAAATCGGCTAACAAATGATCCAATTGCTTACGCCCCTTGGTGGCCAGCGATTCCGCATAAACTTCCGTCAGATATTCCAAATTTAATGGAGATCCGGGTGAAGACCCGTCGAATCATGTGATGACATTTCATCTGTGGTGTTCATCAAACACCCTAAACGATGATTCGATTAGGCTTCACCTTTTTCAGAGGACGTTAACTGGTCCAGCAGCAAAGTGGTATATCGAGTTACCCAGAGCTTCGTTTGACAACTTCAGTGCCCCAGCCACAACCTTTTTAACCCATTTTCAGTTATCGATAAGGTACGAAATGGGAACAGAACTTCTTACCAATTTCAAGCAAACAACGGCCACTCACATATCCGATCATATTCATGAGTGGCTACATTGTCGTAGAATGGTAAAAACATATGTTCCTGATCAGCTTTTAGCTGAATGGTTTATTAATTCATTATTACCTTCCATTACAGAAGATGTGGCAAAAGGAGGAGTCGTCACTAAAGAGCAAGTTATTTCTCGTGCACAATATTTAGACTTGATTTATACTCAGTCTGGCACGCTCTACGATAAAATCCCTAACGCTCCCAGACCGGAATTTTCCATCCCTCCTCCTAAATCGAACAATGACTCTCATGCCAGCTGATCAAGTGCTCATGTCCTAAGTGTCGTAAAATGCTCAAAATTTAAAGTAATTATAACTAGTTCAAAGTTGAATGACTGGAAAGTGCTCATCTTTCCAATTCCAGCGCCGCAAACGGTTCAAAAAACGGTCACCGTATGAGGAAGTTATGGCAAAAAGAAGAATTTGTCCATAACATTAGAAATTTTAATTTTTCAAAAAAAAAATTAAAAAGGAATATTCCGTCTGGCATGAAATCCGAGGCAACCACCAAACATTAAATGTAACTACAGTTAAGTTGGCAGAATTTTGGCAGGAGCACCAAATTTGGCGGACCCGCCATAATTGGTGGAGCTATCTGGAGTTAACTAAAGTTAGCTGGAGTTTTTCTAGGGAAAAACTGGAGAAACTTTAAATGGCCATAACTTTGGCTAGGAAAGTCAGTTTTGGATGAATTTTTTTTTTTTATTTTGGGTATTTTCGACCTTCTGAAGCCATTGGTGCAGGTATTACAGCCATATGAGGTCATTTGAATAGGTTTTGGAGCCGTGAAAGTTCTAGGAGCCACCAGGGCCCAGTTTTGTGAAGACTGTATAGGGTTGCAGGTATCCATTGGAGGTGATCCAATAGTCAATCCTGAAGGATTCAAGTGTTCTGAATCCATTTTTACCATCTATTTCTCCTGTAGATGCTTCTATTTAGCTGTATTTTCAATTTGAGCATTTAATAAAAACAAGGACAAGCCCGGTTGGGAGCTTTGGACCCAGCAGACGTAGCCCTGGAGGGGGTGAACTGCTTTATCAACTTCTTTTGCATTTGTGGTTGATTTATTTTGCAGATCAAATTCATTTTAATGTGTTAAACAGCAAAAGGAAATAACTCTGCTATGCTTAAATGGGTCATGAACAGTTGAAAATTTCATGTGTTTTCTTTCTGCAAGACATGGAAATCTTTTAAACATGTTTAATTCTGAATTGAATACCTTGCAAACAAAATTCAAATAGTTTCAAATTCAGATCAAGTTGGTATTAGAGCTCAGGGTTTTTGTGCAAAGATCTTCTAACTGTCTTGCAAGTATTGATGCTTACCAGGTTGAAACTTAAAAGAGGGGAAGGACAGTTGACTAGAGAACGAGAGAATCCTCAGTCAAGGAAGGCCAGAGAGCCATCACCTCCACCTTCAATTTCACCCTCAAGAGTCTCAGCAGAAGCTTCAAGAATGTCTGCACATGAAGGAGAAATTCCTACAGAGACAGATCCAAGAGAAGAAGAAAGAGTCTTCAGAAAGGCTTTCTTGGACCTCACTGAAATGGTGAGGATATTGTACCAAGAAAGAAATGAGAAATTGGCTAGAGAAGGGTCCAAACATCCACATGAAGGAGAGGGCTCTTCAGGAGGTAAGAAGGATTATGATCATTCCAAGAAAGGACATGGAGGAAATGGTGATCCACCACCCCCATCTTCACCTTCTTCCTCTTCATCCTCGTCTTCTTCTGTTCATAAGCATAGATCCTCTGGAAAAAGTCCTTTTTTGAAGCTTGATGTAAAATTCGAATTACCTATGTTTAATGGTGAAGTGAATGCATAAAATCTTGACAACTGGATTAGGCAGTTGGAAGTTTACTTGAGGATCCAGAATATGCATGATGATGCCACAAAGATTCAGTTGGCTTCTTTGAGAATGGATGGAGCAGCATTGGTTTGGTGGGAGGCCAAGACTAAAGAGGAGATCAAAAAATTTGGTAAGGTTACCTTAACATGGCCTGAATTTCTGTTAGCCATTAAAAAACAGTTTTATCCTCTTGCTCACATGCAGAAGACCATTATGAATTGGCAAAATTTCAGACAACTTAAGGGTCAAAGTGTCCAAGACTACACCCAAGAATTCAGGAGAAGAGCTCTCTTGTTAGGGGTAGATTTACAAACCCAAGAAACCT
Source organism: Pinus tabuliformis (assembly GCA_031772625.1). Lineage (NCBI taxonomy): Eukaryota > Viridiplantae > Streptophyta > Pinopsida > Pinales > Pinaceae > Pinus > Pinus tabuliformis. Next base: position 296,184,617 of record CM062815.1, on the reverse strand, counting down.
TGCTGAAATACATCGGTGGCTTGCATAGCTACCTTAGACACACCATCTTGATGTTTAACCCTACTAGCCTGGACGAGGTTTGTGTCCAAGCTACCCATTTAGAGGCAAGGGGAAAAAACACATTTGAAGAGGGTAGAAACAAGCCCCCCAAGGGGAAAAACAAAGAGAAAACCTCCAAGGGAAAGGGCAAAAAGAATGCATCTGTCAAACAGGAGAGTGAGAAAGTGATCTGTAAACACTGTTCTAAACCAGGCCATGAGGAGAAAAACTGTTGAAAATTATATCCTGAAAAAAGACCTCAATTTAACAAATCCAAAGGGAAACAGAAAATTGTTGCTGCTACATCTACACCACAAGATTTAGGGGAAGATTCAGGTGATGAAACCAAAATTGCAGCCATGGGTTTGAAAAACTTGAAGGAAAAAGAAATTGAAACTCAAGCCAGCACTAGTACCTCAAACTGCCATGTACAAGCTCCTAATGAGGAAGAAAGAATTGAACTATTTCATGTGAGGGTGATTTCAAAACATACTAAAATTGACACACTTTTTGATAGTGGGTCACAAGAAAACCCTATATCAGAGGACTTGGTCAAGAAGCTTAAACTTGAGACCGTTCCACATCCGAAGCCATATCCACTTGGATGGATTTGCAAGGATGCAAATTTACAAGTTTCAAGAAAGTGCACATTGCGCTTTGCAATTAATGCACATTTTATTGACACAGTTGAACTTGATGTGGTACCTTTTGATATAGCAGGAATTGTTTTGGGAAGTCCTTACTTGTTTGACAGGAAAGCTATCTTTCATCGCCATGAAAACAAATATCATATGTTCAAAGATGGCAAGGAGTTCATTGTTAGAGCTCATCGCAAGAAGACAAATATAGCGATGGTGAATGCAGGACAGGTAAAAAGGCTAGTCAATTCAAGTAAGAATTTTGTTCTTCTTATTGTTAAGCCCAAGGTTGATGTGAATCATGAGTCATTTGGCAATTGTGATCCAAAACTTAAATCAGATCTGTATGATGTAGTTGATGCATATCATGAGATGTTTCAGGAGCCTACAAGTTTGCCTCCTAAGAGGGAGATTCAGCATGAAATCCATTTGCATCCAGATTGTCCTCTTCCAAACATAGGCATGTACCGCATGTCTATTATGGAGAATGCTGAAATAAAGAAGCAAATCAAGGACTTGTTGGACAAGGGTTTCATAAGGCCAAGTACTTCGCCATGTGGGTCACCGATTGTATTGATTCCAAAGAAAGATGGCACTTGGCGTATGTGTGTTGATTTCAGGGCCTTGAACAAGATAACGGTAAAGAATCGTTACCCACTCCCAATGATAGATGATTTGCTAGACCAGCTGAAAGATGCTCGATATTTCACTAAGCTAGACTTGCGCAGTGGATATCATCAAGTAAGAATTGAAGAAAGTGACATTTGGAAGACAGCCTTTAAAACCAAACAAGGAATCTTTGAGTGGCTTGTGATGCCGTTTGGTTTGTGCAATGCACCTGCAACTTTCATGCGGGTAATGGATGATGTCTTGCGTCCTTTTCTTGATGATTTCGTTATTGTCTACTTAGATGACATCTTAATTTTCAGCAAGTCTAGAGAAGATCATGTCATGCATGTTAGAAAAGTACTTGATGTTTTGAAGAAGAATCAGTTATTTCTTAAAATGTCAAAGTGTGAATTTGGAAAGACTTCTTTGGTTTATTTGGGACACATAGTAGGAGGAGGTGCTTTGAGAATTGATCCTGCTAAGATTGAGGCTATTGTGAAGTGGCCTACTCCCAAATCCATAACAGAGGTAAGAAGTTTTTTGGGTGCAGCTCAATATTGGAGGAAGTTTATCTCTAACTTCTCTTCTATAGCAGCTCCTATGCATGCAGTGATAAGTGTGAAGCATGCTTTCCAATGGGGAGGCAAGCAGCAAAAATCTTTCGAATCTTTGAAAGAGAAGATTAGTTTAGCTCCAGTCCTTGCATTACCAAATTTGAGACAACCATTTGAGATACAAACTGATGCTAGTGATTATGCTATGGGTGCAGTTCTTCTACAGCATGGTAAGCCTATTGCTTTTCATTCTGAAACTTTTAATGGTGTTGTTGTAAATTATCCTACATATGATAAGGAGTTGTATGCATTGGTACAAAGCATCAAAAAGTGGAAACACTACTTGATGGGCAAGGAAACTGTTATACATACCGACCATCAGCCCTTACAGTACTTGCAATCACAAAGCAAGTTCAGTCACGACACTTCAGATGGATGGGCTTCTTGCAACAGTTCCATTTGGTAATAAGGTATAAGAAAGGTACTTTGAATAAGGTTGCTGATATGCTTTCAAGGCCTATTATTGGTGCTGTTACTTTACTTAAGAATGATTCCATTGTACATGATAGTTACATAGAACAATATGCATCTGATGAAGACTTTAAAGATGTGTATGCTAACTTGAGTAAAGGGAATCATGTAGAGGAAAATGACTGTCACATGCATAACAATTTTCTGTTTCATTTGGGCAAGTTGTGTATACCACAGGGGGAGAGGATAAATGTCATAAGAGAAGCTCATTCTTCTCTTATTTCTGGCCATTTTGGTGTGAGCAAAACAGTTGCACATCTACAGAGGTATTGCTATTGGCCTCGCATGGTAGATTCTGTTTCAAGGTTCATAAGAGGTTGTTCATTATGTGCTACAAGCAAGCCTAGCAACAGGAAGCTTGGTTTGTATACTCCTTTGCCGGTACCTTCTAGACCATGGGAGAGCATCTCTATGGATTTTGTAGGAGGTTTGCCAAAATCTAGAAAGCAGCATGATTATTTATATGTAGTAGTTGATCGTTTCAGCAAAATGTGTATACTTATGCCTTGTAAGAAAACTATAACTGCTGAATTATTTTTTCATCATGTATGGATTCACTTTGGTTTGCCTACTTCCATTATTAGTGACAGGGATTCCAGATTTGTGGGGAATTTTTGGTCCAACCTATGGGAGATGATGGACACAAAGTTGAAGAAAAGTATTGCTTTCCATCCGCAAACAGATGGACAAACCGAAGTTGTGAACAGAACCATTGTGCACCTCTTGAGAGGTTATTGCAGCAAGCATCCCAAGCTTTGGGATGAACATTTGCACTACATACAGCATGCTTACAATCGTGCCAAGCACTCTTCCACAAACACCTCACCATTTGAAGCTTGTTTTGGTTATTTGCCAAAATCACCTCTTGATTTCATTCTTGAGAAAGATGTTGCCATTGAGGGACATAGTGACATTGACAAAGCTCGTTTATTCATTGAAAGGATTCAGCAAATACATCAGCAAATTCAAGAACAGCTTGAGAAGAGTCAAGGCAAGTACAAGGAAAGACATGACAAGCATAGAGTCGATCACAAGTTTCAAGAAGGGGATGAGGTATGGTTGTACATTAGTAAGGAAAGGATGCAAGGAGAAGGTAAAAAGTTGAAGCCTATTCATTATGGTCCATTCAAAATCCTCAAGAAGGTTGGAAATAATGTTTTTCAATTAGATTTGCCTTTCTACATGCAAATGTATTCTGTTGTCAATATGGAGAACTTACATTTGTATGAACCTCCTTTGATTGTTGATAATGAAAATGTTGTTCAGCTACCATCTATAGACGATTTCTCGCCAGAATTCTTAGATGAGCTGAAAGAAGATACAATCCTTGACAGAAGGACACGCACTTCAAGAAGGGGCAGTGTAGATTATGTTTGGGTTGGTTTCAAAGGCAGCAAACCGAACAAGGCAAAGTGGATGGAGGTGAATAGAGTGAGGGAGTTGTACCCTCACCTCTTTAACAGGTAGTTGAAGGCTTTTGGGGTCCAAAAGCTTCCCAATGGGGAGGCGTGATCAGGTGCTCATGTCCTAAGTGTCGTAAAATGCTCAAAATTTAAAGTGCTTATAATTGGTTCAAAGATGAATGACTAGAAAGTGCTCATCTTCCTGATTCTGGCGCCGCAAACGGTTCGAAAAACGGTCGTCGTATGAGGAAGTTATGGCAAAAAGAAGAATTTGTCCATAACATTAGAAATTTTAATTTTTCAAAAAAAAATTAAAAAATGAATATTCCGCCTGGCACGAAATCCGAGGAAACCACCAAACATTAAATGTAACTGCAGTTAAGTTGGCGGAATTTTGGCAGGAGCGCCAAATTTGGCAGACCCGCCATAATTGGCGGAGCTATCTGGAGTTAACTAAAGTTAGCTGGAGTTTTTCTAGGGAAAAACTAGAGAAACTTTAAATGGCCATAACTTTGGCTAGGAAAGTCAGTTTTGGATGAATTTTTTTTTGTATTTTGGGTATTTTCGACCTTCTGAAGCCATTGGTGTAGGTCTTACAGCCATCTGAGTTCATTTGAAGAGGTTTTGGAGCCGTGAAAGTTCTAGGAGCCACCAGGGCCCAGTTTTGTGAAGATTGTATAGGGTTGTAGGTATCCATTGGAGGTGATCCAATAGTCAATCCTGAAGGATTCAAGTGTTCTGAATCCATTTTTACCATCTATTTCTCCTGTATATGCTTATTTTCAGCTGTATTTTCAATTTGAGCATTTAATAAAAACAAGGACAAGCCCGGTTGGGAGCTTTGGACCCAGCAAACGTAGCCCTGGAGGGGGTGAACTGCTTTATCAACTTCTTTTGCATTTGTGGTTGATTTATTTTGTAGATCAAATTCATTTTAATGTGTTAAATAGCAAAAGGAAATAACTCTGCTATGCTTAAATGGGTCATGAAAACTGAAAATTTCATGTGTTTTCTTTCTGCAAGACATGGAAATCTTTTAAACATGTTTAATTTTGAATTGAATACCTTGCAAACAAAATTCAAGTAGTTTCAAATTCAGATCACCAGCGATGGCGTGATTGGTACGACAGACACGAAATCGACAAAGGCTACATCTAAAAAGGCCCGTAATATTTCCAGTCAAAATGCAAAAGAAGAACTTCTCACCTCAGAAGTAAATGCCATCTCGACTAATAAAGGCAAAGAAACCAAGCAACTAGGAGGCAAGAAGAAAAACAAAGGGAAGAAGAAGAAACAGGAGGAATCATCACCTGAAAATTATTCTGCAAACCCTCCTGGAGATAGGAAACCAAAAATTCCATGCTTAATATGTGATGAGAATCATTGGACAAGAGATTGTCCATATAAAGCTGAGCTTAGAAAATTCTTCAAGAATTCAAAAACCTCGGTGGTATTGACTGATCCGTTTCCAAATCCAGGGACAAATCTGGTTGCTAGTGAAAATGCTTCCCCATCCCAAGTGTTGATGTTGTCGGTTTCGAAAGAGCAAAATGATGCTTTGATATCGACAAGGAATAAATATTATGGGAATCCACAACTGTCGAACAACAAAGATAAAGATCAACCTAGTAGTTTGACAACAACTTCGACAGAAGTTGCGCCGCCAATCATTCCAGAGCTAACAATAAAACCGCCAAAGGGAGTAGTACACAAGTCGACATTTAATCCTCGTACCAGAGCAGCACAGCATTATAACATAGTGGAAGATCTGGCCCAACCGCCATGTGCTATGTCGACACTTGAGGTACTGCAAAATTGCCCATCCCAAAAGCAAGCTTTATTATTAGCTATAGGTGGGATAGACCCAAAGGATTCTAATCTTGTGTCCTTTAATAAAGGCTATGATTCTCAGTTACCATCTCAACTAGCTTTCCTCATTCAGGTGAAATCCCTCAACAAAACTGTTCATCGAACAATTATTGATGAGGGGGCATCTACATGTATTATGTCGATGAGTTTCTGGAAAACTTTAGGATCTCCAACCTTGTCACGATCTTCAACGACATTAAAATCATTTGATGGACGAACATATACCCCATATGGTATTCTAAGTAACTTGCAAGTTGAACTAGGGGGGGAAACAGTAGAAATAGATGTCGAAGTAATCGACGGAAACCTCGATTACAACATCCTACTGGGAAGACCATGGATATATGCTATGGCTGCGGTTGTGCCAACCTACTTTAGGAAGATTGCATTTCCTTTTCAAGGAGGAATTACAATCGTTGACCAACCAACATTTCTCCCTAATAGTTCCCAAGTTACGGGAAGCATTCCGATGATCCATGGAAGCCCCCATTCGCTTCAAAATATCAGAGTAGGCCTACTAAAAGACCCTATATTAATGGGGACTTTTGCCCTACTACCTCCAATCAATCTGGCGGAAGTGGCAACGATAGGAGCGTGCAATATGATATATTCTATTAAAAGATCTCAGAAAATGATATTAGCATGGATCATCTGCAGGTATTGCCTCCAAGCCAAATAGAAATATTGTAGAAATCAATGTTTTTGGCATGGGAGGCAAACCCAAATCAACGCTCATCAAGCATTTGGATAGATAGGTATAAGGAATATGACACCCCTTTAGATCCTTGGTCGCAAGTGCATCACACCGACGAAGGAATTGTTCAGTCAATGATAATTGAAGGGGCGCCATGGGAAGATTACCACCATCGTTCCCATCTTTCGGATTGTCAAGAAGATAATCCTGATGACCTTCATCATCCTTCAGTTTTTTATTTTCTATCAAATATTGTAAACACGGTGGATTCCGAGCGAAACTTGTCCAATATTGAAGAGACTATCGCCATAAATATCTCAACCAAAATAGATGTTGTAGAGAATATTTATGTTGGCAAATGTTGTTCTCCTTTAGAACTGGAAATATATAATGCTCTTTTTCGTGAATTCAGAGATGTCTTTGCTTGGTCATATGATGAAATTCCAAGCATTGACTCGAGTATAGTTGAACACGAAATAAATATGTATCCAGATGTCAAACCAGTATGACAACGGCTACGACAGGTGCACCCCAAGAAAGTCGTTGCCATCAAGGCAGAAGTTGAAAAACTTCTCCATGCTGGTTTTATTTACCTGGTTCCTCTAACCGATTGGGTATCAAATATTGTTCCTGTGATGAAAAAGCAAGGAACAATTAGAGTGTGCGTCGATTATAGGGATGTAAATCAAGCTTGTCTGAAAGACAACTACCCTACACCCTTTATTGACCAGATAATTGATGAATGCGCGGGATGTGAAATCTTTTCGTTTATGGATGGATTCTCCGGGTATAATCAAATAAATATCCGCCCACAAGACCAGTCAAAGACTGCATTTATTTGTCCGTGGGGCACATTTGCATATCGCAAATTACCCTTTGGTTTAAAGAACGCAGGGGAAACATTTCAGAGGGCAATGAATTATGCCTTCCATGACATCAAAAACATCGTTCAACCATATCTCGATGACCTTCCAGCTCATTTGCGAAAGTGGACCGATCATCCGCAGCATTTGAGAGCGATATTTCTACGTTGCCGACACTACAAGATACGACTCAATCCACACAAATGTGTGTTCTGTGTCAGTTCTGGTCCTTTGCTTGGCTTTGTAGACTCAAAGGACGGGATTCGTCTCGACCCATGTAAGGTTCAAGCAATCATAAATTTGCCTCCACCTTCAAATTTGCTTCAGATTCAAAAACTCCAAGGGAAAGCAAACTTTCTGAAGAGGTTCATTCCAAATTACGCCGAACTTGCTAAAGGTTACACACGTCTATTGAAAAAAGAATTACCCTTCGTATGGGATTAGGTCATGCAAGCTTCCTTTGATGCTTTAAAACAATCCCTAATGAAAGTATCATTAATGTACGCTCCTGATTATCAAAAAGACTTTAACCTGTATCTGGCTGCAGCGGATACAACCATCGCAATGATTTTAGTTCAAGAAGACAACAGAATTGAACATCCTATATATTATTTGAGTAGGAACTTAAATGATACAGAAAGAAAGTATTCCTATGTTGAAAAGCTGGCTCTCACAGCTGTTCAAGCGATACAAAGATTTCAACACTATGTCCTCTTTTGAAAAACTACCATTTTGTCAGATTACAACCCCATGACTTATATATTGTCGCAACAGTTGCTAGGGGGAAAATATTCAAAATGGATAGCAATTCTTCAAGAGTTTGATCTGGAATTCGTAAAATCCAAATAAAAGAAATCCCTGGTTTTCGCGGAATTACTATGCGATCTCCCATCGTCGTCCAACGATGAAACATCCGAAGAAACCATCGTGGATGAATCTTTGTTTCTAATACCTTCAAGCAATCTGTGGTATGGAGATATAATCATCTATCTCCAAACCCAAAAATATAGGCCTAATACCTCTCGCTCGGAACAAAAACGTATTCGATACCAATCAAAAGACTACATGATCGTCGGTGATACACTTTACCGTCGTGGTGTCGATACAGTTCTGAGGAGGTGCCTCACCCACGAGGAGGCCGAAAAAGTCCTGAATGATTGCCATTCAGGCGCATGTGGGGGGCATCAATCTGGTTACGCTACAGTGCAAAAAATTTTACGAGCAGGATACTTCTGGCCAACAATGTTCAAAGATTGCATAGCCGCAGTCAGAAGTTGCCATGCATGTCAAATTTTCAATAGCAAAACCAGAAAACCACCCGCACCTCTGCAACCAATAGTTGTTGTTGGGCCATTCGCCAAATGGGGCATTGATTTCATGACATGTAACCCCACCTCGACCGGGGGGCATGGGTATATCATAGTCGCAGTAGACTATTTTACCAAATGGGCCGAGGCATGCCTACATTACATAACACTGGTGAAACAGCTATCCTTTTCTTTTTCAATCATGTAGTCGCCAAATTCGGCGTTCCACAGGCTAGAGTCACAGATCATGGATCGCATTTTCACAATCACATGATGGTCGAATTAGCTACCAAATTAGGGTTGTCCCACGACAGCTCTACTCCATATTACCCGCAGGCCAATGGACAAGTTGAAGCAATCAACAAAGTCCTGAAGCGGATGCTGTTACACTAAAATTTGTCACCATGACTATTTGCAGTTAGTATGGCTCCATCAACTGTCATACTGTCCTCCTTGGCAAGTCTTATACCTCTGCTACTCATGTCAAACTCCAAGAAAGAGAGAAAGTCTTTAAAAATCTATATAACTCTGGGTACGCAGTTTCTCTTAGCCTTACCTGCGTGTACGCACCCCAAGTTCACAATACCTGCGTACTTGTACGCTCTGTCTGTAAAGGGGTGGGTGCGTACTCCTGTAAAGGTCAAAAGGCGCGAGTTTTACTTTAAAAAAGTTACTTGTGGTCGATTCTAGAGCATTCTAGAAGTTGGTTTGACGTGTATTGAGCGCCTCCAGATGGTTCATGCATCCCTATGTAAGAGGAACTTATCCCATGAAGAGGGGAGCTATCCCATTGAAAGAGGGGCTTATCCCATTCATGGTGGACCTGATTAACTTCCTCCTAAACACTATAACTACAGGCATTGGACCAGAGGAAGGGGAGGTTGAAAGCTGAACATTCCTAAGGGTAGATGCTACTGAAATTAGGACTCCCTTATAGAGCTTGAGAGGAGAGATTCCCATCCTTTCTTAGCTTCATTTGGAAGTGGGTGAGCTGATCAAAGTAAAGGAGAACTCTTGCTGGACCCTGGGAGGGACCTGCACAACACCAAGGCACTGGTTGTAATGGTTTCTTTTGTTTCCACTTAATACAATTAAGCTCATTTTTCTCAACAAGTTGTTATACATAATTTGTTTCATATACTCCTTGGTCTTTATGATGAATATGTTTTATTTTATGAGTTATTCAGGTGCTATGTAATCGTTTGCTTGTTAGTGAATGCAGGTTTCGAAGAGAAGGAGGAGCTCATCCGGATCGGAGAGGCTGGACTGCTACAAACAGCGTGGGACTAAAGGTATGTTTTAAACACCTGATTACTTGTATTCTAAATGCATATTTAGGGAAAGATAGTGTTTAATTGTCTTGTTTATCATTAGAAAGCCTTAGCTTCTAGGGAGGTCGGTTTTGTCCGCAAAATTGACTCTTTCCGCATGACAAAATGGCGACTCCACTGGGGAACCATGGATTTGATTGATTTCTCTTTTTTGATACTTTGATTTGAGAAAAGTCGATTTCTTTCTGGTTTTTGACTGATTGACTGTGAATTTGGGTGGAATAGCTTAGGGTTAAGTTAGTTTTTATTTTTCTTGGTTTTGAGAGCAGTACGCACCCTCTGCGTTAAGCACAGTGCGTACCTGTACGCACTTCTGCTTTGTACACAGAGCGTGGCCGCACCTGTGCAAACAGGCTGCCTGCGTACCCTGTCAAAAGTTTAGAAAATTTCAATTTTTTCCTTTTTTACCTTTTAGATCTTGTTTATAGCTTATTTGTTGCTGCCCAGATCCACTGGTTACCTGTCAGAAGTTTTCATCTAAGCTTGTTTCATTAGCATTCCTGCTTTAATCTTTCATCAATTGGGTGTTTTGAGTCTCTTTTTTGAGAAATTCTAAATTTGTTTTCCTTTGGTCATTACTTGGAGGTTTCTCTCAGTACTTTCACAATTTTGAGTGTTCTTATTTTTTGATCTTTGGAACTCTCACCCAATTTTCTCGACTTGCACTTGATTGGTTCTTAGATTACATTAGAATCATCTTGTGTTTGAGATTTCTCTTGCATAGATCACATTTGCATAATTAGAATTCTCATTTTCAGAATATTAATGAAAAATGTGCATAGATTACATTTGCATACTTTTCAAGTGAATTGTGCATAGATTACAATTGCATAGTTTACATTCTAAAAAATCAATCGTAGATTTAGATCAGTTTTCTTTGATTTGAATTTACACAAAAATAAAAATAAAAAAAAAACTATTTTGGGATTGATTTGCATTAGTTTTTCTTGATGAAATTAGTGCATTAGAGAATTTGTTATATTTTCTCTTAGTGATCAATTTTTTGCATTGTTGGAAGTGAATGGAAACTCTCTCCTTACTTTAGTTAGGATTCATCGAATTGAAAAGATTACATTATCATATTCGATTGCATTCAGTTGAGTCGGGTCATAACACCATTGGTTTCATATCCATTTACCCTTTTGAGTAATAACAACCTTAATAACACAGCGCTTAATTAAAATTCATCTAGAAATTTTTACATTTCTAGGGCTCTGAAACACCAACATAGATCAGGCTAGTGTCTTGGAGTAGGAGAGTAATTAACTCTCCAAGACAGCAAAACCAAACAAGTAGCTCATCTTGTGGTAGGATAAATCCAACTGTTACATTTATGCTCTGGGAAAGCTCCTCTTAAAGGAGAAGCACGAGATCGTGTCCGAACCAGTGCGGGGATCAATCCTCCTTTATTGGGAACGACGCCAGATATGCACGTACTACAAACGGTAAACCTCGGATTAACCATTGTCGAGGAGCCTGGGGTCACTTGTCGGTAAACCTTGGATTATTGTCAAGGAGCCGGCAAGGGGATTGAGCTTGTTACTCTGCCCTTGCGTGCTGTCGGATCGTAGACTGTTCCCCCAGGTATATTTGTTGCTGTTGGTGACCTTAGTGACCATTATCTTTAGGGTTCTACCCAAGGTGACGGTGGAGGGAAGATCCCACTGTACCTGGAGTAGACGTCGGCTAGACTCACTTGGATTTTCTGGGGGGTTCACTTCACTCGAGACGGTTAAAGTGGAGGAACTTGGTCCAGTCTATTCATTAAGCAGGTTGCCGGGGTAACTGTTCCACCCACCATTTCTGTACTGAATTCTGCGATGTTGGATTTCATCACCAACTAGTGTTTTCGGTCCAGAAAGTTACTGTTTGTGTGTGGTTTGACTCCTAGATTTGATAGTGCGTGTTAATTTGTTTGTTTTTACTTTTAGAGACCATAGGTGTGAATTGTGAATTTTAATTGTTAAGTGTGAACTGTGAATTGTTAATTTTAGTTTTAAATTGTTAATAAAATTCACTGAAGTTAAATATAATGGCAAATGATCCGGAATTTACCAACCTAGGAACCCCTCCTAACGAGAATCCTAGTACTTTTCCTTACTTTGGAAATGTTCGTCCTCCTTATATGGCTACTTTGTCATTACCCGGATTTACAATAGGTTTACCGATATGGTTATTTTCAACTTCGTTGGCCCAAAGTACTCCAATTGTTCCACCTCAACCGAATGCTTCACCTCAACAGAGTTCACCATCTCAACATCACCAACCTTCTGTTGACCCTTTACCTTCTTCGCCTAATTTTTCTTCCATATCTTCCTCTTCGCTTGGTAAAAGCCTCGATGCTAGTAACCAGGTGGCTAAGAAGAAGAAGAAAGGGAAGAAGAAGAAGAAGAAGAAGAAGCAAGCTAAGAAAGAAGTCAACCAACCAACCACGACTGTAAGTGTTAGTTGTGTTGAGGAAAACTCCGACATGCATCGTAAACCCAAATACCCTTGCAGGCTTTGTAAGGGTGACCACTTCCTTGTCAATTGTCCTGGTATTCCAAAGGTCTTGGAAGTATGGTCAGAAAAATCTCATCAACTTTCCATTGATCCATCAACCAGTGATAGTCAGGTTCCTGGGAAAAAGGGTAAAGTTAGGTTTCCTTGTAGGTTATGCAAAGGGAGTCATCAAACTCACATTTGCCCTCACATGGATGAAGCCTCAACATTGTTGGAAAACCTTACTGTTCCACAGCAAGAATTTCCAACTGGTTATCGTAAACTTTCTCCCAACCTACCGTCAATTGACAGAGTGGTCGATTCAATTTCACATTCGGTCGATCACACTCTTCCATTGGAGAGTGAAACTCATGTCACTCAGGTTGATGATCCTTTAGTTGATCAAGTGGTCGATTCAATTTCACATTCGGTCGATCCCACTTTCCCTTTAGAGAGTGAACTTCATACAGCTCAGGTTCTTCTTGTTACATCAGATTCTTCTATGCCGAGGGGCATTTCACCTGTTTCTACAGAACCCCCTCCAAGTACTGAGGTCTTTTCCTTTGATTGGAATAGACTGACAAAACCTCGTCTTCCTTCCTCCATCCCTTTCCAAATCATTATCAAGGCTGGCGGTAGGGACGTACATCGTACTCAGGTAGATGAAGGTGCTTCTGTTAGTGTTTTATCCTCAACTGTTTGGAAAGCTTTGGGTTCCCCTCAGCTTGCGCCTATTACACAGAATCTGAAAGATTTTAACAGAACCATTAGTGAACCTTTAGGGATCCTTTCTAAGTTTTCTATTACCTTGGAAGGTAAAACTTTCTGTATTGATCTTATGGTAGTTCGAGGTCCCTTGGATTTCAATTTACTCCTTGGACGAGACTATGTTTATGCAATGAAAGCTGTCATATCGACACTCTTTCGCGTGATGTCTTTCCCTCACAATGGCAGTATTGTGACTGTAGACCAGCTTTCATTCCCTAGTCTTGTTTCAACTACCAATAATATGACACCCCTAAATGTTCCTGATTCTAAAGTGGTATCTACCCTGCCACGGGTTAATTATGTGGCAACTGGTCCCATGTTCTCAATTACCGATGTAAGTGAGCCTCTCACTGTTTGCTCATCTTCCTTTGATTTAGATCCGGTGATTGACATGGAAAACTCTATGGGATTACTTGAACACGATGTTCTTATCCCTTTTGAGTCCCTTGACATGTGTTCCTTCCATAGAAGTATTCTTCCTTTTGATGAAGATCTCTTGGAAGCCATGATCAAGATGTGTCCATTGACATGTCTTTCTTCCAGTTGGAAGCCATGATCAATGCTGCGAGGATAGTTTTTCCTGTATCAACCTCGTTAAAAAATGAAACAGGCTAGTGCGAGGATAGTTTGTTCCCGTCTCAACCTCTTTAAAAAATGAAACTGGGTGTTACGAGGAAAGTTCCTTTTACTGTGTCGACCTCGTTAAAAAATGAATCAGTTGGTTTGAGCATAGTTCCTTGTCTTGAGTCAAGCTCGTTAAAAAATGAATCAAGGTTTTTAGAGTAGAGTTTTTTGTTAGGTAGATTGTAGAGAGTAGTTATGAGCATAGTTCCTTATCTTGTGTCAAGCTCGTTTAAAAAATGAAACAAGGGTTTTGAGGATAGTTCTTTTCCTGTGTCAACCTCACTAAAAAATGAAACAACTCCCACAAGTCTTTCCAAGATCTTGAAAGTAAAGCTTCATTCCATCCACCTCATTGAATGCAATGAAGCTTGGGGGGCATGTACCTCGTTTTGCGTCATTATGCTGGGGGCATGTGAACTTATAACAAGCATAGTTTTTCGTTTCAAGCTTGTGTAAACATGAAACCAAATCCGAGCATAGTTCTTTTCCTGTGTCAAGCTCGTTAAAAAATGAAACAAATCCTCCTCTACTTGAGTCGAGAGATTGACTAGATCTCATAAATGTTAAGTATTTAGGTTAGTTATTTCAGTTTTTTGCATAATTTTCTTACATTTTTAGGTCGAGTCTTTCAAATGATCTCGTAACTCAACATTCATTTCATCCAACTGGTTGAATGAAATGAAGCTGGGGGGCATGCGCTCTAGCAGTTATGCTTAGGGGGCATCAAGCACAGTTTTCTCTCTGTTTCAAGCTTGTGTAAAAATGAAACTACTTTGAAGCATAGTTTTTCTTTGTTTCAAGCTTTTGTAAAAATGAAACTTATCTTGAGTCAATTTTAGTTATTTTCAAGACTCGTTAAACTCATGAAAATCCCGAGATTATTTTGCTATCTTTCATTCTCGTAAAACAAATGAAAATGCCGAGTTCTTTCCGTCTTTTCCTGCTCGTAAATTAAATTGAAAGTCGGCCATATGAGTACATTTTTATCATTTTTTCGAACTCATTAAAACTTACGAAAAATGAAAACCATGAGTACATTTTTATCATTTTTTCGAACTCGTTAAAACTTACGAAAAAGTGAAACCTTGGAGTTCTCTTTTAAGCCCTTTTCAGACTCTCAAAATATGAAAAGATTGCCAAGTTTTTCTTTTTAAACTCGTTAAAACGGAACTAAAAAGAAGGTCCTCTTACAGCCCTTTTCTGACCGTAAAAACATGAAAAGATTGTCGGGCTTTTGTCGTTTCAAATTCGATATTGGAAATAAAATGACGTGTCCTTGATCGCTTTCTACTTTTCAGGTCAAAGACACTAATCACGAAAAGTACTCCTTGGTCATAAAAGATCAAGCGGTTCTCTCAAGTATTATTTTATACTTTTTCGGGCTTGGGAGACACAAATTTACGAAAAAGGTCAACCCTGGAGTCTTCTTAAGTTTTTCAGACTCTCTAAAATTGAAAAACGCCAAGTTTCTCCTATACTGGACTCGTTAAAATTTCACAGTAAAGGACCTGTTCGATTACAAACAGGAACGGACCACTCCTTCTTAGGGTTCGAATCTAAACTAAGTTGGACTCATTCGAAGGATGAGCTTATAATCAAGCATATGTTATCCTCCTCAAGCTTGTAAAAAATAAAGAGGTACTTGCCAGAAATGGTGGGGGAAAAGAGAGAAAAATGAGCCTATTTGTTATCTTTTGTCTCAGAAGAGACCTTATCACCACTCTTGAACACGACACTTTTCATTCACCTGGGTTGGGAAATCCTTTGCCTAACAGTTGATCAAACCACATTGAAAATATTCAACCGGTTTCAGGTATTAACTTTGGGTCAATTGCCACCAAGCCATCTGTCGTGTCGTTATGTGTTCAAGAGGTCACTGCAAATAAACCATTCATCTGCAAAATACCTGTCATCCATCTCGACCATCCCTGAGTCAGTCCTTACAGCTACATTTCTTCAACTTGATCCATGATTTCGTGTTGTGGGCTTGCCTGCGACGGGCCGCTTTCTATCGACATTAGCACATTATCTAGAAAGATGACCTAGAAATCGTCAGTACCTTGAGATCTGCATGCATCAATGGCAGATTTCTCGCCTTTGACAACAGTTTGCATCATTGACTTTCGATCGAAGGATTCCGTGAAATGTTCGACATCAACTCATTCATTCACATCTCATGGATTGTACTGGGTACTTTGAGAACCATTGACATCACTGGTGGTCTCTCTCACACTTGTTAACAGTTTACATCATCGACTGGTAATCAAGTGGTTTCTACCATGTTCGACATCAACTCATTTATTTGCATGGATAGAATCGTACCATTTCGGGAAATAGAAATGAAGACCCTGGATCTAGTTTCCACCATCCAGGCTGCGAGGAGTTTTGTATTCATTATACAGTAGACTAATCATAAACAGATGGCTGCGTCCATACTGTGTCTACAAGAGTCTATGATTATGATGTACTGCGAAATCATTCCTATATCATAGCAGTAGTTAGTTTGTTAGTCAAAGTTTTCAATCTGAGTATGGGAATGCCTACCTCAGTGATGATATGATCTTACATATGTATTTTGTGTTGAATATTTGCAGGTTCCGACTGGGTTCTCCACAACATAATCCTTGAAATGATAAAGTACTTCACCCTTCCTAGATGATATGAAACCCTAATCTACTACAGGCTTCGCACTTTAGGGGGGTAATCTGTTACACTAAAATTTGTCACCATGACTATTTGCAGTTAGTATGGCTCCATCAACTGTCATACTATCATCCTTGGCAAGTCTTATACCTCTGCTACTCATGTCAAACTCCAAGAAAGAGAGAAAGTCTTTAAAAATCTATATAACTCTGGGTACGCAGTTTCTCTTAGCCTTACCTGCGTGTACGCACCCCAAGTTCACAATACCTGCGTACTTGTACGCTCTGTCTGTAAAGGGGTGGGTGCGTACTCCTGTAAAGGTCAAAAGGCGCGAGTTTTACTTTAAAAAAGTTACTTGTGGTCAATTCTAAAGCATTCTAGAAGTTGGTTTGACGTGTATTGAGCGCCTCCAGATGGTTCATGCATCCCTATGTAAGAGGAACTTATCCCATGAAGAGGGGAGCTATCCCATTGAAAGAGGGGCTTATCCCATTCATGGTGGACCTGATTAACTTCCTCCTAAACACTATAAATACAGGCATTGGACCAGAGGAAGGGGAGGTTGAAAGCTAAACATTCCTAAGGGTAGATGCTACTGAAATTAGGACTCCCTTATAGAGCTTGAGAGGAGAGATTCCCATCCTTTCTTAGCTTCATTTGGAAGTGGGTGAGCTGATCAAAGTAAAGGAGAACTCTTGCTGGACCCTGGGAGGGACCTGCACAACACCAAGGCACTGGTTGTAATGGTTTCTTTTGTTTCCACTTAATACAATTAAGCTCATTTTTCTCAACAAGTTGTTATACATAATTTGTTTCATATACTCCTTGGTCTTTATGATGAATATGTTTTATTTTATGAGTTATTCAGGTGCTATGTAATCGTTTGCTTGTTAGTGAATGCAGGTTTCGAAGAGAAGGAGGAGCTCATCCGGATCGGAGAGGCTGGACTGCTACAAACAGCGTGGACTAAAGGTATGTTTTAAACACCTGATTACTTGTATTCTAAATGCATATTTAGGGAAAGATAGTGTTTAATTGTCTTGTTTGTCACTAGAAAGCCTTAGCTTCTAGGGAGGTCGGTTTTGTCCGCAAAATTGACTCTTTCCGCATGACAGATGCTGAAAAGGATGATTGGAGTCCACAAAAGGAGTTGGCACCTAATCCGGTACTCAGCCTTGTGGGCATACCGAACATCGGTAAGAAATGCAACCAAGTTTACACCTTTTCAACTGGTGTATGGCCTAGAAGCAATCTTACCAGTTCAGTGTGAAATCTCGTCCCTCAAACTCGTAGTCGACCTTCTCCCCGAAACTTTAGAAGAGGAGGTTCGTTTCTTGGAACTAATCCAATTGGATGAAACCCGTCGTGATGCCGCTTTGGCTAATGAAGCCCATAAGAAACGAGTCAAGGTGCAGTTCGACAAAAATGTCAAACCCCGTGTCTTCTCAGAAGGTGACTTGGTCTTACTTTATGACCAGGAATCCGATAAATTGGGAGCAGGTAAGTTCAAGTCTTTATGGATGGGCCCCTATATTGTTAAGCGAGTGTTAGCAAAAGGAGCCTACGAGTTAATGGATTATGACGGGATTCCACTGGCACAACCCCGCAACGGGTTGTACCTTAAGCTTTATTATGCATGATTCAGTGTGGTAACCCATATGCTTTTGTTACATTTTTGTTTTCGCTAAGAGTAATTGTTTTGGTCAAGTAATCCACTTTTTACATTTGTCACAGATGT
Source organism: Pinus tabuliformis (assembly GCA_031772625.1). Taxonomy (NCBI): domain Eukaryota; kingdom Viridiplantae; phylum Streptophyta; class Pinopsida; order Pinales; family Pinaceae; genus Pinus; species Pinus tabuliformis. Next base: position 296,166,525 of record CM062815.1, on the reverse strand, counting down.
CGAACCTATTGGAATCTTTTGTTGGATATGCCGACGGAGCAAGTCGTAGTTCGTGGAATCTATCTTCTGCGGCCTGGGCCATTTTTGATCCAAGCGGCGAGTTAGTAAGTTTCAGAGGGGTATGTATTGGTTGGTCAACAAATAACATCGCTAAATATAGCACGTTGATAGAACTTCTCTCTGATGCCATCACACATGGCATAAGCTGACTTGTCGTCAGGCTAGACTCACAGCTCGTCATACTACAACTCACTGGTATCTACTCCATCCGAAATCCAGCTATCTATCGCATGTTCCTAAGGGTCAAGATTTTGGAAAGACAATTTGATTTTATCCAATATCAGCATATTTCCATAAACTTAAACACATTAACAGATTCATTAGCAAATTATGTGTTAGATAGACATTTGCAACATTTATAAAAAAAGCATTTCATCAATATTTGCATCAGGATCATGTAACTTAACCAAAATAAAGCTCCAAAAATCAAAAATATATATGTATAACTGTTTATGGTTTACACATAATGTTCTGTAACCAAGACAAAATTGGTCAAATGACCCAAAACTCAAAACGCTAGGGAGCACCCTAGTCTAATGATGCTGGTGATAACGAGTCACCGCCTGTGCAATCATGCGTAAAAGCCTAGTCCACTGACTTGGTACGCCGGTAGTATGTTGTTGCAACCTCAGGGGCAGCTCATCGGTCCTCACATCCGAAATACCAAGAGTGAGGCCTTTGACCTGTTCCTGCAATGCTGAAAGAGTCTCGACCACATCAAGGTCGTGAAGGATAGCCCTTCCCATACCCTCTCCTGCTAGAGCGGCAGCTGGCACTCTCAGGGGTACTACTGGCCGAACTGGTCCAACATCTGCATGAGCACATGAGTTTTGATTAGTCCTCATAGAAGAAATCACAAGAACATTATAAAAGAAACGATAAACGGAGATATGGTTAGAGAATTTACCGATGACCCCCCACTGCTCGCCAGCAGGCAGTACCAAATCTGGATCACCCCGAAAATTCATACCAGCATATGGATACTCGGAAAAAACCATCTCCTGATGGTTGAACCACTCAAAAAAGGTATCAGAAAAGGAAACCTGGGACTGACCAGCATGTCCGGCCATAAGGTCGACCCATCTCTGCATCCGTGGCTCAGTCGGTGGAGGTAAACCAAGTGAAACATACTGCGGCTGCATCAGCAGGATCTTTTCCAAGGTGAAAGCTGTCAAGATAGAACCATATCCAAAGTTCTTCAATCTTCCATTTTTCACCTTGGTCAGTTGTTCTTTCATCACAGAGAGTACTGCATCACACCAGTTGAACACCTTTGGTTCAAGGCATTCCAAGGCGTACTGCATATAAGACCTGTTGGCCACGTGAAGAGCCACACTACCAGCCAGTCTAGCAAAAGTAAACAGAATGGTCCTCAGGGACCTGTCAGTGACATCTCGGATAATGATCTTTCCGTCCTTACTCGGCTGAGATCCCTCTCTGCAATACCTGCGAATGTAATCTCTCACAGATTCACCCCCACGGGCTGAACCTGATAATGAGATAGGGGCACCCCGCCTCGACAAGCCGGTAAGAAAATAGATGTCCACGACAGTCAAGGGGATGGACTTGCCCCTAATCTGGAACACCTGGGTGGTAGGATCCCATGCATCGAGAAAATATTGCAACAGGTTGATTTGTTGCCTCATGCAAGAGATGCAGAAAAACTTGAACAGGCCACTGTTCCGCAGTGCGTTTACCGTAACCGGATCATGTAAAGCAAGCATGTCCTCTTCTTCATGCTCACGTTCTCGCCATGTAACAGGCATTTTTCTCCAATGAATCTCTGAAACAAACAAGAGAAGAGTCAAGATCCTGATTTGGTGAAAAACAGGTAAAATTTTCCATGAAAAACTGTGCATAAATGGCCCTCTTTGCGCCCATCGCACCCCCAGCAGTGTTCTAGGTGGGATGCATGCTGACTAGCCAATGGCCAAGCCAGCATGTGTCGCACCTTTCAATGTAGAAGAGGTGCAATGGAGCTAGGGTGAGTTTTTTAGACCCCAGAGGCTCAGAAAAACCAGAAAACATGCTCAGAATGCAAAAAGGAAAGGATGAAATTAAAGAGCTCAGGTTTAGCTCCTACCTGGTCCAGACGGCGCCGAGAATCGTCCACAGAATCTCCCAGAATCAGCTAGTGAAAATCAAGGGGGAAAGCACCTCCAAAGCTCCAACAAACCAAAGTTCAAATGAAATGGTAAAATGAGAGGTAAAAAGCACTTTTAAATTACTTTTCACATAATTCAAGTAAAATATTAGTGCTTTAACTCATTTTTCAAACATATATTGTTCGTTTCTAACTAGTTTGATGAAGCAATTGAGCAGGAAGTACAACCTTTGAAAGAAAAAAGTTGTCAATGGTAAAATCAAGACACTCAATGACCATTATATCAAGCAGTTTTAACGCAGAATTCAAGCTCATTAAAAAATAAACATAAGCAATGAGCAAATGTTCCCCCAGAGTTTAAGCTCATTAAAAAATGAACCAATTCCCGTTAAATAACCATCGTGAATGTATTATCATCAGCCTTTGAAGCCTTGGTCGTGTTCTCATCACCTCCACTCTGTATTGGCCGATCATTCACCCCCATTTGATTGTTTACCCTTTTTGAGGAACAGCTGCAAAGAGTGAACCTGTTAGCCATCCTTGTGACACTGCCGTGATTGGAAAATTCCAAACCTTACCTGGAATTAGCTGCTACCCGAATTTATCACTCGTTCCTCAAAAAACGAGTCTCCTTTAAGCTCTTTTCAACTAACTCGTAAAATATGAAAAGATTGCCGAGCAATTGGCCTCTCCAGCTCGTTAAAGGGGCCGGAAGTGCTATCCCTCCTTTAGATTTTAATCTTTTTGGACTTGAGGGATCATTACACAAAAAGATCGAGCGCTTGTTTTTTTCGGCTCGTTAAAAGTACCGAAAATTCATCCCTTTTGTATTGTTTTATACTTTTTCGGACTCAAGGGATTATATGACGAAAAAGGATTATTGGATTTTTCTTTATGTCCCTTTTTCAGACTCTCTAAAATTGAAAAGGACCGAGTTATCCTTGTCGTTAAACTCGTTAAAACCGAATAGCGACAAACTTGTCCATACAGACAAGAACGAGTTTCACTATCGCTAGGCTCATTAAAACATAGCGATGGGTTTGCCCAAAGGGCAAATTATAGAACAAGCATATGTTATCCTCCTCAAGCTTGAAAAAAATAAAGAGGTATTGGTCAGAAATGACTGGGAAAAAATTGGGAAGAAAACTTGAAAAAACTTTATTGGTAGCAAGTCGCTCTTGAACACGACACTTTCACTCCGCATCCGAGTCGGGTTGGGTTGTTCCATTCACTGGTAACGTCACCATGGTTCTGTCACACCATCCATATTTGGTGTTAATTCTACTGATCCATCATGTCAGTGTCACCGATATGTTCAAGAGAATTCGCTCAAAGAATTCACCTGTGTCTCACCCACTGCAATACATTTACGCTCCATTCTTTCATGACCACCACCTTGAACCGTATATCACCAGATTGTTTTCACCTCCATTAAAATCATTTGCTCCGTTCCGTGTCATTGATGTGGGATTCACTAAGGCCCTCCTATGACGGATCACTTCTTGTCGACATCAGCTCATTATCCAAGAAGTCGATCTAGGAACAACCCTTTTAGTACTTTGAAACTTGCATGCCTCAATGGCAAGTTTCTCACTTCCGGCGACAGGTTTACATCAATGGCCTTCGACCAAAAGATTTTGCGTGGTGTTCGACGCCAAGTCCCTTATTCACACCACGTGAATTGTACTGTAATACCTTGAGGGTCATCATCATTATCGGTGATTCCTCTCGCGCATGTTAACAACTTACATCATTAGCTGGTAATCAGGCGATGTCTTTCCATGTTCGACTCCAGAACATCTCTCACATGGATCGACTTGTACTTTGAGTGAAGATCGAACGAGATTGAAGACCCCGGATCTAGTTTCATCCATCCGAGCTGTGATATATATTTAGGAAAATAAAGACATCAAATGTACATCATTACTGCACAGATAATCATCCAACCTAAGGGATGACGGCTCTACCAGAATGATCAGTCTACACTCAGACGATTGTCTGTCTTATGTACATGAAAATGAATTTATAAAGTTGAGCATGGGAATGCCCGCCTCAGCTAGATCATGAAAATATTATGAAGATAATGTATTGTATTGTATCTTATTACAGGTCATCTTCCAGCTTGAAAAAAACTTCAGATCCTCATGATAAATCATTTCACCCGACATCAACAGATTAACGACCTCATGCTTTAGGGGGAAGCTGTTATAGACATTTTTGGGCACTGCAACCCCAATCATAAATGTCCATAAACCAAGGGCTCTTAAGTCCCTAAAAGTGTTGTTCCAACCTCTAAAAGAACAAGGTCAACTGATTACATCTTCTCCTAGAAGTTCTCCATGAAAAACTACTCAGAACTGGTCAAAATTAGACCATCTCACCTGCTCCATGGTCAAAGTGCGCTGCATACCACCTAAATACACACGGGAGGTGCGATGCATCTTGAAAAGCCCTTCTATGGGGTGCGATGGGAGAGAGTGGACAAATGGCAAGGTCAATCTGCAAGGTGGAGGATCATGGAATCTTCTAGAAACTTCTCCTGTGACACTTGCCTCTCTGCATTCACCCAAGTATGAGTAAGAGATCATCAATCTCCAAGTGGAATCAAGAACTATCAGAGAGAGGAAGCTAATCAAATCTCAAAAGCTAACTCACCCCCCTTGCAAACATCTATATATGGATCCCTCATCCCAAAGATCCAGAGGCTGGAATTTTGTATCTTGTAAGGAAGTTCTGCTGGTTTCTTGGTGCAACATTGTAGTGTTGGGTGATCTAAGCTTTTCATGAGGTGAAGAAGGGCTTTCTTGCTGAGAGGATGATGATGGGTCAGAACAATTGGTTGTAATCCTCTTTGCTATTCTTGATTATTAATAAAGCTATTCAAGTTTTCCTCCACATTCTTGTATGATTGATGATATATGCATTTGTGTGGTCAATATATATCTGGTCCTATATTGCTTATGATAATAGATATATGTTCTTGGATAGTGTTATGCTGCTTTGATTCTACAGGTGCTCTTTGAATTTGGGTAGACGAGGAAGCGAGTGGCAAGATCTATCAGAAGGGAGAGGAATCAAGCAAGGAACCAAGCGCAAGATAGAGGTTGGTCTCCTTTATTCCCCTCTTATCTCTTTCTCATAAAGGAAAACGAAAGTGGTTTTAGTTTGTTTGTTTCTAAGGTAGCTACCAGCCTTAGTGGGACTAGCAGCTCTGCATAGACACTAGATTTCCCGATAACACTAGACCCACCGAGGCAACACAAAAATTCAGCTTTATCGCAACCCACAGTCTAGTCCAAGGGTTACTAGGCCATGTGTTCTATTATTCAAATATCAACCTCATTCAGCTTTGAATCCATCTCAACCAAAACATGAGAACACCATCATACCATGACTATCCAGAAATGACAAGGCTAGGCTGAAAACACTGTCACACCTAGCAAAACCCATGCCATAACAACAAAGAACCATATGAAATAACATGCATTCCAAATCTAGCAAAGAAAACACACATGCAAATTGATACCTGCAAAGAATCTCGTTGTAGATGTTGGGTGTGGAGCCTGATTATCTTCTATATTCAAAGGTATCGCCGCATTGGACCCCAGTTCGAAATGGGGTGGCAACGTCGTCCGTAAAATTACCTTGTAAAAGTATAGTAATTTCTAGTCAATCTAGGCCATTCATTAGGCAGATGATCTGACAGTAGAAGTTATGTTAATTTAGGGTTTTTTGCCCTAGAAGGCAACCCTCGCTATATATGAGGGAATTGTATTGCATCTATGTATATCTGAAAATTTGTATTCTGAGTGAGGAAGAGACAGGAGATTGAGAGCGAAGAGGGAGTTACAAAAAAGTCTATTGTAGGTTGTATCTCTTCAGTTTGCTGGATAATATAAAAAGAAGGACTGGTTGTTTCTCCATGGACATAGCCCAAACTGGGTGAACCACGTATATCTATGTCTCTCTTGTTTTATGTGTTTTCTGTGTTTATATTTCTGCAATATTTTATGTGTTCCATTGCTATGTAATATATAATTTTCTAACAGTAGCTACTTGATCCTGCTCTTTCTTGCTTGATCCTTCCTTCCTCTTGCCTTCTTTACCTTTCTTGATCCAATGCCAATGTGCTCTAAGAAACTCTAAGTGTCCAATAGTGAGAGAGAGAGAGAGGGAGAGAGAATAATGAGAGAGCTCCAAAACTTACCTAACAAAAGGTACCAACTAATCCTCAGAAGCCTTTTTATCAATTAGGCCTCTATTTTCTTCATTTTCCATTATTTTCCTTTATTTTCCTTCATTTTCCTCCTCACATGCAACCTGTGACCTTTCACCTTCCTTTTCTCCTAAATTCCATTATTTTCACAAATAAATGTGCCAAAAATTCCATTTTGCTTTCCAAAGCCTTAACCATTGCCTTTGCCAGTTTCTTTAGCCATAATAAACCAAATGAACACCCACTAGGATGTTTTGCCCAACATTTAGCTTGGAATAAGTGTCCCATGAACCATGGTTATTATTTTGCCTTTATTAACTTTTATTACATGGAATTTTCACTATGGTTGTTACAGAACCCTCCCCCTTGGGGGACAACATCCTCGTTTTTCAACCACACATATACCTCTGCAAAACCGCTGAAAAGAAAAGATACTGCCCATGGAGCTTTATAACATAGCTCGATGCATTATTTACAATGGTAACCCTGCTCAAAAGAAAACCAACATGACAACTTAAGAAGAATAACATCATAATGACATGACACCCATATAACTTATTGGAGCTTTATAACATCGCTTATGGCGGTATTTACATCCATATACATATATCAAAACATCACCCAAACATATGCCAAAGCATATACCAAACGCCATACCAAAATCATTTTTCCTCGACTGGAAAAAAATAAAGGATACATAGCCCGTATCTAATCTGCCATCTCCCATGTAGCTTCATCGGGCCCAAAGTGCTTCCACTGCACTTTAACTTGCTCAATTACTGAGTTCTGAAGCATGAGCATCTTTGTCTACAATATATACTGAGGCTCCGACTGGAATTCTCCATATTGTTCCACCTGCAATACAAACAAGTCAATCACATGATCAATATATTTAACATACTTATTAAGCAATGACACATGGAAAAAAACACAAACTTTCACTGTCGAAGGCAGTGCAAGTCGATAGGCTACTGGTCTGATCCTCTCAATAATCCTGAAAGGTCCAAAAGATCGGGGTGCCATCTTGGCACATGATCAAATCGCAAGGATATCTTCTTTAGTTTGGTGTGCAAGTACACCTGTTCCCCAACCTGGAATTCCTTGAGCAACCTATTTCGATCTACATAGCTCTTCTACCTATCCTATGTTGCTTTCAAATTATTCTTGGTTACCTGCATTTCTTGTTCCATTTCTACCAACATGTATGATCCAATCAACACCCTCTTAACCAGATCACTCCAACTAATGGGAATATTTCAACTCCTCCCATACAATGCCTTAAATGGACTCATATTCAAATATTCATGATACCCATTGTTGTAGGCGAACTCTACCAGTGGAAGATACTCTTCCCACTTTCGTTTTTGATGTATCATGTACATCCTCAACATGTCCTCTAATATCTTATTGGCCCTCTTAATCTGTCCATCTGTCTGAGAATGATAACCTGTACTAAAGTCCAACTTTGTTCCCAAACCTGCAAACAACTCCTTCTGAAACTTTGAAGTGAACTTTGCATCCCTGTTTGACACAAGCTTCTTTGGAACTCCATGCAATCTAACCACGTCCCTAATGAACACTTGTGCTACATCGCTAGCTGAGAATGTAGACTTCACTGGAATGAAGTGTGAAACCTTTTTCAACTTTTCCACAACAACCATGATGGAATTATGTTGTCTCATTGTCCTTGGTGATCCTATGATAAATTCCATGGAAATGACCTCCCATTTCCACTCTAGAATCATAATCGGTTGTAGCAGTCAACCTAGATGCCTACACTCTGCCTTTACATGTTGACAATCAAACACCTAGCTATGAACTCTGTTACATCCTTCTTCATATTTAGTCAATAATAGAAATTATTCACTACGGTCAATGTATTCTAATAGCCTGGGTGACCTAAACATGGTTTCACATGAAACTCCCTCAACATCACCTTATTGAGTTCATTTTTGTCTGGAACATATATCTTGTCTCTAAACCTAACCAATCCATCTGTCGTGAGATGATAGTCCACATCCTATGCACTTGCACCTATACCTATACTCTGTTGTAACCTTTGCATAATCTCCATATACCTGACATCATGTTGACCAGCCTGAAAGATCCTGTCATGTAGATATGTCCCATAGGAACTCATAGTTGTTGTATTATTTACATGTTTCTACCTGCTAAGAGCATCTACGACCATGTACTCCTTTCCTTTGATGTATCTGATCTCAAAATAATACTCATTGATCATGGCCAACCATATATTTTTCTTGGCATTTAGATTTGGTTGGTCAAATAGATACCACAAACCACTGTGATCACTCATCAATACAAACCCCCTGCCAAGAAGATAGTGCCTCCACATCTTCAATGCATGTATGATTGCTGCTTTATTTTTTGTGACTCATAGCACACTCCCTGTCCTTCCTACATAAGGACTCCACCAAGTCCTCTCTTGCAAGAATCTATACATACTACAAATTCTTTGTTTGGACCTGTGATATTTAACACTGATGCATGTGTCAACAACTTATTAAGTTGTTCAAAACTAGCCTCACACTCCTTTGTCCATTCAAACTTCTTACCTTTCATCTGCAACAATGTGATAGGATAAGCGATCTGTGAGAATTTCCTGATGAACATCTTGTAGTAACCTACCATGCCCATGAAATATCTCACCTCATATACATTCCTAGGAGTTTCCCACTCCATGATAACTTGTATCTTCTTTGAATCCATTGTTATGCTCTCCTTGGAGACAACATGTCCCAATTAATGTACCTCAATCTAAAAGAAACTACACTTGATGAGCTTAGTATACATGTTGCCAAATGCTCAACATGCTCTTCCTCATTTTTAGAATATACCAATATGTCATCAATGAACACAATAACAATACAATAATAAACTTATCCAAATACGGATGCAACACACTATTCATCAAGCACATAAAGGTAACTGGAAAATTCATTAAACCAAATGGAACTACAACAAACTCATAATGCCCATACCTCATCCGAGAAGTTGTCTTGTAAATGTCCTTTTCCTTGATGCATACCTGATGGTATCCTGATATCAAGTCAATCTTTGAGAACACTACTAGTCCCTTCAACTGATCAAACAAGTAATCAATCTTCGGTAATGGATACATGTTCTTGATGGTCACTTTGTTCAATTGCCTGTAGTCAATGCATAAGTTGAGAGTACCATCCTTCTTCTTCAAAAACAATATTGGTGCACCCCAAGGTGATACACTTGGCCTAATGTATCCCTTGTCAAGCATCTCTTTGAGCTACAACTTTAATTCTACCAACTCAGGCGTGCTTATCATGTAAGGTGATTTTGATGTTGTAGCTTCCCCTAACACTAACTCAATAGAAAATTCTACTTCCCTGTGAGGTGGAAACTCTAAAATCTTCGTGGGAAACACATCCTGAAACTGCTGTAGAACTGGGTACCTTCTCAAAACATCTACATCCTCAACTTCCTTACCTTTGTTGCTAGAAATATGCACTTAGATAAAACACACCCTTTTTTGAGACTGTGCTTTGCCTGCATAGTTTTCACCATCCTAAATGATGTGGCATTCTTCTTTCCCTTTAAGACTCTTGGTTCCCCATTTTCATCCACGCACGCAATGGATTTTTCATAACAATCCACCTTGGTCCTATGAAGGTATAGCCATTCCATACCCAATAAAATACTATATGATCCCATCGACAATACATTCAAGTGTGTTGTTGTAGACATGCCATTCAACTCAAATGCACAAGCTCTTACCCAATGATGCACTCTTTTCTTTGTACCTGTAGCCAACTGCACTAACCAAGATTTTGCATGCACTTCTTTATTCAAACCACATTTATCCACCAAGTCAGGACTAACATAACTATAATTAGATCTAGGATCAATCAGAATAGAAACAACTTGATCACAAAGCTTACGATCCATCTCAATGACAGATATCTGATGGTCCACTTGTCTGTTATCCAACGCTGCATAGATATGTGGAATACACTTCCCAACATATTCAACAGTCTGTGCCTCTTGTGCACTATATATTTTAGGCCTACCACCCTGATTCTGTGGAAAATATCTCTTAAGGTGTTCCTTACTGCATGTACAACAATCCAACCATCCAGTACCATCACCTCGATGTTGTTGTTGTGACCCATGTCCTTGTTTAGTTGCATTGAACTTCTTTTGTGGTGCCAAATCTTCTTTCTCTTCTGCATTATGAGGTCTTGTTCTTTTCAACTATCATTTTCCCTTACCTTTATCCTTATTCTTCCCTTTCCATCCTTGTTGAGATTCATTATTATGCTTTGAATGTTCATAGCAATGCTTCAATTTCCCAATAACTTCTTCAAGTGACCTAGGCTCATCATACTCAATCTGATCTCTAAATGCTAATGGAAAACCACTGACAAATCATTGAACTGTATCCTTCTCCTATTTAACATACCTCAATAGCTCCAATGATCTGAATTGGAGAATATGAGTAATGTTGTGCTAATTCCCCATTCATAAATAAACCCAAGATTCTTATCATTTTCTTTTTCAAGTGCTTAAGGATTCAAAACTTTTGCATAATTAACAGATTCCCATGAGAGTTTCTTATGTAAATGTTATAAACAATTTAACATAAAAACATATGTTGAACGGCAGCAATATAACAACAATGAACATCAATATACAACACACAACAAGAACATGATGTTTGGTCCCAACTTACCAAGGCAAGTTAAGCTCTTAATTCTTTTATCAACCCAAGAAAGTACACTTAGAGATGCTTACCTAAAATATATAGATCTAGAAGGCTCTAAACTTCTAATGGATACCTAATGGACTAAATTAACAGTGCTTTCTACAAAAGATCCTTTATTATCATTTTTCAATCATTTAAACATCAATCTAAGAGAAACAAATCCTATGGAATTCTAGTTGCAAACTAACAAAAGCAGAGTGTTGATGATTGACTGTAATCCTACATTCTCTTACAAGAATATTGCTTCAAAGAATTTGTACAATCGCAACAGTCCAAAGTAATTTCAATTTAAATTACACAGTGAATAAGATAAGTAGCGTTATAAACCAGTATCAGTTAGATCTCTTATAAGAATCATTTACCAAACTGAAAATTGAATTTTAAAACTCCATTCTTAAATCACTTCATAAATAAAACTAGAACTATTCTTCACAATTAAAGCTAACAAACAAATCTGGAAGTTGAATATCAGTAGTATTTAAATATCAATTCCAAGATCAAAATTAGTTGAATCCTCTTACAAGGCTATCTCTTCACAACAAATTCAAGTTCTCTTTAACTGATAATTCTGCTAACATAACTTTAACTCTAAACATGAAATGATTAACTGCTAAATTCGAATTTGCAACTAGTAAGAAACAGAGAGTAAAGATAAAGTGTACCAACAAAGTGATGAGGGCCCTTCAGCACTCCACAAGCACACTAAGAGATGATTTAGAAGAGTGTAGCTACTAATTCTTGAGACATAAATTGCTGAAAAAGTTTGTATTAAGTCTGGAATCAAAGATACACAAGTTGTCTTCTCATTTGTTCATAAAAACCATTCTAAAACATAGTTTTCCCATATGGGTTATTTATCGTGAATCCTCTAACAAAAGCAACTATTGTTTCTCCATCTAATACTAACAATATTGTATTAATTACATCCAAAGGAGGTCAAATTTAGGTCTGTTGCTTCATTTATGCAAAAATTCTAAAACTGGAAAATATCTAATCAATAAAAAGTGATGAAGTGGCTGGGTTTGACCAGCTTTGACTGGACACTTTTTTTCTTCAAAACTGAAAACGAATAGCTATTTCACCATCCTTGTACATTGTACTTTATGCCCATAGTCTTTGAATTTTCCCACCTGTGCTGCAATATGTCAATCAATAAAGTAATCACAGGTTGTTACAACTTCCTGTGATTTTTCTAAAAAATGTCATTTAAATATAAAAATTTCAAATATTAATCCCAAGCTTAAAATAATGAAAATGACAACATATGACTTAGTTTCTAAGGATTATTGTTGAATAACAAAGGTTTAAATGGCCAAGAATGATGGTTAAAATATGAATTTGAGGTGGAATGGACAGTCAAATTTAGATACCAACATCCTCCCAAACCTAAGAATTTGCATGTCCTCATGCAACCAAGTCCTAACCTGTCAAGTGTTGTCTTCTGCTGCTGCCTCTACCTCTGCTGCTTCAAGTAGAGCATTTATCTTCATTTGTGCTTCATGTTCTGTTTTCAGGATTTGATACTTGGTCTTAATTTCTTTCTTCTGTTTGTAAAGTTTGTAGGCCTTTCTACAAATTTGTATTTTATAGGTTGAGAGTTTCTTGACTTTTTTCTTTAGTTTTTCATTCTCTACTTGGAGCTTTTTTCTTTGTATTTTAAGTGCCTCATTTTCTGCTTTTATTACTCTTTCCAATGCTTTTGATTCCTTGAGCTTTTGTTGTAACCTCTCAACCTTTTTCTCCAATCTTCTTTTCTTTTTACTTGAAACCTGTTGTTTCTGTTCCTCTGTTTCTTTGTCTTTGTCTTACAATCCCTGTACATAGTTATATTGTGCTTGTTGTAGGACATCACCCTCCTCTAAAACATTCCTTTGCTAGCCAAACTTTCTTTTCCTGGATTTTCTTGTGTAAGTAGTAAAAATTTTGTCTTGGATGGCTTTTTCAGCATCTTCTCTCACCGTCCTTCTTGTCCTAACACTGTTGGTGGATGGAATGGAATTGCTTTGTTTAAATTCTGAAAAAATTTCCTCTATGGCATCTACATCAATTACTGGTTCTACATGTTGCTGCTCCTGTAAATTATGTTTTCCTTCTTGTGACTCTCTTTGTTCCTCAACAGTGACAAATTCATTAGTGATCAAGAATTTTTCCCATGTTATACCTATCTTTTGTAATTCAGCTTCAATCAGAATTTTTATCAAGCCAAAATGATGTAAACTTGTATCCTTATTCTTCCTTTGCTTCTGCATAGTCTTAGACATTTTTGTCAAGCTTTGTAAAATAAAATAGGGCAGAATTATAGTACAATCTCCTCTCAGATGCATCAACAACTTAATATGATAGAGGAATACAACACAAGATCTACCTTCACAAGTTATAAATTTTTGAATTATATAAACCATCTCATCCCATGGATGGATTAACCAGCTTCTAGGGATCCTTGATTTCCAATCAACTGCTGATAATCTTGACCTAGATATAAGAGGTGCCCATGTTTTCTCCTTAAATTGTTTGGTTTTAAAGTATTTTTCTCATTCTGGGCTTATACCAATTTCTTGAGAAATGGTGTCCTCCGAGACCCTAAATGATAGTTTGCCTACAACTGCCTTCTCCCCATTGAATGAAGAAGCAAATTCTTTTGTTGTTTGCTTGTTATGCCCACTATGTTTTTCTAAAAATGGCAGCCAACATTTTGCCCTAAGTATTTCTACACAGTCTTTATGATATCTAGAAGGGTCAAACTGCAATGGTTCTGCCCGATTTTCCATAAGAGGAAAGGAAAAACTATGTCCTGCTATCCTGTGTTTGAAAGGAATTTACAGTTTGTAAAAAAAAAAAATTCTACCATACTGTAAAAAGAAAATGACTGCAGTCCTTCTTGTTGTAAAACAAAAAAAATTTACCAGAGTTTATGGTAAATCAACTACCTGGGCCCGATTTGTATGCGTAATTCCTGGAGGATGCTGCCAATACAGTCGAAATCTCTCTCAATTTAATTCTGGTAAATGTCGTGCCTTCTTATGCGTATGTTTTCTTTATAAAACCAACATTTAATCCTTCAGGATAGGCATTTTCTATAGGAAATGCGTTTTTCTTCCTTCCAACATTTAATCCTTCAGGAAATGCGTTTTTCTTCCTTCCAGCATTTAATCCTTCAGGAAATGCATTTTTCTTCCTTCCATCATTTAATACTTGAGAAAATGCGTTTTTCTTCCTTCCAGCATTTAATCCTTCAGGAAATGCGTTTTCTATGGCCTGTTTATGTCTTAAATCCCAAGTTTCTCCACGCAGCTTGTCTCAAGGGTTTTTAATGATGTCTCTAGAATCCTGGCAGCGATGAAATGACTTCCACACAGGTGTTTATGATGTTTTCAAAGTCCTGGCAGCGTAAATTACTATGATGGGTATGGAGTCCTGACAACATAAACATCTATGATAGATATGAAGTCCTGGCAGTGTAAGTTTCTATGATGTTTATGGAGTCTTGGCAGCGTAAATGGCTAGAATGGCTTATATTCAAATGATAACCTTTGGTGTCCTATTTTACGGTCTTCAAATTATGATGACTTGTTGATTGGACCGCAAATCTTTTGAGCACTTTCCCTTAGTTATTTTGTGCTTTTTAAAAACGAAATTTATAGGTTGAAAACCATACAAATTCGTAAACCCTTCATGACCTGTGTTGTGGCAATCCTCTGTTTTATGACTTGAGCTTTTTGAAAATTCAATTCTTGAGTATGCAATCAGTTCTTAGTTTGGATAGGTCTGTTGGTATTCATGAATATGGGTTGATTAGATTAAGGAATATATATACAAGGTATTATAATATACAAGGTGAAAATAGGGATATATACAAATAGGGATATGTGTTGCTCAATTCTGATTTGAGTAATGGTTATGGTTATAGGGTGTAGGTAAAAAGGTAGGAATTAGGATAAAAGAATGAATGATATAGGATAGGCTAGGTATTTAGAAACTAAAATCAATAATTATCATATTTCATCATCAAAAATTTGAATTTAATAAAAGAAATTAAATACTTAAAATGACAATTCTTACAACCCTTTAAAATCTCTGTGTTGGAGCTCGCTGTTTGATATGATCTCTGTGTTGAAGCTTGTTGTTTGGCAGAATGTAATGGTGTCCATAAAATGTCTATCTGCTTAAAGTTCCAGTCTTCTCTTTGAATTTCTTGTTGTTGGCCTCTTCTTTGTGATTTCCTTCTTCGTGAATGTAATCTTTCTTGTTGCTAATGTAATTTCCCTTTGAACAGATCCCATTGGAAAAATGTTCTCAAAATAGAACCTTTACCTTAAAATGATGACATGTTTTCTTCTGAACAGGTCTTTTCTGAGAAGTTATGAATGCAGGTCCCTTTCTGAGAATTGAATGATAACAGGTCCCTTCTGAAGAATGAATGATAACAGGTCCCTTCTGAGATTTGAATGATAACAGGTCCCTTGCTGAGAATTGAATGATAAACAGTTCCCTTTTGAAGAATGAATGATAACAGGTCCCTTGCTGAGATTTGAATGATAACAGGTCCCTTGCTGAGAATTGAATGATAACAGGTCCCTTTCTGAGATATGTTCTGATAATATTACTAAAAATGAAGACAAACCTTTTTCTGTTGAAGATAGGAAAATAGGAAAGCATGAACAAGTTCAGGCTTCTTTCTCCCCAACTGATGGTTTGACTTGTCCTCAAGTCATGGTCCTTTGCTCTTATGATTTAACATGACTTTTCCTTTTTGATCCTTGTACTCAAAATTTAAAAAAACTAAGAATTCTTGCAAGCCAATTTCTTGGTTTTCTCACAGGAATTCATGTTTAGACTATGCCTTATCTGGTTTTCATAGCTAAACATTATTATTTTTTTGTTGTTTTTTATGTTTTTTTTATTTTTTATTTTTTATTTTTTTTATTCTGAAATCAAAACAAATTAAGGTTTGGATATTACAACTAATTGTTGTAGCAGCTGTACCTCCTTTTCTTGTGAAACAGTTCTCATAAAATCTTCACTGTTAACAGGCTTATGGTAAATTCGGAGCCTGTGTCCATTGACAAGATATGTCTGTCCTTCTTGGTCTATTGATGTGACTTTGACTGATCCATTCTTGAAGATTTCAAGGATTTCATAAGGCCCCATCCAGTGAGTAGTGAATTTAGCCTTATGATCCTTAAATTTGGAATCGAAGAGAAATGCCCAGTCGCCAATTTGAAATTCCTTCTTCTTAATCATCTTGTCATGCCATTGTCTTCTTTGCTGCTGAATCATTGTTGACCTTTGCACGACCTCTTGTCTCATTTCATCAAGCTTCTTTAACTGAATGATCCTTTCTTGCTGAGCTTCTAAAAGGTCCATCCCTAGGTCTGCTGCCAATTTATATGTGTGTATTTGGAATTCTATTGGCAGCATGACCTCCTTACCATAGACTAGCTAGTAGGGTGAGAACCCTGTTGTATCTTTCCAAGTAATCATGTATGCCCAAAGTGCTTCATTGAGCTTGTCCAGCCAATTTTTCCTATTTGTGGCCACTTTTTTTGTCATGATGCCTTCTAGTGTTTTGTTTGTAGACTCTACTTGGCCGTTGGCATGTGGATGATAAGGTGTGCTTCTTCTATGCTTGATTTGGTACTTCTCTGTTATTTCCTGAACCAGTCTTGATGTGAATTGAGTTCCTTGGTCTGTGAATATCTCCCTAGGCACTCCATATATAACAAAAATTTCTTCAAATAGGAAATTGACCACTGTTTGTTTAGTTGCCCTTACAAGTGCCTTTGCTTCAGCCCATTTAGTGACATAGTCGGTACACACAAGAATGTACTTCTTACCTTTGGACGGTGGATTGATGGGACCGATAAAATCAAGAGCCCATTTTTCAAATGGCTCTAGATGCACTTGCGGCTGGAGTGGCATTTCATCGGAGGTACTTGGTCGTCCCATGCGCTGGCAGCTGTCACAACTTCTTACATACTTCTTTGTGTCTTTAAAAATTGATGGCCAATAATAGCCAAGGCTAAGAATTTTGTGGGTTGTCCTCTTTGCTGCAAAATGGCCACCACAATGTTGATCATGGCAAGAGGTTAGTACATCAATTATTTCGTTCTCTCTAATGCATCTCCTACCAATCATGTCATAACCAGTGTAAAATAAATCGCCATTAATCCATGAGTATCTTGCGCTTTGTTTGATCAGCCTTTTCTTTTCCTTTGAGCTGAATGATGGTGGTACTTTTCCTGTGGACAAGTAGTTAGCTAAATCAGCATACCATGGTGTTGAAACTGAAATTGCAAACAAATGTTCATCAGGAAATGAATCTTCAACTTGGACAGCTTCACCTGGATTTTGAAGTCTAGAAAAGTAGTCTGCTACCTGGTTTTCTTTCCCGGGTCTATCCAGTATGGTGATATTGAATTCCTGCAATAAGAGTAACCACCTGGTGATCCTGCCATTAGTAATAGGTTTGTTCATTAAATATCAAATGGCGGAGTGATCAGTGTGAACTAGGACTTCATATCCGGTTATGTAGTGGCGAAATTTGTTCATTGCATGTATTATTGCGAGCATTTCCTTTTCTGTAACTGTGTAATTAAATTCTACAGGGGTCAAATTTTTGCTGATAAAATAGATGGCATATGTCGAACCATCTTCTTTTTGGCCTAATGAAGCCCCCACTGCAGTGTCAGATGCATCAGTTGAGATATGAAAAGGTAGTGTCCAATTAGGTCCTCTCAAAACTGGAGTAGTGGATAATTTTTCTTTGAGCTTATCAAAAGCAATTTGACAATTACCATTCCAATCAAAAGTTACATCCTTGGCAAGAAGTTTAAACAAAGGCAAAGCTATCTTACTAAAATTTGCAATAAATCGCCTATAATAGCTTGCATAACCAAGAAAACTTCTTGCATCTTTTTGATTTGTTAGAATTGGAAATTCAACAATGATTTGTATTTTGGTTTGATCTACTTCAATTCCTTTTGATGAGATATGATGTCCTAAGACTATTCCTTCATTCACCATAATATAACATTTTTCGTTGCTTAAGGACAAATTTGTTTCTATACATCGTTGTAAAACTTTTTCAAGATTTTGCAAAGAGTGGTCAAAGGAGTCACCATATACTGAAAAATCATCCATATATACCTCAACGCATTCATCGACCAGATCTGCAAAAATAGCTAATACTGCTCTCTGAAATGTTGCTGGAGCATTACATAGGCCAAATGGTAACACATTGTAATCATACGTTCCCCAAGGACAGGTAAATGTCATTTTATCTTGGTCTCCTCAGGCTATGTTGATCTGGTTGTATCCGCTAAAGCCATCTACGAAGGAAAATGACTTTTTCCCAGCTAAAGTATCCAATACTTGGTCAATAAATGGCAATGGGAAATAGTCTTTAAGGGTGGGTTTGTTTAGCTCTCTGTAGTCAACACAAACTCACCATTTACCGTTTTGCTTGGGTACTATAACTAGTGGTGATACCCATTGGCTGTCAGAAATGGGATATATGAATTTTACTTTTAACAACTTTTGCAATTCATCTCTGACAATTTCTTTAAGCATAGGGCTCATTCTCCTTTATGGCTGCCTTAGTGGCTAAATGCTAGATTCCGTATAAATGTGGTGAGTGCAGGTTTCTGGGTGATTTCCTTGCATATCCGTGTAGTCCCAAGCGAATTCTTTTTGGTATTTGTTCAATAAATGAATCAGTTTTTTTTCTTGAGATGTCTCTAGAAATGCCCCAATGTTCAATGTTTTTCCGGGACTGATTTCTATTGTCTTGATTTGTGTATTTATAATGGAATTGATTGGAAAATTTTCATCAAATATTGCTTTCAATGGGTACATCGTACATGTTTCTTGAAAACTTTGTGCCAACATATAATCTGCAGTAATGTATTGTTCATTTCTCAACTCTTCCGAAATATCAGGTTGAGAAATAAACATTTCCACTAAATCTGCATTGTTGTTTTCCTCAATATCATACATTTGGTTTATGCTTATCACAGAGTATATTTCTTCCTAATCATTGTACTTGTCATCAAGCCATAAGTTATGTGTTACAGCTGGGGCTTGTGCTGATGGGTACAAGGTAAGTTGTTTTCGTTCTGTCCCTCTAGAAATGATCATATTACCGGATCTACATCAAACAAATGCATCATCAGTTGCCAACCAGGGTCTGCCAAGTATAATTGGATGTCCTCCTAAGTTTGATTTGGGCTGGAGTACCAAGAAATCGACTGGATACTCCCAAGAATCTAGTGAGACAATTATATCCTCTAGCACTCCTTCAGGAATGACTTTAGAACGATCAGCTAATTCCAAAACAATTGGGGTTGTCTACAATTTTTTTAGTTGCAAAGTTTTCATTGTGTCTAATGTCATAACGTTTATTGCAGCTCCTAAATCTATCAAGGTGTTTGGAATTGAAATTTTATTGATAATGGCTATGACTCTTGGTATGCCTGGATTGACATATTTCTCCATTGAAATAATATTTGACATCAAGCCTGCTAAGTTACCTATGACATGTATTGTTTTTGGGTCAAATATTTTCTTTGCAGGTTTCTTGAGACACAGTTATTTGATTGCTTTGGTATAAATCGGGATATCCCTGATTGCCTTAAGTAATGGCATTTTGATATATACATTCCTCAATTCATCAAGAACATCAAATTGTGGAAATGGGGTGGATGGTCTTGGTTGATGTAATCTTTCTGGAAATGGAGGTGGTTGGAATGTTTTGATTTTTTGGTTTTGTTCCAAATTGTTTTGTATTGGTTCAGTTTGTTTACTACGTTGTTGATTTTCTTCTTCCTCTTTTTGTTTTTCTTGTTGTAACTGCGTTTGAGCAAGGGATGGTTCCTTATGCAATGTCTGACCTGACCTTAGTTCGATGTTTTGCAGTGGTAGAGTTGGTTATGAAGGTCCCTCATCTACACTATAAGTTGGTTTGTCTATTCGGTTGTTTGGGTTAGCTATGGGCTAAGCTGGTAACTGTGTGGGTCGAGATGGTTGGTTGGATGATAGTTGTAGTTGAGGTGAAGTTATTTGTGGGGGAGCAGGTAATGCTTGTTGAGGATTTTGTTGTTGATAAGGTACTGGTTACGGAGGGTATTGTTGTGGGTATGGCTAAGAATATTGTGACTAATAATGTTGGGAATATGGTTGAGCAAATGTTTGTTGATATGGCTGGGATTTTTGTTGAGGAAATTGTTGAGGAAAATAATATCCTCTCCATCCTTATTGTGGGAATGTTTGTTGTTGTTGGTTAGGCCAGTTTTTCCATGGCATAGGAACATTCCAAGAGTTTTGAACATGCATTTTATAATTTGATGCATTTGGATTTTGATACATACCTGGGGGTCTTGGTTGCCATGGTCTTCTAGCTCCCATGAAATACATGTTTTCCATTTCTGCACTAGCTTCCAAATTGTAATTCTGCAAAATTTTCATTTTTGTACAGTCTTTAGTGTCATGGTTGTTTGTACAAAACCCACAAATTTGCACGTTGTCTAAGGGACATTCTTTCAAAGCATGTTTCTTCCTGCATTTGGGACAATATATAGATAATTCTAGTTCTTGTTCATCTTGTCTTTTCTTTGTTTTCAAGGTATCTATTTGGTTTCCCAAAGTACTCATAAGGTCTGTTTTGAAGTCCTCAAATAAGTTGCCTAGTTCAGCTCTAGTTATGTTTCCTGTAGCAGATTTTGTGATTTTTGATGTCATGGCTCTTTTACTTCTTGTCCTACTCCTAGAGTACTTTTGGCATAATTCTGCAATCTCCTCAAAAGGTAAGTTGGAAACATCCCCTTTACCCATGAGATTAAGATCATCTAAATACTCATCCCGAATGCCTTTAAGAAAGATTGTTCGAATAATCTCAATTGACATAGTCCTATGTTTTGACTTTTGTAGATTGTATGAGAATCTTTCTAAGTACTCCTCTAAGGTCTCGTCTTCTTGTTGATTCATTGCAAAGATATCATCTTTAGAATCTTTTGATTGACAATAAGGTTGATACTTTTTCAGAAAGAATTTTCTCATATCATCCCAACTAGTGACTGAATGTTCACCTAATCCCATAAACCACCTAAGTGTTGCTGCTTTTAAGGTAGTAGGAAAGAGGCGAAGTCTATGAGCATCATTAGTATATCCATAGGTTCGGCATACTATGTCAAATTCGAATAAAAGTGAGTCTGGGTCTTCAGATGCCATCCCATAAAAATTTGGTAATACAGATGGTGGTATGTTTTTCATTTTGATTTCCTCATCCATTTTCTCTCCTCTATCTTGAATTGGAAATTTAAATGTGGATTCCTCTGTTTCTAGCGGATTTTGATTTCCTCCAAATAGAGTATCATTGTTTTGTTTTTCTTAATTTTCCTTTCTTCTTCTCCTTTCTTCCATTTGTCTCTCATATTCTCTCAGTTGTTCAGGTGTAGGTCCTCTAGATCCTCCTCCCTCTTTAGCCATCGTAATTTGTGATTTATCTAAGGTTTTTGCCTCTTCTTCTTGTTTTAGTTCTTGAAGAAAAATTTCTTCAGGATTAGGCTGTTGGATTCTTGTGTTACTCCCTTCAGATTTCACTACTATAGAAGTTTCAAGTAGATTTCTTCTCTTTGATTCGTAGGCTATTAGAATTTGTCTTTCAATAAGGGTGAGTCTTTGGCCTGATTTGACTTTTTCTTCAAGTTGTGCTGTTGTAACCTTTCCTGTTGGAGTTGTGTATTCAGTCCTTTCTAATGACTCTGCTCCTAATGGTGGATTAGTTGTTGGGGGGTTTCTTTTAAATCTGCCTTTTTCGTCCCTAAACCTAGACATAAATAAGCATGACTGAAATTTAAATTTAATTCTATGTTTTTGTTGTTTTGTTGATTGATTTTTTTTTTTTTTTAGTCTTTCCAGTTGCACCTCCCTGGCAACGGCGCCAAAATGTTTGGTCCCAACTTACCAAGGCAAGTTAAGCTCTTAATTCTTTTATCAACCTAGGAAAGTACACTTAGAGGTGCTTACCTAAAATATATAGATCTAGAAGGCTCTAAAATTCTAATGGATACCTAATGGACTAAATTAACAGTGCTTTCTACAAAAGATCTTTTATTATCCTTTTTCAATCATTTAAACATCAATCTAAGAGAAACAAATCCTATGGAATTCTAGTTGCAAACTAACAAAAGTAGAGTGTTGATGATTGACTGTAATCCTACATTCTCTTTCAAGAATATTGCTTCAAAGAATTTGTACAATCACAACAGTCCAAAGTAATTTCAATTTAAATCACACAGTGAATAAGATAAGTAGCGTTATAAACCAATATCAGTTAGATCTCTTACAAGAATCATTTACCAAACTGAAAATTGAATTTTAAAACTACATTCTTAAATCACTTCAGAAATAAAACTAGAACTATTCTTCACAATTAAAGCTAACAAACAAATCTGGAAGTTGAATATCAGTAGTATTTAAATATCAATTCCAAGATCAAAATTAGTTGAATCCTCTTACAAGGCTATCTCTTCACAACAAATTCAAGTTCTCTTTAACTGATAATTTTGCTAACATAACTTTAACTCTGAACATGAAATGATTAACTGCTAAATTCGAATTTGCAACTAGTAAGAAAAACAGAGTAAAGATAAAGTGTACCAGCAAAGTGATGAGGGCCCTTCAGCACTCCACAAGCACACTAAGAGATGATTCAGAAGAGTGTAGCTACTAAGTCTTGAGACATAAAATTGCTGAAGAAGTTTGTATTAAGTCTGGAATCAAAGATACACAAGTTGTCTTCTCATTTGTTCATAAAAACCATTCTAAAACATAGTTTTCCCATATGGGTTATTTATCGTGAATCCTCTAACAAAAGAAACTATTGTTTCTCCATCTAATACTAAAAATATTCTATTAATTACATCCCAAGGAGGTCAAATTTAGGTCTGTTCCTCCATTTATGCAAAAATTCTAAAACTGGAAAATATCTTGTGCACAAAAATCAAGAAAAAGTGATGAAGTGGCTGGGTTTGACCAACTTTGACTGGACACTTTTTTTCTTCAAAACTGAAAACGAATAGTTGTTTCACCATCCTTGTACATTGTACTTTATGCCCATAGTCTTCGAATTTTCCCACCTGTGCTGCAATATGTCAATCAATAAAGCAATCACAGGTTGTTACAACTTCCTATGGTTTTTCTGAAAAATGTCATTTAAATATAAAAATTTCAAATATTAATCCCAAGCTTAAAATAACGAAAATGACAACATATGACTTAGTTTCTAAGTATTATTGTTGAATAAAAAAGGTTTAAATGGCCAAGGATGATGGTTAAAAGATGAATTTGAAGTGGAATGGACAGTCAAATTTAGATACCAACACATGATAAAGGAGTTCACCCCTCTTGGGCTACATCTCCTTGGTCCAGCTTCTAATTGCTTGGGCCTCTCTATTATGCTCAAATTACATCAAAAGTGTGTTTTAAATGCTCAAATGCCTTTGAAACCTATCTCAATGGGTTCATAATACTCAAAAATGGCTATCTAGCCTCTTTCTTCATCTAATTTGGATAAGAACTGAAGAAGTTATGACTTCTCCCAGTTCTCCCACTATTCATTCCACAAAATGCTCCAAAATTGGCAGAAACTACAAATTACCCCAAAATCTGCTAGTCGAGCAATAATTTCGCCACACCGCGGGACATATCCTGTCGGCCTTATCGCAGATCACAATCGGCGAGTTTTGGTGGGCGGAATGTCTTATTTACCCAACAAAATCTTGTGATTGTGATGTCGGGGGCCAGCCGGAGTTTTAAACTATGACATATAATGTTATCATGTCTGGGGTCTTTCGCATTCGGGACTTAACTTGCGTCGGGGTTGATTCTTGTTAATTCTACAATTGCGATATACGATCACATCACTAACCTTGTTGGGGCCAAGTCTGATACCTGTTCTCTGATCCCTTTCACCGATTGTGATTGCGATTAGATCACATCGCAACCCAACCTATAGGGGGCTAATTCGAAACACCTTTTTCGCCTACCGCTGCGATATGCGATTTTCGATGGATAATGGTGGGTTGCCACTTGGCGCCTCCATATTCGCTGAAGACTTGCCACATCATCCCAATCCTGCCATGCAGACAAGTCAAACCATAACTTTGACTTGTTCTAACTTCTGCATACGAACTCGGATTTGAGTGTCATTCACACTCTTGGATTCATAATGACAAGCTCTTCAATCTGAAGTTGAGTTTGACAAGATTATGACACTTTGATTTTTGAGCATAATTCTGAGCACCTGATCACTCCTCCCCACTAGAATCCTTTTGGACCCCAAAAGGATCACTTTCAGTTATTAAACAGATGAGGGTACATGTCCTTCATCTTCCCCACTTCAATCCATTTGGCCTTTGATGGATTTGTACCTTTGAGATCCACCCGAAGATAATCAGTATTTCCTCTATTAGTTGTCCTTGTCCTTCTATCAAGTATAGTGTTTTGCTGAAGCATATCAAGGTATTCTGGAGAAAAGTCTTCAATAGATGGAATTTGGACATTCTCTTCTTGGTCTTCAATCAAATTAGATTCATACAATCTCAAATTTTCAACATTAACAATAGAATAGATTTTCATATATGAAGGCAAATCAAGCCTAAAAGCATTATTACCAATCTTTTCCAAAATTTTAAATGGACCATAACGAATTGGTTTCAGCTTTTTACCTTCACCTTGAATCCTTTCCTTGCTAATGTATAGCCAAACTTCATCACCTACTTGAAACTGATGATCCACACGATGCTTATCATGCCTTGCCTTATACTTTCCTTGACTCTTTTCTAGTTGTTCTTGAACTATTTGGTGAATCAACTGAATTTTCTCAATGAATTTATTTTCCCTATCTATCTCACTATGTCCATCTACATCAACATCTTCCTCAAAGAAGAAATCCAAAGGCAATTTAGGTAAATACCCAGGACATGCCTCAAAAGGTGAAGTAAGAGTAGAAGAGTGTTTTTCTCAGTTGTAAGCATGTTGAATATAATGCAATTGTTCATCTCACAACTTAGGATGTTTGCTGCAATATCATCTTAGAAAATGAATTATTGTCCTGTTTACAACTTCAGTTTAACCACCTATTATGGAAGGTTGTACTTTTCTTCAACTTGATGTCCGTCAAGTTCCATAATCTCGACCAAAAATTCCCAATAAATCGAGAATCACGATAACTTACAATAGAAGTAGGCAATCCAAAATGAACCCATACATTTCGAAAGAAAAGTTGAGATGTTTCTTTAGCTGTAATTTGCTTTTTACAAGGCATTAACATGCACATCTTTCTAAACCTATCCACAACTACATACAAATAATCATGACCTTTCCTTGACAAAGGAAGACCTCCTACAAAATCCATAGAAACATTTTCCCATGGTCTTGAAAGCACTGGAAGTGGTGTGTACAATCCTAGTTTCCTATTACTAAGCTTACTGACTGCACATAATGAACAACCTCTTACAAAATGTGACACACTTTCGAGCATACGAGGCCAACAAAAATACCTTTGAAGATTTGCCACTGTTTTACTTACACCGAAATGCCTAGCAATAAGAGGAGTGTGCACTTCCCTTGTGACATTTACTCTCTCTCCCCGTGGAACAAAAAGTTTTCATAAATGATACAACAGATTATCATGTACATGGTAGTCTAATTCATCAACTTGGTGCCCTTGACTCAAGTTTAAATATACCTCTTGAAAGTTAGCATCATTTGCATATTGTTCAACATAACTTTCAAGCAAAACATTATTCTTGAGTAAAATGGCTACATTTACAACCGGTCTAGAAAGCATATCAACAACTCTATTATAAATCCCTTTCTTGTACCTGATTACAAAGTGGAATTGCTATAAAAATCCCATCCAACGAAAGTGCCTTAACTGCTACAATTTGGTTTGAGATTGTAGATATTGCAGAGGTTGATGATTGGTGTGAATAATGGTTTATTTTCCCATCAAATAAGTCTTCCATTTCTTCACACTTTGTACCAATGCGTAAAGCTCTTTATCATACATAGGATAATTAATAACAACACCATTAAAAATCTCAGAATGAAATGAAATGGGCTTACCATGCGGTAAAAGAACTACACCCATGGTGTAGTCACTTGCATCTGTTTGTATTTCAAAGGGTTGTTTCAAATTCGGCAATGCCAAAACTGGGGTTGAACTTATCTTTTTTTCAAAGCATCAAATGCTTTTTGTTTTTTTCCTCCCCACTAGAAAAAAAATAAAAAATCACGCTGGTCAACGCATGTAGTGGAGCTACTATGAAGGATAAATTAGAAATGAGCTTCCTCCAATACTGCGCTGCTCCTAGAAAACTCCTTACTTCTGTAACTGATTTGAGTGTTGACTAATTCACAATGACCTAAACTTTAGAGGGATCAATCTTCAGCTCACATCCTCCAACTATGTGGCCCAAATACACTAAGGAAGTTTTCCCGAATTCACATTTATACATCTTTAGAAATAAATGTTCCTTTCTCATGATATCCAAAACTTTCCTAACATGCTTGACATGCTCTTCTCGTGATTTGCTGAATATCAAAATATCATCTAAACAGACAATTACAAACTCATCAAGAAATGATCTTAAAACATCATTCATAACTCTCATGAATGTAGTTGGAGCATTACAAAGACCGAAAGGCATAACCAACTACTCAAATAATCAATGTTTGGTTTTAAAAGCAGTCTTCCATATGTCCTCCTCAACTATTCTTACTTGATGATATCCACTTCTCAAGTCTAATTTAGTAAAGTACTTTGCATTTTTCAACTGATCTAGCAAATCATAGATTCTAGGCAGTGGGTATCGATTCTTTATTGTGTGTTGAAAATAGCAACAAGAAATGCTAAAAATAGCATTACTATAGATAGCATTTTAGGATATTCCAATTTTAATTTGTCCTTAAATTAAAGTTGAGAATTAAAATTCTAATTTAGTCTCACCAACTGTTTTGAAAATAATTAATTAATTCATTAAGGATTAGTTTGTTGGAGAAATGCAAACATTAAGTCTTTGTGAAGTCATGCAACAGTTATCCCTTTGATTGAGGAAGTTATCCCTTAATTAAGGAGATAAGGATGAGTTGTATTTGAGTTGTAATTAGTTAGCTTAGTTAACTGAGTTAAGTGTAGTTAGATTAGTTACAAATAGTTTGTGGAACTGATTGTAATTTCAGTCAATTAATGCATGCATGCATGCAACTAGTGTACTCCAGATAACTGAAGATTCTCTCATAAATAACTCATGCATGTCAATTCAGACAAAGGCCCAGTTGAGATTAAAGACAGGGACATTGTACTATCATTTGGAGGAATTTTCCTATAAACGAAACTCATCCATGTAGAAGGAATAAGGTTCCTTGATGATTGCGCAGTTCTGACAGTGTGTTAGAGTAGTGTGTGAGAGCAGTGTTCCACTAGGTGAAGGAGAATCATCCCAGAGGAACTGCGTAGGGAAATATGAGGCTTGGAGGGTAGAGGAGAAGGCTTGTGAGAAGCTCTGTTTGCCTGTGAGCATCTAGGAGGATTGTACTGAGAGCTGGCTAGCTATGAGAGCTAAGGCTTTGTATTATTCTGATTTATTTCCACCTTGTATGATAATATAGATAGTGGGGTTTTTAGCTGAGGCTTTCCCCTGAGTATTTTCTGTGTTTCATGTGTGATTGATTCTTCTTCTCTGTTATATGTGTTCTATTTGATCTTGCTCAAATCGATTAAGCTTCCGCAAAGTTTGATAGTAGAAGTAGATTAACTATTTTGCTTTAGTACATTTGATCTGGATGATCCATCGATCCAAATGCACAAGTGTTCGAAGTCTCATCATCGGTGTTCATAAGTGTCGTTCAGTGTCATCGTCACTTCAGCTCAGTGTCGAAAGATCGACAATGTTGGTTTATGATCAGGTTCAGGTAATGTTATGGTTACATGATGTTCAGTTGATGTGGTGTTGTACTTGGCGAATCTTTTTTCTGAGTTTTGGGAGAATTGGGAGTCGAATTTGGAAACTATAAGCGATGTTGGAAAGCTGGTTCAGAGAGCTATCTGATGACAGTGACCAGAAGTGTCTGTCATCACATTCAATCTGGTCTTTTCAATGTGTAATCCACTTCTTCTTTCTCATTCCTAATAAAATGGTCGCCCATCTTGAAAGTGGACCCAGAGATGTAGTCCATCAGGGTTAAACTCCGTAATCAATATCGTTGTCTGGGATATCTGTTTTTTCACTGTTTACGCTTCTGTTTTGCATCTTTCTTATGGTTTATCAGCTGTCGTAAAGTGTTATGCTCCAGTAGTTTTCCTTGTTTTCTATGCTTTCGGTTATCATTCAAACTCACTAATGGCTAATCAATTCTACATCAGTTTTAGTATATTATCATATCAGATCATATAATTCGGTATTAGAGCAGGTTTTCTTTTGTAGAGTTTCCATTGAATGTTAACCAAGTCTAAGTCACAACGAGGAGAAGGAATCCTTGAGCAGATCGATCCATAGATTGGAAAGCAACAAGTCGTTCGAAAATTGACCATGTCAGGACCTGATGCAGGAGAAAACACTGAGACTAAGATGAGTGAGGAACAATTTCAGCAGGCATTCTTAACTATGCAGCAGATGTTGGGAGAATTTTACGAAGACAAGAAGGCGTGAGATGCAGCATCCTCTTCGAAGGCATCAAAGAAGGACAAAGGTAAAGGGAAGGATGATAAACCTCCATCATCTCCATCATCCTCTTCTTCTTCTTCTTCTCCCACTGCAACATTTGAAAAAGAAAAGAAACCTAAGAAATCATCTCTTTTGAAACATGATGTTAAATTTGAGTTACTTGTTTATGATGGTGAAATGAATCCTGAAAAGTTAGATAATTGGATAAAGCAGTTAGAAGTGTATTGTTGCATTAGGAACATTTCTAAAAACAAAACTAAAATTCAATTAGATACACTTAGAATGGGGGGAACAAATTTAATCTGGTGGGAAATCAAAACATAGTTAGATGTAAAGCAAACAGGAAAAGTTATCTCTTCATGGTCTAAGTTTTTGAAAGCTCTTAGGAACAGTTCTATCCTTTAGTATACATGCAGCAAACTATTATTGATAGGTGGCATCTAAGGCAAGGTAAAGGGTAGAGTGTTCAAGAGTTTACTCGGGAGTTCAGGAAGAAAGCATTGGCGCTTGGTATTTCATTGGATACATGTGAAACTTTGTTAAAATACATTGGCAGTTTACATTCATATTTGCAGCATACTTTATTAATGTTTAATCCTGATGATTTTAACGAGGTGTGTGTTCAGGCCATACATATTGAATGAGGTGGCAGACCATTTAAATATTCATCTTAGTCATCCAAAGAGATGGAAAACAGAGAATCCAGTGACAGTAAGGGGAAGAACATTTTAAAGAGAAAGAAATGAGCTATCATTCGGAAGGAAAGACCTATCTATTCTCATTGCCAGAGAATCGGTCATGATGAATTGAAGCACTGGAAACTCCATCCAGAACTTAAGCCCAAAAAGTTCCTTAAGGCAAAGGATGAAAAGAAGGCTAATGCAGCAATCCAGCAAGACCTTGGTTCAGATTCAGGTGATGAACGGAAAATAACCGCCATGGTTATGACAGGTAAAACTTCTGATATTGGTTCAAGTTCAAAATCTAATGTATCTTCTTCAAACATAAATCCTCCACATGAGGATAAACAAGTTGAACTCTTCCACATAAGGATAATTGCTAAGCATGCAAATATTGACACAATGTTTAACAGTGGGTCACAAGCAAATTTAATATCTGAACATATAGTTAATCAATTGGGATTGGAAATATGGAATCATCCAAGACCATACCCATTAGGTTGGATTAATAAATCAACTCAGATACATGTCACAAAGCAGTGTCGATTAAAATTTGCAATTACATCTAAGGACATTGATGAAGTGGAATTAGATGTGGTCCCAGTAGACATTTTTGGAGTTGTCTTAGGGATTCCTTATCTTTATGATAGAGATGCAGTCTTTTACAGAAGAGAACATAAATATCACCTAAAGAAAGAAGAGGTTGAATTTATTGTTAGGGCACATAAATTCAAATCAAACTTGGATTTAATTGTTTCAAATCAAGTTAAGTAGTTTATAGGTTCAAGTAAATATGTACTCATGGTTATTAAGGAACAGCATAAGGTTGATTGTTCAAGATGCGAGATTCAGTTTATAGATCAATTGGTTAAGGTGGTTAATTCTTTTCCAAGAAGTCTTATTCATGAACAAGATAAGCAACATGAGATATATTTAATGTCCTATGAAAATCTTCTTAAAGACAGAATGAAACCCAATTCATTCATTCAACTGAATTATAGAATCTATCATCATCAGCAGTGTATTGCAGGGAATGGTACATGTGATTCTAATTAGAGGCTTGTTTCAGATGGTATGTTTATTTTCAATTTCAGGGGTGCAGGTCAGTATTGGGGAAAGTCAGTGTCGCATTTCTTTAGTATTGCATCATCATTTCATGCTTTTAGGGGTGATTATTTTTGGGAAAAGTATCTATTCAGAACGCCCCTATCCCACTCTAAGGTGTGATAGTGCCTTAGCAACAAACAAGGAAAACTATTTTCGTATTCTTCTTTATGAAATGTAAACGAAGAGGAAGGATGTAACTAACCTGTGTCTTTCGCTAGTTTGTTGATCCAATCGCTCTCCTCTTTGTTTTCTTCCTGCTGCATGCTCCCTTACTGGCCCAACTTCACCAAGTTCTTGCAAGATCACAGAAGAGGAAACTACACAAAAGACATAGATTTACATTCATAAATAGCTTAGGATCAGATTAAGCTAAACATGCAAATATAACAAAACATCATTGATATACAAGCATATGGGAGAAACTCAAATAGTTTTATTGATATGATAAGAAAGTCCAAGAGGAGATACAACCAAGTGATTCCCGATCCAGCATCTACCTCCCAGCAAAGGAATCCCTTCCTCTCCTCCAACAAAGCATAAATCACCCAATGCACTAATCTCAATCTCAAACCAACAGCAATTCTCTGCAAAGTACAAAATTCTAGCCTCTGGATCTATGGGATGAGGGATCCATATATAGATGTAAGCAGAGAGGATGAGTCAGCTTATGTTTTGACTTGTGGCTTCTCTCTGTCAGTTCTTGCTTCCACTTGGAGACTGAGAGCCTCTTACTCATCACTGGTCGAATTCAGTGAGGCAAGTGTCATTGGAGAAGATTCTGGAAGCTTCCATTGTCTTTCCACCTCGTTGAATGAGCTTGCCATTTGTCATTTCCCACTCAACGCACCCTGGTAGTGCATTCACCTGCGTTGCAACGCACCTAGCCAGTGTATTTGGGTGCTTTGCAACGCAGGCAGCTAGTGGAGCCTCTGAATTGATCCTGATTTGACTAGTTTTGAGCAGTTTTTGGTGGAGAACTTCTGGGAGAAGCTGTCATTGGTTGACCTTGTTCCTTTAGGGGCAGGAACAACACTTTTAGGGACTTTGGATCCCTTGGATTATGGACATTTCATGCTCAATGATGTAAGGCACAAAAATGTTTATAACAGTTGCCCCCTAAATTATGAGGTCGTTTATCGGGTGAAATGCTTTATTAGGAGGATCCGAAGTTCTTTCAAAGCTGGGAGGAGACCTGTAATAAGATACAATACAATACATTATTTTCATACTGTTTTCATGATCTAGCTGAGGCGGGCATTCCCATGCTCAGCTTTATAAATTCATTTTTATGTACATAGGACAGACAATCGTCTGATGGTAGACTGATGATCTTGATGAAATCATCATCCTTTTGGTAGGATGATTATCTGTGCTGCAATGTTATACATGTCAATGTCTTTATTTTTCCTGAATATATAACGCAACCCGGATGGATGAAACTAGATCCGGGGTCTTCAATCTCGTCTGATCTTCACTCTAAGTACAAGTCGATCCATGTGAGAAATTTTTTGAAGTCGAACATGGAAAGACATCGCTTGATTACTAGTCAATGATGTAAACTGTTAACAAGCGCGAGAGGAATCACCGATAATGATAATGACCCTCAAGGTACTGCAGTACAATTCACGTGGTGTGAATAAAGGACTTGGCGTCGAACACCACGCAAAATCTTTCGGTCGAAGGTCATTGATGTATACCTGTCGTCGGAAGTGAGAAACTTGCCATTGAGGCATGCAAGCTTCAAAGTACTGAAGGGGGTGTTCCTAGATCAACTTCTTGGATAATGAGCTGATGTCGACAAGAAGCAATCCGTCAAAGGAGGGCCTTGATGTATCCCACATCAATGACATGGAACGGAGCAAATGATTTTGATGGAGGTGAAAACGATCTGATGATATATGATTCAGGGTGGCGGTCATCAAAGAATGAAGTATAATGTATGGTAGTGGATGGGACACGGTTGACTTCTCTGGATGACTTCTCTTGAACATATCGGCGACACTTGTATGATGGATTGGTAGCATTTACCCCAAAGGTGGATGGTATGGCGAAACCATGGTGATGTGACCGGTGAATGAAACAACCCAACCCGACTCAGGCACGGAGTGGAAGTGTCATGTTCAAGAGCGACTTGCTACCAATAAAGGTTCTTTGAGTTTCTTCCCAATTTTTCCCCAGTCATTGCTGACCAGTACCTCTTTATTTTTGTCAAGCTTGAGGAGGATAACATATGCTTGTTCTATAATTTGCCCTTCAGGCAAACCCATCGCTATGTTTTAACGAGCCTAGCGATAGTGAAACTCGTTCTCGTCTAAAGACAAGTTTGTCGCTATTGATGTTTTTTAACGAGTCTAACGACAAAGATAACTCGGTCCTTTTCATCTTTAGAGAGTCTGAAAAGGTACGTAAAGATAACTCCGGAAGTCCTTTTTCGTCATCTAATCCCTTAAGTCCGAAAAAGTATAAAACAATACAGAAGGGATGAATTTTCGATAGTTTTAACGAGCCGAACAATACAAGCGCTCGATCTTTTTGTGCAATAATCCCTCAGGTCCAAAAAGATTAAAATCTAGAGGAGGGATAGCACTTCCGGTCGCTTTAACGAGCTGGAAGGCCAAAACTCAGCAATCTTTTCATATTTTATGAGTCAGATGAAAAGAGCTTAAAGAAGACTCGTCTTTTGAGGAACGCGTGATAAGACGGGTAGCAGCTGATTCCAGGTAAGGGTTGGAATTTTCCAAGCACGGCAGTGTCACAAGGATGGCTAGTGAAATCACTCTTCGCAGCTATTCCTCAAAATGGGTAAACAATCAAATGGAGGTGAATGATCGGCCAATGGAAAAGTGGAGGTGACGGTGCAAACACGACCAAGGCTTTAATGGCTGATAATGTTACATTTACAGTGGTTATTTACCGGAGGGTAGTTCATTTTTTAACGAGCTTAAACGCGGATTGAAACACTTGCTCGGTCTTATGTTTATTTTTTAACGAGCATGAACTATGTGCTAAAACTGCTCGATGCTCCCAGTCATATGATAAGAAATGTCTCGAAGATGCCATTTTTTATGGAGCTTGCACCTTACAAAGC
The DNA here is from genome assembly GCA_031772625.1 of Pinus tabuliformis. Classification (NCBI taxonomy): domain Eukaryota; kingdom Viridiplantae; phylum Streptophyta; class Pinopsida; order Pinales; family Pinaceae; genus Pinus; species Pinus tabuliformis. The sequence goes on along the minus strand of CM062815.1, from coordinate 296,132,785 downwards.
TTTGCCCCGGAATCCTTTCTTTATGCAAGTTCGGAAACGACTAATCTTACGAGTCTAAAGGGTTATAGGTCCTAAAAATTTAAAAAATAAATAGCCGCCCCTTGCTTGCATTCCAAAAGGTTTGCATGCCCCCAGGTATAAAACAGAGTTTCGAGGTCTCCCTCTATTCGAGCTGACAAAATTTTCATTTTATCAGGAAGGGCCACCCTTTATTCGAGCTGACAAAACATTTGTTTTATCAGGAAGGGTACTACCTCTTACAGGTTACCCAAAGATTGTCCTATTTGCGGTGTAAACAAAACACTTCCTCGGCAATGTCCACCGAAATAGACAAAGGTGAATGACGACGCCCGCCGATTCACATAACTTTGACAAAAGAATCTTATTCTAGAATAACCCCTATCTCAATCATGGATGGGGTATAGACTAGTCATATTCTCCCACGGAAACCTACCCTATACCCAAAGTTTTCCTGCCGAAGCAGACCAGGATACATGCCCCCTGGGTTCCAGTCATATCCCTCCGAATTACTCGCGCTCATTGGGAGGACAGACCGTAGGTTGAGACATTTCTTGCATGAAGAGACCATTTAGGGATGGTATATGACTATTTGCGATGCATGATCCGGGAAATGAAAGTTGGTCCACGAGCTTGACCACTCTTCCTTCGTGCGGAAAACACATTACTCTAAAGAGTGAGGAGACGATGGTTGTCATGCAATATATATAGTCTCGTCCAAGGAGTAGGTTATAATCCAAGGGTCCTTGAACGACCATCACGTTCATTTGAATGGTCTTCCCTTTCAATGTTATGGGCACATTGGGGAGGATCCCTAAAGGTCGACTGGTTCCTTTATCGAAGCCTGTCAGATTTCTCATCTCAGGCAAAAGCGATGGTGAACCAAGCGCTTTCCAAGCAATAGAGGAAAGGATACTCACAGATGCCCCTTCATCTATGATGGTGCTAGCCATGACCATTCTGTATATTTGGACGATAATTCTGAATGGTATGCTTGCTGGAAAACGGGGTCTGCCTAGTTGGTTCCAGTCGAAGGATACAACTAGGTTGCTTGGAGGTGGGACCGAGTAGACGGCCAGGTATTGCTCTGACGAACTTCCTTCCTGCGATAAAGGAATGGGTGGATTGCCCCCGTGTTCGTCGGAGTTTGTGTTGATGAAGAGAATTTGGACGGTGTCATCCTTATTCTCTTCAGTGACTGTATCATTCAAAGATAAAACCTCTGAAGGCAATATCGGGTCAACTGCCGCCTCGACCTTTTGACTTTCGTCTAGTATGGATTCAGATGGTTCATCCTCAATGATAGATGCTTCAGCTGACCACCTGAGCGGGCCAGCTGGATTCTCAACTAACGAAGGACTCGGCAAGAGTTTATTATATCCAGGAGGAAGTCGTAACGGTGAAACCGGACGATCATCCAAAACTCTTTTAGCTTCATCTAAGAAGGGACAACGGTGGAGGGCATGATCGCCTTCGCACAGTCTATAGGGAAATCTAGCTTTCCCTTTTTGTCCTGGGGCTTCACTTTCGCTAGTTGACGGTGTGCTTTCAACATGGCCATCAGAGGTTGACGACACCGGATTGTGCAAACGGGGAGACCAGTCCCTTAGTATCTGAGGGATGCAAGGACAATCTCTGTGAAAGTGGTCTCCCTTGCAGATGACACATGGCGATTTAGGCCTGGTCAGTGTTGTGTGTGGATTTTCATTAGACGACACTTGTTTTCCCTTATTTTCCTTTGGCTCCTTCTTCTTTTTCTCTTTCTTCTTCTTTTCCTTCTTCTCCTTAGGAACTTGGTTTTTAGCTTTACCAGTCCCGTCACGCGAAGAGGAAGGAAGAGAAGAAGAATTAGAGGAAGTAGAAGGTTGGTGGGAAATTCTGGACTCGTCTAACTGCTGATTCGACTGTTCAGGAATAGTGGTGTTCTGAACGACATTGGTTGAGAAGAGCCAGACCGGCAAGCCAATTGTCAGTCCTGGAAGCGACAATGTGGCCATATGGGGCGCACCAACATCTCCCCAAGAGGAGAAGGGACTAGGATTTCCACCAAGGGGAATTCCTTGGTTGGTAGGCTCCATTTTCTCAACCTAAAGATCAACGCAGGAAAAAGGGTATGAATATTCCGTTTAAAATAAATTTTAACGACGCTTGGACACAACTTGCTTTTTCAATTTTAAAGAGTCGAGAAAAAGCAAAAGATGACTCTAGTCGCCTTCGATGTTTTAACGATGCCGAAGTGACAAATGCTCGGATGGACTTTTTCCGTTATAGAGTCTGAAAAAGGCCAAAAGGAACTGCTCTGGAGATCTAGGTAGAGGGTGTGCCAAACCAATCGCAAAACTGCAGAATACTTTTAGGGTACGGGCGGTCAATCTTCCCGAATGTTGTGTTCAGTGCATTGCGATCAGTAGGGCAGTCGACACGGCTTCCTATGGATAAAGGTTTTATGCCTATAGGGGTCTCCCAATATATACTCGACGGTACGTGGGAGCACAATCCGTACTGGCACTTATTGTCTCTCAGGAGGAATCACCCATCCATCAGTGAGGCCAACAGTTACCAGGTTTTACGACGTCGGAACACGTCTCTAGCCTAGACCTCTATGTTGTGCGTTAAGTTACAAAGCGTTGTTAAGTTCATTCAATTTATTTTAAGTTGATCTTTCTTAGAAGTTTGCCTTTTTGGATCACCACGAGATGTAGATACAATTCCTGAATGCAGTCTAAAGATGATAAGCAAGATTTTATCTCTTTTCAACAATGAAAATCCTAGCTACAAGGGGAAAAGAAAGACACAATCTTTTCTCAAAGAGCCTAGAGCACACTGTAAATGCACTTTTCCTAAATCAATCCATACAAACTGTCAAAATGCAAATGCACTTGTGCATGTATTTGTTTTCACTTTCTTAATATTGATGCCTAAAAAGAAAGTTGTTGTACAAATTTGAATTCGATTTCAAGTGAAAAAACACAAACAAGCTTCTTTCGAAATCAACAAAGTAGAGACGATTACGACACTTTATGATTTTGAAATAAACACTTGTTTCGACACTAGAAATTCACAAATTCAAACCAAAAGACAAAAGTAAAAGCGTGATCAACTGTCAACAGCAAACAAACTTACTCCTAAGATCAAAACGACACTTACGACAGGTCTGGATCTAAGGGTGACAGTATGACTAGTTTACTTTTGTAATGGGAAACTGCAAATGATGTAACAAATACACAAAAACAAATACAGTTTCTTTTATACAACTGAGGCGGAATTAAGGCAAAGAAAAGGGGTTTTCAGATAGGTACACACACTGATAACAGGCTACAAAAATCAGAGATAAAACTGAACAAAATGAAGCAAAGAACCACAGTTGCACAGGGCAAAGGCTGATCAACGCACCTGTTGCACAGAGAAACTAAATTGCAGCGCAGGTAGCCCTCTTGGGACCTGCATTGAAATGCAGAACCTCTTCACAGAGCCTGCGCTGAAGCAGAAACGAGAATTGTCTCTGGGTTCTGGGTCACGGTTTACAGTTTAATCTACGGTTTTTGGCCGGATAAAAGCTATCAATAAGGTACAATCAGAGGGATGATTTAAAGGAGGACTAAGAGCTATCACAAAGGGTCATTAGAGCATTTTTGGATCAGCTGTTCAGATCATAAACAGGCCCAGTGAATGGACTAGAGTAGCAGATCTCTACTTTGCATTTGTAAATGGCAAATGCAGTTCGATTCGCCACTCCTAAATTTATGAGAAGAACAACAATAGAAACACAAATAAACTAACTAGATACGATCCCCAGCAGAGTCGCCAATTTGTTGTTGGGAAAAGTATCTATTCAGAACGCCCCTATCCCACTCTAAGGTGTGATAGTGCCTTAGCAACAAACAAGGAAAACTATTTTCGTATTCTTCTTTATGAAATGTAAACGAAGAGGAAGGATGTAACTAACCTGTGTCTTTCGCTAGTTTGTTGATCCAATCGCTCTCCTCTTTGTTTGCTTCCTACTGCCTGCTCCCTTACTGGCCCAGCTTCACCAAGTTCTTGCAAGATCACAGAAGAGGAAACTACACAAAAGACATAGATTTACATTCATAAATAGCTTAGGATCAGATTAAGCTAAACATGCAAATATAACAAAACATCATTGATATACAAGCATATAGGAGAAACTCAAATAGTTTTATTGATATGATAAGAAAGTCCAAAAGGAGATACAACCAAGTGAGTCCCGATCCAGCATCTACCTCCCAGCAAAGGAATCCCTTCCTCTCCTCCAACAAAGCATAAATCACCCAATGCACTAATCTCAATCTCAAACCAACAGCAATTCTCTGCAAAGTACAAAATTCCAGCCTCTGGATCTCTGGGATGAGGGATCCATATATAGATGTAAGCAGAGAGGATGAGTCAGCTTATGTTTTGACTTGTGGCTTCTCTCTGTCAGTTCTTGCTTCCACTTGGAGACTGAGAGCCTCTTACTCATCACTGGTCGAATTCAGTGAGGCAAGTGTCATTGGAGAAGATTCTGGAAGCTTCCATTGTCTTTCCACCTCGTTGAATGAGCTTGCCATTTGTCATTTCCCGCTCAACGCACCCTGGTAGTGCATTCACCTGCATTGCAACGCACCTAGCCAGTGTATTTGGGTGATTTGCAACGCAGGCAGCTAGTGGAGCCTCTAAATTGATCCTGATTTGACTAGTTTTGAGCAGTTTTTGGTGGAGAACTTCTGGGAGAAGCTGTCATTGGTTGACCTTGTTCCTTTAGGGGCAGGAACAACACTTTTAGGGAAATTGGATCCCTTGGATTATGGACATTTCATGCTCAATGCGGTAAGGCACAAAAATGTCTATAACAGTAATGAAGCCTCTCTTCAAGTGGAGAGGAAGTCTATAAGTTTTCATGACAAAGCATTTTCGAAAGCAAATATAAAGTTTCCTTACCAAGATTTGAAAACTAATGCATTAACTGAAAGTGTAAGTCAATGGAAATATCAGTTAATGGACATAGTGATTCAAGTAAATCAACAATTACTTAGATACTTTCATAATAAAACTAAGTTGCAGCAGTCTTTTTCACCACGGCTAGAAGAGTTATGGGTAGCAAATTCACTTAGTAATCAGTCAACAGGAAAGTAAATCAAGTCAAGTAATTGATATGAAGTCAAAATCAAAGGAGTCTTTGAATATTTCAGTTATTCTGGAAAGTAGATTGTTAATACCTATCAGATACATTGAACAAAGTTCTACAAACACTGTTTTCAAAGATGTTTCTGAATCACTAACTCATAATTCTTCGTGGAAAGAATCCAATTGCCATGTTGATAATAGGTTGTTTACCCATCGTCACAAGTTGGCCATACTGCGGATGGAAGAAACAGGTCACCGAATCAAAATGTATCAAGGTCAGCATCATCAGGGTCATCATCTGCAGGTGATTGATCAAATGCATTGGTACATCGTCAAGTCAATGTGGAAAGAGAGGGAACTCTACCCTCATCGACTATTTCATTAGTCAAACTTTTGTGGTGCAAAAGATTTCAAGTGGAGAGGAATGATCTGGAGGATCCATCGATCCAAATGCATAAGTATTTGAAGTGTCATCATCAGTGTTCATAAGTGTCATTCAGTGTCATCGTCACTTCTGTTCAGTGTCGACAGATCGACAGTATTGGTTTATGATCAGGTTTAGGTAATGTTATGGTTCCATGATGTTCAATTGATGTGGTGTTGTACTTGGCTGTCGACTTATGTCATCGACAGTTCCGCCAGGGTTTGGTCGATGACATGTGTTTTTTCATTTGACTTTGCAGGATTTATGGTTGATATAGTTGATTGTGTAAAGGGGTTCGAGTTAAAGTACCTGGTCGACGACACAGTCTTGTTGTCGTTACCACCAGCGTCAGTTTCAAAGGTATGATGGTCATCGTTGTGCAATGTTGACGAATTTTGCATGGAGACCACAAGGATGTACCAGGGTTGATCGTCCAGTAAAGGCTTCAATTTTGTCGATGTCGTTGTGCAGAGCCAACATGGGCCTTTGAACAATTAAATGAAACCTAAAACCTAAGCCTAGACCTAAACCGTAACTCCTAGCTATCTTATTCATCTTTGTTACCCTAAGAATTCTATGTAGTTAACCTATTTCTAAACCATGTTAAAATCCTATTCTACACATCAAAATCCTAAACCTATGTTAAATACATTCATCCTATGTGTTCAGTAAATTTAGTGTCCTAAATTGCTACATAAATCATCAATCTGGGTATCGTAAACTAATGAAGTGTAGTGCACTATATGTGCTAGATGACCCTTTCTTACCTCACTATTTTTGAGTTTATGTTTGTTTTGGGGTTTTGCTCTTTTGATTCCTAATTTTCTGCAATATAATCAAAATTTTAATCTACTGCTGCTAAGAACCTAGAGAAATGAAATGGAAGCTAAAAGTGCTTTTAGGCCAAATTTGGAAGTAAAGTTTGTAAACAAGAAAATGAAAATAGAGCTTCTCTTCTTGCTATTATGATTGTTTCCAAAATATGAACTGAAATGACTTTAAAACTACTATCTACTCAATTACAAAACCAAAGCTTAAATGAGAAAATGAGATTGTAGCTATCTATGATAAACCAAAAATGAAATACTGGAAATAAGATTACTTCTACTGTCTAATCTACTTGCAAAATTAAAGCTTAATGAACAACTGAAGATGGAACTGCAACTAAACTAAGTGAAGAACTAAAAATGAAATTGCAATTATTCTATTATGAAAGCAAGGCTAAATGAAGTATTGTTGTCACTCTGCTACATAACTTAGGGAGAACTACCTCCTTATGATAGCAATCCTGAGAGATTACATTCTTCATCATTCTAAGAACAGTAAACATGAAAATGCAAAGAAAGTCTCATTCATAAATAAAACATTTCACCACTTAGTTTTAGGATTAACCTTCAACTGAAAGGGTTCTTGGAAATATCTATTTATATCATGAGTTACTAAACTGATAAGAAAATGGCATTGAACTACTTAACTCAAAACCTGATGAACAGAAATGAAAGACTCATTCATAAATACAACGTTTCACCATTTAGTTTGAGGATTAACCATCAACGAAAGGCTTTTGGAAACATTCATTTATATCAAGAGTGACTACACTAATAAGAAATTGGCATTGAACAGCTTAACTCAAAAACTAATGAACAGTAATTGTAATGAAAGACTCATTCGTAAATACAACATTTCACCATTTAGTTTGAGGATTAACCATCAATGGAAGGCTTTTGGAAACATTCATTTATATCATGAGTGACTACACTAATAAGAAATTGGCATTGAACAGCGTAATTTAAAATCTAGAAACTAAGCAACAGCAGATGAAATAAATCAAGTTATGCTACTGACATCAACTTAAAACTGCAGTTAAGAGACTAGAGAGCAATGAAAACCAAAGGGATATTATTTGTTGGAATGCAACTACTCTGAGTTAGTGAAAACGAATGACACAAGCTGCAATATACAGAGATAGAAAACGATTATGAACATGATGAAAAACACACAGTGAAATTACAACTAAACTTAAGAAAAAGACAAACAGAAATAAAAACATGTACCCTTGACCACGCAGGGGCCCTCTGCATGGTCTCGAATTATCTACGCAAAATCAACACTTCGCAAGCGCTTTAGGCATCCATTGAAAACTGAGTTTTTATATTAAAAACAGAGCACTGGTTTCTTCAAGATACAAGCAGAAATCTGAACTATTACATCAGAAAAAACATGAACTTATTCTGCGTTCTAAACGCTGGTATTTATAGGAAAAAATATACAATTGTTTGAAGAGAGAAATTAGCTGTAGAAAAACACGTAGATAGGTAATGTATCCAGAATTTTGGTCTTCAGTTGCCTTGAGACTTAAATCTTCTAATAGTGGTTGTTGGATTATGTTTATGCAGGTGGCAGATGAGGTCCTTGGTTTCAGGAGACTGCCTCGGATCCATTACTGAGAATCGTGTGAAAACAGAGTTCTAATTGCCGTAGGTTTCTTCAGTTGACCTCCCTTTAACCAAAGTCTTCTTCATTGATCTTGGCCAAATTGATAAGATACCGTCCATGCTCTAACATTTTCCAAGCTACCCATGTGATCCTTTTCCTCTCTTGACACCTGTAACCTACAAAAGTGTGGAGATGGCTGCGGAATGTGGTTGCGTTCCGTAGCTAAAAAACAAAAACCTATTTAAATAAAAAATATAACAATATAACTTGTAAATCATTGAAATATACTCCTTGAAGCAATGTGTAAAGGCTTTTGATAATTAAGGATGCATTTTTCATGGAAAATCAAAGGAAGAAGGATGAGAAAGTTGCTTAAGAGAGAGGCAGTTTTGGAACTCAACATAACCCCACTGTGAGACTATTACATGTCCCCATGCAATCAAAATTGTAAACACCCTCCTTCTACTGCATTTGCTCTGAGACTTCAGCTAGAACATCTAAACTCTTCTTGCTTCTCTGCAACTGCCATTCTAGGCTTCCTCATGGGGAATCTATACTTAAGGTTTATGAGAGCCCTGCTTAGCTTCCTGTTTTTCCTCTTTATTTTTCTATTCTTTTTATGCCACAAACCCAAATGAAGCATAGTGTTATCATGGATAATCTTATCCAGCTTGTTTTGTTCTTTTAAAGCTTCATTTTCCTTCTAAATGTGCCTATTTAAGACTTCTAGCTCATAGATTTCCTGCTTAAGTGAGCTAATCAAAGTCCCTTGTGATGTAGCCGGCTGCTCAGGGTTGGATGACTCAATATAATCATAAATTTTGCTCCAATGACTCAATATAATCATAAATTTTCTATTGGACTGGGTCAATCCTTGGAGAGACTCTCTTTGGGCTGCTTTCAAAGTTTTGTTGAGGAGAGTATTGTGGGCTCTACTCAAATGAGATGTTATTTTGGGACTGAGTTGGAGTTTCTTCTCCCAAGTCTATGAATTGAGCCTCTGTTGAATTTTCTTTCTTCATTCTACCCTTAAGTCTAGAACTTCTCCTCAAACTTTGTGAACCTATGATTTCTTCCTCTATAACATGTCTTCTTTTCCCTTTCTCCTTCTCTTTCTTGAACTGATCCTTGATGTTGACTAATCTCTCAGAAAGTAATTCTTCTATCTCTAATGAAGGTTCAGGAGTATTTTAATGGATTTCCTCAACTTTTCTTTTCATCTTTCTCCTTTGTCTTGTTTTCTTTCTGATCTCCGTTAATGTTTCAAATATGGGCTCCTCCTCACTGCTTTTCTGTGCTGAAGTTGTACGAGTTTTTTGGATTGTAACGCTGATTTTCCTCCTTCTACTTCTTTTGACAGAACTTCCTTCAGGTAATTCTTGTTCATCTTGGAAAAATCAAAAATTTCTCCCATGTGTCTCATATACTCTTTAAGTGATGTTCAACTAGAATTTTTACGAGACCATAGTGATAAAGATTAGTTTCTATATCTTTCATTTTCTTGTGAACAGTAGTGGCCATTTTCCTTAAACTATTCAACAGGAAAAATGGGAGATTGATGGTTTCATTTTCAAGAAAATTCAACAATATTATGTGATACACATACATGGAACCAAATCTTCTCTCACATGTGATAAATTTTTGCAAGATTAATAGCATGCTACTCCATTTACCCTTAATTGCAGAGATGGGAATTCCTCTCTTAAAAACTGAAGTGTCCATACCTGGATTTTGGAGAATGACTTTCCAAGTTTTATCATGGAATTCTTTATTCTTGAACCACCTCTCTCCAACCTTTGGTAGCTCGGTTGCTTCAGAAATAAAATACTCGGTCGCTCTAAACTTTATGTCACCAATCTCCACGTCCATCCCATCAAACGATCTAGCAAATGACTTGGTGATTTCTTTATGATGACCATCGAATTTCTCAATGAAACTCAGCCAGCTAGTTTTCTTCAACATCTCTTTCAATTGGGGATAACCTTCCATATATTTCACTCCTATAAGTTCTGTTCTGATGATGAGACCCATCACTCCTTTTCTCTGCTTTTCTTCAAATTTCCTTCACTGTTTGCGTGTAGAAGGCTGTGTATACGGCAGTGGTATATGGAAGAAAAATGGTTATAGATATGGGGATGAAGTAACAGAGTATGTGGAAGGAAAAAGATAGATATAGGGATACAACATATAGGGTATATGAAACAGGGAAATTGTATAGTGCAGAAGATGTATGGAATGGAGTGGCTGCACATGTAAATTGTGTGGAAAATAGAGTAGTGCTAAATACAAAGAGAATCAAAAACAGAACAAATGATTGTGTGCTCACTATATCCGAGTGCTTATATACATAAGAAGGTTGCGGAAGTAAAAGCGAGGAACTCGGTGTAATAAAGGAACAGTAGGGTTGTGAAGAGCCGTATCCAATTGGGTTATGTCATGTAATTAGCCATTAAATAGGTGTGATGGAGAAGTACAGTGAAGTACGAGTTAAAAGCAGAGATCAAATCATGAGACCGTTATGCATTAAAGCTAGAAGGCATGGTGGAATAATCACGGCAATCAAATCGCATGATGACAGGTCAAGGAGTAGTGTGACTATACGAGTTATACAACTTATACTTTATATTGCTATTTGAAATAGGTTTTTATTCTTACCTCTAGAACCATACATTTTCGCTTGCTAACCTTTTGTTGTTTGATTTTTCAGGTGCTTAGATGTTGATATGTCTTCAACAGTTGTTTTCTCCTCAAATACCTACATATGAAATTTATTATGAACTGGCCTTTTTCTTTTTTTTTTAGCTAATGATCAAACTGTTACTGCAGAGTCAGATTGGCTATAGAACAGGATTAGCTGCGGAACTAGAACAGCGGCGGAATGTAAAACAGAGAATAAAATGTGACGTTATGAATGAATGAAATGGAGATGACTGTGTGGATGAAAATATGACAGAATGGAAATGAAAAATGGAGGTGGAAGAAATGTTGAAGAAGAGAAATTTATTAGTGAAATATGGTGGTGGAGTGGAGTGAATTTTGCAGAAGTAAAACAAAATGAAATGAAGTAAAAAAATGAACTTTTTAGAATGCACAATGAGTCACCATTTTTGGAAAATATAGGGTGTCAGAGTCTTCTCATTTTCACCTTGTATTTTATGTATAAGCATGCCATTCAGTGATTGGTTTTCAACCTTATACAATTTTTTTTTTTTGGTTATGATGAAAAGAACAAAGACTAATTTGGTGGAGAAGAAGGATTCTTCTTCACCAACTTCATTTCATAATTATTTTGAAAGATCCTGATAAACTCCTCCTTTGAGATTGGTTTTTGATAAATTTTCAACCTATGACCATTCACAAGGAGAGGAGTTTGATTCTCATATATTGTTCTGATTCATACTACTCCATTACTGAAAACTTTTTCAATCTCATATGGCCCAAGCCAATGAGTTTGAAACTTTCCTTGAAAATCCTTAAACTTTGAATCAAATAATAGTGCCCAATCTCCCTCTTGAAACTTTTTGTCCTTGATGTACTTGTCATGCCACTTAGCCCTCTATTGTTGAACTAAACCAGTCTTTTGAACAACCTCTTGTCTAATTTCATCAAGTTCATTTAACTGCTCCAATCTGTGCTTTTGAGCTTCTGATAAATCCATCCCCAACTGGACTACCATCTTGAAAGTTTTGACTTGGAAATCAATGGGGAAGAAGACTTGCTTTCCATAAACAAGTTCATAAGGTGTATGTCATGTTGTGTTCCTCCATGTAGTTCTATCGGCCCACAAGGCTTCAGGAAGCCTTTCTTCCCAATCTCTTCTATGTAGATGCACAGTCTTGGTGAGGATTCCTTCAATCACTTTATTTGTAGACTCCACTTGACCATTTTCTTATGGATGATGTTGAAAATAATACTGAGAGGGGGGGTGAATCAACATTATCAAATTCTTTTTCAATTTATACAAAGATTTGTAGATCTGACTAATGAAACTTGCATATACTTCCCAGACTTATAATTTAATTTATTCTTCAGATGTTGATCATTAATCTGTGTGTTAGAATCATATAATAGTAAGCAGGAACAGAAAAGTAGAGCAGACAGTCACACAAAAGAACACAAGATATAAGGTGGAAACCCAATGTGGGTGAAAACCACCTGCTACAATATGTCTCTATCTTCTTTCAATTAGAAACTTCTTTTTACAAAGATTCGGTACTGGTGCAGTCTTATACCAATACACAGGCTTCAACCTGCAGAAGGCTACAACCTTCTCTCGTTCTCCAGACTCTTCTGGGAGGGAGCTACAACCCCCTTATCTCTTGTACTAGCTGAGGTACTAGTACATAGGTGCTGACCTACAGAAGACTTCTATTTCCTTCCTAGGGACCACGTTTCATAAGTTTTCAGACTGGATCCATAAATATCAATCAAACATCAAATAGATATGCAATCAACCAACTTCCTTGTACAAATAGACAAAAGCAGCTAAAACATATTTCAAGGAAAAGTCTGCAACTTCACCAATAGAAACCTGTGTACGTCCGCAATATTCACTTCTTTAACCTATGGGTATCCGCACCTTCGCTGTATCAAACCTATGGGTATCTGCACCTGCGCTGTGTCAAACCTGCGTATATCCGCACCTACGCTGTGTCAAGCCTACGGGTATCCATGCCTGCGTTGTGTCGAGCCTGTAGGTATACGTGCCTGCGCTGTGTCGAGACTACGGGTATCCGCGCCTGCGCTGTGTCAAACCTACGGGTATAGAGAATTTATCAGACTTCAATTATACCCCAGATTATCAGACTTGCAAATCTGATCATGCGCCAAAGAGATCTCAACCCATCAGTAGATCTGTCTTGTAATGCTTAGGTTTCTCCCTGATTCAGGTCCAGCTATAACTCACCAACCGATCACCAGCATTTCAAATCTTGCTCTTCTCAAGATATTCAACACATTAGTCACCCAGCCAAATGATCTCCTTTCCTTTTTATAGTCTAGGCCTTACTCAAACCATGGTCCAAAACCATAAGGATCTAATACTAGGGACCCAAAACCTGGGTTTAATACTTTAGATGCAAAACCACGAACCAAAACCATAGGATCAAAAATGTCAAACTAAATACCATGGACCAACCCTAATGTTTCCCACGTGCATGCTTTTCTCTGCATGAAAGTGCGTGTACTTTACGTCTGCACTTTTTGTTCGGAGCACCTGCGTATATGTCCACACCTTTTGTTCGGCACACCTGCGTATGTCCGCGGCTTTGTGAACGGGAACCTGCAGGTATCCCATTTTCTACTATTTTGAGAGCCTGAACTTGTGATCTGCAATTTGAGTGAGTTGCCATCAAGGACAATACTTATGTCATCGAGCCAAACCTGTGTCATTAAGCCAACAATCTCCCCCTTTGGACTTGATGGCAACCCAAAGTCACTCAAAGTCTTTTATCCTCCTTTGACATCAAGGGCAAAGGGTTATGCTCCCCCTGAGTATATGCTAAAATCTCTGCTCTGCTGTGTTTTCCAAGCTCCCCCTGACATATAGGCAAGATCTGCAAGAAGATGTTCTACAAAAGAAATATGACTTTACACATCATAACTGACCTTCCTATCACCAAAGACTCATACATACAACTCCCAACCAAGTGGAGATACATGATATAATAAGCATATTACATTATCCATCCCAGGCATAGTGGGGCAACCAAGATAGGCTGTTACATGACCTTGAAAAAAGAAATATAGAGACAAAATATCAGCAACATCTGTCAATCATTATTCAGATCAGTATCCATGTTCTCCTTCTGCACTTGCTCCTCCTGAAATCAAAACAACTGAATAATTGAACCAAGATATTCTATGATAATGCCAAAAATGTATTATTATAAGAATATATGCTCCCCCTGAACCTGTGCCAGATGGTCTCTGACAGACCCATATCAGACTCTTCTCATCCTTGCTTTTCTTCAAGTCGACTGTACCCACATAAACCAGCGTATGTATGCGTATACCCCATATGAAACTCGCGTACAACCAAAAATCTCTGAAACAGACAAGATTCAACAGCAGGATGATGCATCAACTACCCCCAGCTTTTGTCTGAGATATTGAAAGGTCTCCCTGGGTAGTGGTTTGGTGAGAATATCAACAACTTGTTCCTTAGAGGGAACATACTCCAATTTGACATTTTGTTCAAGCACTTGTTCTCGGAGAAAATGATACTTGATCAGTATGTGCTTAGTCTTTGAATTCATGATAGGATTCTTTGATGTTGAAAATGCAACAAGATGATGGAGCTTAGTGAAAAGAAGTCGCCTTCACTAAGTGGGCCCGCAGGCTATTTTTGGCGCAAAGTCTATTTTTAGACTATGTCTATTTTTAGACATATGGATCATGGTCTATGAGTTGCAGGATGCTATTTATGGATGATTGGTCATGTTGGTAAAAATAGATGGACCTATATTTTTAGACATATGGGCGGAGTCTATTTTTAGACTGCCAGTCTAAAAATAGAACAGTCGAATATTATTAGCTCTTAATAATATTTGGACTATAAACATTATCTTATCCTCTTGCAGCACTTCAGTTCGAGCTACGGATGTGGCACATGCAACTTCCAGAAGGAAATACACTTTTCCTATGGGTTAGTTGAGCTATTGCATGATGGACTTCAATTAGAACTCAAGTGACTGAGTTTGGTGGAGTTGATTGAGGAGTTGATGGAGTTGTGTTCAGTTTGACTTAGTTGAACTAGTTGTATTTAGTCTAACTACCAAATACACTAGTGATGAGTGATGTGAATTAATTATTAATTAATTCACTAATTATTAACTCATAAATCAACTAAAGAATACATCAGTTAACTCAGTGCATGGACAGTTTAGTGGAGACAAGTGTTAGAGGTGGGTGAAAGGGTGAGACTACTATCAGTTGTGACTATAGTTATGCATGAGATTTGCACAATCCTTGATTGAGATTGCCAATGAGGATTGCGCAGTACAAGCCAAGGGAATTCGAACTTGGATCAGATCTATTCTCAACTTGGATTGTGCAGTAGAGGTAGGCAAACAATGGAGGAGATTTGAACCCGTGACTTGTTCAAATCTGAGCTAGTTTGTGTGTAGCAGGTGGAGATAGTACTGAGTACTTGTGAGGAGTATTGTACTATGTATTGTTACATGTTATCTATCATTATAATACACAGATAGTTGGGGGTTTTCAGCTGTATGCTTTCCCCATTACATACTGTGTTGATATGTGTGATTGATGTTTCAATGTGCGCATGTGATTGTTTTTAATTCCGCAAATTGATGATCATTGGTAGAGGAGGTTATGTATTATGCATGCATTCCGCAAATAGTGTATAATCAGGATAATCTCTTTGAATAAGTGTTATATTATTCAAAATTTCTACATGGTATCAGAGCGAAGTTGATCATCAGACCTATTATTCAGAAAGTGATTACATTTTATTTCTTCAAGTAGAGTCTGTAATCGAGCCAGGTAGCCTCTGGATACATCCTTCTTTTGGAAGGTGAGATATTAGGTAAATGCCCATACAGTCAATCTCTGTACGAGAAATACTTTGTTCTCACGAATTTTAGATCAGAAGTGATTGAGTTTTGAGCTGGTGGAATTCGAATTTGCAGCAGTGTTTTCTTGGTGTCGAAGTTGAAATGTCTTTCAGCGGATTGCGATTGGAGTATGCCCTTGAAGGTAGCTCGAATTATACTGCATGGAAATATAGGATGGAGGCGGTGTTAGATGACAATGGGTTGAAGGAGTTCATAGATGTTGAGGTCCCAAAGCCTACTGATGCTGCTCAAGTTGAGGCTTGGCAAAAGAAGACAGCAAAGTGTCGAAGGATTCTGTTGGAGGGCGTGAAGGATCACATTGTATCTAGCCTGCATGGAAAGGCTTCTCCATACTTGATGTGGAAAGCATTGACAGATTTATTCCAAAGCAAGAGCGACCAAAGGAATTTGGCGCTCAAGGATAAACTCAAAAACATTAAGTGTGAGAAAGGGGACAGTATGCCCAAGTATCTCACGAAGTTCACCCAATGCCGGGATGAGCTGGGAAGTGTGGGGGTGACTGTCGATGATGAGGACTTTGTGAGCTTGGCTCTCCTTGGTCTTCCGAAGAGTTGGCATTCCTATCAAGACTCTGTCAATGGTCGGGAGAAATTTCTAGGATGGGAGAGACTTTGGTCTGATCTTGTGCAAGAGGAGATCAGGCGGAATACTAGGGACGGATCTTCATCAAAGGCATCTGATGAAGAAAATTGTGCTTTGGCTGCCAAAGCAAAGAAGGGGAAGAACAAGAAAGCTTCTCATTCCGGTATGAAAGGCAAGAAGCAGGACATGTCGAAGGTGAAGTTCTTTCACTATCACCAGCACGGACATTATGCCACAAATTGTCTGCAGAAGAAGAAAAATAAGCAAGCTGCTGGATCTGCAGCGAGATAGGCCTTAGCCTCGCAGTTTGAGCTGGATTTTTCGCTGATCACATGCTTGGTATCAAGTGTGATGGGATCGGTATGGTTCTTGGATAGTGGTGTGTCTTTTCACATGGCAGGAGATCGAGATTTGTCTTCTGATCTGGATGAGAAAGATCTTGGAGTGCACATCGAGATGGGCGATGATGGTAGATACAGTGCGACCGGTATTGGTACCTTTTCCTTTGAGAGGGAGTCTGGTAAACCCTTCGTATTGAAGGAAGTGATGCATGTTCTAGGATTGAAGAAGAATCTTATCTTTGTGGCGATGTTAGAAGACAAGGGATATGATGTTGCCTTCAACGAGGGAAAGGCTTTCCTACGCAGTAAAACAACTGGAGAAACCTGGAAGATAAGGGTTCGAGTCAATAACCTTTATCAATGGTATGTAGATGGCTGCACAGTAATGCATGCAAGGCAGAAGGATTGGTGAGCCGGGATGATGGCGAGTTGTGGCATCGGAGATTGGGCCACCTTCACCATGGAGCCTTGAAGATACTGCAGCAGATTTCTATTGGGCTTCCTAAAGGCACTCTTGCGCAGTCAGATCAGTGCAAGGGGTGTACTTTGGGAAAATTTTTGAAAGCCACCTTTCACGAGAAGGATAGTCACACCACGACAATCCTTGAGAGAATTCACACAGACATGTGTGGACCTTTCTCAGTAGCTTCGACAGCAAAGCACAAGTACTATGTGATCTTTGTTGTTGATTTCTCTCGAAAGTGTTGGATCTTCTTCATGTAGAAGAAGAGCGAGACATACTCAAAGTTCTGTGAGTTCAAAGCACTGGTCGAGAAGGAATCGGGGAAGAAGGTGAAGGCTCTTAGGAGCGACAATGGTGGTGAATTCATCTCTGGTGAGTTCAAGGACTTCTGCAGCACAGAAGGGATTCGAAAAGAGCTCATAGCTCCCCATAACCCATAGCAAAATGTGGTTGCTAAGCAGAAGAACAAAACGATCGTGGATGCTGCACGGGCGATGTTGCATGATCAGGGCCTACCCCTTCACTTGTGGGCGGAGGCATGAAATACTGTAGTATATGTGCAGAACTGTTGTTCTCACAAGATACTTGGCATGAGTACACCCGAGGAGGCTTATTCTGGTAAGAGGCCTGATATTTCCCATTTGAGGATTTTTGGTTCTCCTGTTTACATGCATGTGACGAAGGATGCCAGGAAGAAGCTGGAGCCGACCGTAGAGGTTGGGATATTTGTGGGGTACACTGATATGCCCCACAACTATCATGTGTATTTGCCAGACAGTCGCAAGACTATTGTGCGACGGGATATCAAATTTCAGGAGGAGAAATCCATGAAGTGTTCGCTTCAGAGGGAGCCACACTTGCATGCAGATGAGGAGCTATTAGTTCCTAAGGATGAGCTTCAGGATGTGTATCAGCCACAAGATGAAGTTCATGGAGTGGAAGAGACCACTCATGCAGCGCCAACCATCAGAAGGCGAAAGCGCACTACAGAAGCTGAGCGACTGGCTCAAGATGCAGAGAAGGTTGTAGGACCACCTACAACACAGCGCAGACAGAGACAGTCACCTAATTGGTACACTGGATACATGGCTCTTGTGAGAAAATGTGTCGTGACTGAGCCATCCTCTTTCGAGGAAGCTGTGGAGGATCCCGCATGCGTAGATGCCATGGTGGAAGAGTATGATTCGATTGTTAGAACCAGTGCATGGGAGATTGTCCCAAGATCGGAGGGGAAATTAGTGGTGGGTTCGAGATGGATCTACAAAGTGAAGCAGGCAGCTGACAGGAGTGTGGAGAAGTACAAGGCAAGATTTTTTGCCCGAGGCTTCTCACAGATAGAGGGGATCGATTATGAGGAGACCTTTGCACCTGTCGCAAGGTATTCTTCCATACGGACGATTCTTTCTCTCTTAGCGCAGATGGGGTGGCACATCCATCAAATGGATGTGAAGACTGCGTTCCTCAACGGAGTCATTGAGGAGGAGGTGTACATAGAGCAGCCCGAAGGTTTCGAGATCTTCAGCAGCGAGTCGCATGTGTGCAGGCTCAAGAGAGCGTTGTATGGGTTGAAACAAGCACCTCGTGCTTGGTACACATGGATAGACAGTTATTTCACCGGACTTGGATTGTCCAAGAGTGAGGCGGATCCTAACCTATACCAGATTGTGGTGGAGGGTAAGTTGCTGATCATTGTACTTTATGTAGATGATTTGATTTTGACGGGAGATAAGTTGTTGATACTTTCATGCAAGGAGGATCTTGTTAGAGAGTTTGAGATGAAGGACTTGGGCCTCCTTCATTATTTCCTGGGATTGGAAATTTGGCAGCGCAGTGATGGACTATTTGTTTCTCAGGGTAAGTATTCCTAGGAGATATTGGAGAAGTTCAACATGCATGGCTGCAAGCCTGTTGATACTCCTCTTCCTAGAGGTTGGAGGAAGGAGGATGCTACTTCAACGGAGGTAGTGGATGCCACTATTTATCAACAGTTGGTGGGGTCGCTTATGTATCTGGTCAATACACGACCTGATATATGTTATGCTGTTAACCAGCTTTCACAAGCTATCGTTAAGCCAACCAAGCTCTTCTGGAAGGCAGGCAAGCATGTATTGTGTTATCTCAGAGGCACATCGGGATATGGATTGTGGTACAGATAGGAGGATGAGGTGAAGCTATGTGGCTTCACGGATGCAGATTGTGCAGGGAGCCCAACGAACAAAAAGAGCACATCTGGAGGGATCTTCAGTATCGGGTCAACAGCAGTTTCTTGGTACAGCAGGAAGCAGAGATCTGTGGCACTCAGTTCAGCAGAGGCCGAGTATATGGCAACAAGTTTGGCTGCATGCGAGGCTATATGGATGAGGAAGATCCTGGTCGGGTTTTTCAGGTCACACTTGGAGCCTACTATGATTTATTGTGACAACCAGAGTTGCATTAAACTCTCGGATAATCCAGTATTTCATGATAGATCCAAGAACATCGATGTCAGGTACCATCATACCAGATATTGTGTGCAGTGGAGAATCTTGTTACTTTCATACATTCCCACGGAGGATCAGGATGCTGATATCTTGACGAAGGCACTCACCAGGAGCAAATTCGAATACCACAGAGGCAGGATAGGGGTTGCAGATAATCCATATCTTGTTGAGAGGGAGTGTTGAAAATGCAACAAGATGATGGAACTTAGTGAAAAGAAGTCGCCTTCACTAAGTGGGCCCGCAGGCTATTTTTGGCGCAAAGTTTATTTTTAGACTATGTTTATTTTTAGACATATGGATCATGGTCTATGAGTTGCAGGATGTTATTTATGTATGATTGGTCATGTTGGTAAAAATAGATGGACCTCTATTTTTAGACATATGGGCGGAGTCTATTTTTAGACTGCCAGTCTAAAAATAGAACAGTGGAATATTATTAGCTCTTAATAATATTTAGACTATAAACATTATCTTATCCTCTTGCAGCACTTCAATTCGAGCTACTGATGTGGAACATGAAACTGCCAGAAGGAAATACGCTTTTCCTATGGGTTAGTTGAGCTATTGCATGATGGACTTCAGTTAGAACTCAAGTGATTGAGTTTGGTGGAGTTGATGGAGTTGTATTCAGTTTGACTTAGTTGAACTAGTTGTATTTAGTCTAACTGCCAAATACACTAGTGATGAGTGATGTGAATTAATTATTAATTAATTCACTAATTATTAACTCATAAATAAACTAAAGAATACATCAGTTAACTCAGTGCATGGACAGTTCAGTGGAGACAAGTGTTAGAGGTGGGTGAAAGGGTGCGACTACTATTAGTTGTGACTATAGCTGTGCATGAGATTTGCACAATCATTGATTGAGATTGCCAATGAGGATTTCATAGTACAATCCAAGGGAATTCGAACTTGGATCAGATCTATTCTCAACTTGGATTGCGCAGTAGAGGCAGGCAAACAGTGGAGGAGATTTGAACCCATGACTTGTTCAGATCTGAGCTAGTTTGTGTGTAGCAGGTGGAGATAGTACTGAGTACTTGTGAGGAGTATTGTACTATGTATTGTTACATGTTCTCTATCATTATAATATATAGATAGTTTGGGGTTTTCAGTTCTATGCTTTCCCCATTACATACTGTGTTGATATGTGTGATTGATGTTTCAATGTGCGCATGTGATTGTTTTTAATTCCGCAAATTGATGATCAATGGTAGAGGAGGTTATGTATTATGCATGCATTCCGCAAATAGTGTATAATCAGGATAATCTCTGTGAATAAGTATTATATTATTCAAAATTTCTACATTTGAAATACTGATTTCACTTGTATTATCACAGAAAATGGAGATAGGTGGAGTACAAGATAGGTGGAGTACAAGTGATTTGAAGATCTTGCAATGTTTGCATCATCCAAAGGAGTTGGGTGTAGCAAGATGCAGCAACTACATATTCTGCTTCAGTTGTAGATAATGCAATAGAGCTTTGTTTCTTGTTGAACCAAGATACTAATCTAGGACCCATGAAGAATGCACCACCACTAGTGCTTTTCCTGTCATCCACGCTTCCTGCCCAATCCGCATCAGTGTATGCATGAAGTGTGAGATCTGTACCTCTAGGATACCATAAGCCATAGTTTTGAGTTCCTTGAAGATAATTGAAGATTCTCTTAACTGCCTGTAGATGAGTTTCCTTTGGATTTGCCTTAAACCTTCCAACTATTCCCACTGCATGCATAATGTCTGGTCGGGTACCTATTAGATAGAGCACACTACCAATCATGGATCTATAGGTTGGTTGATGTACATTTGTCGATTCATCATTTGCGTTGAGGCTGTATCCTGTCACCATAGGGGTACATACTGGTTTCAAATCCTCCATCCCATATTTCTTTAAGATTTTCTTGATATATTTGGTTTGTGATAGAAAAATACCATCTTTGTTTTGTTGGACTTGTAAACCAAGAAAATATGTGAGCTTACCAAGCATGGACACTTCAAACTCTTTCTGCATCACCAAGGAAAAATTTTGACTCATGTCTTCTTCATTGCTACCAAAGATGATATCATCAACATACACAACAAGTATCAGCAACTTATCATTGTCAATTTTTATATATAGATTTCTATCAGTTGATCCTTTTATAAAACCTTGTTGATGGAGGTACTTATCCAACCTATAATACCATGCCATTGGAGCCTGTTTAAGGCCATAGAGAGCCTTTTTGAGTCTGCATACAAGTTTTGGATCATTTCCAAGAATAAACCCATCTGGTTGTTCAATATATACTTCTTCATTTAAGTCTCCATTCAAAAAGGCGGATTTTACGTCCATCTGAAATACTTTGAACTTCTGAAAGCTAGAGAGAGCAAGGAACATTCTTATAGCCTCAAGTCTGGCAACTGGAGCAAAAGTTTCTTCAAAGTTTATGCCTTCTTGTTGCGCATATCCTTTACAAACAAGTCTTGCCTTGTTTCTAACCACATCCCCATTTTCATTCAGCTAATTTATGAAAATCCATTTTGTCCCTATGACATTCTTATCTTTTGGTCTAGGAACTAACTCCCAAGTGTTATTCTTTTCAATCTGCTCGAGTTCTTCCTCCATGGCCTTGACCCAACATTCATCTTTGCAAGCCTCTCTTACATTCTTCGGTTCAGTGGAGGAGAGCAATGCTAGATAGCTTGAAGCTTCTGAAATGGTTCTTCTTGTTTGTACACCTGCCTCTTTCTGCCCCAAAATTTGAGATTCTAGATGATTCTTCTGAATGTATCTGGATGGAGTCTTTTCTTCTATCCTTATCTGTTTGTATGGTGCCTCATGGGTTTCTTCTTCGTCATGAATCTGATTTGATGTTGACAGATAGTCTTCGCCATCTTCTAAATCTTCAAATTTTACCTGCCTAGGAGTGTTTCCTTCTTCATCAACCACTACATTAATACTTTCAACAATTTTACCAAGTCTTTTATCGTAACATTTGTAAGCTTTGTTGTGGGGAGAGTAGCCAAGTAAAATGCCTTCATCTGCTCTAGGTTCAAACTTGCCAAGATTTTCATCAGTCCTTTTAATGTAGCATTTGCTTCCAAAAATTTTGAAGTATTTTAGCGTGGGAGTCTTACCATACCAAAGTTCATGATGAGTCTAAGTGTTGTTTACCCAGATGTTTGTCTTGTTGAGAATAGTAACACTGGCAAATGCGGCTTCACCCTAGAAGGTTGTGGGAGTTCCAAACTCATCAAGCATAGCACAAGCCATTTGTTGAACCGTTCTGTTCATCCTTTCCACTACTCCATTTTTCTAAGGAGTCCTTGCAGCATAAAAGTCCCTTCTTATTCCATGTTCTTCACAAAAGTCAAAAAATTCATCTGAGGTAAATTCCCCTCCTCAATCAAATCTGGGGCATTTGATTCTGCGATCTGATTCGTTTTCAACCAAGGCTTTGAATGACTTGAACTTTTCGAAAGCTTCATCCTTATACTTCATGAGTCCTATCCAACACATACTTGAAAATTCGTCAATGAACAATATGAAATACTCTTCTCCTCGAGGTGACCTCTTCCTAGTTGGACCACATATATCGGTGTGAACAAGTTCAAGTGGCCTGCTAGCTGATCCTTCCTTCTCAGGGAAATTAGTTCTGGTTTGCTTACCAAATTGACATGATTTTCATATTGTATTGTCTGGAATTCTAATGTCAGGAAGATCACGAACTTCCTGATATTTGCATGCTTTCCTTATCTGAGAGAAGCTAAGATGCCCCAGTCTTCTGTGTTATAGCCAGTGTTCATCATTCTTGCTTAAATAGCATTGTTGTTGCTCTCCCTTGAGTACGTATAAGTTATTTTGAGTTCTTATGCCTTTGATCACTGTCTTTCCTGTATCAAGCTCACGAACAATACGTCCATTTGATTGAAATATTACCTCAGTTCCTTGATCACACATCTGACTGACACTCAATAGATTATGCTTTAAGCCATCAACATACATAACATTACCAGCCTTGACCTTTTCTTTCAAACGAACAGAGCCTTTACCTTTTATGAATGCAGGGGTATCATTTCCAAATGAGACCTTCTTTTCCTTTTCTAAGGCACTATATGACTGAATTTTTACGTTATTACCTGTCATATGTTTCGAGCATCCACTGTCAATGTACCATTGATTTTCCTGTCCTTCCGCATATAAGGCTATCCCACATCTTTCCGGTTGCGTTTCTTTCTTTTTCCATGTTTTGGAACTCAATGAGGCTTGCTCCTTCTGAGTTGTTTGCTGAAACCTGCTTCTGCATTCCGAATATTCATGACCAAAGTTGTTACAGATAGAACATTCTATTTCATTTTTAAGAGCAGAGAAGTTATTGTAGGTTCTTTTCATGATTCCTGTCATACTCCTTTGTTTTTGAGCTTCCCTAGTCATGATGGTCTTGTAGGCAACACATTGAGTAGCTTTATGACCAAAGTTATGACAAGAGAAACATTGGCCATTGAAGAAATTCCTGCGATAATCAAATCTACCAACCATATGATTGTAGTTTCCATCCATTCTTGAGCCAATATGAAAACGATTTACCTGTGGTCAGTTGAGGCTTCTATTCATCCTTGACGTAGAGTGCCCCAGATTTACTTGATAATCTTTGATCATTCTTGAAGCAAATTGTCCCTGATTTACCTGGTGATCTACATTATGCTTTTTTTGTCGATTGTCAACTTGTTCACTTCTCCTTGCTGCATCAAGATAACTTTTGGAGGTGGATGGCTTCTGCCTTCGATATTAACAAAAACAAGCAGAGTACATAAACATTATTACAACAAGAGATCTCAGAGTTCTCTGTCAAGCGATGATCTTGAAATTCTGTAGACCCTTTCTTATATAGACTTCCTAGCGAATCTAATCCTAGCTAAGAGATGACATAAAAGCGGAAATTATTGAGGGTCCTATCGGTATTTCTTTCACTGATGGTGTCTACTCAATATTTTCCAGTACAATGATTTTAGCTACAACATGTGACCACATTATCACATTGCTAGCTAAAGATTCTACCAAGGTCCCATTGGACTCCTATCTGAATCGTCATGATCTGAAGAACCTGGTGATGGCTCGTACTCGTCGAGTATCTTCTGGTAGTGGCGTTCTATCAGCCGATTCTATTCTTCGTCGATATCTACTTCTGGGTCTTGGGCATCTGTCAGATCGTCTTTTCCTTTGGCATTTTTATCTAAAATTATTGTCCTCCGAGATGTTGCTTTTGAAGATTCTCCCATTTCCATATTTTTCTTTATCCTGTGGAGGCCTGGTTGCTGAGGTGTGTACATAGCTTCCTGTTTTTCCCACTTGTTAAGAAAAGGTAAAGCACTTATCTCGATGTCCAGAAAAGAATCTTTAAGAACATTTCTTACTGTGGGTGACCTCTGAACTGCCAACTCAATGTCATCTAATAATTCCCATTTAAAAATTTGAAACATGTTTGTGGAACTTTCTATAGCATGTTGAACCCACGATCTGTGATTATCACTCATAAAACCTTTATGCTGCCACCCTAGCTCGAAAATTATTGAAGTACAGATTCTTTTTGAAATCATCAAACTTATTATGTGAATGACATTATTGTTCCAATTAGGTGACAGAACAATTATGGTGACCAAAGCCCTTTGATTAATTATGAATTTTAACACTTTAGGTTCTCCTTGTAAGTCATACACTTTATTTAGTATCTGGATTTTTTCTACCAGCATTAAATTGCCGAATTCGTGAAACCAATTGGCATGCTGCTTAATCATTTCTTCATTGTTGCTGGTTTTTATTTCTCTGATTCTTTCATGGCTGAACACTTGTGCAAACGGATTGGGATCAATACTTTCTCTTAATCTAAGACTATGAAAATCCCAAGGGTATGAGAAAGTTCTGAGATACTGCATCATCCGTTGAATGCACTGAGATATCCTGATAGTTGGCTTTTTTCTGCATAAACCTCCTTTTATTTCCCAATCAGCAAACCCTTCAAATATCTCATATTGAGGGAAGGTGTCGTTGGCTGCATAATTTTCATCAAATCTCTGCAAGAAAGAGGCTTCTAATTCCTCGAAGATGTCGGGGATTTTTAGAGACACAATATATTTTTCTAACTCAGGCTTGATAGTAATTTCTTCAAGATCCAGTAGTTTTGCTCCTGTAAAAATGCTAAGAGCAAAATCAATTCCTCCAATGAGTTGATAAAAATTTAAAATTTTGAGGGTCCAGATCATTTTGTGAGTGTATACACTAGACCAAAGATCAGATAAACTCCTAAAAAAGAGTTTCACCTTCATATTTGGCAAAGGATATACCTTTACCAATGTGTCGTCTAGGCCCAGAGAAACATCTAAATTCTTGGACTGCCATGCTTGGCATTTTCGTATCCAAGTATTCCTTCTCAACCTCATTCCTACTACCTTTTTTATTTCTTCTGCAAAGTGAGTTGCATGTCCTTCAAAAATTCTGAATCTATCAACAAAAGTAGCAAAACTGTCGTCCTTTGGACTTTTACCTGGAATGGTAAAACACGAACCTGTACAAGTCATAAATGCTTTATTCATATCCCTGGTTAATGAATCCGTTAGAAAATTAGAGTTACCTGGGATCCACTCAACTTCAAAATCAAATTGTTGGAACCAAATCTGCCAAGCAAGAATTCTTCCTTTTGCAATCTGTCTTGATATTTTGGCAGATAGAAAATATTTGAAATTCTTGGAGTCTGTTCTGATCAAGAATTTTATGGGAGTGAGATATAACTCAAATCATTGTATCCCGTTGAATATATCCAATGTTTCATTTTTGGCTATGAAGTAATTCTTTTGACTGGGTGTAAATTCACCCGAAGCATAAGCACAAAGCTTCTCTTCACTTTTTCCTTCACCGTCTTTTCTTCGTTCTAAAAGAACAGCTACCCAAAAATCTAAAGAAGCGTCAGTTTGAAGTATAAGAAAACCATCCCCTGGTGGCTAGAGCTTTGGCAGTTGTTGGCATTCTGCTTTCAATTGTTTAACAGCTTTTGTTGCTTCTTGTGACCATCCCTGTTTGAGATGTTTCCTGATTGGCGTTGTTTTCTCTGTCAGATTTGGAATATACTTGTGAAGATAATTCAGAACTCCTAAGAATCTTTGAATTGTCTTGGTATCCTTCAATTCATCGGGAAACTGTGTCAATTTGGTTAATACATGAGGTTGCATTTGAATTGCACCATTGACAACATTAATTCCCAGAAAATCAATACTATCTTGGAATAAAGACATTTTTCTTTCTGACAAAACTATACCATGCTGCTGAACTTCTTTCAGAAAAATTTCTAAATGCTCTAGATGGGTTTTTACATCTGGACTGTGAATGAGAATATCATCTATATATGTAACAATGAAATCATATTTAGCAAAAATAAAATCCATTCTTCACTGGAAGAATGCAGGGGTGTTTTTCAAACCTAAAGGAACAACCTTCCATTGGTAAAATCCAGATGGGAAAATAAAAGCAGTTTTATGCCGGTCTTCTGGCTGGATCTGAATCTGATAATACCCAGACTTCATGTCAAACTTATTGAATACCTTTCTATGCTAGATTTTCTGCATTATTGTCTCAGGCCTTGGCGAATGGATAATTAAAGCTCTGAGTGATGGCGTTGAGGGGTTTATTCTTATATCTGTTTCTTTATTTCCTACTCATCTGAAGGAGTGCAGGGAATCAGCTTTCCTTTGACTCCATTGTCATGCAAGGTTATAATTTCTTGCATCGGACTTTCTGTTTCCCAAAACTGTTGTGGGTTTTCTGAGCAACTTTTTAGAAGTCTTTTATGGATATCATCTTGTTCTGTAGACCAATTGGGATCTATGAATGCCAATTGTTTTGTTTTATACTCTGCTCTAGCTTCATAGAACTGTAGGACTTCTTGCCAATCATCAAAATCTTTTAATGGCTTTCTGGCTCCTACTCTTTTCTGGCTACTTTCATGTCTTGCTTTTGAGTTTGCAATAAATAACCTGGGGACAGAAATAGCTTTATTTTTCAAATTGATAATCATCTTATCTTGGCTGATTGTCACTGGAAGCATAGAGTTTAAAAATGGCATTCCCAACATTAGACTGGCTGAGGGATCAAAATGCAGAATTGCAGAGATCTTAACAATACTCCCCCCAACTTTCAAAGAAGTATTGTCTACATAATGTGTTAAGCTTACAGATCCCCCAATACTTTCTGAAACCAATATATTTTTCAATGGTTTCCACAAAGATTTAAATAAAGATGGTCGAGCCAAATTATTTGATCCATCGGTATCAACAAATGCATCTACAGATATCCATTCATTTTTTACTTGTACTTGAACCGGGATATAAATGAGGTTGTTAGTCTTGACTATCTTTTTTAACAATGCATTTTCTTCTATTCTTTTAATCGCTGGTTGCGGCAGACTGGTTGATGTTGTTGTTCTTTTCTCAAATGGGCAAAAAGAATTTATTTCTGGCAAAGGCGACATAGGGTGCTTACCTTGTTTTACTGATAATGATACTACACTTGCAAATTCATCATCTGAATCATCTGATGTCTCACTTGTGACTTCAAAGTCAGTGTCACTCTCCTCTTCACTGTAGTGGTGTTCTTCTGAAAAATCATTATTAGAACATGACGGGCAAATATTCATTTTCTGAACACCTTCTTCTTCTTCTGCATCTGATATTTTAGTTAGAATATATACATCTGAAATATCATCCTCTGAATCTACAATTGACCAATCATCCTGAAACTCTTCTATTTCTATACATGCTTTGAGCTTACTAGATGAATTCTGTGGGCACTTACGTGCAAAATGTCCTTCTTTTTTACAAATGAAACAACAGTTGTTGTTTCTGGGTCTTGATCTTTTCTTCAAAAATTTATATTTTCGGAAAGGCTTTCTCGGGTTTGAGACTCTCTTGGGTTTAAATCTACCATACCTTTTTGTTTTCTTCTTCTTTCTGAAAGGTGTCCATGGTAGCATTATTTTGCAGACATCTGAACTGGGCGTGATGTCGTGTGCCTTCTTTTGCAAGCATAGGTATTTAACTTTCTCTGTAAATCTGAAAAGAAGGTCAACCCAACAAATCTTATCTAGTCTTTTGCTCTGTGTATCTAGATCTTTCATAACGAGGTCTCCTAGATTGCCTGGTAATTTTGACAAAAATGCAATTTTTTGAGCCACATCATTTGAGATATTAGCTTTAAATACCTTAGCCATGAAATCTTTACTAAATTGATCAAGATATTCCGGATCTTTTAATTCCATTCGACTAAGATCTATTATTATTTGCTTCTTCTCATGAACTGGTTCTGGCACGAACTGTGTTTTCAATAATAACTCCAATGTGGACAGTCCGGCTTCCATGACGGCTCTCCTTTCCTCTTCAGATGGTCCCATCCACCAATCATAGACTATTCCAGTCATGCGTTTTTCTGCTAGGACCATGATGGATACATTATCCAACTTTGTAGTAACCTGCATTTGATACAAAGCTCCTATCCAAATTCGGATTGATTCTCCAGGGTTTGAAGAATTATCTAGATCTAGGATATAGCCACTAGTATTGGCTGCATACAGGTCTTCTTCAACACGAGGGTATTTATTGACTTCTTTCAAAATATGTGCCTTATTTTGATTATTTATAGATGGCAGAATGAAAGACGAGAATTTATAGGCAACTTGTTCAAGGGTCATGACTTCCTTCTTTGACTCAAAAGGTTTATTAGCTTTATACGACTTTGTTTCACTGGTTAGTTTTCCAGTGTCCTTAGAAGTACCCTTTTCTGCACTGGTTGCAGTTAATTCTCTTTTTGCTTCTTCTTCTTCCTCCTCTAGATCCCAATAGTTGGGTGCAGACATATCTATATGAAATTTTGGAATTTCTTTGGCCTTTTTCTTATGTCTCCTTTTTCTCCTTTCTTCTTTTTCTAACTTCTCTGATTGTTGCTCATCATAGAGCAATTTGAGATTTGCATTTATCAGATCAGCTTGTTTGCCTAAGTCATCTAGAACATCTTCTGTGTGAGCACACCAAGTGGTTAGATAGTTTCCTATCTGATATACTTGGTCCATGTCATTTGGATTCTGTGAATTTTGTTCTAATAACGGGGCACAATCAGCCCCTGTAGGTGGCTGTCTGGTTTTGAATGAAGAAGTACTAAACTTTGTTTTAGGTGGCCACTTTCCTCCTTTTACAAATCTTCGATTTGCAAATTGAAATTCCTCTACTGGCGGAGTAGTATTGGCATATGTTCTAAACATCTTATTTACAGCAAAAAACAGTTTTTCTTCTAGTATATACAACTGATTTGTAGACAGCGATGTACTGGTGGAAGAACTAGGCTCCTCTGGTGTAGGAACATGACGATAGAAAAATCTTCTTCCACTAACAGGGATTGGTTCATTTTCTAAGACTGCTGGTAGCACATGTTTTTCTGGCAAAGCTATTGGTCGTGGTATTTTGGGTCTGTTTGGAATTATTCTGACACAACAATCGGATACATACATTCTTTTAAGCATGCTATTTGAGCTATCTGTAGCGACCAGGGATTTATATTGAATGTACCAGTCATTAGGCAAAGCTTCTTTGTCATAGTGAACACCCTCTATCTATGCATTGCTCTGATACCAAAATAGGGGTGACCGTTCAACAGAGACTAATAATTAAGACAAGCAGACAATATGATAGAGCTTTGGTGCATTCGGACTTACTTCTGATTAAATTCGAAGTTTCCTAAATAGCAGATCTGAGACAGGCGACTTCTCCTCAACCGAACATGCGCGCGCAACATGACCTCTCTCCATGGGTCTTCAAAACGCCTTCACCTTACAGCTCAAGGTTCTTTTGGATACAGAAATTGTCCTCAGACAGGCGGCCTAGTAGGCTTCGATATTAACAAAAACAAGTAGAGTACATAAAGCTTATTACAACAAGAGATCTCAGAGTTCTCTGTCAAGCGATGATCTTGAACTTCTGCAGACCCTTTCTTATATAGACTTCCTAGCGAATCTAATCCTAGCTAAGAGATGACGTAAAAGCGGAAATTATTGAGGGTCCTATCGGTATTTCTTTCACCGATGGTGTCTACTCAATCTTTTCCAGTACAATGATTTTAGCTACAACATGTGACCACATTATCACATTGCTAGCTAAAGATTCTACCAAGGTCCCATCGGACTCCTATCTGAATCGTCATGATCTGAAGAACCTGGTGATGGCTCGTACTCGTCGAGTATCTTCTGGTAGTGGCGTTCTATCAGCCGATTGTATTCTTCGTCGATATCTGCTTCTGGGTCCTGGGCATCTGTCAGATCGTCTTTTCCTTTGGCATCTTTATCTAAAATTATTGTCCTCCGAGATGCTGCTTTTGAAGATTCTCCCTTTTCCGTATTTGTCTTTATCCTGTGGAGGCCTGGTTGCTGAGGTGTGTACATAGCTTCATGTTTTTCCCACTTGTTAAGAAAAGGTAAAGCACTTATCTCGATGTCTAGAAAAGAATCTTTAAAAACATTTCTTACTATGGGTGACCTCTGAACTTCCAACTCAATGTCATCTAATAATTCCCATTTAAAAATTTGAAACATGTTTATGGAACTTTCTATAGCATGTTCAACCCACGATCTGCAATTATCACTCATAAAACCTTTATGCTGCCACCCTAGCTTGAAAATTATTGAAGTGCAGATTCTTTTTGAAATCATCAAACTTATTATGTGAATGACATTATTGTTCCAATTAGGTGATAGAACAA
This sequence comes from Pinus tabuliformis, assembly GCA_031772625.1. Classification (NCBI taxonomy): domain Eukaryota; kingdom Viridiplantae; phylum Streptophyta; class Pinopsida; order Pinales; family Pinaceae; genus Pinus; species Pinus tabuliformis. The sequence goes on along the minus strand of CM062815.1, from coordinate 296,101,544 downwards.
TTATGGTGACCAAAGCCCTTTGATTAATTATGAATTTTAACACTTTAGGTTCTCCCTATAAGTCATCCATTTTATTTAGTATCTGGATTTTTTCTACCAGCTTTAAATTGTCGAATTCATGAAACCAATCGGCATACTGCTTAATCATTTCTTCATTGTTGTTGGTTTCTATTTCTCCAATTCTTTCATGGCTGAAAACTTGTGCAAACGGATTGGGATCAATACTTTCTCTTAATCTAATACTGTGAAAATCCCAAGGGTATGAGAAAGTTCTGAGATACTGCATCGTCCGTTGAATGCACTGAGATATCCTGATAGTTGGCTTTTTTCTGCATAAACCTCCTTTTATTTCCCAATCAGCAAACCCTTCAAATATCTCATATTGAGGGAAGGTGTCGTTGGCTGCATAATTTTCATCAAATCTCTGCAAGAAAGAGGCTTCTAATTCCTCGAAGATGTCGGGGATTTTTAGAGACACAATATATTTTTCTAACTCAGGCTTGATAGGAATTTCTTCAAGATCCAGTAGTTTTGCTCCTGTAAAAATGCTAAGAGCAAAATCAATTCCTCCAATGAGCTGATAAAAATTTAAAACTTTGAGGGTCCAGATCATTTCGTCAGTGTATACACTAGACCATAGATCAGATAAACTCCTGAAAAAGAGTTTCACCTTCATATTTGGCAAAGGATATACCTTTACCAATGTGTCGTCTAGGCCCAGAGAAACACCTAAATTCTTGGACTGCCATGCTTGGCATTTTCGTATCCAAGTATTCCTTCTCAACCTCATTCCTACAACCTTTTTTATTTCCTCTGCAAGGTGAGTTGCATGTCCTTCAAAAATTCTAAATCTATCAACAAAAGTAGCAAAACTGTCATCCCTTGGACTTTTACCTGGAATGGTAAAACACAAACATGTACAAGTCATAAATGCTTTATTCATATCCCTGGTTAATGAATCCGTTAGAAAATTAGAGTTACTTGGGATCCACTCAACTTCAAAATCAAATTGTTGGAACCAAATCTGCCAAGCAAGAATTCTTCCTTTTGCAATCTGTCTTGATATTTTGGCAGATAGAAAATATTTGAAATTCTTGGAGTTTGTTCTGATCAAGAATTTTATGGGAGTGAGATATAACTCAAATCGTTGTATCCTGTTAAATATAGCCAATGTTTCCTTTTCGGCTATGAAGTAATTCTTTTGACTAGGTGTAAATTCACCTGAACCATAAGCACAAAGTTTATCTTCACTTTTTCCTTCACCGTCTTTTCTTCGTTCTAAAAGAACAACTGCCCAAAAATATAAAGAAGCGTCAGTTTGAAGTATAAGCAAACCATCACCTGGTGGCTGGAGCTTTGGCAGTTGTTGGCATTCTGCTTTCAATTGTTTAACAGCTTATGTTGCTTCTTGTGACCATCCCTGTTTGAGATGTTTCCTGATCGGCGTTGTTTTCTCTGTCAGACTTGGAATATACTTGTGAAGATAATTCAGAACTCCTAAGAATATTTGAATTGTCTTGGTATCCTTCAATTCATCGGGAAATTGTGTCAATTTGGTTAATACATGAGGTTGCATTTGAATTGCACCATTGACAACATTAATTCCCAGAAAATCAATACTATCTTGGAATAAAGACATTTTTCTTTCTGACAAAACTATACCATGCTACTGAACTTCTTTCATAAAAATTTCTAAATGCTCTAGATGGGTTTTTACATCTGGACTGTGAATGAGAATATCATCTATATATGTAACAATGAAATCATATGTAGCAAAAATAAAATCCATTCTTCGCTGGAAGAATGCAGGGGCGTTTTTCAAACCGAAAGGAACAACCTTCCACTAGAAAAATCCGGCTGGGAAAATAAAAGCATTTTTATGCCGGTCTTTTGGCTGGATCTGAATCTGATAATACCCAGACTTCATGTCAAACTTACTGAATACCTTGCTATGTTGGATTTTCTGCATTATTGTCTCAGGCCTTGGCAATGGATAATTAAAGCTCTGAGTGATGGCGTTGAGGGGTTTATAGTTTATCACCATTCTCGGTTTACCCCTAACTATCTCAGAGTGATTCCTTACCATAAATACTGAGCAAGTATAATGGGACTCGCTTGGCTCAATGAGCTGCATCTGTAACAATTCTTTTATCTGTTTCTTTATTTCCTACTCATCTGAAGGAGTGCAGGGAATTAGCTTTCCTTTGACTCCATTGTCATGCAAGGTTATAATTTCTTGCATCGGACTTTCTGTTTCCCAAAACTGTTGTGGGTTTTCCGAGAAACTTTTTAGAAGTCTTTTATGGATATCATCTTGTTCTATAGACCAATTGGGATCTATGCATGCCAATTGTTTTGTTTTATACTCTGCTCTAGCTTCATAGAACTATAGGACTTCCTGCCAATCATCAGAATCTTTTAATGGCTTTCTGGCTCCTACTCTTTTCTGGCTACTTTCATGTCTTGCTTCTGAGTTTGCAATAAATAACTTGGGGACAGAAATAGCTTTCTTTTTCAAATTGATAATCAGCTTATCTTGGTTGATTGTCACTGGAAGCACAGAGTTTAAAAATGGCATTCCCAACATTAGACTGGCTGAGGAATCAAAATGTTGAATTGCAGAGATCTTAACAATACTCCCCCCAACTTTCAAAGAAATATTGTCTACATAATGTGTTAAGCTTACAGATCCCCCAATAGTTTCTGAAACCAATATATTTTTCAGTGGTTTCCACAAAGATTTAAATAAAGATGGTCGAGCCAAATTATTTGATCCACCGGTATCAACAAATGCATCTACAGATATCCATTCATTTTTTACTTGTAGTTGAACCAGGATATAAATGAGGTTGTTAGTCTTGACTATCTTTTTTAACAATGCATTTTCTTCTGTTCTTCTAATCTCTGGTTGCGGCAGACTGATTGATGTTGTTGTTCTTTTCTCAAATGGGCAAAAAGCATTTATTTCTGGAAAAGGTGACACAGGGTGCTTACCTTGTTTTACTGATAATGATACTGCACTTACAGATTCATCATCTGAATCATCTGATGTCTCACTTGTGACTTCAAAGCAAGTGTCACTCTCCTCTTCACTGTAGTGGTGTTCTTCTGAAAAATCATTATCAGAACATGACGGGCAAATATTCATTTTCTGAACACATTCTTCTTCTTCTGCATCTAATATTTCAGTTAGAATATATACATCTGAAATATCATCCTCTGAATCTACAATTGACCAATCATCCTGAAACTATTCTATTTCTATACATGCTTTGAGCTTACTAGATGAATTTTGTGGGCACTTACGTGCAAAATGTCCTTCTTTTTTACAAATGAAACAACAGTTGTTGTTTTTGGGTCTTGACCTTTTCTTCAAAAATTTATATTTTCGGAAAGGCTTTCTCGGGTTTGAGACTCTCTTGGGTTTAAATCTACCATACCTTTTTGTTTTCTTCTTCTTTCTGAAAGGTGTCCATGGTAGCATTATTTTGCAGACATCTAAACTGGGCGTGATGTCGTGCGCCTTCTTTTTCCAGCATAGGTATTTAACTTTCTCTGTAACTCTGAAAAGAAGGTCAACCCAATAAATCTGATCTAGTCTTTTGCTCTGTGTATCTAGATCTTTCATAACGAGGTCTCCTAGATTGCCTGGTAATTTTGACAAAAATGCAATTTTTTGAGCCACATCATTTGAGAGATTAGCTTCAAATACCTTATCCATGAAATTTTTACTAAATTGATCAAGATATTTCGAATCTTTTAATTCCATTCAACTAAGATCTATTATTATTTGCTTCTTCTCATCAACTGGTTCTGGCACGAACTGTGTTTTCAATAATAACTCCAATGTGGACAGTTCGGCTTCCATGACAGCTCTCCTTTCCTCTTCAGATGGTCCCATCCACCAATCGCGTTTTTATACTAGGACTATGATGGATACATATCCAACTTTGTAGTAACCTGCATTTGATACAATGCTCCTATCCAAATCCGGATTGATTCTCCAGGCTTTGAAGAATTATCTAGATCTAGGATATAGCCACTAGTATTGGCTGCATACTGGTCTTCTTCAACACGAGGGTATTTATTGACTTCTTTCAAAATATGTGCCTTATTCTGATTATTTCTAGATGGCAGAATGAAAGACGGGAATTTATAGGCAACTTGTTTAAGGGTCATGACTTCCTTCTTTGACTCAAAAGGTTTATCAGTTTTATATGACTTTGTTTCACTGGTTAGTTTTCCAGTGTCCTTAGAAGTACCCTCTTCTGCACTGGTTGCAGTTACTTCTCTTTTTGCTTCTTCTTCTTCCTCCTCTAGATCCCAATAGTTGGGTGCAGACATATCTATATGAAATTTTGGAATTTCTTTGGCCTTTTTCTTATGTCTCCTTTTTCTCCTTTCTTCTTTTTCTAACTTCTCTGATTGTTGCTCATCATAGAGCAATTTGAGATTTGCATTTATCAGATCAACTTGTTTGCCTAAGTCATCTAGAACATCTTCTGTGTGAGCACACCAAGTGGTTAGATAGTTTCCTATCTGATATACTTGGTCCATGTCATTTGGATTCTGTGAATTCTGTTCTAATAACGGGGCATAGTCAGCTCTTGTAGGTGGCTGTCTGGTGTTGGATGAAGAAGTACTAAACTTTGTTTTAGGTGGCCACTTTCCTCCTTTTACAAATCTTCGATTTGCAAATTGAAATTCCTCTACTGGCGGAGTAGTATTGACATATGTTCTAAACATCTTATTTACAGCAAAAAATGGTTTTTCTTCTGGTATATACAACTAATTTGTAGACAGCAGTGTACTAGTGGAAGAACTAGGCTCCTCTGGTTTAGGAACATGACGATAGAAAGATCTTCTTCCACTAACAGGGATTGGTTCATTTTCTAAGACTGCTGGTAGCACATGTTTTTCTGGCAAAGCTATTGGTCGTGGTATTTTGGGTATGTTTGGAATTATTCTGACACAACCATCGGATACAGACATTCTTTTAAGCATGCTATTTTAGCTATCTATAGCGGCCAGGGATTTATATTGAATGTACCAGTCATTAGGCAAAGCTTCTTTCTCATAGTGAACACTCTCTATCTGTGCATTGCCTACTCCTACTGCAACACAATCCTTTAACACTGGCTCTTTTAGCTTAGGATGTACAGTATTTGTTAGCTGAAATGATTTCTAGACTATTACAAACAAGAACTCACTGTCTTCTACCATTTCGAGGCCTTGTATCCCAATCAAGGCTTTCCAAAAATCTTTAAGGTGGATATCAGACAAGCTAATGGCATAGTCTGGATAGATGGTGCCATGTTGACATCCCGAGGATAGATTTCCAACTATGGTTCCAATTCGGTCATGTTCATATACATTATGTCTAGTATCAAAATCTTGGCTATATAGGGAGTATTAATGCCGTGACGGAACAAAGGAGCTAGTCCAATTCTAATTCCCCCAAAATGTAAATAGAAGAATTTCTTTTCAGCAACATATTTTCTAAACTTTTTGATTTCTTCTTCGGAAATAAATTCAAACCTACAATTTGTACAGATGGACCTTTTATTCTAACTTTCAATTCAACTTCTTTAAAATAGGCCTTCTTAGTCAATTTGAACATCATTAGAACTGGATAAATCTCTTTTGAATTTAATGCAGGAGGGTTCCAGCTTTCTGGGTCTTCGACCTTCTCATGTTCTGCCAATTCAGACTCAAGGGTTCTACTATCTACCTCAGATATAGATTTTCTATCAATAGTGGAGAAGGATCTTAAGAAGTTGGCCATGTTGAACTTTTACAATCTATTCCAGAGATTAACTGAAGCAGCTTTTATTTAATCAGCACTCGTAAAACAAGATGCTTTTCAAAGGCTACCTGGCTAACTTCAGGCTTTGTCTATAGAATGTATTTCGTCCAAGGAACGGGATATGGCTTGCTTCTGAGCTTGATATGCTTCTTCGGAATATCCGAGACCAGTCTTTATTAGAGGAGAATGCTATACTTTGATAATCTCATCTAGAATTTTAGATCCTTTAGCAAATCTGAGATTAAGGGATTTTGTTTTCTCAATTTATTTTCTAAGTCCCACAATTTCACTTTCTAACTCTTCATTGTGTTTATCTTTTTCAGCAAGTTGGAATGTTAGAGTATCTATAATCATATTCTTTTCCTCTAAACAAACTTTAAGTTTAGAAATTTCTTCATAAAGACCTTCTTCATTTATAGCATCCAAGAAATCATCATCTTCAAAAGCCATCAAAAGTCTATCATCATTACCTTGTTCATATCCATCACTATTTGACAATCCATCACTGTCTTCATGCGTGTAATAGCTCTTCTTATTTACATTCTGTTTTCTGTTCCATCTAGCAAGTTCCTTACCTTTGTCTAGTTTATCCTTGTGAGGATATTTTTCAGCATAATGACCGACTCTACCACAAGCAAAGAATTTGAAAGGCAACTTACCTCTGAATCTTCCAGTTCCCTGTTGAAGGTTCTTGACAAAATTTGATTCTTCCTCTTCTTCTGACATATGTCCTGACTTATAGTAATCTCCTTTTCCTGAAGCCTTGAATGCAGCTTCTCTCCTGTCTGATGGTCCTCCTTTTCTCATTTCATAAGCAGTTAGAATTCCGTGCAGCTATGACATGGTAAGGCTCTGTAGATTATGCTTTTCTTCTATGGCAGAAACTTTTGAATCAAACTTAGGAGACAAAGATCTTAGAACCTTTTGAATCAAAACAACTTCTTTTATTTCTTCTCCCAAGTTTTTCATACAATTTATGATCTCATCTATACATAGGAAATAGCTAGCCACACTTTCATCATTATGCATTCTGAGACTTTCATATTGAATTCTAAGAGTTTGTAATTTTGCTCGTTTTACCTGTTCATCTCCTTCATAGCTCAGAACGTTCTTGTCCCATATTTATTTTGCGCTTTTGAGTTGCATAACCTTAACGAATTCTGATTGAGATAGACTTCCTAATAGAGTATTGACAGCTTTTGCATTTGTTTCATATTGCTTTTTACCAACTGCATCTGTAGGAGTTGCTGATGGAAATGTGTATCCTGTTTCCACAATATCCCAAACTTATGTACCAAGAGAATGAAGATAGTCAGTGATTCTTACCTTCCAATAGACGAAGTTTCTCCCATCAAAAATCGGTGGCCTGATAGATGATTCCTTTTCGTAGTTGCTCATGATGATAGATCTTCCTTCAAGCGATCAAGCTTTTCCTGAAGGACCTGCTCTGATACCAATTGTTGAAAATAATTCTAAGAGGGGGGGGTGAATCAATATTATCAAATTCTTTTTCAGTTTATACAAAGATTTGCAGATCTAACTAATGAAACTTGCGTATACTTCCCAGACTTATAATTTAATTTATTCTTCAGATGTTGACCATTAATCTGTGTGTAAGAATCACATAACAGTAAGAAGGAATAGAAAAGTAGAGCAGTGTTAAGGGAAAAGTTCCCCTAGGGTCTTGGGCTGATACCCTAACAGACTGAAAGTTGTCTATACAGAGAAACACACATTCCATACAACCATAATGCTAATATAAGCAAACTCTACGATAAGAGGCGTACCTGAGGTCCTACGTTTGAGAAGGTCCTTCCAGGGTCCAAACCCTTCTTGGAGTTCCTTTGCTCCTTTGACCTGCAAACAATCAATTCAAGAAAGTACAGCAGTATATGGAATAAACATTATAAAGAAACCATCTTCATATTATAAAGAAAGGTAGTTAGTTATGCAATTAAACAACCATTCACATATGAATTCTAACATGAATATCACAAACATGAAGAAGATTTATATCAGGAACAAAGACATGTGTTTCTTTTATTATAGACAAATAAAGTACAGAAAGGAATAATTTCACCTGAGTCGTCCTTTCGCAGGCTCCAAGCGGAACCATCCTCCAGATTTGTCCCGTCTCAAGCCTTTAACAAACTCCTTCCATGACTTACTCCATGATATCACAAGTAGCAAATGGACATCATCACACATGGAAACAAGGGTTTCCTGTAAAAATGGGGGAAGTGCAGGAGGCACAAGGATCTTCAAACCTGGTCAGGGAAATCTCAACATAATAACCTTTCTCTCTCTTCTCTCCTCCCTTAGGCCTTCCCATTGAAGCCTTTTTATACTTCTCCCAAACTAGTTTTTTAGTTGGGAATTCGTTGGGAAGAGTTGGGCCACGGGCACTAACAGGTGATTAGCAGGTAAAACCCGCGATCTCCGCCCGAAATTGAGATTTAATTTTTTTAAGTGTTTTAAGACATATACGTGGGTTGGGTATACACATACCCGTGTATATACGCATTTAGCTCAGGGAAATTTAGCGTATAGGGAATAAAACACTGTTTTTTAAATTTTGGACCAGGTCTGGAAGGAGGGGTTGCCCTAGGCCATGAGTGCAGCATCACAAACCATAAGAGTGAGATTTGGAGCTATAACAAATGCCCCCTAATATATGAGGTCAGAAGGGTTACATGATGGCCGAAATGTATTAAGCAAGTACATGGAAAGGAAATCTGTCAAAAACCGAGAAGGACTTCACCAGAGTTCAGCCTACCAAGCCACAAAAGGAGATCAGAAAGAAACACTGTCTGAGGCGGGCATACCCATGCTCAAAGAAAATAAAGCATGTCTGCATATCAAGTACAAGCGGATCCACTAAGTATACAAGTATAAATAACTGGAAAAACATAGTGGATCATCTGATCACGATCAAACAAGTACATGTCTGAATATCACATATAAGAATGTCAATGATGCTGAAGGATGAACCGGATCACTGATATCGAGAACTGATCACAAAAGGTACCAACTGAACATGATGGAATATGGTGGTACTACACTGCAAAATCAAGTGCCAGCATATAGAATGTCGCCATGACTGACTGCAACATATAAGGTGGAATGGCATCAACTAGCAGCAACAGAAGCAACTGTCAAGTGAACCAATGAATGTTGATACAACCTGAGGTCTTCACCGACCGCCGTGGTACATTTCTACACCATGGGAATAAATTATCTGAAGTCAACCATGTGAGAAATCGTTTGATTACCGGTCATTAATGTATACCGTTAACAAACACGAGACTACTCACCGATAATGATAATGAGCATCAAGGTACCTAGTAGAATCTAACAAGCGTGAATAGATGAGCTGGAGTCGAACACCTATAAGAATCTATCGATCAGGAGATAATGATGGTTTCCCACTGTCGATAGCGAAGGATCTGCCACTAATGACTGCAAACCCCAAGGTACTGCCAAATGGACTCTAGATCTTTGCCCCAGAGCAATGAGTAGGAGTCGATAGGGAAAGATCCGCTAGAAGGAAGGCATTAAGGCATCCTTCATCAATCTAGCACAAGTGTAACCCGTAGGCCAATAATGTGGAAGGAATCAAATGAAAGAGATGTAGCAACCCGACCGAAGTACGTTTCCGGTGTACACAAGATGTGGCTAGCGCACGACAGAAACCCTTTGAACCAACCAATAATGGAAGCTGACACAGAGGCGAGGTATCCACCAATAAGGTCAAATGGAAACCAAGGTACTGCACGAATCCCAATGTGTGACAATGTAAGCTAATGTCGAACACAAGGGAAACCACTCAGTCAAAGACCCATGATACTGATCGATGCTGAGCACAAGGTGACCTATCAATAATGAAAATAGGGCTAGGGTGCAGCTCTAGGCCTGTCCTCAAAGCAAGATGTCGTTGTCGATAATGACAAGACCCGCCAGCAAGAAGTCAATGGAGACCTTCTCAAACCAGCATGAGTAAAGGACCAATATAACTGATGTGATGATAGACATGATACTGACAACCAGGGATGGCCGACTGAAAAATGGGTCAAGAGACACCGCAGAGAGGTCAACTCAGGCTAACCTCCCTTGAACAAAAAGCATGACTCAATGTGACTATGTGGCAGCATATGATGACTCTGTATAAGTTTGTCATGCAGGAGGCACGAACGAACCCTCCATATGATTGGAAGAGATAACCAATCGAGGGAGAACTGACTCAATAACAAGGTTAAGGCGTACCTAAGTCAAACTAAATCCTGCCCAAACGGAGGAGTCTTTGTTTTGAGTGCTTTGTTCAAGGGTGACACGACTGACTCTAGCTGCCAACAATAAATGGAAATATTGTCCCGTTCCCGCTCTTTTTTGGAATATATATTTTTTGTCTTTTTCTTTAAGCTGGAAAAAGAATAAAAGAATGCTATAGTACAGTGGAAAGAACGAGTGTCGGTGAAGCAGGTGATCTAGTTCCTGGGATTGGAACGTTCCTATGCTCAATGCAGGGAGGTGAAAACTGGTCAGTGACACTCAAAGGTGTGTTCCTTCTAGGGGTCAAGGTGTGTCAAACTGTAGAAGTCAAAAGTATGCGAGGTTGATTTTGCAGTCGTCATGGTCAAAAGTTGGCTTAAACAAGAGTCCAAGTGAAGCCGGCTCTAGGCCAAAAGGTGCAAGTAATCAATATGCAATGCAGTAGTACAACTCAACACAAAGGAGCCTCTAGGGTATAAGGCCAGAACAAAACGAAGAAGCAAACAGGAATGAGGCTTCATCGCATAAGTCATGGCGGGACTAAAGATGACTCCCGAGCCTAGGGACAAAAAATTAGCATGAGTGCCAAGTGACAACAAGGTACTAACTAGGGCACCCATGATAAGGTAGGCTCTACCACACAAGTCATGATACTTCTTAAGCAATGAGAAGGTTCCGCACCATAACTTGGTGGGGTCGATCCTAAGGCAAAATGGGAAAGGAAACTGATAAGTGCACAATGCAGGCGGAAAAACCTAACCTATATGCCAGTTTCGAGAACCAATACCTGTCAAAATGGACCAACCATAAACTTCCAAAGGAGAAATCTTCCAAGTTCTATAAACATAAATAGAAACACTAGACAAGAAGTTAATACATCCCACATATAAACTTCATATAAAATCTTGTGTTATAGAATACAAAACTTGAAAATGCGTACCTCATATATACAATATGGTACAGGGAACCACGCAACCTTGTGGCTTACGTATAATAGCTCTTCTGGACAAACCCCTTGCAGGGATCGGACCATGGACTCCTTTAGTATTCAAGACTCATGGCTTCAAAGAGTTCGTCCTGTGAAGGCAAAACAAGTTCTAAGAAATCATGAGAACTACAAGGATCAAAAGAGGGAATTAAGGGGTCCCATGTCCCTATAGGAAGAATCTCTCAGTCAACTATCAGGACAAAGTCCCAAGAAGGAGAATAATAGGTCAAAGGATCCTTCTTAGAAGCGATTGAACATTGAGGATTCAATGCCACATAATTGACCCGTGGCAGGGTAGAGTCTATTTGAACACTTGGAACAAACCAAGGGGTATTCTACAGTAAAGTTGAATTAGGGTGGTAATTATCAGATGCACGCTGGTCAATAGTGACAATATTCCTGTTATGAGGAAATCACATTACTCGAAAGAGTGAAGACAGCACAGCATTCATAGCATAGACATAATCACGCCCAAGTAGCATATTAAATTCTAAAGGGCTATCGACCACCATCATATCGATTAAGACAGTCTTCCCACCTAAAGTGCTTGGCAATTGAGGAATAACACCCATAGATTCACCAGGTCTTCTATCATAGGCTAACAACTGACTCTGAGCTGTCAACAACTTTGGGGAACCCAAAGCTTTCCAAGTCAAATAGGATATAATACTTGCAAAGGATCCTTCATCCACCATACATCGATAAACATTTGTGGAATTAACTCTGACCTTTATTTAGAAAGGTGCAGCGGAAGGAAGATGAGGCTTAACAAGACTATCCCAATCAAAGGAAACACTCTTAGAACTTGGAGGGGGAACATTCGAAGAAACTGGAATTCCCCCTATACTAGAAGACTCTGTACTAGAGATCAAACAGACTCTTTTGTTAGGCACTTCACCCCCCAAAAGAGGAGTGTAATCGGCTAGCGATTGCACTAGCTCTACCACATAATCAACCAATGGTTGATGGGATTGATGAGAAACCATATCAGATCTAGGAGTAGAAGTACTTTCAGACTCGGACCATATCCTTTGCACCTCTAGAATACCAGGGCATAAATGAGTAAGATGGTCTCCCTTGCATATCTTACAAGGGAACTTAGGTTTAAAACTTCTACGTCCAGGTTTCTTATCAACCTCCATTCCGCCAACATGACTAGCAGTGGTTTGCGGAGAATCCTGAACATGACTTGCAGAGGTCGATGACTCTTTGCTAGTATGACTCGCAGTGACTAGACTCATGCCCCCAGCATGACTTGCAGCGGCTGAAGATTCATCTCCAACATGACCGGCAGAGGTTGAGGATGAAGTGCTAGTGTGACTTGCAGTGACTAGACTTGTGCCCCCAGCATGACTTGCAGCGGCTGAAGGCTCATCTCCAACATGACTGGCAGAGGTTGAGGATGAAGGGATAGAATTATTCTTCTTCTTTGACTTCCTCTTTCTCCTTTTTTTAGATTTCTTGTTACAAGAAGAAGGAGAAGAAGGAATCCCAGATTTCTTTTGAAAGAAGATGAACAATTAGCACCCATGTGATGCCCTTGAAATAAAGCATTCAACTGAGAAGCTTCAAGAGCATTTGGAATATTTGGAGTGGACCACAGCCAAATGGGTAGTCCAACATTCAACCCAGGAATATTCAAAGTGGCCATCAAGGGAGTACCAACATTTCCAAATAAAGGAAAAGCACAAGGATCTCCTTTTGGAAGGGTACCTTGGTTGGCTTCCACGGGAATATTAGCCATATCAAATTGATCTGCAGAGCCTTCCCTTACGGGAATGTAGAAATAACTTTTCAAGGAATATGGATAAGCAATCAAAACCTTTGCCCTTGAGGAGGCAACTCCACAACTTCTGAAAGAACGACCAAAAGCCTTTCAAGATCGGTAGAGTGGTAAGCTAGTCACTCAGAACACAAAGTCCAAACGTGACTAGACAAAAACACCTAAAGCCAACTATATACAAGGAGCAAAGAGCACTCACTAAAAAGTCCATAAAAGATATCAGCCAGTCAAACAACTTTCGAGTATTTCCGCTCCGGGTGATTAGGACCAGACACCAAAATAAGGGAAAGTGAAGTTAGGGGCCTTCCGAAGATAGTCTGGGATAATGACGGCCCAGTCCTATCAGCGAAGGTAACAGAGGAAGTTATGCTGACCTCCTAACAATAGCCTGCGTCGGTGCAAGCCCCCAAGCTTCACAAGGGTGCCCTCCAGTAGTACCGTTGAGAGTGATGCAACGTCGACCTCAGGTGCCACGGGATTCCCCTCTGCAGCCACCTATGTAGATCCCTAGGAGTAGCAACTATGGATACCAACTCGTTGCAGAAGCCAGGCGGAACAGTCGTGAGGTAAGTTTGGACAAGTAGGCGAGGGGGTATCTCTCTTCCCTATCTTCACAGACCCTCATGCTTAACTCCCAGATCCGGAGCTTTCCTGGTCTTCCTATCACTATTGGATTTTCACTCACTATTCAGACTCCTATGTTTGACAGTTTAAATGGCCTTGGAGAGTTATCTCTCCACTCGCCTAATCCAAGGCCCTAAAATCCTAAAACTTGTTGGTGTATCTAACTTGATAATAAAAAAGTTTTAGTGAATTTTAATTAGTGCTTGATTTTAAAATAGGTTGTTCTTTAAGTCACGGGATAAGCGGAAGTGAAACTAGTGGTGTTTTGACGCAAAAGAAATTAATAAAAACCAAACTACATGCAAATGCACTTGTTTTCGTTTTTCGATGAAAGGAAATTTCTACAGGGTTTAGAGGAACTTCAAATAAAACAAATTTTTCTTTTCTTTTCTTTTCTTTACTTCAAGCTTCACACTCACAAAAGTTAACAAAACTATGGATGCCGAAAAAGATGTGCAAATCTATCCTAATGCAACAAGTACATGCTGATGCAAGACTCAAAACTACTCTTAAATCAAGAAATGAAAGTTGCTTGTTTATCAAATTTTATTTTGCCACTTAAAATGTTTAGATGGAATATGAGTTGCTACCATTCATTTCATCTAAACACTAAAAACAAGTTTCAAGACAAACAAAAATACACTTTCATTCACTAAAAGAAAACCAAATCAAAACAAAGTTCAAGAAAGAAAAACCAAGTTTTTCAAAAAGTTTTCTTCAAAAGCAAAAACAAAAATGTCTTTTCAAAAATGCTCTCAACAAGACTGAAACTTTATGATTGAAGAATAGGCAACAAACACTTTTGCAAGTTGACAACACACAATAGATGAAAACTCAACAAACAGAAATGTGTTTAAAGATGCTCTTAACAATCAAAAGCAACAATGAAAGCTTTGGCAACAAAGACCAAAAGATCAAAAAGACAATTTTCAAGAAAGTGTCAGTCAACAACTTTCATGAAACAAAAAGTGGATGGTCACAAAAAGCAGTTTTGTCAAGAAAACAAAAAGTCACCAAAAACAAGATTTAACACAAAGATTAAGATCAATCTTCCTGCCCTGATGAATCAGAGCAGCCAAGATTCCCAGCAAGAAATCTTGCGTGCTTAAGCAAAAACAATGACACTTGCAAAAACAAAAACAAGACCAACACTTCTCACAATCAGAGAGAATTTGAAATCAGATACTTGTTGTAAAACTAACAACTGACACTGGAAAGTAACTGTGAAGGACTGAATCAAACCAACAGACAGACCTTCAGAGACAAAAGATCTAAAAAATCTTGAAAATTGCAAGATATACGTAACTGTACTTATGTACAGATTGCGTGTATACGCGACTGCGCCTAAGGAAACCTGCGTATACGCGGGTTAACTTAAGGAAACATGCATATATACGCCTCTGTAAGCAAGAAAAACAGCGTATATAAAAGATTTCAAGAAAAAATAAAAAACAGTCTGAAGAAACTTACCAAACTTACAAATCAAGTTCCTACAGGAACAGAGTACACAGCAACAACAAGCGTACCTGAGGTCATACGTTTGAGAAGGTCCTTCCAAGGTCCAAACCCTTCTTGGAGTTCCTTTGCTCCTTTGACCTGCAAAACAATCAATTCAAGAAAGTACAACAGTATATGGACTAAACATATTAAAGAAACCATCTTCATATTATAAAGAAAGGTAGTTAGTTATGCAATTAAACAACCATTCACATATGAATTCTAACGTGAATATCACAAACATGAAGAAGATTTATATCAAGAACAAAGACATGTGTTTCTTTTATTATAGACAAATAAAGTACAGAAAGGAATAATTTCACATGAGTCGTCCTTTCGCAGGCTCCAAGCGAAACCGTCCTCCGGATTCGTCCAGTCTCAAGCCTTTAACAAACTCCTTCCATGACTTACTCCATGATATCACAAGTAGCAAATGGACATCATCACACAAGGAAACAAGGGTTTCCTGTAAAAATGGGGGAAGTGCAGGAGGCACAAGGATCTTCAAACCTGATCAGGGAAATCTCAGCATAATAACCTTTCTCTCTCTTCTCTCCTCCCTTAGGCCTTCCCATTGAAGCCTTTTTATACTTCTCCCAAACTAGTTTTTTAGTTGGGAATTCGTTGGGAACAGTTGGGCCACTGGCACTAACAGGTGATCAGCAGGTAAAACCTACGATCTCCACCTGAAATTAAGGAGATTTAATTTTTTTTAAGTGTTTTAAGACATATACGCGGGTTGGGTATACACATACCCGCGTATATACGCGTTTAGCTTAGGGCAATGTCGCGTATAGGGAATAAAACACTGTTTTTTAAATTTTGGACCGGTTCTAGAATAAGGGGTTGCCCTAGGCCATGAGTGCAGCATCACAGACCATAAGAGTTAGATTTGGAGCTATAACAAGCAGACAGTCACACAAAAGAACACAAGATATAAGGTGGAAACCCAATGTGGGTGAAAACCACCTACTGCAATATGTCTCTATCTTCTTTCAATTAGACACTTCTTTTTACAAAGATTCAGTACTAGTGCAGTCTTATACCAATACGCAGGCTTCAACCTGCAGAAGGCTACAACCTTCTCTCGTTCTCCAGACTCTTCTGGAAGGGAGCTACAACCCCCTTAGCTCTTGTACTAGCTGAGGTACTAGTACATAGGTGCTGACCTACATAAGACTTCTCTTTCCTTCCAAGGACCATGTTTCATAAATTTTCAGACTGGATCCATGAATATCAATCAAACATGAAATAGATCTGCAATCAACCAACTTCCTTGTACAAATAATGAATCAATAACTTCTCAGAACACAGTACCAGTAACCAGACACCAATTCAGAACCCTGCATTGCAGTAATAGACAAAAGCAGCTAAAACATATTTCAAGGAAAATTCCGCAACTTCACCAATAGAAACCTGTGTACATCCGCAGTATTCACTTCTTTAACCTACGAGTGTCCGTACCTCCGCTATGTCGAACCTGTGGGTATCCGCACCTGCGCTCTGTCAAACCCGCATATATCCGCGCCTGCGCTGTGTCGAGCCTGCGCTGTGTCGAGCCTGCGGGTATATGCGCCTGCGCTGTGTCGAGACTGCGGGTATATGCGCCTGCGCTGTGTCAAACCTGAGGGTATAGAGAATTTATCAGACTTCAATTATACCCCAGATTATCAGACTTACAGATCTGATCATGCACCAAAGAGATCTCGACCCATCAGTAGATTCGTCTTGTAATGCTCAAGTTTCTCCCTGATTCAAGTCCAGCTATAACTCACCAAATGATCACCAGTATTTCAGATCTTGCTCTTCTCAAGATATTCAACACATTAGTCACCCAGCCAAATGATCTCCTTTCCTTTTTATAGTCTAGGCCTTACTCAAACCAAGGTCCAAAACCATAAGGATCTAATACTAGGGACCCAAAACCTGGTTTAATACTTTAGATGCAAAACCACGGACCAAAACCATAGGATCAAAAATGTCAGACTAAATACCATGGACCAACCATAAGATTTCCCATGTGCGTGCTTTTCTCTGCATGAAAGTGCGTGTACTTTACGTCTGCACTTTTTGTTCGGAGCACCTGTGTATATGTCCGCACCTTTTGTTCGGCGCACCTGCGTATGTCCACGGCTTTATGAACAGGAACCTGTGGGTATCCCATTTTCTACTATTTTGAGAGCCTGAACTTGTGATCTGCTATTTGAGTGAGTTTCCATCAAGGACAATACTTATGTCATCGAGCCAAACCTGTGTCATAAAGCCAACAGATGATAAGGAGTGGATTCCTATGCTTGATCTTGTACTCTTCCATAAGCCTCTCCATCATTTTGGATGTGAATTGAGTTCCCTGATCTGTCACAATTTCTCTTGGAACACCAAAGCGAGTAAAAATACCCTCAAAAGGAAAACTAACTGCAGATTTTTCGTTAGCAAAAAGTAATTCTCTATCTTCTACCCATTTGGTGACATAATCAGTGCATACCAATATATACTTTTTCTGCTTGGATGGATGATTAATAGGTCCAATAAAGTCTAAAGCCCATTTTTCAAAGGCTTCGATAAGTATCTGAGGTTGTAATGGCATCTCATTTGAAGGAGCAGGTTTCCCTAACCTTTGGTAGCCGTGGCACTTTCTGACATATTCCTTAGCATCTCTGAAGATGGATGGCCAATAATATCCTAAAGAAAGGATTTAATAGGTTGTCCTCTTGTCAGCAAAGTGTCTACCACACGGCTCATTAGGACATGCTTTGAGAATATCAGGCATTTCATCTTCCCTAACACACCTTCTGATCATAAGATCTGGCCTTGTTTTATACAATTCATTAGTGATCCATGAATATCTTGCACTATTTTGAATAATATTTCTTTTCTCTCTAGGAAATAAATGTGAAGGTAACTTCCCTGTAACCAAGTAGTTAGCAACATATGCAAACCAAGGAGTTTGATTAGTTACTGCAAATAGATATTCATTAGGAAACTTATCCTCAACAGGAGAGTCTTCTTTGATATTTTGAATCCTGGACAAGAAATCAGCAATTGTGTTTTGTTTTCCAGGTCTATCTAACACAGTAATGTTGAATTCTTGCAAAAGTAAAAGCCACCTTGTAACTCTGCCATTAGTAATAGGTTTATTCATCAAATATCTAATTGCAGAGTGATTTGTATGAACAAAAGTTTCGTAGCCTGTTATATAGTGTCTAAACTTGTTAATTACATGAACAACAGCTAAGAATTCTTTTTCAGTCACAGTATAATTCAACTCAGTGGGAGTCAAATTTTTACTTGTATGGTAAATGGCATAAGGAATCAAATCTTTTTGTCCCAATACAGCTCCTAGAACTGTATCTGAAGCATCCATAGAAATATGTAAAGGAAGTTTCCAATTTGGTCCTCTTAAGATAGGTGCTTCAGATATTTTTTCTTTCAAGGTTTCAAATGCTAATTGGAAATCGAGATTCCACTTGAATTCACAATCTTTTGTAAGCAATTTGAAGAGTGGAGATGCTACTTTGGTAAAGTTTTCTATAAACCTTCTATAATATCCTGTAAATCCTAGAAAACTTCTAACATCTTTTTGGCAATTTGGAATTGGTAACTTAAAGATGACTTCAACTTTTGATTTGTCCACTTTAATCCCATATCCTGAAATGTGATGTCCTAAAACAATACCTTTTGTAAACATCATAAATCATTTTTCATGCCTTAGTGAAAGGTTTGTTTCTTTACATCTTTTAAGGACTTTTTTCCAAATTTTCCAAAGCTTATTCAAATGTGTTACCATAGACTACAAAATCATCCATATATATCTCTACACAATCATGTATTAGATCGAAAAGAATTCCTAGTACTGCTCTTTGGAATGTTGTTGGTGCATTACATAACCCAAAAGGAAGCACTCGGTAGGCAAAAGTTCCCCATGGACAAGTAAATGTGGTTTTATCCTGATCCTCGGGTGCTACCTGAATTTGATTGTAACCACTAAAACCATCCAAGAATGAGAAATACTTTTTACTTGCTAATGTATCTAATACTTGATCTATAAGGGCAAAGGAAAGTGAGCTTTCAAGGTTGCTTTATTCAATTCTCTGTAATCAATGCCCACTCTCCATTTACCATTCTTTTTAGGCACAATTACCAAAGGAGAAACCCATTGGCTATCTAAGATTGGGTAAATGAAGTTTACATTGAGTAATTTTTGGAGCTCTTCTTTCACAATCTCCCTAAGATTTGGATTCATTCTTCTTTGAAGTTGTCTAATTAGTCTATTGTTTTCCTTAATATAGATATGATGGATACAAGTATTAGGATCAATACTTTTCATGTCAGTATACTCCCATGCAAATGCAGCAGAATGCTTTTTTAATATCTTGGTTAGCTCTTCTTGTTGTAGTTTCTCCAAGTTTTTGTTTATGTTCAATGTTCTACCTGGAAAAATTTCAACTGTAGAGTTACCAAAATCTTCCATAGAATAGAGAGACATCTGCCTAGATGACAAGTATTCAACATTAGGTTTTTCCTGGAATTGTGCATGATCATATTCTGAAGATGTTTCAAAATTTTCCAACGTATTCAAAATTTGACTATCTTCACTAATTTCTGATATAGTAAAGATAGGCTGGATAACATCTTCATCATCGATCCATTCCTTGTCATCTATTTCCGTGATTGATTTTGCTGGAGGATACAAAGTAAGTTTCTTTGTTGAATTACCATCAAAAATGTACATGTCACCAGATCTACAACTAATAAAAGCATCAGCTGTGGCCAGCCAAGGTCTTCCTAATATGAGTGGATGTCCTCCTAGATTATTCTTGGTAGTTAAAATCATGAAGTCAACAGGATATTCCCAAGAATCTAAGGATACCAAAATATCTTCTAGCACACCATCTAGTTTGATTACTGATCTATCTAAAAGTTGCAGTAAGGTAGGTGTGTAAAGAAGGTTAGGAAGTTTAAGCTGCTCCATAGTTTGTCTACTCATAATGTTTATTGTTGCCCCTAAGTCAATCAATGTGTTTGGAATTTCAATCCCATTTATGTGTATCTTGACAACTGGACTTCCTAGATCCACATATTTCTGCATGGCAATCTTTCCCATCATGATATCTGCTATATTTCCTACTAGGTGAATTCTTTTTGTTTCTCTTGGTTTTCTTCCTGGTCTTTTGATGCTCAACTCCTTTATTATCTTAGCTAGAATAGTAATTTCTCTAATGGCTTGTAACAAAGGGATTTTGATACAAACATTCTTCAATTCATCTAAGAAGTCATAATTGGGCAACAAGATCTGTTTTTCTACTCCTCTATCAATTTGTAATCTCTCAGGAAAAGGAGGTGTAGAAGTAGATGTTGGTTGCTCAATTATGGGAGTTGTGTTTATTGATTCTTTTTGTTTTCCTTTTTCAATGTTTTGATTTTGGAGGGATGTCCCCTCAAAACTTTTATTAATTTTCAGAGAATCTTCCTCAGAATCTTCTTGTTCTTGAATATCTATAGAAGGTTTTTCCTTTTCTAATATCCTACCAGATCTAAGTTGAACATCATTAAGATCTAGAGGAGCAATCATATAAGTATGAAATTGTTGTCCTTCTACCATATAAGCATTCTGCGGGTTTTTATTATTGGGGTTCAGCAATGGTTGGGCTGGTAGTTGATTTGGTTTTCTTTGAAATGGAAGTAAGTGTTGAGGATTTTGACTTTGTTGTGGAGGTTGTTGTGGAAATGGCAATGAAAGGTGAGGGCTTTGATTTGGAAGTTGTGGTTGCTGATTTTGTTGTTGATTTAGTGGGGGAGGATAGCTCTGATAAGATGGAGGATATTGATAATATTGAGCAAATATCCCATAAGGATTTTGTACCCCTTGTGCCCATGGTTGAGATTGATGTTGAGTTTGAGGTTGAAGCCAAGGTTGTTGCCAAGAATTCCAGTTTGGTGGGGGCTGAAAATACGTTGGATTGTTAAATCCTTGATTTTGCTTCCCTTGCCAAGGTCTTCTTGCAACAAAACAAAGAGGTTCCACAGAATTTGGAACTGTTACTTCTTGAAAGACAGCCTTAAGACCTAGGATTGAAGGACAACCCTTGGTCTCATGACTTTCTGAACAAATCATACAAATTTCTACAATTTTTGCATCTAAAGGGCATTCCCTTAGAGCATGTTTCTTTCTGCATTTTGGACAAAAGATGGCTAAAGCATCAGCCTCTATTTTCTGCTTGTTTTGGATTTTGAGGGTGTCTAGCTACTCACTAAGGCTCCCTAAAATATCAGTTTTAAACTCATCAAGTATATTGCCAATTTTTGCCCTACTTACAGATCTAATTGCAGATTTGTTTGCTCTAACAAGAGAAGGATCTCTTGGTCCTTTCCCAGTTTTAGATTTCCCTCTTGAGAGATGGACACATAGTTCTACTATGCCACTCAATGGGAGTTGAGAGATGTCTCCCTTCCCCATCATGTTAAGGATATATATCCATTCATCGCTAATGGCATTTAACAAAAGATCTTTCAAATTTTCTTCATCTCGATTGTTCATCTTAGCTCTTTTCAAATTATAGTTAAATCCCTCAAGCAAATCCTCTAAGTTTTCATCTTCCTTTTGCATCATTTTGAACACTTCATCCTTATGATTGGTAGGCATACAATAATCCAAATATCTATCCAAAAATGCTTGTTTCATGTCATTCCAAGTTCTAATGGATTGAGTGACTAACCCCATAAACCATTTCAAAGTAGCCCCTTTTAGTGTTGAAGGGAATAGTTTGAGTTTTTTAGAATCTTCTAGATTGTCATAGGTTTTGCACAAGACTTCAAACTCAAACAAAAATGTTTCAAGATCCTCACTTCCTTCTCAACCCATAAAAGTTTGGGAGGACAGATGGTGAAATGTTTTTCATAGTGGTATGTGTTTCCTCATCTACTATAGGGAATCCAAATGAGTTATCTACTTCCCTATTTCCTCTGCCTCCTCCATTATTACCTCTACCTCCTCCATTGTTACCTCTACCTCTCCCTCTACCCCCTCGTCCAAATAGTGAGAATTCTCCATCTTGTTCTTATTCTGCCATTATAGTTTCTTCGGAGTCCTCTGGTTCTTCTATTAATGGATTATGGGAGAGAGTTTCTACTTCTTCTTCTTCACTAGGTATTCTTACTTCCTCAACTACAATAGAAGTGAAAAATGTTTTCTTTCCTAGGCCTGTTTGAGATGATGTAGGAGAATCTTTTGCTTGGATTTCTGCCTCTTGAATTCTAGGAATTATAGGGCTAGGAGTACGAGTTTGGGATGAAGGTGTATCTTTCCTAACTCTTGGTGGAGTATGTGGAGTTGTGGAATCAAACTTCTGCCCCTAGCTATAAATCTGCCCCTAGAGTCTCTTTCTCTATGCATGTCATTGTTTTGTTTTGTTGTTTTTGATTATTTTTTTTATGAATGTAAGAAGTAAGGCTACCTAGTTACACTTCCCCGGCAATGGAGCCAAAATGTTTAGTCAATTTAGTGTCCTAAATTTCTAAATATATCATCAATCCGGGTATCGTAAACTGATGAAGTGTAGTGCACTATATGTGCTAGATGACCCTTTCTTACCTCACTATTTTTGAGTTTATGTTTGTTTTGGGGTTTTGATCTTTTGATTCCTCATGTTCTACAATGTAATCAAAATCTTAGTCGGCTACTGCTAAGAACCTAGAGAAATGAAATGGAGCTAAAAATACTTTTAGGCCAAATTTGTAAGTAAAGTTTGTAAACAAGAAAATGAAAACAGAGCTTCTCTTCTTGCTATTATGATTGTTTCCAAAATATGAACTGAAAGGACTTTAAAACTACTATCTACTCAATTACAAAACCAAATCTTAAATGCGAAAATGAGATTGCAGCTATCTATGATAAACCAAAAATGAAATACTGGAAATAAGATTACTTCTACTGTCTAATCTACTTGCAAAATTAAAGCTTAATGAACAACTGAAGATGGAACTGCAACTAAACTAAGTGAAGAACTAGAAATGAAATTGCAATTATTATATTATGAAAGCAAGGCTAAATGAAGTATTGTTGTCACTCTACTACATAACTTAGGGAGAACTACCTCCTTATGATAGCAATCTTGAGAGATTTCATTCTTCATCATTCTAAGAACAATAAACATGAAAATGCAAAGAAAGTCTCATTCATAAATAAAGCATTTCACCACTTAGTTTTAGGATTAACCTTCAACTGAAAGGGTTCTTGGAAATATCCATTTATATCATGAGTTACTAAACTTATAAGAAAATGGCATTGAACTACTTAACTCAAAAACTGATGAACAGAAATGAAAGACTCATTCATAAATACAACATTTCACCATTTAGTTTGAGGATTA
This sequence comes from Pinus tabuliformis, assembly GCA_031772625.1. Taxonomy (NCBI): domain Eukaryota; kingdom Viridiplantae; phylum Streptophyta; class Pinopsida; order Pinales; family Pinaceae; genus Pinus; species Pinus tabuliformis. The sequence goes on along the minus strand of CM062815.1, from coordinate 296,078,208 downwards.
ACCATCAATGAAAGGCTTTTGGAAACATTCATTTATATCATGAGTGACTACACTAATAAGAAATTGGCATTGAACAGCTTAATTCAAAAACTAATGAACAGCAATTGTAATGAAAGACTCATTCATAAATACAACATTTCACCATTTAGTTTGAGGATTAACCATCAACGGAAGGCTTTTGGAAACATTCATTTATATCATGAGTGACTACACTAATAAGAAATTGGCATTGAACAGCTTAATTTAAAATCTAGAAACTAAGGAACAACAGATGAAATAAATCAAGTTATGCTACTAACATCAACTTAAAACTATAGTTAAGAGACTAGAGAGCAATGAAAACCAAAGGGTTATTCTACGCTGAAATACAACTACTCTGAGTTAGTGAAAACGTATGAAACAAGCTGCAATATACAGAGTTAGAAAACGATTATGAACATGGTGAAAAACACACAATGAAATTACAACTAAACTTAAGAAAAAGACAAACATAAATAAAAACATGTACCCTTGACAACGGAGGGGCCCTCTACAAGGTCTCACATTATCTACTCAGAATCAACACTTCACAAGCGCTTCAGGCATCCATTGAAAACAGGGTTTTTATATTAAAAACATAGCACTGAGTTCTTCAAGCTACAAGCGGAAATCTGAACTATTACATTAGCAAAAACATGAACTTGTTTTGCATTCTAAACGCTTGTATTTATAGGAAAAAATATACAACTGTTTGAAGAGAGAAATCAATTGTAGCAAAACACGTAGACATGTAATGTATCCAGAATTTTGGTCTTCGGTTGCCTTGAGACATAAATCTTCTAATAATGGATGTTGGATTCTGTTTATGCAGGTGTCAGATGAGGTCCTTGGCTTCAAGAGACTGCCTCGGATCCATTATTAAGAATCGTGTGAAAACAGAGTTCTAATTTCCATAGGTTTCTTCAGTTGACCTCCATTTGAACCAGAGTCCTCTTCATCGATCTTGGCCAAATGGATAGGATACCATCCATGCTCTGACGTTTTCCAAGCTACCCATGTGGTTTGTTTCCTTTCTTGACACTTGTAACCTACAAAAGCGTGGAGATGGCTACGAAATAGCCAGTTAGTTGTGGAATGTGGTTGTGTTCCGTAGCTGAAAAACCAAAACCTATTCAAATAACAAACATAACAATATAACTTGTAAATCACTGAAATATACTCCTTGAAGCAATGTGTAATGGCTTTTGATAACTAAGGATGCATTTTTCATGGAAAAGCAAAGGAGGAAGGATGAGAAAGTTGCTTAAGAGAGAGGCAATTTTGGAACTCAACACTATGCATTAAAGTACATTAAATCCCTAATGGCATTCTTAAACCCTAAACCTAATACATTATATGTATTAAAATCCATTAAACAAAGCCTAAAGTTCTAAACCCTAATGCTCAAACCTACGCCTAGACCCTCTCGGGTTATGTTTTACATACAAAACATTAAATCCTAGCCCTAAATACCCCTCGGCCTATTTCATAATACAAAACAATGCAAAATAAATTAAAATCACAGTCTTAAACCGTGCGGGTTGGAGACCACGGCGGAGGACATGTGACCATGTTAATAGACTGTCGGAGATATATATAACCGCGTGCCCCTAAACCACCAGCTAAACAGCAGACATTCACTACATCGGAACCGTGGCATGTGATCGCCACTACAACTGTCACTGCTACAGCCAACCGGAACCGTCGGAGGACAAGCTGCCAGGATAACCATGGGTTTTGGAACCTGTTTACATGCACAGTCAGTGCCTCCCCTCGGTTAGGCTAACCGTTACGGTTTTCGGACATATTGTAATGTTTTGTTTGGGTTTTTTGTTTGTTAAAATATTTTTAATTAATTCGAATGCCTAAACTAGGCCTAAGGTGTCCAATAAGGTGGCAATAAAACCCTAATTCAACCTTCAAATCAGCTTGTTCGTCTCCATATCAGGCAAAGGAGGTTATTATGAATTTGCAGGCTTACAAGAGGCAAATTGTTCATTAGAGAATAGGAGGGGAGTACTTTCAACTTTTTTATGCAGGTTCTGCAGGTTAGAGACGAATCTTGTCTTCTGAGTTTCGGGAGCATCGCGAGTCAGAGTTGGAAACCGTAAGCGGCATTGGAAAGTTGGTTCAGATAGCTATCTGATAACAGTGACCAGAAGTTCCTGTGATCACATTCATTCTAGTCTTTCCACTGTGTAATCCACTTCTTCTTTCTCAATCATAATAAAAAAATCACCCATCTTGAAAGTGGACCCGGAGACGTAGTCCATCAAGGACGAACTCCGTAATCAATATCGTTGTCTGGTATATCTGTGTTTTTGTTATTTACACTTCTGTTTTGCATCTTTCTTATGGTTTATCAGCTGTCCTAAAGTGTTCTGCTCCAATGGTTTTCGTCGTTTTCTGTTCTTTCGGTTATCATTCGAACTCATTAATGGCTAATCAATTCTACATCAGTTTTAGTATATGATCATATCATATCAACATTGCATAATCAGATTAATCTATAGTGAGAATTTCTACATTGTGATCTTATTTAAAGCTCGATAATCTACACACATGTGCCAAGTTCCATCTTTCTTAGGACCAATACAATTTGTGAACCACGTGGCAAAGTGGAAGGACGAATTACTCCTTTATCTAACAATTCCTGGACTTGTTTTTTAATTTTTAAACTTTCCAGAATTGACATTCGATACATACCAATGTTTGGGAGTGGACAGTCTTGTTGTAGCTGAATTTCATGCTAAATTCCTCTTTTTGGTGGCAGTCCCTTTGGTTCTTGAAACATTTCCCCATATTGATTGACCACATCAACCAATTCAGCTTTCAACTTCACATCATAGCCTGCAAAGGATTCCTGCTCCGTGTCATTCTTCTTCTTGATCATGAGGAGCACAAGACTCTTGCTGGAATTAACCAGTCATTTCATTTCACATGTGCTTGCCAAAGACAGACTAAGCTTTCTGCGATGAGCTCTCACAATGTACTCCACTCCGTCTTTGAACAAATGGTATTTGTTCTCAAATCTGTGGAAAATGGCCTTCATGTCATACAAATACAGACTTCCCAACACAATTCCTGAAATATCCAATGGCACAACATCTAATTCAACTTAATCAATGAAATTAGTGGTGATTGCAAATCTAAAAACACATTTTCCTGTGACCTGAAAATTGGCATCCTTAGTTATTCAACCCAACGGATATGGTTTATGATGAGGCATAGTTTCCATATTCAATTTCTTGACTAAATCCGCAAAAATTAAGTTGGTCTGAGATCCATTGTCAAACAACGTATCGATTTTTGTATGCTTAGAAATAACTCGAATATGGAATAGCTCGATTCGGTTTTCCTCATTTAAAACATTGTGAGATTTATTTGTTGCACTGGTACTTGTTATGACTGCCTCTTTGTTGACCTCTTTACTTGTTGTTGCTAAGGCTTTTCCTTTGGTGACTGTGGCTAAGATTTTTGTTTCATCCCATGAGTCTAAACCCAAGTCTTTTTGTGCAACAGCGTTGGTCTTATGTTTCCCTTATTGTTGAATTTCTTCGATTATAACTCTAGATTAAGCTTGCAGAAATTTGCTTCATCATGTCCTTCCTTGTAACAATTCTTGCACGTGGCTCTCTCCCCTTCTTTCTTAATAGAAGCATTTTTCTTCTTACCTTCTAGTAGGTTGGAGCTTCTTCTTACCTTCTTCCTGTATATTTTTCCCTCTTGCTTCGAGGTGTGTAGCTTGAACATATACCTCATCAAGATTTGTGGGACTTAACATAAGAATGGTATCTCGAAGATAGCTATGCAACCCTCCTATGTATTTCAGCAGGATATCTTGTGGCTGTAAGTCCACTCCTAGCATAAGAGCTCTTTTCCTAAACTCTTGAGTATAATTTTACACATTTTGACCTTTCAGCTATCTGAAATTTTGCCAATTCATATTGGATTTTTTCATATGAGCTAAAGGGTAGAACTGTCTTTTTATAGGAGCAACGAAATCAAACCAAGTAATATAGATCTTACCATGTTTCTTGATCTCGTCGTGAGTCCTTGCATCCCACCATACAAGTGTTGCACCCTCCATTCTCAATGAAGCCAACTAAATATTGATATCATCCTCTTGAAGGTTCTGAATTCTAAAATACACCTCCAACTGATGAATCCATTTATCCAACTTCTTTGCATTAACTTCTCCATTGTACATAGGCAACTCGAATTTAACATCAAGCTTCCAAAAAGGTGATTTACCAACCCCTTTTTAAGAATGAAGATAAGTATGAGTAACAATGGTATTGGTGGAAGAGTTTGAAGATGCTTTCAAAGAAGAAGATGAAGAAGATGGTGGAGGTTTGCCTCCATTCCCATAATTTCCTTTTCCTTTATCTTCTTTTCCATTACCTTCTCATGAAGAGCTTTCTCCATTGGGAGGCTTGGAACTTTCTCCTTGTAGTCTGATATTCCTCTCTTCATAGAGGACCTTAACCATCTCTGAAGGTCTTCTCATCTTCTGTCATGATAGGTTCTCCTTCATGAGACATGGTCTCTGAAGACTCAACTACAACTTGAGTTTGTACTAGTGTTGGAATCTCAACTGCAACTTCTACAACTTGAGGCTGAATTGGTGTACAAGACTTTGGCAACCTTTCTCTTCTTCCACATGACCCAACTTCAGGGCTTTCAACCAGCTTTCCTTTACTCTTTTGAGCTTTAACCTTGTAAGCATGACATAAAATTTCAAACAATTAAACCCTTCTTTCACAGAGCAAATTTAGTAAGCAAAACCAGTGCTCTGATACCAACTTGATCTGAATTGGAGTAGATTAGTAATGTTGTGCTAATTCCCCATTTAGAAATAAACCCAAGATGCTTATCATTTGCTTTTTCAAGTGCTTAAGGATTCAAAAATTTTGCATAATTAACAAATTCCCATGAGAGTTTCTTGTGTAAATGTTATAAACAATTTAACATAAAAACATATGTTGAACAACAACAATATAACAACAGTGAATATCAATATACAACACACAAATAGAACATGATAAAGGAGTTGACCCCTCCTTGGATATGTCTCTTTGGTCCAGCTTTTAATGGATTGGGCCTCTCTATTATGCTCAAATTACATCAAAACTATGTTTTCAATGCTCAGATGCCTCTAAAACCTATCTCAATGAGTTAAAAATACTCAAAGATGGCTACCTAACCTCTTTTTGCATCCAATTTGGATAAGCACTGAAGAAATTATAACTTCTCCCAATTCTCCCACTATTCGTTCCACAAAATGCTCCAAAACTGGTAGAAAACTACAAATTAGCCCCAAAATCTTCTAACTGGGCTATAATTTTTCTGCACCATGGGCTATATCCTGTCGGCCTTACTACAGATTGCAGTCGGCGGGTTTCGGCGAGCGAAATGCCTTGTTTACTCAGTGAAATGCTACAATTGTGATATCACGGACCTGTCGGAGTTTTAAATTGTGACATATAATGTTATCGCGTCCAGGGTCTTTCACATTCGAGACTTAACTTGCACCAGGGATGATTCCTGTTACTTCTACGATTGTGATATGTGATCGCATCGCTAACCTTGTCAGGGCTAGGATTGATACTTGTTCTCTGATCCCTTTCACTGATTGCAATTGCAATTTGATCTCATCGCAACCCAACCTATCGGGGGATGATTCGAGACACCTTTTCCACTTACCATTGCAATATGTGATTTGTGAGGAATAATGGTAGACTGCCACTTGGCACATCCTTATTCGCTGAAGACTTGCCACATCATCCCAATCCTACCATGTAGGCAAGTCAAACTAGAACTTTGACTTGCTCTAACTTCTCCATATGAAATTAGATTTGAGTTTCGTTCACACCGTTGGATTCAGAATGATGAGCTGTTCAATCTGAAGTTGATTTTCTGACACTTTGATTTTTGAGAATAATTCTAAGTACTTGATCATCCAAGAACTTAGTCGCATACTCTTCATTTGTCATTGATCCAATCTTTAGCTCATAGAATTATTTGGCCTTACCATCATAGTACCTTTCTGACAAATAATTCTTCCTTAAAAGCCTCTTAAAATCATGCCAACTCAAAGCCTTTGTCCAAATGTATCTAACCCACTTCACATCTTATAACCAGAAATCTGTTTTATCTTTCATGCCAAAGATAGAAATTTTGGCCTTCACGTTTTCTATGTACTCGTGCAACTCAAATAACTTGTTCATTCCAAGTATCCAAGCCTCTGCATCTTCTGGTTTCTTCATGTCTCCATCAAAAGTAGGTGGCTTTTCTTTCTTAAATTCATCTAGAAAGTATCCCCTATTTCTCATTTTGTAAGGATGATAACAATGACGATCATGATGCCTATTAGAACCAAAAATAGAATAATACATGTATCCATCACCTCTCCTATCCAGAGTATCTAATAATCTGCCATATCTAACCATTTCATCTCTATTCAACCTATGACCACCATGAGACCTACTGCCATATGCCCCATTATTTTTTTCCTCCTGTCCATGGATGATCCGAAGTGGCCGCTATCACTGCAATTCTGACAAACTCTGAAGGAGTATTGCACTAACCTCTGCTTGTTTTTCTTATACCTGCATGATTTTTTCATTTTCCACCTTACAACTCCTTATGTCTTCCTTCAATCTTCTCAATGTGTCTGCTAAATCAGAAGAGTGCCCAACACCACGCTGTTCATCTAATTCATATGGAAAATCTTTGTAGTCTACCATCTTGCTAGTCATTTTGATCTTTTTCCTGCAAAGCATACTATGTTAGCTAAACCAAATCACAATAAACCAACTTACCTTAGCAAAATTGGGGGAAGATATCTCATCTGCAAGATCAACCAATCAACATATTACATGTATAACATAATCATTACATCATATATACATTTAAAACATAAGCATATAACCATATAAACATCATTCTAGCTAGAGTCTGGTCGTCAATGCATGACCATATCAACTACACATACCATGACCTCATGCATGACAACAACAACCTCACCAATGTATATTGACAATACTTAAGCATAAAGAGCATGTAAACAATCATACACTCATGATGAAACACTTCACAACAACAAAATCCTATTTCACATGGTGACATGAATACAACCATGACCGACATCATGCATATGCAACAGGCATATAGACTACAAGGATGATTAACACGTGAAACCGAAATGAATGCATGACCGACACACACCACCCATCTAGTCCGAGGGGTGAACCATGCTCTGATACCACTATGTAACACCCTCCTCCCACATCTACCCAACTAACCAGCCAACCGAGGTAAACATGTGACAAGAGGCTACTAGATGGGGTTCAACCTCCTAGGTGACCTTAGGGAAGTGGAATTGACGGAAACACACTACAAATACCTTCCACATCAGCAATAGAACTCCCAAGATCCATCCCAACCACTCAAGTAGTCATCCCCTAGGTCCCATTAAATTTTTAGACCATTAAACTCTCATACACTCCCTTGATATGGACATGCATGCGCCTATAGGGCTCTAGACGCTCCCACAACATGGTATGCCAACGTCTAGGGACTTTTCTACTTAGTGTTATGCATGCGTCCCCAGAATTTGAGCCACTCTAGGTCACCACCCATAACAAAGTGACATCTTCATAATAGAAGATAACAGTGGAATGATGATACAAATGCAAATACTTGAACAAGGGCTTGACTGGACCCTTATTAACCATGATAGGCATTTTTTCAAACATATCACAAATATGTAATCTACAAGAGTAAACAACATATCTGAGAATTGCTAAGAAGCATTGTTGCCTTACATCATTAGCTGCATTATCATCTTTTAGGTCATAGATACATTGTTCATTCATTTACAAATCAAAACATGAGGAGAGACATACACCATCACTGTCATAAAACATACTTATAACCAGTATAATAACTACAGAAATGTCAAGGATACATCAGCCATAGAACCCACATATAAACCAGTACATTTATACATAAGATATCAAGGAAATAACCTCTTATTAATGAATGCAAAATCCAACCCAGGATGGGACTACCACATTCCACCCGGCCATAGAATCGTTGAGCCAATTCTTTCTTCAACCATTCACCCCCATGCCATATTCCAAGTATGAATGTCGTACTCAAACCAAAAGAACCAACCAAGGCATCACGAGGCTAAACCACTTCACCCTTATCAATAGAAATCAGGCTTTTCTGCAATCCACACCGAATCACTAGACCAACACAATAAACATGTAATAACAGGATTTATCATGATCTCCACCAGATCACTAAGCCAAAACAAGCATGGATGCCACTAGATTTCTCCACCTACAATGTGAGGAATTTTCCTTTCTCCTAGTCTCTCGAGCTTTACCACAATCCACATTCTGATCTAGGGATCACAAGGCCCTAAACCGAGACACCACCCTCTAGGCTTTACAGTATATACTGCCATTCACGGGAAATGATTCCTATGCCTAATCAAGCAAAAACACCTTTCGGATTTACTGTATATCTTGCCATTAAGCGATCGAGGATTCCTAAACCTACCAGGGCAACAAAAATATGACTTTACCGCAACCCACAGTCCGGTTAAGGGGTTACTAGGCCATGTGTTCTATTATTCAGAGATCCACCTAACTCAACTTCGAATCCATCCTGGAATCTAGCTCAACCAAAACATGAGAAAGCCATCACACCATAGCTATCAAAAAATGGTAAGGCTAGGCTGAAAACATTGTCACACCTGGAAAAACCCATGCCATAACAACAAAGAACCACATGCAATACCATGCATTCCAAATATAGCAAGGAAAACACACATCCAAATTGACACTTGCAAAGAATCCTATTGTAGTTGCTTGATCCCGCTCTTCCTTTCTTTCTACTTCCTTCCTCTTGCCTTACTTTCCTTTCTTGATCCAATGCAAAAGTGCTCCAAGAAAACTCTAAGTGTCTAAGAGTGAGAGAGAGAGAGAGAATAATGAGAGAGCTCCAAAATTGAACTGACAAAAGGTACCAACTGATCCTCAGAAGCCTTTTTATCAATTAGGCCTCTATTTTCTTCATTTTCCATTATTTTCCTTCATTTTCCTCCTCACATGTAACCTGTGACCTTTCACCTTCCTTTTCTCCTAATTTCCATTATTTTCATAAATAAATGTGCCAAAAATGCCATTTTTCCTTTCCAAAGCCTTAGCCATTGCCTTTGCCAATTTCCTTAGCCATAATAAACCAAATTAACACCCACTAGGATGCTTTGCCCAACATTCAACTTCGAATAAGTGTCCCATCAACCGTGGTTATTATTTTTCCTTTATTAATTTTAATTACTTGGAATTTTCACTAGGATTGTTACATTGGGAAATTCCTTCACAAGTCATATCCCATAAACCTAACCCTCAAATCCTCCCTTCCTTTCCCTAGAAGATATTGTACCTTACTTAGAAGGAAAGCAAGCTCTATCATTCTAACTCTTCCGAGAAAGGGATTATTTGGCTCACTCCACATCCTTTCATTGACTTATCCTTCATCGATGACTCCATAATATATCGGGTCTCCTCTCATCAATGAAAGTCTATGAATGTAAGGGAGCCTTAGCTTAGGTGACAGTGGGCTAAGGTTGCATTTGTTTCCCTTGGCCTAGCATTTTCCCTTTAGGGATCCTCCCTGGGTCCCTTGCTAGTTTGAGCAGTAACATTGCCCAAGAATAAAAATGCTCCGCTAGATTTCTTTGATCCCATTTACTTCTACTATGGAAAATATGAAGAATTCCATTCCATACTACTTTAAAGAAAGGACATTCAACAAACAAAAGGTCCACATATTTCTTTTTTATTTTACATAGGATGCATCTCCCAACCCCTTGCATGTTTCTCTTTTGGAAATTATTCCATGATAGAATTTTATTGTTGACTGTTGACCCTAAAAAGTCTTTGCTTTTAAAGGGAAATCTAACTTCCAAATTGTTCGTTGCCATTAAGCTCTTTCCTCCTCTCGGCCTTCCTCCATGTTTGTGAAGCTCGTACACTATTGATTTATTAATAAGTTTTATTTTTTATTGATTCATGTTCCCTATGAACTCCAGTGCCATATTGACATGGAAAAAACCACTTTACCCTGAGGGGAGAGTGTTTGAATCATTTATTTTATTATTAAAATTTGATTTTGAATTATCTGTAAGGAATTATCTAACATCACATTATCATGATGCAAACTCCACCTAGATTAGGTGTGGAGGGAACATGTTTAAAATACCATTATGGTCACAAATGAGGAGAGGACCAATCACCAATAGAACATATGTAAGGTTACAATACAAGGGATCCTAGTCTTATCCAACTAAAATCATTATAGTAGGAAATCAATACCAACACATAGGATATTGATGTATAGGTCACGACAAAATTCCAAAGAGTTATCATTGGAGATAATGGTTCACATTCATTTTAGAGGGAGTAAGGTTATACTAAAACCCATAATGGATGGGAGGGACTCCATATCTTTTCGTATGCAATCTCAGACCACCTTGCAAACAAAAATTAGGGAAAATAGAATAGAGGAGAAGATAATTACCAAGATATCTCTGATAACCATTAGTTTTAAGACTATGGGCATGGATTATGCTACCTCTACGCTTGAATTTTCAAGGCATAAATCCTTAAGGAGTGTGAGGATGTAGATGCAACCCCACCCCACATGACCACAACACACACACAAGAAAAAGGGGGGTAAAGGAAAACTTGTGAAACAGCATATCAAAGAATGTTCTAGCTCCTTTGTGCGCTAGTAGGAAAAATCATAAAGCTCTAAAACTCATGGAATATTTTACCTTGAAATGCAAGGAATTCACAGTTTAAAATTTGACCAGCCTATAAGAAAAATTCAATCATAAGAGAAGGAACACATTTTAGATGTTCTTCAACCTATGGATAATAAATATGTCTCCCTTATAGATGCAATTTAAGACTCAACAACAAGACAAGAAAGTTGAGATCATAGACATGTTCATGATAACTTGGTAGCAAAGGAGGACTCCAATATCCAGGCTAGAAGCAACTCAAATCACCTCATCTTTCTTGAGGAATAGTAGGCTTAGCCATAAGTTCTCATGGTTCTTTTCTCATGGTTTTTTGCTTATGTGTTTTGGTACTACTTATAACATGTTTAAATTTGACCATAAGTTCTTCCTACTTAGTTTCATGGGCCATTAGGTTTTTTAATACCCCTTATTTATAGATGATTGTGCTATTTTAATTCCAAACATTTATTCAAGCCCTTTTTATTTGAATTTGGTGAAGTTACTCAATTCCATTGACCAACATTAGTCTCTATATTTTTCTTTTAAGTATTTGAGACGTCAACCAAGTTTCACTTGGTGAACTTGAGGATGAAGTTATTACATACCATTGAACAACTTCAATCTCTATATTTTTTGGTTAAGTATTTGGGAAGTCAACTAAATTTCACTTAGTTAACATCTAACCATGTCAATATTTTCCTTTATTATAAATAAATAAAATTATTAAAAAAACACCATACAAACCCACTTTAACATACATAGGAGAGAACTGAATATTGCACTTTCCCATGTATTACCAATCTCTTTTCTAACATACTAAAAGGTGATTCCAAATAATTTCTTAGAACTAATAATTTTTCCACATCGTTTTCATTAATAAAAATGGCATCAAAAGAAAACAAAATTATTAAAATTAATATTTTAAAACAATTTATTTATTTATTTATAAAATTGTAAACCTCATTTTTTATATTTTAAATGTCTTTTATTTGTAAATACTATAAATGATTTAAAAATTTAAAAATTGTATGGAGAGAGGTTGAGGGTGGGAGTGTTATTTTGGCATCTCAGTGACAAATTCCAACTAGGGGACTAGATTCCTCTTTTAAGAGGACCAATTTTGATTATTAAAGCACTCAATTTGGACAAGGGAAAGTACATTTTTGAATTGAAGCCCACAATGCCACATTTGATGAGGTCACCCTAACAAGAAATTAGATACTCTTAGAATCCTATAAATACAAGTAACCTCAAGCTCATTTGGACATCACCAATCATCTTCTTCTTCTCTTCTTCATTGATTGGTTCACACAAGTCTGAGGCTGGGACATGGAAAGTGGTTTATACAGGTCCAATGTTACAGGGTCCGAAGGTTGCACATATTTTAGGGTTTTGGTTTTCGACTGCGAACTACACACAAGAAATTTTCGACTACAACGGTAGTTTGGCAAACTCGTCTGTACGGCTGTAAGGTCTCAACCGCATGCATACCTCTTCTTCCATGCGGTTGAGCTCTAGGGTTGGATTTTTGCATTTGATCGCAGTTGACCGAAGGCATGACAAGTTGACTCTAATATGGATTGATGTTGAGAACATATTTGTGAATGTTGTTGGGTTAATTTTTCTAGATTATTTTGTATTGGGCTCATTGTACTCTCTGTTAAACTTTTTATGAAAATATAATAAGAAGAATAATTTCAAAGGGTTTTCCCTATAGTGAGTTTTTCCCTGGCCTTTGACCAAATATGTTGTCTCTTTTTGATGTGTTGATTGTATCCTTTGTCATTGCATTTAGTATTCTATCTTCAATAACTGTTGATTGGAAATATTGGAAATATTAATTATTGTTAAAAGATTGCTAATTGGGTTAAAGTAATTGAAACAACATAGAACAATCTGAAATTTAACATGGTTTCAGAGCTAAGGTGAAGGAGAATCCCTAAAGGAGACAATATTTGGAGCAATCGTCTTTGGAAAAGTTGAAGGATCTTATCTAACCAAGTCAATATGTCTTCCACTTTCTTTAAGGAACATGAGAAGTTGGATGACTCATCTAACTTTGCTGCATGGATACTTAGGTTGGAGATTATAGCTTATAAAAATGATGTTTTGGAATTCATTCAAGGAAAAGTACCTAAGCCTCCAGAGAATGCTTCCGTTGTTGCGAAGAACAAGCACAAGAAAGGTGAGTTAAAAGCTAAGAAAATTAAAATTGATGGTTTACAAGATAATTTACTTGCTTATGTTGGGAATTTAAAGAAGTCTAAGGACATGTATGATAAGCTAGTTGGCATATATGAAGTTTACAATTTGAAGGAAATCATCTCCTTGAAATATCAACTCAAATATATGAATATGAACAAAGGAGAGTCTATACAATCCTACATTATGAGGATATCATCTCTTAAAGACCAATTGTATAGAGTTGGGGAAAGTGTGCTTGACAGGGAATTGGTGATTGTAACCCTTATAGGTCTCCCTCCTATTTGGGAAACCTTCATTACCACTATAAGCAATAACAAAAAAAAAATCGTCATTTGATGAGATTGTTGGAAAGCTCGCTCAAGAAGAATCAAGGATGATATCAAGGGGTAGGATAAAAAAGCATGAAGAAGGAGAGCCCACTTCATTTGTCACTCATGAGAAGAAGAAGAAAGGAAAAGGATGTCCATCAATTTCAAGAAAGCCTCCTCCTCTAAATTAAAATAGAAGGAATGCAACATTCAAGGAATCATTGCACATTGAATGTTACAATTGTCACAAGAAAGGCCAATATGCTTGAGATTGCCCCGAGAAGAACAAAGGTCCTCACTATAACACTAGAAGAAATGTTAACGGGTTCAATAATCAAAGAATAAGAGATGATTGAAGGAATGATCATAATGGAAGATATGATAGAAGAAGAAGAGATACTCCAAGTAATCATGAAGAAGACCATTGTTCTCACAAGAAGTCAAGATATTCCAAGTATGAAAATAATGTTGCAAATCAATCTAAATATATTCTTATTTCTGCACTTACTAGTTCCTCTCCTCCGGATTCATGGGATAGTTGGTTGGTTGATAGCAGGGTCACTCATCATTTCTCTGGGTATAAGGAAGTTCTCTCTAATTTGGTAGAGAGGGAGTCAAATTTGAAAGTTATTCTTGGATACAAATCTACTTATCCCGTTAAAGGATTTGGATTTGTCAAATTTCATTTGGATTCAGGGCAATCTCATTTACTCCATGACATGATGTATGTGTCAGGGTTGAAGAAGAATTTGGTATCAATATCTTCTTTGGAAGATAAAGGGATGAGGGTTTCCTTCATCAAGGGAAAGGTTCTTGATTGTCATGTTGGATCCCCTATGAGAGATGAGATCACATTGGGATCGAATTTGAAGGACTCTACAGAGTCACTGGTGGACCTCTTCTAGCATTGGTCCATGATACTAATCATCTAAGCAAGCTATGGCACCGAAGATTGGTCCATCTACATTATGATGCTCTTTTGAAATTGAAGTAATTGGTCTATGGTATTACTTTTGTTCAAGCCCAAAATGATGGAGAGTGTTCAAGTTGTGTCAGTGGAAAGAAGACAAGGGGAGAATTCCCCTCTAGCAGGAACAAGACGAATGCCATCCTCCAACTCATTCATTCTTATATATGTGGTTTGATGCATGTACATTCTATTGGTGGCCATCTCTACTACATCACCTTTATTGATTACTTCTCAAGGAAGACGTGGATATATTATTTAAAGCAAAAGGATGAACCCTTCAAAATGTTCAAGGAGTTCAAAGCTTTGGTCGAAAATAAAAAGGGGAAGAAAATTAAGACCTTCAGGTCTAAAAATGGTGGCGAGTACATTTCGAATGAGTTCATTGATTTTTTAGGGAAGGAGGTATCAAGAAGGAGACATTTGTGCCCTATACTCCTGGACAAAATGGAGTAACCGGAAGAAATAACAGGTCCATTGTAGAATCCACTTGTGCCATGCTCCATGATTAAAAGTTGTCAAAGTTTATTTAGGGAGAAGCAACGAATGTTGTCGTATATGTTCAAAATAGGGTGCCTCATCAAGAATTGGACAACAAGATCCCTAAAGAAGTGTTCACAGGTGTCAAGCCCAATGTTTTCCATCTCCGTATCTTTAGATGACCCATATATTTACATGTGCCAAAGGATAAAATAACCAAGTTGAAAGCCACAAGAAGAAAAGGTATGTTCGTTGGATATTATGAAAATTCTAAAGCATTTAGAAAATATATTCCTAGTATAAGGAAGGTTGAAATTAGAAAGGATGTAATGTTTGATGAATATGTTTCCCTTGGGAAAGAAAGGGACCTTCCTTCGTCTCCTCCTCTTAAGAAGAAGAATGATTATATGGATATTTTAGATGGTTCCTCCATGTCTGAATCCAAAAGTGACATTGTTAATGATCCCATGCAGCCCATGGACCCCTTAGATACTCCTCCATGTGATCCTCCTTCCCGGAAGAGGCCACTTTGGCTTCGTGACACATTAAAGGATGAAGAGAGATGCATTATTGTTTGAAGATCATTTAGAGAAAGCAATAATTCATGCAGGTGTCAGGGATATGTTGCATCTATAATTCAAGTCGAACCTTCCACCTTTGAAGAAGTCATGAAATAACAAGTTTGGGAGGATGTTATGGCTGAAGAATATGAATCAATTATGAAGAATGATGCATGGGATGTTATGTAGAGACTAAAGGGGAAATCTATGGTGACTTCAAAATCGCTATTCAAGATAAAACATGGAGTGGATGGAAGAACTAAGAAATATAATGCAAGGTTCATGGCTCGAGGATTCTCCCAAAAAGGGGGAGAATATTATGACGATATATTTGCACATGTGGCTCGATATACAACCATTCATTCAATAGTTTCCTTGCCATCATCCAAGGATAGACCTTTAATCAAATGTACGCGAAGATAAAATTTCTCCATGGCATGTTACAAGAAGAAGTGTACATTGAGCAGCCACAGGGATTTGAAGTAGAGGATCGAAAGACACATGTTTGCATGTTGAATAAGGCATTGTATGGTTTGAAGTGAGCCCCCAAAGTATTGTACACCCGCATAGACAGTTATTTGGTGAAGTTGGGATTCACAAGAAGCAATGTCAATCCCAACCTCTACTTCAAGGTAGTCCAAGGTATGTTGTTGATTTTGTTTTTATATGTTGACGATCTATTCTTCACAAGTAGTGAGCCCTTGATGATTGAGTGTAAGATGGAGTTAGCTTATGAATTTGAAATGAAGGGCCTGGGACTCATGCACTACTTTCTAATCCTTGAGGAGTGCCAAAGGCACGGTGAGATTTTCATTTCACAAGGAAAATATGTTGTGGAATTTTTGGAGAGATTTGGAATGACAAAATGCAATTCCCTGCCCACACCGATGGAAATGAATTTCAAGAAGTTATGTGGAGAAGCTCTAGGACATGATTTAGCGAATCCATTCGAGTATATACAATTGATTGGGGCTCCAATGTTCTTAGTGAACATCATCTAGACATATGCTATGCAATGAACACGTCAATTTAATTCATGACCGAGCCTCTCCATGCACATTGGAACGCTTCCAAATACATTTTGAGATATTTCCATGGGATGATCACCCTTGGTCTAAGATATTCTGGCAAAGATGTTCAACTTCATGGATATACTAATTCTCACTGGGCAGGAAATGTTGTTGATAGGAAGAGTATGTCTGGATATTGTTTTAGCCTTGGATCTTCCATGATATCTTGGATGAGTAGGAAGCGAAAGTCTGTAGCACTGAGTACTATCAAGGCAGAATACATTACCGCTAGCATGGCTAGTTGCGAAGCAGTTTGGTTAAGGAAGCTCTTTTGAGAGCTATTTTAGCAAGTCCTAGTTACTAAAGTGATATATTGTGACAACAAGAGTGGGATAAAATTGGTAGAGAATCATGTGTTTTATGACAAGACCAAGCACATAGAGATCTGATATCATTTCATTCGAGACATGGTGCAGAGAGGATTCATTCGACTCCATCATATATCAATAGATGAGCATATTGCAGATATTCTCACCAAGGCTTTGTCAAAAGTGAAGTTCTTCATATTTAGAGAGATATTTAACTAATAGATGTGACCCATCCTAATAAGGGGCATCGTTGATCCAGCACTGAGCCAACTCTTCCCCCCTATCCGAGCTCCTAGGGTGTGGAATTGAGATGGAGGGCTCCTGGGTTTAAGGGAGCTCTGGATAATAGGGTATCACCCCTATCTACTACCCATAGGGTTGGAGATGTTGCTCCCTTATCTTAGTCTATGTAGAGCATACCCTAGTTGGTATCATACCCACAAGTTGGGCTTGTTGGGATTACCACTCCCTGTATGGCCAATAAGTTGAGAGAGTGCTTGGGGGTGTGTGATCCTTACCTTTTTTAAGTCAGGTATCTTACCCATATTATTATGATGAAATTTTTCTACCACATGACTCTTGAGGGTCATTGTTGGGAAGATAAACGGGCAATAGGATGGATGTGATCCTTACCTCTTATGTAGCAAGTTTTATCTTACCCATTGATTACATCATGGGATGGTTGTGATCCTTGCTTGGTAACTTGTATCTTGCATATTTATTGATGAGATGACTTGGGGTGAGAGTGTCCAATGGGATCTTCCCCACAGTGATAGACATGGTGTGAGAGTGTCCAATAGGACCTTCCCCACTATCATAGACATGAGGTGAGAGTATCCAATAGGACCTTCCTCGTTGTATAAGATGGTGGTAGCTTTAGCTCCCTGATGATTCTTCTTCATTAGATTTGAGAATTTTTCAACAGATAGAGTTGAGCAGAGATGGGACATGATATGACGACAGGATACATATGATTATTCAATGATGCAGTTGAAATTTCTCCCTAACTGAGAGGGAGTGTTATTTTGGTAGCTCAGTGACAAATTCCAACCATGAGACTAGATTCCTCTTTTCGAGAGCACCAATTTTGACTATTGAAGTGCTCAATTTGGGCAAGGGAAAGTACATATTTTAATTGAATCCCACAATTTCACATTTGACCAGGTCGACCCTAACAAGAAATTAGACACCCTTGGAAGCCTATAAACATAAGTGACCTTAAACTCATTTGGACATCACCAAGCATCTTCTTCTTCTCTTCTTCATTGATTGGTTCGCACAGGTATGAGGTTGGGACGTGGAAAATGGTTCGTACAGGTCTGAGATTACAGGGTTCGAAGCTCGCACGTGTTTTAGGGTTTTGGTTTCTGATCACAGCATGCACATAGGAAATTTTCGGCTACAACTGTAGGTTGGCAGGCTCATCCATACGATTTGAAGGTCTCAACCACATGCATACATCTTCCTCCATGTGATTGAGCTCTAGGGTTGGATTTTGGCATTTAACGCAGTTTACTGAAGGCATGAAAAGTTGACTCTGACCTAGATTGATGTTGGGAACATATTTATGAATGTTGTTGGGTTAATTTTGTTGGATGATTTTGTATTGGGCTCATTGTAATCTCTGCTAAACGTTTTATGAAAATCTGATAAGAAGAATAATTTCAGAGGTTTTTCCCCGTAGTGGGTTTTTCCCTAGTCTTTGACCAAATGTGGTGTCTCTTGTTGATGTGTTGATTATCTCCTTTGTCATTTCATTTATTTTTCTATCTTCAATTATTGTTGATTGGAAATATTGGAAATATTAATTATTGTTGAAAGATTGCTAATTGAAGAATTGAATTAGGCTAAAGTAATTGAAACAACATAGAAAAATCTGAAATTTAACAGGGAGCCACTTGTGGGGAGATAAAAACTATCCCATGAGGTATCCAAGCTTGAATAACTCTCTCATAACCCTAGTGACAACATCCCACGGATCGCCAAATTGGCGTAGGATTAACCCAATTAAAAAATAAAAGAATAAAATTGAAATTTAAACTTACTAATAAAATGAGTAATCTCATATTGACAACCTTAAAAGAAAATAACAATTAGTATTTACATTCTAAATGACTTAGGAAAGATTTGGTTTTTGTGCCTACTAATAAAATAATTAATTCATGTGATAATCGGTAAAGTTAATATCAATTTGTTATGTATGAGACTATTAATGTTTAACAATTATAAATACATTTCCAAGGGTGGTAGGTGTAAGGATTCTTTATGATAATGAAGGAAATCAAGACTTGTCTAGAGAATGGGGATTAGAAACTATCAACAACAAGTGGAAGCACCCATTCTTCTTTAATAAATAAAGAGTTTAGATTAAAAATGATAAGGAAATGATTGGTTATAGGATATTTATCTCTCAAAATTAGCCATATGAACATCTCCCCACTCTGAAAGATTTCTCTATAGAAATAATAAGAATTGGGATTCAAAAGAATATATATAAAGGTCTAAAGATATTGAGTTTTTTCAAGTCCTTAGGTATTGAAACACCAAAGTTAATAAGTTGGTCATCAAAGAAACACAATCTGGATTTGGGTTACTTAAGAAAAATGGTGCGTCATTATCATACTCTCATATTCCCTAATGTGTATCCAAACTAAAGGTAATAACCAAACTCCATATAAATTCAACTGGTGGCAAGTGACACAAGTGGTTGTAGAGCATTAATTTGAAATGATGAGCATTATCATTCATATGCCTTGAAGAACCCTTACACACTTCACACATGATATTTGAGACTAGTCATATGGGTGTTTGAGGTGTAATGGTTTGCTTATGTGGGACACATTTCTTCCTCTTAATGTTTCAATCTCTAGTGGCTCACTTTAGGGGAGATGTTGAACTTGGTACTTTAACTAGGCTCTTGCAATAAGTTTTGTCTAACAACAAAGGATCTTTTTTGTTGTATGATTTTTGGAAATTGGAGATGAGTGTTATGATATAGTCTAGATCTCCATATTTCCTCTCTTTTAAGTCAAGAGGGAGTTAGGGAATATGGAGGGGCACAATCCTAATTATTATCCATGCTAACAACATAAATGAGGTGAACTCTAAGGTGTCAAGAATGAATTCAAGGGGATATCCAGATAGCCATGTTTGATCTAAAAAATAAGTTAGCTAAGTTGGAGGAAGTTAAATACTTCAAGCATGTAGAGATACTAGAACCATGGTAAAACAAGCAAAATAGATAAATAATCTAGAGGCTCAAAATGCAATGTTGTACCAGTGGGTATTGATCTTAACCAAGAGCTCTTTTACAATTTCTCATCAAAATTTGTCAATTGGGTTTGCTCTAGCCAACCTAGCAGAGGAGGAAATAACCCAATAAGCTCAATAAGACATGCAGACAAAGCAAGAAAATAAGGAACAACAATAGAAAAAAGAAATCAAAAGAGAAACCCATAGTGTGCAAATTATTTCCTTTTAACTCTAGGATGCTCTTATGTAATGCAAAATAATTTTTTTATTAGGTCATATATCAATATCTATACTAATAAAAGCTGAAGATGGACATTTTTTATCTTTAAAACAACTCATATTTAAGGAACCAATTTTGTATATGGAACTTTTGTAACTAGACTAATGGTAGATAGACTCCTTTTTTTGTGTTACAATGTTGTGTGGTGTGATCACATCAATTTTTTTAATACAAATTTTATCTCTCTCAACTAAAAATAAAATTCTAAATAGATTCTTAGATCTCTTAAACATCGATAGAGTAAAGAAACTTTATATATATATATAAAAGACTAGTCCAAGGCGAGTTGAACATTTTTTATCCTAGAAATTATTTGTGTCCTCTATCCTTCAAAAGCACATAGTCTAAATTCTACCTTCAATATCTCTAGGGTCACTGATTTTATGACATAAATTACATAAAAATTAGAAACGTATAAACTATACAAAACATAAACTATGACTAGGGTCTAAAGACTATATTTTCATCTCAATAGTCAATAATATAAAGATTTCTCAAAAGCTAAAAAGACAGTGCCTCCATTGAATTATTGTTCGATTAAGGTATACTTCTACATCAACAAAGCATATTTAAGCAAGTTATATGCTTTTGTATTTAATTCTTACCAAATATGATGAAAGGATATGTTTTTAAATGATTAAATTTTACCACCTAAACTTGGTTCATTATGGGATGCCAGCCATGGTTTTGAATGTTGCACAAATGATTAGCCCAATATAAATGAGTTTTGAATCTCCAAACACCCTCCATATTTGATTTATCCTTCTCTCTTCCCCTTCTTTCAACAAGATCTAGAGAGCATATATTTAGCATAGTTGCTTATTCCTTTTCTT
Source organism: Pinus tabuliformis (assembly GCA_031772625.1). Classification (NCBI taxonomy): domain Eukaryota; kingdom Viridiplantae; phylum Streptophyta; class Pinopsida; order Pinales; family Pinaceae; genus Pinus; species Pinus tabuliformis. The sequence continues at coordinate 296,057,102 of CM062815.1, read as the reverse complement.
TCAACAAGATCTAGAGAGCATATATTTAGCATAGTTGCTTATTCCTTTTCTAGCAACATATTTTAGCAACAAGAACGATGTGTCAAAAAGAAAAGGTGCCCCTACTCCATAATTACCTATACCCGTTAACATGCTCCATTGAAAAAATTCTTTTAGGTTTTCCTTTAGCAATACAAGGCCTTGAAACACTCATTCTGATTCCTTGTCTCTGTCATCCAACGAATTGGTGTTCATTGTGGACGCGAAGTCCTCAATGTGGCATTATAGAGAATGTAGGTAATTCATCATCAGTTTCAGAGCGGGAGAGCATGCGACAGTTGCTGAGGAAACTCTTGTAATCTCAGGAAGAACTGTTGGTCTTCGTAGACCTTCGTCGTGAGGGTAAACAACTGGAGCGCTCATTATTCCACTTGATAATCACTACTCAAATTAAGTCACTGCAGAGCTAGGTTGAATGCATGCAGTGGGAAACTCAGACGGAGTTGACAGTAATACATTTCCAGATTGAATAATTACGAGATAATTTCTTCAATGACTTTAAGCTAAATTCGGATGCAGTCGAGACCGATATTGGCCCAACAAGAAAAGAGGAGCACGTGACATAGAGTCGAGGAGTCATCCCTAATAACTGGTGTCATTTTCGAATTGAGAATCCATGGCTGGTGGTTGGATTTCAAATGTCTCGAACTCTCCTTGAACATTTTTTATTAATGTACTGTAAATTCACTCTATTTCTAGGTGTCTTTTTTAGAGTTTATAATAGTCAATTTTTTTTTTGGTATAGTAGGTAAACACGGTCATAGCCAAAATCTTTTTTAAAGCTTATAATAGTCACTTCTTTTTTTTGGTATAGTAAGTAAACAGGGTCATAGTCAAAATCTCTTTCTTGTGATAGTTGAAAGTAGTCTAATTTTGTGGACAAATGAGTGTAGCATTTTTTTTTGGACTATGATAACTGGTCCAAAATTCCTTATCTTTTATAATAGAAAATCTAATCATTTCTTTGAAAAAAAATATAAGGCCATGGAAGATACCTAGTGGGACTTTGTTTTGGTTTCTTTTGTTTAAATCCATTACCAGTCTAATATTTTGTGCTACAATTTCTGGGGTGATCTCCTTGTCTTGAAATGCCATCAAAGTTATTGATGTCCAATACCATAAACAAGCAAACAACCATTAGAGAGCTTGGAATGTTGCTACAACTTTGTTTGTTACCTAGTCCAAAAAGCAATCAACCAAGGTCCTTATCCCATTTTGCCCTACCACCTACACCTTATGAAACCTCAAGCTAAAAAAAATGGAGAAGGGATAAGATGCAAATGAGTGATCCATTGATTCTTCAAGCACTTATACACATGATACACCAACTTGGACCAACCCAATTTCAATTTTTTCCATTGTCCTAGGTTAAAAGTTTATTATCATACACAAACCACATAATAATTGACACTTTCAAGGGGCGATATAACTCTCCAACACTAAGCTCTTTTTTGCACCTTTTCTTCTATTACTTTAACTTGATAACCCAAATTAACAATGTAAACATCAACACCCTTATTTATATACCATTTGAGTTGGGTTTGTTCCTCTACAATATTAATTGCATTATGATTTAGCATACCCACATACTTATCCCATTCTTTGCGAACTCACCTTGAAGACTCAAACTGTTTTCTAGGACCCAACCATGTGACTAAACATTTATTACCAAAGGAGATGCTACCTCTCAAAAGATAATAAATACCTTGTGCATGGAGCTTTATCAACAAAGCCTCTGATAGTCAAATTTCCTTTTACCCCTGTCCATGGATCCTCCTTAATTCTAACTTTTCCTCTATTCGACCAAACTTTCCAAGCAACCTAGTTGTCGAGGGAAGGCCTTCACCAAAGCTTTATAGGTAACGGAAAGACCTTGTGAATGATTTCATTCCTTTATAAACTAATATTCCATGGACTCGCCTCTTAAATATTTAACTTCATAACTTGATCCCATAGCCAATCATTATAGACCAATCTCCAAATATTTTTAGCCACAAGAGCTAAACTGAAGGTGTGAATGTTTTTTAAACCACAACTCCAAACTTCTTTTAGCATAGCTAATGTATTACGATTAGCTAGTGGGGTTCCTTCCTTTGCTCTCCTACCTATCCATAAGCAACTAAAGTACTTATTTTTTACTATAGTTAGAATTCATTAGGTACGTGTGCTAAAGACAATCAATAAACCAATATGATCTCCAATACAAACTTGACCGATATTAATCTTTCTCCAAGCGACAACAAATAATCACACCATACCAAAATTATCGATTCAATTTTGTTTTATAGAAGAATAAGTAATTGAGGCAATAAAGCAACCTGTGATGTCAAAACTATTTTTATGTTTTTAATTAAGAAATAATGAGATTTACTTTAATTTTTTCATTTTTTCCAAGGAAAAATTTGGGGAGAAAACTAATGGATGTTTCACCACCTCCATAGACATAATTGTTAGTAAATATGTTAATATAGACCCATGCACTTGATATAGTGATCCAATTGAATGTTGGTGGCCACCCACCTCTTCCCCCAACTCAATCGTTCTCTTATCTTCTTGGTAGTTTTTCTATGATTTTTCAGGTCCCAAATATCTAGGGGAGTTTTAAGGCCCTAAATGTTGTTTTGTAGCCATTTGAGGGGTTAGGGCTTTCCATGGCATGCCTTGGCCATAGCCAAAATTTGTAATTCTCATATAGTTCTTTCCAATGGGCTATTATGCACCCTAAACCTACACTGTATGCAAAAGTTGAACCCCCAAGTTGATGTACTAACTAACCACCTCACAGCTTGCAAACCTTTTCGCACTTCATCTTCTAGGGTTAGGGATTTAGATCTCTAGGGTTCTTTCTTTATGTTAAAAGGAAAAAAAATTTGCCTATTGTAATAGCTTTTTGCGGATGCATGTAGCCGCCATCTATCTCCCTTTAGAGATAGCTACAACCATTCTAGCCAATTTACGTTATGCAATATTATGTTTTTTTATTTATCAATAGAAGTTGGGATTAACTATATTACTATTTTGTTTGCTATATTTACCTATGTATGTGTTCCATTTCCTTTCTTGACTTTCATTTTGTTCCTTGTACAACTAAAATCAGTGGTATTAGAAAATCTACTCCTTGTTGTTTCTTAGTGCATGTCCCCAACAAGCTTAGGGTAGAGAGAGTTGGGTATTGAGTTAGCTTCACTTGGGAACAATAACTCTCACAAACCTAAGTGGCCTCTCACGGCGGAAGAGAAGACAAATGACAGAGTAGTATATGCTATCAAGTCGTTGCTGAAGGAAGCACTTGTGCAACAGAGGAATGAGATGATGGAAAATTTCACCTAGATCCTTTGACGGCTACCAACCGTGGCCGAGACACTTTTAAGAAGCAACTATTTTAGAAGTATGGCACCCTTCAAGTTACAAGTTAACTTTGATGTCCCCTTATTCAATGGCCAAATATATATAGATGCTTTCGAGAAATGGTTAAATCTGTTAGAGGGTTATTACTCTATCCAAAAAAATTGGGCAATGAGAAGACCACATTCATGCTCCTAAATTAACTTCCCCATGTCAAATATTGGTGGGAACGTTAATGGGAGAGACACATTGAAGACAAGTCTATGATATTCAATAAAGGACCCCCTTGGGCCATGATGAGTGTTAGTATTGCAGCAAGGATGCTACAACTCCTGGGCTACCAGCTTTACTTATCAACTCAGGGTTCGTACAAACTTGGAGGTGACGGTGTTGTATGCAAAAGTAAAAGTGATGGTTCTGCATGTTGTCACTGTTTAGCTGGCGAGAGACCACTGGGGTTCCAAGCCAGACTTCTATAGAGTCAAAAGAAGCTTGATTCTTTGATGTAAGAAAGGCAAATCTACTGTAAAGAGTTACTCTACTACACTAATGAAAAAAAACCAACATGTAATGCTAAACCACACCATACCCTAATTAACCATTTAAGAAGTTATGCTAAGGAAAAATGCTAAATCAACAATAAACAAATGCTACTATCTAAGTTGCAAAAGTAAAAAGCATTAAACAATACTAAGGTGCAAGCAAAGAAACTAAACTAACTCTGTTTCACTTTTTTCGTTTTTTAGGCAAAATCAAGCATGCAAACTATTTGTTCTTGTGGATGTGACAGGTGGATTGAAGGTGTTTGAAGATGGCTAGAAGTTTTATGGAGTGTTTGTATGGTGTGGAGGGGTCCTAGGAGGCTTTTTGTGACTTCCTAGAGATCTCCCATAAATTCGGCCTCAAAACAGGTCGTTTTAGGAAAACCTACAGGATGTACTAGAAACCTACAGGATGATCCTGTAGGAATTACAGGAAACCTACAGGATACAGCCGAGAGCTAATTGTGAGGTGTTGAAGGTGTTGGGAAGCTTGGGAAAGGTGTGTGATGGGTGGAATGGAGTGTTAGAAGGTCTAGGAGCACTGAGGTGTCAATATCCAAGATAAGAGATGGCTAGATTCGCTCAATGTATTTAGGAGAATTTCAATTAAAAATGATGAAAAACTAGTGAGGGTGATGGTGAAACAAGGGATGGCTAAGGTGGATGAAGTGGAAGGTGGCTGTTGGTTATGAAGTCTTGGTCTCTTCCTGAAGTACCTTCTCTACTTAAAACATGTGTGTCTTCCAAAAACTATGCAACAAATACATTTTCATAAACTAGAAAAGCATGTATCATTTGCCCATGTTATGGATGAAGAAAGTTGTTGAAGGGAATGAAAGCATGAGTGAGACATTAACCAACTACTAAATTAAAGACAACAAACTCCAAAGCTCATACAAGAACTAGAAATCAATGTTTTTGGGGCTGTTGAAGGGTCCCTTCCTCAATTCATGGTCCCAAAGGGAGGAAATGAGGCCAAGACACCTGCTGACAACCTTGTGGTGATCCTTTTTCTCCTTGCTAACCTGCTACTTGAAAGAAGGCACAAATGGAAGCAAACTATCACACAACCAATCTAATCTACAGTGCTTGTAATGGAAATGCATCTACTAAGCAAATTAACAATTAAGCTATGAATTTACACTAGCATACATGTACAATAAAGAGGATCCTTGGCTGTTAGGTTTGGGCCATAACCCAAGAGCTTCATCCCTCTGAGTTAACTCAGTGTTGGCTCAAAACAAAACTCATTCTTATTACGAAAACAACAGATTACACCAAAAGAATTGTCACAAGTCTTGCAGCTCGAAAATAGAATAGAGTTTTAAAATCAAAATCTGAATCCTACTGAGGTCCTAGGCCTCTCTACTTACACATTTGAAGTATCCAACAACTTCCCTAAAATTAGGGAGGCTCGACTCCCAAACTCGAGATAAACTGGGGCTTTGTCTTTCACTTGCTCGACTGCCTTCTATTCCTCATGTTTGGTTGTTTGCACTCCGAGCTGATGGAGGAATATTCAAATGGAGGGATAGTAAATGAGGAGGATTTCCTCCCATAATCCCTCTCCCTTTTCCCATTCGAGTTTTGACCTTGGTCTTTGCCAAAATTCCTTGATTTTATCCTTTAATCCTACATTAAATGCACATTAGACCACAAAGAAAAATATCCAACTCTAACTCATCTAATAAACAAAATATAATCAAAAGTATGCAATAAGTTATGAGAATAGTTGGTTTGACTAAGCTAGGAGGTGAATTAAGACCCATATAATTACCCAATGATGAGGCTCATCATCACCCCCCTACTAAAAGTGTTGCTCATCTTCTGAGCAACTTAGTCAATATCCATATCCTTCATGGCTCTGGTAACCTCTCTGACATCCCATTCCTCTATCATTGTCTCCTCTTCACGGTCTCCTCTTCATGGTTTATGGACATATGTGATTGGGTTTGCAGTGCCCAAATATGTCTATAACAAGGGGGTGTAGACCAGGAAGGATGAGCAGAGGGTCCCCAAGAAGATATAGTTGTGGTTTGGTTGGGGTTGTAATATGCATGGGATGACCCTTGCATGCCCTGCTGGTATGGTCTAGGCCCAGAAGGTCTCCTTTGGTTAATGTAGCAAAGCTTCCAAATGACCCGTTCAGCTCCTTGATATACAGCTTTGAGTCCGGGTAAAGAAGGGCACTTGTCTGTGGGGTGTTTTTCTTCACAGATCGAGCAAATTTCAATACAGTTCAATGGACATTCATTCCTAGGATGCCTCCTGGTGCATCTAGGACAAAAGATGGCGAAGACTCTCTCTGCTTCCTCCTGCTTCCTTTTAATTTTCATAGTGTCCATTTGCAAGGCAAGGGTTTGCAACATCTCACTTTTGAAATCTTCCAGCATGTTTCAAATTTCACCCTTGATGGATGAGTTGGAAGATGATGTATTGGCCATAGGTTGACTACCCCTACCCTTTTTCCTAGCCGCCCTAGAATGCTTTCTAAAGACAGACTTGATATCCTCATAGGGTAATTGGTAAATATCTCCTCCTGCAAACAAATGTAAGGTATCCAGAAGATCTTCTCTTACTCCCCTAAGCAGGACCAGCTTTAGTGACATTGGGTCAAGTGTGCACCTGGCCCTTTTGTAACTGGGTTGGAATCTTTCTTCATAGTCTTCTAAGGATTCATCATGGCCTATGGTCATCCTGAAAATTTCTTCTCTAGTATCCTTTGACCGACAGTAATCCCGATATTTTTTGTTAAAGGCCTGTTGCATCTAAGCCCAAGTTGTGATGCTATCTCCAGGTAAACCCATGAACCAGTGCAATGTTTCATCCTTGAGGGTAGATGGAAATAGTTTTAACTTTTGCTCATCATCTGTATAGTCATAGGTTCGGCATATAACAAAAAACTCAAACAGGAAAGTGTCAGGGTCCTCTATGGTCAAGCCATGGAAATGAGGTAGGGCAGAGGGGCTTATATTTTTCATCTTAGTGTCCCCATTGGTTTCCCTAATGGGGAAGGCACCCTCAACTCTCTCTCCATTCCATCTATCATTTCGGTTTTCAGCCATTGGTTTAGTAGGAATGGGTTCCTCTTCTTCTTCTTCCCTGGTAGGTTCTTCAAATATGTCAGGTTTCTCACCTAAGGGTTCCTCCGGTTCACAACCACCGAAGAAGAAAGAAGTTTAGTTGTTGGATGCAGTGGGGGTATTTGGAAAAAATTTCCCTATGTTGTCCCTATTCCTACGAGGCATGAAAGGAAATATTTTTGGGTTGGTTTTGTATTCTTTTTAAAACTTGGAAAGTACTTGCAGAATTGAAATTGTTGATTGAATGGAAATTACTGACAGAATGAGAAAGCTACCTTCTGAATTGAAATCCTACTTTCAGAATGGAAAGGCAAGCAAATAATTCAAAATGAAAGAAAGGAAACAACTAGATTACTTTTGCAAAAATAAATTAATGGCAGAATATTGAAGACAAGAAATAGAAGAAGAGAAAGCAGTAATCACATTCTACTCAGACACCTCCCCGTCAACAGCGCCAAAAAGTGATGAGTAACAGTATTGCAGCAAGGATGCTATAACTCATGGGCTACCAAATTTACTTATCAACCCGAGGTTTTTACAAACTTGGAGGTGACAGTGTTGTATGCACAAGTAAAAGTGATGGTTCTGCCTATTGTCACTATTCAAATCGTGAGAGACCACTGGGGTTCCAATCCAGACTTCTATAGAGTCAGAAGAAGATTGATTCTTTGATGGAAGAAACGAAAATCTACTCTAAAGAGTTACTCCTGCAGTAATGAAAAAAACCAACATGTAATGCTAAACCACACCATACCCTAATTATCCATTTAAGAAGCTATGATAAGAAAAAATGCTAGATCAACAATAAACAAATGCTATTATCTAAGTTTCAGAAGTAAAAAGCATTAAACAATACTAAGGTGCAAGCAAAGAAACTAAACTAACTCTGTTTTCACTTTTTTGGTTTTTTAGGCAAAATCAAGCATGCAAACTAATTGTTCTTGTGGATGTGACAGGTGGATTGAAGGTGTTTGAGGATGGCTAGAAGGTTTATGGAGTGGTTGGATGGTGTGGAGGGGTCCTAGGAGGCTTTTTGTGACTTCCTAGAGGTTTCCCATCAATTTGGCCTCAAAACAGGTCGTTTCAGGAAAACCTACAGGATGATCCTGTAGGAATTACAAGAAACCTACGAGATACAACCGAGAGCTAATTGTGAGGTGTTGGAGGTGTTGGGAAGCTTGGGAAAGGTGTGTGGTGGGTGGAATGGAGTGTTAGAAGGTCTAGGAGCACTCATGATTCAATATCCAAGATAAGAGATGGTTAGATTCGCTCAATGTATTTAGGAGAATTTCAATGAAAAATGATGAAAAACTAGTGAGGGTGATGGTGAAAAAAGGGATGGCTAAGGTGGATGAAGTGGAAGGTGGTTGCTGGTTATGAAGTCTTGGTCTCCTCCTGAAGTACCTGCTCTTCTTAAAACATGTGTGTCTTCCAAAAACTATGCAACAAGATACATTTTCATAAAGTAGAAAAGCATGAATCAATTGCCTATATTATGCATGAAGAAAGTTGTTGAAAGGAATGAAAGCAGGAGTGAGATCTTATTGTAGAAATGGAGATGGAAAGAGATGACAATGAAATCTACCTTGCAACATTAACCAACCACTGAATTAAAGACAACAAACTCCAAAGCTCATACAAGAACTAGAAATCTGTGTTTTGGGGGCTACTGAAGGGTCCCTTCCTCAGGTCATGGTCCCAGAGGGAGGAAGTGAGGCCAAGACACCTGCTGAAAACCTTGTGGTGATCTTTTTTCTCCTTGCCAACCTGCTACTTGAAAGAAGGCACAAATGGAAGCAAACTATCACACAACCAATCTAATCTACACAGCTTTTAATGGAAATTCATCTACTAAGAAAATTAACAATTAAGATATGAATCTACACTAGCATACATGTACAATAAAGAGGAGCCTTGGCTGCTAGGGTTGGGCCCTAAACCAAGAGCTTCAGCCCTATGAGTTAACTCAGTGCTGGCTCAAAACAAAACTCATTCTTATTACCAAAACAACATATTGCATCAAAAGAACTGTCACAAGTCTTGCAACTCGAAAATAGAGTAGTGTTTTACAATCAAAATCCAAATCCTACTGAGGTCCTAGGCCTCTCTACTTATACATATGAAGTCTCCAACGAATTTCTTAAAATTAGGGAGGCTCGGCTCCCAAACTGGAGATAAACTGGTGCTTTGTCATTCACTTGCTCAGCTGCCTTCTAGTCCTCATGATTTGGTTGTTTGCACTCTGAGCTAATGGAGGAATATTCAAATGGAGGGATAGTAAATGAGGAGGATTTACCTCCCATAATCCCTCTCCCTTGTCCCATTTGAGTTTTGACCTTGGTCTTTGCCAAAATTCCTTGCTTTTATCCTTTGATTCTACATTAAATGCACATTAGACCACAAAGCAAAATATCCAACTCTAACTCATCTCATGAACAAAATATAATCAAAAGTATGCAATAAGTTATGAGAATAGTTGGTTTGACTAAGCTAGGAGGTGAATTAAGGCCCATATAATTACCCAATGATGAGGCTCATCATCACCCCCGTACTAAAAGTGTTGCTCATCCTCTGAGCAACTTAGTCAATATCCATATCCTTCATGGCTCTGGTGACCTCTCTGACATCCCATTCCTCTATCGTGCTCTCCTCTTCTTGTTCATAGAAGCCAGCTTTCTTCTTTACCTCTTCCCATTACCTATTTTCTTCTTCTTCTTTTCTCCCTTATAGCATCCCTAAGGGTAGTGGTGGACTGAGTTTTAGGCCTATCCAATTGACCTTGAACCTTTGCATAGATTGCTTATACATAGGTGTCATGTTGAGTGCCTCTAACAACCTTTGAGGAGAGTGATATTCTCTTATCTCTAAGTTGTATGGCGGTGTGTTCCATATCCTTAGGCAAGAATGTATACTATCTTCTCCTAGCAGCCTAAACATGTCCTCAAAATGTGAAATTGCTCTCTTGGGCAGCAAGATATCTAGGTGCCAGCTGAGGATCATTTGCAATCAAATTATGGGTACTGATGGGGGCCGTGGGATTTGATTGTTCAGCTCTGATCAAAAGAGGTTCAGTTTGCTCTCTTGCCAATATCCTTTTCATCTCTGTGGCTCTTGACTCCTCATGGTTCATCCATGATGCCAAAGCCATTAATTGTAGATCTCCTAGCTTGAGATTAGGGTCCCAAACATTCATGTATGTGAGGGCGATGTTGTGCAAATAAAACTCACCCATTTTGGCCCTATCCTCTAGTGTACTTTGATCACAAAGATCAATAAACTGGCTGTAGTCCTGAAATGGCATGGTTCCCCTTTGTGCTAGTGTCTTAACCGGAAACTACAACCATTGTTCTTTGAGGTAGAGAGCATAGGATTTAGCTGGCATCCTACACTGGATTGCCTCCAAGGAGAGGTTGGCTATACATGCTAATTGATTCTCTCTTTCCTGCAATTGTCCCCTCAGCCATGCATTTTCTGTCTCTAGTTGATTTCTCATTATAGTTTGTCTATCCCTTAAGCCACTTAGCTCTCTGCCCATTTCTTTGAGTTTCTCCTCCATGTGCCCAATGTCTTCCACCCCCTTTGATTTGGTGATCTACATCCATCGGTGAATTTTGGCCCTCTCCTTCTCAAGCTTGAAGAACATTGGGATGGAAAATTTTTGAGGTATGACCCTTCCTCCTTCAATAAACCAATAATATGAGTCCAATTTAGGTTGGGGGTTGGGTTCCTTTGTCTCTGGGTCCTCCTCTTTAACTTCTTGCTACTCCCCTATCTTTCTTTCAAATTTCTGTGCCTCCTGTAGATTCAATAGAGTATCCTATAGGACTATTTTTTCTTCCGGTAGATTTTGTTGTGGATCCTGTAGGATTGCCATACCCTTTGAGGAAATTGACCTAGTAGTAGGCCTCCTTACATAGGTGATAGGGGACTTAGGGGAAGGAATTTTTTATTTTTGTGTAGGGGAATCTTCAATCTAAATAGGAATTTGGGTTGATGTTTGTGGCTTCCCCTGTCTTATTCTTGTGCTCTGTCTTGTCTTGAAATATAGTGGGGTTTGCCTCCGCCTTTTTCCTTTTTGGTTGATTGGAGTGTTGAGAGCAGTGAGGGCAGTTGCTGCCTCTCTCTCAATGGCCTCTGGAGACACCCTAGGTGACTCCTCCTTGTGCTATGTCCCCTCTGTTCTATTGCCTTCTTCCTCTTTGTCTTTCATGTCTTCTTCTTCTTGTAGATCTTCATCATCTCTATTAGTTTCCTCCTTAATTTCCTCCTTTGTTTCTTCATCATCCTCCTTCTCTTCTCCCTCTTCTTCTTCATCTTCATCATGTTCCTTTGTGTCAGCTCCTTCTTCATCCATCTCATCCTCATCTCCTTCTGTATCTTCCTCCTCCTGTTTTACTTCCTCTTCACTGACAGTAGGACTAACATCATAAGTGAGATCTTTGATGTCGTCCTATGCTGGCATGTCTCTGAAAAATGACCATGTTATAGGAGTTCTGAGGTTTTGGAGGGCATCTTCAATGAGGATCCTAATCAACCCATGGTGAGCTAATTGTTGGGAATTCCCCTCCTCCACTTTGATTATTGAGTCTATGAGTGATTGAAGCTATCTCCTTTGTCTTCTTTTCGCCATGGGATTCCTAGGGGAAGTGTGGTTACTTTGCTGATGAGCTCAGGGGTGAGATCTATAGTGAGGCCCCTTATTACAACAATGGCATGGATTATGTTGTGTGGAGTGAGGGAGAGAGAAAATTCTTGAGCCACCTCATCATCACACCCTTTGAATTTTTCGAAAAACCCCATCCAGTTATGTCTTGTGAAGATTCAAGCACTTGGGGGTGTTGTTGGATTCTCATAGTGTTTGTGGGCTCTCTATTATTAAACCCTCTTGTCATCTTGCTGGTGAAGCTTGAGGAGAAAATGAGAGGATTGAAACAATTTTTCAAATGCAAGAGCAAAGCAAAGTTGATTGTGTATTTAATTCCCTTCACACAGTTGCTAAATTCACTCAAATTTAGATTATCCTTAGTTCATTTACTTGCAAAGGGGAATGTAATTTTAGCACCTACCTCTTTAGACTAGTTGCAGTGGCCAACTCCCATGAGATCGCATCTGAACTCTTCAGTTCCAATCCTATAGACAGTCTCTGTGTATCCTGTAGACTATATCCTGTAGGAATTCCTGTGCATGCTCCTATAGGAATTCCTGTGCAGTGAACGATGGATATTTGCTTTCGGTGGGTGGCCTGGGTTATGAGAGCGACTTGAGTGAGGGAGTTTCAAGGAGGTGAAATGCATAAATGCATGGGAACGATGTTTTATTTCCTCTTATGGTGCTTCGGGGTGAGGTGGTGTGCTGGCAGTAAAGGTACATTTCCATTTTTGGACCATTGGTCCCCACTACCACCTCATCATTTCCCACTCCTCGTAATCAGCTCCCACCTCATAGATTCGTAGTTTAACCGCTTTTTGTCCTAGTCCTTCTCTGTCTTTAAGTTGACTGCATCCATGTGTGAGAGGACACTCGGTTGTGCATGTGCTGACTGAACAAATGTGGCCAAGTTAACTCGCCACCTTTTCACTTATAAACCAACTATCTCATAACCCTTACAATTTTTTACTACATGATGCATATGAGAGAGCGAGCAGGATACTTACCTATGGTTTTAATGCTATGTTGTAGTTGTCAAAGACCAGAGGTGTTGTTGTGTATATTTATTGCATGCCATTCTTCTTCCTCCTCTTACTATCTGCCAATGGTTATTCTGTTTTTGTAGGTATCTATGGTTGAAGAATTGATGTTGGTTTTGTGGAGCTCTTGGATCATCATGATGAAGACTTGTTACTGGTGCGATTGGCATTTTGTGGGATAGGCAGCTACAGGATGTCATGTAGATGTTTCTCCCTCAGAATTCTTTAATCATTTTGCTTGCTAGGGCTGTGAGGATGGTGACATGGATGGAAAGAAGGAGTGGGAGTGTGGAGAGAAAAGGATACTCAGGTGATGCTCTTTACTCCTCTCTATTTTCTCTTCTTTTTTTTTGAAGACTAGAAGAAAACTATTGAAACTGATCCTTTTCTTTGAATGGTGAGTGCAGGGATGATGATGGTGGATGAGGTGAGCTGCTAGATCATGAATGGGGTGAATTTTATGGACCTAAAAATTCCATCATTTGCCTTCGAATTACTTCCTGTAGGATTTCTGGGTCACTTTAATTCCTACAAGATCATCCTGTAGGTTTTTAGGGGATCCTGTAGAAAAAATAATCTTTGCATAAATCGAAGCAATGGAGTGGAAAAATGACAAAAATGATGGAGGGATGCATGGTAAGGAGTGAATAAAATGAATATGTGAGTGGCACAGGTCTCCTTGGGATCGTCTTTTGCTCCTTGACTGTCCTTCTCACCCACCTGCAAATGGAAATTTCATGATAATTTATTTTTTTTTGAAAAACAATTAGGCTGCCTCAGAGAGGTTTTCACCCTAGTTGTTTGCCCTCGGTGCCTAAAGAAATGTTTTCACCCAGGGATCTTCTTATTCTCTTTTTCTTTTTGTTTTTTTCTCTCTTTTTTTTTGTCATCACTGGACCACCTCAAGAGGTTTTCAACCCAATGATGGGACTCAGGCGCCTCATGGAGGTTTTCACCTCAGTCCTTATTCTTTTTTCTTTTTTCTTTTTCTTCAGTGATTTGATGAGGGAGGAGCTGGAACTTGCTCCACTTTCATCACTATTTTATTTGTTATCCTCAACAAACTCTTGTTTTGATAAAGGTCTCTTATACATTTTCAATTGGTGTACATTAACAAGCAAAGGAATGGCTTCTTCATCTATGGTTTTGATTTGCACTGAACCATTATCATGGCATATTTCCACAACATAAGGTCTGAGCCATCTTGCCCTTAACTTTCCCTTGAAGCATTTATACCTAGAATCATATAATAATGCCCAATCACCTTACTGAAATTGCTTCTCCTTGATATTTTTATCATGCCAGAACTTCCTCTGAAGTTGAACTACCTTTTTATTTAGGAGGGCCTGCATTCTGAATTCATCCAAACCATTCAATTGGAACAATCTCTCTTTCTGTGTACTGCTAAGATCCAAATCTAATTGGGCTGCCATTCTTAATGTCTTATATTCAAATGCAATGGACAACAAGGCCCTTTTCCCATAGACTAGCTCATAGGGTGTGAATCCAGTGGTGGTCTTCCATGTGGTATTATAGGCCCAGGTGGCCTCAAATAGCCTTTCTGCCCAATCCTTCCTGCTACTGCTCACCACCTTGGTTAAGATGCCCTCCAGTACTTTGTTGGTCACCTCCACTTGCCCATTAGCTTGTGGATGATAGGGAGTGGAGGTCCTATGCTTGATCTTGTGATGGCTAAGCAAGCCTTCGATCATATTGGAGGTAAACTAGTTGCCTTGGTCTATGACTAGCTCTCTAGGGTACCCAAATTTGTAGAATACATTCTCCCTTAGGAACTCGGCCACCGTCTCTTCTATTTTTGCCTTAATTGCCTTGGTTTCAGCCCACTTAGTCAAATAATCGGTGCACACAATAATGTACTATTTTTTCTTTGAAGGAGGGTCAATAGGCCCAATGAAGTTCATGCCCCACTTCTCAAATGGCTTGAAAGTCACTTCAGGTTGCAGAGCCATTTCATCTCTTGAAGTAGGCCTTCCCATCCTCTAGCATCGATCACACTGACTAATGTATTTTTTTACATCCTGATGAAGAGTGGGCCAATAAGAGCCTACTTGTAACACTTTGAATGTTGTCCTCTTTGCTGCAAAGTGACCTCCACAAGGCCCATCATGACAGGTCAGAAGGATGTCAAAGACTTCCTCTTCCCTGACACACCTTCTCAAGATTTGATCTAGGCCAAGTTTGAAAAGATTTCCCCCAATCCAAGTGAAGGGGGCTCTTTTCCTGACTATCTTTCTCTTTTGTTTGGAGGACAAGTTTGGTGGGAACTGTGTTGATACCAAATAGTTTTCTATATCAACAAAGCATGAAGAGAGAACTGAAATAGCAAATAAGTGCTCGTTTGGTCACTGGTCATCCACCATTCCTTCTTCACCTACAAGCAAATTTACCCTAGATAAAAAGTATACAACAGCATTTTCCTTACCAGTCTTATCAACAATGGTTAGATCAAATTGTTGTAATAAAAGTAACCATCTTATAATTCTAGCATTCACATCTGGTTTGTTCATTAAATATTTGATTGCAGCATGGTCAGTAGGCACAAATGTTTGATAGCCTGTAATGTAATGCCTAAATTTGTTTAATGAATGCACAATAGCTAGGAGTTCCTTTTTGGTCACTGTATAATTTAGCTCATCCTTTGATAAGTTCTTACTAATAAAATAGATAGCATAAGGCAGATTTTCATCTATCTGACCTAGGGCTGCTCCTATGGCTTTGTGTGAGGCATCAACATGAATATGAAAGGAGAGGGACCAGTTTGGGCCACGGAGAATTGGTGTAGTGGTTAATCTTTAGGATGTCTAAGGCCTCTTGACAACATTTTGACCATATAAACTCAGAATCTTTGGCCAACAAACCAAATAAAGGAGAGGCCAACTTGCTGAAGTCCTTTATGAACCTTCGGTAGTATCCAGCTAACCCTAGGAAACTTCTGACATCTCTTTTATTTTGACAAGTTGGGACCCTTTGGATGATGGCTATTTTTTTTGGGTCCACCTGCAATCCTTGTTGAGATATTGAATGACCTAGCACGGTCCCTGCAGTCATTAAGAAATCACATTTTTCAGGACTGAGAGACAGGTTCATTTCAATGCATTTGTGTAGTACTTTGTCTAGGTTAGATAGGGCTTCTTGAAAATCATAGCCATACGGTGTAAAATCATCCATATAAATCTCCACCGCATCATGGACTAATTCAACGAAAATACTCAAGACTACTCTCTAGAAAGTGGTAAGAGCATTGCATATGCCAAAAGAAAGCACCCTATAGGCAAAAGTACCCCAAGGACAGGTGAATGTGGTCTTATCCTAGTCTTCTGGGCAGATCTGAATTTGGTTGTACCCATTGAATCCATCTACAAAAAAACCTTTTCTCTACGAGGCCATCTAGCACTTGGTGAATGAAGAGTAGAGGAAAATGATCCTTCTTTGTGGCTTTGTTCAACTCCCTGTAATCGACACAAATCCTCCACTTACGATTTTTCTTGGGAACTAACACTAAAGGAGAGACCCACTCACTGTTGGAGATAGGGTAAATGAATCCTGCATCTAGCAGTTTTTGTAGTTCTTCTTTTACTATATCTTTAAGAGTTGGATTCATCCTCCTTTCTGGTTGTTGGACCGGCTTGCAACCTTCTTTGATGTATATGTGGTGAGTAAACACTGAGGGGTGTACTCCCTTCATTTCCTTGTAACTCCAAGCAAAGGCTTTTATATTTTCCTTTAACATGTTGCATAGCTTCTCCTCTTCGAGAGCAGAAAGAGATGGATTGATTTTCAAGGTTCTCTCTAGGCCGAATTCTATGGTTTTGACATGGAGTGGGTTGGAATCGGCCAAGCATAAGTCAATTGGATGATTTTTCTGGGTTTCCTTTACTACTTCTTCAAAAGGTAATGAACCGAGACTTAGACTTTGGAGTAGGTGTTCAATCAAGTCATCCTCATCTTGTTGTCCTCCTCCCATGGTTGCTTCCAAATCATAAAGTTGGGCAGAATAAAATTCATCTTCTTCCTCCTCCTCCAACCATAAAGGTAAATCATGCTCTAGAGAAGGTTGAGCAGGAGGGTATAGGACTAACTTCTTGGACATATGCCCATTCTTCATGGTCATATTCCCTTAATGTAAGCATTAGATGTGGCCAACCATGGCCTCCCAAGGATGAGAGGATAACCAGTAAGCTTAGCCTTAGGTTGGAGAACTATGAAATCTGTAGGGTACTCCTAGGAGTCAATGGAGACCATCACATCCTCCACAATTCCCTCAAGGGTTATTGTGGAATGGTCTGCAAGTTGCAGAACTATTGTGGTCTTGAGCTTGAGCATGGTATCCTTGGTCATCACATTAATGGCAGCCCCAATGATCAATCAGAGTGTGTGGGACAATGGTGCCATTGATGTGCAAATCTACTATAGGGCTTCCATGGTCCAAATATTTTGGATATATTACCTACCCCAGCATTAAGTCAGACAACTACCCAATGACGTTAAATGGTAGGGGCATCTCTTTTTCGCCCCCCTAGATGCTTGAAGAATTTCTCCTTAATCAACTTATAGTAAATGGGAATATCTTTTATTGCCTGGAGAAGGGGGATATTTTCATATAGATTTTTCAATTCTCCCAGAATTTCAGTCTCTTCTAGGGTAGGCTACAGTGGTTGGGCTAATCTCTCAGGAAAGGTTGGATTTACTTTAAGGTTGCTTTCCTCTCTTTCTTCCTCAACCTCCCTAGGTGGAGGGGGAGGTTGGTCATCTGGGAGAACTCTCCCAAATCTCAGGTTAATCTCCTAAATTTCCACAACATAAGTTGGATATGATGTCTCTCCACTGTATACTTGTTGAGCTTGCCTATTTTTCAGGTTCACATTTGGCTAGGCAAGCATCTGGGGTTGCTTGGGTGGAGCAGAGTGTAGGAGATGTGGTTGGGTAGGTGGTGGAGGCAATAGAGTTGGAGCATTGTTGTATTGGGGCCTCCACCCTTGGAGTGGTGTATTCCACTGAGGTTTTGGTGGAGCATAAGTTTGAAATGACTAGTTGGCTGGCTGGGAATGATACTAAGATTCATAGGACCAAGGAGGGGTGTTATCGGGAAAACTAGTGTCCATTCAGAGCTGCTAGTCCCCCTAAGACGGGTAGCTAACTTAGAAACAAACAATTCAAAGTTACTTACGTTTTCCTTTATGATAGATAGATGAGAGAGAAGGAGAGAGTACCAACCTCAGTCTTTTGCTTGGCTCTTTGCTTGTTTCCTCTCTCCTTTGATAGAGCTTTCACCACTCTTTTCTCACTTGTCCCACTTCAAAGAACACCTTTAGAGTCAAAGAAGTAGAATACCATCAAAGCATAGAGATCTATAACCATAAACAATATAGGATCAGATGTACATTAACCATACACATGCATAAACAAATACAAGATTCAGAGATATACAAGCATATGGAGGAAAACTCAAATAGCTTTATTGATAGAAGTAGTAGAAGAGAGGATTACAACCCAGCTGTCTGATCCAATGCCATCCTCCCAGCATGAAAGCCCTCTTCACCTCATGAAAAGACTAGATCACCCAACAATACAATGTTTCACAAAGAAACCAACAGCACTTCCTTACAAAATACAAAATTCCAGCCTTTGGTTCTCTAGGATGAGGGATCCATATATAGATATTCGCAAGTGGGTGAGTTAGCTTCTGCGATTTTGATTAGTGTCATTTCACTGATAGTTCTTGGTTCCATTTGGAGATTTCATGATCTCTTACTCATCCCTAAGCGAATTCAAAGAGGCAAGTGTCAAATGAGCAGTTTCTAGAAGATTCTCTGGGTTTCCACCTAGCAAACTGCCTCTGCCATTAGTCTGCTCCTGCTCATCGCACCCTACAGAAGGGATTTTCAGTATGCATCGCACCCTTTGCATGTGTCAGGTGAGATGCATCACACCCTTAGCATGGAGTAGTCTGTATGGTCCAGTTTTGACCAGTTATG
Organism: Pinus tabuliformis; assembly: GCA_031772625.1. Classification (NCBI taxonomy): domain Eukaryota; kingdom Viridiplantae; phylum Streptophyta; class Pinopsida; order Pinales; family Pinaceae; genus Pinus; species Pinus tabuliformis. The sequence continues at coordinate 296,038,410 of CM062815.1, read as the reverse complement.
AGCAGTTTTCCAGGGAGAACTTCTGGGAAATGATATAATCAGCTGACCTTGTTCCTTTAGGGTATGAAACAACACTTTTAGGGGTTTAGAAGCCCTTGGTTTGTGGATATATGTGATTGGGGTTACAGTTCCCAAATATGTCTATAACAGTTGCCCAATAAAGCAAGAGGCCATATATCTTCTAATGTCGGGTGAAATGCTTTATCATGAGGATCCGAGGTTTTTCGAACTGGAAGGTGACATGTAATAAGATACAATACAATACATTATCATAATATTTTCATGATCTAGCTGAGGCGGGCATTCCCATGCTCAGCTTTATAAATTCATTTTCATGTACATAGGACAGACAACTGTCTGTGTGGCAGACTTATGATTCTGGTAGAGCCATCATCCCTTGGCTTGGATGATTATTTGTGTAGCTATGATGTACATTTGATGTTTTTATTTTCCTAAATATATCACAACCCAGATGGATGAAACTAGATCCGAGGTGTTCAAAGTCGTTCAATCTTTGCCCGGAGTACAAGTCGATCCATGTGAAAAGATGTTCTGGTGTCGAACATGGAAAGACATCGCCTGATTACCAACCAATGATGTAAGTTGTTAACAGGCACGAGAGGAATCACCAATAATGATGATGACCCTCAAGGTATTGCAGTGCAATTCATGTGGTGTGAATACATGAGTCAATGTCGAACACCATGCAAAATCTTTCAGTCGAAGGCCATTGATGTAAACCTGTCGCCGGAAGTGAGAAACTTGCCATTGAGGCATGCAAGCTTCAAAGTACTGAAAGGGTTGTTCCTAAGTCAACTTCTTGGATAATGCGCTGATGTCGACAAGAAGTGACCCTGTCGTAGGAGGGCCTTAATGAATCCCACATCTACGACACGGAACGGAGCAAATGATTTTGTGGAGGTGAAAACGATCTGATGATGCAAGGTTCAAGGTGGCGGTCATGAAAGAATGGAGCGTGAAGGTATTGTAGCGGATGAGGCATTAGCTGGGTTGGTGAATTCTCTGTGTGACTTCTCTTGAACATATCTGCGACACTGAAAATGGACTGGTAGCGTTAACCCCAAAAATGGATGGTACGGAGGACCAATGGTGATATGACTGGTGAACGGAATAACCCAACCCAACTCAGTCATGGTGACAGAGTGAAAGTGTCATGTTCAAGAGCGACCTGCTACCAATAAAGTTCTTCAAGTTTTCTTCCCAATTTTTCCCCAATCATTGCTGACCAGTACCTCTTTAGTTTTTTCAAGCTTGAGGAGGATAACATATGCTTGTTCTATAATTTTCCCTTTGGGAAAACCTACCGTATGTTTCAGTGAGCCTAGCGACAGCGAAACTCACTCTTGTCTGTAATGGACAAGTTTTTCGCTATTGTTTTAATTAGTTTAACGATAAAGATAACTTGGTCCTTTTTAGTTTTAGAGAGTCTGAAAAGAGACGGAAAGGAAACTCCAATAATCTTTTTTCGTAGTATAATCCCTTAAGTCCGAAAAAGTATAAAATAATACGAAAGGGATGACTTTTCTGATCACTTTAACGAGTCGAAAAAGACAAGCGCTCGATCTTTTTGTGTAATGATCCCTCAGGTCCAAAAAGATTAAAATATAGAGGAGGGATGGCACTTCCAATCACTTTAACGAGCTGGAGAGGCCAATTGCTCGACAATCTTTTTATATTTTACGAGTCTAAAAAGAGCTTAAAAGAGACTCGTCTTTGAGGAACGAGTGATATTTTCAGGTAGCAGCTGGTTCTAGGTAAGGTTTGGAACTTTTCAATCACAGTAGTGTAAAGAAGATGGCTAACAGAATCACTCGTTGCAGTTGTTCCTCAAAAGGGTAAACAATCAAGTGGAGGTGTATGATTGGCTAAAAAGTGGAGGTGATGGTAAGAACACGACCAAGGCTCAAAAGTTTATAGTAATGCAATCACAAAGGTTATTTACCGAAAGTGGGTTCATTTTTTAATGAGCTTGAACTCTAGGGGAACATATGCTTATTGCTAGGTTTATTTTTTAATGAGCTTTAACTTCGCGTAAACCTGCTCGTGCCAGTCGTATAATAAGGATGTCTCTCATTAGTAGGTTCATTTTTTAGGGAGCTTGCCCCATGTGCAACTTTGCTCGGGAGCCTTTTGTATGCAAGCTAGGAAAAACCAACTACTGTCCTAGGAGTTAAAGAACTACTGAGGTTAGGTAGGATAGCTTCTCAACGGGAAACCTTTCCTTTACTTTTTCGGTGCCATTTGGCCACTGCAAAGGTGAATGGTTGATCAGACCAATCACCTAACTTAAGCAATTGAAGTTAGTAAAAAAACTACAGGGTTATAGTTACGTTGGTCACTTTTCACTTGTGCACAAAAGGTTTGCATTCCCCCAGGTATAATGAAAAATCGAGTTTCCAGGTTACCATATGGAAGTTCTTGCTTTAAAGCAAGGTTGTCCCATCCGCATTTGCAGACAAAACACTTCCTTGGCTCTATCCATCGAAATAGACAAAGGTGAATGGTGGGACCTTCTACTCACATAACGTTTGATGAAGGAATCCTTTTCCAGTCTAATCCATTTTTCCTAAACAGACGGGTGTGTTAGACTAGTCATATATCCTACATGGAAACCTACCTTATATCTGGGGTTTTCCTGCCGAAGCAAACCAGGTTGCATGCCCCCTGGGTTTAGTCACATTCACCGAATCACTCGCACTCATCAGGAGGATGGACTGGAGGTTGACGAGACATTCCTTGTGCAAAAAGACCAGTTAGGGATGGCATTTGACTAGTAGCCATGTTTGAACAGGGGAATGAAAGTTGGTCAACAAGCTGGACCATTCTGCCTTCATACGGGAAACACATCACTCGAAAGAGTGAGGAAACAATAGCTCCCATGCTGTAAATGTAGTCATGCCCAAGAAGTAGATTGTAATATAGAGGCCCTTAGACTACCATCGCGTTTTAGATGAACGGTTTTCCTTCTCAAAGTTATAGGCAAATTTGGAAGGATCCCTAACGGTCGACTGTTTCCTTTATTGAAGCTTGGTAGATTTCGAATCTCAGGCAGAAGCGATGGCGAACCAAGCGCTTTCCAAGCAGTTGAGGAAAGGATACTCACGGAAGCCCCTTCAACTATGATAGTACCAGCCATAATCATTCTGTAAGCTTGTACTATGATTCGGAATGGTGCATTAGATGGTAGGCGGGGTCTCCCTAGTAGATTCCAATCGGAGGAAATGACTAGATTGCTTGGAGGAGGGACCGAATATATGGACGGATGAACCTCTGATGAACTTCCTTCTTGTGGTAAAGGAATGGGTAGATTGCCCCCATGTTCATCAGATTTTGTGTTAACAAAAAGAATTTGAACGGTGTCATTCTCATTCTCTTGGTGACTGTATCATCTGAAGGTGGACCTTCTAAAGACAAGACTGGGTCAATTGCCATCTCAACCTGTTGAATTTGGTCTGGTGTGGACTCAGAGGGTTTATCTTCAATGATAGGTGCTTCGACCGACAACAAAGGTGTGTCAGTTAGATTTTCAACTAGCGATGGACTCGGCAAGAGTTTCTCATATCCAGGAGGAAGTTGCTGCGGTGAAGCAGGACAGTTATCCAAGACTCTTTTAGCTTCATCCAAGAAAGGACAACGGTGGAGGGCATGATCGCCTTCACACAGTCTACAAGGAAATTTAGATCTTCCTTTATGTCCATTGACTTCATTTTCATTAATTGATGGTGTGCTCTCAACATGAGCGTCAAAGGCTGAAGACACTCGATTATGCAAGCAGGGAGACCAGTCCCTTAAGATCCGCAGGATGCAAGGACAATCTAGATGATAGTGGTCTCCTTTGCAAATGACACATGGAGATTTAGGTTTGGATGGTGCAGTGTGTGGATTTTCGCCAAACGATGCATGGTTTCCCCCTTTCACTGTTGGCTTCTTCTTCTTCTTCTTCTTCCCTATCTTCTTCTTCTCAGTTACTTGGTTTTTAGCGTTACTAGCTTCACCAAGTGAAGAGGAAAAAGGAGAGGGAGAAACAAATGAAGTAGAAGGTGGGGGAGCGACTTCAGTATCATCTGGTTGCTGATTTGATTGCTGACGAATTACGGTGTTTTGAACGATAGAGGTCGAGAAAAGCCATACTGGCAGGCCAATTGTGAGTCCTAGAAGGGACAATGTAGCCATTTGTGGAGCACCAACATCTCCCCAAGAAGAGAAAGGACTAGGATTCCCTCCAAGGGGAAGTCCTTGATTGGTGGACTCCATTTTCTCAACCTAATACCAATGAGGGAACAGTGATTTTATTCCAATTAAAATAAATTTTATGACGCTTTGACACAACTTGCTTTTTCAATTTTTAAGAGTTGAGAAAAAGCTAAAGATGACTCTAGTCGCCTTCGATTTTTAATGAACATGAAGTGACAAGTGCTCAGATGGACATTTTCTTTTAAGGAGTCTGAAAAGGAACGAAAGTGACTACTCTGGAAATCTGGACAAAGGGATTACCAAACCAATCGCAAAACTGCAGAATACTTTTTACGTATGGCAGTCAATCTTCCCGAATGTTGTGTTCAGTGCATTGCAATTGATATGGCAGCAGACACGAATTCCTAAGGATAAAGGATATAGCCTATTGTGGTCTCCCAATATATATTCGACGATACGTGGGAGCCCAAGTCCATACTGGCACTTGTCGTATCAAAGAGGAGGAATCACCCAACCTACGATGAAAACGATACTTACCAGGCTTTACGACGCTGGAATACATCTCTAACCTAGACTTCTAGATGTTGTGCGTTAGGTTCCAAAGCGTTTTTATGTTCATTGAGGTTTATTTTACAGTTGATCTTTCTTAAGAAGTTTGCCTTTAAGGTTCACTATGTCATGTAGATATACAATTCCTAAATATGCAATCTAAGATGATAAACAGTCGTTTACTTTCTTTTAGCAATGAAAATCCTAGCTACTAAGGAAAGAGAAGTAAAATTCTTTCAACATAGAGCAGGGAGCACACACTAAGATGCATTGTCCTAAATCAATTTCCGTATGCAGTCTAAATGAAAATGCACATGCATGTATTTGTTTTTCAGTTTCCTTAATGTGAGAATGACAAAGAAAACTAAGTACAGATCTGAACTACTTTTCCTCAAAGCAACACTTTAGCAATTTCTCTTCAAAAAATGAAAGGAAGACTAAGACGACACTTTCAATTTCGAAAGGAAACATAGTTTTTGAAACTTCAAAGAATTGATAACTCAAATCAAATACAATGGAAAAAGTGTAATCGACTATCTAAAAGAGGAATACTTTACGACAATCTTTTTCTTGACTGAATACGACAAGTGTGACACTTTCAAATCAAAAGACAACAGTTCGATTAAGCTACTTTTTGCAAAGGAAGACTGTAAATGATGAAAAATACATAAAAAAATATTCACAATTCCTTATCAATGGATGTTGAATAATGTAAAGGAAGAAGGTTTCAACAGTGATATACTGAACATATACAACAAAACTCCTGAATAGAGCTGAAAACAATGAAGAAAAAACCAAAATATGGAGGCAGAAACAGTCTCACTCAATCATCGCACATGTCCTTAAGGGAAACATGGATGCATCTCACCTGCAGCACATGGGAGGTGCGATGCATCCAGACTGCCAATGAGAGACAGTGTGATGGTCCAGGGACGATACTGAGCTCGGTTTTTACTCACAATTTGCAGCTAAGTTTAGGGGTTTAGGATGAGCTTATGATAGGCAGTAAACACAAAGTATAGGGGCTGATCTAATGAGGTTACTGAGCTACCACCAGGGCACTTAGGATGTTTGCAAGTCAAACAAATGCGCAATGACGTTAATGGTAGGGGCATCTCTTTTTCACCCCCCTGGATGCTTGAAGCGTTTCTCCTTAATCAACTTATTGTAAATGGGAACGTCTTTTATTGCCTGGAGAAGGGGGATATTTTCATATAGATTTTTCAATTCTCCCAGAAGTTCAATCTCTTCTGGGGTAGGCTAGAGTGGTTGGGCTAATCTCTCAAGAAAGGTTGGATTTACTTTAAGGTTGCTTTTCTCTCTTTCTTCCTCAACCTCCCTAGGTGGAGGGGGAGGTTGGTCATCCCGGAGAACTCTCCCAATTCTCAGGTTAATCTCCTAAATTTCCACGACATAAGTTGGATATGATGTCTCTCCACTGTATACTTGTTGAGCTTGCCTATTGTTCAGGTTTGGATTTGGCTAGGCAAGCATCTGGGGTTGCTTGGGTGGAGCAGAGTGTAGGAGATGTGGTTGGGCAGGTGGTGGAGGCAATAGAATTGGAGCATTGTTGTATTGGGGCCTCCACCCCTGGAGTGGTGCATTCCACTGAGGTTTTGGTGGAGCATAAGGTTGAAATGACGAGTTGGCTGGCTGGGAATGATACTAAGATTCATAGGACCAAGGAGGGGTGTTATCGAGAAAACTAGTGTCCATTTAGAGCTGCTAGTCCCACTAAGACAGGTAGTTATCTTAGAAACAAACAATTCAAAGTTACTTACGTTTTCCTTTATGAGAGATAGAAGAGAGAGAAGCAGAGAGTACCAACCTCAGTCTTTTGCTTGACACCTTACTTGTTTCCTCTCTCCTTTGATAGAGCTTTCGCCACTCTTTTCTCACTTGTCCCGCTTCAAAGAACACCTGTAGAGTCAAAGAAGCAGAATACCATCAAAGCATAGAGATCTATATCCATAAACAATATAGGATCAGATGTACATTAACCATACACATGCATAAACAAATACAAGATTGAGAGATATACAAGTATATGGAGGAAAACTCAAATAGCTTTATTGATAGAAGTAGTAGAAGAGAGGATTACAACCCAGCTGTCTGATCCAGATCCATCCTCCCAGCATGAAAGCCCTCTTCACCCCATGAAAATACTAAATCACCCAACAATACAATGTTTCACAAAGAAACCAACAACACTTCCTTACAAAATACAAAATTCCAGCCTTTGGATCTCTAGGATGAGGGATCCATATATAGATATTTGCAAGTGGGTGAGTCAGCTTCTGGGATTTTGATTAGTGTCATTTCACTGAAAGTTCTTGGTTCCACTTGGATATTTCATGATCTCTTACTCATCCCTAGGCGAATTCAGAGAGGCAAGTGTCAAATGAGAAATTTCTAGAAGATTCTCTAGGTTTCCACCTAGCAAACTGCCTCTGCCATTTGTCTGCTCCCGCTCATCGCACCCTACAAAGGGCTTTTCAGTATGCATCGCACCCTTTTCATGTGTTAGGTGAGATGCATTGCACCCTCAGTGTGGAGCAGTTTGTATGGTCTAGTTTTGACCAGTTATGAGCAGTCTTCCAGGGAGAACTTCTGGGAAATGATATAATCAGCTGACTTTGTTCCTTTAGGGTATGAAACAACACTTTTATGGGTTTAGAAGCCCTTGCTTTATGGACATATGTGATTTTGGTTGTAGTTCCCAAATATGTCTATAACAGTTGCCCAATAAAGCAAGAGGTTGTAAATCTTCTGATGTTGGGTAAAATGCTTTATCATGAGGATCTGAGGTTTTTCGAACTGGAAGGTTGCCTGTAATAAGATACAATACAATACATTATCATAATATTTTCATGATCTAGCTGAGGCGGGCATTCACATGCTCAGCTTTATAAATTCATTTTCATGTACATAGGACAGACAACCGTTTGTGTGGCAGACTTATGATTCTAGTAGAGCCATCATCCCTTGGCTTGGATGATTATCTGTGCAGCTATGATGTACATTTGATGTCTTTCTTTTCCTGAATATATATCATCCCGGATGGATGAAACTAGATCCGAGGTCTTCAAAGTTGTTCAATCTTCGCCCGGAGTACAAGTCGATCCATGTGAAAAGATGTTCTGGTGTCGAACATGGAAAGACATTGCCTGATTACCAGCTAATGATGTAAGTTGTTAATAGGCGCGAGAGGAATCACCGATAATGATGATGACCCTCAAAGTACTATGGTACAATTCACGTGGTGTGAATACATGAGTCAATGTCGAACACCACACAAAATCTTTTGGTCGAAGGCCATTGATGTAAACCTATCGCCGGAAGTGAGAAACTTGCCATTGAGGCATGCAAGCTTCAAAGTACTGAAAGGGTTGTTCCTAAGTTAACTTCTTGGATAATGAGCTGATGTCGACAAGAAGTGACCCTATCATAGGAGGGCCTTAATTAATCCCACATTTACGACACGGAACGGAGCAAATGATTTTGTGGAGGTGAAAACGATCTGATGATACAAGGTTCAGGATGGCAGTCATGAAAGAATGGGGTGTGAAGGTATTGTAGCAGATGAGGCGTTAGCTGGGTTGGTGAATTCTCTGAGTGACTTCTCTTGAACATATCGGCGACACTAAAAACGGAGTGGTAGCTTTAACCCCAAAAATGGATGGTACGGAGGACCAATGGTGATATGACCGGTGAACGGAATAACCCAACCCGACTCAATCATGGTGACGGAGTGAAAGTGTCATGTTCAAGAGCGACCTTCTACCAATAAAGTTCTTCAAGTTTTCTTCCCAATTTTTCCCCAGTCATTGTTGACCAGTACCTCTTTATTTTTGTCAAGCTTGAGGAGGATAACATATGCTTGTTCTATAATTTTCCCTTTGGGCAAACCTGTCGTATGTTTTAGCGAGCCTAGCGACAGTGAAACTCGCTCTTGTTTGTAATGGACAAGTTTGTCGCTATTGTTTTAACGAGTTTAACGACAAAGATAACTTGGTCCTTTTTAGTTTTAGAGAGTCTGAAAGGAGATGGAAAGGAAACTCCAATAATCCTTTTTCGTAGTATAATCCCTTAATTCCGGAAAAGTATAAAATAATATGAAAGGGATGACTTTTCCGATCACTTTAAGGAGCCGAAAAAGACAAGCGCTCGATCTTTTTGTGTAATGATCCCTCAGGTCCAAAAAGATTAAAATATAGAGGAGGGATGGCACTTCCAATCACTTTAATGAGCTGGAGAGGCCAATTGCTCAGCAATCTTTTTATATTTTACGAGTCTAAAAGGAGCTTAAAAGAGACTCGACTTTGAGGAACGAGTGATATTTTCGGGTAGCAACTAGTTCCAGGTAAGGTTTGGAACTTTTCAATCACAACAGTGTAAAGAAGATGGCTAACAGAATCACTCGTCGCAGTTGTTCCTCAAAAGGGTAAACAATCAAGTGGAGGTGTATGATTGGCTAAAGAGTGGAGGTGATGGTAAGAACACGACCAAGGCTCAAAAGTTGATAGTAATGCAATCACAAAGGTTATTTACCGAAAGTGGGTTCATATTTTAATGAACTTGAACTCTAGGGGAACATATGCTTATTGCTAGGTTTATTTTTTAATGAGCTTGAACTTCACGTAAACCTACTCGTGCCAGTCGTATAATAAGGATGTCTCTCATTAGTAGGTTCATTTTTTAGGGAGCTTGCCCCATGCGCAACTTTGCTCCGGAGCCTTTTTTATGCAAGCTAGGAACGACCAACTACTGTCCTAGGAGTTAAAGAACTACTGAGGTTAGGTAGGATAGCTTCTCGACGGGAAACCTTTCCTTTACTTTGCCGGTGCCATTTGGCCCCTGCAAAGGTGAATGGTTGATCATACCAATCGCCTAACTTAAGCAATTGAAGTTAGTAAAAAGACTACGGGGTTAGAGTTACGCTGGTCGGTTTTCACTTGCGCACAAAAGGTTTGCATGCCCCCAGGTATAAAGAAAAATCGAGTTTCCAGGTTACCATATGGAAGTTCTTGCTTTAAATCAAAGTTGTTCCATACGCATTTGTAGACAAAACACTTCCTTGGCTCTGTCCATCGAAATAGACAAAGGTGAATGGTGGGAGATTCTACTCACATAACGTTTGATGAAGGAATCCTTTTCCAGTCTAATCCCATTTTCCTAAACGGACGGGTGTGTTAGACTAGTCATATATCCTACGCGGAAACCTACCTTATATCTGGGATTTTCCTATCGAAGCAGACCAGGGTGCATGCCCCCTGGGTTTAGTCACATTCACCGAATCACTCGTGCTCATTAGGTGGACAGACTGGAGGTTGACGAGACATTCCTTGTGCAAAAAGACCAGTTAGGGATGGCATTTGACTAGTAGCCATGTTTGAACAGGGGAATGAAAGATGGTCAACGAGTTGGACCATTCTGCCTTCATACGGGAAACACATCACTCAAAAGAGTGAGGAAACAATAGCTCCCATGCTGTAAATGTAGTCAAGCCCAAGGAGTAGATTGTAATCTAGAGGCCCTTAGACTACCATCACGTTTATATGAATGGTTTTCCTTCTCAAAGTTATAGGAAAATTTGGAAGGATCCCTAAAGGTCAACTGGTTCCTTTGTTGAAGCTTGACAAATTTCAAATCTCAGGCAGAAGCGATGGCGAACCAAGCGTTTTCCAAGAAGTTGAGGAAAGGATACTCACGGAAGCCCCTTCATCTATGATAGTACCAGCCATAATCATTATGTAAGCTTGTACTATGATTTGGAATGGTACATTAGATGGTAGGCGGGGTCTCCCTAGTAGATTCCAATCACAGGAAACGACTAGATTGCTTAGAGGAGGGACTGAATAAACAGCCGGATGAATCTCTGATGAACTTTCTTCCTATGGTAAAGGAACGGGTAGATTGCCCCCATGTTCATCGGATTTTGTGTTAACAAAAATAATTTGAACGGTGTCATTCTCATTCTCTTTGGTGACTGTATCATCTGAAGGTGGACCTTCTAAAGACAAGGCTGGGTCGACTACCATCTCAACCTGTTGACTTTGGTCTGGTGTGGAATTAGAGGGTTTATCTTCAATGATAGGTGCTTCGACCAACAACAAAGGTGTGTCAGTAAGATTTTCAACTAGTGATGGACTCGGCAAGAGTTTCTTATATCTAGGAGGAAGTCGCTGCAGTGAAGCAGGACGGTTATCCAAGACTCTTTTAGCTTCATCCAAGAAAGGACAACGGTGGAGGGTATCATCGCCTTCACACAATCTACAAGGAAATTTAGATCTTCCTTTCTATCCATTGACTTCGTTTTCACTACTTGATGGTGTGCTCTCAACTTGATCGTCAAAGGTTGAAGACACCGGATTGTGCAAGCAGGGAGATAGTCCCTTAAGATCCGTGGGATGCAAGGACAATCTCGATGATAGTGGTCTCCTTTGCAAATGACACATGGAGATTTAGGTTTGGATGGTGCAGTGTGTTGATTTTCGCCAAATGATGCATGGTTTCCCCCTTTCACCGTTGGCTTCTTCTTCTTCTTCTCCTTCCCTTTCTTCTTCTTCTCAGTTACTTGGTTTTTAGCGTTACTAGCTTCACCAAGAGAAGAGGAAAAAGGAGAGGGAGAAACAAACGAAGTAGAAGGTGGGGGAGCGACTTCAGTATCATCTGGTTGCTGATTTGGTTGCTGAGGAATTACGATGTTTTGAATGACAGAGGTCGAGAAAAGACATACTGGCAGGCCAATTGTGAGTCATGGAAGGGACAATGTAGCCATGTGTGGAGCACCAACATCTCCCCAAGAAGAGAAAGGACTAGGATTCCCCCCAAGGGGAAGTCCTTGATTGGTGACTCCATTTTCTCAACCTAAGACCAACGAGAGAATAATGATTTTATTCTGATTAAAATAAATTTTATGACTCTTTGACACAACTTGCTTTTTCAATTTTTAAGAGTCGAGAAAAAGCTAAAGATGACTCTAGTCGCCTTTGATTTTTAATGAGCCTGAAGCGACAAGTGCTCAGATGGACCTTTTCTTTTAATGAGTCTAAAAAGGAACAAAAGTGACTACTCTGGAAATCTAGACAAAGGGATTATCAAACCAATTGAAAAACTGCAGAATACTTTTTACGTACGGCAATCAATCTTCCTGAATGTTGTGTTCAATGCATTGCGATCGATATGGCGGCAGACACAGCTTCCTAAGGATAAAGGATATAGCCTATTGTGATCTCCCAATATATACTCGATGGTACGTGGGAGCACAAGTCCGTACTGGCACTTGTCGTATCAAAGAGGAGGAATCACCCAACCTACGCTGAAAACGATACTTACCAGGCTTTACGACGCTAGAATACGTCTCTAACCTAGACTTCTAGATGTTGTGCGTTAGGTTCCAAAGCATTTTTATGTTCATTGAGGTTTATTTTATAGTTGATATTTCTTAAGAAGTTTGCCTTTAAGGTTCACTGCATGATGTAGATATAAAATTCCTAAATATGCAATCTAATATGATAAACAATCGTTTACTTTCTTTTAGCAATGAAAATCCTAGCTACTAAGGAAAGAGAAGTAAAATTCTTTCAACATAGAGCAGAGAGCACACACTAAGATGCACTGTCCTAAATCAATTTCCGCATGCAGTCTAAATGCAAATGCAGATGCATGTATTTGTTTTTCAGTTTCCTTAATGTGAGAATGACAAAAAGAAAACTAAGTACAGATCTGAACTACTTTTCCTCAAAGCGACATTTTAGCAATTTCTTTTCAAAAAACGAAAGGAAGACTAAGACGACACTTTCAATTTCGAAAGGAAAAACTGTTTTCGACACTTCAAAGAATTGATAACTCAAATCAAATACAATGGCAAAAGTGTAATCGACTATCTAAAAGAGGAAGGCTTTACGACACTCTTTTTCTTGACTGAATACGACAATTGTGACACTTTCAAATCAAAAGACGACAGTTCGATTAAGCTACTTTTTGCAAAGGAAGACTGTAAATGATGAAAAATACATAAAAAAACATTCACAATTCCTTATCAATGGAGGCTAAATAATGTAAAGGAAGAAGGTTTCAACAGTGATATACTAATCATAGACAGCAAAACTCCTAAATAGAGCTGAAAACAATGATGGAAAAACCAAAATATGGAGGCAGAAATAGTCTCACTCAATCATCACACATGTCCTTAAGGGAAACAGGGATGCATCTCACCTATAGCACATGGGAGGTGCGATGCTTCCAGACTGCCAATGAGAGACTGCGATGGTCCAGGGATGATACTGAGCTCGATTTTTACTCACAATTTGCAGCAAAGTTCAGGGGTTTAGGCTGAGCTTATGATAGGCAGTAAACACAAAGTATAGGGGATGATATAATGAGGTTACTGAGCTACCACCAAGGCACTTAGGATGTTTGCAAGTCATATGTTCAGTTCATAAACCAACTCGGAGATTGACTGAAGCAGCGTTGATCTACTTTGCAGTTGCATAGCAAAAGCAGTTCGAAGGCTAGCTGGCTTAACTTCAGGCTCCGTCTATAGTTTATAAAGCAAACAACAAGGACAAACAAACAAACTATTCGCTCCCCAGCGGAGTCGCCATTTTGTTATCGGGAAAACTAGTGTCCATTCAGAGCTGCTAGTCCCACTAATACGGGTATCTATCTTAGAAACAAACAATTCAAAGTTACTTACGTTTTCCTTTATGAGAGATAGATGAGAGAGAAGCAGAGAGTACCAACCTCAGTCTTTTGCTTGGCTCCTTGATTGTTTCCTCTCTCCTTTGATAGAGCTTTCGCCACTCTTTTCTCACTTGTCCCACTTCAAAGAACACCTATAGAGTAAAAGCAGCAGAATACCATCAAAGCACAGAGATCTATAACCATAAACAATATAGGATTAGATGTACATTAACCATACACATGCATAAACAAATACAAGGTTCAGAGATATATAAGCATATGGAGGAAAACTCAAATAGCTTTATTGATAGAAGTAGTAGAAGAGAGGATTACAACCCAGCTGTCTGATCCAGCGCCATCCTCCCAGCATGAAATCCCTCTTCACCTCATGAAAAGACTAGATCACCCAACAATACAATGTTTCACAGAGAAACCAACAGCACTTCCTTACAAAATACAAAATTCCAGCCTTTGGATCTCTAGGATGAGAGATCCATAAATAGATATTTGTAGGTGGGTGAGTCAGCTTCTGGGATTTTGATTAGTGTCATTTCACTGATATTCTTGGTTCCACTTGGAGATTTCATGATCTCTTACTCATCCCAGGGCGAATTCAAAGAGGCAAGTGTCAAATGAGCAGTTTCTAGAAGATTCTCTGGGTTTCCACCTAGCAAACTACCTCTGCCGTTTGTCTACTCTCGCTCATCGCACCCTACAGAAGGGCTTTTCAGTATGCATCGCATCCTTTGCATGTGTGATGTGAGATGCATCGTACCCTCCGCATGGAGTAGTCTGTATGGTCCAGTTTTGACCAGTTATGAGCAGTTTTCGAGGGATAACTTTTGGGAAATGATATAATCAGCTGACCTTGTTCCTTTAGGGTATGAAACAAAACTTTTAGGGGTTTAGAAGCCCTTTTTTTATGGACATATGTGATTGGGGTTGCAGTGCCCAAAGATATCTATAACAAGGGGGTGTAGACCAGGAAGAATGAGTAGAGGGTCCCCAAGAAGATATAGTTGCATGGGACGACCCTTTCATGCCCTACTGGTATGGTCTAGGCCCAGAAATTCTCCTTTGGTTAATGTAGCAAAGCTTCCAAGTGACCCCTTCAGCTCCTTGATATACAGCTTTGAGTCCGGGTAAAGAAGGGTACTTGTCTGTGGGGTGTTTTTCTTCATAGACAGAGCAAATTTTAATAAACTTCAATGGACATTCATTCCTAGGATCTAGGACAAAAGATGGCGAAGGCTCTCTCTGCTTCCTCCTGATTCCTTTTAATGTTCATTGTCTCCATTTGCAAGGAAAGGGTTTGCAGCATCTCATTTTTGAAATCTTCCAGCATGTTTCCAATTTCACCCTTGATGGATGAGTTGGAAGATGATGTATTGGCCATAGGTTGACTACCCCTACCCTTTTTCCTAGCCGCCCTAGAATTCTTTCTAAAGACAGTCTTGATATCCTCATAGGGTAATTGGTAGATATCTCCTCCTGCTAACAAATGTAAGGTATCCAGAAGATCTTCTCTTACTCCCCTAAGTAGGACCAGCTTTAGTGACTCAGGGTCAAGTGTGCACCTGGCCCTTTTGTAACTGAGCTGGAATCTTTCTTCATAGTCTTCTAAGGATTCATCATGGCCTATGGTCATCCTGAAAATTTCTTCTTTAGTATCCTTTGACCGACAGTAGTCCCGATATTTGTTGTTAAAGGCCTGTTGCATCTAAGCCCAAGTTGTGATGCTATCTCTAGGTAAACCCATGAACCAGCGCAATGTTGCATCCTTGAGGGTAGATGGAAATAGTTTTAACTTTTGCTCATCATCTGTATAGTCATAGGTTCGGCATATAACAAAAAACTCAAATAGGAAAGTGTCGGGGTCCTCTGTGGTCAGGCCATGGAAATGAGGTAGGGCAGAGGGGCTTACAAATTTCATCTTAGTGTCCGCATTGGTTTCCTTAATGGGGAAGGCACCCTCAACTCTCTCTCTATTCCCTCTGTCATTTCGGTTTTCAACCATTGGTTCAGTAGGAATGGGTTCCTCTTCTTCTTCTTCCCCTGTAGGTTCTTCAAATATATCAGGTTTCTCACCTAAGGGTTCCTCCAGTTCACAACCACCGAAGAAGAGAGAAGGTTGGCTGTTGGATGCAGTGGGGGTATTTGGAAAAAATTTCCCTAAGTTGTCCCTATTCCTACGAGGCATGAAAGGAAATATTTTTGGGTTGGTTTTGTATTCTTTTTAAAACTTGGAAAGTACTTACAGAATTGACATTGTTGATTGAATGAAAATTATTGGCAGAATGAGAAAGCTACCTTCTGAATTGAAATCCTACTTTCAGAATGGAAAGGAAAGCAAATAATTCAAAATGAAAGAAAGGAAACAACTAGATTACTTTTGCAAAAATAAACTAATGGGAGAATATTGAAGACAAGAAATAGAAGAAGAGAAAGCAATAATCACATTCTACTCAGACACCTCCCCATCAACAGCACCAAAAAGTGATGAGTAGCAGTATTGCATCAAGGATTCTATAACTCATGGGCTACCAAATTTACTTATCAACCCAAGGTTTTTACAAACTTGGAGGTGACCGTGTTGTATGCACAAGTAAAAGTGATGGTTCTGCCTGTTGTCACTATTCAGATCATGAGAGACCAATGGGGTTCCAATCCAGACTTCTATAGAGTCAGAAGAAGCTTGATTCTTTGATGGAAGAAACGAAAATCTACTCTAAAGAGTTACTCTACTGCAGTAATGAAAAAAACCAACATGTAATGCTAAACCACACCATACCCTAATTATCCATCTAAGAAGCTATGCTAAGTAGAAATGCTAAATCAACAATAAAAAAATGCTACTATCTAAGTTGCAGAAGTAAAAAGCATCAAACAATACTAAGGTGCAAGCAAAGAAACTAAACTAACTCTGTTTTCACTTTTTTGGTTTTTTAGGCAAAATCAAGCATGCAAACTAATTGTTCTTGTGGATGTGACAAGTGGATTGAAGGTGTTTGAGGATGGCTAGAAGGTTTATGGAGTGGTTGGATGGTGTGGAGGGGTCCTAGGAGGCTTTTTGTGACTTCCTAGAGTTTCCTATCAATTCGGCCTCAAAACAGGTCGTTTCAGGAAAACCTACAGGATCACAAGAAACCTACGAGATACAACCGAGAGCTAATTGTGAGGTGTTGGAGGTGTTGGGAAGCTTGGGAAAGGTGTGTGGTGGGTGGAATGGAGTGTTAGAAGGTCTAGGAGCACTCAGGAGTCAATATCCAAGATAAGGGATGGCTAGATTCACTCAATGTATTTAGGAGAATTTCTATGAAAAATGATGAAAAACTAGTGAGGGTGATGGTGAAAAAAGGGATGGCTAAGGTGGATGAAGTGGAAGGTGGTTGTTGGTTATGAAGTCTTGGTCTCCTCTTGAAGTACCTTCTCTTCTTAAAACATGTGTGTCTTCCAAAAACTATGCAACAAGATACATTTTCATAAAATAGAAAAGCATGAATCAATTGCCTATGTTATGCATGAAGAAAGTTTTTGAAAGGAATGAAAGCATGAGTGAGATCTTATTGCAGAAATGGAGATGGAAATAGATGACAATGAAATTTTCCTTGCAACATTAACCAACCACTAAAATAAAGACAACAAACTCCAAAGCTCATACAAGAACTAGAAATCTGTGTTTTGGGGGCTGCTGAAGGGTCCCTTCCTCAGGTCATGGTCCTAGAGGGAGGAAGTGAGGCCAAGACACTTGTTGACAACCTTGTGGTGATATTTTTTCTCCTTGCTAACCTGCTACTTGAAAGAAGGCACAAATGGAAGCAAACTATCACACAACCAATCTAATCTACACTGCTTGTAATGGAAATGCATCTACTAAGAAAATTAACAATTAAGATATGAATCTACACTAGCATACATGGACAATAAAGAGGAGCCTTGGCTGCTAGGGTTGGTCCCTAACCCAAGAGCTTCAACCATATGAGTTAACTCAGTGATGGCTCAAAACAAAACTCATTATTATTACCAAAAAAAGATATTGCATCAAAAGAACTGTCACAAGTCTTGCAGCTCGAAAATAGAGTAGAGTTTTACAATCAAAATCCAAATCCTACTGAGATCCTAGGCCTCTCTACTTATACTTTTGAAGTCTCCAACGAATTCCTTAAAATTAGGGAGGCTCGGCTCCCAAACTCGAGATAAACTGGTGCTTTGTCATTCACTTGCTCGGCTGCCTTCTAGTCCTCATGATTTGGTTGTTTGCACTCTGAGCTAATGGAGGAATATTCGAATGGAGGGATAGTAAATGAGGAGTATTTACCTCCCATAATCCCTCTCCCTTGTCCCATTTTAGTTTTGACCTTGGTCTTTTCCAAAATTCCTTGCTTTTATCCTTTAATCCTGCATTAAATGCACATTAGACCACAAAGCAAAATATCCAACTCTAACTCATCTCATAAACAAAATATAATCAAAAGTATGCAATAAGTTATGAGAATAGTTGGTTTGACTAAGCTAGGAGGTGAATTAAGGCCCATATAATTACCCAATGATGAGGCTCATCATCACCCCCCTACTAAAAGTTTTGCTCATCCTCTGAGCAACTTAGTCAATATCCATATCCTTCATGGCTCTGGTAACCTCTCTGACATCCCATTCCTCTGTCATAATCTCCTCTTCTTGTTCATAGAAGCCTGCTTTCTTCTTTACCTCTTCCCACTACCTCTTTTCTTCTTCTTCATTTCTCCCTTATAGCATCCCTAAGAGCAGTGGTGGATTGAGTCTTAGGCCTATCCAATTGACCTTGAACCTTTGCATAGATTGCTTATACATAGGTGTCATGTTGAGTGCCTCTCTCAACCTTTGAGGGGAGTGATATTATCTTATCTTTAAGTTGTATGGCAGTGTGTTCCATATCCTTAGGAAAGCATGTATACTATCATCTCCTAGCAGCCTAAACATGTCCTCAAAATGTGAAATTTCTCTCTTGGGTAGCAAGATATCTAGGTGCCAGCTAAGGATCATTTGCAATCAAATTATGGGTACTGATGAGGGCCATGGGATTTGATTGTTCAGCTTTGATCAAAAGAGGTTCAGTTTGTTCTCTTGCCAATATCCTTTTCATCTTTGTGGCTCTTGACTACTCATGGTTCATCCATGATTGCAAAGCCATTAATTGTAGATCTCTTAGCTTGGCATTAGGGTCCCAAACATTCATGTATGTGAGGGCCATGTTGTGAATATAAAACTCACCCATTTTGGCCCTATCCTCTGGTGTATTTTGATCTCAAAGATCAATAAACTGGCTATAGTCCTGAAATGGCATGGTTCCCCTCTGTGCTAGTGTCTTAATCTGAAACTGTAGCCATTGTTCTTTGAGGTAGAGAGCATCGGATTTAGCTGGCATCCTACACTGGATTGCCTCCAAGGAGAGGCTAGCTATACATGATAATTGATTCTCTCTTTCCTGCAATTGTCCCCTCACCCATGCGTTTTCTGTCTCTAGTTGATTTCTCATTATATTTTGTCTATCCCTTAAGCCACTTAGCTCTATGCCCATTTCTTTGAGTTTCTCCTCCATGTGCCGAATGTCTTCCACCCCCTTTGATTTGGTGATCTACATCCATCGCTAAGTTCTGGCCCTCTCCTTCTCAAGCTTGAAGAACAGTGGGATGGAAAATTTTTGAGGTATGACCCTTCCTCGTTCAATAAACTGATAATAGGAGTCCAAGCTAGGTTGGGGGTTAGGTTCCTTTGTCTCTGGGTCCTCCTCTTTAGCTTCTTGCTACTCCCTTATCTTTCTTTCAAATTTCTGTCCCTCCTGTAGATTCAACAGAGTATCCTGTAGGACTATTTTTTCTTCCTGTAGATTTTGTTGTGGATCCTGTAGGATTGCCATACCCTTTGAGGAGATTGACCTAGTAGTAGGCCTCCTTATATAGGTGATAGAGGACATAGGGGAAGGAATTTTTTACTTTTGTGTAGGGGAATCTTCAATCTAAATAGGAATTTTGGTTGATGTTTGTGGCTTCCCATGCCTTATTCTTGTGCTTTGTCTTGTCTTGAAATATAGTGGGGTTTGCCTCCACCTTTCTCCTTTTTGGTTGATTGGAGTGCTGAGAGCAGTGAGGGCAGTTGCTACCTCTCACTCAGTGGCCTCTGGAGAAACCCTAGGTGACTCCTCCTTGTGTTATGTCCCCTCTATTCTATTGCCTTCTTCCTCTCTGCCTTTCATGTCTTCTTCTTCTTGTAGATCTTCATCATCTCTATTAGTTTCCTCCTTAATTTCCTCCTTTGTTTCTTCATCATCCTCCTTCTCTTCTCCCTCTTCTTCTTCATCTTCATCATGTTCCTTTGTGTCAGCTCCTTCTTCATTCATCTCATCCTCATCTCCTTCTATATCTTCCTCCTCTTGTTTTACTTCCTCTTCACTGACAGTAGGACTAACATCATAAGTGAGATCTTTGATGTCGTCCTATGCTGGCATGTCTCTGAAAACTGACCATGTTATAGGAGTTTTGAGGTTTTGGAGGGCATCTTCAATGAGGATCCTAATCAACCCATGGTGAGCTAATTGTTGGGAATTCCCCTCCTCCACTTTGATTCTTGAGTCTATGAGTGATTGAAGCTATCTCCTTTGTCTTCTTTTCGCCATGGGATTCCTAGGGGAAGTGTGGTGACTCTGCTGATGAGCTTAGGGGTGAGATCTATAGTGAGGCCCCTTATTACAACAATGGCATGGATTATGTTGTGTGGAGTGAGGGAGAGAGAAATTTCTTGAGCCACCTCATCATCACACCCTTTGAATTTTTCGAAAAACCCCATCCAGTTATGTCTTGTGAAGATTCAAGCATTTGGGGGTGTTGTTGGATTCTCATAGTGTTTGTGGGTTCTCTATTATTAAACCCTCTTGTCATCTTGCTGGTGAAGCTTGAGGAGAAAATGAGAGGATTGAAACAATTTTTCAAATGCAGGAGCAAAGAAAAGTTGACTGTGTATTTAATTCCCTTCACACAGTTGCTAAATTCACTCAAATTTACATTATCCTTAGTTCATTTACTTGCAAAGGGGAATGTAATTTTAGAGCCTACCTCTTTAGACTAGTTGCAGTGGCCAACTCCCATGAGATCGCATCTGAACTCTTTAGTTCCAATCCTGTAGACTGTATCCTAAAGGAATTCTTGTGCATGCTCCTATAGGAATTCCTGTGCAGTGAATGATGGATATTTGCTTTCGGTGGGTGGCCTGGGTTATGAGAGCGACTTGAGTGAGGGAGTTTCAAGGAGGTGAAATGCATAAATGCATGGGAACGATGTTTTATTTCCTCTTGTGGTGCTTCGGGGTGAGGTGGTGTGCTGGCAGTAAAGTTACATTGCCATTTTTGGACCGTTGGTCCCCATTACCACCTCATCATTTCCCACTCCTCGTAATCAGCTCCCACCTCATAGATTCATAGTTTAACCGCTTTTTGTCCTAGTCCTTCTCTGTCTTTAAGTTGACTGCATCCATGTGTGAGAGGACACTCAGTTGTGCATGTGCTGACTAAACAAAGGTGGCCAAGTTAACTGGCCACCTTTTCACTTATAAACACACTATCTCATAACCCTTACAATTTTTTACTACATGATGCATATGAGAGAGCGAGCAGGATACTTACCTGTGGTTTTAATGCTATTTTGCAATTGTCGAAGACCAGAGGTGTTGTTGTGTATATTTGTTGCATGCCATTCTTCTTCCTCCTCTTACTGTCTGTTAATGGTTATTCTGTTTTTGCAGGTATCTATGGTTGAAGATTTGATGTTGTTGCTTTGGAGCTCTTGGATCATCCTGGTGAAGACTTGTTGCCGGTGAGATTGGCATTTTGTGGGATAGGCAGCTATAAGATGTCCTGTAGATGTTTCTCCGTCAGAATTCTTTAATCATTTTGCTTGCTAGGGCTGTGAGGATAGTGACATGGATGGAAAGAAGGAGTGGGAGTGTGGAGAGCAAAGGATACTCAGGTGATGCTCTTTACTCCTCTCTATTTTCTCTTCTTTTTTTAAGACTGGAATAAAACTGTTGAAACTCATCTTTTTTTTTGAATGGTGAGTGCGGGGATGATGATGGTGGACGAGGTGAGCTGCTAGATCATGAATGGGGTGAATTTTATCGACCTAAAAAGTCCATCATTTGCCTTCGAATTGCTTCCTGTAGGATTTCTGGGTCACTTTAATTGATCCTGTAGGTGATCCTGTAGGTTTTTAGGGGATCCTGTAGAAAAAACAGTCTTTGCATAAATCGAAGCAATGGAGTGGAAAAATGACAAAAATGATGGAGGGATGCATGGTAAGGAGTGAATAAAATGAATATGTGAGTGGCACAGGTCTCCTTGGGATCCTCTTTTGCTCCTTGACTGTCCTTCTCGCCCACCTGCAAATGGAAATTTCATGATAATTCTTTTTTTTGAAAAACAGTTAGGCTACCTCAGAGAGGTTTTCACCCTCGCTGTTTGCCCTCAGTGCCTAAAGAAATGTTTTCACCCAGGGATCTTCTTATTGTCATTTTCTTTTTGTTTTTTTCTCTCCTTTTTTTTGTCATCAGTGGGCCGCCTCAACAGGTTTTCAACCCAACGATGGGACCCAGGTGCCTCATGGAGGTTTTCACCTGAGTCCTTATTCTTTTTTCTTTTTCTTCAGTGATTTGATGAGAGAGGAGCTGGAACTTGCTCCACTTTCATCACTGTTTTATTGATATCCTCAACGAACTCTTGTTTTGATAAAGGTCTCTTATACATTTTCAATTGGTGTACATTAACAAGCAAAGGAATGGCTTCTTCACCTATGGTTTTGATTTGCACTAAACCATTATCATGGCATATTTCCACAACATAAGGTCTGAGCCATCATGTCCTTAACTTTCCCTTGAAGTATTTATACCTAGAATCATATAATAATGCCTAATCGCTTTACTGAAATTGCTTCTCCTTGATATTTTTATCATGCCAGATCTTCCTCTGAAGTTGAACTACCTTTGTATTTAGGAGGGCCTGCATTCTGAATTCATCCAAACCATTCAATTAGAACAATCTCTCTTTTTGTGCACTACTAAGATCCAAATCTAATTGGGCTACCATCCTTAATGTGTTATATTCAAATGCAATGGACAACAAGGCCTTTTTCCCATAGACTAGCTCATAGGGTGTGAATCAAGTGGTGGTCTTCCATGTGGTATTATAGGCCCAGGTGGCCTCAACTAGCCTTTCTGCCCAATCCTTCCTGCTACTGCTCACCACCTTGGTTAACATGCCCTCCAGTGCTTTGTTGGTCACCTCCACTTGCCCATTGGCTTGTGGATGATAGGGAGCAGAGGTCCTATGCTTGATCTTGTGATGGCTAAGCAAGCCTTCGATTGTATTGGAGGTAAATTGGCTGCCTTGGTTTATGACTAGCTCTCTAGGGTACCCAAATTTGTAGAATACATTCTCCCTTAGGAACTCGGCCACCGTCTCTTCTGTTGCTGCCTTAATTGCCTTGGTTTCAGCCCACTTAGTCAAAAAATCAGTGCACACAATAATGTACTATTTTTTCTTTGAAGGAGGGTCAATAGGCCCAATTAAGTTCATACCCCACTTGTTAAATGGCTCGAAAGTCACTCGAGGTTGTAGAGGCATTTCATCTCTTGAATTAGGCCTTCCCATCCTCTAGCACCGATCACACTGACTAATGTATTTTTTTACATACTGATGAAGAGTGGGCCAATAATAGCCTGCTTGTAACACTTTGAATGTTGTCCATTTTGCTGCAAAGTGACCTCCATAAGGCCCATCATGACAAGTCAGAAGGATGTCAAAGACTTCCTCGTCCCTGACACACCTTCTCAAGATTTGATCTAGGCCAAGTTTGAAAAGATTTCCCCCAATCCAAGTGAAGGAGGCGCTTTTCCTGACTATCTTTCTCTTTTGTTTGGAGGACAAGTTTGGTGGGAACTATGTTGATACCAAATAGTTTGCTATATCAACAAACCATGAAGAGAGAACCGAAATAGCAAATGAGTGCTCGTTTGGTCACTGGTCATCCACCATTCCTTCTTCACCTACAGGCAAATTTACCCTAGATAAAAAGTATGCAACAACATTTTCCTTACCAGTCTTATCAACAATGGTTAGATCAAACTATTGTAGTAAAAGTAACCATCTTATAATTCGAGCATTCACATCTGGCTTGTTCATTAAATATTTTATTGCAGCATGGTTAGTAGACACAAATGTTTGATAGCCTGTAATGTAATGCCTAAATTTTTTTAATGAATGCACAATAGCTAGGAGTTCCTTTTAGGTCACTGTATAATTTAGTTCAGCCTTTGATAAGTTCTTACTAATAAAATAGATAGCATAAGGCAGCTTTTCATCTATCTGACCTAGGGCTGCTCCTATGGCTTTGTGTGAGGCATCAACATGAATATGAAAGGGGAGGGACCAGTTTGGGCCATGGAGAATTGGTGTAGTGGTTAACTTATCCTTTAGGATGTCTAAGACCTCTTGACAATTTTTTTACCATATAAACTCATAATCTTTGGCCAACAAACCAAATAAAGGAGAGCCCAACTTGCTGAAGTCCTTTATGAACATTCGGAAGTATCCAACTATCCCTAGGAAACTTCTGACATCTCTTTGATTTTGAGGAGGTGGGACCCTTTGGATGATGGCTATTTTTTTTGCGTCCACCTGCAATCCTTGCTGAGATATTGAATGACCTAGCACAGTCCCTGCAGTCATTAAGAAATCACATTTTTCGGGACTGAGAGACAGGTTCATTTCAATGCATTTGTGCAGTACTTTGTCTAGGTTAGATAGGGCTTCATGAAAATCATAGCCATACGGTGTAAAATCATCCATATAAATCTCCACCACATCATGGACTAATTCAACGAAAATACTCAAGACTGCTCTCTGGAAAGTGGTAAGAGCATTGCATATGCCAAAAGAAAGTACCCTATAGGCAAAAGTACCCCAAGGACAGGTGAATGTGGTCTTATCCTAGTCTTCTGGGTAGATCTGAATTTGGTTGTACCCATTGAATCCATCTAGCAAAGAGAAAATTGTTTTCCCTACCAGGTCATCTAGCACTTGGTCAATGAAGAGTAGAGGAAAATGATCCTTCTTTGCAGCTTTTTTCAACTCCCTGTAATTGACACAAATCCTCCACTTACCATTTTTCTTGGGAACTAACACCAAAGGAGAGACCCACACACTGTCGGAGATAGGGTAAATGAATCCTGCATCTAGCAGTTTTTGTAGTTCTTCTTTGACTATATCTTTAAGAGCTGGATTCATCCTCCTTTCTGATCGTTGGATGGTTTTCAACCTTCTTTGATGTATATGTGGTGAGTAAACACTGAGGGGTGTACTCCCTTCATTTCCTTGTAACTCCAAGCAAAGGCTTTTATATTTTCCTTTAACATGTTGCATAGCTTCTCCTCTTCGAGAGCAAAAAGAGATGGATTGATTTTCAAGGTTCTCTCTAGGATGAATTTATGGCTTTGACATGGAGTGGGTTGGAATCGGCCAAGCATAAGTCAATTGGATGATTATTCTGGGTTTCCTTTACTGCTTCTTCTAAAGGTAATGAACTGAGAGTTATACTTTGGAGTGGGTGTTCAATCAAGTCATACTCATCTTGTTGTCCTCCTCCCATGTTTGCTTCCAAAGCATAAAGTTGGGCGGAATAAACTTCATCTTCTTCCTCCTCCTCCAACCATAAAGGTAAATCATGCTCTAGAGAAGGTTGAGTAGGAGGGTATAGGACTAACTTCTTGGACATATGCCCATTCTTCATGGTCATATTCCCAGCTCTATAGCTAATGTAAGCATTAGATGTGGCCAACCATGGCCTCCCAAGGATGAGAGGATAACCAGTAAGCTTAGCCTTAGGCTGGAGAACTAGGAAATCTGTAGGGTACTCCCAGGAGTCAATGGAGACCATCACATCCTCCACAATTCCCTCAGGGGTTTATTTTGGAATGGTCTGAAAGTTGCAGAACTGTTGTGGTCTTGAGCTTGAGCATGGTATCCCTGGTCATCACATTAATGGCAGCCCCAAGATCAATCAGAGTGTGTGGGACAATGGCGCCATTAATGTGAAAATCTACTACAGGGCTTCCAGGGTCCAAATATTTTGGATATATTACCTGCCCCAGCATTAAGTCAGAAAACTGCCCAATGACATTAATGGTAGGGGCATCTCTTTTTCGCCCCCCTAGATGCTTGAAGCATTTCTCCTTAATCAACTTATTGTAAATGGGAACATCTTTTATTGCCTGGAGAAGGGGGATATTTTCATATAGATTTTTCAATTCTCCCAGAAGTTCAGTCTCTTCTGGGGTAGGTTAGAGTGGTTGGGCTAATCTCTCAGGAAAGGGTGGATTTACTTTAAGGTTTCTTTTCTCTCTTTCTTCCTCAACCTCCCTAGGTGGAGGGGGAGGTTGGTCATCTGGGAGAACTCTCCCAAATCTTAGGTTAATCTCCTAAATTGACACATTATAAGTTGGATATGATGTCTCTCCACTGTATACTTGTTGAGCTTGCCTATTGTTCGGGTTCGCATTTGGCTAGGCAAGCATCTGGGCTTGCTTGGGTGGAGCAAAGTGTAGGAGATGTGGTTGGGCAGGTGGTGGAGGCAATAGAGTTGGAGCATTGTTGTACTGGGACCTCCACCCCTAGAGTGGTGTATTCCACTGAGGTCTTGGTGGAGCATAAGGTTGAAATGACTAGTTGGTTGGCTGGGAATGATACTAAGATTCATAGGACCAAGGAGTGGTGTTATTGGGAAAACTAGTGTCCATTCAGAGCTGCTAGTCCCACTAAGATGGGTAGCTATCTTAGAAACAAACAATTCAAAGTTACTTACGTTTTCCTTTATGAGAGATAGATGAGATAGATGCAGAGAGTACCAACCTCAGTCTTTTGCTTGGCTCCCAGCTTGTTTCCTCTTTCCTTTGATAGAGCTTTCACCACTCTTTTCTCACTTGTCCCGCTTCAAAGAACACCTGTAGAGTCAAGGAAGCAGAATACCATCAAAGCATAGAGATCTATAACCATAAACAATATAGGATCAGATGTACATTAACCATACACATGCATAAACAAATACAAGATTCGGAGATATACAAGCATATGGAGGAAAACTCAAATAACTTTATTGATAGAAGTAGTAGAAGAGAGGATTACAACCCAGCTATCTGATCCAACGCCATCCTCCTAGCATGAAAGCCCTCTTCACCTCATGAAAATACTAGATCACCCAACAATACAATGTTTCACAGAGAAACCAACAGCACTTACTCAGAAAATACAAAATTCCAGCCTTTGGATCTCTAGGATGAGGGATCCATATATAGATATTTGCAGGTGGATGAGTCAGCTTCTGGGATTTTGATTATTGTCATTTCACTAATAGTTCTTGGTTCCACTTGGATATTTCATGATCTCTTACTCATCCCTAGGAAAATTCAGAGAGGCAAGTGTCAAATGAACAGTTTCTAGACGATTCTCTGAGTTTCCACCTAGCAAACTGCCTTTGCCATTTGTCTTCTCTCGCTCATCGCACCCTACAGAAGGGCTTTTCAATATGCATCGCACCCATTGCATGTGTCAGGTGAGATGCATTGCACCCTCAGCATGGAGCAGTCTGTATGGTCCAGTTTTGACCAGTTATTAGCAGTTTTCCAGGGAGAACTTCTGGGAAATGATATAATCAGCTGACCTTGTTCCTTTAGGGTATGAAGCAACACTTTTAGGGGTTTAGAAGACCTTGGTTTATGGAAATATGTGATTGGGTTTGCAGCTCCCAAATATGTCTATAACAATTTCCCCCTAAAGCATGAGGTCATAAATCTTCTGATGTCGGGTGAAATGCTTTATCATGAGGATCCGCGGTTTTTTGAACTGGAAGGTGACCTATAATAAGATACAACACAATACATTATCATAATATTTTCATGATCTAGCTGAGGCGGGCATTCCCATGCTCAGCTTTATAAATTCATTTTCATGTACATAGGACAGACAACCGTCTGTGTGGCAGACTAGTGATTCTGGTAGAGCCATCATCCCTTGGCTTGGATGATTATCTGTGCAGCTATGATGTACATTTGATGTCTTTATTTTCCTGAATATATCGCATCCCAGATGGATGAAACTAGATCGGGGGTCTTTAAACTCGTTCAATCTTCGCCTGGAGTACAAGTCGATCCATGTGAAAAGATGTTCTGGTGTCGAACATGGAAAGACATCGCCTGATTACCAGCCAATGATGTAAGCTGTTAACAGGCGTGAGAGGAATCACCGATAATGATGATGACCCTCAAGGTACTGCAGTACAATTCATGTGGTGTGAATACATGAGTCAATGTCGAACACCACGCAAAATCTTTCAGTCGAAGGCCATTGATGTAAACCTGTCAACAGAAGTGAGAAACTTGCCATTGAGGCATGCAAGCTTCAAAGTACTAAAAGGGTTGTTCCTAAGTCAACTTCTTGGATAATGAGCTGATGTCGACAAGAAGTGACCCTGTCGTAGGAGGGCCTTAATGAATCCCACATCTACGACACGGAACGGAGCAAATGATTTTGTGGAGGTGAAAACGATCCGATGATACAAGGTTCAGGGTGGAGGTCATGAAAGAATGGAGCATGAAGGTATTGTAGCGGATGAGGTGTTAGCTGGGTTGGTGAATTCTCTAATTGACTTCTCTTGAACATATCGGTGACACTGAAAATGGACTGGTAGCATTAACCCCAAAAATGGATTGTACGCAGGACCAATGGTGATATCACCAGTGAACGGAATAACCCAACCCGACTCAATCATGGTGATGGAGTGAAAGTGTCATGTTCAAGAGCGACCTACTACGAATAAAGTTCTTCAAGTTTTCTTCCCAATTTTTCCCCAATCATTGCTGACCACTGCCTCTTTATTTTTGTCAAGCTTGAGGAGGAAAACATATGCTTGTTCTATAATTTGCCCAACAGGAAACCTGTCGTATGTTTTAGCGAGCCTAGCGACAGTGAAACTTGCTCTTGTCTGTAACGGACAAGTTTGTCGCTATTATTTTAACAAGTTTAACAACAAAGATAACTCGGTCCTTTTCAATTTTAGAGAGTATGAAAAGAGAAAGAAAGGAAACTCCAATAATCCTTTTTCGTAGTATAATCCCTTAAGTCCGAAAAGGTATAAAATAATACGAAAGGGATGACTTTTCTGATCACTTTAACGAGCCGAAAAAGACAAGCGCTCGATCTTTTTTGTGTAATGATCCCTCAGGTCCAAAAAGATTAAAATATAGAGGAGGGATGGCACTTCCAATCACTTTAACGAGCTGGATAGGCCAATTGCTCAACAATCTTTTTATATTTTATGAGTGTAAAAAGAGCTTAAAAGAGACTCGTCTTTGAGGAACGAGTGATATTTTTGGGTAGCAGCTGGTTCCAGGTAAGATTTGGAACTTTTCAATCATAGCAGTGTAAAGAAGATGGCTAATAGAATCACTCATTGCAGTTGTTCCTCAAAAGGGTAAACAATCAAGTGGAGGTGTATGATCGACTAAAAAGTGGAGGTGATGGTAAGAACACGACCAAGGCTCAAAAGCTGATAGTAATGCGATCACAAAGGTTATTTACCAAAAGTGGGTTGATTTTTTAATGAGATTGAACTCTGGGGGAACATATGCTTATTGCTAGGTTTATTTTTTAATGAGCTTGAACTTCGTGTAAACCTGCTCGTGCCAGTTGTATAATAAGGATGTCTCTCATTAGTAGGTTCATTTTTTAGGGAGCTTGCCCCATGCGCAACTTTGCTCCTCAACCTTTTGTATGCAAGCTAGGAATGACCAACTACTGTCCTAGGAGTTAAAGAACTACTGAGGTTAGATAGGAAAGCTTCTCAAAGGGAAACCTTTCCTTTACTTTGCCGGTGCCATTTTGCCCCTGCAAAGGTGAATGGTTGATCAGACCAATCGCCTAACTTAAGCAGTTGAAGTTAGTAAAAAAACTACAGGGTTAGAGTTACGTTGGTCGCTTTTCACTTGCACACAAAAGGTTTGCATGCCTCCAGGTACAACGAAAAATCGAGTTTCCAGGTTACCATATGGAAGTTCTTGCTTTAAAGCAAGGTTGTTCCATCCGCATTTGCAGACAAAACACTTCCTTGGCTCTGTCCATCGAAATAGACAAAGGTGAATGGTGGGAGCTTCTACTCACATAATGTTTGATGAAGGAATCCTTTTCCACTCTAATCCCATTTTCCTAAACAGATGGGTGTGTCAAACTAGTCATATATCCTATGCGGAAACCTACCTTATATTTGGGGTTTTCTTGTCGACGCAGACCAGGGTGCATGCCCCCTGGGTTTAGTCACATTCACTGAATCACTCGCGCTCATCAGGTGGATGGACTGGAGGTTGATGAGACATTCCTTTTGCAAATAGACCAGTTAGGGATTGCATTTGACTAGTAGCCATGTTTGAACCGGGGAATGAAAGTTGGTCAACGAGCTGGACCATTCTGCCTTCATACGGGAAACACATCACTCGAAAGAGTGAGGAAACAATAGCTCCCATGTTGTAAATGTAGTCACGCCTAAGGAATAGATTGTAATCTAGAGGCCCTTAGACTACCATCACGTTTAGATGAACGGTTTTCCTTCTCAAAGTTATAGGCAAATTTGGAAGGATCCCTAACAGTCGATTGGTTCCTTTTTTGAACCCTGACAGATTTCGAATCTCAGGCAGAAGCGAAGGAGAACCAAGCACTTTCCAAGAAGTTAAGGAAAGGATACTCACGGAAGCCCCTTCATCTATGATAGTACCAGCCATAATCATTCTGTAAGCTTGTACTATGATTCGGAATGGTACATTAGATGGTAGGCGGGGTCTCCCTAGTAGATTCCAATCAGAGGAAACGACTAGATTGCTTGGAGGAGGGACCGAATAAATGGCCAGATGAATCTCTGAAGAACTTCCTTCATGCAGTAAAGGAATGGGTAGATTGCCCCCATGTTCATCAGATTTTGTGTTAACAAAAAGAATTTGAACGGTGTCGTTCTCATTCTCTTTGGTGACTGTATCATCTGAAGGTGGACCTTCTGAAGACAAGACTGGGTCGACTGCCATCTCGACCTATTGACCTTAGTCTGGTGTGGACTCAGAGGTTTTATCTTCAATGGTAGGTGCTTCGACTGACAACAAAGGTGTGTCAGTCAGATTTTCAACTAGTGATGGACTCGGCAAGAGTTTCTTGTATCCAGGACGAAGTCGCTGCGGTGAAGCAGGACGGTTATCGAAGACTCTTTTAGCTTCATCTAGGAAAAGACAACGGTGGAGGGCATGATCGCCTTCACACAGTCTACAAGTAAATTCAGATCTTCCTTTCTATCCATTGACTTCGTTTTCACTACTTGATGGTGTGCTCTCAACATGATCGTCAAAGGTTGAAGACACCGGATTGTGCAAGCAGGGAGACCAATCCCTTAAGATCCATGGGATTCAAGGACAATCTCGATGATAGTGGTCTCGTTTGCAAATGACACATGGAGATTTAGGTTTGGATGGTGCAGTGTGTGCATTTTCGCCAGACGATGCATGGTTTCCCCCTTTCGTTGTTGGCTTCTTCTTCTTCTTCTTCTGCTTCCTTTTCTTCTTCTTCTCAGTTACTTGGTTTTTAGCATTAATAACTTCACCAAGCAAAGAGGAAGAAGGAGAGGGAGAAACAAACGAAGTAGAAGGTGGGGGAGCGACTTCAGTATCATCTGGTTGCTGATTTGATTGCTGAGGAATTACGGTGTTTTGAATGACAAAGGTCGAGAAAAGCCATACTGGTAGGCCAATTGTAAGTCCTGGAAGGGACAATGTAGCCATGTGTGGAGCACCAACATCTCCCCAAGAAGAGAAAGGACTAGGATTCCCCCCAAGGGGAAGTCCTTGATTGGTGGACTCCATTTTCTCAACCTAAGACCAATGAGGGAACAGTGATGTTATTCCGATTAAAATAAATTTTATGACACTTTGACACAACTTGGTTTTTCAATTTTTAAGAGTTGAGAAAAAGCTAAAGATGACTCTAGTCGCCTTCGATTTTTAATGAGCCTGAAGTGACAAGTGCTCAGAAGGACCTTTTCTTTTAAGTGGTCTAAAAAGGAACGAAAGTGACTACTCTAGAAATCTAGACAGAGGGATTACCAAACCAATCACAAAACTGCAAAATACTTTTTACATATGGTAGTCAATCTTCCCGAATGTTGTATTCAGTGCATTGCAATTGATATGGCGGCAGACATGGCTTCCTAAGGATAAAGGATATAGCCTTTTGTGGTCTCCCAATATATACTTGACGGTACGTGGGAGCACAAGTCCATACTGGCACTTGTCATATCAAAGAGGAGGAATCACCCAACCTATGATGAAAACGATACTTACCATGCTTTACGACGCTGGAATACGTCTCTAGCCTAGACTTCTAGATGTTATGCATTAGGTTCCAAAGCATTTTTATGTTCATTGAGGTTTATTTTACAGTTGATCTTTCTTAATAGGTTTTCCTTTAAGGCTCACTGTGTGATGTAGATATACAATTCCTAAATATGCAATATAAGATGATAAACAGTCGTTTACTTTCTTTTAGCAATGAAAATCCTAGCTACTAAGGAAAGAGAAGTAAAATTCTTTCAACATAGAGCAGAGAGCACACACTATGATGCACTGTCCTAAATCAATTTCCACATGCAGTCTAAATGCAAATGCACATGCATGTATTTGTTTTTCAATTTCCTTAATGTGAGAATGACAGAAAGAAAACTAAGTACAGATCTAAACTACTTTTCCTCAAAGCGACACTTTAGCAATTTCTTTTCAAAAAACGAAAGGAAGACTAAGACGACACTTTCAATTTCGAAAGGAAAAATTGTTTTCGACACTTCAAAGAATTGATAACTCAAATCAAATACAATGAAAAAAGTGTAATCGACTATCTAAAAGAGGAAGACTTTACGACACTCTTTTTCTTGACTGAATACAACAATTGCGACACTTTCAAATCAAAAGACGACAGTTTGTTTAAGCTACTTTTTGCAAAGGAAGATTGTAAATGATGAAAGATACATAAAAAACATTCACAATTCCTTATCAATGGAGGCTAAATAATGTAAAGGAAGAAGGTTTCAACAGTGATATACTGATCATAGACAGTAAAACTCCTGAATAGAACTGAAAACAATGAAGAAAAAACCAAAATATGGTGGCAGAAACAATCTCACTCAATCATCGCACATGTCCTTAAGGGAAACAGGGATGCATCTCACCTACAGCACATGGGAGGTGCGATGCATCCAGACTACCAATGAGAGACAGTTCGATGGTCCAAGGATGAGACTGAGCTCGGTTTTTACTCACAATTTGCAGCTAAGTTCAGGAGTTTAGGCTGAGCTTATGATAGGCGGTAAACACAAAGTATAGGGGATGATCTAATGAGGTTACTGAGCTACCACTAGGGCACTTAGGATGTTTGCAAGTCAGATGTTCAGTTCACAAACCAACCCGGAGATTGACTGAAACAGCGTTGACCTACTTTGCAGTTGCATAGAAAAAGCAGTTTGAAGGCTAGCTGGCTTAACTTCAGGCTCCGTCTGTAGTTTATAAAGCAAACAACAATGACAAACAAACAAACTATTCACTCCCCAGCGGAGTCACCATTTTGTTATCGGGAAAACTAGTGTCCATTCAGAGCTGCTAGTCCCACTAAGACGGGTGGCTATCTTAGAAACAAACAATTCAAAGTTACTTACGTTTTCCTTTATGAGAGATAGATGAGAGAGAAGCAGAGAGTACCAACTTCAGTCTTTGGCTTGGCTCCTTGCTTGTTTCCTCTCTCCTTTGATAGAGCTTTCGCCACTCTTTTCTCACTTGTCTCGCTTCAAAGAACACCTGTAGAGTCAAAGCAGAAGAATACCATCAAAGCATAGAGATCTATAACCATAAACAATATAGGATTAGATGTACATTAACCATACACATGCATAAACAAATACAAGATTCAGAGATATATAAGCATATGGAGGAAAACTCAAATAGCTTTATTGATAGAAGTAGTAGAAGAGAGGATTACAACCTAGCTGTCTGATCCAGCGCCATCCTCCCAGCATGAAAGCCCTCTTCACCTCATGAAAAGACTAGATCAGCCAACAATACAATGTTTCATAGAGAAACCAACAACACTTCCTTACAAAATACAAAATTCCAGCCTTTGGATCTCTAGGTGAGAGATCCATATATAGATATTTGCAGGTGGGTGAGTCAACTTCTGGGATCTTGATTAGTTTTATTTCACTGATAGTTCTTGGTTCCACTTGGAGATTTCGTGATCTCTTACTCATCCTTGGGCGAATTCAAAGAGGCCAGTGTCAAATGAGCAGTTTCTAGAAGATTCTCTGGGTTTCCACCTAGCAAACTGCCTCTGCCATTTGTCTGCTCTCGCTCATCACACCCTACAGAAGGGCTTTTCAGTATGCATCACACCCTTTGCATGTGTCAGGTGAGATGCATCGCACCCTCAGCATGGAGCAGTCTATATGGTCCAGTTTTGACCAGTTCTGAGCAGTTTTTCGAGGGAGAACTTCTGGGAAATGATATAATCAATTGACCTTGTTCCTTTAGGGTATGAAACAACACTTTTAGGGGTTTAGAAGCCCTTGTTTTATGGACATATTTGATTGGGGTTGCAGTGCCCAAATATGTCTATAACAAGGGGGTGTAGACCAGGAAGGATGATCAGAGGGTCCCCAAGAAGATATGGTTGTGGTTTGGTTGGGGTTGTAATATGCATGGGATGACCCTTGTTGGAAATAATACTGAGAGGGGGGGGTGAATCAGTATTATCACATCAATAAAACTTTTTCATTTCCATATTCAGATTCATATATGCTACTGCCACAACTTCTTATGATTCAGTTAGTTGATCCTTAATGAGTGCATTAGAACATTATCAACCATATTAATAGTAAACAGGTGCAGTAAAATAGAACAGATCATCACACATAAGCCACACACATGAACACCATGATATAAGGTGGAAACCCAATGTGGGAGAAAACCACCTGCTGCAAGTCATCTCAATCTTCTTCTTAATAAGAAAATCCTTTTACAATATTTCTGTACTGGTGCAGTCTTATACCAGTACGCAGGCTTCCACCTGCAGAGAGCTACAACCCTCTCTCGTTCTCCAGTCTCTCCTGGAAGGGAGCTACAACCCCCATAGTTCTTGTACTAGCCGATCCATTTACTAGTACACAGGCTGCTACCTGCTACAATGCTCCAAAGTTTTCAACTGCTACTGGAAGGGAGCTACCACCCCCTTAGCTCTTGTACTAGCTAAGATACTAGTACGTAGGTGCCGGCCTACGATCTTCTCTCCTCCAGGTACCATGTTTCATACATTTTCAGACTGGATACTCCTGAAGCACAACACATAATCTGAAAGGCCACGTTTCATCCAATTTTCATACTGGACCCATTAATATCATTGAAGCACATAATCAATCAATCTTCTGAATCACCCAAACACTAGATCAATACATATACAAGGATAATATATGTGTTAGCACCCAGATCTAGTCCATCAGATCACATAAATATGAGCCATTATGATCCTGATCCAATATTAGTTCTCATCCATCAATACTGAAGCTAAACACAATCAACCAAACAGGATATGCAGAATACTGACACCTTTAAACTGTCATCAGAACCCATCAACAAGCAGAACCACCTGTGACTTCAAATATCATAGCTCAAATTGTATACGCTACTACAATGAACCAAACCTGCATACATACGCGCTTACACTAAAGCCAACCCGCATACAGATCTATAAATATTCAAACATGACTTGCAGCGATTTCAAACTCAAGTTATACCCAGTTCAGATCATTACAAGCGTCAGTATACAGATCTAGAATAAGCATAATCAAATATATAGTGATAGTTCATTTCAAACCATTTGATCCCGATCTATCCTTAGATCTTGTTTTCCATCAACCGGTGAGATCCCTCTTTAGCTCAGATCCAGATCTGCACCATAACCCAATCATAGTATTCCAGATCTAGCACTTTATCAGATATTCAATAATTCAGATGATGCTTTGCCAAATGATCTCCTTCCTCTTTTATAGCCTTAGTCCTTTCTCAATACCACAGTCCAAAACCATAGGATCAAAAAACTGTCGGACTAATACCATGAACCAACCATGAAAGTGCGTGAGATCAACACTTTTGGATGCAATACCACAGACCAAAACCATAGGATCAAAAACTGTCGAACTAATACCATGAGCCAACCATGAAAGTGCATGAACTTTTCTCTTCATGAAAGGAACTTTTCTCTGCATGAAAGTGCGTGAACTTTTCTCTACATGAAATAAACTTTTCTCTGCATGAAAGTGCGTGAACTTTTCTCTACATGAAATAAACTTTTCTCTGCATAAAAGTGCGTGAACTTTTCTCTACATGAAATAAACTTTTTTTTGCATAAAAGTGCGTGAACTTTTCTCTACATGAAATAAACTTTTCTCTGCATAAAAGTGCGTGAACTTTTCTCTACATGAAATAAGCTTTTCTCTGCATAAAAGTGCGTGTACTTTTCTCTACATGAAATAAACTTTTCTCTGCATAAAAGTGCGTGAACTTTTCTCTACATGAAAGAAACTTTTATCTTCATTAAAGTGCGTGAACTTTGATGCACTATAATTTATCATCTGAGATGAGTGGGTTGCCATCAAGTACAACATATGTATCATAATGCCAACAATCTCCCCCTTTGGACTTGATGGCAACAACAACCAATCACTCTCCCCCTTTGACATCAAGGGCAAAGGGCGAACCAAGATATTCTCTTTCCTAAATAAACATTCCGCTGTCCATACTCCCCTTGAGTACCTGCTGAAATCTCTGAATGAGCTCCCCCTTTGTATATGCCAAGGTGTACCAATCTGTCCATGCTACATGTTGAAAGCTCTGCCCTTGCTGAATTGTGTTGTTCATGCTCCCCCTGTATGTAAGCAAGGTCTGCAAAAAGGTGTTCTACAAGAACATGACTCTATACATCATACGTGACCTTCCTAGCACCAAATACTCATACATACACCCATCTCCCAACCAAGTGGGGATATACCAGAAAATGACAACCAAGTACATTACATCATTCATCCCAGGCATAGTGGGGAAACCAACATAGGCCGTTACATGACCTTGATATGACTGAAATATTTCATCAAATGACTACAATAGATAGAGACACACTATTACATCATGAGTCTTGATATGACCTTTACATCGAATGATATACATGACATTTATAACAGAGACCAAACACCTAAATAAGATCATGATAAACATCAGCAAAGACACTGAATGATCTGCTCCATAGCATCTGTCACCAGTAACTTGTATTAGTGCATGAATCATCAAGGTATGTCTGTATCAACTCATCCTTTCGAACGGAATTTTGTATATACAGAATCATTCTATCATATGTGAAAAACATCATAGCCATCCAGATCTGCATGGACCAAGTATCATCAATTGGGAATATCAATCAACATATGTATGAAACAACCTATCATCATATAGGTAAGAACTCATCATCATCAAGTCTCCAACAATGCAACTTTGAATAATCATCCATGTATCCAGCCAACAATCCTCATCCATATATGTGCCAAGAACAATAGGAATCCTGCATCATAACTGTAATATATGATCTTTATGCATATGACGACAACAGCATATGAGTGACTCATCATCAAGTAAAGAAGATGTGAATTCAAGCTATGTACTTCTCCTTATCCTTATGAAGATCACCATGTAAGCACCATTAGAGGATCAACCACAAATCTGATCTAAATATCAACTATGTAACCCCAAGAATCATCTGAACAACTCATAACCATATCATAGCAAGATGAATCATTTATCCATATAAGCATCATCACCAAGGACTATTAACCATAATGCCAACAATGCATTAAAAGCATATGCTCCCCCTAAACCTGTGCCATCTTGTTTACTGTCAAATCTGATCATTCATATCAGCAAGAAGTATCAATACATCATCATTATCAAGTTAGAAACAAAACACTTCTAACCATCAAGTCATTTCCACACATCATCAGCAAATTGTAACCATTATCAAACAGCGCAAATAATAAATCGAATCATGACTGATCCTTTTCCTGAACCTGTCCCTACTGCCTTTCCTCAAACAATCATATACGCGACTATGCCATAACCAACTCGCATATATACGTGACTTCTCTTTAAGAAACTTGCATATGAGATTTAGGACACTGAAGTTTTACACTTCTAGCTCCCTCTAATTCTGTTATGTCTGTATGTTGTGTGGTGCCGCCTCTTTCTGACTGTACTTCTTTCTTCTTCCACATCTTCAAGTGTGATGATGATGTTTTCTCCTTTTGGTATGGTGCCCATACTTTGTTCCTGCATTCCTTAGCTATATGTCCAAGCTTGTTACATGTGTAACATCTTACATGTCTCATATTTCTTTTATAGCAATCAACAGCTCTATGACCAAACATATTGCAAGCAAAGCAATATCCATTAAAGTACCTTGAATGTGATGATCTTTCTGCATGATGGTCTTGAACCCTTCTTCTTCTACATCTGGCTGCAACATGTCCAAGATTATGACATACATAACATTCAACATTATTCATAGGAGGAGTAAAAGATTTTCTTTGAAGAATTGCTTTCCTTGGTTGATAATGAGATTGACCTTTCATATCCTTATTGAGCATTTCAGATTTTGCAGTAGAGTCCCTTGTCTTACTTTGTGAACTAGATTCACCTTCAATAGATTCATGAAAACCAAGACCAGTTTTGATAGCAGGAGACCTTTGACTACTAAGAATATCATCCAAGACTTTAGTACTATCTTGAAATCGTAACAGTTTATCCTTTTCTTCTAATTTATCTTTTAGAATATTTACCTCAACTTGATGTTGCTCTTCCTTTTCAAGATACTGCTTCTTCACGTTTT
Source organism: Pinus tabuliformis (assembly GCA_031772625.1). Taxonomy (NCBI): domain Eukaryota; kingdom Viridiplantae; phylum Streptophyta; class Pinopsida; order Pinales; family Pinaceae; genus Pinus; species Pinus tabuliformis. The sequence goes on along the minus strand of CM062815.1, from coordinate 295,999,886 downwards.
CTTCAGCATTTCTTTCTTCTTCCAACTGACGTCTTAGTTCAAGAACTTCATTTTCATGAGCTTGGAGTAGTTCTTTATTCTGCTTCTTTGATTCTTCAAGATCTTCTTTTAGCGAGCGAATCGTGGCTTCAAGACTTTCATAGTAACTGGATCTATCTCTGAGTTTCTTGATGGTTGTGCTTCTTTCATTGACTTCATCTCTTAGTGATGTTACTTCATCCTGCAACTTTTGATATTTGTCCTTGAATAACTTCCTTACCTTGTTTCCTTCCTCTAGTTGAGCTTTTAGTTTGGCAGCTTCTTCTTTGAAGACACATTCCCTTTTGTTCAATAGATCTTGTTGATCTCTAATTTTGTCTGTAAGCCTTTTAAATTCTGCCTCTATTTGATATCTTTCTTGCTCACCCATAAAATAAAATTCAGTTGTTTCGCTATCACTTTCATCTTTTCCAAATGGATAGATAGCTGGAACATCAGAGGATAACAAATTCATACCTGATAGTTCATCTTCATTCTGAAATGATTATGAATCTGAAGTGCTTCTTCCAGATTCAGATCATTACAAGCGTCAGTATACAGATCTAGAATAAGCATAATCAAATATATAGAGATAGTTCATTTCAAACCATTTGATCCCGATCTATCCTTAGATCTTGTTTTCCATCAACCGGTGAGATCCCTCTTTAGCTCAGATCCAGATCTGCACCATAACCCAATCACAGTATTCCAGATCTAGCACTTTATCAGATATTCAATAATTCAGATGATGCTTTGCCAAATGATCTCCTTCCTCTTTTATAGCCTTAGTCCTTTCTCAATACCACGGTCCAAAACCATAGGATCAAAAAACTGTCGGACTAATACCATGAACCAACCATGAAAGTGCGTGAGATCAACACTTTTGGATGCAATACCACGAACGAAAACCATAGGATCAAAAACTGTCGAACTAATACCATGAGCCAACCATGAAAGTGCGTGAAATTTTCTCTTCATGAAAGGAACTTTTCTCTGCATGAAAGTGCGTGAACTTTTCTCTATATGAAATAAACTTTTCTCTGCATAAAAGTGCGTGAACTTTTCTCTACATGAAATAAACTTTTCTCTACATGAAAGTGCATGAACTTTTCTCTACATGAAATAAACTTTTCTCTGCATGAAAGTGCATGAACTTTTCTCTACATGAAATAAACTTTTCTCTGCATAAAAGTGCGTGAACTTTTCTCTACATGAAATAAACTTTTCTCTACATAAAAGTGTGTGAACTTTTCTCTACATGAAATAAACTTTTCTCTGCATAAAAGTGCGTGTACTTTTCTCTACATGAAATAAACTTTTCTCTGCATAAAAGTGCGTGAACTTTTCTCTACATGAAAGAAACTTTTATCTTCATGAAAGTGCGTGAACTTTGCTGCACTATAATTTATCATCTGAGATGAGTGGGTTGCCATCAAGTACAACATATGTATCATAATGCCAACAACCCTTGCATGCCCTACTGGTATGGTCTAGGCCCAGAAGGTCTCCTTTGGTTAATGTAGCAAAGCTTCCAAGTGACCCCTTCAGCTCCTTGATATACAGCTTTGAGTCCAAGTAAAGAAGGGCACTTGTATGTGGGGTGTTTTTCTTCACAGGCCGAGCAAATTTCAATATAATTCAATGGACATTCATTCCTAGGATTCCTCCTGGTGCTTCTAGGACAAAAGATGGCGAAGACTCTCTCTACTTCCTCCTGCTTTCACAGAGATTATCCTAATTATACACTATTTGCAAAATGCATGCATAATACATAACCTCCTCTACCATTGATCATCAATTTGCGGAATTAAAAACAATCGCATGCGCACATTGAAACATCAATCACACATATCAACACAGTATGTAATGGGGAAAGCATACAGCTGAAAACCCCCAACTATCTGTATATTATAATGATAGAGAACATGTAACAATACATAGTACAATACTCCTCACAAGTACTCAGTACTATCTCCACATGCTATACACAAACTAGCTTAGATCTGAACAAGTCACGGGTTCAAATCTCCTCCACTGTTTGCCTGCCTCTAATGCGCAATCCAAGTTCGAATTCCCTTGGCTTGTACTGCGCAATCCTCATTGGAAATCTCAACTGATAGTAGTCTCACCCTTTCACCCACCTCTAACACTTGTCTCCATTGAACTGTCCATGCACTGAGTTAACTGTGTAGAAATTTTGAATAATTTAACACATATTCAACAGAGATTATCCTGATCATACAATTATAAGCGGAACATGTATAATACATAATCTCCTCTACATTGATCATCAATTTACAGAAGCAGAAACATTCACAGGCGCACATAGAAGCATCAATCAAACTCATAAACACAGTATGTATCCCGGGGAAAGCATCTCGCTAAAAACCCCAACTATCTGTATATTATATTGATTGAATCATGTAACATTACAAAGTACAATGCTTATCACAAGCAATCTAGTACCAGCTCCATGTTACACACAATACAGCTCAGATTTGATCTCCAAATCTCCCCCGCTGCTTGCCTGCCTCCACTGCTCAATACCTGCTCAAGAACTGATGAGAATGGCTTGCCAAACTCGTATTTCACCTCAAAATAATCACTCACACTTTGTTGGACGTGAGTAAAGGCTACAATACTGGGCAAATACGTGAGCAAACTCATTGGCATACTCAATCCCTTGATTGTGCAAGATATGGTGCACAACTATAGTCACAACTCATAGCAATCTAATTCTCTACCACCTGTCCCTGTTGAACTGAACATGCACTGACATGCAACTGAGTTAACTGATGTATTCTATAGTTGTATCATGAGTTAATAATTTGTTTAACAACTCATCATTAGTCTATCTGCAGTTAGACTAACTACAAATAGTTTAACCAAGTCAAACTGAACACAACTCCATCAACTGCACCTCCAGTCCACTAAACTCAACTCACTTGAGTTCTAACTGAAGTCCTGCATGCAAATATTAGTCATCCCATAGGTAACCACGTATTTCCCTCTGGGATCTGCATGTACCACATCCGTAGCTCATCCTGAAGTGCTCCAAGAGAATAAGATCAAGTTTATAGTCCAAATATTATTATGAGACAATAATATTTGACTTTTCTATTTTTGACAGCCAGTCTAAAAATAGAATTTGATCACTCACACTGTGATCACTCACACTTTCATCAAAAATAGAAGTCCATCTATTTTTCCCAACTTGACCAATCATCCATAAACAGCAACCTGCAATCCATAGACATGATCCATATGTCTAAAAATAGACTTGCGCCAAAAATAGCCTGCGGGCCCACTTAGTGAAGGCGACTCTTTTCACTAAGCTCCATCATCTTGTTGCACTCTCAACAAGCATTTCTTGTTGCACACTTTTCAACAAACTGATGTATTCTTTAGTTGATTTATGATTTAATAATTAGTGAATTAATTAATAATTAATTCACATCACTCATCACTAGAGTATTTAGCAGTTAGACTAAATACAACTAGTTCAACTAAGTCAAACTGAACACAACTCCATCAATTCCTCAATCAACTCCACCAAACTCAATCACTTGAGTTCTAACTGAAGTCCATCATGCAATAGCTCAACTAACCCATAGGAAAAGCGTATTTACTTCTGGCAGTTGCATGTGCCACATCCGTAGCTCGAACTGAAGTGCTGCAAGAGGATAAGATAATGTTTATAGTCCAAATATTATTAAGAGCTAATAATATTCGACTGTTCTATTTTTTAATTAGCAGTCTAAAAATAGACTCCGCCCATATGTCTAAAAATAGAGGTCCATCTATTTTTACCAACATGACCAATTATCCATAAATAGCATCCTGCAACTCATAGACCATGATCCATATGTCTAAAAATAGACATAGTCTAAAAATAGACTTTGCACCAAAAATAGCCTGTGGGCCCACTTAGTGAAGGCAACTTCTTTTCACTAAGCTCCATCATCCTGTTGCATTTTCAACACTCCCTCTCAACAAGATATGGATTATCTGCAACCCCTATCCTGCCTCTGTGGTATTCGAATTTTCTCCTGGTGAGCGCCTTCGTCAAGATATCAGCATCCTAATCCTCCGTGGGAATGTATGAAAGTAACATGATTCTCCACTACACACAATCTCTGATATGATGGTACCTAATGTCGATGTATTTGGATCTATCATGAAATACTGGATTAGCCGAGAGTTTAATGCAACTTTGGTTATCACAATAAATCACAGTAGGCTCCAAGTGTGACCCGAAAAACCTGACAAGGATCTTCCTCATCCATATAGCCTCGCATGCAGCCAAACTTGCTGCCATATACTTGGCCTCTGTTGAACTGAGTGCCACGAATCTCTGCTTCCTGCTGTACCAAGAAACTGTTGTCGACCTGATACTGAAGATCCCTCCAGATGTGCTCTTTCTGTCCGTTGGGCTCCCTGCCCAATTTGCATCCATGAAGCCACATAGCTTCACCTCATCCTCCTGTCTGTACCACAATCCATATCCCGATGTGCCTCTGAGATAACGCAATACATGCTTGCCTACCTTCCAGAAGAGCTTGGTTGGATTGACCATAGCTTGTGAAAGCTAGTTAACAACATAGCATATATCGGGTCGTGTATTTACCAGATAAATAAGCGACCCCACCAACTGTCGATAAACATGGGCATCCACTACCTCCGCTGAAGTAGCATACTCCTTCCTCCAACCTCTAAGAAGAGGAGTATCAACAGGCTTGCAGCCATGCATGTTGAACTTCTCTAGTATCTCCCAAGCATACTTACCCTGAGAAACAAATAGTCCATCACTGCACTGCCAAATTTCCAATCCCATGAAATAATGAAGGAGGCCCAAGTCCTTCATCTCAAACTCTCTAGCAAGATCCTCCTTGCATGAAAGTATCAACAGCTCATCTCCCGTCAAAATCAAATCATCTACATAAAGTACAATGATCAACAACTTACCCTCCACCACAATCTGGTATAGGTTAGGATCCGCCTCACTCTTGGAGAATCCAAGTCTAGTGAAATAACTGTCTATCTGTGTGTACCAAGCACGAGGTGCTTGTTTCAACCCATACAACGCTCTCTTGAGCCTGCACACATGAGACTCGTTGTTGAAGATCTCGAAACCTTCGGGCTACTCTATGTACACCTCCTCCTCAATGACTCCGTTGAGGAACACAGTCTTCACATTGTTATAGACATTTTTGTGCCTTACAGCATTGAGCATGAAATGTCCATAATCTAAGGGATCCAAAGTCCCTTACCGTCGTGGTATAGATACAGTTCTGAGAAGGTGCCTTACCCATGAGGAGGCCGAAAAAGCCCTGAATGAGTGTCATTCAGGCGCGTGTGGGGGGCATCAATCTGGATATGCAACAGCACAAAAAATCTTACGAGCGGGATGCTTCTGGCCAACCATGTTCAAAGATTGCATAATCGCAGTCAGAAGTTGCCATGCTTGTCAAATTTTTGATAGCAAAACCAGAAGACCACCCGCACCTTTACAACCAATAGTTGTTGTTGGGCCTTTCGCCAAATGGGGCATCGATTTCATGCAATGTAACCCCACCTCGACCGGGGGGCATGGGTATATTATAGTCGCCGTAGACTATTTTACCAAATGGGCCGAGGCGATGCCTACATTGGATAACACTGGTGAAACAGCTGCCCTTTTCTTTTTCAATCATGTAGTCGCCAGGTTCGGCGTACCACAAGCTATAGTTACAGATCATGGGTCGCATTTTCGCAATCACATGATGGTTGAATTAGCTGCCAAGCTAGGGCTATCTCACGACAGCTCTACCCCGTATTATCCGCAAGCCAATGGACAAGTTGAAGCGATCAACAAGGTCCTGAAGCGTATGTTGCAAAGGATGATCGGAGTTCACAAAAGAAGGTGGCGCCTAATCCTGTACTCAGCCTTGTGGGCTTACCGAACGTCGGTAAAGAATGTGACTGGGTTCACACCTTTCCAACTGGTGTATGGCCTGGAGGCAGTCTTACCAGTCCAGTGCGAAATTTCGTCCCTTAAACTCGCAATTGATCTCCTCCCCGGAACTTCGGAAGAAGAGGCCCGTTTCTTGGAATTAATCCAATTGGATGAAACCCGTCGTGACGCCGCTTTGGCTAACGAAGCCCATAAGAAACGAGTCAAGGCGCAGTTCGACAAAAATGTCAAACCCCGTGTCTTCTCGGAAGGTGACTTGGTCTTGCTTTATGACCAAGAATCCGATAAATTGGGAGCAGGTAAATTTAATTCTTTATGGATGGGCCCCTATATTGTTAAATGAGTGTTAGCAAAAGGAGCCTACGAGTTAATGGATTATGACGGAATTCCACTGGCGCAACCCCGTAATGGGTTGTACCTCAAGCGTTACTATGCTTAAATAGTAACCTGTATGCTTTTGTTGTATTTTGTTTTTGCTAAAGTGTTTGTTTTGGTCGAGTAATCCACCTTTTTACATTTATTGCAGATGTCGAACCTTTCTGAGACATGTGTGGGATATGCCGACGGAGCGAGTCGTAGTTCGCAGAACCTGTCCTCCGCGGCCTGGGCCATTTTTTATCCAAGCGGCAAGTTAGTGAGTTTCAGAGGTGTGTGTATTGGGCAATCAATGAATAATATCGCTGAGTATAGCGTGTTGATAGAACTCCTCTCTGATGCCATCACCCATGGTATACGCCGACTAATCGTCAGACTAGACTCACAACTCGTGATACTACAACTCAATGGTATATATTTTGTCCGCAATCCAGCTATTTATCGGATGTTTCTAAGGGTTAAGATTTTGGAAAGACAGTTTGATTTAATTCAATACCAACATATTTCCAGGAACTTAAACACATTAACCGACCTCATTAGAAAACTATGTGTTAGATAGACATTTGCGACATTTATAAAAAAAAATGCATCATCAATGTTGTACAAGTGGATCATATAACTCAACCAGAATAAACCCCGAAAATCAAAATATATATATATAAAGTTGTTTATCGTTTACACATAATGTTCTGTAACCAAGACAAAAATTGGTCGCATGACCCAAAAACTCAAAAGTTCTAGGGGGCACCCTAGCCTAGTGATGCTCATGATAGCACGTCACGGCCTGTGCAATCATGCGCAAGAGACGAGTCCATCGTCTAGGCACACCAGTAGTATGCCGCTGCAACTGTAAAGGTAACTCGTCGATCCGTACATCCGGAATACCAAGAGTAAGGCTCTCAACCTGCTCCTGCACAGCTGTAAGGGTCTCGGCCACGTCAAGGTTGCGAAGAATAACCCTCCCAGCAGGCTCCCCTGCTGGGGCAGCGACTGGCGCTCTCGGGCGAACTGCTGGGCGAACAGGACCAACATCTGCATGCACACAAGAGTTTGATTAAAAAGTCTTGACAGAATAAAGCACAGCAACATTATGAATAAAAACAGTAAACAGTGATATGGTCAGAGATTTTACCAATAGCGCCCCACTGTTCGCCATCCGGTAACACCAAATCCGGATCACCTCGGAAATCCATGACCACATATGGATACTCGGAATAAACCATCTCCTGGCGCTCCAACCACCTGAAGAAGGTATCAGTGAAAGTAATCTGAGGTTGACCAGCATGCCTAGACATGTGATCAACCCATCTCTGCATGCGTGGCTCGGTCGGAGAAGGCAAGTCGAGTGCAATATACTGAGGCTGCATCAGTGGTATTTTCTCCAAGGCAAAGGCAGTCAAAATAGAACCAAATCCAAAGTTCTTCAACTTCCCGTCCTTTACCTTGGTCAATTGACTTTTCATCTGAAGAAGTACTGCATCACACCAGTTGAATACTTTCGGTTGGAGACACTCCAAGGCGTGCTGCACATAAGATCTGTTGGCAACATGAAGAGATGCACTACCGGCCATCCTACCAATAGTATACAGAATGGACCTGAGAGACCTGTCAGTAATCTCACGGATAACAACCTTGCCGTCTCTGCTCGGCTGGGAACCTTCCCTGCAATACTGGCGGACATAATCTCTCACGGAGTCATTCCCTCGGGCCGAACCTGACAAAGAAATGGGGGCGCCCCGCCTTGACAACCCAGTCAAGAAGTAAATGTCTACGATGGTCATGGGGATGGATTTGCCCCTAATCTGGAATACTTGGTTGATAGGATCCCAAGCATCAAGCATATACTGCAGTAAGGAGATCTGTGCTCTCATGCTAGAGATACGGAAGAACTTCAGCAGGCCACAGTTCCGCAGTGCGTTCACCGTGACAGGATCATGGAGGGCAATCATGTCCTCTTCTTCATGTTCTCGTTCTCGCCATGTAAGGGACATTTTGCTGAAAGGTCCTTGCAAAACAAACAAGAGAATGAGTAAGATCCTGGATTTGATGAGAAACTGGCGAAATTTCATCAAAAACTGTGCAACAGAACTAGTTTTCTATGCCCAACGCAGGTAGCAAGTGTTCTACCTGCGTTGAAGGTCAAACTGCCTTAAGGCAGCTTGACATTCAATGCAGGTTTCGAATGGACCACCTGCGCTGATGGCAGGGCGCCCTAACAAAACCCCAGGTGCTCAGGGAGACAAGGAAACAGGCACAGAATGGAAAAATGAAACCATGAAAAGAAAGAGCTAGGGTTTAGCTCCTACCTGGTCCAGACGGCGCCGAGAATCGTCCACAGAATCTCCCGAAATCAGCTGGTGAAAATCAAGGGGGAAGAGGCACCTCCAGAGCTCCAACAAACCAAGTTCAAATGAAATGGTAAAATAAGAGGTAAAAACACTTTTTAATTGCTTTTTACGTAGTTCAAAGCGAAATATTAGGGTTTTAATCTCATTTTCAAATAAATGTTATTCATTTCTAACTAAGTTTGATGCAGCAATTGAGAATGCAGTACTATCTTTGAAAAGAGCAAAACTAGTTGTGGTAAAAAATCAAAGTTTGACCATAAATCGAGCAGTTTTAGCACAAAGTTCATGCTCGTTAAAAAATAAACGCAAGATCCGAGCAGTTTTAGCGCATAGTTCATGCTCGCTAAAAAATAAACATAAGTTTGAGCAGTGTTTTTCCGCATTCAAGCTCGTTAAAAAATGAACCTATCCCGGTAAATAACCATTGTGAATGTAACTCTATCAGCCATTAAAGCCTTGGTCGTGTTTGCACCGTCACCTCCACTTTTCATTTGGCCGATCGTTCACCTCCATATGATTGTTTACCCATTTTGAGGAACAGCTGCGAAAAGTGATTTCACCTAGCCATCCTTGTGACACTGCCGTGATTGGAAAATTCCAACCTGTACCTGGAATCAGCTGCTAACCCTGTTTATCACTCGTTCCTCAAAAGACGAGTCTTCTTTAAGCTCTTTTCAACTGACTCGTAAAATATGAAAAGATTGCCGAGTTTTGGCCTTCCAGCTCGTTAAAGCGACCGGAAGTGCTATCCCTCCTCTAGATTTTAATCTTTTTGGACCTGAGGGATTATTGCACAAAAAGATCGAGCGCTTGTTTTGTTCGGCTCGTTAAAACTATCGAAAACTCATCCCTTCTGTATTGTTTTATACTTTTTCGGACTTAAGGGATTAGATGACGAAAAAGGAATTTTGGAGTTAACTTTACGTACCTTTTCAGACTCTCTAAAAATGAAAAGGGACCGAGTCGTCTTTGTCGTTAGACTCGTTAAAATCATTAAATAGCGACAAACTTGTCTTTAGACGAGAATGAGTTTCATTATCGCTAGGCTCGTTAAAACATAGCGATGGGCTTGCCCGAAGGGCGGGTTATAGAACAAGCATATGTTATCCTCCTCAAGCTTGACAAAAATAAAGAGGTATTGGTCAGCAATGACTGGGGAAAAATTGGGAGAAACTAAAGAAAACTTTGATGGTAGCAGGTCGCTCTTGAACATGACACTTTTCATCCGTACCACAATTGGGTTGGGTTGTTTCATTCACCGGTCACATCACCATGGTCTCGCCATACCATCCTTAATTGGGGTAATGCTACCGATCCATCGCATCAGTGTCGCCATATGTTCAAGAGAAGTCGTTCAGAAAGAGTCAACCGGGTCCCATCCACTGCCATACATTATCCTTCATCCATTCATGACCGCCACCCTGAATCATATGTCACAGATCGTTTTCACCTCCATCAAAATCATTAGCTCCGTTCCGTGTCACTGATGTGGGATTCATCAAGGCCCTCCTTTGACGGATCGCTTCTTGTCGACATCAGCTCATTATCCAAGAAGTTGATCTAGGAACAACCCCTTCAGTACTTTGAAGCTTGCATGCCTCAATGGCAAGTTTCTCACTTCCGGCGACAGGTATACATCAATGACCTTCGACCAGAAGATTTTGCGTGGTGTTCGACGCCAAGTCCTTTATTCACACCACGTGAATTGTACAGCAGTACCTTGAGGGTCATTATCATTATCGATGATTCCTCTCGCGCTTGTTAACGGTTTACATCATTGACCGGTAATCAAGCGATGTCTTTCCATGTTCGACTTCAGAACAATTCTCACATGGATCGACTTGTACTTAGAGTGAAGATCGAACGAGTTTGAAGACCCTGGATCTAGTTTCATCCATCCGGGCTGCGATATATATTCGGGAAAGATAAAGACATTTGACATGTACATCATTGCAGCAGATGATCATCCTACTCAAAGGATGATAATTTCATCAAAATTATCAGTCTACCATCAGACGATTGTCTGTTCTATGTACAGAAAATGAATTTATAAAGCTGAGCATGGGAATGCCCGCCTCAGCTAGATCATGAAAGCAGTATGAAAAATAATGTATTGTATTGTATCTTATTACAGGTCTCCTCCCAGCAATTGGATGAACTTCGGACCCTCCTGGATAAAGCATTTCACCCGATAAACGGCCTCATACTTTAGGGGGCAACTGTTATAGACATTTTTGTGCCTTACAGCATTGAGCATGAAATGTCCATAATCTTAGGGATCCAAAGTCCCTAAACATGTTGTTCCTACCCCTAGAGGAACAAGGCTAACAAACCACAGCAATTCACAGAAGTTCTCCACCTGAAACTGCTCAAAAACAAGTCAATTCAAGATCATGTCAACTGCTCCACTGACCATCTGCGCTGAATGTCAATGGCTACACTGGCTACCTGCGTTGAATGTCAACTCCAACACTGGCTACCTGCGCTGAGCGAGATTGGACATGTGGCAGGCTCATTCCTCAAGGTGTCAAAACCCAGGAAGCTTCCAAAATGACACTTGCCTCAGGGAATTCGACTTGTGATGAGTAAGAGGTTCCAAATCTCCAAGTGGAAGCAAGAACCTCCAAGTGGACTCAAGAACTAACAGAGGGAGAGGACACTAGTCAGATCTCAAGCTGATTCATCCTCTCTCCAAACATCTATATATGGATCTCTCCTCCATGAGATCCAGAGGCTGGAATTTTGTTATTGCAAAGAATTGCTGTTGGTTTGAGACTGGAATCATTGGGTGCTTAATGTTTTGAAGGGAGGTGAAGATAGGAATTCCATTCTGCTGGGAAGGAGATGCTGGATTGGAGCCCTCTGGGTTGTATCTCTTCCTGAACCTTGTTATTAATCAATAAAGCTATCTTGGTTCTCTCCTATATACTGATGTATCTTTGATGTATGATTGCATTAGTGTATTTGATTTATTTCTAACCCTGAATCATTTATGAATATGAATATCTGTCTTTGTGTTGTGTTCTTCTCTTGTCGCAAGTAGCTATTCTCTTGTCGCAAGTAGTTGTTCTCTTGTGATCTCGCAGGAATCTGTTGAAGCTGGGCGAGCGAGGAGGCAAGTAGCTGTGAACACCCAAAGAGAAGAGGATCTGGATCGAGGGACAAACGGAAGACACCGGTAAGTCTATTGATCTCTCTTCTTTCACATTTCATAAAGGAAGAAACCAGAATAGCTGTCTCTGTTTGTTGCTAAGGCACTGTCACACCTTAGGTGGATAGGATCGTCCTGCATAGGCATTTTTCCCCACAACACACATCCATCTAATGGATGTGCCACCCCATCTGCGCTGAGAGAGCAAGAATCGTCCGTATGGAAGAATACCTTGCGACAGGTGCGAAGGTCTCCTCATAATCGATCCCCTCTATCTGTGAGAAGCCTCAGGCAACAAATCTTGCCTTGTACTTCTCCACACTCCCGTCGGCTGCCTGCTTCACTTTGTAGATCCATCTCGAACCCACCACTAATTTCCCCTCCGGTCTTGGGACAATCTCCCATGCACTGTTTCTAACAATCGAATCATACTCTTCCACCATGGCATCTACCCATGCGGGATCCTCCACAGCTTCCTCGAAAGAGGATGGCTCAGTCAAGACACATTTTCTCACAAGAGCCATGTATCCAGTGTACCGATCAGGTGACTGTCTCTGTCTGCGCTATGCTGTAGGTGGTCCTACAACCTTCTCTACATCTTGAGCCAGTCGCTCAGCTTCTGTAGTGCGCTTTCACCCTCTGATGGTTGGCGCTGCATGAGTGGTCTCTTCCACTCCATGAACTTCATCTTGTGGCTGATCCAAATCCTGAAGCTCATCCTTAGGAACTAGTAGCTCCTCATCTGCATGCAAGTGTGGCTACCTCTCAAGTGAACACTTCATGGCTTTCTCCTCCTGAAATTTGATATCCCGTCGCACAACAGTCTTGCAAGTGTCTGGAAAATACACATGATAGTTGTGGGCCGTATCAGTGTACCCCACAAATATCCCAACCTCTGCGGTCGGCTCCAGCTTCTTCCTGGCATCCTTCGTCACATGCATGTAAACAGGAGAACCAAAAATCCTCAAATGGGAAATATCCTCTTACCAGAATAAGCCTCCTCGGGTGTACTCATGCCAAGTATCTTGTGAGGACAACGGTTCTGCACATATACTGTAGTATTGCATGCTTCCACCCACAAGTGAAGGGGTAGGCCCTGATCATGCAACATCGCCCGTGCAGCACCCACGATTGTTCTGTTCTTCCGCTCAGCAACCCCGTTCTGTTGTGGGTTATGGGGAGCTATGAGCTCTCTTCGAATCCCTTATGCGCTGTAGAAGTCCTTGAACTCTCCAGAGATGAATTCACCACCATTGTCACTCCTAAGAGCCTTCACGTTCTTCCCCGATTCCTTCTCGACCAGTGCTTTGAACTCACAGAACTTTGAGTATGTCTCGCTCTTCTTCTGCATGAAGAAGATCCAGCACTTTCGAGAGAAATCATCAACAAAGATCACATAGTACTTGTGCTTTGCTGTCAAAGCTACTGAGAAAGTTCCACACACGTATGTGTGAATTCTCTCAAGGATCGTCATGGCATGACTATCCTTCTCGTGAAAGGTGGCTTTCATAAATTTTCCCAAAGTACACCCCTTGCACTGATCTGACTACGCAAGAGTGCCTTTAGGAAGCCCAGTAGAAATCTACTGCAATATCTTCAAGGCTCCATGGTGAAGGTGGCCCAATCTCCAGTGCCACAACTCGCCATCATCCCAGCTCACCAATCCTCCTACCTTGCATGCCATTGCTGTGCAGCCATCTACATGCAATTGATAAAGGTTCTTGACTCGAACGCCTATCTTCCGGGTTTCTCCAGTTGTCTTACTGCACAAAAAATCCTTTCCCTCGCTGAAGACAACATCATATCCCTTGTCTTCTAACATCGCCACAGAGATAAGATTCTTCTTCAATCCTAGAACATGCATCACTTCATTCAATACGAAGGGTTTACCAGACTCCCTCTCAAAGGAAATGGTACCGATACTGGTCGCAAGATCCAAGATCTTGTGATACCAGATCAGAAAACAAATCTCGATCCCCTATCATGTGAAAAGACGCACCACTGTCCAAGAACCATACCGATCCCATCACACTTGATACCAAGCATGTGATCAGCGAAAAATCCAACTCAAACTGTGAGGCTAAGGCCTCTCCCACTGCAGATTCAACTGCGTGCTTATTTTTCTTCTTCTGCGGACAATTTGTGGCATAAGGTTCGTGCTGGTGACAGTGAAAGCACTTCACCTTGGACATGTCCTGCTTCTTGCCTTTCGCACCGGAATGAGAAGCTTTCTTGTTCTTCCCCTTCTTTGCTTTGGCAGCCAAAGTGCAATTTTCTTCATCAGATGCCTTTGCTGAAGATCTGTCCCTGGTATTCCGCCTGATCTCCTCTTGAACAAGATCAGACCAAAGTCTCTCCCATCCTGGAAATTTCTCCCGACCATTGACAGAGTCCTGATAGGAATGCCAACTCTTCGGAAGACCAAGGAGAGCCAAGCTCACCAAGTCCTCATCATCGACAGTCACCCCCACACTTCCCAGCGCATCCCGGCATTAGGTGAACTTCGTGAGATACTTGGGCATACTGTCTCCTTTCTCACACTTAATGTTTCTAAGTTTATCCTTGAGTGCCAACTTCCTCTGGTCGCTCTTGCTTTGGAATAAGTCTATCAACACTTTCCACATCAAGTATGGAGAAGCCTTTCCATGCAGGCTGGATACAATGTGATCCTTCACGCCCTCCAACAGAATCCTTCGACACTTTGTTGTCTTCTTTTGCCAAGCCTCAACTTGAGCAGCATCAGTAGGCTTTGGGACCTCAGCATCTATGAACTCCTTCAACCCATTGTCATCTAACACCACCTCCATCCTGTCTTTCCATGCAATATAATTCAAGCTGCCTTCAAGGGCATACTCCAATCGCAATCCGTTGAAAGACATTTCAACTTCGACACCAAGAAAACACTGCTGCAAATTCGAATTCCACCAGCTCAAAACTCAACCGCTTCTGATCTAAAATTCGTGAGAACAAAGTATTTATCGTACAGAGATTGACTGTATGGGCATTTACCAGATATCTCACCTTCCAAAAGAAGGATGAATCCAGAGGCTACCTGGCCCGATTACAGACTCTGCCTGAAGAAATAAAATGTAATCACTTTCTGAATAATAGATCTGATGATCAACTTCGCTCTGATACCATGTAGAAATTTTGAATAATATAACACTTATTCACAGAGATTATCCTGATTATACACTATTTGCGGAATGCATGCATAATACATAACCTCCTCTACCATTGATCATCAATTTGCGGAATTAAAAACAATCGCATGCGCACATTGAAACATCAATCACACATATCAACATAGTATGTAATGGGGAAAACACATAGCTGAAAACCCCCAACTATCTGTATATTATAATGATAGAGAACATGTAACAATACATAGTACAATACTCCTCATAAGTACTCAGTACTATCTCCACATGCTACACACAAACTAGCTTAGATCTGAACAAGTCATGGGTTCAAATCTCCTCCACTATTTGCCTGCCTCTACTACGCAATCCAAGTTCGAATTCCCTTGGCTTGTACTGTGCAATCCTCATTGGGAATCTCAATCAATGATTGTGCAAATCTCATGCACAGTGATAGTCAGAACTGATAGTAGTCTCATCCTTTCACCCACCTCTAACACTTGTCTCCACTGAACTGTCCATGCACTGAGTTAACTGATGTATTCTTTAGTTGATTTATGAGTTAATAATTAGTGAATTAATTATTAATTAATTCACATCACTCATCACTAGAGTATTTGGCAGTTAGACTAAATACAACTAGTTCAACTAAGTCAAACTGAACACAACTCCATCAATTCCTCAATCAACTCCACCAAACTCAATCACTTGAGTTCTAACTGAAGTCCATCATGCAATAGCTCAACTAACCCATAGGAAAAGCGTATTTCCTTCTGGCAGTTGCATGTGCCACATTCGTAGCTCGAACTGAAGTGCTGCAAGAGGATAAGATAATGTTTATAGTCCAAATATTATTAAGAGCTAATAATATTCGACTGTTCTATTTTTTTACTGGCAGTCTAAAAATAGACTCCGCCCATATGTCTAAAAATAGAGGTCCATATATTTTTACCAACATGACCAATCATCCATAAATAACATCCTGCAACTCATGAACCATGATCCATATGTCTAAAAATAGACTTTGCGCCAAAAATAGCCTGCGGGCCCACTTAGTGAAGGCGACTTCTTTTCACTAAGCTCCATCATCTTGTTGCATTTTCAACACATCTCACTTTTGAAATCTTCCAGCATGTTTCCAATTTCACCCTTGATGGATGAGTTGGAAGATGATGTGCTGGCCATAGGTTGACTACCCCTACCCTTTTTCCTAGTCACCCTAGAATGCTTTCTAAAGACAGTCTTGATATCCTCATAGGGTAATTGGTAGATATCTCCCCCTGCTAACAAATGTAAGGTATCCCGAAGATCTTCTCTTACTCCCCTAAGCAGGACCAGCTTTAGTGACACAGGGTCAAGTGTGCACCTGGCCCTTTTGTAACTGAGCTGGAATCTTTCTTCATAGTCTTCTAAGGATTCATCGTGGCCTATGGTCATCCTGAAAATTTCTTCTCTAGTATCCTTTGACCAACAATAATCCTGATATTTGTTGTTAAAGGCCTGTTGCATCTAAGCCCAAGTTGTGATGCTATCTCCAGGTAAACCCATGAACCAGCGCAAATTTGCATCCTTGAGGGTAGATGGAAATTGTTTTAACTTTTGCTCATCATCTGTATAGTCATAGGTTCGGCATATAACAACAAAATCAAACAAGAAAGTGTCAGGGTCCTCTGTGGTCAGGCCATGGAAATGAGGTAGGGCAGAGGGGCTTATATTTTTCATCTTAGTGTCCCCATTGGTTTCCCTAATGGGGAAGGCACCCTCAACTCTCTCTCTATTCCCTCTGTCATTTCGGTTTTCAGCCATTGGTTCAGTAGGAATGGGTTCCTCTTCTTCTTCTTCCCTTGTAGGTTCTTCAAATATGTCAGGTTTCTCACCTAAGGGTTCCTCCAGTTCACAACCACCAAAGAAGAGAGAAGTTTGGTTGTTGGATGCAGTGCAGGTATTTGGAAAAATTTTCCCCAAGTTGTCTCTATTCCTACGAGGCATGAAAGGAAATATATTTGGGTTGGTTTTGTATTCTTTTTAAAACTTGGAAAGTACTTGCGGAATTGAAATTGTTGATTGAATGAAATTACAGTCAGAATGAGAAAGCTACTTGCTGAATTGAAATCCTACTTTCAGAATGGAAAGGAAAGCAAATAATTCAAAATGAAAGAAAGGAAACAACTAGATTACTTTTGCAAAAATAAACTAATGGCAAAATATTGAAGACAAGAAATAGAAGAAGAGAAAGCAATAATCACATTCTACTCAGACACCTCCCCGTCAACAGCGCCAAAAAGTGATGAGTAGTAGTATTGCAACAAGGATGCTATAACTCATGGGCTACCAACTTTACTTATCAACCCGAGGTTTTTACAAACTTGGAGGTGACAATGTTGTATGCACAAGTAAAAGTAATGGTTCTGCCTGTTGTCACTGTTTAGATGGCAAGAGACCACTGGGGTTCCAACCCAGACTTCGATAGAGTCAGAAGAAGCTTGATTCTTTGATGGAAGAAACGAAAATCTACTCTAAAGAGTTACTCTACTGCAGTAATGAAAAAAACCAACATGTAATGCTAAACCACACCATACCCTAATTATCCATTTAAGAAGCTATGCTAAGCAGAAATGCTAAATCAACAATAAACAAATGCTACTATCTAAGTTGCAGAAGTAAAAAGCATCAAACATTACTAAGGTGCAAGCAAAGAAACCAAACTAACTCTGTTTTCACCTTTTTGGTTTTTAGGCAAATTCAAGCATGCAAACTAATTGTTCTTGTGGATGTGACAAGTGGATTGAAGGTGTTTGAGGATGGATAGAAGGTTTATGGAGTAGTTGGATGGTGTGGATGGGTCCTAGGAGGCTTTTTGTGACTTCCTAGAGGTTTCCCATCAATTCGGCCTCAAAACAGGTCGTTTCAGGAAAACCTACAGGATGATCCTGTAGGAATTACAAGAAACCTACGAGATACAACCGAGAGCTAATTGTGAGGTGTTGGAGGTGTTTTGAAGCTTGGGAAAGGTGTTTGGTGGGTGGAATGGAGTGTTAGAAGGTCTAGGAGCACTCAGGAGTCAATATCCAAGATAAGAGATGGCTAGATTCGCTCAATGTATTTAGGAGAATTTCAATGAAAAATGATGAAAATCTAGTGAGGGTGATGGTGAAAAAAGGGATGGCTAAGGTGGATGAAGTGGAAGGTGGTTGTTGGTTATGAAGTCTTGGTCTCCTCCTGAAGTACCTGCTCTTCTTAAAACATGTGTGTCTTCCAAAAACTATGCAACAAGATACATTTTCATAAACTAGAAAAGCATGAATCAATTGCCTATATTATGCATGAAGAAAGTTGTTGAAAGGAATGAAAGCATGAGTGAGATCTTATTGCAGAAATGGAGATGGAAAGAGATGACAATGAAATCTGCCTTGCAGCATTAACGAACCACTGAATTAAAGACAACAAACTCCAATGCTCATACAAGAACTAGAAATCTGTGTTTTGGGGGCTGTTGAAGGGTCCCTTCCTTAGGTCATGGTCCCAGAGGGAGGAAGTGAGGCCAAGACACCTGCTGACAACCTTTTGGTGATATTTTTTCTCCTTGCTAACCTACTACTTGAAAGAAGGCACAAATGGAAGCAAACTATCACACAACTAATCTAATCTACACTGCTTGTAATGGAAATGCATCTACTAAGAAAATTAACAATTAAGATATGAATCTACACTACCATACATGTACAATAAAGAGGAGCCTTGGCTACTAGGGTTGGGCCCTAACCCAAGAGCTTCAGCCCTATGAGTTAACTCAGTGCTGGCTCAAAACAAAACTCATTCTTATTACCAAAACAACATATTGCATCAAAAGAAATGTCACAAGTCTTGCAGCTCGAAAATAGAGTAGAGTTTTACAACCAAAATCCAAATCCTACTGAGATCCTAGGCCTCTCTACTTATACTTCTGAAATCTCCAATGACTTCCTTAAAATTAGGGAGGCTCGGCTCCCAAACTCGAGATAAACTGGTGCTTTGTCATTCACTTGCTCGGCTGCCTTCTAGTCCTCATGATTTGGTTGTTTTCACTCTGAGCTAATGGAGGAATATTCGAATGGAGGGATAGTAAATGAGGAGGATTTACCTCCCATAATCCCTCTCCCTTGTCCCATTTGAGTTTTGACCTTGGTCTTTGCCAAAATCCCTTGCTTTTATCCTTTAATCCTGCATTGAATGCACATTAGACCACAAAGCAAAATATCCAACTCTAACTCATCTCATAAACAAAATATAATCAAAAGTATGCAATAAGTTATGAGAATAGTTGGTTTGACTAAGCTAGGAGGTGAATTAAGGCCCATATAATTACCCAATGATGAGGTTCATCAGGCCACTTTTTTTAATGTCCTCGAGGAATTCTACTCAGTGGGGAAAATTGATGATCAATGCATGAAATGGACAAATTTGTTATGGGAGAGAGATTAGATGATGCCATAGTACACCAATATTTTCCATACCTTTCACTCAAATTTGGGTATCAGAGACTCTGAGTGAAACTTGGTTTTGAATTATCACAATGGCCTGCATCGGTACATCGAAACATATATTGATTTCTTGGACATCTCCTCATTGGGATTCGCTTATCGATATGCTATTCAAATTGAGCAGAGGAATAAGTGGGAGTTTAGTTCTACAAATCCATTGTAACAAACACCTTGTAAAGGCCACACTAACTCACAAAATAAGGGACAAAGCAAGGAGAGCCAAACTCAAGACAACTAGTTGAAGTCACATAAAATAAGGTTAATGGGAAGTCGAAGAAGGACACTAAAAAGTGGTGTGAGTTCCAAAAAAACTCCTAACATGACACTGATGAATGTCACTCAAAACAATTGTTTTTAGTTGAGCTTAAAGAAAAAGAAGTGAACTCCAGATAAAATCCAAAAAGGAAAGTCAGAGGAGCCCGAGGAGGGGGGGCACTTCTTCCTTTCGCTTATGTGATTGAAGGGGACCCCACTAAATTTCATTATAGATAGTGGAAGTCAAAAGTACTTGATCTCAGTTGAGTTTGTCAAGAGATTGAATTTATCAATAGTGCCACACCCCCAACCATACACCATTGGTTGGTTGAGCCATAAATGAGACATTCATGTCAGACATCAATGTCGCTTGTCCTATGGCATCAAACCCTTTAAAGATGAGGTGCTATGTGAGGTTGTCCCACTTGAAGTTTGTAATGTTATTTTAGGACAACCTTTTATATGGAAATGGCATGTTTTTTATGAGTCTTGTCCACGCCATGTCATTGTTACTCTAGGGGGTAAGCTTTATAAGGTATTAGAGGTATTTTTGACTACCACAATTTCATTTATCTCAAAAAAACAGTGTCAAATGGTAATCTCTCAGACTACAAAGTTTATCCTCTTCATAGTTTAGTAAAAAGGTAAAAGTAAGGTCAGTGTGACCACCACAACATCAACATAGGTGCTCTCTACAGAACGGAAGAAAGTGGACAAGATTGTAGAAGCATACATAGATATCTTCACTTCAACTATGAGGGTGCCTTTGCAATTCCAGGTCAAACGCTCAAATGACTTGATATTTGGTGATCCTTTACCTAATGGCCAATATATATATGTTCTCTCTTGGAGGATGAGGAAATAAAATGTCTGATTCATGAGCTTATACGAAAGGGCCACAATCGACTGAGCTCTTCACCTTGAGGGAGCCCAATTGTGTTGGTGCAAAAGAAGTATGGGACATGGAGACCCTGTATTGATTATAGATCCCTACACAAAATTATTATCAAGAATAGATACATTGTCCCTCATGTCGATGGTATTTTTGATCCACTTAAGGGTGACAATCTATTTAGTAAGCTTTATTTGAAGTAAGGCTACCACTAGGTTCCAATTGAGCAAACTGATGTATGGAAGACAATCTTCAGATTTAAATAAGGTCATTTTGAGTGGATGGTCATGTCATTTTGCTTGACTAATGCTCCAACAACATTCATGAGGATGATGGATGATATCCTACATCTGTTCACAAACTCTTTTGTGGTTGTATATTTGGATGGCATCTTCATTTTTAGTAAAACCTGGGAAGAGCATTTGCAACACATTCATTAGGACCTAAGCACCCTACCACAACACAAGTTGTATGCCAATATGGAGAAATGCTCATTTGGCATGTAGCTAATTCAATATTTGGGATACATTGTGGTGAACATGGGGTGCATGTGGACCGAGGCAAGATCCAAGTCATCCAGGATTGGCCAACCCCAAAGATCATAGTAGAGCTTTGTAAATTCTTGGGCTTTATAACTTCTACCAAAGATTTGTATTGGGTTTCTTTGGTATCACTTGTCCCTTAGGTCAAGCGACCGGGGCTAGAGCTAAAGAAAATTTTTCATGGTCTGAATTATAAGAAAAAGCAATCAAGGATCTGAAACATTTCCTTTCCTCTACACTAATCCTCACTTTTCTATACCTACAACAACCATTTGAGATTGATAAAGATGCCTACGTCTATGCTATTGGTAAAATCCTAACTTAGGAAGGACATCTAGTGGCCTATCACAGTGAAACATTCTCTAATATTTTCTAGAGATACCCTACCTATGACAAAGATATATACTCTGTCATGCATGCATGATAATAATGGAAGCATTATATCATAGGGAAGAAGGAGACCATCCACATTAGTCACAGGCCTCTGCATTTCCTGCATACATAAGGGAAGTTACATAATGATGATCATCATAAATGATCCACATATGTGCAACAATTCCACTTGAACATCAAGTATAAGAAGGACACCACCAATCATGTTGTAGACATCCTCAATTGGGCCCTATATGTGGCACTAACCACAGTTCTTAACTCTTATGGGTATGAGACATCCAGGTGGCTACAATTATATATTATGACTTTGAATTTGCTACTACATACCAAATGTCGATAGTATGTAAACAAGTTCCAAAATTCCACCTCCAAGATGTGCTCTAGTGCTACCTAGGCCACCTTTGTGTTCCTTCAAGCGAGTGTGCCAAGCTAATTTGAGAAGCAAATTAAACTTATTTGGCAAGTAAATTTGGTGTAGAGAAGGCAATAACATTACTTCAGAAGTATTTCTACTAGCCAAAGATTCAATAGGATGTCCAACGATATATTAGAGCATGCATTACCTATGCTATTGCTAAATGAACCATCCAGAAGCAAGGGTTGTACACTCCTATACCTACACTAGACAAGCCGTGGGAATTAGTCTCAATGGATTACATGTCAAATTTACCCCCCGTTGGGCATGGTAATGATTGTATGTTTGTGGTTGTTGATCAATTCTTTAAGATGGCCATTCTAGCACTGTGCAAGAAGAGTTTCATAGCCAAGGCCATTGCTAAACTCTTCTTTGAGCATGTGTTGGGTTCATTTGGCCTAGCTAATACCATTATTTGAAATAGGGATAACAAGTTCCTTAGTACCTTTTGGTCCAGCCTATGGTCTCTAATGAACACCACATTGACCAAACCAACTGCCTTTCATCCCCAAGTCGATGGACAAACAAAAGTGGTCAATAAGATGATTGTGAATGTTTTTCGCGTGCAAAACTCTAAGCATCCATGTACATGGATGAAATCCTTTCGTATGTTCAACATAGTTATAGAAAATCCCTCCACAACTCTATTTTCCACAATCCTTTCAAGTGTTCTTAGGGTTTTAACCATTGACCTCGATTGCTATAGTGCTTCCCATTGTATCTTCACTGGTAGAGTCTTCCCATTGCTCAAGGCAAGGAATATAAAGTGGAATTTTTTTTGGAATGGATCCAACACCTCCAACAATAGGTTTATGATATCCTACAAAAATCTAGTGTCAGGTACAAGTAGTGACATGACCAACATCGAGTTCCACACAAGTTCCTAGTTGGTGATAAGGTGTGGTTGCAGTTACAAAAAGGGTGCCTCACATGCCCCTTGGGAAGCTTAGACCACTTTGATATGGGCCTTACACAGTCATATAGGTTGTGGGTGAAAATTCTTTTAAATTGAGTATTCCTCTTGGCTTATAACTAGTATTTTAGCTAGAGTTGATTTGACCATACTTTCCACCTTTCTTGCACACCTTAGAGGCAACTAAGCAATTACCCCCCACAGAACTCAACCTTGACTACATTGAACAAGATATAGTGAATAAGATCATGGACAAAGAGACAAAGGATACATGTCAACAAAATATACAATTCTATTTGGTTTTCAAAGCAAGGAATCTTCTTTTACCAAGGAAAGTGACTCACTAAGAGCCAAATTCAACAAAAGTGTCCCCATCTAATGAGGGAAATTGATCATGGAGACCATCTCTTCCTAGGGGGCATGACTAATATAGGTGGATATTGTTCGTTGCCCACATTTTCCAATGGCTTAATGGTTCTCTATCTTCTTGGTGATTTTCTATGGATTTCATGTCCTAAAGTTTTGAGGTCATTTTAGGGCTCTAAATGATGTTTTTTTACCATTTACGGGGCCAAGGGTTGCCATGACATGCCCCAGCACTAGCCATAAGTTGTAATTCTCATATATTTCGTTTGAATGGCCTATTGAGCGCCCCAAACAAATATTGTATGCAAAATTCCCCCCACCCTCCCCTAAGAAGTTGATGCACCAACTAAACACATTGGCGCCTGCAAGCCTTTTAGCACTTCATATTCTAGGGTTATGGTTTTTTACCTATAGATTTCTTTATTTATGTTAAAATCATGGCCTCTTGTAATATATTTTTGCATATGTGTGTATTTTCCATCTCTCTCCCTTCAAAGATAGCTAGCACCATTCTAGCTAGTTTGTGTTCTATGGCATCATGTCATCTTATTTATCAATAGAAGTTAGGATTTCACTATATTATTAAGCTCTCTTCTATATTTTTGTGTGTGTGTTTCATTTCCTTTCTTTCCTTTTCATTTTTTTCCTTACTAAATTCTTATCATCTAGGGGGTTCAAACTATGCACTTGTTAGCATGAAACTAGTTGAGTGCCTATTAACATTAGCAATAACCAATTTAACTAATCCCTTATGCCAAATTTCGAAGTTATGTACTTTTATTTTTCATGGAAGCCTTGTGGGATCCCTCCTTATTCTATAGAATATCTTGATGGAAGGAAACTCGACTGATAGTCATCATAGCAGTTGGTAACCCCAAGGGATTCTATGTATTTGAGCCCATGACCTAAGGCCTCCCTTTTGATAGCATGCCTTAGATGAATGTTGATTTATTTATTCCACTTATCAGAGTTCTCTAAATAAATTCTAGATCATAACTTTATCTAATAACAATGTATCCAAGTCAGTAAACTCCAAGGTATATGTAACCAAATTAACAATCATTTAATTGGATATACTCTTGGGTTATAACGATAGCTAGCTGGTTTGATCCTGTTGTATCTTTGTAGATAGTTCCCGGCTAAAGAACAATGTCAAAGAATCAATGTAAGGGTGTGCTTGAAAATGGATGATTCAAGGATACAAACTTTGCTTATATGTTAATAATCTTTTAAAACCTTAAAAATTATTCAAAGTGTCGATTCCAACCATAACAACATACAAATATTTGTAGAACTTTGGTAGAAGAATGAAAAAGAAATCAGAAAATTAAATATCCTCCTTGAATATCTAATCATCCAACATAAGTAGAAGCACGTAGAAGAACCTCTATAGATAACAACAATACATTTAAGAACTGATATAGAAGCAACAATCTAATGATGCAGAGGAATCAACATGACATACTCTCACCTTGATCCACTCAATAATGAACATAACTTTGCGGTGGGCTTCTAAGGAGGTTGGCAATCAACCAAACCTTTCCCAGTGTCCTATACAACCTTAAATATATGCAAAAAAAGATATGTAATTATAGGAAAGTACTCTCATATCAAACAAATGCTGCTAGAGATCGAAATCAGAACCCTTTGATTATCTCCAAAGATTCAAAAATTACAATTGTATTTCAAAATTATGTCTAGGTATCAACCCTTTTTCATTCAAAAATAAGAGTATATATAGACTATTTTTACAAAATATCCTCTCTATTACAGATTTACAAAGAAAAATAGCTATTATCCAAGATATTTGGATAATCTAAATAACAACTTGATATAAAGAAAATTTTCTCCTATAATGTCTTGAGTTGTCCCGGATATTTTCATTTGGGTTCGATGGATACGAATTTGTTCTATTTTTCTCCTCGAAATCATGAACTGCTTTGATCCTTTGTTGATATGGTGCAATAATAAAATGAACTTATCCAACGAGTTTGACTAGTTGTTCCCATTCTTCATATGTTGGATAATTTAAATTAATCATCTGCTTATATGCTTCATCTACTTTAATATATTTTTCAAAAGATGGTTTTACTATGAATAAATATTTGATCTCATAGCAAATAAAAAGATCATCAACTAAAATCTGAAGTAGATTTTCACCTCTTATTTCTCCCTTGACTCCAACAAACTTTGATTTGTCCATCATTGTTGTGTTCAATGATATTTGATACCCATCCTCTATTATCATTTGGCTTTGTGAATTCTTGAAAGAGGGCATATCTTTATGGTGCAAAATAGAAAATTTATTGTAAAACATATTAATCTATACCTACAAATTTTCAAACTTATATTTTGTTGTCAGCATAAGAGTTTTCTTAGTTAGAAATTTCCTAGTTTGAATAATTTATTCAATTCTATCATCAAAACCTAACTCTTTAAATTCTTCCCTTGTTTTTGTATTCAAAGATTTGATAATTTGAGTTTCCAAGCCAAGTTTGTTTCCGAGTTCAATTTTTATTTCATCAATGGCTTTCTCTACTCTTTTCAACAGCTCTTCCCGTTCCAAAATGATTTCAGTATAAGGCTAAAAATCAAATACAAATGGCACAGTTTCCATCCAAATTTGATCTTTCACCTGTGCCAAACATGGAGCGGTGTTAGATCTACTCAAAAACTACTCAAATTGTTATTGCAACTTGGAATTTTTTGTAGTTCTGCTACTAATGCATTATCTAAATTGATCTTATTATGTTTTTCTCTGTCCAATGACCTCTTTAATTTATCAACCTCTTCATTCTGCATGGTGAGAGAAGATAATGCTTTTTCCAATTTGTCTATAGCATCATCCCCTATTGAACCTGTTTCTAATGTTGAGATTGGTGTGTTGCAAGCTTGCTCCCTTTCCTTCAATAAATTTTCCATCTATGCTTCTTTTTTTTGTATTTGCAAGTTTTGTTGAATTATAATGGATAACATAGTCTATTTTTCCTTTTTCAAGCTCTCCTATCTCCTGTGTTTTTGGATGCTCTGTCGTGGGAAACTTCAACCTTTTTTGGAGAGCTTGGATGTCATTATTCTTCTTTTTGATAATTTCGTGAGATGAATCAACATTTTGAGGGTCCAAATCTAACTTAATGACAACATCCTCCAGTGATTTAATCTTAGAGACCTTTGCCAAAGAGGATGTATTCTCCATTTTCAGCTCTGCAAGAGTATTGCTTAAATAATTTTGTAATTTAGACACATTGATAGGAGAACTAGTGAGGGTGGAATAGATCATCTCCCCATTTCGTTCATGCAAATCTATCTGATCTATAAGATGAATATGTTTTGTAATAAAAGAAAGCATAGATAATTTGCAGCAACCTTAGCACCAGATATCTTAGGTTCAATAAATGCTAACTTAAATTGGCCCTTTTTAACATCAAGGGTTTAAATCAACCTATTTTTTGTGGATGAACTTTACTTCTAGAACTAATCATAATTTATTGCTTTCAAAGACTCATTCTTTTTCTTCATTTCCAAAAAATCAA
Source organism: Pinus tabuliformis (assembly GCA_031772625.1). Lineage (NCBI taxonomy): Eukaryota > Viridiplantae > Streptophyta > Pinopsida > Pinales > Pinaceae > Pinus > Pinus tabuliformis. The sequence goes on along the minus strand of CM062815.1, from coordinate 295,973,072 downwards.
AAAGATGTTTTGGCTAGAAGAAGAAGATGATGATTATTTTGTTATTGTCTCTATTTCTTGCAATCTGAACATGGGTTCTCTTGAAAGGAAAACTATAGTAGGTGAGGAAATATCAGATATGTGGTTTCTGACATTGTTTCCTCCACATTCCTTGTCTTATGCATCTTATACACTTTAAACCGATCTGCTTTTTATCCTAATATACTTTGAATTTTCCTCTTATGCTCCTTTTATTTTAACTGAGGTGTTGTTAATACCTCAGGTTTCAAGCCCCAAGGGTTAGCTCAGTTGGTCAAAAACCGTGCCTCACCATCGGGAGGTCACAGGGTCGAATCCACCCGAAGCCCTTGGGGTTAGGTCTTGTAGTAGGCCGAGGGGCGATTTAGCCTAGCTATCGCCCAGATTTTTCCGTGGACGTAGCGATCACTCACTGACCAGGGTGCTCGTGAACCACATGAAAAAAAAAAAAAAATACCTCAGGTTTCATTGATTTCTCTATCACTTGTTCCTTTGTCAACTACTGTAATGTATTTTCTTCCCAGGTTTCCTTGTTTACAAACTTCTTTATTTCTGGTTTAGACACATGGAAATAAGGTGGAGATTTTTTCTAAACCTTGATGGTTGAAAATCTCCCTATTGGGTCATATGGCCAACCGATACCCAATTTGAACTTCTTTTGGGCTAACAATTTCTCCACCTCTTTATCTGTTGATCAGAAATTTACCACAAAAGTTTCTACTTGTGCCTTTAGTTTAAATAGAGTGTGTTTCGTTCTTGGTAAAAAATGCACTTGATCTACATTATGACTCTGTCTAAGAAATTCAAGAGAAAAAATATGTATGGGAATAAAAACTGGTAAATGATATGGTGGGAGATCATATCCATATAATCTAATCTCTGTAACATCTTTGTACAAGTACCTGTCACTTAGGTTTGGTTGCTCACTGAGCTTCATAATTCTCTTAATTTCTAGTGAGATTCTAGGAACATTATCACTTATTAACAAAACCTAACATACATGAAGAAATTTGTCTACAAAATCAATAAAAGAAAAATCCTCTGAATTTCTCCTAACCAATGAAGTTCAATGCATTACTGGCCACTGATTCCCTACAAATTTAGCTACTGCAATGGTATTTGAAACCTGTCTAACTCATAGTACAGAAACAAATAAACCAATACATACTGGTACTTGAATGCTTTCTCTACTCCAAACTTTAAAAACTGATCATGAATGGCTTCAAAGAGAAATTGGACGAAGTTAAGCAATTTTTTTGGTTTCTTCCCTGATGAGAAGGTTGACAAAAAAAACTATGATGACTTCATCAAATACCTCATCATTTTGATAACCTAATATGTAGCATAACATAGAAATAATTTGCCTTGAGAGCTCTGGGAACATGGATGACGGATAAGGTGGATTTTGAGTGGGAATTCTAGTTCCTTCGGGCATAAAAGATTCAAAAATAGAGGCTCTTTTCTCAAAAGTCAAATTTTCATAAAGTTCTAAGAGCACTTCACTAAAGAAGGGATGCAAAGAATTAGGAAAAAAAACATTAAGGGCTTTTAGTATGGATTCAATAGTTATGTAAAATAAGGGTTCTCCATTTTGGGAAATTATGGCTTTTTCACTGGGCAAATATCTGTCAACACACCATACAATGAATTCTAGGAAGTGGTGAGTTTGAGGAAAGATAAACTAAGGCAAAAAGGACATCATTATTATCTTGAAACCTCTCAAAAGCCCAGTTTTGAAGCTCATACAAATCAAACTCACAATTTGTTTCTACTATTTTGCTTTCTTGATCAATTAAAGGTGATTCATCAACTTTTGTTGTTGCGGAGGAGAACATAATTTCAAACTAAGTTTGGGTTTCTTTTTCTTTTTTAGAACTCATTTTGGAATGTAAAAATATGATAAAGGAACTGAATTACCCATACATTGACGTACTGAAACAATCCTGCAAATGATAATTGAAATTGGCTACATTATTTTGCTCAGGTTCACAACAAATAACCAATGGATAGAGAAATGACTTGAATAACGTTGAAAGAAAGACGTGGTGGGAATTAAAATATATAGAAATGTTTAGAGCGGAATGAATTAGATGTTGTATTCATTAAAATACAACGATATTATTTCATAATGGTCGATGGGATGAATATATAAATGACAATATAACTAGTTGGTATGTAGAATAACAAAGGCGATAAATGGTTGTCAAGGTTTCAAAATGATAGAGCTAATAAAAGGTTGGCAAAAGGTAATTATTGGCAGAAGCCAAAATGGTTTTGCACGAGAGGGAGGGGCGGGGGGTGGTGGTGTAGAAGGTAAATGGTAAAACACCAAGGGCAATGCGCAATTCATGAGAGCACATCATGTAACAAAGGCGGGTTTTAAAAAATAATTTTTGGACCCCCCTGCATTAAATGTCGAGCAAGCGGGGGGGTGGGTGCGAAACAAAATTATAACTGTTGATCATGATATGACATATCATCGTTGTTGGAAAGTGAGATATTTTTTATGAGCACGCGATAACAAACTTTATTTATATAGTTCATTTGGATTTGTGAAACTATATAAAAACAAAAAATTTAATATGTTGCATTATAAAATTGTGCATAACATTTATTTACAAAGTGCATATATAAAAATAAATGTTTTTGCCTCTCATAGCAAATTTCAAAAATTTTAATTGGAACAAGAAAATGTTACAACAATGGCTCCATTTGGGGACTACTTGCCCTTGTGGGATGCAAAGAACTTGCAGATCCATGTGCCTTCACCTCAAGCTATGGATTTAGTGTCGTAAGAGAACTTCACACCTGCTCTCGAAGAGTAAATCACATTAAATATTTACAATGGAAAAGAAAGAAATTTCTTCAATATTGAATGTAATGTTTCAAATACTTCCCATTGACTAGAAATGAGTAGTATTCCCCTTATAAGTTATATAAAATGAATGTATTATTGCTTCTGATTTTATTAATCTTGGAAGGACCCAACCAAAGATTGTAAAATTTTCCATGCTTGCCCTTTTCTGACCTTTTGGCATCCCTTCTCAAAACTAAATCTCCTTGCTTGAAATCTCTTTCCCTTGCCTTTCTGTCAAATATGCTCTTCATTTTATCGTGGTACTAGAGAAGTTTGTTTTGAACCTCTTCTTTGTCTTGTTTTAGCTCAATAATCTAATGATTCTTCTTGAAATATAATTTGTTCCCTCATATGAATCTTTCAAAATCTTCATGACTGGAAAAACTAACTAAGTGGGAAAGTCTGCTTTAGTGCCATACACTAGTTGGAAAGGGGATTTACCTATTGCTCTCTTAGGGGAAACTTTATGTGCGCACATTGCAAATTTTAAGTGGTTGTCCCTACTCGTCTTGTGATTAGCAAGTATCTTCTTAATTACTTTAATTAGGATTTTATTGGAGGATTCAAATAATCCATTCCCCTGTGGATAGTAAGGAGTGGAATGATGCAAATAAATCTGATACTTTTGGAAAAATTCAATCATTTTAATGAAACTGAAAGCTTGTGCATTATCTATGATTAATTCCCTTGGACAACCAAACCTTGATAAAATATTTTCTTCAATAAACTCCATAGCCACAACATCAGTTGCATTTATGACTGGAATTGCTTCCACCCACTTGGTGAAGTATTCATTTGTTGTTAATATCCATTTATGTTGATTGCTATATGTGGGATTGATTCCCCCAATAAAGAATAAACCCCATTGCTTAAACAATGCTTCAACTGATACAAGAATTAAAGGTAAAGAAGACACTTTCTATTTACCTACAAAGATTTGGCAAGGAACACAACTTCGAACCTTGGACGCAACTTGAGAAAATAACTTCGACCAATAAAACCTAGCTCTCGGGATTTTGTGGGTTGCGGCTCTCCATGGTAAATTCCCTCCAAAGACTCCTTCATGGAATTCATCTATTACTCCTTATGTTTCACTCTTAGTTAAACATAGTAAAAGAACGCTCAAAGGGTCTTTCCAATACAAAATTTCATTGATAATGCAATATTTTATAGATTTAAGCTTGAGAGATCTAGATTGATTTTTATTGTATTCATAAGGACAATGAAGATGATGTAAAAAGTAAACTATATCATTGTACCAATCAGATAATAGAAACTTTTCATTTATTTGCACAGAAGGTTCTTGTGGATTCTTCTTCTTTTCTTCATAAACAAGTTCTTGTGGATCCTTCTGCTTTTCTTCATAAACAGGTTCTTGTGGATTCTTTTGCTTTTCTTCAGAAATAGGTTCTTTTAGATTATTTTCTGAAAATGAAGTTGACATATGCATTATTGAATTTATACTCAAGATCTTACGATTAAACTCTGTTAGAAGTTTTGCTAGTCCTTGGCCTTTCACTAACTTTGTTGGTTTGATTTCCATACAAAACTCTTGAATTTTGGCTATCCACCTTCCTCTCTTCCATCAGTGTCAGGTTGAGTCAACATTGTCTTGACTGCATTATTGGGAACACAAGTTGTTGTTCAAGAATGTGACACATAAGTCCTGAAAGATTTCAAAATGCTTGAACCAAAGTGTATGCCTATTTTTTAATAATATCATACTTTAGCGCTGCATCCCTCATAAATTTTCTAAACAAAGTAATCGGTTAATCATCTTCTTTGGAATTATTTTGCAAAACTGCAACAACTGTAGTAATATTTGATGCAAATGAAAAAATACTTGAAGGCTTGGTATACTCCGGGTTTGCTAAAACCAGAGCTTCTGTAAGTTCCTTTCTTATCTATGCAAAATAAAATTTGGATTGGGAATTTCATTGAATCTCTTAGTCTTTTTTAAGCATCTTGGTAATTTCCTTTACAATCTCTACATAGTTGGCTATGAATATCCTCAGGAAATTAATTTTCCCTAGGAATGCTTGGAGTTCTTTCTTTGTTTGAGGAAAATTAATCAACTAAATACATAATACTCTTTTGGGATCAATCTTGACTCCCCCTTTAGAAATAATATGCCCCAACAAATTCCCTTCCTACATGGAAAATACTGATTTCTTGGGATGAAGAGAAATCCCAAATTTTCTGCATTTTTCAAAGACCCGCTTCAAGTGTTGAGAATCTGGTTTTGAAAAGACAATTATATCATCAAGGTAATACTCTTATTCACCTCACCTACAAATTCAAATTCCATAGCCCTTTGAAAGGTTTCTCTTTCATTCACAAGGCCAAAAGGCATCTTAGCATACATAAATGTGCCCCAAGGTGTGGTGAAAGTTGTATTACTCTAATAATCTTTACTGACTGCAATCTGGTTGTACCCTGAAAATCCATCCAACATTGAAATTATGGTTTATCCTACTACCTTCTGAAGTAAATTATACATCTTTGGCAAGGGATAATTATCTTTTAGAGTTGCTTTGTATAAATTTCTAAAATCCACACAAAGTCTTATTTCTCCATTCTTTTTCCTAATAGGAACTATATTATCAATCCAATCAAAATATCTTAGAGGAACAATAACTTTTGCATCTAATAACTTCTTGAACTCTTTTTCAATTATCGGAAAAAAAAATTGGATTGAATCTTCTTAACATTTGCTTGAATTGTTTGACGTTAGGCTTCAAAGGAATCTTATGTTCAATAAATGATGTGTCATATGTTTTCAAGTCCTCATGCCTCCATGCAAAAACATCCTTATATTTTTTAAACAAATCAAGGTATTTATTTTTAGTTTCTTGTGGCAACATACCTAAAATTTTGATGTTTTTGAATTCTTCATCGATGCTAATATTGCATTCATGCACATCATCTTTCTGAGGACTTATTGATAAATATTTTGGGACATCGTTCCGATCAAGAAATTTTTCTAATGGGATCAACCCATTTGGAATATGATTGCTTGGTAGTTGAATAATATCATGGTCTGTTATGTTATTCTTCATAATTACATCTTGATCAACATTATTATCTTCTATTTCATTAACATCTTCCTGATCAATCTGCAAGGATGAAAATTCACCAATTGTTTGTATGAACTTCTTGAGCTTTCCATCTTCTTCAAATACCTACCAATACTTAAAATTGTTTGGAATAAAGGGCCTATGTCTGCATTCAATTTGATACTGCAACTGAAATATATTAAGAACTCTAAATGTGATTCTTGATACTGCCAAGGAACATGCAATTGCATTATCCTCTCTTTTTATAGCTGAAATATTGAAAGCTTGATCCTAATTTTCTATGCAATCCCATACCTCATTTTTATAAGCTCTTAATTTAGGATGTATAGTCTAGCAATAATTTATGACTTATCTAACCACCAACTCTGAATATCCAAATCCTGACAATTTTTTAATTTTCATTTTCTTTGTTATCTCCAGTCCCAAGACCAATGTATCATACCCTGCTACATTGTTTGTTACTTCAAATTTTAATTTGAAATAATGCTTAATAATTGGTTGTTCTGGTGAAACTAAAATAATACATGTTCCAAATCCATCTATGGATGTAGCTCTATCAAAATTCATTTAACATTTTCAGATGAATCAACAATAGTTATAGAATTTCCAACTCTATTATGTTCATTACATTCATTATCTACTGCTAAGATAAAGCACCCTATATTCTATTTAATAGCATAGATAGGATGACTTATTGTCTATCTAGCATCGAATAATGTATCTATCAATATAAATTCTTTGTAAAAGATCAAATATTCTCCCCCATAAAGTGGAATGGTGGCATATGACATTTCCATTTGCAAGCTTCCTTAAATCTTAGTACACCAAGATCTTAACAATAACATACCAAACTTGGCAGGGATATCTATGACTACAATATCCATCACTACACGTTTTACAGGGATTTGAGCTAAAGTCACTACCAAGTCTTTAATTAATACCAAACATTGCATTTTTTAAATCAAAGTGTAAAGGTCATGATAAGGCCTTGTCACTTGCAACTGCAACTTATCCATGATTGATTTAGGCATTAAGTTATAAGATGCTCCAGAATCAAGCATACAATTATAAAGATGAAAATCATGGATCTTAAAAGTTACATAAAAATGAGGTATTGTTTCATCCTAAATATCATGACTTGGACCAAATATGATACAAGGTCTCTCACTTTGTAAGTTGATTACATCACCTTCAATATCTACTCTAGAACATTGAATCCACTTGGACACGTGTTGTTGATAACCTGGACTCCTTATCAACTCTGATAAATGAATTGGAATTTTAACTTTTTCTAATTCTTTCTCTAGAGTAAACGAAAAAGAAGATTTCTCTACTTTTGGTTTTTCTTGAGTTACAAATTGTTCTTGAGAAGATGAAGGTTCTTTTCCTTTTATTTGTGGAGCATTAAAAGTAACATATTTTGTTTGCCCTACTAGATTCTGTCTAGACCTCAAATCATATCTTTTAGTATGTTCAACATTTTTTTTTGAAAAATCTTGATATTTTGATATCTCAGAAGACTTGTCATCGTATACTACAAATTATTTTCGAGTTTAAAGGAATTATTTTACCTTAAAAAGGCTAAACTGCCATCTGTAAATTTAAATAATCTATAGTTTGAATAACTTCTTCAATAACTTGGTCATCAATCATTAAAGGAGGTTGAATCTGTTGATCTATTTTTGATCTTTTTCTTTATAAAATTTGAGGTTGAAATGGTCTTCTATAATGACCTGTTGGTCTAGTTACATTATGTTGTGCTTGTCTTGATTAAGTTGGTTGAGTTTCCATTATTGAAATCCTATTTGACAAGTTTCTCAGCATCCCAGTAATCTCATCAATTTTTGGATCATCTTCCTTAGTCTCTGTTGAAGAACCAACTTCTACTTTTTCCTTCTTCCTTTTTTCCTTCCCAGCTTTTTCTCTCAACTTTCCTCATGTGACTCTATTTGCTTCAACCTCAATTGCATCCATCTGAATATCTGATAAGGTAGTTTACTTTCCTTCTCTTAAAATCAATGCAAAAGCATCATCAAAAGCTTTAGCAAATCTTACTTTAGCATAATCTTTTGATAGCTTAATGTCTACTAGCATTTTATTGTATATTTTTTTAAACCTTCTAATAAAATTAGAAACTAACTCATTAGTATTTTTCTTTATAGCCTCAAACTTAGTCAAATAGTAAACATGACCTTTTTTAATTCCCCAGTGATTAATGAAGATGTCTGTTAATGCCTCCAATTATGAATTGAGTAAGGTTGCAACTGTCTGAACCATATCCTGACACCCCCTTCTAATGATTGCACAAATAATCTCATGTATACATATTCATGTTCAATATTAATATTATCTACAAAATCTAGGAAAGATGACAGATGATACTCTGCACTTATCCCAATTTTCACATTGAACTTCGATAGGTGTGTTAGGTATCCATCAAGGAAAGCATTTAGATTACTAGGTAATCTCAAAGGTGCATATCTTGCATTCACAATTGGTTGGATTCTAGCCATTACTTGTTGTGGAATAAATGAAATATATTGCTTGGGAGATGAAGGCTTCTTTGGAGACTATTAATTTGAAGTTATAGGTTTCTTTGGAGAATGAGGAGGGATAATTAAATTTTTGATCTCAAGTTCACTTGACTTATTGACTTTTAGATGCAAGGGGGTTAGAATAAACTTTAATTTCCTCTTCAAGTTGATCAGAACTAGAAGGAAATTTTTGAGAGAAGGAACGAAAAAAAATCTCCTGGTTGAGATAAAGAAGATCAATATCATAATCAAATGATTCTGAAGGTGAACTAGGTAGTTGGAATGACTCAAGTTGATTAAACAATAAAACAGTTTGCACATCTACCCCTTTTTTGAATTAGATCTAAAACCTCTAGAGGCAAATCAGAGGCTAAATGGGATTGTTCATGCTTATCAAACTCTAAAAAATATGGTTCTTGATCAGTAGTAGATAATGTAGTTTCTAGTCTACATTTGATAGAAGCTAATCTTACGAGTCTTTCTAGATTTGATAATGGTGCAATTAACTATGGATCTAAATGAGATTTGGTATGTCTTTTGGAAGGCATATTTTTTACCAATGGAGTATGCCAGGTGAAAATTTTTAGCCTACAAACCTCTTATTCACCATTAAGAGTAAATCTCAATCGTTGTCCCAGGGAAAAATATCTTCAAAATATGTTCCTCGACAATGGCGCAAATCTGATGTTGTATCTTTGTAGACAGTTCCCAGCTAAAGAACTGTGCCAAAGCATCAATGTAAGGGTGTGCCTAAAAATGGATGATTCAAGGATACAAGATTTGCTTATATGTTAATAATCCTTAAATCCTTAAAAATGATTCAAATTTTTTATTCCAACCTTAACAACATACAAATAGTTGTAGAATTTTGGTAGAAGACTGAAGAATAAATAAAAAAATTGAATTTCCTCCCTAAATATCTAATCATGTAACATAAGTAGAAGCACATAGAAGAACCTCTATGGATGACAACAATACACTTAAGAATTGATATAGAAACAAAAATCTAACGATGCAGAGGAATAAACATGACACATTACACCTTGATCCACTCAGTAATGAACATAACTTTGCGATGGGATTCTAGGGAGGTTGACACTCAACCTAGCCTTTCCCAATGTCCTATACAACCTCGAATATATGCAAAAAAAGATATTCAATTACAAGAAAGTACTCACACAATAAACAAATGTTGCTAAATATTGAAAGAAAATCCTTTGATTATCTCCCAAGATTCAAAAATTACAATTGTATTTCAAAACTCTATCCAAGTATCAACCCTTTTCCATTAAAAAATAGGAGTATATATAGAGTGCTTTTACAAAATATCCTATCAATTACAGATTTACAATAAAAATAACTATTATCCAAGATATTCGGATAATTTAATTAACAACTTGATAAAAATAGAAATTTTCTCCTATAATGTCTTCGGTCGTCGTTGATATTTTCATTTGGGTTCAATGCATATGAACTTTTCCTTCTTTTCCTCCTCGAAATCATGAACTGCTTTGATCTTTTGTTGATATGGTGTAATAATAAACTGGACTTATCCAACCAGTTTGACTAGTTCTTCCCATTCTTCATATGTTGGATAATCTAAATCAATCGTCTGCCTGTATGCTTCATCTACTTCAGTATATTTTTCAAAATATGGTTTTACTATGAATAAATGTTTAATCTCATGGCAAATAAAAATATTATCAGCTAAAATCTAAAGTAGATTTTGACCACTTATTTCTCCTTTTACTCCATCAAAATTTGACTTGTCCTTCTCTACTTTGTTCAATGCTATTTAATACTCATCCTTTGTTATTATTTGGTCTTGTGAATTCTTGAAAGAGGGCAGACCTTTCTGGTGTAGAATAGAGAATTTCGAGTAAAACTTATTAATCCATACCTACAAATTTTCAAACTTGTATTTTGTTTTCGGCATAGGAGTTTTATTAGTTAGAACTTTCCTAGTTTGAATAATTGAGTCAGTTCTATCATCAAAACCTAACTCTTTCAGTTCTTTCCTTGTCCTTATATTCAAATATTTGATAATTTGAGTTTCCAAGCCAAGTGTGTTTTCCGGTTCAATTTTTATTTCATCAATGGCTTCCTTTACTCTTTCCAACAACTCTTCTTGTTCCACAATGATTCAAAAGAAGGCCAAAAATCATATACATATGACATGATTTCCATCCGAATTTGTACTTTCACATGTGCCAAACATTGAGCAGTGCTAGATCCACTCAAAAAATGCTCAAGATGTTTTTGTAACTTGGATTTTTTTGTATTTCGGTCACCAATGCATTATCTGAATGAATCTTATTTTGTTATGCTATGTCCAATGACCTCTATAATTTATCAACCTCTTCATTCTTTATGGTGAGAGAAGATAATCCTTTTGCCAGTTTGTTTGTAGCATCATCCACTACTGAACCTGTTTCTAATGTTGAGGTTACTATGTTGCTAACTTTCTCCCTTTCCTTCAATAAATTTTCCATCGCAGCTTCCATTTTTTGTATTTGCAAGTTTTGTTAAATTATAATTGATAACAGAGTCTCCTTTTCCTTTTTAAGCTCCCTTATCTGTTATGTTTTTGGATGTTTTTTCATGGGAAACTTCAACCTTTTTTGAAGAGATAGGGTGTCATCAGTTTTCTTTTTGATAATTTCTTGAGTTGCATCAACATTTTGAGGGTCCACACCTAATTTCATGACAACATCCTCCAATGATTTAATCTTAGTGTCCTTTTCCCAAGAGGATGTCTTCTCCATTTTCAGCTCTGCAAGAGTATTGTTTAAAGAATTTTATAATTTAGACACACTGATAGGAGAACTAGTGAGAGTGAAATAGATCATCTCCCCAGTTTGTTTCTGCAAATATATATGATCTATAGGATGAATCTCTTTAGTATTAAAAGAAAGCACAAATAATTTTTAGCTTCAACAAATTTAGCACCAAAGTTCTTAGTTTCAAGAAACGCTAACTTAAATTGGCCCTTTTCAACATCAAGGGTTGAAAGAAACCTATTTTTTGTCGATGAAGTCTGCTTCTAAAACTAAGTATAAGTTATTGCTTTCAAAGACTCATTCCTTTTCTTCATTTCCAAAAATTCAAAAAAGATGTTTTGGCTAGAAGAAGAAGGAGATGATTGTTTTGTTACTATTTCTATTTCTTGCAATATGAACACAGTCTCGCTTGAAAGGAAAAATGTAGTAGGTGAGGAAATATCAAAAGATATAGTTTCTGACATTGTTTCCTCCACATTCCTTGTTTTATGCCTCTTATACACTCTTAATTGATCGGCTTCTGATCCTGATATACTTTGAATTATCCTCTTAAGCTCCTTTTCTTTTAACCTGGGTGTTGTTAATACCTTAAGTTCCATTGATTTATCTATCACTCACTCCTCTGTCAACTTTTGTAACATATTTTCTTCCTAGGTTTCCTTGTTTTCAAAGTTCTATATTTATGGTTTAGACGTATAGAAATAAGGTGGAGATTTTTGTTGAAATCTCATGGTTGAAATTCTCCCTAGTGGGTCATATGGCCAACTGATTCCTAATCTAAACTTCATTTGTGCTTACAATTGCTCCACCTCTTTATCCGTTCATAGGAAATTTACCACAAAAGGTCCTACTTGTGCCTTTAGTTTAAACATAGTTTGTTTCCTTCTTGGTAAAAATTGCACTTGATCTACATTAAGACTCTATCTAATACATTCAAGAGCAAAAATATGTATGGGAAGAAAAAATGGTAAATGATATGGTGGGATCTCACATCCTTATAATCTTAATATCAATAAAATCTTTGTACAAGTACTAGTCACCTAGCCTTGTTTTCTCACTGAGCTGCATAATTCTCTTAATTTTTGGTGAGATTCTAGGGACATCATCATTGATTAACAAATTGTAACATACATGAAGAAAATTGTCTACAAAATCAGTGAAGGAAAAATCCTCTGAATTTCTCCTAACCAATGAAGTCCAATGCACTACTGACCATTGATTTCTCTACAAATTCAACTTCTACAATGATATTTGAAACCTGTCTAAATGATAGTATAGAAACAAATAAACCATTGCATGTTGGTACTTGAATACTTTCTCTAATCCAAACTTTAAAAACTGATCATGAATGGCTTCAAAGAGAAACTGGATGAAGTTAAACATAATTTTTGGTTTCTTCCCCCATGAGAAGCTTGACAGAAAACCTAGGATGACTTCAATAACTACCTCGTCATTCTAATAACCTAATAGACAACATGACATACGAATAATCTATCTTGAGAGCTCTAGGAACATAGATGAGGGATAAGGTGGATTTTGAGTGGGAATTCTAGTTCCTTCAGGCATAAAAGATTAAAAAATAGAGGCTCTTTTCTTAGAAGACAAATTTTGATAAATTTCTAGGAGTACTTCACTAGAGAAGGGATGCAAAGAATTAGGAATAGAAACATTCAAGGCTTTTAGTATGCATTCAAAAATTATCTAAAACAAGGGTTCTCCATTTTATATAATTATGGAATTTTGATTGGGAAAATATCTGTCAACACACCATAAAATGAATTTTGGGAAGTGGTGAGTTCGAGGAAAGATAAACTGAGGAAAAAAGGAACCCCAAAGGGAGAATTCGTCATTATTATCTTGAAACCTCTAAAATTCCTAGTTCTAAAGCTCATACAAATCAAACTCACATTTTGTTTCTACTATTTTTCTTTCCCAATCAAGTAGAGGTAATTCATCAACTTTTGTTGTTGTAGAGGAGGGCATGGTTTCAAACTGAGTTTGGGGCTCTTTTCCTTTTTTCAGAATTCATATTGGAATGTAAAATGATAATAAAGGAACAGAATTAACCATAAATTAACGTACTGAAACAATCCTGCAAATGATAATTGAAACTGGCTGCACTCTGTTGTTGAAGTTCACTACAAATAACCAATGGAAAGAGAAATGACCTGAATAACACTAAAAGAAAGATGTGCCAGGAATGAAAATATATACAAATGTTTGGAGCATAATGAATTAAATGTTGTATTCATTAAAAAACAACGAGATTATTTCATAACAATCGATGGGATGGATATATCGAAGGCAATATAGCTATTTGGTATTTAGAATAACAAAGGTGATAAATGGTTTGTAGAAATTCCTTGTAGATTCAAACTGGTTATGTAATATGCTAAAACAAAAGGCTTGAATCTACTCTACTCATCAGCGGAAACAATTAATCGATCGGGAAATCACAACACATGAGACAAGATTCAATCACATATGCTCAGATATTTATCTAAGGGGAAAGTTTGTTGCTCAAAACCCCTTCTTATCTATATATTGCATTAGATCAAAAAAATAGAGAAGATTTACAATGCTTTCTCAAGCTTGAGCAACCTCTGCACTAGTACAATGTATCTCATTGCCTCACAAGCTTACTCTAGCCAATACTTAGCCAATTATGTTGCCTTCCAAGCTCCTATTTCCTTGTGTTATTTCTCAAGGAATTAGCCCCCTACTAATTAGGGAAATCCCCATCTTGAATTGCGCAATCTCTATAGGCCCTTCTCTAACTACATGCACCACTTGTACAACTCGGAAAATTATACAACTAATAGTACACTGCCCTTGAACTCTAATATAAACTGGGTAACATGAATTCCATGCATGCATGAGTTAATTATGGCTAATTTATTAGTTAACTGGTTGAACACATGAAGTTGCACCCCACTATTAGACCTCGTACTAATTCCTCCAATAGTTTGAACTAGTTTAACTGACATTAACTTGGTTTGACTAAATTAAACTATTACAACTCAATTTAAACTCAACCTAGGCTCCTAAACTTTAGGAACCACACTACATGACTCAAGTTAGGCCTTCAACTCGAATTAACTGAGCCAACTACGTGAAATTAACTTAGTTAACTCATTCTCATTGTCTTCTGATGTGGAATTACAATTTTCTCCTAATTTAATTCAAGGGAAAATTAAATAAGGATTTTATTTTTTCCATTTTCAACACTTCCTCTCAACAAGAAAGTGATTATCTGCTACCCCTATCCTACCTCTATGGAACTCGAATTCGCATCTTGACAATGCCTTTGTCAAGATATCTGCATCTTGTTCCTCTATAGGAATGTACTCCAACAACATGATTCTCCTCTACACACAATCTCATAGATGGTGATACCAGATGTCGATATGCTTGGATCGATCATGAAAAAATGGATTCTTAGAGAGTTTGATACAACTCTGGTTGTCACAGTAAATCACTATAGGATCCATCATCTGACCAAATAACCCAACAAGAATCTTCCTCATCCAGATAGTTTACAAGTTGCTTGACTAGCAACCATGTATTTTGCTTCTGCTAAACTGAGTGCAACTGATCTCTGCTTCTTGCTGTATCAAGAAACTACTACTAACCCAATACTGAAGAAGCCTGTGCTCTTCCTGTCTGATGGACTACCTTCCCAATCTGCATTTTTGAAGCCTTGCAGCTCCACTCCCTTTGTCCGCATGTACCAAAGACCATACTGAGTGGTGCCCCTGAGGTATCTCAACACATGTTTCGTTGCCTTCAAATACAATTTGGTTGGCTTAACCATTGCTTCACTAAGTTGGTTAACTGCATAACATAGGTCTAGTTGTGTGTTTACAAAATACATAAGTGAACCCACAAGCTACCTGTAAATAGTAGCCTCCACTACTTCACCTGAAGTAGCATCTTCCTTCCTCCAATTCCCTACTAGAGGAGTCTTCATGGGTTTGTTGCTCTCCATATGGAACTTCTTTAGTATCTCGTTGGCATACTTGCTGTGAGAGACAAACAATTCCCCATGTCCTTTCCATACATCCATACCAAGGAAATAATGCATGAGCCCCAAGTCCTTCGTCTCGAATTCTCTTGCAAGATCCTCTTTACAATATTTTACCAACTTCTGATCACCTATTAGAATTAAATCATTGACATATAATACTATAATCAATAATTTACCTTCAACCAAAATATGGTAAAGGTTTGCATCTGCTTCACTTTTGATGAAGCCCAACCTGGTGAAATAGTTGTCAATCCTAGTGTACCAAGCATAGGGTGTTTGTTTCAATCCATACAACACTCGCTTGAGTCTGCACACATGCGACTCTTTGTTGAAGGTCTTGAATCCTTCCGGCTACTGTATGTACACCTCTTCCTCAATCACTCCATTAACGAATGTTGTCTTCACATCCATCTAATATATCTTCAATCCCATCTGCGTTGCAAGTGCTAGAATTGATTCGATAGAAGAGTACCTTGCTACTGGAGAAAAGGTCTCCTCATAATCAATTTCCTCCACCTAAGAGAACCCCTTGGCCACAAATATGGCCTTTTGTTTCTCGATGCTTCATCTGTTCTTTGCTTCACCTTGAAGATCCACCTAGAACCTACCTCTAACTTATTCTATGGTCTTGGGACAGCTTACCAAACACCGTTTCTGATTATGGAATCATATTCCTCTACCATGGCATCAAACCATACTGCCTTTTGCACTGCTTCCTCGAATGAGGATGGTTCTGTCTCAACTAGCTCACTCATCATAGCCATATACCTAGCGTACCGATATGGTGACCTCCTTTGCCTGCGTTGTGATGTGGGTGCTCCCACCTTATCTCTAGCATCATGCACTAATCTGTCAACTTCCCTAGCACACTTCCTTCCATCTCTGGATGTCTCTTCATGAGTGGGTGCTTCCACTCTCTACTCTTATGCTTGTGGTTGCTCCACATCATCCTGAGGTTCTCCCTTTGGATCCAAAATCTCCTCATCTGCATGCAACTAAAGCTCCCTCTCAAGGGATGATCTCATGGCCTTCTCCTCATCGAACTTCACATCTCTACGAACAACTGTCATCCTATGAGATGGTAGGTACACCCGATAGTTGTGAGGTGTATCAGTGTACCCCAAAAATATGGCCAACTCAACTGCCATCTCTAGCTTTTACCTTGCATCCTTGGTAACATGATAATAAATTGATGAACCAAAGATCCTGAAGTGTGACACATCTAGTTTCTTCCCTAAAAATCTTCTTCTAGTGTACTCATCCCGAGAATCCAATGAGGACTCCTATTATGCACATATACCATTGTGTTGCATGCTTCAACCCACAAGTGCAATGGTAGGCCCTTATCATGTAACATTACTTGTGCAACTCCCACAATACTTATGTTCTTCCTCTCAACCACCCTATTCTGTTGTGGGTTATGGGGTGCTATTAACTCCCGTCAAGTACCTTCTGATGCACATATGTTATTTAACTCATTTGACACATATTCACCATTGTTATCGCTCCTAAGAGCCTTCACTTTCCTGCCAATGTCTTTCTCAAAAAGTGCTTTAAATTCAAAAAATTTGGAGAATGTATGGTCTTTCTTCTGCAAGAAGAAAATCCAGCACTTGTGTGAGAAATCATCTAAAAATATAACATAATATTTGTGCTTGGCCATGGAGGCTGTCGAGAACATTCCACACACATTTGAGTGAACTCTTTCAAGGAATGATTGCGCTCTACTGTCCTTATCATGAAAGGTGGCTTTGGTGCACTTCCCAGTGTACACGCTTTGCATGTATCTCGCTTCTCTAGTGCACCCTTGGGAAGTCCTGCAGAAATCTGTTGCATGATCTTGAAGTCTCCATGGTGCAAATGGTCAAGTCTCCTATGCCATAATTCACCGATTTCTCGGCTCTGCAACTTCTCTTCTTTCATGCTCAAAGAAACAAACTCTTCTACATCCAATTTGTATAGGTTCTTCACCCAAACCCCGATCTGCTTCACTTGTCCTGTGATGATATGTCTAAGGAAAGGTTTTCCTTTGCTAAATATCACATCGTAGCCATGTTCTTCCAACATAAAAATTGAAACTAAATTCTTCTTCAGACCCGAAACATACATGACATATTTTAATGTGAGAGCAGAACCAAACTCCCTTTGAAAAGTAACTGCACTGATACCAGTTGCATTATACCTTCCATCATCTCCCATCTCGATGTGCATCTGGAGGTCCTTCTCCTCCAAGTCACTGAAAAATTATTTGTTTCTCGTCACATGGAATGAAGCTCCACTATACAGATACCACACACTACCCATCACCAATGTCATCATGCATGCAATGAGTGTGAAATCCAACTCAAATTATGAAGCTAGAGCTTCAACTGTCGCTCCTCCTAAGGGATTCTTGCCGGCCTTCTTGTGCAGACACTTCATGGCATAGTGTCCCGGCTCATGACAGTGAAAACATTTAATCTTTGACAAGTCCTTTTTCTTCCCTGCTTGACCAAAATGTCATTTGGATTGGGATTTCTTCCCTTTCCCTTTCCTTGCCTTTCCAGCCAAGGCACAATTATCTTCGTCATCATGATTGGATGAGGTTCCATCTTTGGTGTCGTCTAATCTCTTCTTGCACCAGGTTGGACCACAATCGCTTCCAATTTAGTAGCTTCTCCCTCCCATTTACTGAATCCTGGTAACTATGCCATCTCTTGGGAAGGCCTAGAAGTGCTAGGCTTACTAGATCATCTTCAACAATTGTAATACCAACACTCCCAAGTTCATCCTGACATTGGGTGAACCTGCTCAGGTACTGTGGTATTGTGTCGCCCTTCTCCATCTTGATTTTCCAAAGCTTGTCCTTCAGTGCCAGCTTCCTATGGTCACTGTTGTTTTGAAACAAGTCTATCAAGGTTTGCCACATTGTATATGGGGTATCCTTCCCATGGATATTCGAGACAATATGATCTTGAACTCCTTCTAGTATGATCCTCCTCGCCTTTGCCACACATTTCTTCCACTTTTCCAGATCTTGAGCATCAATTGTTGGAGGCTTAGGAATATCATTGTCTAAGAATTCCTTTAGTTCGTTATCTTCCAATACTACTCCATCTTATCCTTCCAAGCAATATAATTCGAGCTACCCTCAATGGCATACTCGAGTCTCAATCCATAGAAGAACATCTTGTTGGTTCTGAAGAATGATAAAATGTTGGAAAAGGGTAATTATTGGCGGAAACTAGAACATTTTTGCGCCCGGGGGGTGGGTAGTTAGTAAGCGGTAAAACACTTGGGGGTGCATAATTCATGAGAGCACACCACGTCACAAAGGCGAGTTTTAAAAAACAACTTTTTATGCCCCCCCTTTAAATGTCGAGCAAGTGGGGGGCACACAATGAAATTATAACCATTGATCATGATAGGACATATTGCCATAGTTGGAAAGTGTGAGATTTTTAATGAGCATGCAATAACAAACATTATTTATATAGTTCATTTGGATATATGAACTATATAAAAACAAAAAATGTAATATGTTGCATTATAAAATTGTGCATAACATTAATTTACAAAGTGCATATATAAAAACAAATCTTTTTGCCTTTTTCTTAGCAAATTTAAAAAATTTAATTGGAACAAAAAAATGTTACAACCAATATCATGCCTAATCTAGATCAATTTAATGAGTTACCAATTTCTCATGGCTCAAAAAAAGCTGTATCAGATAAAAGGTTAAGATGAATCTGCACTAACTAATTTATAACTAGGAAAAATGTGTGTTAACATCAAATCTATTCATATGTAAGATGGATCAAATTCTTGAAAGTAAAAACATTTTCAATGTCGCAATCTATTGGAATGAGAAGACTAGAATTGAATGATAAGTGTGACTTGCATTATTATTCACAAATACGATCATATAAATACATTATGTGACCGCTGGATTCATCTTCCAAGGTCTCTTGGACTCCCCTTGATGATTCACCTTCCACACCATAACCCTTAGCGGATTAGGAGTCCAACATTCTTCCCTTAATCCAAAGGGGCGTATATGAGTCCAAGAAGAGAGCTGCAATACAAAAATGCAATAACACATGACAACAATTAGATGAATACACTCTTTGAAATGGTGGCTTTTAAGGAAGACCAACAACCCAAAAGGTGGGAGAACTCGAGGTCTGAACTGGTGGTGATTTAAGGATGAACACCAACTCTAGAACATGCAATTCCAAATCTAGCTAGAAATTGAAGTCTTATGTGAGAGGAAGTACTCCTTAACTTTGTGAGGAGGGAGGCCATTGAGGTCTCAACCTGGAATTCTTGATGTAGTTCTTGCAACAGTTCCAAATCTAGCTAAAATTTGAAGTCTTCTGCTAGAGGAAATGCTCCGTTTTGTCAAAAGGGATAAAATTGAGGTCTCAACCAACTGTGGTTTAAGGCTAACCACCAACTCTGGAATGCTTAGTGCAGTTTCTAGAGAAATTCCAAATTTGGCTAGAAGTTGAAGTCCTTCTCCCAATTCCGATTTGAAGATGACTATAAACTAAATCACGCTCATAACTTTGAATCTGGTTGCAACTTGGATTTTGGTTCTGGTTTGAGGATCTGGTTTTCATTATTGCTCAAGTTGTGAAATTTTCCTTGAAATGTAGCAACTAGAATTATTTCTTATAATTGATAATTATGCAGTTTATTTTATTACAACAAAATAAAAAATTAATCACACTGCAATTTCTTCACAATGAAATGATGCAAAAATAAAATGTTGGAAATTGAGAAATATATAGCACACACACAATAAAAATGACACCATTATTTTTGGACAGTTGTCCCCAGAAAAACCCAATGCGACAAAATCGGTCCAGCAGATGAGGGTTTTATTATTATCCAACAATTTCTGAGTACAATCTAGATGCCCAAAACTAGTGATCCTCTACAAGATAATCTGGCTAGAAAAAGTAGTGAGACAAATCTTACCTCACGCAACACAGATCTAGCTCCAAATCTGGCTCAAATTGGGCTACTCTAAACCCCTATGTTAGCTTCTACGCAAATGTTGCACAGTCCCTCACACACAATGCCTAGAATCTGCTCTAATCAATCCATCTAGCCCAACTCAGCCTCTAAGAATGACTCACTAACCCCTCCATAATTTATCCCGACATCCAACAACTGAATAGACCCTCACTCCGGCTGAATCAAACTCCTCCTTTGAAGTTGCCTACACAGCCTCACTGATGCAAACTTGACCCTCTTGTAACTGACTCTTTGGAAGTGGAATCTCCTCTGAAATAATTGTCTCTTCCCCTCACTGGCTCTACTTCCCTTTTGGCTCAAACTTATCTTCCCTACTTAGTTTCTCTACTAGATAGCTTGATCTTCCAAGGAAAATCGATCTCCAAGTGTGTTTCACTCCAACCCCATAGACCTCTTCTTATAATCTCTTGTTGGCTCACCAATGACCATGATTAAGTCCTCACCAATGACTAAGATCATTTTTGAGTTGATCCATGTGAGTTTCTAGAGAAATATCACATTTCTCAATTAATTCTTCTTAATTAATCATTTTACCTTAGACTTGGGAAAATTTTAATTATTGACTAATTAACTTAACTGAACCATCTCTAGGTGTTTTCTCTTGATTTGTTTTTTAGGTTCTGGAGCTCTTGTGTTTCTAAGCCTCTCTGACCAAAGTTGAGACTAGAAAACTTATTCGATGCTACCCAATCATAAAAAAATCCAACACTCCCTCTTAGCAAGGAAGGTGTTATAAACGATCTCATTACATCCTCCTATACACGTTGTTGATGTCTGGCAACTATGACAACTGCCACTGCCCAACAACTACTGCGGAACTTTGATTCATATGTTACTTTGAGCTGAACCAACCTGCATCTGCGTTGTTGCTGACACTGCACTCTGCATCTGCGTTGTTGCTGACATTGCACTCTACACCCTATACTCCTGCCAACTCTGCTTTGCACTACAACTGATCTCATGCTGCTGCAACTACTACAACTGAGAACCCTAAATCAATTGTGCCACTAGAGTGGCTCTGCAACTTCTTCCTGAGTCTCTCACTACTACTAGCCTTTGCATTGTCCACTGAGTAATTATTTGCACTACAACTACTATGCGCCCCTCAACACTTGACTACAACTAGCACTGCAACTGCCCCTCAAGATATGACAGCACCATCCTTAACATTGATCCATCTAATACTAAATATTATGGGCCCCTATAGCAAGGTTAATTATCCAAGAGGAAACACATGCCCAATTCTCTCCTCGAAGGATCCTTCCCATCTCTACGCAACTCAAGAGTGTAGAGCTCAATGTCTCCCCACCTCTCTCCTGGAGGTATAGTCGCATACACAACAAATTTTTCCTCCAATATAGGACAATTGGTCATTCTCTACTGAAGTTGCTACCTCCTCTTGCTTCTCCTTCTCATCCTTCTTCCTTTGAGGACACTAGGTATTGTAGTGACCGAAATCACCACACCTGAAGCATTTAATCTTCGATAGGTCTTTCTTCTTCTTTTCTCCTCCCTGTGAGCCTTGTCTCTGACTAGGACCTTTCTTTGTCTTTCCCTTTGATGAAAGGGCCACATTCTTCTCCTCCTTCACACACTGCGATCCTCTATTGCTACCATTGAGACTAATATTGACTAGAGTAAGTTGCATCTCCTCCTGTGTGAAATATTCCCACAATTGATCCCAACCTAGTAGTTGATCTCGTCCAAGTTACCTTGGATGAAAGTAGCTCACTCCTTGGTGAAACCATTGATAGCTACACGCACCAGTTCAGATTCTTGTGGCATCTCTCCAATTGTAGCAAGCTCATTCCAGATATCTTGAATTCTGGTGAAGTAGGGCGTAACTCCTTCTCCCTTCTGCATCCTAGTGGTTCTCAACTTAGCCTTCAGGAACATCTTTTGAACCTCAAAAGGATTTGGGTATAGTTCTACGAGAGGATCCCACATCTCTTTGGTCATATTCTTGGCCACTATGTGTGAGATTATATGATCCCTCACTCCATTTAGGATCAACTGCTTCTTCTTGGTCATCTCCTTATTATAGTTCTCTAGTTGTTGCAGGTTTGTCTGTACTACAACAACTCTCTCTGCATACGTCCTCAGATCATGCTCATCTAGTAGGAAAGAATCCTGAATTTCCAGATACAATAATTCGAGGCTCCATCTGGCCTATCCTAATATCAAAGTCTTGTTGAGGCCATTTTTTTCAAAACTCACAATTGGGAAAAATAAACAGGAATCTCCTCCTCTCCTACTTGGCTACATGCTCTACAATTCACGCTCCCTTCTGGAATGCACAGTCCTTCCTGCTGGTTCTGCCTCTACAACTGAAACTAAAAACCCTCTGAGAAAAATCCCTCAATGCGTGAAATTTATCTTCCACCCGATGTTGATTTCGCTACTACATAAATAAATGTTGATCAACTACGCCCAGATTTTCCCTATGAAATTACTGATCTGCTTCACCGAAACTGCTTCCTGACTTCACCATTGCCTGTTGGAACTGCTACTAGGCTCTGCAAATTTTTAGACCACTTGCACTGGAAAATCAACCTCACTGCCCAGTAGTTCAAATTGCTTGGATGGAACTACACAAATCTAGATAAATTGTGCTACCACTCCTTCTAAACTGTGAATTCCCCCCTCTTCATCTTTGAGCCACTGATATGTCAAACTTGCTCTGATACCATGTGAAATTTTCCTTGAAATCCAGCAACTCGAATTAACTCTTCTAACTGATTAAATTATGTAGTTTATTTTGTTATGGAAAAATGACAAATTAATCACGCTACAATTTCTTCACAATAACACATTGCAGAAAATAAAATGCTAGAAACTGGGAAATATAGAGCACATACACAATAAAAATGACATTGTTATTTTTCGACAATTGTTCCCAGAAAAACCCAATGCGGAAAAATCAATGCAATAGATGAAGGTTTTATTATTATGCAGTAGTGAAATTTTGAGTACATTCCAGATGCCCAAAACTGACAATCCTCTACAAGATAATCTGGCCACAAAAATTAGTGATAAAAATATTACCTTACTTGACACTGATCCAACTCCAAATCTATCTCAAACTGGGTTACTCGAATGATCTGATTAAGAAAATTAGTTTTTTTGTGCTAAAATTCCTTTTTAGAATATATTAAATATGCTTGAGTATTTATGAAATTATTTGCAAGTTTAAACATGGGGTTTTGAGTGCTTTTATGTAATTTTTATGCACAAATTAGCATAAACAAATGACTGAACAACATCATATAACAGATATTAACATCACCATAAACAATATCATAACATCACATGATAAAGGAGTTCACCCCTCATGGGCTACGTCTCCTTGGTCCAACTTCCAATGGCTTGGCCCTCTCTATTATACTCAAAAGTGTGAATACATCAGTTTACAATGCTCATAATGCTCTGAAACTTGTTCCAATGGCTCTATAATCCCCAAAAATGCCTGTGTAGCCTCTTTCTGGTCTTGATTTGGTCAAAAACTGAAGAATTTATGGCCTTTCCCAATCTTTTGCTAATCGCACCGCAAATTCCCAAAATCTGGCACCATCCTATAAATTTTCCCCAAAATGCGCTAACGGAGTGACAATTTCACCGAAAATTGGGCGAAATTGTCAGACACTTTAAATCTCCTCTAATTCCTTTTTTTTTTTCTGAAAATTATGGATACGTGGGGGGCCACGTGCCTGGAGCTAAGGCCAATGGCCTGCCCCCACCGACTGGGCCCCCCATCCCTCGTCACCTATATTCGTATGTGGTAATGTAACCAAGGGTCGGCCTTGTGGGCTAGCCCTACCCCCAAACGGTGCACCATACAACTTTAAATACAACCCGCGCCTTTAATGGTTAAGCAACAATTGTGTGGTGTATTGGCGGAGGCATTAGAATTTGTCGTGGGAGGTCGCGGGTTCGACCCCCACTACCTCCGCCCGAACTTTGAACATAATTTTGGTGGCCTCCTGGGCTACCATTTGGCAGCCTCCGGCTAGGCCACGTGTCAGCTCATGGATGACCACCATTTTGACCAATAAAATTACACCAATTGCACCCAGTAACAAACTAACACTTGTCACATTGTGATTTGTCGAGGAGCCCATTAACAAAGTCAAACTGCCACATACCCTGCACAGTCAACGCCACGTCAGTAGTATGGACTCATTTTGCAAAATTTCGTCTATTTGGGAAAGTGAACATAACTCATTTATGGGAGCATACAAAGTCTGTTTCACACGAAACGAGTTGCGCTAGATTCGGGATGAAGAGCATTATGTGATAGTCTAAGTTCCACACTAATCTGACAACTTTGAATTTTGAGCTATTGTTTGAGCACCTGATCATTCCTCCCCATTGGAAGCTTTTTGGACCCCAAAATATCACTTTTAGTTGTCCAGTAGGCGAGGGTACAGTTCCCTCGCCTTTCCAATCTCAATCCATTTGGTATTTGAAGGATTTGTTCCCTTGAGCCCCACTCGAAGGTAATCCACATTCCCTTGTTTTGAAGACCTTGTTCTTCTATCAAGAATGATGTCTTTTTGTAGTTCATCAAGGTATTCAAGAGAAAAATCCACTATGGAAGGAATTTGGACATTTTCTCCTTGATCTTCAATCAAAGGAGGCTCATACAACCTTAAGTTTTCAACATTAACAACAACATAAATTTGCATATATGAAGGCAAATCCAACCTGAAGGCATTGTTACCAATCTTTTCCAAAATTCTGAATGGACCATGTCTAATTGGTTTTAGCTTTTTACCTTCTCCTTGGAGCATCTCTTTGCTAATGTGAAGCCAAACTTCATCACCGACTTGGAACTTGTGATCTACACGATGCTTGTAATTGCCTTGGCTCTTTTCAAGTTGTTCTTGGACTCTTTGGTGCATAATTGGATGTGTTCAATGAACCTTCTTACTTTGTCTATGTCACTATGACCATCAATAGCAACATCTTTCCCGAAAATAAAATCCAAAGGAGACTTAGGCAAGTATCCCAAACATGCTTCAAATGGCGATGTTTGAGTTGAAGAGTGCTTGGCCCGGTTGCAAGCATGTTGAATATAGTGCAAACGTTAATCCCATAACTTAGGATGCTTGCTTCAATACCCACGAAGAAGATGTATCACTGTCATGTTCACCGCCTCTGTTTGACCATCTATTTGCGGATGAAATGTTGTACTCTTTTTCAATTTGGTGTCCATGAATCCCCACAAGCTTGACCAAGAATTCCTAACAAAGTGAGAATCTCAATCACTAACAATGGATATGGGCAATCCAAAATGCACCCATACATTCTGAAAGAATAACTGATTAGTTTGTTTAGTTGTAACTTGCTTTTTACATGGCATCAAAATACACATTTTGCTGAACCTATCCACAACTACATTCAAATAATCATGACCTCTTTTTTACAATGGAAGACCTCCTATAAAATCCATAGAAACACTATCCCACAGTCGTGAAGGAACCGGAAGTGGTGTGTACAATCCTAACTTCCTTTTTCTAGGCTTACTGTGCACATAATGAACATCCTTTCAAGCATACGAGGCTAATAACAATACCTCTGTAGATGTGCCACCGTCTTACACCGAAATGACTAGCAATAAGAGAAGTATGTGCCTCTCTTATGATGTTGACTCTTTCTCCCTGTGGAATACAAAGATTTCCAAGATGGTACAACAAGTTATCATGCAAATGATAATCCAATTCCTCTACTTGGTTACCTTGACTCAAGCTTGCATAAACATCCTAAAATTCACTATCTAATGCATATTTCTCAATATAACTTTCATGCAAAAAAAAATTATACTTGAGTAAAGTAGTTGCACTAATAATAGGCCTAGAAATCATATCAACACTTTATTGTAGATACCATTCTTATACCTTACTACCAAGTGGAATTGTTGAAGAAAACCCATCCATTGAAAGTGCCTTGATGGTTGCAACTTAGATTGAGATTGCAAGTATTGCAATGGCTGATGATCAGTGTGAATGATTGTTTCCTTCTTCTTTTTTATTACAGAGGAATCGACAACTAGAGAAGCCTCGCAACTCGCGTAACATGGGGTCGATTCTAACCGCTACCACTATAACCCTTGGGAACTGCTCCCGCCCTTCTCCACAGCTCCAGGCTAGTCCAGGGGATTTGAACTCGTGACCTTCAGTACAGAGCCCGCCTTTCTAATGAACTTCACCGCATTGTGATTACCAACTCACCTACCTCCGCGGGGCTTGAATGATTGTTTCCTTACCCATCAAGTAGTGTTTCCATTTTCTCACACTTTGCACCAATGCATACAATTCCTTTTCATATGTAGAATAATTAATCACTACACCACTGAAAGTTTCCGAATGAAAACATATAGGCTTACCATGTTGCATGAGGACTACGCCCATGGTGTAGTCACTAGCATTAGTTTGAATCTCAAATGACTGTCTCAAGTCTGGAAGCGCAAGTACTGGAGCTGAACTAATCTTTTCCTTCAATGCATCAAAGGCCTTTTGCTATTTTCCTCCCCACTGAAAAACCTTTTTCACACATGTCAATGCATGCAAAGGTGATACTATAGAAGAAAAGTTAGCAATAAATTTCCTCCAATATTGGGTTGTTCCCAAAACACTTCTTACCTTAGTACCTGTCTTGGGCCTTCGCCAATTCAAAATGACATCAACCTTGGAGGGATCTATTTTCAACTCACCTCCTCCAAGAATATGACCCAAGTAAACTAAAGAAGTTTTTCCAAACTCACACTTTGACATCTTTAGGTACAACTGTTATTTCTTTAAGACATCAAGTACTTTCCTTACATGCATGACATGTTCATCACGAGATTTACTGAAAATTAAGATGTCATCTAAGTAGACTATAACAAACTCATCAAGAAATGGTCTCAACACATCATTCATCACACGCATGAAGGTAGTAGGAGCATTACATAAACCAAAAGGCATAACTAGCCATTCAAACAAACCTTGTTTTGTTTTGAATGTTGTCTTCCAAATGTCTCCTTCAGAAATTCTAATTTGATGGTAGCCACTCCTTAAGTCCAACTTAGTAAAATACTTTGCATCTTTCAATTGATCAAGTAAATCATCTATTCTAGGTAGTGGGTAATGGTTCTTTACCGTAATATTTTTCAATGCACGGAAGTCCACACACATGCGCCATGTTCCATCCTTATTTGGCACCAAAGCAATAGGTGAACCACATGGCAAAGAAGATGGCTTCATGATCCCTTTATCCAACAACTCTTGAATTTTCTTTTTAATTTCTGCACTTTCCATCACTGACATCTTGTACATGCCAATGTTAAGAAGATGATTATCTTGCTGAAATTGTATCTCATGTTAGATTCCTCTCTTGGGAGGCAATCCTTTTGGTTCTTGAAACATCTCATCATATTGGTTAACAACATCAACCAATTCATATTTTAATCTTGAATCACAACCTTGAAAAGCTTAATTATCAACATCATTCTTGGGTTTGATCATTAGAAGCACAAAAATTTTTCTTGAGTTCACTAGTCTTTTCATCTACCCCGCATTAACAAGTGAAAGATTTAGTTTCTTGCTATAAGCTCCCACAATATATTCTACTCCATCTTTGAACAAATGGTATTTGTTTTCATGTCTATGGAAGATAGCTTTTATGTCATAAAGATATGCGCTGCCCAAAACTATACCACATATGTCTAATGGCACAACATCAAGCTCCACTTCATCTATGAAATTTGCAGTAATGGCGAATTTCAGTTTACACTTTCTAGTTACCTGTAATTGTGCACTGTCACACACCCATCCAAGTGGATATGGTTTATGATGTGGAATGGTTTCCAATTTTAAACTTTTGACAATGTCTTTAGAGATAAGATTGGCTTGAGAGCCACTGTCGAAAAGTGTATCAATTTTGCTATGTTTTGAGATCACCCTTATGTGAAAAAGTTCTATCCTCTTCTTTTCATTTGGAGTTTCATTATGTGAATTTGAAGTACTAGTGCTAGCAATGGATTCTTTTCCTTTCATACCCATGGCTATAATTTTAGTTTCATCACCCGAATCGGATCCCAAATCTTGTTGAGTGGTTGCAGTTGTCTTTTCTTTTCCCTTGTTGTTGAATTTATTTGGTTTCATTTTAGGATGAAGCTTCCAACAATGAGCTTCATTGTGACCCTCTTTGGAACAATGCTTTCATGTTAATTTCTCTCCTTCCTTCTTAATGGATGCATTATTCTTTCCCTTCCCTTTGAAACCATTTCTTTTCCTTTACCCTTAAATGGCTTTTTACTACCCTCTTCTGGAGTGTTTTTCCCTCTTGCCTCAAGACAAGTGGCTTGTACACACACCTAATCTAGATTATTGGGATTAAACATAAGGATAGTATGCCTAAGGTAACTATGTAATCCCCCTATGTACGTCAACAATGTCTCTTGTGATTGCAAATCTACACCTAACATTAAAGACCTTTTTATGAATTCTTGGGTGTAAGCTTACACATTTTGACCTTTAATTTGTCTAAAGTTCTACCAATTCGTGATGGCTTTCTACATATAAGTTAGAGGGTAGAATTGTCTTTTAATTGCAGCAATGAAATCAGACCAAGAAATTGAGATCTTACCATGTTTTTTATCTCTTCTTGTGTCTTTGATTCCCACCATACTAATGATGCACCTCCATCCTCAAGGAAGCTAATTGAATCTTTATGTCATCCTCTTGAAGGTTTTGAATTCTGCAATAGACCTCTAATTGACGAACCCAATTTTCAAGCTTCTCTACATTCACTTCACCATTATATATGAGCCATTCAAAATTAATATCAATTTTTAATAAGGGTGATTTACCAGCTCCTTTTGAGGTATGTTGATGAGTATGAGTAAGGGTTGTGTTAGTGGAAGAGGGTGAAGATTCTTGTGAAGAAGAATATGAAGAATATGGTGGAGAGGATGGAAGTTTACCTCCATTTCCATTATCTCCTCCTGAAGAACCTTATCCTTTGGGAGGCTTGGAGATTTCACCTTGTAGTATGGTATTCCTCTCTTCATAGAGGATCTTCACCATCTCTATCATATCAAAGAAATCCTTCCTGAAGACTTTCTCATCCTCTGTCATTGTAGGCTCTCCTTCATGAGACATACTCACTAGAGTCTCAACTGCAACTTGAGGAAGAACTGGTGATGGAGATTGTGGCAACCTTTCCCTCCTTCCCCTTGACCCAACTTCAGGGCTTTCAACCAGCTTCCCTTCTCCTCTCTTGAGTTTTAACCTTGTAAGCATGACATTCACTTGCAAACAGTTAAATCCTTCTTGCACAAATAAAACCAAGAGCTTTGATACCAAACTTGATCTGATTAAGAAAATTAGTTTTATTGTGCTAAAATTCCTTTTCATAATATGTTAAATATGCTTGAGGATTTATGAAATTATTTGCAAGTTTAAACATGGGTTTTTGAGTGTTTTTATGTAATTTTTATGTGCAAATTAACATAAACAAATGACTGAACAACAACATATAACAGACATTAACATCACCATAAATAGTATCACAACAACACATGATAAAGGAGTTCACCCCTCTTGGGCTACGTCTCCTTGGTCCAGCTTCCAATGGCTTGGCCCTCTCTATTATGCTCAAAAGTGTGAATACATCAGTTTACAATGCTCATAATGCTCTAAAACCTGTTCCAATGGCTCCATAATACCCAAAAATGCTTGTGTAGCCTCTTTATGCTCCTGATTTGGTCAAAAAATGAAGAAGTTATAGCCCATCCCAATATTTTGCTAATCGCACCAGAAATTCCCCAAAATGCAGCACCATCCTACAAATTTGCCCCAAAATGCGCTAACAGAGTGACAATTTCAACGAAAATTGGGCAAAATTTCCGAACACTTTAAATGTCCTCTAACGCCTTTTTTCCGAAAATTACAGACACATGGGGGGCCACGTGCCTGAGGCTAAGGCCAACAGCCCGCCCCCACCTGCCGAGCCCCCCTCCCTCTTCACCTATGGTCATATGCGGTAATGTAGCCAAGGGTCGACCTTGTGGGTTGGCCCTACCCCCAAACGGCACACCATACAACTTTAAATACAACTCGTGCCTTTAACGGTTAAGCAACAACCGTGTGGTGTATTGGCGAAGGCATTAGACTTTGTTGTTGAAGGTCGCGGGTTTGACCCTCGTTGCCTCCGGTTGGACTTTGAACATAACTTTGGTGGTCTCTTGGGCTACCACGTGGTAGCCTCCGACTGGGCCACGTGTCAGCCCGTTGTTGGCCACCATTCCAACCAATAAAATTATGCTAATTGTACCCAGTAACAAACTGACACTTGTCACATTATGATTCGCTGAGGAGCCCATTGACCAAGTCAAACTACCGCATACCCTGCACAGTCAGCGTCATGTCAGTAGTACGGACTGCTGACTAGGCTGTCACATTTTGCAAAAATTTCCCTGTTTGGTAAAGTTTGTTTCTGGGAGCATATGGAGTCTGTTTCATGCGAAACGAGTTGCGCTAGATTTAGGATGACGATCACTACGCGGTCATTTAGGTTCCACACCAATCCGACAACTTTGAACTTTGAGCTATTTTTTGAGCACCTGATCATCGGAACCCCTATGTTAAATTATGCGTAGATTCCCTGCAATCCCTCACACGCACTGCCTGGAAGCTGCACATATCAATTTTTTCAACCCAACTTAGCCTCTGAGAATTACTCACTATCCCCTCTAGAATTTCTCCTGGCCTCTAACAACTGAATCGATCCTCACTCCAGCTGAATAGAACTCCTCCTTTGAAGCTGCTTGCAGTCCCTTTGTAGCATCATTGAGTCAAACTTGACCCTCCTGCAACTGACTCTCCATAACTAGAATCTCCTCCGGAATCATTGTCTCTACCCCTCATTGACTTTGCTTCACTTTTGGCTCGAACTTCTCTTCCCTACTTAGCTAATATTGTTGGATAACTTGATCTACCAAGGAAAATTGATCTCCAAGTGTGTTTCACTCCAACCCCACTGACCTCCTCTTATAATCTCTCGTTAGCTCACCAACGACCATGCTTAAGTCCTCATCAACAAATAAGATCATTTATGAGTTGATCCATGTGAGTTTCTAGATAAATCTCACCTTTCTCAATTAATTCTTGCTAATCAATCATTTTTCCTAAGTTAGATTTAGGAAAAATTTAATTATTGACTAATTAACTTAATTGAGCCATCTCTAGGTGTTTTCTCCTGAAACTTTTTCTATGCTCTGGAGCTGTTGTTTTTCTAAGCCTCTCTGACCAAAGTAAAGACTAGAAAACATGTATGTTGCTACCCAATCATAAAAAAAACTAACACAAGTTGTGGCTTAGGCTCTTCGAAACTAGTGGTTGATCATCAATTCCCCCCAATCACATATAAGGCGAGAACATGACATAACTGTTTCTCAGGATCGCTTGTACATGCTTAATTAATAGAGCTTCAAAACTAGAAGCCTTCTTGTCAATCCCCTCTTATCCCATACAAAGTGAAAGGATGGATATGTTTATAAAATTTTCACATGGATGGAGGTTAAAAATCCATGATTTTCCATGTGGCAAATTGAATAAGGCTGTCGAATTCTATCGAAAATGCACCCATTTACAATGCAATTTAACTGGTAAACTTACAAAAAAACCACCATTTGCAAGTTACCATTGTTTTTTTGTTTCTTCTTAAGCAAGATGTTGCCTTATATATCCATAAATCCAACTCGACAGTGATGATTTGCAAAAAAATTCCATTTGAGTTGTGTAGACCAACTAATATAAGATGTGGAACAATCCTTATAGTGCTTGGCAGGGTTGATTTTTTCGTAAAAGTTGAAGACATCAACATCGTGTGTAGTGGCATCACCAAAGCCATAACATGATATTAGATTGTCCAACATTAAAGGAGACAAAGTATGTCCAATGATTGAAATAACTTATTCATATGCCCATTACAAGAATGTTTACTTCGAGATATTCATATTATGTCCTTTCTACGTTGTTTGAAACCTGATAATTTTCGCTCCACAAAATATCTATTACAAACTAGTGGATATATTCTTCTGGGCTATATTTTTGTGTCAACATGATACTATAGTGAACAAACAACAATAGGTGAATTTACATTTAATGTTTCCCACAAAACTTCTTTTGCCTCCATAATGTCAATCTCGTTGAAATACACATATTTGATATGCAACACACTGAGCAGAGAAAGCACATCATGGACCGGGCCGCATGTGAGGAGCTTTTGTGGGACTCCTTAAGGCTACATTTCTTTTTGAGCAAGAGGGAAATCCAAGTAGCCACCATAATTCAAGTGACGCTTGACCTTGTCTTTTATCATTTCAACGTGAGATGAGATGGATGGTAGACTAAAGAGATGGGTTTCTAAGAAACTGCCCCTCCTTGACCATCCGCCTCTTCGCTAGCATTACAATGTCTGCACTGAATGTGCAGACCATAGCTCCACTACATGCAACTAGACCAATTTAGGCGGAGACTAGCAGTTTCAATCCTCAGGCGAACAACAATGGAAAATTGCTACGCACATTGCCATGGGACCACAACAACAACCTAAAAATCAAGCTCCTACCTTGCATGATGAAATCCACAATCCCATAAATCCTTGCAACAGACAAGCAATTTGGATTTTGGCAAGAATACTCATTGCATAGTGTTAAAATTGGCAACTAGGGCGAAACTCCATGTGGGTCAACTTATTTATGGCAGCGGATATTTTTATTAGATCCCTCTCATCGAGAGGTGTAGGATTGATCTAAAGATCATCCGATTCCGATAAGTATTTATGGAGATATGAATTTATTTTGAATATGGAATATTTATCAAGCCGACCAGCAACTTGAGTAGGCTCAGAAGCCCAATAGACATGCCTATTCATCATCTACGTTTTTAGTATAAATATAGAGGACTTGAAATCATTTGAGACATATATCCTCTTCATGTGTTCTCCTCCTCTCCATGTCTTGGGTTTTTGGAGAAGGAGGGACACCAAGAATATACGCTGGATGATGCCCTAAATGCAGTAATGAAGGCCTTATACGCAACCCTAGCTTATATGTTGTAATGGAGACATCAAGCCACAATAAGGGAAGGAATTTATGTGACATCAAGCCATAGTAAGGGAAGGAATTTATATGCCATCAAGCCGTAGTAAGGGTGCAGTCTCCGCAGTCAATGAAGACACATACGCAGGTCATGAAGATCCGCAGGCAAATGAAGACAGAGACATCTTCACGCAGTCATAGTAGACATACCAACACAGTCATAAAGAGTAGAAGGAAGCCGCAGTCATAAGAGACCTATAGCTGTCAAACACAGTGCAAAGATGTCATCACTACGCAGCCCTAAACTACAATGCCCTTAACGCTATAAAGAAGAAGCTGCAGTAAGAAGTATCTGTGGTAAGATGGAGCCGCAGGCATAGAAGAAGAACTACCATAAATGATAGCTATAGTGATAACGGAAGAGCCGCTATCAAGCATAAAAGAACCACAGTCAAGCACGGAAGAGCCGCAGTCTTAGTTGCAGTCATGTAAGATAGCTGCAACCACTATCAAGAGATCAAAGGTCTCTCTACACCTTGGATGTTGAAAGGAAGACAGATTAGATATCGAATTCTGGGCTAAATAATACAACGATCTCTCACGTACAGATTTCGGATGAACTAAGGAGATTGTGTATCTATTGCAGTCTCGATCAGTATACTGATATATATGTTTCCTTGTTGTCCATGTCAAAGGAAATATGTATGTGGTTGTAAGAATTTCTAGCTAAGGCTCAAGAATGATTCAGATATGGTATAACAAAATTCGGATTGTTGTAGGTGACAGCATGACGATAGAAAGAGTGTTTAATTTAGGACTACTGGAAGGAATCTGGAACTATAGCCTAGCTGCTTTGCTAGGCTGCAAGCCATAGCAAGCAGCTAAGGCTGAAGCATGAAGGTATTGCAAACTTGATGTAGCAACATAGTATTGCAGCTGGATGATGAATGATGGGAATATTAGTAAGGAGCAGCATGATGATGAATGAGATCATGAGCATCAGTAGCTTGATGATGAATAAGACCATGGAAGATGCAGCATGATGAGCAGCATGAAGCTGAGAGAAGCTCTGTCATCAAGGTTCAACACATGTGACAGTACAGCAAGGTGTCACACGGTAATGTGCAGCAAATGAACGAGAGGCAGCACTACGATAGGTGGAGCCGTCACCTTGGAGAATCAGTTGAAGTAGGATGTATTCAACTGATCTCATCGTTATACAAAATGATCTATGCTAGATCTAGATAAGTCAAAGTGTTGACTTCTGTTGAAAATGTACTATCTCTCTCTCTCTCTCTCTTTCTCTGCTGAACTTTGAAGAACATAAAAGAAGAATTGATCAAGGGTTTCCCCACATTGTGGGGTTTGTCCCTGGCTGGCGCCACATCTTGTGTCCTCTTGTCTTGGCTTATCTTCTACGATTTATATTTATGTTCTATCTGCAGTTTACTTTAATGCTGATGTGATTGCTAATCTAGAAAATAATTTTGAAAATTAAATTAAATTGCTCTAGCATAGAACATACCTAAATTTAACATGGTATCAGAGCTGAGGTGAAGACAATGCCCAAGCAAGAGTGAAAGAGCAATCACCAAAGACAGTTGGGACAAGATAAAAAGATCAATGGGTTTCTCATCCCTCTTAAAATTCACCCTGGGTGAAGTCGAAGCAAAGAATATTATCAGAATGACGCAGCGGAAGGTTCTGATGGTCTACCTAAAGATCACTTCATTGGGAAGTTCAGATCTAAGGATGGAAGGAAAGACAGATGCCTTGGTCACAATAAGTTCAGCCATTATGTGAAGGAGTGTCTGAATGGCAGAGACACTTCTCTTGATGAAGATAAACAAATCATTCCAGGGTCAAGGGAATGACTGGTAATAAGTTCATCAAGGAGAAATGATCGACTCTTCAAAGAAAGCAAGGAACCCTAGGCACTTCATTGGATAGATAATCATGGGATTATACTTGGAGCCGATACCACCTATCCCGAAAAGGGTGCAGGGAATGTTACCCCTGAATTGAATGAGGGTAACTCGATTCATTTACAGAATCTCTTTCATGTACCTAATCACAAGAAGGACCTAGTGTCCATGTCAACAATGGAAGTTAAAGGTTATAGGGTGGCACTCATCGATGGAAAGGTACATGCTTGAAAATAGATTTTTCAAAGATGTTTTTTAGTACAGGGTTGTATAAAGTTGTAGGAAGTCCACTAGGAACCATGTCCATTGACACAACACTGGAGGTCTATGAGTCAGATGGTGACAAGGATGTCTGAATTCAAAAAGAGCATGAAGGTACATGTCTGAGATGTACCGAAGGAAAATCTTATAAGGGGACCATTCCCCTCATGCCACAAGTCCACAGGTTTGGAACAACCCAAGGAGTTTGAGATTCATGATTGGGAATCTCATGTATGCAGGTGGTAGAAAGCCCTTTATGGCTTGAAGCAAAACACCCCGGGCATAGTATGAGAGGATCAACAGCTGTCTGATGAAGCTGAGATTCACTAGGAGTGAAATCGATCCAAATCGTTACTCGAAGGTTGTGGATGATAGACCTCTCATACCGGTACCTATGTCTGACAGGTGCAGACCCTTTCATTTGTAGGAGACAGAGGGGAGTCAGATTCCAAATGTGGAAAGATAAACTGCAAGCCTATGACTACCTTGAGGATATTGACTTTCAAGAAGTTATATGGTAGTGTTGTTGGACCAGATTTGGGAAATGCCTCTGAGTTTCATAAACTCATTTGCGTTGATGTTCTTGGAGAACCTCTGTCCGGACATATGTGTTGCAGTTGGCATGGTGAGATCATATTTGTTTGAGCTTCACTGGATTGGTGCCTAGAATCTTCTGAGATATCTTCAGGGCACAATCTCTCATGGATTGAGATACACTGCCTGGAATATTTCAAATGCTGAGTGGGCAGCCAGTGTGAAGGATCTCTAGAGAACTTCTTAGTTCTGGTTCTCCTTAGGATCTGCTTCGATATTCTGGATGAGCAGGAAGCAGAAGTCGGTGGCTTTGAGCACCGCCGAGGCAGAGTATATTGCTGCTAGCATGGCTACCTGAGAGGTAGTCTGGTTACGAAAGCTCTTCATTGAGTTGTTTGGATACCACTACATAGCAGGATGATTAGTTCTCCTGTGAGGTCTGGATGATGTGTTCTCTGTGACAATTATGTAGTAGGATGATTAGCTATCCTACGAGGCCTGGATGATGTGTTCTCCATGGCGATTGTGTAGCAGGATGATAAGTTCTCCTGTGAGCACAGGATTGATTAGTTCTCCTGTCGAGGCATCCTACCCATGAAGTCTGGGACTCATGGGAAGTACCTCTCATCTGATCAATGAGCAGGGAAATGAGGATAGGGACCATAGTAGTACCGATGGATGCATCGATGTATCTACCATACTCCCTATGCTAGGATGACCTTCATTGATCTGGGATCAATGATACTGGTCTGGGACCAGTTGTAGGAGTTGTACCTACTATGACGCTCACTTCGGGCCGGTTGAGACTAGTCTGGGACCAGTGGTACATACTCTGAGACTGACATCGGGTCAGTGTAGGACTGGTCTGGGACCAGTGAGAGTGGTACATACTATGACGCTGACTTCGGGTCGGTTGAGACTGGTATGGGACCAATGGTACACACTCTGAGACTGATGATACTAGTCTAGGACTAGTGGTAAGAGTGGTACCCCCTATGACACTGACTTTGGGTCAGTTGAGACTGGTCTGGGACCAATGGTACGCACTATGAGACTGACTTCAGGTCAGTGGAGAATGGTATGAGACATTCTCGAACAATTCTTCTTCTCCATGGTTCAGCAGAGCCAAGCTAAGCAGAGTAGAGCAGAGTAGAGCCAGCAGAGTTGAGTAGATCCAGTAGAGCTGATCAGAGCCCGCAGGGCTGAGCAGAGCCAGCAGAGAAGATCAGAGCAGTGCAGGGCACTGAAGGTAGAGGCAGTACAGTCGGACATATGAATCAGCGGATGGAGTTCTGCCTGTTGAGAGGGAGTGTTAAAATTGACAACTAGGGCCAAAATCCATGTGGGTCAGCTTATTTATGGCAACTGATATTTTTATTGGATCCCTCTCGTCGAGAGGTGTAGGATTGATCTAAAGATCATCTGATTCCGATAAGTATTTATGGAATATGAATTTATTTTGATTATGGAATTATTATCAAGCCGACCAGCAACTTGAGTAGGCTCAGAAGCCCAATAGACATGCCTATTCATCATCTACGTTTTTAGTATAAATATAGAGGACTTGAAATCATTTGAGACATATATCCTCTTATTGTGTTCTCCTCCTCTCCATATCTTGGGTTTTTGGAGAAGGAGGGACACCAAGAATATACGTTGGATGATGTCGTAAATGCAGTAGTGAAGGCCTTATACATAGCCCTAGCTTATACGTTGTAATGGAGACATCAAGTCGCAGTAAGGGAAGGAATTTATATGACATCAAGCAACAGTAAGGGAAGGAATTTATATGCCATCAAGCCACAGTAAGGGAAGGAATAAATGCAGTCTCCGCAGGCAATGAAGACACATACGCAAGTCATGAAGATCCGCAGGCAAATGAAGACAGAGACATCTTCATGCAGTCATAGTAGACATATCGATGTAGTCATAAAGAGTGGAAGGAAGCCGCGAGCATAAGAGACTTGTAGTTTCCAAACACAATGCGAAGATGTCATCACTACGTAGCCCTAAACTACAATGCCCTTAACGCTGTAAAGAAGAAGCTGCAGTAAGAAGTATCCGTGGTAAAATGGAGCCACAGGCATAGAAGAGGAACTACCATAAATGATAGCCGCAGTGATAACGGAAGAACCACTGTCAAGCATAAAAGAACCACAGTCAAGCACAGAAGAGCCGCAGTCTTAGTTGTAGACATGTAAGATAGCTGCAGCCACTGTCAAGTGATCAAAGGTCTCTCTACACCTCGAATGTTGAAAGACAGACAGACTAGATATTGAATTCTGGGCTAAATGATACATCGATCTCTCACGTACAGATTTCAGATGAACTAAGGAGACTGTGTATCTATTGCAGTCTCGATCAGTATACTGATATATATGTTTCCTTGTTGTCCATGTCAAAGGAAATATGTATGTGGTTGTAATAATTTCCAGCTAAGGCTCAGGAATGATTCAGACATGGTATAACAAAATTTGGATTGTTGTAGGTGACATCATGACGATAGAAAGAGTGTTTAATTTAGGACAGCTGGAAGGAATCTGGAACTATAGCCTAGCTTCTTTGCTAGGCTGCAAGCCATAGCAAGCAGCTAAGGCTGAAGCATGAAGGTATTGCAAACTTGATGTAGCTACATAATATTGCAGTTGGATGATTAATGATGGGCATATTAGTAAAGGAGCAGCATGATGATCAATGAGATCATGAGCGTCGGTAGCTTGATGATGAATAAGACCATGGAAGATGCAGCATGATGAGCAACATGAAGCTAAGAGCAACTCTGTCATCAAGGTTGAACACATGTGACAGTGCAACAAGGTGTCACACGATAATGTGCAACAAATGAATGAGAGGCAACACTACGATAGGTGGAGCTGTCACCTTGGAGAATCAGTTGAAGCAGAATGTCTTCAACTGATCTCATTGTTATACGAAATGATCTATGCTAGATCTAGATAAGTCAAAGTGTTGACTTTTGTTGAAAATGTACTATCTCTCTCTCTCTCTTTCTCTGTCGAACTTTGAAGAACATAAAAGAAGAATTGATCAAGGGTTTCCCCACATTGTGGGGTTTGTTCCCTGGCTGGCGCCACGTCTTGTGTCCTCTTGTCTTGGCTTGTCTTCTGCAATTTATATTTATGTTCTATCTGCAGTTTACTTTAATGCTGATGTGACTGCTAATCTGGAAAAGAATTTGGAAAATTAAAATAAATTGCTCTAGCATAGAACATACCTAAATTTAACACAGAGAAATATAATGGCATTGAAATCTCCTCCTACCTGTTTGGATTTTAGGAGGACATATTATTGCAATAACAATATGCTACAGAGAGAAAAAAGATGGCCAAAGGGCATCTCTTCATGGGGTAGTGGGATTCTGCATGAAGGCACAAGTAGATACCATGCAATCCAAAACCCTACACGGAGTGAATCGAAATTGCTCTTACACTCACAGAAACGACCATGCAGGAATGTTAGACCAAGGTGCCCATGACTGGCCTACTTAGAGAATGGCAGAGCAGAGGGCGTGATTGTAAACAACAAAGACCTACAATTGTTGGGGGGGGGAATAAAGACACTTGAAAAATAAAGAAGACATAGTGCAGAGCTGACAAGCGCTGGAAAATGCCCAGACCTCGCAAGCTCTAATACCACTGTTGGAATGAACAAGCCAGAATTGAATGATAAGCATGAATTGCATCATTATTCACAAAGATGATCATATAAATACATTGTGTGACTGTTGGATTCATCTTCCAAGGTCTCTTGGACTCCCCTTGACGATTCACCTTCCATAGCGTAACCCTTGGGTGTCCAACATAATCATTTTGTTATGTTTTTATTCTCTAAAATAAGTTTTTAGTTTGAGGGATTTAATCCCTCTTAACACTTGAGAGATTGAGGGTTAAAATTAATTTACATTAGTTATTATTATTATTATTATTCCATGATAAATATCTTTACATTCTATATGGAGAATATACACGTTTTAGTTCTTGAGGGATTACCCTGTCTCAACAACAAAGCTCATCATGTCACTTGCAAGAACT
Organism: Pinus tabuliformis; assembly: GCA_031772625.1. Taxonomy (NCBI): domain Eukaryota; kingdom Viridiplantae; phylum Streptophyta; class Pinopsida; order Pinales; family Pinaceae; genus Pinus; species Pinus tabuliformis. Next base: position 295,932,901 of record CM062815.1, on the reverse strand, counting down.
AAACCTAGGCGAGGATGATAACAATCATTTCTCTCAACCACTAGAGATAAACCCTATTAACACATCAATTTTTATTCTCTTTAAGAAGTTGCAATTTTTGGGGGTTTTCTTTTGATTTTCATGTGTCTGCATGAATATTTACCAAAGAAAACTCTATGAGGAAACTTAAGCGACATTTTTTTAATCAGTGACTAGCATCCTTAATATATCTACCAATTTACAATAATTCCTCTTTGTAACACTTTTAAAAGGTTTAGAACTAAGTCCACGGGGTCTTGGATAGACGGTGATCGAGTGCTTTGTTAAGGCACTCCTTGATGTGAAGTCACTGGTTCAATTCCTCGCCCTGATCAAGGTGATATACTGGACATGTTGAAGATGTAGCCTTGCCAAACTTACAAAAAAAGGGTTTGGAACTAAACACTTGTTAGGCACTTGCTAATGTTGTAATCTATCTATAATATGTTTCAAACGTTTTTTGGGCATATTTTTCGGTCAAATTTACCTAAAATTGAGCAGGAATTTGTTGGAATCACAAGTTTAAGTTGTGAACTCTCCATAATCTGAGTGCCTCCTAGTTTTTCAGAGTGTTGAATCCATATATATAGTCAAAAAAGCATTTCAAACAACAAACGATCAAAATTTAACAAAAAATTGTTTCGCTAGATTTCAACCAAAAACTTTAAAACATATAATAGTTGAACAACGCCCTTGCAAACACATAACGAACCTAGTACTCTCTAACATTAACAACAACTTATCAAATTAACCTTAAACCCACACAAAATTGTTCACCTTAAACCACACAAAATTTAAAATTTCCATTTTCTTTTTGTTTTTATTAATTCTGGTTTTATCAAATTAACCTTAAACCCACACAAAATATAAAATTTCCATTTTCATTTATTATTATTATTATTAATTTTGGTTTTATCAAGTTAACTTTAAATCCACACAAAATTGTTAACCTTAAACCCACACAAAATATAAAATTTCCATTTTCATTTTTGTTATTTTTTTTGTAAGCTTAGTAGTACCTTTCATTCATTCATCTATAAACATGTAGGTTACAAATATATGGTTCGTTCGGTGGCCTCAACCTGCCTAGTGGGAAACCAGGTCTGTTGGCCACCAAATCACATTATAAGCCATCCAAAACATAAATAGTTAAGTGTTTTTAACCAAGCCTTATAAGGCTGATAGTCTGGAAACCAACTAATAAACATCAGATTGAAATCATAAATGCTACCCGACATAAACATAAAAAAATAAGCCAAAATTAATAGTCATAACTTCGACCCATTACTCATCCGACGATTCCACCGGAGCAAGATCTTTAGCACTTGATCTTGGTAATTCAGATTGTGACAGGCATGGGATATGTCGCTCGATGCGGCCCAGATGAGCGTTTTGGTTCTGCAACTGACGTTGGATAAGATAGAACTTGTTTTGAATGTCTTGTAGTCTCGACTCGACCTCACTGTGTGCCGCTGTGCTGGTGGTCGCAGCTATTGCTTTGACCACTATGTGCTTCATTAACCAGTGAAGATGAATGGACTGTTTGAACAAGGTGAGACGGTCGCGCGTGTACACAGGGTATGTGATTATTTCCCCTAGTCTTTGACTGACGGTTCAAGCTCAACTTGCGAATTCAACTCTACCTCCCAGTTCACAATCAATTGTTTCACTTGCGCTGAGGTCCCTTCACAGTACACCTTGACCATGGCCTTAAGATTCTCAAAATTTGTTTTACGACAAATCTGCCGCGCAGTCTCCTACCACACAGTCCCCTACTGCGCGGTCCCCTACCGCTCAATACCCCTTTGCATTGTCCCCTGCCGTGCAATCACCTGTTGCGCAGTCTTCACCACTTAGTCCTTTGCCGCATGGTCCTTTGCTGCTCAGTCCGACCAGAAGATGGATCTACATCTTTTCCTTTATCTTCTGGTGTCATTTGCCTCGACCTGAGGCTCCACCGCGAGGTTGAGACTTCACCATGTCTGCCAAGGTCAGGCCCCCTTTATTCATCCTTCTCCCACTTTCTCGTGCTTGTGACCCAACCCACTGTACAAAGGCCAGGAGTGAAGATAACGTAGGCAGACCTAGAATATAATTTGTATAGAGAACGCTCGAAAAACATGCAATAACTTAATGAATGGCTGGAAAAACAAATGCAACACCAGGCAACATTGCGTCCCTTCAGAATTCCACCACCCGAGCCAACAAGCATATATAATTAATAACCCTCTAGAGGTGGGAAGTATCACGAGAAAAAGAATAGGGTCCCCCATACCCCCCTGAGTCCTGAGTCCGTAGACTTGGCCCTGATCGTTTTCCAAAACCCTTGTTGTCCATAGGGCTTGCCCCGACAATTCAAGCTTAAATTGAGAATTGCAATTATCAACATGCAGAGAAAACATTATGATAAAAAACCAGAAACCAGTAAACATGCCCATGCGGGAAAGAAGATTGACAAAAAATATAAAAATCAACATCACATAATCGAGAAGGCCTATATTGCTAGTCACAGAAACTGCTAATTTATCCAGTGTTTCCTTTCCCTTCTAGGCGCGAAGTTTATCCCAATTAGCCACCCCCCACCCAGGATACAGAGATAGCATTATAACATACCAGATTTTATATGTCAACCTTGAGCAGAGACCGGTAACAACTGGGTATTCCTCTCGCATTCCCGATACTGCGAACTTGTAACCAACAAACTTGGACTCCTTATGAAGCTGAGGACCCGTGTTTATACGCTGGATGTGAGGTCTTAACTCCACCTTCGCTCCCACTACCTACAGGTGCCAAGGATTACCAACTTTCACGTCGTGAATCTACCAAGATCTGCGACGTACATATTATCACAGTAAATGTGCATATTAGGGCGTGGGGATACCACCCACCACCCAGAAACATTAAAAGCTCTGTCATATTAATCAAACCCAAACAAACCTCCCATTATTTCTCACGGAATTTTCATTTTTGTTATTATTAATTCTAATTGATGTATAAACATATAGAATGACGTGATCACAACATTAATCATTTATCATTTGGCTTAATCATTTGTGCCAATATTTGCGTACTACTTGTTTGATACACCTTTTAAAATATAATAAATGGGATGATAACATGAGGATTGGGTTACCATATTTTATAATAGTAACTGGTACAAAATTTTCTTAGTGTGTGACCTGCAATTTTTTAAAATATTGAAATATTTTCAATAAGCATTTAGCATGGAATAGTTTCTATATTTGCATGTTTCCAATGAACATAAACAAGGGGTCGCTATGCCATCTGAGATGCTTTTAATAAATACCAGTGAGATATTATAATTTGGTGGGTGTGTTTCACTAGTTATAAATCATTTGGCTAAGAGGATGACATTAGGTGTAATTATTATACCAAAGTTACTTCTAACTTGATTAGTGCATAATAAACACTTATTTTGTAAAATTGTATTAATTATTTTTTTGGAAAATCTGTCATGAAAAAATTTAGTTGTTTCTGGAATGATAGTGAGTGTAAATTATTCATATTTTAGTTGTTTCTGGAATTACAATAAGTGTAAATTATTAATATTGATTATTATTTAGAATTGGATAGATGGAATATTAATTAGAAGAGATTTCAATTGAGGTATGTAATAAAAATAATTAATATAAAAATTATTTTGAGAATTCTTACTTGAAATTTAAAGGTTGAACCAATTGAATCAATTTATTAAAATAAAAGGAGATTAATTTATATGAAGTAAACCTATCATATAGAAAAAAGGAGAAGAGGAAAATAGATTTTATAATTATATTGATTATTATATAATGTAACAAAATAAGTGTATTGCATTTTTATCTTAGATAAATAATTTGAGTCGGTTTAATGGTTAAGTATATGTTTTTCCTTCTAAGAAGTCATATGTTTAAATTTGAGGGTGTAGGGTACGTACACCTCTATAGATATTAGCAATCAAAGTGTTGTATGGGGATGGGATAAGGAGTAGGGTATGTACACCTCCATAGACATTAGTAATCAAATTGTTGTGTGGGGGTGGACCCCTTGTCCCATAAACAAAGAGGTTTCATACACAAATTGTCCCCTCATAACCCACAAATAAAAGGAGTCTCAAACACCAATTTAATATATAATTTAACTATGTTCTTAAAATTAAATTATTATTTTTATTAAATTTTAACATAAATAAATATATTCTTATTACAGCCAATAAATTATTATACTAATAAAAGATAATCTTTTTGAGACATGGTTTCACATAATCACATCGATCGTTTCAAACTAACATTTATTCGTCATGTGTTTCAAACTAGCAAGTGTGGTTCATAGTCGCGACAAGATGAAGAACCACACCTTGGTTCATCCTCATGAGAAGATGACGAACCAGACCTTGGCAACAGATAAAATAGAGAAATCGAGCATTCCAATGGCTAGAAAGAAACAACTAATTTAACCGAAAAACAACTAATTTAACCAAAAAAAACGACTATAATTAATAATGATCTCAAACACTAGATAATGATCACAAAAACCTTAATTCTATAAAAAGATAATCTTCTTTATCACATATAAAAACTTAATACAATAATAAAACCTACACTTAATATAATAATAAAACATTACAAAATTTAATACAATGATAAATCTTTTATTTTTAGAGAAAACCATCCTTTTAACTAATTTTAATCACTTATTTTTGTCCCACAAATAAAAAAAATCTCATAACTCATAGATAAAAAATAATAATGTTAAACAACATAATGTCTTATTTAACTATATTCTTAAAATTGAATTATTATTTTTATTAAAAATTTAAACATAAGTAAATAAACATATTCTGTTACAACCTATAAATCATTATATTAAAAATAAGATAATCTTCTTTATCACCTATAAACCTTATTTTCTCAGGGGAAAATTATTTTTAAACAAATTTTTATTTCTTAATTCCTTTGTACGCAACCCTCTTATCTAAATATAGAAACCCAAATAGAAAGTAGCAAATCACGAACAAGGGCATTCACACCCACCAAAATGGCGATGAGACATGTCAACATTTGACCAAATTTATTCACCGAACCGTCTTGGCACATGCTGGAATATTCCTCTACCCATGATTCCACGTGGAGAAATCTAGACCACCAGCTTCGTCCGCGGACGGCCTAAGCTAAGTTTTTGACATCAAAATTTACATACAAGAAGGTCAATAGGCGGTGCAGAAGATTTGTTATACTATTCGTCAATATTTACCACTTGAGTTCACAATTTGGGTCTGCCGGTTTTTGAAGGGCGGACACCAGTAAAGCATATTCCAGGATCCACGGTATTGATACAACGCCGAAGGATTTTGTTTAAACAGCCCCCTATATAAACCAACATACAAATATAAACAAACTACGAAAGCATTGAATACTTCTCGCTTGCTTCCTCTGCGTAATTTCACTGCATTGCTCGAGCTTCAAACATTCAGGTAGGGTGCCCAAAATCCCCTTTTTCCCCTTATCTTACTGTTGTGGATCGTTTATCATTTGAATTGTGATCGATATTTGGGTATTGATTCGGCCAATACATTTATCTGGGTATTGATTTGCACTGGCATATTGATTTGGGTTTTTATCTGAACTGATACCTTTATCCGGGTATTGATTTGCACTGATAAATTGATTTGGGTATTCGGTTTCTTTGCTGTGTTAAAATGCGTGTTGGATTCCTTTGAGGAAATATATTGGGCATGTGGGTTTTGCTGGATTTATGCCAGAGGGCTGTGGATTTTGAGTTATGGATGTAAAGTCTGACGAGATTTTTGTTGTCTGTTTGTGATTTAGAAAATGAGTAGCACCAATTTCTCATTCAAGTTGGCTGATCATCCTAAGCTTCCAAAGGGGAAGCAGTTGGCTGTGGTAGTTTTGGACGGTTGGGGCGAGGAGAAACCGGATCAGTACAACTGTATTCATGTTGCCGAGACTCCCGCCATGGATTCTCTTAAGAAGGTACCTTTCTGTGGTCTAGCTCCTCTCTATCCTTGATTATCCAGTTTCATTTCTATGTTGGATTTCCAATAATGGTGTGCCTCAGGCGTGCTTACTTTTACAGAACTTTTATTGATGGATCTGATGTTATGCCTTATGAAGCAATGCCTTATTCCTCAGCATTTTGCGTCTGGTACATCTGTTCTTGGCTAGATCACATGGTCGAAGTCACGTATTTCTACAGACGGGGATGACAGAGATCTTTTATTTTTGAAAGTGATTAAAGAAACATGCTGGTCAATCCCCAGGCAGAATGTTCTGACTCTCTAATTTGTCGTTGAGAGCGAGGAAGGGGTTTAATCATCTGCACCGCAAAGAGCGGGCGACCTTGGCCTTAGATGAGAGACCCGAGGGGTATCTACCCTGCCAAAATTGCTCGGTACTTGCACCTGGCATGATCTCTCTTTGAATTTCATGCCATGCTGGTGGGTAGAGCATAGGGAGAATGAAAACCTGGTGAACAGTTTAATGTTCTGTTGACCTCACAAGTGAACCGTTACCTGTCCATGATTAATGGTCTTATTTGAAACTTTTCCTCCTTGTTTCAAACAATAAAGATGGGACGTACAAAATAGATAAATGCCTTCGTGCATTTGATCCATATGGCCCAGAAGGACTCATTATTTTTCCAGGAACCAACTTTGTTATTAATGATCTACACAGTTTTTTTCATGGACTGATGGCATAGTTAACCATAAAGTACAGTGCATAGAGCTTCCATACGTTATTTCTCAAAATTGAATGTTACTATGAGCGTTTTCCAAGTTTCTGAGGGGGTTTTTGTCTCGAGTTCAACCGTGCATTTGTGGCATGTGCTAAGAACAAGATTTTGATAATCTGTTGTACATGCTATATATGTTTCTGTGCCTTCTTGTGCGGGCGCTTTACTTACTAGGGTTCATGCCCTTGCTTTAACATTTTTTTTGAAAGTTTAATAAACAATGCTTCTCGTGAATGGCTGACTAAAATTTAGCTCAATGCAACTGATTCTGGACCCGGTTGTCCAACAATAACATTACTTTGGTTCTTCTCTGTCTTCCTGAGTACTGAACATCTTAGCATCAAACAGACATGGATTGTTAACCGAATATTTGAGGTATGTATTTAACATTCTATAGTTGTTAACACCTTCTTTTCGATGAGAGATGATTTTATCAATGTCCATGGGTGACCAAAAATAGGTCAATTGGACTAAACAGTACGTAAAGTCATAACAGTAATTAGGGAGTACCACAACAAGTCTTGAGTATCAAAAGAAAAGAGATACAAAAGAAGAAAAATGGTCATGAGTAGGATGAAGTATACTGAGAAGGTAAACCCTAGAAGAGAGACACTACACTAAAGTAGAAATAGATGTAGAAGTGAAAGAGAGAACATCCTATCGTAAAAGGACCACTGCAATACCTGATAATGTCCTCTGGGGAATGCCTTGGACTCAGGGAACCTAGCTGGGTAATTCTGGGAAGGGCTGATGAGCTGAAACTCTCATAACATCCTAGGCCCAAGAGTCGAATGTGGTAATGGATGTCTGACTGCCTGATCTGTAAATGGAGATGTGCTTGTTATGGAACAAACTAGAGCAGGTATGTCTATGATTCTGTGCGGCTAGATTGTTCCCTAACAGAGGAGGAAGTGTACACTTGTCTCACAGACCTAATGTTCCCTGTATCCATGGGTGGGTATCTGCACGGTGCTTAATGCCTCCAATTTTTAAGATAGGCTGGAAGAAATATGATCAGCTTGATCGAACTGGACTTGGATTTGCCTGTAATGTCTGCCATCTATGTGTAATCAGCTCCTGGGTATAGAGAGATAGAACAGTGAAGCTATATGCTTTCTTCTTGAATTGGCTGAAAACTAAGGTTTTTCTTGAAAACCTTGGGCATTGAGATGTCTGTCTTAATGGTTAGGCCATACTTAAAAATTAGTATGAGATTTTCCTGCAACTGCTTTGTGCCCATTGCCAAGTCATTTTTTGTAAACTTGTATTTGAAAAATTTCCTAAGTAGGTCTTCGAAATTCAATTGCTATAAATGCTTAGGAAATTTTTCCAAGTTGTTTTTCGATTTGCAGGATAGCATGTATGATTAAACTTTTGTTAGCCTGTGAAATCAAGATTTTGTTCTATGACAGTATGACTATCACTAGTTCAATGTATCACGTGTTATTATTCTTTTAGATAATTTTTCTTATATCCTTCTGTGACTTGCATATCATTTAGTTCAATTTATAGCACTACTCAGAAATTCTCCTGTGACAGGGGGCTCCAGAGAAATGGACACTGATCAAAGCACATGGACCTGCAGTTGGACTCCCTACTGAAGATGATATGGGTAACAGTGAAGTAGGTCACAATGCTCTCGGAGCTGGGAGAATATTTGCTCAAGGGTAAGCAATTACAGATTTTGTAAATGTCATGCTCTTGCATCTTGCAGATGGAAAAGTTTTCTAGGCATGTTCTTGGCTTGCAAAGAACTATTTAGTCTTCTTTGTACTGGTGGTTGCCATGGAGTTTTATCTGGTAAAACTTAGTCTTTATGCTTTGTGTTTGAAACTGACCAATCAATTTTGACTAGTTGGAGAGAAAAGCAGGGTCATATATTATTCAGGTAAAATCTTATGTGAAGGAACAAGCGTGAAATTGTAATATGCGTCTATAATGGTCAGTCCTTTGAGACAATGGTCAATTCAAGGTGAAGGATGCCATATAGGTCAAAATAATGGATGAGCTCTAAGATTTTCGTATCATCTGGAGTGTTTTTTTTTCTGTATTGAGGCTCCAGATGAGAAGGCTTTGATTCAATTTTGCAGTGTTATCTAGGGTGTGAGCCAATTTCCTTGGATGTGTTTATCCCTTCATTATTTTGCAGTGTTGTTTCTTTGCTTCATTTTGAGGCTCCAAATGAGAAAGGTCTGCTTTTTTTTTCTACTATTATTCCTTCAATAATTGGAGATTCACCCCAACTGGAATTCTCCTGTTAATTTTCTTAAAACTTTGGGTGCAGAGCAAAATTAGTGGATTACGCTCTTGCCTCTGGCAAAATCTATCAGGGAGAAGGGTTTAAATACATTAAGGAATGCTTTGAAAATGGCACACTTCATCTCATTGGCCTTTTGAGTGATGGCGGTGTCCACTCACGTTTAGATCAGTTGCAGGTATCCCATAACTATATATTCTTTATTATGAGTTGTGTTTCTCTTGAATTCTTGTAGATAGGACATTCGCTCATCTTTAAGTTTATGAGAAACTTTGATGCTTAAACATTTTTATCTTCTTTTTCTAGTTTTTGATATTGATCAATTACTCCTGCAGTTGCTTTTGAAAGGTGTTCCACAATATGGTGCAAAAAGGATCCGAGTGCATATTCTCACTGATGGTCGTGATTGTCTCGATGGGTCAAGTATTGGCTATGTAGAGACACTAGAGAATGATCTTGCCGAGTTACGGAAACAAGGTGTTGATGCATTAATTGCCTCTGGTGGAGGTCGCATGTATGTGACAATGGATCGCTATGAGGTAAAATTGAAGTTCCTTGATTTTCAGTTCTTACTTGAAACTGCTAATAACATTTTCTATACAATTAATTTGCAAGTTATGAGTCCCTGAACATATATTTGTAGCTTTGATGATGCTTTTAGGGATATAAAAGATTTCTTTTATAATGAAATGGCTTTTCCTGTTCCTCTTATTGTGTTGCATGGACATGTTGAGCTTGATGCTTTTAGGGATATAAAAGATTTCTTTTATAATGAAATGGCTTTTCCTGTTCCTCTTATTGTGTTGCATGGACATATTGAGCTTGCATTTATTATAATAGGTGGGAATTTGAAATTTGAGAACATTTTTGGCAGAATGATTGGGGTGTGGTCAAACGAGGCTGGGATGCCCAGGTTTTGGGAAAAGCACCTTATAAATTTAGAAATGCTGTGGACGCAGTCAAGAAGCTTCGGGAAGCTCCAAAAGCTAGTGATCAATATTTACCTCCATTTGTCATTGTCGATGAAAATGACAAGGCCGTCGGACCTATTCTTGATGGAGATGCAGTGGTGACCATTAATTTCCGAGCAGATCGTATGACTATGGTTGCTAAAGCATTCGAATACGAGAATTTTAGTGCATTTGATCGAGTTCGGTATCCTAAAATTCGATATGCAGGAATGCTTCAGTATGATGGAGAGTTAAAGCTTCCGGCTCATTATCTTGTTTCCCCACCAGATATCGATAGAACATCAGGAGAATATCTTGTACACAATGGGATACGGACATTTGCATGCAGGTTTGTTAGAACTTAGATTTTATTTCTCCAAATTTAATTTTATTCCTTCAACAAATTTAAGAAACTGAATTAGTTGGCCAAGTTACATGTTTTGATGGATGATAGATTTACTGCCTAGTTTCCCTGTAAACGATTAGCAATATATGCGAAGGTAATCTGATGATTTCTCTATAAAACTTGGGGGTTGTAGGCTTTCACTATTTTGATCTTATTTTCTGGAGAAATAATTGGACGACTGTAGCTTTGAAGTTTTCTTGGAATTGAGTACCCAGGAATTTCAATTAGCAAATTACTTGATTACAACATTGCTTATATGCGATTCCAATTCCGAAGTTGTCACCTATCACATCTGATATTGCAAGTTCAGTCTGTGTATTAGAATTTAGGAGTTAATACCATGAAATCCAAATTCCCTGATCAGTAAGTGTGGTTTGTGGCAAAGTTTTCTGGTTTATTCGATAAAGTTAGTGGTTTTTTGTCTCTGCGAGTGCTATGAGCATCCTTGAAAATTGTCCCGGTGTAACTAACATACCTCTTAGGAACTCTTACTCCCCTGCAGTTGTCTACCTAATCTTATTAATTTTTTATGATTTATCTGTGCTCTGCCATTTTTTATCTTTGCTTTTCTCCGTCCTGAAGTTGAAAAATTCTAAATATATCACAATTCTAATAATATCACCAGACTGGATTGGGTTGGGTATAAATCTGATGTAATTGCAGAACCCATCGTTCAGTTGACACAAATTTAAGAAGACTACATTTTCATGGAACCATGAATGCCAACTTTGTCCTGCAAAAGTTTCTGTATTAATTTCTTTTAATGCAGCATATGAACCTGTAAATCTCAACCAACTTACAGCTCCAAATTTTGGCCAAATTAAAGATTTATCAGATACAATGTGTTCATATTTATTTTTTAAATGTGGTATCGAAGTTATTTTTGTATATGATTATTGAGGCCCAAGAAATTCTTTAAAATGGTTGTAATTTCACAGTGAAACTGTAAAATTCGGTCATGTTACATTTTTCTGGAACGGCAACCGGTCCGGATATTTTAACGAGGAACTGGAGGAATATGTGGAAATCCCAAGTGATTCAGGAATCACATTCAATGTCCAACCAAAAATGAAGGCCTTGGAAATTGCTGAAAGAACCAGAGATGCCATATTGAGTGGCCGTTATGATCAGGTGATGCATTGTTGTTGATGGGAGCCACTTTTAAAACTATGTTTTAAATATTGCACAAAACAAGTGACGACTTTCATCATGACTTTACAGGTTCGTGTGAATCTGCCAAATGGTGATATGGTAGGGCACACTGGCGATATAGAGGCAACGGTTGTTGCGTGTAAGGCTGCTGATGAGGCTGTAAAGGTAGCAACTAAAACTTCTATTCTGCCTTCTTCTATACGTTTGATGTGAACATCTAGTTTTTGTTTTAGGTGACAGACTGCAATTTGTGTTTCCAAATGAGCAACTAGTTCATACTGAATTGCATGTGCGTTTATGCCTGCGTTTGTCTGTACACTGTATCCTTTCCTGTAGCCAGGGAAATCGTGGACTTTTCCAACTCTTACCTGTATGTGCGTACCCCGGGGCATATATGCATCCATAATCTTGCACATACCTTTTAACAGGCCCGCATGCTTACCTGCTTGTGTGCAGTCAAACATGCATTTGTGGGTATGTCATTTGGTCCTATAGCTTGTCGGCTTCATGAATGTAAGTTCAAATCCCTGTTCACACACATCAAAAAATGATCAGCTTGCTGCATAGACATGATCAGAGAGCAAAATGTTTTGGTATTCTATAATGCACATAGAGAAGTGAACTGCATTCTGCAGCACAGGATGGAAGAAATAGGTCACATGGATAGGTAACCTATAAAAATATAAGCATAGATCCAATACAGACCTGGATCTTCCCTTTCCCTGGGTTTTGCCGAAATTTTGTAGTGAAATGAATATGTTTGATAGGGGTCGATTTTTGTTTAGGCACTGCTTATGTCTTGGTTGAGTTAAGCATCCATTTCCGAGATCAATAAAAAATATGCTTGTCCTCTTGTTCTCACTTTGTAATCTATATATTGACTATTTTTTTCTATTTTTGTACAGATAATTCTTGATGCAATAGAACAAGTTGGCGGCATCTACCTTGTTACGGCAGATCATGGAAATGCCGAGGATATGGTGAAAAGAAACAAAACAGGTCAACCGGCTATGGATAAAGAAGGAAAAATTCAAATTCTGACTTCTCATACTTGTTCCCCAGTAAGTCTAAGCTCCACTTAATGTTTGTTATTTTCTCTTAGCTGATGCATATTAAAACTTTTAACTTTCTTATTCTCATTCCTTGGCAAGTTTTAATTTGACATATCTGATGATCACGCTACCAAGTGTTATGTTGAAAAGTTGAAGGCATTCCTGAAAGGGAATGTGAAAAGATGACGTCTCCACTAATACAATAGCTTAGACATCTTAGAAAGATCCGGAGATTGAAAATACGCTCTTACCGTCTTTCCACAACTCCTCCCCTCTACTGGATTCTCTATAGCTTTTCAGCTCGATTTTTTTTTTAACTTCTGGATTGTCTTGGGAATGCTTCTTTATTTTCATTGTTGTACTCCTTTTCCATACTTAGATTCGCAAATGGATCAACAGTTAATTGATCTTGTGTCTTCTTTCTCACTCCCTTTCTGTCTTACCACCCAGCATTTTCCTGTTAGAATCCTCTCGTCAAGCTTAACTTTGGCTCTGTGGTTACTTGTAGGTCAGTTTGCACATCTTTTTCTTTTCTTAGTCCTATTATCTGAGAGAGGTGAGGCGTGTTGGTGTTTATCCAATCTCATCATGTTATGAATTGCTGGCTACTGTCTGCAAACAAATCTCTGTTTTCCTGCATGATTATTTATTTCACGTTCTTGGTCTCCATTAAATGATTAGCAGACAAAAGCTGCCTTCCATTAATATGATTAGGACCAGTTAAAACTCTCTTGGAGTTTGGATTTGTGATTACTTGTGGGCTAGCTTGCACAAGTTTATCTCAAAATCACTAGACTTAACGAGACTCATTTTGGCTCTTAGCCAACCCGGCAAAGATTGCACCATGCAAATTATAAAAAATATAGATTTTCAAGAAAAACACTATCCAAACAATATAGATTTTCAAGAAAAACAATATCCAAACATAAACAGAGTATAACATAGTATATCGTGGTCAACTTTGATATCTATTATCATATCCCTAATCTTAAAACCTTCTTAGAAAAGAGAAATGGTGAAGAATGGTAGGGACGAGAAATAATTCGTTCGATTTGTGGGTCAACTCGCGATTTCTGTTATTACATGTTGAAAATTAATAAATTCTGTTTTCCTACGTGATAGTTTATTGCATTTTCTTGGCTTTTTAAAGGATCAAGGGACAACACTCGCTTTTCCAATAACCTTACGAGGATCAGTTAAAGTTAGGTTAGTTTCTAATAACATGCATTTGTGCAGGTGCCGATTGCTATAGGAGGTCCTGGACTTACGAAAGGAGTGAGGTTTCGTACTGATTTGAAACAGCCCGGGCTTGCAAATGTTGCCTCGACTATAATTAATCTCTTGGGATTTGAGGCTCCAAGTGATTACGAGCCAACTTTGATTGAAGTTGCCGGCAATTGATCTATGAGTCAAATATGGCAATTTTTGGAAGCTAAGTTTAGTAGGTCATTTCTTAAATTTGTCATAATTGTTCTGTTCTTTCAGAATGCACCCTGAGAATAGAATCTAGATACAGTAATTGGTTAGTTCTGCGGCTTTTTGCGAATAAATTTATGTTGTGAGTAGCATACTGATTCAAATTATACTAATTTATCAAGATGCTTGTGATATTTCCTTTGTAGGAGGAAATTTAATAATATTAGATTTAATCTTGTGATATGCTTCTTTTGCTAAAGGCAAAAATTCATGTATCTATTATACGTTCGTGTATTTGTTTCTGGAGTGTTCAAAAGCTAGTGGGAAAATATATTCTCCATCCATGTTAGTTATGCCCATACCATATATTTAATTTCTCAGAAACGATAAAAAGGCACTGAAAAGTCCATTCTATATTTTGCCAATTGTAGATATTAGAACGACACACTGGAAGCATGACAAGTTCCATTGAATCGCTTGAGTATTTCAACAACAGTTTGTAAAATGGAATCACTTGTAAATTCTAAAATCGAATGGAAAAAATCCATGCTATATTTTGCCAATTGTAGATATTAGAATGACACACTGGAAGCATGACAAGTTCCATTGAGTCACTTAGTACTTGTAAATTCTAAAATCTAATGGAAAATTCCCAACTAAGCTATGTGCAAGGATGTGAATTTTATATAATTGCGACTGAATTAAAGGTGAAATTGTTTCAATCTTTAGTTTCTTGTCACCTCTGGTTTTACTTGTCCCAAGTTCCATCCACCCCTTATGAATAATATTGATTACTTTGTAGCGGAAACAAAAAGGAATTTTTATTAATATTCAGTAATAATTGAAAAAATGATGGTATATGTGACTATAAAAGAAGGAAGTGCAGAGTAATGGGTGTGCCAAGGCCTCTGTGCAAGAGCAGTTTTTAGTTTAAGGAAAAAAAAAACTAATTCTGTTTAATGCTTAAAATGTATTTAAAGCACTTGAAAGCTTTGATAGCTGCAAGACAACCTCCGAGAGATAAAAGTCATTGCATTGGTGGTTCAAAACTTCTTCAAGCAGGATGTCTGCATGAGGTTAAACAGCAAGTCAGGATATTGGAGATCTATATTTGAAAATAGGACAGACCACTGGTAGATTATTGATAATTCTGTTTACAGGTTAAAATGTATTTGAAGTACTTGAAAGATTTGATAGTTGCAGGACAAATTCTGAGAGAAGTATCATTGCATTGGCAGTTTGAAATTCTTCATGCAGGCATCGCAACATTATTTGTGCGTGTTGTGTGAAAATCAATTTGAGGCTTGAAGCTACTTACCCACTTGAATGTAGTTTTTGATTTGTTCTTAAATTGCGATTTTCATATACACTCTTTCTATTATACAATAACATACAAAATGGTAAATAAAGAAAATGACCATTTCACACGATAACATACAAATTTTAGTTAATGCTGCTCTTATAAACCTGATTCAAACTTTACTATTACCAGCACAAGTAAGGTGCCTTGTGCATTGTGCAGGTGGGGGAGATTTGCCCTGTTCAGCTGTAATATGCATAAACCAAAACAAAATTGAGATCCATAAATGGTGACTAGTCATTGCTGCAGCCGCTGATGATGATAAAGATAAAAGTAGCACAAATCAATCTCAACCTTGGATCTTCAAAGCACCTAAAATTGTTCATAGAAATTAAACTGATAATGAAGGATACCCGTAACACAAAATGTAACCTCTTCGAAACTTGACAAACGTTTGATTTTCAAGATTTCTGGAGTGTGGCGCCACAAATTTTGATCCCTCTCAATGTTTAAGAAAACTGTTCATATAAAATGAACTGTTATTGAATGATAGCATCAATATCATTAACACAAAAATGTGACCTTCAAACTTGACAGACTTGTAAAAAAATACATAGGTACATTTTTCAAGTATTTCATTTAGTTGCTTGTTCAATTGGATGTGTCTTGGATATCATCTTTTTGTTCCTTGCTTAAATTTCATGATAATTGTCATACAAAACACTATTACTGAACGATCATTTTAAGATAGAAAAATGTGACAACGCATGTAGAGAACAAGTGGTAATTCATTTAGTTGCTTCTTAACTTGGATAAATCTTCAACATAGAGGATGTTGAAGCTTGAAGTTGGACAGCTACCCTTCGTTGGATGGATAAATCGTCGGAACTGCCTTAATTAGGAACTACCACCAAAACTTATGAGATCAGATGGATTGGGTGGGGTTCGACACTATGACCAGTCGTATTATTTACTTTAAAAGCCTACACAATGAATTGAAGTTGCAGGTGGAACAGGAAAGGACCTCAAATAAGCGAAAATCCATTAACATAGAAACGAAGATAGCAATGATGACAACAGTTTCAAGTAATGGAGCATCATCTAATTAGATAACATTTTATATGAACTGTTAAATTTTGCTCTACTCTAAAACAATTGAAGAAGTACATATCAACCCAAAAATAGTTCCATTAGTAAACCTCACTGAAGTGCATTGAATCTTTTAATATATGCATGATATATGCATCAGTGCAAAGAGCAACAGCAACATCTGGATGATTATGATCTACAAAATTTCAATCAATGGAAACTTGCGCTCTCTCAGGGGTTTTAATATCATTTCTCGAGGCTGATCATACCAAGCTGTTCAAACTGGAATTGGGAGGGCATATTCCTTTTTTAATATTATCATGAATCGGCAGTTTTTCCCACCGCCTGTTAGAGTTTTGACGACTGTGCTCTTTGTTGCTACGTGCCTGGCAGAGTAAGTGTTTTGCTTAACACGTATCACACAGTGCACATGTATATCCGTCTGGATAACGTCTGCGGAAGAATTTGTCCGGCGTTTTTGCAGTATCTCGTCCACTTGCTGCAGGTGAATGGGGAAGGAGGAGGTTGAAGCTTTTTATTCACTGTTGCAATAACCATAGGAAGGGTCCAATACATTGCCCAGCATTAACAAATTTAAGGTTGCAAACATGTTGTGTTTCCACCTAGAGTTAATTGGATAACCATAGGAAGGGTCCAATACATTGTCCAGCATTAACAAATTTAAAAGTTGCAAACATATTGTGTTTCCAACTAGAGTTAATTGGATTTTGTTGGGCAAGATGGTAAGTTGAAAATATCATGGTCACAGTTTCAAAAACTGCATGATTGCATTAAGTAGTTCATGGTAAGTTGAAAATATCATGGTCACAATTTCAAAAATTGCATGATTGCATTAAGTAGTTCCAAATACTAATATTTATGTTATAACGTTGGCATTATGACTCGGGTTTGGCGCTATGACATAGGTGTTGTTTTTTATGGCAATTCACTCAAATGACAGATCTCAGTTCAGGTTCTTAGAATGAAGGAAAAAGAGATATATACAGGTTCCTTTTAATCAAGACGCGTATACATGCGGGATAGACGATCAAAAGGCGCGTATACATATGCACACACTTTCATGCAAAAAAAGCGCGTACGTGTGGGAAAACTTATTTTTGGTCCATGGTGTTTGGACCTATGGTTTTGAACTATGGTATCTCGTCTGAAGTGTTGAATCCAGATATTTGGTCCAAGGTATTGATTTTTTATGGTTTTGGACCATGGTATTAAATAAGCCCTAAGACTATAAAAGGGGAAGGAGATTATTAGGCAAAGACATTCACTCAAGTATTGAATATTTGATGAAGTACAAGATCTAGAACACTGGTCATTGGATAATGGTGCATAGTTGGATCTAAATCAAGGAGGAACCTGAGCGCTAGAAGAAGGATAAGTTCTATTGATGGGTCAAGATTTTAAGGCTTGAATGGTAGTATCTTTGTGTGATTTTGATTTGTTATATTTGGCGCATTACTTAATCTATAAATTTGATAATTTGGGTATAACTGATGTTGAATAAGTGAAAAGGGTAAATTATCTTTTATAGATCTGTACGCAGGATCAACACAACAGAGGCGCATATACACGTTGGTTCATTAATTCAAAATAGCGTATATGCAGGTTGGCCTTAATACATCAGCGTATGCACGCAGGGTATGCATATTGAAGTAGCGTACGTCTCATGAAATATGTTTTAGCTACTTCTGTTTATTGTTGCAGTGCTCTGGGTTTAGGATTGGTTCTGGCTACTGTCACTGTATTTTGGTTACGGTTTTCTGAGAAGTGATTGGTTGATTCAGTATTGGTTTGTACAAAGGAGATTGGTTGATGCAGATATATTTGATTGATGTTATTCATGGATCCAGTCTGAAAATTTATGAGATGTGGTCTTTGGAAGAAAAGAGAAGATTGTAGCTTTCTGTAGGTCGGCACCTACGTACTAGTACTTCAGCTAGTACAAGAGCTAAAGGGGTTGTAGCTCCCTTCTAGGAGAAGCTGGAGAACGGGAGAAGGTTGTAGCTTTCTGCAGGTAGCAGCCTGCGCACTGGTTTAAGACTGCACTAATACAGAACATTGTAAAAAGAAGTGTCTAATTAAAAGAAGATAGAGACGAATTGCAGCAGGTGGTTTTCACCCACATTGGGTTTCCACCTTATATCTTGTATTCTTATGTGTGACATAAGAACTCCAAATAATTTATACATACTCAAGGGAGGACAAAAACAATGCTATCTAAGCAAGAATGATGAACACTAGCTATGGCACAGAAGATTGGGGCATCTAAGCTTCTCTCAGATAAGGAAAACATGCAAATATCAGGCGGTTCATGATCTCCTGACATCAGAATTTCAGACAATACAATATGCAAATCATGTTAGTTTGGTAAGCAAACCAGAACTAATTTCCCTGAGAAGGAAGGATCAACGAGCAGGCCACTTGAACTTGTCCATACTAATGTATGTGGTCCATCTAGGAAAAGGTCACCTCGAGGAGAAGAATACTTTGTATTGTTCATTGATGACTTTTCCAGGATGTGTTGGATAGGACTTCTGAGGCATAAAGACGAAGCTTTCGAAAAGTTCAAAGCGTTCAAAGCCTTGGTTGAAAACGAATCAGATTGTAGAATCAAATGGGATATCGTGGAAACAGGATACACATTTCCATCAACAACTCTTACAGATGTAACTGGTAAGAAGCAGTATGAAACAAATGCAAAGGTTGTCAATACTCTATTAGGGAGTTTATTCAATCAGCATTCGTCAAGGTTATGCAGCTCAAAATCGCAAAAGAAATATGGGACAAGATCGTTCTGAGCTATGAAAGAGACGATAAGGTAAAACATGCAAAACTACAAACTCTCAGAATTCAATATTGAAATCTCAGAATGCACAATGATGAAAGTGTGGCTAATTATTTGTTACGTATAGATGAGATTGTTAATCGTATGAAAAACTTGGATGAAGAAATAAAAGAAGTTACTTTGGTTGAAAAGGTTCTAAGATCTTTGTTTTCTAAGTTTGAATCAAAAGTTTCTGCCATAGAAGAAAAGCAAAATCTACAGAGCATTACCATGTCACAATTGCACGTAATCCTAACTGCTTTCAAAATGAGAAAAGGGGGGGCCATCAGATATGAGAGAATCTGCATTCAAAGCCTCAGGAAAATGAGAATACAATGAGTCAAGACATATGTCAGAAGGAGAGGAAGAATCAAACTTTTCAAAAACCTTCAACAAGGTTCTGGAAGATTCAGAGGTAAGCTACCTTTTAAATGCTTTGCTTGTGGAAGAGTCGGTCACTATGCAGCGAAGTGTCCTCATAAAGATAAGCTTGACAAAGGTAAGGAACCAGTTAGATGGAACAAAAAACAGAATGTAAGTAAGAACAGTGATGGATTTTCAAATAGTGATGAAGATGAACAATGTAATGATTATAGATTTTTGATGGCTTTTGAAGATGATGATTTCTTGGATGCTATAGATGAAGAAGGGCTTTATGAATAAATTTCTAAACTTAAAATTTGTTTAGAAGAAAAGAATATGATTATAGATACTCTGACATTCCAACTTGCTGAAAGGGAAAAATACAATGAAAAGTTAGAACGTGAAATTGTGGGACTCAGAAAAGATATTGAGAAAACGAAAGCTCTTAATTTTAGATTTGCTAAAAAATTTGAAACTTTAGATGAGATTATCAAAGTGCAGCGTTCTCCTCTAATCAAGATAGGTCTTGGATATACTGAAGAAGCATCTCAAGCATAGAAGCCATCCACCTTCAAAAGTTATCTTGATGCAACAAGGAGAAGTGAAAAGGTTGACAATCAACAACAAAGGCATAATGTAGATCACTAGGTAAATCAGGGACAATTTACTTCAAGAATGAACAGAGATCACCAAGTAAATCGGGGGCAATCTACTTCAAGGATGAACAAAAGCTACAACCAACCGCAGATAAATCATTCTCAATTTGCCTCAAAAATGGATGTCAATGGAAACTACAATCATTTGGTCGGTAGGTTTGATAATCGCAGGAATTTTTTCAATGGCCAATGTTTCTCTTGTCATAACTTTGGACACAAAGTTGCTCAATGTGTTGCCTACAAGACCATCATGACTAGAGAAGCTCAAAAACAAAGGAGTATCACTGGGATCATGAAAAGGACCTACAATAACTTTTCTGCTCTTGAAAATGAAATAGAATGTTCTATTTGTAACAACTTCGGTCATGAAGATTCTGAATGCAGGATAAGGTTTTAGCAAACAACTCAGAAGGAGCAAGCTTCATTGAGTCCCAAAACATGGAGAAAGAAAGAACCGCAAGCAAAAAGATGTGGTATAACTTTATATGCGAAAGGGCAGGAAAATCAGTGGTACATCGACAGTGGATGCTCGAAACATATGACAGGTGATAAAGAAAAACTTCAATCATATAGTGCCTTAGAAAAGGAAAAGAAGGTCTCATTTGGAAATGACACCCTGCACTCAAAAGGTAAAGGTTTTGTTCTTTTGAAAGAAAAGGTGAAAGCTGGAAATGTTATGTATGTTGATGGCTTAAAGCATAATCTATTGAGTGTTAGTCAAATGTGTGATCAAGGAAATGAGGTAATATTTTGATCAAATGGATGTATTGTTTGTGAGCTTGATACAGGAGAAACAATTATCAAAGGCATAAGAACTCCAAATAATTTATACATACTCAGGGGAGGACAAAAACAATGCTATCTAAGCAAGAATGATGAACACTGGCTATGGCACAGAAGATTGGGGCATCTAAGCTTCTCTCAGATAAGGAAAGCATGCAAATATCAGGCGGTTCGTGATCTCCCTGACATCAGAATTCCAGACAATACAATATGCAAATCATGTCAGTTTGGTAAGCAAACCAAAACTAATTTCCTGAGAAGGAAGGATCAGCTCGCATGCCACTTGAACTTGTCCATACTAATATATGTGGTCCATCTAGGAAAAGGTCACATCGAGGAGAAGAATACTTCGTATTGTTCATTGACGA
The DNA here is from genome assembly GCA_031772625.1 of Pinus tabuliformis. Taxonomy (NCBI): domain Eukaryota; kingdom Viridiplantae; phylum Streptophyta; class Pinopsida; order Pinales; family Pinaceae; genus Pinus; species Pinus tabuliformis. The sequence goes on along the minus strand of CM062815.1, from coordinate 295,911,499 downwards.
CTTTTCCAGGATGTGTTGGATAGGACTTTTGAAGCATATAGACGAAGCTTTCGAAAAGTTCAAAGCATTCAAAGCCTTGGTTGAAAACGAATTAGATCGTAGAATCAAATGCCTTAGGTCTGATCGAGGAGGGCAATTTACCTCGAATGAATTTTTCGATTTTTGTTAAGAACATGGAATAAGAAGGGAATTCTCTACTGCAAGGACTCCTCAGCAAAATGGAGTAGTGGAAAGGATGAACATAACGGTTCAACAAATGGCTTGTGCTATGCTTGATGAGTCTGGAACTCCTACAACCTTTTGGGGTTAAGCTGCATTTGCTGCAGTTACTATTCTCAACAAGACAAACATCCGGGTAAACAACACTCAAACTCCTCATGAACTTTGGTATGGTAAGACTCCCATGGTAAAATACTTCAAAACTTTTGGAAGCAAATGTTATATCAAAAGGATTGATGAAAACCTTGGCAAGTTTGAACCTAGAGCAAATGAAGGCATTCTCCTTGGTTACTCTCCCCACAGCAAAGGATATAAGTGTTACAATAAAAGACTTAGAAAAATTGTTGAAAGTATTGATGTAGTGGTTGATGAAGAAGGAAACATTCCTAGGCAGGTAAAATCCGAAGATTTCGAAGATGATGAGGACTATCCTTCAACATCAAATCAGACTTATGATGAAGAAGAAATCCATGAGGCACCAGAAGAACAGATAAGGACAGAAGAAAAGACTCCATCAAGGTATGTTCAGAAGAATCATCCAGAAACTCAAATTTTGAGGCAGAAAGAGGCAAGTGTACAAACAAGAAGAACTATCTCATAAGCTTCAAGCTATCTAGCATTGTTTTCCTCCACTGAACCACGAAATGTAAGTGAAGCATGCAAAGATGCTCGGTCAAGGCCATGAAAAGAATAATACTTGAGCAGATTGAAAAGAATAATACTTGGGAGTTGGTTCGTAGACCAAATGATAAGAATGTCATAGGGACAAAATGGAAATTAAAAAACAAGCTGAATGAAAATGGAGATGTTATTAGAAACAAGGCTAGACTTGTTTGTAAAGGGTATGCTCAACAAGAAGGTATAGACTTTGAAGAAAATTTTGCACCGGTCGCCAGACTTGAAGCCATAAGAATGTTCCTTGCTCTTTCTAGCTTTCAGAAGTTCAAAGTATTTCAAATGGATGTGAAATTTGCCTTTTTAAATGGAGACTTAGAAGAAGAAGTGTATATTGAGCAACCAGATGGATTCATCCTTGGAAATGATCCAAAACTTGTATGCAGACTTAAGAAGGCACTCTATGGTCTTAAACAGGCTCCAAGGGCTTGGTATTATCGTCTGGACAAATACCTCCATCAACAAGGTTTTTCTAAAGGATCAACAGATAGCAATCTATATATAAAAATTGATAATGATAAATTGCTAATACTTGTTGTGTATGTTGATGATATCATCTTTGGTAGCAATGAAGAAGCCATGAGTCAAAACTTTGCTTTGGTGATGCAGAAAGAATTTGAAATGTCCCTACTTGGTGAGCTGACATATTTTCTTGGTTTACAAGTCCAACAAAATAAAGACGGTATCTTTCTATCACAAACCAAGTACCTCAAGCAGATCTTGAAGAAATATGGCATGGAAGAGTCGAAACCAGTGTGTACCCCTATGGTAACAGGATGCAGTCTCAGCGCAAATGGTGAATCAACAGTGGTACATTAACCAACCTATAGATCCATGATTGGTAGTTTGCTCTATTTGACAGGTACCCGACCAAACATCATGCATGCAGTGGGAATAGTTGGAAGATTCCAGGCAAATCCAAAGGAAGCACACCTTCAGGCAGTTAAGAGGATTTTCAAATATTTTCAAAGAACACAAAACTATGGCTTATGGTATCCTAGAGATGCAGATTCGCACTTCATGCATATACAAATGTAGATTGGGCAGGAAGAGTGGATGACAGAAAAAGCACTAGTGGTGGTGCATTCTTTATGGGTTCCAGATTAATATCTTGATTCAGCAAGAAACAAAATTCAATTGCTTTATCTACAGCTGAAGCGGAATATGTGGCTGCTGCATCTCGCTACACACAACTCCTTTGGATGATGCAAACTTTGCAAGATTTTCAAATCACTTGTACTCCACCTATCTCCATCTTATGTGATAATACAAGTGCAATCAATATTTCCAAGAAATTTCCTGTCATGCATTCAAAGACCAAAAACATACCTATCAAATATCATTTTCTCCGGGAACAAGTGCTTGAACAAAAGGTCAAATTGGAGTATGTTCCTTCCAAGGAACAGGCGCTGATATACTCACCAAACCACTGCCCAGGGAGACATTTGAATACCTCAGACAGAAGCTGAGAGTAGTTGATGCATCATCTTGCTGTTGAAACTTATCTATTTCAGAGAAAAATGGTTGTACGCGAGTTTCATGAGGAGCATCCACGTACATACCTTGGTTTCAATGGATACAGTCGCGTATATGTTGGTTTGAAGGAAATCAGTGGGCCAGACTTAGGATGAAAAGAGTCTGATATGGGTCTGACAGAGACCATCTGGCACAAGTTCAGGGGGAGCATATACTTCTAATAATGCATTGTTGGCATTATCTTAGAAGATCTTGGTTCAATTTCACAGTTGTTTTTGGTTTCAGGTGGAACAAGTGTTGAGGAAGATCATGGTTGCTAGTCTGAATAATGATTGACAGATGCTGCTAATGATAGTTGTTGATGACTATCATACTCTTGTTGAAGATATTTCGTCTCTATGTCATGTATTTCTTTTCTTATCAAGGTCATGGAATGACCTATTTTGGTTTCCCCACTATGCTTGAGATTGATGATGTAATGTTCTTGTTTTATCATGTGTAAACTTTTGGTGTATCCCCACTTGATTGGGTGGATGAGTCAATATTGGTGTATCCCCACTTGTTTGGGAGATGGATGTATGCATGAGCCTTTGGTGATAGGAAGGTAATTTATGATGCATAAAGTCATGTTTCTTCTTGTAGAACATCCTTTTGCAGACCTTGCCTACAGTCAGGGGGAGCATGGACAACACAACAGAGTAGAGATTTCAGCATGTACTCAGGGGGAGCATAACCCTTTACTCTTGATGACAAAGGGGGAGAATGACTTTGAGTGACTTGGGGTTGCCATCGAGTCCAAAGGGGGAGATTGTTGGCATTATGACTCAGGTTTGACACTATGACACAGGTGTTGTTTTTGATGGCAACTCACTCAAATGACAGATCTCAGTTCAGGCTCTCAGAATGAAGGAAAAAGAGATATACGCAGGTTCCTCTTAAACAAGGCGCGTATACGCGCGGGATAGACAATCAAAAGACGCGTATACGTTTGCATGCACTTTCATGCAAAGAAAAGTGCGTACATGTGGGAAACTAATTTTTGGTCCATGGTATTTAGTCCTTGGCATTTGGACCTATGGTTTTGAACCATGGTATCTCGTTTGAAGTGTTGAACCCAGGTATTTGGTCCAAGGTATTGATTCTTTATGGTTTTGGACCATGGTATTGAGTAAGGCCTAAGACTATAAAAGGGGAAGGAGATCATTATGCAAAGGCATTCACTTAAGTATTGAATATCTGATGAAGTGCAAGATTTAGAATACTAGTCATTGGGTAATGGTGCATAGCTGGATCTGAATCAAGGAGGAACCTGAGCGCTAGAAGAAGGATAAGTTCTATTGATGGGTCAAGATCTTAAGGCTTGAATGGTAGTATCTTTGTGTGATTTTGATCTGTTATATTTGGTGCATGATTTGATCTATAAATCTGATAATTTGGGTATAACTGATGTCTGAATAAGTGAAAAGGGTAAATTATCTTTTATAGATCTGTACGCAGGTTCAGCACAACAGAGGCGCATATACATGCTGGTTCATTAATTCAAAACAACATATACGCAGGTTGGCCTTAATACATCAGCGTATGCACGCAGGTTATGCATATTGAAGTAGCGTACGTCTCATGAAATATGTTTTAGCTACTTCTGTTTATTGTTGCAGTGTTCTGGGTTCAGGATTGGTTCTGGTTATTGTCACTGTATTCTGGTTACAGCTTTCTAAGAAGTGATTGGTTGATTCAGTATTGGTTTGTACAAAGGAGATTGGTTGATGCAGATATACTTGATGTTTGATTGATGTTATTCATGGATCCAGTGTGAAAATTTATGAAACGTGGTCCCTGGAAGAAAAGAGAAGGTTGTAGCCTTCTCTAGGTCAGCACCTACATACTAGTACCTCAGCTAGTACAAGAGCTAAGGGGGTTGTAGCTCCCTTCCAGGAGAAGCTGGAGAACGAGAGAAGGTTGTAGCCTTCTGCAGGTAGCAGCCTGCGTACTGGTTTAAGACTGCACCCGTACAGAAACATTGTAAAAAGAAGTTTCTAATTAAAAGAAGATAGAAACCAATTGCAGCAGGTGGTTTTCACCCACATTGGGTTTCCACCTTATATCTTGTGTTCTTATGGGTGACTGTCTGTTCTGTTTCACTGTTCCTGGTTACTGTTTATATGGTTTGATGCACAGATTAATGATCAACATCTGAAGAATAATTTAAATTACAAGTCTGCTGGATATACGCTGGTTTCCTTAACTGAAGTTGCGTACATACGTAGTTTTTACTAACTGAAGTAGCGTATACAAATCTGATTGTGAAATGACAAATAATTGACCTGATAATACTGATTCACCCCCCCTCTCAGTATTATTTCCAACACATAATACTCTCTTGGTGGATACAAAGATTCTATTACATTTCTGGTACAAGATTTTGTCTTTTCCATACCTGCTCAAGGTTTGAAATTTGTCTTTTCCATACCCGTCCAAGGTTCGACACTCTAAAAAGTCTCAAATTTATTAGTTTAGATTACATGAGCCTATGTTCTATGTTTTTTTTTAAATGAATGTAGAGACCTTGTTTGAAGAATTTAGTACAAAAACTTATGATTATCTCTGCATTTTATCTTCTCAATGGGTCTCATGTGGACATAGCTAAAATAATAAGTTAAAAAACTAGTTTATATCTTTTTAGTGTTGGAGTTGTATGACTTATGCTTTTTTATTATCGATAGTGTTCAAGTTTACAAGAGAAATTAAATTGTAAACTAACCCAACTATAACATATAGCAACATGTATGATGGTAGTAGTTCACTGGGCTAGTGCTTCATTTTCAATATCTATTCTTTGTTTATGTTCTCCATTCTGGTTATTCCTCTTAGGTCCTTTTCTCCTATTGTTATAGAGACACTTTTTCAATTATGTTTATGTGGTGGTTGTGCTCCCTTGTTTCATTGCTTTGTTACTCCATCCAAATTTGTAGTTTTAGTTCTCTATGTAGCTAAGGAGTGCTTAAGGATTTTCTTTGAACCATACTAGTTCTTGCCCCTAATACAAATTTGCCCCATGTTGGTTGATCGCTTTATCCCATTCCTTGATATTTGTTTGTGGTGTGCTTGTAGATTTAAGAAGGATGGTCATAACATTGAGATAACAGATGAATTAATTCCCAATTGATGAAGTGGAACTTTTGTGTTTTTATTTGATTTGGAGTATTAATTTTTCTCAACAACCACTTGAGAGCCTTCTATTATCAAATTTTTGGTCCCTAGTCTATTATCTAGAGCTAACCTTTTGTTTAGGCCCATTACTCATGCGATGTTATTGAGTGTCTAAAATATTTTGCTTATAGAATCCAATTGCGCTTTTGCATTTTTCCTTGATCCCTTCAATAAGATAAATTAGCGATTTTGATTATGATGATGTACGTCATCTTCTCTCTATTTCCTTGATTCCCGTGTATGCAAGAGAAAATATCCAAAGGCAATTAAGATCGCCTCGTTGCTCTCAGTTTGGATTTTAAGTTGCCTATTGATTAATTGTAGAGAAGCATTTCTATATCTTCCTAAATGGTGATGACAATTGTGCTTTCCTTGCTACTTGTAATGACGATGTCATCAACATATATCCCTAGAATTTTGACATCACCATTTCAGCTTTTAACATAGAGATGGGGGTTAAAGGGACATCTTTTGAATCTTGCTAATTTTTTTTATGTAACATGCCATCGAAGCTTGCTTCAACACATATCTCTTCAATCTACATATGAATGTCCTTTCAATGGAATCTAAAAATCCTTGTGGTTGGTACATGTATACTTGTTCCTCCAGATCACAATTGAGGAAGGCACCCTTCTCATCCATTTGATGTAGTTTGTAGCCATGTTGGAGTTTGCAATTAAAATAAAACTGAGATGGAGTTTCTAAATCTGAGGTGGACAAGGTTGTTGTCCCACGTGACCCTTTGTCCCCTTCCCATCAAACAACTTTAACTCCGCAAGTCGATGTGGGAGAAGTTGGGAATCCACTTGTTGATCTATCACCATCTCTTCCTATCCCACCTATTCATGATTTCTGTGCAGATTTGGATTGTAATTCCGATGGTTGTCATGTGGTCTCATCTCCTCATCCTCCGTCCTAAAGTCCCTTTAATCCTGCAGATTTTGGTGTGTTGTGTTCATCCGGCTTGAATCCCACATGTTATGTTCATGAGGATCAAGTTATGGACGGAGTTGGTGTTGAACAACCAACCTGTGCTATTATTTTTTATGAGTATGTGTGGGAATCTGAATAAGAATCTGCGGTGAAGGATGACCTTCTTTTGTTCGCACTTCATCCGCTTATCCTGACATCTTCCACGATTCTGTCAGTTTTGTTCCATCTTGTGAAAAATCATTTCCGAATGTTTCTATTTTCGATTATTCAAAGAACATGTGGGATGCCAGTTTTTCATCTTGAATTTTTTGGTCGTGGTTGTCATGATCTTTTCATTCATTCATCCGATCACGATGCTGATTTTTCTACTGTTGATCTTTCTAAGCCACCGGTCTTTGATGATCCATCTTCTGATGAATTTGAAACTCTTTGATGATCCATCTTTTGATGAATTTGAAACTCCTCAAGCTATCAAGGCACTTTAGCCCGAGCTGATGGTTATGTCAGGATCTTGTAGCCTTGAGGTTAGTTCTACTTCTGATCAGAAATTTGTTGAATCTTTCCAGGCTCCTCATCACTATGTTGTTTACACTGAAAATCAATCTATCTCACTGTTCTCGCATCCTCCACTGGAACCACACGATTCTATTGCTCAAGCATTGGAGGAGTTGTACATAGCAAGCACTGTTGTGAAACATAAGTTTTCTTCTTTCTTTATGTTTTCTTGTTTTTCAAATTCGAAGGTGTGTACATGCTTGTCTTCCACTCGCAATGTGTTGGGACACCATGATACATCTGCAGAGTGCCTTTCATGTGCTTTTTGTTCTTACTTTTTTTGTGGATGCATTCAAGCTTCAAATGTATTGATTTGCATTGTTTCATATTTCTTGTTGGTTGGTTTGCTTGTATATCTTTCTTGTTGATCATGCCCTCGCCTACATAGGCCAACCAATGCGCCGATGAATGCATTGGAAGTATCACTTTACGTGAGTTGGCCAATGTTCTGCTTAGGTTAGGAGTAGGAGTAGTGCTTGCTTTTCTTATTTTTTCCCTGATCTACTTACTTGGTTTTTCTTTGTCTTGCTTCTTTCCTTTATTTGTTTGCTTTTGCACTTGTAAGTTAATTTCTGCATGAAACCGTGTTTGGCTTCTCAGACAAGCATGGTGAAATCCAAGAGGAACTTGTACTGCGAACAACAATTGGTTATCTGTCTATTGCCTCTCTTAATGAAGATCTTGCATTTCTTCTAGTTGATGATACATTGATGGAAAATTTGTTCCTTTTAGAGAGAGTCATGGTGAAATCACGATGCTTGCACTCTTAACTAGTACTGCCTACTCTAATTGGTTTTCTATATTTGGTTAACCCTTTTCAACTCAGTCAAGTAGAGTAAGGAGAGGGGGAAAACCTTAACAATTATGTCAGAGGTATATATAAATATCCTTCTTTGAAGGGACAACCTCTTCTGCTCTTAATAAGTTGGGATCCCTCTTTCGCCTCATGAAATAAATAAGTCCCTATGCACAGTTCTTTGAAAAAAATAAAAATAAAAAAATAAATATATAAAGGGTGAAACAAGAGAGGCTTCTTGTATAGAGAGGTGACACAAGTAACTCGACTGAGGTATTGTCCATGATCGCTGGCAGCGGGGCAATGCTTGTGTTCTTGAAGTGACTCTGTCAGGGTAATGTCTAGGCCTGTTGGTAGCAGAGCAACACCAAAGATGAAACTAAAACTCTGACCTTCTATGTTACTTGTGCATCTATATACCCCTCATCCCCAATCGAAACGACTTATTTTGACTTGGCTTGGTATGTTTTCTACCGATAAAGAGAATGGTAGGAGCTACATCTTTAACTCAAGCTAAGTGAAGAAGCCATGATAATCGAAGAACTGAACAATACTTCCGAACGAGTTAGAATCGCTTTGCACGAGACAAGGTCCATATAGAGAGCTGGAGTTCTACCAGTGTGTCGTCAATGTTGTAGCGTCTACAACCACCCTCCAATATTTTTCCTATGCTTCGATTTTGGAGCCTCCCTTCTAAACCACAACAACTCATCTTGCACAAATCTAGGTATTTGTGCTTCGACTGAGCCTTATTCTTTTCATCTTGGCTTGTGTTTTCTTACTTCGTTCATTTTCCAAGCCACAACATCATCTCTTGACTTGGTCCCTTGGTAGTTTCGGGCTTGCCTTAGAGAACTACAAAATTCTTGAGGGCAACTACCCTTGCTCTTGGGAATTGTGTAGTTTTGATTACCAGTGAGCCTTGAGCTCAGAAAATGCGCATTACTGAATGAAAACCAACCTTGAGCTGGGAAATTGCGCAAACAAGAGAGGCATCCCAGAGCCTCTCAACCCAGAAATTGCGCAAACCTCAATATGCTCAGAAATTGCGCAATGTATGAACCAGAGAGTTGCCTAGTCCTTCCTAAAACTGTGCAATCTTTCCACGAAATGCATGGAAGTTTTTCCCGAAAAAGCAAAAAAGAAAAAAAGAAAAAATACCTAAAAATAGGGATCTATTTTTAGCAACCCAAAGGAGGCACTTGAGTTATTTTAGAAACTACTGCCAAGTGTCACTTTTTCCTTGATTTTAGGCATGTGCTTCATAAAACCTAACTTGATCAAATATATTTAATAGATGTTGCTAGAGCTCATTTGCACACTCCATCTTGGAGCCCTAGCATTCCCGAGGAGATCAAGGAGCCTTCGGTGTGATCATCACCGCTTTTTTGAGTGAGTTTCCTTTGGCTGCTTTTCTGTCACTTTTTGATGTTGAGCTTGCGAGGGTGTTGTTTCACTTGTTTCTTTGAATGTCTGTTGGTGTTTTAACATGTATTAGCTTGTAGAAGTGTTGTTTCAAGTTATAGACTGGATTTCCCAAGTGTCGCATGAGTTTTCCCGTTTTTACACTAACAGTCATCGTTGTGGTGACTCTCCTCACATGCTTCATTTTATTTTAGTTTAATCGAGTCCTGCACTTGTTTCACATGCATACATTAAAACTTAGTTAGATCTACACTCAACATCACATCATCCTTCAGATCTGCGTGTTTCTCAAACTCTCATTGGGTAGATTTGGGTCCCCTTGCCCAGATCTCACACTTCACTGGTTGCACTGCACAATCTGGGAGCTTGGGCTAGATCCAACTACGCACTACGTAGTTCCAGGAGTCAACCTCCCAGCTTAACCACTGAGATTGCGCAATGCGCAGTCTCTCTCAGCCTTGGCCCAGTCTGAAATGTGCATTGCGGAGTTGCAATCATCAAGCTTCCCGACTGACTATTGGGACTGCGGAATGCACAGTTCCCATAGTCAACCAGTGACCTATATTAGCCATAATTGTGCAATCCTTCCCATCATGAGCCCAACTTGTTGCTTGATCTTGTATTGAATTTGCTTTGGTTTTTATGCTGACATTTGCTTTCCATGAGTGTTCTCTCTATCCCATAGGTACAACAATTGTTAATCATCTCTCTAGCAGTTACAGTTAACATGGAATCCAAGAGATCTGCATCAAAGGAAATTGCCAAAAGCAGTACCGAGGAAGCAGTTGAGTAGATATCAGTGGATTTACCAGTATATGTAAATACTCAGTTGTTCATTGAGAAGGGTACAACATTGACATGGCAACAGATCAAAGACACCTTTTATCTTCAGGGACCTTGCCTTCCCATGTGCGGACATCATCAGCTAGATTGTCTCACACAGAGATGAACAGACTATGATACTAGCAGTGCCAGCAGGAGAGATCTTTGCACCTTCATGGCAAAGAAATTTCAACATATGTATCATTTTCCCGAGCTGGTGAAGTGCATGGACTCACTCCTATATGCCACCCATAGCTATTTGAACACTAGAGATATTGTCAAGCACTAGGTGAAAGAGTTGTCGAAGTTTAGATAGACACCTACCCATGTTTACAAGATGAAGTCCCTCAGGAAGGCTTATCAAATCTTGATCATTTTTTCTTGTCAAATATATGGTCAAGAGAAAACAAAAACCCTTCCTGAAGGGTGTGTGGTCTTACTGGACCAGTTGGTGAATGATGGGAGGCCATTCAACTGGTCGGTTTTGTTGGCTCATTAGCTGAAGACCCATGTGTCTAAGGCTCAAAATTCGTCCAAGAATGAGAAAGCAAGGTTTTACATATCCGCATACTTATTGGATGCAATCTGTGCCCAACAACAGTTCCTTGACATGAGTTGGACATGGACACCACAAGAGACTGTTGTCAACATCTTTGCAAATTGCTTTCCGACTGCAGCTATCAAGGAGTGATGGCAAGGATAACTAACCATTTTATCACCCCGTTGTACAAACTTATCTTTGAACATGATCCACCTTGCATGTCCTGAGAATCAATGGAGGCAATAGTAAACATTGAAAATTGGTATGCCTCACTAGGTGGCACCTTCATTAGAGTGTTTGGCGGAGAAAATCCTCTGCATGTTCTACCAAGGTATGCCACTGACAAGTTGATCATGCAAGAAGTTTCATACCACCTCACAATAGAGTTATTAATAGGATTGCATAGGAAGAATAAAGTGCCATGGCCCACTCTTCCTTTAAGGATTGATTTATGCGAGATTAAGAGATTGAAAGATGCAGATGCCAAGGTTAAGGACCTAGTGAAATTCGAGTTCGACACCAAAGACTAATCTGTATGATCCCCACGGTATTTGCAAGGACGACTATGTGAGAGTGTACTTTCCGTGGATCCATGGGGCATGTCATTGGCCAAAGGAGGACCCTTGGAGCTACTTTTACAATACCTCCAAACTCCATGAGCCAGTTAGTATAACAACAACTTGGAAGGCTACTTTGCAGACAACAACTCTGGAAGCAACAATAACAACAGCAGAAGGAAACAATCTAGTGAAGGACAAGGGAAAGAGGAAGGTTTTTGAGGACCCAGAGGGAGAGAAAAGCTGCAAGATGAAAGTAGATCCTATATTGGAAAAGGCAGCGTTGGCAGCGGAAGCAAAGAGGGAGCAACATATGAAAAGAGAAAAGCGAAGGAAAAGAGAAAAGCAAAGGCAACATGAAGCAGAACTGAAGTTGTAGGAGACAGAGAAGAAGTTGAAGGAAGAACAGGAGTTGAGGCAGAGATAAAGAGAAGAGAATTAGAAAGAAGAAGAAGAACAAAGGCAAGGTGTGACGACGGAGCAAACAAAGCCCATACAGGTTAATGAGCTGGAACAACCAACAATGGAGGAAGAGGGTGAACAAATGCAGGATCAGGAGCTTGCTCAATAGATTGATCAACTGATTGAAGTGAAAAACATGGAGTTGGAACAAGAGCCATAAAATGAAGACACTGACCTTATGCTAAGAGCACCAGAGGTCATCTCTCAGTCTCCACCACCTCCAGTGTCAGAACCAGTCCCGAGCGAGCAAGGAGATACTGTTCTCCTTGATGATGATCCAGTCATGGATGTGTACAATCTATCATTTGATGAGTTGCAGAAGAATATTGTACATGCGCAGAGGAAGCAATTTTCGGATGATCACGCATCACCTGCATTCATCAAAGAAAGGGTGATAGTGTCAAACACTAGGAAACATCCAACTATTCTTACTTAAGCCAGCTTGGCCTATGCAGGAGAAATGAGCTCAAATGTTAAGTACTTGATGACCAAGAATGAACTACTGGCAAAGAACTTGCAGGCTTCTAGGAAAGAGGTAGAACAACTCCGAGCATCAAAGTAGAATGCAGTTTTCGCATTGGGGGAAATGAGGGCAGTGATATTTGTTGAAGTATCAACACTTGAGGGTACCATGCGAAAGCTCTATGATGGAATTTTCACCGTGCATAAAGCAGTTATCTGTGTGCATGAACTACAATAGCAGAGAAAAGAGTTTGTTCAAACTCTCAAGAACATACATGCTTCCATTGCCCATGTACAAGAGTGGAAAATGCGGTACAAAGGGGCCTAACTTGACTTAGTAAAGAAGATGAAGCCACAGACAAAGCTGGAGAAAGAAAAGGTCTGGATGTTGATATAGAACTATGCGTAGCTCACCCCATTCATCAACAACATACATGCCTCATATGTGCAGTTGTACAATAGTCTTGGATATCATGGTGAGAAAACACAAGGTCCCATCAACTGGTTCCCTAAACCCAAGAACCAACTCCAACTAGAGATCAATGAGTACATGGGGCATCTATGATGAAAGGCCACAAGGGAAGACTTGGAGCTGAATGCACACAACATACATAAGTACATCTGTGGTCCTGTCAAGGTCCACACCACACTTCTCATGCTTTAGAATGAGCTAGATACAGGTTCCAAGACCATATACACAGATGCCATGGAAGCAATAGTACACTTCCAGAAAGACACCATCAAACAATTTGGGGACACCATCACGCAGTACCAAGCTTGGCACCAATATATGACCTAGAACCATCAAGTGGATGTTGATGAGCTGGACTTTCTTCAAACTCCAAAGTCATAGTGTGTTTTCTTGTCAGGCTGTCTCTAGCCTATTTTGTCTTATATGGGTACATGTGTAAAGTATAATGTTATTTGTAAATATGTTGTAAGCGAAATTCCAAGTGTCACTAGTGGAATGTGAAAAGTCATCATGTTATGTAATGAGTTACTTGTAAAGAATTTGAAGACTCATGAGGGAAGTCAAAGAGTCACAAAGGGGAATGTCAAGGGTCACCCCACCCTTTGTTATAAATAGAACCTCATAACTGGTAGAACAAGATTTTGGGAGCCAAAATTTTGGCTAGGCTTAGGCTTAGAGAAGGCTTGGGAGTATTGTGAAGAGCCTTGGATTCTCCATAGCGTAGAGTGAGTATACATCTTTGGAGGAGCAAGCGTTCTTGACTGTAATGTTCCAATATTGGGGCTAGTGGTCGTCAATGGTGTATGTATGGATAAAACTTTCACTTATAATAACAACACACTTTCATGCATATATTGTTAATGTATGTTATTTCACTTACGCATATGCTTATGAACTACTTTGTATGCATTTGTACGAATCCAGTTAATTGCGTGTTATTGGATTAACTCATCACTTTAATTTGTGGACTATTATGCATTTGTGATGTCATTCCGCTCGTGTGTTCCTTTCAAGCTATGTACTATTACATGCTTTTGAGGAGCACACTTCCTTTTCCCCTCCGTGTGTTAGAACCTTCATGCATCGCACTTGACTCTCCGTAGGGTCACACACTTGCTCTCACAAAAAATTATCATACTTTCCTCTACGTGCTACCACAGTCAAGGCATTACACTAACACCCAATGTTGAGACTCATACTCCAAACGATGTGAGGTCTAGTTGGGACTTCATATCGGGGATATCCCCTAAATGTGGTGGGTCCAACACCGTCAACAAGTCCCCATGAAGACATCAATCCTATTCTCGTCTGGAATATCAGTTACCCTGATATTCAATTTTTGGAAATCCTTAATGTGCTCTGCCATTGAACCCTTTTTTGAGATTTATCAATTGGTTAAAGAATATGTTTCTCTTTGTATCTTGATAATGTGCTATCATTTCCTCCATAAAAATTGACCAAGTAACAAGTGGTTTACGAGAACAAAGCCATCGATACCATACAAACTGATTGGGTTCTAAATATAAAGATGCAATACATACCTTTTGTGAGGGTTACACATCATGTAGATCAAAATATTTCTCCATTTGTAATATCCATGTTACCAGATCTTTGCCGTCAAACTTCCTCATATCGATATTTGGAATGTGGGTTGTCTTCAACCCAAAGTTTCATGGAATAAAATCATGAGTAACATTCCTTTTGTTCTCATCATGGGTTTCATGGAATACCTTGTTGCTATTAAGAAGCATTTCTTGTAGCAACTTTGTCAAACCTTCCATTTATGCTTTTAAACCATCCTTCAAGCCTTTCATGTCCCTTTTTATTTTTGATTCTAAACCATCCATGTTAACATTCATCATTGCTTCCAATTCATTTTTGGTTACTCTTTGTGATAGTGAAATTTATTGCACTTGATCTCGTAATTTTGATATATCATGTTGCATTTCTTCCTCTTCTTCATGCATCATAGAAGACATTTATGGTTGCTTATTAGGTGTGTCCATTTTTTTGTTTTGAGGAATTTTGGAATCAAATAATGATATCTATGCTTTACTATGCCCTTTAAACCACTTCAAACTGATTTTTCAAACAAAAGATATGCAACATTTTTAAAAAATACACACTTTTGTCTTGCTTTTTAGGAGCTCAATATTGAAACTATGATGTCTCTATAATTTCAGACCTTGGAGATCTGAAATTTCGTCCTGTGGTAGCCCTTTGAGTCTCGTTTCCAACCCCACAAGTTAGACCAAGATTGGATTCTTCAAGAAAGAGTTATGCCATATCTCCCACGATTACTTGATTATAGATTGGTTCAATAGAGCCAACTTATAAATAATGCCACATGTCACAATTTCAACCTTCAGCTCTGAAAATGATACAAATAAACTATAGTCCATGTAATTTCAGATACTTTTTACAATTTAAGTCTGATGCTTAGAGAGAAAGTTATGCCTGTTGTCCCTAGGTCACCTATTTGAGATTGAGTTCTGGAGCCTACAAAAACCCTAACTTATTTGAACCATATCTTAGAAAATATAACGAAAAAAGATCTGAAATTTATACATGGAGTTCACCAAGATTTCTACTCCACGTGATCAAAATTTCAGATTATGAAGCCTTGTAGAAAAAAATTATAGCGAAAATGCCGAGATGACCTGTTTGAAGCAACGAAACCCTAGAATCCAAAGCTCTGATACCAAATGATATGAATCAACTCACAAAATAGAAGAAAAGATAGATCAATGACTTAAAAATTATCCTCTTCGAGGGATAAACCTCCTTTACATTAGATAAATGAACAATTCTTGGATGATACAAATGATAATACCTCCTTGGTATATATAGGAGTCTAAGGGGTCACAATATAATCAAAGCCTAGATAACTATAATAATGTAAGGGCACAACAATAACAATAGTGGGCTTCTATGGGGCACGATAGTAATGACATGGGGGATACATGGGCACAAAAATAACAATAGGGGGCTACACTAACAATAAAAACAAGGGAGTTACACTAGTATTATAGGGACCTAACAAAGTTGGTTTAAAGAAGACAATTCAACCTCTTGGAAAGGCTATATAAAGGAGCAGATTCAACGTCATTTGGCACTCACTCACTCACAAGTTTGATATCTAAACAAGAAGTTTGATCTGTCGCTGGAAAGCAAGAAGAAAATGAGAGCGAAGGTCTAGAAGGCAAGAAGAAGGAAGAAGATATGTTTTTGGGCTCTATCTCTCTCTCACATGTGTGAAGATCTAGGGTTTCTACAACTTCCAGGAAGGCCAAAATTGCAGGTTCGAATTGTAGGAGAGCGAGTTAGAGTACCAAGTTGCTAGAAGAGAAAACATTATGTTTTTTACTTCATTTACCTTGGTAGAATCTATTTCGCTCAAAGTAAGATCTCTTGAAGAGTTGAATTATGGGTTTTGCAATAGTTGTATGGACAAAGTTGCAGGACAAATTTTTAGGTTGAAGTTGCAGGGTCGAAGCTGGGGGTTGAAAGCTTGTTGAAGCAGGATCAAGCCTTGTTAATCTAATCTACTTGAAAGTGTTTTCTTGGAGGGCTGACTTGGTACTTAGAAGAGGACTTGGTCTAGGGTTTGGGTCTTTGTTGTCTCATTTGAAGCAGATTCTATAAGAAGAGAAGAGTTTTTCTGGGTTTTCCCCTTGGAGGGGTTTCTCCCTAACTTAGAGCCTAATATCTGTGTCCATTGTCTTTACTATTTTGATCTTGATATTTGTTTGATGAAAATATCTAATAAAGAAACACAAGAAGATAAATAAGATTCACAAGTAAGTATTAAGGAAAAGGAAAATCTGAACTAATAGCTGCTATATTGCAATTTTCCTTTGTCATGATTTTAAACATATATATAGGTTTTTTTTCGTATTATTTTTGGAATTTTCTAGGATTTGCCTTGGCACTCCTACATTGTATTCATATTGATTGTACTCTTCAATACCATTTACCTAATTTTGTGGTCATTTAATGGAAAATAATAAAATTAACTTATCTTATTTTCTCTTATTTTGGCAAACTACGTGATTTACAATCTCATCCACTTATCTTATCACATTATTGTTTGACTTCTAGTCCTATTTTTATAGGTTTCTTACTATTTTTGAGTTAGGAGTTGCATGTGATAGTTATTACCTTAGTTCTAACTTAATTTTGACTCCACTTATCTTTAATCAACATTATTTTAGACTCTCTATTTTAGGGTCTCTTGCCCCTATTTTAGGCTAGCTAATCAAGGAAAGTGTTTTTCTATTTTCTAGTGTGCATGTAATATGGAACCCCAACCTAGTGCACCTTGGTTCCCTTTCAAGGAGTGTTATAAATATGTATTCATGTCAAGCGATAATACACACAAGATTTATGAAGTAATTCAAATTTGTTCTTTGAGCTTCTTATTCTATTTGAGTTCAATTTCATTCTTTCTTCTTTCTTGTCTTGCAATTGATACTATAGTGTTTTTTACGCAACTAGATTGCATGCTTGTGCTTAAATCCAACAAGGAAGATCATGTTTGGAGGGTTCTTAATCTTGGGGTTGGATAATCTCAAGTAGCTCTAGATCTTTTTATTTTAGTGATTGTTGTCACTCACTGCTAGATGCGTTTTCAGTTGCCCAAAGTGTAAAAGAGAAGTGAAGTTTGAAGCCATCTTCTAAGTCATAGAATCTCTCAAATCTAAATCGGAATCTCTCCATTGGATAGTGTTCGGAATAAGCTTTCCAATGCTATGTGGAAGTCTAAAAATGGACTTCTGGATCAGAAGTTAGAGAAGATTGAAGTTTCCCTTTAAAAGCCTGAAAACAAAAAGAAAATGACCAAGGGTAAGATCTCCTCATATCGGAGGTCTCGGCTCATCGCAAATCACAATCAAAATTTTTTGAAAGTAGCAGTAAGGGAGGGCAGATAAATCCAGTGATCTGCGATCACCAATTATCGAAGATCGGAGGTCTGGGAGAATATTGCAAATCATAGATTGGGGGTTCTAACGATCCCACATATCGACACATCATGCATTAAGGCTATGATATATCACAGGTCCAGTAGCAGAGCAAAGGGAAATCAACGATCAATGATCGTCGACGTCGGAAATCAGCGATCCAGGGTTTCAAAGTACAGTGTAATCGACAATCAGTGACTAGGCCATATCGCATATCAGTGACCGACGTTTTCAAAAGTGTCAACTATAAAATATTGTGATATCACAAGTTGCGATATGTTAGTGTTGAAGCACCCGAAAGGGCCAAAAACATTTAACAAAGGAAATCAACACAAAACCAAGGGTAGGTGGGCCTTTTTCTCTCTCCTCCAAGGGGCCACGTGGCAGAATACTATTGGATCTGGTAAAGACACGATGGCACTGACGTCAGCATGAAGTGGCAATATGGAGGACACATGGCACACAGATCTAGAATTTCCAAGGGTCTAAAGAGGGATATTCGGGTGACACGTGTCACCACTTAGGAAGTGCCACGTGGCAGTGATGATGTCACATAAGCAATCGCAAATTGGAGGTTGAGGCATGTTATTACATCAAGGTTAAAACCTCGATTGCGATCCGCCAAGAAAGGGGCTCCGATAGGGGCTTGTCCATAGTCACATAAAAAGCTAAAAGAACCAGGGGCTAAGCACAGAAGGTGATCGACGATCAGCGATCGACGGTTGCGGTGTGCATCAAAATGGAATCATCGATTGTGAACCTACGATTGGGGGGCTCCGATAAGGGGGCTGGCCAACTGTCACATAAAGAGATGAGGTACCAAGGGGTAAGCACCGAAGGGCTATCGCAATCGGAGATCGCAAACATGTTGTGGCTCCAATATAAAAACCCCGATTGGAAACCTCCAATGTAGAGGGACTCCGATACAGGGGCTGGACCGCAGTCACATCAAGAGCCAAAGGAACCAAAGGATAAGCACGGAAGGTGGTCGATGATTGGAAATCAACGAAATATAATATTGCCTCACTCTAAGTTGAATCCCCGATTTGAAAACGCCAACTGGGGAGCTCTGATATAAAGGCTGAGCCCTAGGTCATATCTCGCGGTCCTATGATGAAGAAATATTGAAAGGGGCTAAACCAAAGGGGGCCAAGGAGCATCATGACTCGCTGTTATGTAACACCTTCAAGAATAAAAGTCCCAATGCAGTAATGTTCCAATAGCGCGGTACAAAGATTTAAAGGAAGATGGGTCGGTAGCTGAGGTATTGAATGAAGGCATGGTGTAATGGTAAATCAATTTGGGGACTCAGGAAGACTTAATGCCTCAGTGTGGAGATCCACTCAGGCATAAATGTAAAGGACTGCCTGGACAAACATTGCTTCTTCTTTGTGACAAGAAAACACAGTTGATCGCTACCAACTCCAGAGAGTGGATAAGTCGGGCAGTTAAGGTGAAAGCGATAGGAACCTACCGAGCGGTAGGAAAGACACATCATGGTAGAGACGTGGCTTGATCAAGGGCCTTCAGGGGAAAAATAGAAGGACATTTTCATCCATCATCATTTAGTTTCCCTTGTTTCTATTTTACTGTAATTTCTGTTTATTCTATAATTTGTATGTATTTTCAAGAAAGGAATCGAATCCTTTATAATCATTTTGGGTAGCGGAGCTATCATAGGCCGAGGCAGATAGTCAATCAGATAGCTAGCCCTTAGCTGATATATTTTGTAAATGTTGATTCAAAGACCCCTCTTCTTTGTATAAATAGGGGGGAAACACTTAATACGGGTTCTGGAATTCTGCACCCAGAGTGGTCCAAATTATTTGGTTCCATTTTGGTTCTAAATGCTTGTTCATGAGGGATTATAGTGATATACATGCTGAATGTAATGGACTAGGGATTTTGATTCGAGGATTAATGAAACTATTATGTTGATTCCTATCAGAGAAACGTGCAATATGTTTTCCCCTTTGTAAATCTCATTTCATATATGTTTTTCTTTCTCTAAAATAGTGGGGCGAAGCTGTCAGTTTCTATCTGATTCATGATTGTATATTTGTTACTAAGTAGCAACAATACCTGTGTTAGCTACATATTTACTTAAGTGCTTGTAATGTGCACAAATTTACTTAAGCTTTTGGTGACAAATGTGCCCATGAGTATATGGCCTGAAACCATGACTAGCGCTCCGCTCTTTCCGCTCTTTCATATCCTCACTCTTCCATATTTTTGCTAGAAAATTGTGGCTTATGATTCTGCACTGCAATCACCCTAGGCACCAATTTCCCTCCTCTATTTCTGCCTCTTCACTTTATTGCAATGTTAATATTAAGCTGCCTGTTGTTGTGTGTCGGCCACCAAAACAAGTCATTCCTCCTTGAGATCAGCCTGATTTACCCCCTGAGCATTTGGATCCATATATTGGCTTGAGTATACCTTCATGAAGGCCGATTGAACCAAGCCCCCTTTTATTATCCTTTTTTTAAACTTCGTGACAATTGGAGTGCAACCGAAATCCCCCCATTGATAATCTTCCATGCCCTCCTCTCTTTAAGATGTCTTAGGCACTGGTATACAATCAACCCAGAGGCTGTCTCTAGGAAGCTTTCTATGTCTCCTGAAGCACTTGTGCTACGGGTGTCATTAAAAGTGACAACATCTTTCTGGCACCGTTGCCGGGGAACGGATTAGAATATTTTTCCCTGGGTACGAAATTTTTTTTACATTCCCTTTGTTAGGTGAGCAAGGGAAGTGTGGGTTGAATATCTCTCACCTTGGAGAATCCACTGTTTCAATTTTATGGTAAACATCCTGGCAACTCCACTGCCCATATCTCTATTTGATTACCTGGGCTTTCAAGCAGCCTCATACTCACTTTGATGCTAAAGCAACCGAAAGATTTCCCTACCTTTAAAACAAAGATCACTCACCTAGGGGGTTTTCAAAATGGCCATTCCTGCATTCCTAGCCAACCAATTTTCCCCACTGAATTTTATTCTATTGATGGTTATCCCAATCATGTCCCTTTGTTTCATGAATGGAATACCTATTTGCCTAGATTCAGTGGAAACACAAATAGAAGGCCAGAGCAACACCTTAAGGATTTTCATGAATGCATGGAACAACAGGGTATTATTTTTTAAGATGCGCGAATGAAATTGTTCATGTACTCTTTAGAAGACAATTTTATAATTTGGTATAGAACAATACCTCATGGCAACATATCTTCATTAAAATGTTTTCATATAACATTCCATCATTATTGCAAAAGATTATATCCATTGAATGCTCTGTTTGAAGATAGCTGTGCATATTTCAATGATGAAGATATTCCTGATGTTAATAACCCTGTTGAAGATGTTTGTAGAGATCCTCTCCAAGAAAACATTTACTCGCATAAAAAAGAATCACCTAATGATCAAGAAAGAGAAGAAGGAAACATCATCGAGCTGCAAATAAACCCTCAGAGGTCTTATTCGACTGAATTTGATGTTTCTCCTTCCTATGATGTATATGACTCTGATGGAGAGTCAAGTGATGTAGAGCCACAAAAATCCCAGTCATGGGAAGCTGCATAAGAAGAGGAGGCCCACCAAGAAGTCAACAAAGAGGCTCCAGTTCACAATGCACATCCTTCATCTAGAGAACAAGTTCAAGAACCTCCTCCAACTTATGATTCATATTATTCAGAGGAGGATGAGACAACTGCAGAGGTTCAAAGGGAGTTGTTTATCACATTAGGGGAATTTTGAGGTCTAAAATGGGCCTCCTAAGGAAATTATAAAATAATAGTGGGAATAATAAAATAAGATTAGATTACATCATCAAATTTTAGATGGAAAAAAGAAAAAAAAAACTATTTTTTCAACTCGTATTTTCAACTTATCTCCTTATGGGTTTACTCAAATTTTGAGCTGGAATACTCATTGGATGCATAATTTGATTTCTCATCCAAGAAGTACCCATGTTGCATACTTTAAATGGACCTTGCTACACCAAAATGAGAAATACATGAAAAACGTGATTGCAATCACATTTTTTCATGTATTTCTCATTTTTCATGTAGTAGGGTCCATCGAAAGTATGCAACATGGGTACTCTTTGGATGAGGAATTAAATTTCACATCCAACGAGTACTCTTGCTTGAAATTTGAGTAAAACATTAGAGAGATAAGTTGAAAATACGAGTTGAAAAAGTAGTTTTATTATTTTATTAATTTTATTAATTTTTACTTTTTTACTCCAAAAATGGTGAATCATCCCCCATGGTTGACATCATCATCTTGAATCCTATTGGTTCTTGTAAAGTTTATTTTAGTTGTACATTTTTCTTAGGAGGCCCATTTTAGACCTTAAAATTCCCCTAATGGCAAGCGGGGAGCAGCTTCCAGCAATAAGTTTTTCTCAAAAAATCTAAAGCTAAGGAGCTAAACAGTATTTGTGGCTTCCCTTACCAAGAATATATTGTTGAGCAGACTTTACATGAAAAAATGGTAGCTGCAAATATTTCTTGTTAGTTTTGTGACCCTATAGCTGACTATATGACGACATTCTTAAGTCAGCAACAGAGGTTGTTCCTACAACATGTATCAGGTATTTTAGTTGAAAATTTTTCATGGTGCATGCTTGTTTTGATTGTCAAATTTCAGCAGCATGGAGGTGTTAGGTCCAACACCCAAACGTTGGCCTGGCTCCATTGGAGGGTTGAACTAACTTAAGTGAATTGAGTCCTGTACATAAGTAGGAGTTGTACATAGATAAGCTCACTAGCTGAGCATTTACTTTCCAGTTGATTAATTTATTTTTCTTCATTTTAGTTTGATGAGGAAAGGACTCTCTACAAATAAATTTTCTTGGAGATTTTATGGTTGTATAAGTTCATTATATTTTTAAATCCATGCCCAATGGTGAAGGCTACTAGTCTGCAAGTTCTCAGCACCTTGCCAGCAAGGCATTGTCCTCAATAAGAGCCAATTTTGTCACTCATTGCTAAATGTGTTTTCAGTTGCTTGAAGTGTAAAATAGTAGTGAATTTTGAAGCCATATTCCAAGCCACAGAAGCTCTAAAAGCTAAATCATACCCTCTCCATTGTATAGTGCTCTGAATAAGCTTTCTAACGATATGTGGAAGTCCAAAAATGGACTTCTAGATCAGAAGTTAGAGTAGATTGAAGTTGCCCTTTAAAAGCTAGAAAACAAAGAGAAAACGACTAAGGGTAAGGTCCCGGCATATCGGAGGTCCCAGCTCATCGCAATCAGAGTTTTCTTAAAGCAGTAATAGGGGAGGGTAGAGAAAACCAACTATCAATGATCACTGATTATCGAAGATCGGAGGTTCGGGATTATATCGCAAATTGCAGATCGGGGGTTCCAGCGATCTCGCATATCGCCGCATCACGCATTAAGGCTTCGATATATCATACTAGGTCCAACAACAGAGCAAAGTGAAATTAGCGATAAAAAATCACCGATATCGCAAATCAACGATTGGGGGTTCAAAGTAAAGTGCAATCGACAGTTGGTGACCAGGCCATATCGCATATCAGCGACCGAAGATTTCAAAAGTTTCAACTCTAAAATGTTGCGATATTGCGAGTTGCAATATGTTAGTGTTGAAGCACTAGAAAGGTCCAAAAACATTTAACAAAGGAAATCAACACAAAACCAGGGGTAGGCGGGCCTTTTTCTCTCTCCTCCAAGGGGCCACGTGGCAGAATATTATTGGATCTGGTAAAGACACGGTGGCGCTGACGTCAACATGACGTGACAGTACGGAGGACACGTGGCATGCAAATCTAGAATTTTCAAGGGTCCAAATAGGGCATATCCGGGGACACGTGTCACCACTTAGGAATTGCCACGTGGCAGTGATGACGTCAAATTGACAATCGGAAATCGGAGGTTGAGGCATGTTATTGCATCAAGGTTAAAATCTCGATTGTGATCTGCTGAGAAAGGGGCTCCGATAAGGGTTAGCCCACAATCACATAAAAAGATAAAAGAAACAGGGGCTAAGCACGGAGGGTGATTGGTGATCGATGATCAACGGTTGTGGTGTGCATCTAAAAGGAATCGTCGATTGCGAACCTACGATTGGGGGCTCCGATAAGGGGGCTGGCTCGCGGTCACATAAAGAGTCGAGGAACCAAGGGGTAAGCACTGAAGGGCTATCACAATCGGAGATCGCAAATATGTTGCGGCTCCAATATAGAAATCCCGACTGGAAACCTCCGATGTAGAGGGGCTCAGATACAGGGGCTGACACACAGTCACATGAAGAGCCAAAGGAACCAAGGGCTAAGTGCGAAAGGTGGGCGACGATAAACAATCAGCGAAACCTGATATCACCTCACTCCAAGTTGAATCCTCGATTTGAAAACGCCGACTGGGGAGCTCTGATATAAAGGTTGAGCCCCAAGTCACAACCCACAATCCTGTGATGAAGAAATACTGAAAGGGGCTAAACCAAAGGGGGCCAAGGAGCATCGGGACTCACTGTTATGTAACGCCTTTAAGAATAAAAGTCTCGATGCAATAATGTTCTGATAGCGCGGTACAAAGCTTTAAAGGTGAATGGGTCGATAACTGAGGTATTGAATGAAGGCATGTGCAACGGTAAAAAAGTATGGGGACTCAGGAAGACTTAATGCCTCAGCATGGAGCTCCACTCAGGCATAAATGTAAAGGATTGCCTGGACAAACTCTGCTTCTGCTCTGTGACAAGCAAACACAGTTGATCGCTACCAACTCCAGAGAGTGGAGAAGTCGGGCAGTTAAGGTGAAAGCAGTAGGAAATAGCCAAGCAGCAGGAAATACACATCATGGCAGAGATGTGGCCTGATCAAGGGCCTTCACGGGAACAATAGAAGGACATTTTCCTCCATCATCATTCAGTTTCCCTTGTTTCTATTTTACTGTAATTTCTGTTTATTCTATAATTTTTATGTATTTTCAAGAAAGGAATCGAATCCTTTAGAATCATTTTTGGTAGTAGAGATATCGCAGGCCAAAGCAAATAGTCAATCGGACAACTGGCCCTTAGCTAAGATATTTTGTAAATGTTGATTCAAATCCCCCCCTTCTCTGTTTAAATAGGGGGAGAAACACTTAATACGGGTTCCATAATTCTGCACCTAGAATGGTTCAAATTCTTGGTTCTATTTTGGTTCTAAATGCTTGTTCATGAGGGACTAGAGAGATATACATGCTGAATGTAATGGACTGGGGATTGGGACTCGAGGATTAATGAAACTATTCTGTTGATTCCTATCAGAGCAACGTGCAGTATGTTTTCCCCTTTGTAAATCTCATTTCATTTATGTTTTTTTTTTCTCTAAAATAGTGGGGTGAAGCTGTCGGTTTCTCTTTGATTCATGATTGTATATTTGTTAGTAAGTAGCAACAATACATGTGTTAGCTACATATTTACTTAAGTACAGACAATGTGCACACATTTACTTAAGATTTTGGTGACAAATGTGCCCAAGAGTATATGGCCTGAAATCCTGACTAGCGCTTCGATCCTTCTGCTCTTTCATCTCCTCCCTCTTCCATATTTCTGCTGGAACATTGTGGCTTAGGATTCTGCACTACAATTAGCCCTACACAGCGGTTTCCCTCCTCTCTCTCCTCCTCTTCACTTTATTGCAACGTTAATATTAAGTTGCCTATTGTTGTGTGTCAACCACCATAACAAGACATTCCTCCTTGAGATCAACCCGATTTACCCCCTAAGCATTTGGATCCATATATCGGCTTGAGTCTACCTTAATGAAGGCCGATTGAACCAAGGCCCCTTTTATTATCCTTTTTTTTAAACTTTGTGATAGTTGGAGTGCAACCGAAAGCCCCCCATTGATAATCTTCCATGCACTCCTCTCTTTAAGATGTCCTAGGCACTGGTCTACAATCAACCCAGAGGCCGTCTCTAGGAAGCTTTCTATGTCTCCTGAAGCACTTGTGCTATGGGTGCCATTAAAAGCGACAAAAGTGTACATATAACATCCTCATGGATTTGAGGTAAATGGGAAAGAGTACCAAGTTTGAATACTTAAGAAATCATTATATGGAGTCAAGTAGTGACCAAGAGCATGGTATTCCATGATAGATACATATCTACAAAGTACGGGATTCACCAAAAGTAAATTAGATCCTTACTTATATTATATATTTGTCGGAATCCATCTACTTATTTTGGTATTGTATGCAAATGTCTTATTTCTTATAGGTGTAGAGAAGCTCATTGAAGCTTGTAGAGTAGGCATGGAAAATGAGTTCAAGATGAAGGACATCAAAATGATGCATTACCTCATAGGCTTGGAGGTTTGGCAAAGAGTAGGGAATATTTATGTCGAATAGGTTAAGTATGTAGTTGAAATTGTAAAGAGGTTTCAAATGGAGCACTACAAACCTATGACCACACCCATGATGACTAATTTGAAGAAGGTGCCAACTTTAGATGTAGAATTGGTGGATCCCACATTGTACAAGAAACTAATAAATTCCTTGATATATTTGATAAACAATAGATTAGTCATATGTTTTGCAATGGATAGCTTGAGTTAGTTCATGGTGGAGCCAAAGAAGGAGCAATAGGTAGTAGAAAACATGTGCTCACATACTTAGGGGACATAGTGGAGTATGGTCTAAGACGTCTTAGAGGTGGTGAAGTAAAGTTGTAAGAGTATTTAGGCTCAAATTGGGAAGATAGTGCAACAGATAAGAAAATAACCTCATGATGTTGATTTATCTTGGGATCAATGATGATTTCTTGATTTAGTTGGAAGAAAAATTTCATAGTTTTTAGCTTAGCAGATGCATAATACATGGTATTTAGTATTGCTAGCTGTGATGCCATCTAAATTTGCAATTTTCTTGCAGTATTGTTTGATAATACATGGTAGTTAGTGCTACTAGTTCTGTGGTCATCTAGCTTTGCAATTTTCCTATAGGATTGTTTGATTTGAAGTTTGAACCTACAATCATGTATTATGGTAATCAAAAGATCATATGAAACTCTAAGAATCTAGTATTTCATGATAGGTCCAAACACATGGAGATTAAATATCACTTTATATGAGATAGGATTCAAAGGGGAGCAATGAAGCTTTAATATATTCCTACAGAGCAACACATAATTTATATTTTGATCAATCCCTTAATAAAAGAGAAGTTTGAAGCATTCAAAGATAGACTTGGATTGGTGCAAAATAACTTCCTCACTAAGTGGGAGTGTTGAGGAATGTAAATCAAGTAAGAATTTTTTGTATTGGTTTAATGTGAACACGCAAGTAGTTTGAGACCTTTCTTTGGTAACCACCTTGGAGAGGTATTCTATTTTGTAATTTCACTTGAAAAAAAACAAAAGTGAAAGTATTATGTTTCTAAGTCAAGTAGTCGTAGGAATCTAAATAAAATATTCTTGAAGTTCTAGAATATTAGCGATTTAGATTAAGATTTAAAATTAGTTATACATGTCATGATTGATGTATGTGGCATCTAGAGGTGGTGAAGTAAAGTTGTAAGAGTATTTAGGCTCAAATTGGGAAGATAGTGCAACAGATAAGAAAATAACCTCATGATGTTGATTTATCTTGGGATCAATGATGATTTCTTGATTTAGTTGGAAGAAAAATTTCATAGTTTTTAGCTTAGCAGATGCATAATACATGGTATTTAGTATTGCTAGCTGTGATGCCATCTAAATTTGCAATTTTCTTGCAGTATTGTTTGATAATACATGGTAGTTAGTGCTACTAGTTCTGTGGTCATCTAGCTTTGCAATTTTCCTATAGGATTGTTTGATTTGAAGTTTGAACCTACAATCATGTATTATGGTAATCAAAAGATCATATGAAACTCTAAGAATCTAGTATTTCATGATAGGTCCAAACACATGGAGATTAAATATCACTTTATATGAGATAGGATTCAAAGGGGAGCAATGAAGCTTTAATATATTCCTACAGAGCAACACATAATTTATATTTTGATCAATCCCTTAATAAAAGAGAAGTTTGAAGCATTCAAAGATAGACTTGGATTGGTGCAAAATAACTTCCTCACTAAGTGGGAGTGTTGAGGAATGTAAATCAAGTAAGAATTTTTTGTATTGGTTTAATGTGAACACGCAAGTAGTTTGAGACCTTTCTTTGGTAACCACCTTGGAGAGGTATTCTATTTTGTAATTTCACTTGAAAAAAAACAAAAGTGAAAGTATTATGTTTCTAAGTCAAGTAGTCGTAGGAATCTAAATAAAATATTCTTGAAGTTCTAGAATATTAGCGATTTAGATTAAGATTTAAAATTAGTTATACATGTCATGATTGATGTATGTGGCATCTAGGGTTGAGGTGATTAGTTATATTCTCCTATAGCATAAATAAGACAAGATAGGAGATTCATATTTCATGTATGAGAGGAGAGAGAGAGATGGTAAGAGTGCATTCAAGGGGAAGAATAAGAGAATATCATTGAAGTCATCAATAAGTGTCCCCATCAAACAAGTGTTGTCCTGAACACTTGATTAACTTTGGTTGATTATGCATGATAACTCAACTTCCAATGTCACCTCTTCCATTTTAGGGGGAACTGAGTAATTGCTTGATTACTTAGTTGCTTAATCCTTATTTCAATGATTGCTTATGGTTTTATTATTATTTTCCCTTCTTCATTAATATCTAGTAAAATAGTTTGGACTAGGATATTATCACCAATTACCTCCTTTTATAAAGAGACATGGAAGACTAGATGTACACATGAAGATGGAGGAAACTCCAATTTGTAAGCCATATTTAAAATCCTCTACAACACCTTATAGAGCCCATAATGGCTCAATGTTAATTTATCTAGACACATGCACTAGAACCATCATTTTTTGTAATTGTCATCATTGGTGAAGAGAAAGCACTTTGGTTAGGTTGATTGATTCTAGCCTCTAACATTTCTTGAATAAGATGCTCAATCTCACTCTTCTGTTTATATGTATACCTGTATGACCTATTGTTAGGTGGTACACTTCCAGTTTGCAAATGAATATCATGGTCACAGTTGACAGCAGGTTAAAGACCTTTAGGCATCTCTCCAAATACCATGGAATGATTGTTGATAACTTTTAAAAGATTCTCTGGAGTAGAGAATATAGATGTTTGAACATTTACTGTGTATAATTGTCCAATTACACCAAGGTGTCCCTTTCTGATTACTTTTGTCATGTAATTAGAGTTTATCACTTTAGAGCATTTTCCTTAGATACCTATAAGCTCAATTTCCTTGTATTGTGAGGAAAATCTCATGAAAAGTTCTTGAAGATTAAGGGCCATTGTTCCCAATGATTGTAACCATTGGAACATTAATACAACATCAAAAACACCCATTTGGATTGCAATCATGGGACTATCTAATAAATAATTCCCCATATTGGCTTAATACTAGCAATTTATGGTACCTTTATCTGGAATCATCACTTGAGATTTTGATGTTGGAAAAACAAAGCAATTGAGAAGTTCTTCTAATTTGTAATTGCTGAAATTATGGGTACTACCATAATGAATCAACACTGTTACATTTTTCTTTTTAATATATCCTTCTATCTTGAGGGTTTGTGGATTATTTATGTCGACCAATGTATGACAAAATATTGTTAGAGTAGTCTCTTATAGCTCTAGATCTTGTAATAGTTCAAATTCTTGATTTTATTCTTCTTCACGATATATGTAGAATAATTTCTTCTCACCACATTTATGCCTCTTACTATACTTATTATCACAAATAAAACATAGTCCTTTTTCTCTTCTTTTATTCATTTGTTGAGGTGTCAAGCTAATTGCTGGAGTGAAGTTAGGAGAGGGAGCATGTTGTGCTCTCTAATTGTTAGTGACCACTATTATAATAGCCATATTTTTACCTTCAACTTTCCTCTCTAGATTTAAAACTCAATTTCCTTGCATTATGAGGAAAATATCATGAAAAGTTCTCAAAGATTAAGGGCCATTGTTCCCAATGATTGTAACCATTGGAACATTAATACAACATCAAAAACACCCATTTGGATTGAAATCATGGGACTATCTAATAAATAATTCCCCATATTGGCTTAATACTAGCAATTTATGGTACCTTTATCTGGAATCATCACTTGAAATTTTGATGTTGGAAAAACAAAGCAATTGAGAAGTTCTTCTAATTTTTAATTGATGAAATTATGGGCACTACCAGAATCAATCAACGCTGTTACATTTTTCTTTTTAATATATCTTTTTATCTTGAGGGTTTGTGGATTATTGATGTCGACCAATGTATGACAAGATATTGTTGGATTAGTCTCTTATGGATCTAGATCTTGTTATAGTTCAAATTCTTGATTTTATTCTTCTTCACGATATATGTAGAATAATTTCTTCTCACCACATTTATGCCTCTTACTGTACTTATTATCACAAATAAAACATAGTCCTTTTTCTCTTATTTTATTCATTTGTTGAGGTGTCAAGCTTATTGATGGAGTGAAGTTAGAAGAGGGAGCATGTTGTGCTCTCTAATTGTTAATGACCACTATTATAATAGCCATATTTTTACCTTCAACTTTCCTCTTTAGATTGAAAGCATTCTCTAGAGATTTAGATTCAAAGAGACACCTCATGTTTGATGCTTTCCATTAAAATTCCCATAAAGATGTCTGAAAAATTGTCCTTTGAAAGGTTCTTTAGGTTGAGACACAACTTTTGTAATTGTTGAATATGCTCTATAATTGGACCTATTTGCCGAAGATTTACTAGTTCACTACATAACACATTTCTCTTAATATCCCCATAATGTCCTATTGCCTCCACAAAATGGATTAGGATATAATAGAATCCTTTTTCCTTTCACAAAACCATTGATACCATACAATTTGATCTTGTTCTAAATACATAGACGTAATATTTACCTTTAGTAAGGTTATCACTTGGTGTAGATGAAAGAATTACTCCATTTGAAATCCATATTATAGGATCATTACCATCAAAATTTGTCATATCGATCTTCAAAATGAAGTAGTTCCTTGGTGCTATATTGAATCTTGAGGAGATGAAAATTCATGGTTTTATGATTCAATATTCTATTTTTCCAATTGTGATAAAATACTCCCACATGTGATTGAGTTTCAACACAATTTTTCTCTTTAATTTCATGATTTCCTTGGATCTCCATATCTCTTTCAAGAAGCCTCTTTAAGAGAAACGTTTCCATAGAATTCATGGATTTATTTATTTATTCCTTGAGAGATTCTTGTATTTCTTCCTTGTTTTCCTCCATCTTTTGTTCCATATATTTTATTGATCCTTGCACCTGCGACAACAGACTTTCCAAATTAGATACCTAACATTGGACATATTGTATTTCTTAATGAGTCACATATGAGATTTCTAGAGGTTTAAATGGTGAAGTAACTTTTGAAGCACCCTTAGGATCCATGTGAGTAAATAATAATGATCCTATTTTTTTTTTTTATCTTTTTCACAAATTTTGAATAACCAAAAATAGGATCTTCTAATCAAAGGTTATGTGAATTAGAAGTTATGTACCTTTCAAAACCCTAATTTGTAGACTATCTAGATGGTTGACCTTTATCCTAATATATTTATGAAATTCAATCTCTCCTAAATATGAAATTTTGGCTTGTAATACTGTGATATGTCTTCTCTGCAAATCCATAGGTCTAAACAAAATTTTATGTGCTAAGTCAAAATTATGGTAACCTTCTCAAAACTTGTTGATTTTTGGCCTCTTCCCAAGAGGGAACTTGTTTGCATGTCATGCCATTCACAAGTTGATTTATCAAAACTTGTTGATTTCTAGCCTCTTCTTTGCAAGTCATAAAGATGGGAACTTTATGCTCTGACAACAATATATGGATACAAGGAATTTTCTCACATGTGCCTACCCATTAGGGATGTTGTAGTTTCAATGTGGATTATTTTTGTCATGTTTATGATGAAACCAATGTCTCTCTACCATTCTTCTACATTAGACCACCTTATTTGAATCTCCTTAACTTAGATGAGCTACCTCTAAGGAATGTCTAGTGTTTAGATAAGGTCCTTTATTGCCATTTTTCTCCTGCCCTTTAACCCTTGGTTACCAATTTGGTTTCTTTGATCCTTGAAGGTACTTGTTTGGGATATTCCTTATTTTTTTGGTTAAGTTTAGTGCACAAACCCCTAGCTAAGGCCATAGTTACTTACAATGCTTCGTTATGCATCCACGACAACGTAAATATATTTGGAATTTCTATTTATGGGGTCAAATGAGTCAATTCCTTATCCTTTCAATTTCTCAAGGTGCTAAGTGAATCACAACTTTCCTTTATATACCATGATTGTGTTTTGTGGCTTATAGGACAAAAATCCTATATCTAGGGAAAATCCATGATATGGTCATAGACATTAGTAGCATGAGGTCAAATTGCATTGCTTGAATCTTTGTATAAGCCTTTCTTTTAAAGGGCCAATCTAACATTCACATATGCCTTAAGTTATGCAATCAGATTGACATCAAATCTTGGTATATATTTCTAATACACCTACTAGGCTCTTAGGTTGCTATTAATTAATTATCCTCTTAAACCCCTTAGCAAGGAGATATTGTTGTTAGTTTGGATTCAACCTTATAGGATTTATGATTCATCCTAGTGTATCTTCAGAGGTTTAGTTCTATTTCATACTTTGAACAATTCAACCCTATAACCTCAAGGGAGGTTCTGGCACAACTAGGGAAAGGGAGATATCAAATCCTTTTGAAGTCACTTTTGGTCACCATTCCTAATTTCATTTATGTGGTAGATCTAGTGTTATTGTAATGTCATTGTATAATAGATTGATACAAGTTTGCTTCTGAGGAGATTGATCTAAGTGTGGAGGTTCATTAATAGGAGGTGGAACACTCTATGAGAGGCATTTTACAACTCTCATCTTCAACAACACCTACACAAATGAGTTCTCTCCATTTTCCCTATCTTTCATTTCTAACTCTTATTTAAATTATCTCATCAAAGGAGACTATGAAATAACCCTAAGTTAGTTTTCATTCCCTTTGTTAATTTGTTGATAATTATTTATTGGAAACACTAATTAAAGTACCATGATACCCCCACAATCCTAGATAACTAATTAAGAGTAAAACTCTAAGTATTTAATGAACTTCCTCTCTTCTCTTCCTCTCCCCTAAAGTTTTTTGGTTTTACCCTAAAATCGAGCGGCAACCCCACTCTCTCCTTCCTCCTTGTGGGAGTAGGGATTTGTTATGATGCTACAAATTAAACATATAGGAAATTAGGCCACCTCACTTCCCTACAGGTATATTTTTCAATTATGCTAGATTGAGGTTGATCTCATTATTAGCAAAAGCATGAAGTTTCACTTGTTGCGATGTTTAATAAAATTTCACGAATTGAGATTTCTAATGAAATTCAGAAATTTCAGCTCCATCCTAGAAGTTTCCTAGATCTTAATATTGATTTTTTAGCCTTAGCATTGTTATGAGATATAATTAAAGAAACAACAATAGTGGATAGTATTTCAATCCTTAACAACCCAAACTTGTCGGCAATACAAGAGAAAAGACACCAAAGTGTTTCCATAAGTTTTCACTTGCTAGAGAAATCTGATCATACATAAACTATATTTAAAAACCTTTATTTACAATAGTAAATATAACAACAAACAACCCTTAACTTTTTCAATTACAATATTAAATAAATTAACATAATCATCCAATATCAATAAAATAATATGATATTTTGCATCACTTAGCATAATCATAATAAATTTAAGTGATTTATTTATTAATCAATATTTTTTTAATATTTATTTTTCTAACGTAATCATTAATTTTTTTAAATGTATTTTAAATTTATTTTATCTTCTTCCATTACAATATTAAATCACTTGACGTAATTAAAATATTAAATATTAAATTACAAGTATTGGACAACTAAAATCTTCATTAATATGTAGAAGATGAAGTTCATGTACATATCATGGCCCATCACAAGGTTAGTATAGCCCACTAACTTTCTAAAACTCTAAATAAACATAGTTAACTACTTGACAATAATCCTCTAGAGTTCTCATTTTTTTAAAGGTTGTATTTAGTTGTTTTTACCATTGTTTTATAAAGTGACAACTATTAGCTCTACCTTTTTTTAGAGTTAAAATTACCATCTCTTGCAACCATAACCTCAACAACCTTGTAATGTTGCCAAGAAAAACCTTAAAAACGACTATATAATTAAAAAAATGGTACCAAAAATAATGTCCTTTTTTTCGAGGGCCAAAATTACTTCTTCTTTGGAACCATGTCCTTAAAAATTTGTAGCGTTGCCAATAAAAACCTTAAAAAATGGTACCAAAAATAATGTCCTTTTTTTCGAGGGCCAAAATTACCTCTGCTTTGGAACCATGTCCTTAAAGATTTGTATCGTTGCCAATAAAAACCTTAAAATCAATCATTGAATTGAAAATTGGCACCAACAATAACATCCTATCTTTTATAAGGTCAAAATTTCAAGTTCTGTGAAACCATGACCGTGACAACTAGCACATGTGAAACTGAAAATTATAATCAACTCTCATTGAAAAGAGGTGGTATAGTAATACTCTATCAATTTTGGGGACTTAAAATTGCAACATTTCTGAAACGATAACTTATAAACATAGTGCTATTGAAAAGACATCATTAAAAGTAATAAAACGATAAAACAAAAGTAAACAATATATATATATATATATATATTAAAAAATTAATTTTATTGTTAAAGGATCTTAGTTCTAGTGGTTTGTTGAACACTTTATTTTTGGCTTGTTTGGTGTATTTATGAAATATTGGTATCTGCAATAATGCCAACCAATATTTTTAAGTACTAATTCTCCATAAATTCTCATTACGATTAACAAAAACAAATTATTTTTAAATATCCTTAAAATTAAAAATACACCATAAAAAATGTTTATTTTTTTTTTTTTTTAATCGTCATCTTTATTTTTATTTTTATAAGCAAACCTTTCAAAATAAATTTAAAATGCATTAAAACAAATAAAAATAAATAAATAAAAAACTAAACTTTTTTTTTTTAAATATACATTTGAAAAATTAATTAAAAAGCAAATAAAAAAATAAAAATAACATATATTAAAAAAATGAAAAATGGCAGTGTTTACCAACCCTCATGCAATTTTGTACCCCTTCCCAAGGATGTGCCTCCCTCTCCTATGTCCATTTCTAAAGGATTAACAATGGTGGGAGAGCTACCCTCCACCTCTCACTACGACTTATAAGTCCATGCCCTTATTTGAGCGACTAGACTTGTAGGTCATGGAGAGGGAAGATGGTTTTTATAAAGTGGGGTAGTGTGGAGGATATTAATGGGGCAATTTGAGAATTGCCTAGTCAAAATGCTTTTTTTTTTTACAACAAAAAAATTCATATGATTTCTTTCTATTTTTTTTAACAAAATATAATTGATAGAGATATTTGTATTAATAAATGCTTGGATTTTGGGCCATTATCCTTACATTTTGAGTTGTCCACAAAGGGAGATCTTCAAATGAGTAAACAAAGTGTTTATTGTATTTATGACTAACAATACTATTTAAACATAAAAGATATTCTCCATAATTGTACAGAAAGAACCTAACATAAAGCAAGATTTGCTAGCTAGCATAGCTAAAAATTACATGGCAAGAGCAAACTGAGATCCAAACAAAAAACTATTTTCATGGCTAGGGTGGGTAGTCACCACGGGCGATGTTCAATTTCTTCCAAGCCACGAATACAACGTGTCGTCCTGCGTCTAACACGTGCCCCAACGATGCTGCCCTCCTCAACATCCCTTCTATCACTTGCATTTGAAATTTCTAGAATTACCACTCCCTCGTTGTGCTATCTAACCTCGATAGTGAGACTGTCCAACGAGGACTCCATGTCTACATGGTGCTCCAGAAGCTTATCCTCCACAAACGATTGGAACGAACATCGCAGTCGCTCAATCAAATTCTCCAACTTCTTGATTGTGGAGGCTAGGGCCTGCGTAGAATCCAACAACTTGTTGATCAACTCCGAGGCTCTGATAGTCTTGTGAAGCTCCTCAGAATTGTCCAATCCTGCCATGAATCCCAATGTGGAGAGAGCAAGGATTTTCCAACCTGCTCTGAGAGGTCCATAAACAAAGAGAGCTAAAACACCACCGCTTTTAGAATTTAAGTTTCTAACCTCGACAACAATGACCTAAGAAAACAGACGAGGATACCAATTACCTCCATGGAACCATATAATTGAACCTAAGATTGAAACGTGAGCTAAATTGAGGCCTTAGATATCCCATCACGGTGAAAATCGCACTAGGACGCAAGAGAAATGACTTGATATTCATGCCGGACATAGAAATTGAACCCACCCTGTTGTGAAATGAAGGGATCACCATAGCTAAATTAGAGAGAAATAAATAAATTCTAGGGAGAGTTAAGGCAATATGACAAAAGAGAGTGAACAAAGTCCACAAAAAGAGCCATATGTTCGCCAAAGAATGCCACTTGTGCAGAGGCCAATTAAAAGACTGGACCTGACAAAACTGGCGAGAGCCTTTTGATGGTCTATAAAGATTTAAAACCTGGGGAGTGGAGTCCTTAAATCGCCCCCCTCCGAACCTTAGATTACAATGATTATAGTTCATTTATGGAATTGGAGAGGAGAGCATTTTTGCATTAATTTCGAGGATCCCTTGAGTCAAGTTGGCCCCTCTTTTTGCTAATTCATCAACATTTGAATTCAGATTTCTATATATGTGATAAAATTTCACTTGGTCAAATTTTGTCAGTGATGCCTTTATCCTGAGAATGAAAGAGGAGATAGGGAGTTGATAGTTTTATTCACTTCAAATCATTTTCGAATGACCAATAGGGAGTCCCCAAAGACAGTGCGCTGCTTAATTCCTTGATCGGAGGCAAGCTCCAATCCTTTCCAAAAGGCAAGAAACTCGACATAATTGTTTGTGGCTTTTCCAAGTCCCCACACATAGTGCAAAACCAATTTTCACCAAGGCCAAAAATGAACCCTCCCCCTCTAGCCTTCCCCACTAACCAAAAAAGAAAAGAAATGACCTCTTTCTACTTTTTAACAATAGTTTTAAAAGTATTTTTTTAAAAATATTTTTATTTTTAAAATTTAAATGGTTTTTAAAAAATTATATATTTTTTAATAGTTTATAATAAATTTTAATTTTTTGTGACTCTCTCACTCTCTAATTTTATTTTTTTTTTAATTCCCTTGGAGAGACATGTTGGCATGTTGTGATAAGGCTTGAAGAGTAGCATCCTTGGAATATATTCCACTTTGATGGGGTTGGGACGTATCGAATTTTGTTAAGTCATAAGGTGTAGGTATATTTGGCTTGCGGGTTGTTGGATATACTCTTGATGTTATAGTGGCAACCACAAGATTTGATCCTAGGCCTTGTCCAAATTACTCCAACAAGTCACTGATTCACCATGATTAAAAAATATGAAAAACAAAATAAAGGTAGGGAGTTTTTTAAATATTTTTTTTGGTTGTTGTTGTTGTTTTTTTTTTTTTTTTTTAAAGGTATTTGAAACTTAAAATATATTTTTAATTAAGGAGCGTTTATTCTTATATTTTTTTTTTTTTTTTACATTTTTGTTTCTCTTCTTCAAAATTTTGAGTCTTTTTATTTTTTAATGATTCTGTTTGTAGCAATAACACTAGGTTTTAGCCTATGGCTGTAAAAATGTTACAAGTTTAAGTTTCCAAAAAGAGTAGGGTGTTACTAGTACTAATATTTTTGATTCGGGGATTGATTTTAAGATTTTGATTGTAAGAACACTGGTTGTCAATGCCATGGTTTCAAAAAAGTTGCAATTTTGATCCTGGAAAAGAGAGAAGTTGTTGCCATTTGTGCCACTTTTCAATTTATAGGTTTATTTAAAAGTTTTTGTCGACAATGATAATAGTTGTTAAGGCTATTGTTTCAAACAAGTTATAATTTTGGTTTCCCCTAAA
The DNA here is from genome assembly GCA_031772625.1 of Pinus tabuliformis. NCBI lineage: Eukaryota > Viridiplantae > Streptophyta > Pinopsida > Pinales > Pinaceae > Pinus > Pinus tabuliformis. Next base: position 295,873,878 of record CM062815.1, on the reverse strand, counting down.
AAATAGTGTGCTATTGTTGGAGCCACCTTTGAATTCAACGAATCATTCTAAGGTTTTTGTTGGCAAGATTTTGAATATGTTAAGACAAAAGATGATATTTTTAACTTTGAAAAAAAGGTATTGCTAGTAGCACCATTTTTTGAAATGGGAGTTAATCTTGGTGTTTTTGACTCAAATGTATGGGTTTTTAGAGCTAGAGTTATGATTTTGAGTTCATAGTATTCATCAAGTTGGTAAGTAATTGAAGAGAAAACAATGAAAAACTCTAACTCAACCAAGGAGCTCCAACAAGCATGAATCACTCAAGCAAGTCCTCCAAGGAAAGGTATCTCCTCTTCTTGTTCATGTTTTCATCTACAAACCTTAATTTTCAACTCTCCAAGAGATGAAACCCTAACTCTAGACTTCAAGACACTCCATGAAGCTCAAGAAACCATAGCAACTTCAAGAAAGAAAGAAAGACCAAGCACAAATGAAGATATAAAAGAGTGAGGATGATTAGTGCACACCTATAGTCACATCTCTAACACAAGATGAATAAGATGATTATGACTAAAGGACTCCCTCCTTTTTCTCTAAATATGAGAAGTAAGGGATACCAATAATACATATGTGGGTCAATGCCCTTACAAGTAAGAAACAATAACCACATGTAGACTCACACATGGAGTGCTACACTGTAAGGGCACACATGTCAAGTTTCAAGGTATGTCCTACACAATAAGGACTCCAAGGCGATGTAGCTACATGAGATGTGTCCACTCTCATCTATCACAATCGCATATGAACTCCATCACTCCTCCTAAGTGATGTATGGAGTTGGTTGCTACTTGTGAGAGGAATTTGTTGGAGGATCTCAATGGATGTGATGCCTTGGCTTTAGTGTTTGACAATGATATGTGCTTGTGAGAATCACTAGGAGCCGTGATAGTTTTCTGGGTGAAATTCTTAGATCTTCTAGCGATTGGAAGGTTGTTTTTGACTTATGATAGTTGAACCACTCTTGATATAGGTTGAAGATCTAATTTCTTTTGTCGCTGATCTATTTGTTGAAGTCTAATTTCATGGGTTGTAGAGATGACTAGTCTTGGTCCTAGAGAGTGTGATTGTCTAATAGGCACTTCCAACTCTACACTTTGGAAGTGTCGATTCCATATGCTTATGGAGGAGGTTGACCTTTGGAGTTATGTGGATATGGACGCTTCAACACTTACGAATGCCTCTCTACTATTTGAACACACTAAAAGGACACCAAGGTGAAGTGAATCATCCTAGATTCAATGAAGGACCATTTGATACCTCACATAGTAGAAAAGAAGGTAGTGAAGGAGATGTTCAGTGCCTTGATCACTCTCTACCAAAATGTGAATGTTTTTTTGCAAGATGCCGATGAAATACAAGCTCATTGCCACACATACGGGTGATATAGACATAGTGGCCAGGTAATTTATGAAGATCATTGAGCATTGAGATGATCTCAATGCTAATTTTGTGAAGGTGGAGAATGTGAGTTGGTGCCCATAGCAATAAATTGGTTCTCTTCATCTCGGGACCCATTTGTTCATGGTGTTCATGCTTGTGAGAAGCTTCCCACCTTTGAGAATCTTTGGGATGATTTACTCTAGGAGAAGACTAGACTAGAATTTGTTTCATCCAAAGAGGACAAGACTAAGAACCTAGCCCTCATTGGGAAGATGACAAGACGAGGCAAGAAAGGAGGACCCAAGAGAAGTTAGAGAGCAAGGAGGAGGAACTAGATTCTTTGCACTAGGGGAAGAACTTGAGTCATGTAAAGTGTTTCAAGTGCCACAAGATGGGATGCTACGGATCTTAGTGTCCTAAGAAGAAGAAATCCAAGCAACAATAATAGGAGTTTGCAAGGAGTGTAGAAGCTTCAGTTAGAGCAGATGAGTTAGCATCCAGAATTGAGCCAAATTTCTCCATGGTATTGTGCATTTTCACTAACATCAATTCTTGTGTAGGGTGGTATGTGGACAACCTTCGATACGAAAACTTTTAGCATATTACAAGAATAGGAGGATGACATATAGGTGGAGTTGGGTAATGCTGCCACTTGTCCAATGATTGTAACTAGCTCTATCTCTTTTGTCACGCCTTTAGGTGGTGTTTTTGAGCTAAATGATGCCTAGTATGTTCCTGCTTTAATGAAGAATCTTTTCTCAGGTTCTTGCATCACATATTTACAATGACTGGCTAAATTTGATGGTCAGCATGTTATTACTAGAAAACGTAGCCTTGAACCTCATGAATTTTGTGGCTAGAAGAGTTTGAGATAGTGGTCATTATAGGCTATTTGCTGTTCCAGTAGAGCAAGCATGGTAGGATACCATGATGGAGGAGAGTCCTTCAACTTTGTGAACATAGTTTCAAAACCTACAATGGAATCAATGATTAATTCCATGCACACTGTTGATGAGAGTGTTAAAAAGTGCCAAGACAGGGTTATTGCCAAAGGATTCACTCAAAAACAGGGAGTTGACCCTGATGACATTCTTACTCTAGTTACAAAAGGATTCTCTCAAAACAAAGGTGTTGATCTTGTTGAGGTTTTTGCTTTAGTTGCTAGAGATTTAGAGATTTTGAGGGGCATGGCCAAGATGCCCATGAATTTGGATGGAAGGATTTGTATGAGCTAATGCATGCACCATGAGTTTGGTATTTCAGGATCTATGAGTTTTTACTCAAGTTATGCTTTTCCAAGTTTATTGTAGATCCTAATTCCTTCTTTGATAGATTTAAACCACTTATCTTGGCATTGTAGATAGATGAGTTTATCATTGCAGGATGCCCTGAACAGCTCATGTTGTGGTGTAAGAAGATTTTGGTTATTGCAGTTTACAAGGAGGATGAAGAACGTTGGCATGATGCCAATGAAGTTTTCCTTGTACAATGGATTTAAGCCTTGAAGATTCTAAAGAGACTTCATAGTACAAAAGGGAGTAGCGATCCAAGGTTATATTTCTTCCGGTTCATAGATAGTCGACGTGATGATCAATCTCCTAGAAAAGGGGCAGTTCGAGATAAGGAAGGAGAGACTTGGTTTGGTTGATAAGCAATTTCCTTAGAAAGAGGGATTGTTAGCTTTTATCTATGATTGCTCAGACATGGTTCTTCCTCCAACAGAGATGGTGTACTTCAATGGAGATAGCAGGCCATTGCAGATCCTAGCCTAGGGGTCTATGCACAGCATGACTGGAGCCTTGAGAGTGGACTACAGCAGCATTAATGAGGCGCAATAGCAAATTATATGAACACTAAGGTAGAGGACACCTGCGTGCATGCTTGCTGTAGGTATGCATGCGTTAGACTTAGAGTAGTTCTAAATATAGTTGCTGTTATAAATCAGAAGTCACGTCTTTTCAGTTTTAAATTATTTTCTATTATTAGCAGTGAGTTAACTACTGTAGACTTAGATTAAGTACCTTTTGGCATGGGATTATCTACTCTAGGAGGAGGGCAGTGACCAATATTAGGGAAAGGTGCATGCCTTCAGGTGTTGTCAACTCCAACTGGAGCCATGTATATTTGGCTGCACTCTATTCTTAGATAGGGGCAGACTTGGGTGCACTTCCCTAGGCTATTATTAGTTTGATATAGTCTATTTTACCACTATCTTTCATCTATAAAGAAGGTGATGTGGATGAGTGACTATTTCATTCAGTTTTCTCTTTTGCTAGTGAGTAGCAGGTTGTTGTAATTTCCATTTTACGAGTTAATAGAAGCATGTGTGATTGAGTATTCAAATTCTTCTCTGTGATAAAGTTCCGAAACTCTGTTTTATATGCAGATTTAAACAGAGTAGTTTGCTTTTCTGATTTTCCACTTCTATACAGATTTGGTACTTGTGAGGTTACTCTTCTGAGTTTAAGTAAACACAGTCAGCAATTTTGAGAGGTGTTTAGTCATCCTCTATTAGGGATTTGTTTCACAGAGAGTGCAGATTTGTGCCAACACTAGTAAAATTCAACAGGTTATACATTCATTTTCTATGGCAATGGAGATAAATTAAAAACATAATCTTAAAATGCCAAAACTGTTACTACTATTGGCCTAGTCTTAATAGGGAGAAGGATGTATTTTGGAATAGTGCATTGAGGGAGGTGGGTGGTTGTGTTCTGCTAATTATGCAATAGACATGCAAGATTTCAACGATTGGGGTCATCCTACATTTAAATCCGCTCCTATTTCAATGTTTGAATAACTCTTCTTAGCTGCCATGCATACTGCTATTCACTTTCTCTTTCCATTTCGTGCTAGTTATGGTGCAGTTTCTTTTCTCTTTGTGCTCTTTGCTTTGCCCTTCTGGTTTATTGTTGCTTTTGTGCAGGACTGGTTTCATGTGAGCTCAGACAAAGCTTAGTCTAGATGAATTGTCTTTAAAGTGGTTTATGAATTTAGAAAATGCCATGATGGATATTGAATCAATAAACTATCGCAATTGATCATTATTGAGATATTGCAAAAGTAGTGTTTGAAGTGGAAACCCCTTTGGGTTCAAAACTTAATGATGAAGCAGATAATTCCTATCAGTTTTTGAGAATTTAAATAGAATTTGTTGAAAAATGATAAATCTTTTGGAAGGCACAAATTGTGAATAGAGGCATTATATTCTATGAGGATTTTGATTGGTTAGCAACCATTTTTTTTGACGAATGCTCAAGAATCTGCTGATCTATCGATGCATAATTCTTCATAACGCAATCCATTTCTTGAAAAATAGAGAGGACAGAGAGTACCTACTTCAGATTCTAAAAGTCACAAAGACCAAAGAAAGGAATGACGTAAGATGACACCATACATAAACGCCAGTTACAAGACATACATAAACCTCAAAACTTGACATGGACTAAGAGGATAACTCGAAATTTCCATGTCATTATGCTGTCTATACCAGATAAACCTCATTCCATGGAAAAAAATTTAATCAGTTAAAGTTTATCTTTGTCATCATATCACTCCCTATATTGATTGGATTTTTCAGACGATATTTTGCTGACACACAATGAAATACTAAACCTTTGAACAGTCTAATTCTTTTGCTCCATAGAAAGATTAAGTATTTTATCTTATCCTACGGCTTTCATAAGGAAAGCAAAATGTGCCCAATGTGTGAAAAACAACTGCCATCAATTAAGAGACAAGAACAATAATATCACAAACTTTGATTCCAACCCTGTTTTTGCAGTACAGAAATACATGCCAATGTTCTGAATACAGGTTTGACAACTGAAAAATGCCGCTTAAAAGATCAAAGCATATACTTAAAGTCTCATCTGAATGTTGCCGAAAATAGGGCCTGTATAAGGGCTTATATGCATTGCATGGAACTCTCACAAGCTCCTAGAATGTCCTGTTCAAATCTCTGCTGATTTATTTTTGAACAACATGGGCTTGTAAGACTTCACATTAGATCTATTTGGCTGTATACACTGTTTCTTAAAAATTGTTTACAGTTTGAAAAACTTGACAGAGATACCTTCAACTGAAGAAATTTCTGATAAAGACTACAAATCAAGCCCAATGTCTATTTGGAGGTAAGCTTTCTAAGAAATATTTGCATTTAACGACATCTTGTCAAATACCGATATTATTTTTGAATAATGTCAGACCTCAACAATATCAACGTTAGTAGTTGTTGAACCATTCTGTGCAAGACAAGCTCTGCATGTTAATCTGCCTTCTCCTTTGCAAGCTTTGCAGAGGGCAACTTCTTTTGTCTCTTCATTACTGTGCATCAACTCATCTCTTTGAAGCCAACCCATGCTCCATCTGCCTCTATCCTGCCACTCAAAATCAAATGAAGCTGCTTATCCGAGAATTATTCATTGGCTAATATTCACTAATTGGCTGTTTTTCACCAAAATATTTCTAAATCAAAATTGTATGATTTAGAAGTAGGACATCTAGATTTTTGCACAAGATGCATAAAACAACCTCAAAAATCCAAAGGAGGATACGCCTAACTCACAATCATTTTTTCATATAAGTACAGAAAAAAGTTGGTAAAAGTTATGTATTCCTCTTGTTGCATTTCTAAAATTTTGCAGATGTTCATATTTTCCTAGCCATGATCTACAAATAATGGGCATTTAATAAAAAAATATAATTTCTTAAAATTGTCTCTATTTCAACATGGTCCAACCAGATTATGCATCAACTCAAAATGACTTTGCAGAAATCCCTTTTCAATTTTAACAGTTACTATTCTTGCTTTGCAGGTCAGATCATCGGGTAAGGGAGGGGAAAAAGGGCACCTTAAGATTCTTAGAGTTGATCCAAAAATGGGTGTTTTTGTCACAAGTGGCCACCATCTCCAAGAACCAATCTTTGGCTGATCCCCTCTGCTTTGTATGTACAATGAAATGCCTCCATCCAAAAGTGGTCTCTAAGGCTGTCCATTTGGAACCTAAGCAACCCCCAACACATATCAGTTTATAATTCATCGATAAGCAATATATAAACATATGCCATTATAGACAGCCCAAGAAAGGTGCAGAAAGATACGTTTTTGATGCTACCATTGGGAACAGCCCGGTTGATTCAACAGAAATTAAATTATTAAAGAATAGACCATTGCAATGGACTGTTAAGCCATCTTCTAGTGGTTTACCTCATCTTTATGGCACAAGCTTCAAAAAGATGAGGCTGGATGGAATTCCATGGCAATTTTGGTCAAATAGTCACACTAAGTGAAGCAAGGTGCATGCTACAATTCAAGTGAGTATGGGGATGATTCATCAACTCTTCATGCTCTTGGGCAACGATGCATTGGGTGCATTGAATATGGACCCTGGAACACACCGATCTAAACGCAGGTGAGTATGGGGATGATCCATCAACTCTTCATGCTCTTGGGTAATGATGCATTGTGTGCATCGAATATAGACCCTAGAACATACCGATCTAAACCCAAATCTGATATACACCTCAAGGTTGCATATCTAGAATTTATACAAATGTCCACCATATCAAATATTGGAACTAGAGATATGCAATTTTGAATTGCATATCAGACCTAGGTTTAAAATTATAGACAACCCAAGAAAGGTGCAGAAATAATTTTTTGATGCTACCATTTAGAACAGCCCGGAAGAATCAACTATAATTGATGAATAAACCATTTCAATAGAGTGTTAAGTCATCATCTGATGGATTATCCCACCTGTATGGCATGAATCATAAAAAAAAGATGAGGTCGAATCGAAGTCCTGAGCAATTTTTATAGAATAGTCACACTGATCGAAGTGAGGTGCATTCTACAACTCAAAGGTGCATTCTACAACTCAAGTGGGCGTGAGGTGATCCATCAACTCTTACTGTGCTTCTTAATGTGCTCATGTAACAGTGCATTGAATGTAGACACTAGAACAGACTGATCTAAGCCTGGGTTTAATATGCACCTCAAGGTTGTGAAGCTATGTTGGGACTACAGATATGCAACACCTTCAGTTGCATATTAGAGCCATGTTTAGATGGGTTTGAGCTAGTTACTACTCAGACCTTGTACCTAAGCTGCAGAATGTTAAGTATGTTGGTTGTGGGGCGGTCCTCGGTGCATGTTTCTTCAAACATTTTTCAGGAAGAAAAAATTATAATTAATAATAATAATAATAATAATAAAATACCTGGATGATTGAATTTTGGCCAGTAAAAACATACCTATAATCCTGTTGAGATCAACAGGGTTCTTCTTCTGATATCCCCCTCTTCCCAGGCTGCCCTTCCCATCACATTTATCACAAGCAACTCTACCTCTACCTGTACCCAATGTAGGAACGAATAAACTCAGGTAAGAAGCATATGGGCCTAAGAAAAATTAATAATTCACAGAGAGTTTGCGTGACCCACATCTCCCACCCTTCAAAAGACCAGAATGAGCATAAGTATAACCAATGAGAGACTGCAATATCAAAGTCTGCACTAAAACTGAAACTCACCTTTACAAATTCTGCATGGGATTTGAGGATACAGAACATCCAAGGGCTTGACAAATAGTCCTTCTCCTGCTCCTTTGTTCGCCGAAGATCTCAGACTGGAAACACCTGTGTGCTTCTTCCAATTCTTGTGTAGCAATATAATTTTACCGCTTGGATAACATTGAGGGTAAAGCGAAAACAAAGCATGGCCACTATGGTGGGCACATGAGAGAGTGCTCATGACTTAGTTATCAGGGCAATGGTTATTTGGGGTTGTGCAAACAGACTATTGTTGTTTCTGTAATTGTAATTTGTTTTTGTGTCGTCTTATTAAAATATGTGGCCGGGATGAGCTCATAGGCTGCTCCAAAAATAGTGGTGCTGCTTTTGTAATTATCATTTAGTTTCTTGTCTTGTGAAACCTACGGCCGCTGTGAGTTCTCTTCTGTGAGTTCTCTTCTGTGTGAAATTATATACCTGTATTTTTTTTTCCGAAGGTGGTAAAACCTATCAACTCAGGTGTCAAACCAACAGTGAGGACAGCCATCTCTGGCTGCTATCCGCGAATGCTGGGTTTGACTCATCACTGTTAAATAGGAAAACCACGCCACCTGGCATAACCCTGCTGGTGGTCCGTAATCGGGAGCAGGCTCTCACTCCTGCCAGATGCCTCTGGGTCTTGGGCCGTTAACCTGTTTCCTTACGTACGAGGAAGACGAGCTCTTAGCCAACCAGAAGCAGTTTTACAGCATACTCCAGGCCGAGAAATTATATACCTGTTGTGGCCAGGGATGGATGGTTCCTTTTCTAAATATTTATTTAGATGAAAAACAAAACTCAAAACATATTTGTGTTAATTTTCACTCGTCACAGCGTCTAAGTTTAAATGCAAATTTCCTCTCGAAGTTATCATGAGACTATATACTAAGTGCTTAGTATGCATTTTAAGGCTGTAATGGTTTTAGTGTCTGAGAAAAAGAGAATTGTTTTTTTTCACTATATTTTAAAATATGTGAAACAATTAACTTCATTTTTATATTTTAGAATATTTCAAAATTTGTAATTTAATTAAATTTCTTTAATTATTTAACTAAATATTATTATTTGGGTCAATAATTAAAAAAATTAAATTATTTTATAGATAAATAGAATATCTTTAAATATTTTAATATTTTCCATCCAATTAAATTTAACTCTCATTATCATGTAATGTAACCAAATATCATTACTTGGATCAATGATTAGAATAATTGAATTATTTTAGGTGTAGATAGAGGATTTGTTGATTTTCTATAAATTTAGAGGATATGAATAGATCATCTTAGGTGTTGAGTAGATTCCACATATATTTGTATAAACTAATATAGATCATCTTATCGACCAAGCTTTGAGAGCTATATTGTTTAAGATACAAATTTCTTTTTGGGTGCAAAATTTGAAAAAATATTTACACATGGAAAAATTTGATCCCTCTTGGCCTTTGATAAATTCAAATTTAGATGCATCTATTAGACTTATATAGATCTATGATGGTTCTTTATAATAAGATCTATATTTATATAAATTTCTCTATACATAAAAATCTAGAAATATTCTTATTTTTAATTTTATTGATTAATATCCACTAAAATTCATATGGTTTATTGAATCTTAATAAAGTAAAAAACTATCTAAATCTATATTACCTACATACATATGTCTTTATTAAAATTTTATATGTTTATAAGCTAAATTTAAACATAAAATTCTATTTTTTTTACTTTTATATTTATATTTATATTTTAAACTTTTAATGTGATATGCATAACATATATATAGTGTAGGAGAAATGATTTATTTTCAATATTAAGTCTCTATATTTGCGCCTAGAGGTGCATTCTACAGTTCAGTATGACCCCGATGTATAAGTATGTCAAGTTTTATAGCCTAGTATGACCCCGATGTATAAGTATCTCAAGTTCTACAGCCCAGTATGACCCTGATGTATAAGTATGTATAAGTATGTCAAGTTTTACAGCCCAATATGACCCCAATGTATAAGTATCTCAAGTTTTACATCCCAGTATGACCCCAATATATAAGTATGTCAAGTTCTACAACCCAGTTTGACCTCGATGTGTAAGTATGTCAAGTCCTCAAAAAGTAATATATTTTTTTTATACTAATGTCGAACAAAACATTAGCTTGAATCTTAAATTATATATAACTTTTTAAACTTATTAATGGATTAATATTAATTATTAAAATATAACTATGTATTATTATATAGAATTTGAATGGATAATCTCGCGCGTTTAATAGTTCGTTTATCATATAATCAGATTTACTAAAGCTAATAACATCTCTTAAATCAAAGGAAAAAGATTAATTCAATACAAAGAATCTAAAACTCTGCTCCAAAATATTTTAATATTTTTTTGATTAAATTTTTGTAAAATTAATCTTTAAAGGGAAAAACCAGATCCTATGAAAATATTAATTTGATGTAGTTTTATTATAATTTTTGTTATCATGCCATAAAAACATTATTAAACCTAATATTAATATTATTAAATTTATTAACTTTGGATTAATACAATATTAAATTTAATATGATATTCAATTTGTTATATTATAACATATATTAATATATCGTGATATATATTAATTCTAGATATATATATGGATGAAAGAACAAAGACATAAAGTGATAGAGGTGGAGAGATAGAGGGAGTGACAAAGGAGAGATGGAGATAAAATGAAGAAGAAAGACATAGAGAGAGAGAGAGTGACAAGGGAGAGATGGAGAGAGTGTGTGTATGCTTTGGTGTGAGATAGAGAGACAAAGAAGGAGAGATGAAAGGAAGGGGGGAGAGAAGGAGAGGGAAGGAGAGAGGGAAGGAGATAGTGACAAAGTTGGAGGGTGAAGAGAGATAGAGGGGGGAGAGAGACAGAGGGAGGTGAGAGAGAAAGGGAGAAAGAGGAAGGAAGAGAGAGAAGGAGAGTGTAGATTTTCTCTGTAGATTCAACAACTTATGCGATATACTAAAACACAAGACAAGAATCTACTCTACTCTTCTCAGCGAGAACCAAAATGATCGATGAAAACAATAAGCAGAAAGAGGAAGAATATCAATTGCACATAACACAATATTTCTCTGGGGAAATTCACTGCTCAAAACCCTGACTATTTATATTGCATTAACCAAAAGATCTGAGAAGAAAATACAATGCTTGTTCACACTAGAACAATTCTTGCACAAGTATAATCTAACTCTCTGCCTCACAAGCCAACTCAAGCCAACACTTAGCCAATTTTGCTGCATGTCAAGCCCCTACTTCCTTGCGCAATTCCTAAGAGAATTAACCCATATTTAATTGGGAAATCCTTCCTCCATAACTGCGCAATCCAAACATAGGTCCTCAACTAATTGCATGCACCATCTGTACAACTCGGAAAATTATACAACTGATAGTACACTGTCCCTGCACTCTAATCTCAACTGGGTCTTCCTCTGAACTGACATGCATGAGTTATTTATGAGTGAATCTTTAGTTAGCTGGTGTGGTACTGGGGATGCACTGGTGCACTACTCCACTACTAGACCTCTACTAGTTCCTCCAACATTTAGAACTAGTTTAATTGACTATAACTCAGTTAGACTGAGTTATCTAATTACAACTCCAAAGAACTCAATCTGGACCCCTAAAATTTAGGGATCACTCTACATGACTCTAGATAGACTTCCAACTCGAATTTCCTAAGTCAATTAAGTCAATTTAACTTAATTAACTATTACAAGTTGCTATGAGAATATAATTACAATTTTAATTCACAATTTAATTCAAGGACAAATTAAATTGGAATTTCTTGTTGCTATTTTTAACACTCCCTCTCAACAAGAAAGGGATTATCAACTACCCCGATCCTATCTCTGTGAAACTTGAATTTACATCTTGAAAATGCCTTTGTCAAGATATCTGCATCCTTCTCCTCTGTGGGAATGTACTCCAACAACATAATCCACCTCTGCACACAATCTCAAAGATGATGATACTAGATATCAATATGCTTGCACCGATCATGAAAAAAATGGATTTTCAGAGAGTTTGATACAACTATGATTGTCACAGTAAATCACAGTTGGATCCATGTCCTGACCAGAAAAACCAACTGGAATCTTCCTCATCCATATGGTCTCACAAGTTATTACTCCTCCTCTTCTAAACTGAGTGCAATTGATCTCTGTTTCCTGTTGTACCAAGAAACGATTGCTGACCCAATACTGAAGATCCCTCCTGACGTGCTCTTCCTATCAGATGGACTCCCTGCCTAATCTGCATTGGTGAAGCCTTGAAGTTTCAGTCCCTTTGTCCATTTGTACCATAAGCCATACTGAGTTGTGCCTCTGAGGTATCGCAACACATGCTTGGCAGCCTTCCAACACAACTTTGTCAGCCTAACCATCTCTTGACTAAGTTGGTTAACTACATAGCACATGTCTGGTTGTGTGTTCAGCAAATATATGAGTGAACCCACAAGCTGCTTGTAAATGGTAGCTGCCACTACTTCACCAAAAGTAGCATCCTCCTTCCTCTAGTTACCTTCTAGAGGAGTCTCCATGGGTTTACTGCTCTCCATGTGGAACCTTTTCAGTATCTCATTGGCATACTTTCCCTGAGAGACAAAAAGTTCCCCATCACCTTGCCATACTTCCATGCCTAGAAAGTAGTGCATGAGCCCCAAGTCCTTCATTTTGAACTCTCTTGCAAGGTCCTCTTTGCAAGACTTGATCAACTTATCATCACCTGTCAGAATCAAATCGTCGACATATAAAACAATAATCAACAATTTACCTTCAACCACAATATGGTAAAGGTTTGCATTTGCTTCACTTTTGGTGAAGCCCAACCTGGTGAAGTAGCTATTGATCCTAGTGTACCAAGCACAGGGTGCTTGCTTCAGCCCATACAACGCTCACTTGAGTTGGCACACATGCGACTCTTGGTCAAAGGTCTCAAACCTCCAGGTTGCTCAATATACACCTATTCCTCAATCATGCCATTAAGGAAGGCTGTCTTTACATCCATCTGATGTATCTTCCAACTCATCTGTGATGACAGTGCCAAAATGGATCTGATTCTTGAGTACCTTTCAACAAGAGCAAAGGTATCATCATAATCAATCCCCTCCACCTATGAATATCCTCGGGCCATGAACCTGGCCTTATGTCTCTCCACACTACCATCTGCTGCTTGCTTTACCTTGTAAAGCCATCAGGAACTCACCACTGACTTGCTCGCTGGTCTTGGGACCACATCCTAAACATTGTTCTTAACAATGGAGTCATACTCCTCAACCATGGCATTAATCCAAACCGGTTGCTGCAATGCCTCCTCAAAAGAAGACGGCTCTGTCTCAACACCTCTGCTCATAAAAGCATGTATCCATTGTACCTCTCAGGTGACCTCCTCTTCCTGCGCTGTGATGTGGGTGCTCCCAAATTTACTCTCACATCATGCAATAATATATCAGCCTCTCTGGTGCACTTTCTCCCATCTCTAGAAGACTTTGCCTGAGTGGATGTCTCCACTCTTGGATCCTCTGCATGTGGCTGCTTCACATCAATTTGAGGTTCCTCCTTAGGAGCTAAAAGCTCCTCAACTGCATGTAGTTGAAGCTCCCTCTCAAGGGAACATCTCATGGCCTTCTCTTCATCGAATTTTACATCCCTGCAAACCACTGTCATCCTACTGGTCGACAGGTACACCCGGTAGTTGTGAGGTGTATGAAGGTACCCCACAAATATCCCCAACTCTCTTGTTGGCTCAAGATTCTTTCGTGCATCTTTGGTCACATGGAAATATACCGATGATCCAAAAATCCTGAAGTGAGCAACATCTAGTCTCTTCCCCGAGAAAGCCTCCTCTGGTGTACTCATCCCAAGAATTCAATGAGGGATTTTGTTATGCAAATAAACAATTGTGTTGCATGCCTTGACCCATAAGTGTAGTGGTAGGCCCTAATCATGCAACATTGCCCATGTTGCCCATAGAATGCTTCTATTCTTCCTTTCAGCCACCCCATTCTATTGTGGGTTATGAGATGCTGTCAACTCTCGTTGAATGCTTTCTATCGCATAAAAGTTTTTAAACTCATTCGACACATACTCTCCACCGTTATCACTCCTGAGAGCCTTAACCTTCTTTCCAGTATATTTCTCGACCAATTCTTTAAATTCACAAAACTTTTCAAAAGTATAATCTTTCTTCTGCATGAAAAAGATCCACCATTTATGAGAAAAATCATCAAAAAATATAACATAATACCTATGCTTGGCCGTGGATGTCGTTGAGAATGGTCCACACACATCTGAATGGACTCGATCGAGGATTGCCTGTGCTCGACTGTCTTTGTCGTGAAAGGAAGCTTTGGTGAATTTTCCCAAAGTACACCCTTTGCATGTGTCAACTTGCTCTAGTGTACCTTTAGGAAGATCGGTAGAAATTTGCTGCATGATTTTCAAAGTTCCATGATGCAAGTGACCCAATCGCCTATGCCACAACTCACCAATGTCTCGGCTTTGCACCTTCTCTGCTTTGGTGCTCAAGGTAGCACAATCTTCTATGTCCAACTTGTAGAGATTCTTCACCCAAATCCCTATCCTCTTTACCTATCTCGTGGCTATGTGATGAAGAAATGCCTTTCCCTTACTAAATATCACATTGTAGCCTCTATCCTCCAACATGGCAACATATACCAAGTTCTTCTTCAAACCAGGAACATACATAACATCTCGCAAAGTGAGGGGAGCACCCGAATCCCTCTGAAAGGTTACTATACCAATCCTGTTTGCACTATACCTCCCGTCATCACACATCTCGATATGCATATGGAGATCCTTCTCCTCCAAGTTACTGAAGAGATCCTTGTTACCAGTCATGTGGAAAGATGCTCCACTGTTTAGGTACCATACACTGCCCATCATGGATGACACCATACATGTGATGAGGGTAAAGTCCAATTTGAATTGTGAGGCAAGAGCCTCACCTACCACTCCTCTTGAGGGCTTCTTCTCGGACTTCTTAAGTGGAAAATTTGTAGCAAAATGTCCTAGCTCGTGACAATGAAAGCACTTGACTTTCATCATGTCCTTCTTCTTGCCTCCATGAAAAGAATCCGATTTGGAATGGGATGCCTTCCCCTTCCCTTTATTTGCCTTACCTGCTAAGGCACAATTTTCCTCATCACGAATGTTTGATGTGGATCCATCTCTAGTGTTCCTCCGAATCTCTTCCTGTACCGAATCCGACCACAACCGTTCCCAATCTGACAACTTCTCCCTTCCATTGATAGAGTCCTGATAACTGTGCCAACTCTTGGAAAGTCCAAGAAGAGCTAGGCTCACCATATCATCATCGACAACAATAATCCCGACACCTCTTAGCTCATCACAACAATGAGTGAACTTGGTCAAGTATTTCAGAATAGGGTCGCCCTTCTCCATCTTGATCTTTCTAAGTTTTTGCTTCAGTGCCAACTTCCGATGGTCACTGCTATTTTGAAACAGGTCCATCAATGCCTTCCACATTGAGTATGGAGTTTCTTTTCTGTGGAGACTCGAGACAATGTGATCTTGAACTCCCTCAAAGATAATCCACCTTGTCTTTGCCACACACTTTCTCCATTCAACCAGATCTTTAGCATTCGATGTTGGAGGCTTAGGAATGTCTTGATCAATGAATTACTTGAGGCCATTGTCTTCTATCACTTCTTCCATCCTGTCCTTCCATGCTATGTAATTTGAGCTTCCTTCCAAGGCATACTAAAGTATCAAACCGTAGAAAGCCATATTGCTGACTCTGAAGTATGAACTGCAAATTCAATTTTCACCTGCACAACAAACTCAAAATCTCCTATTCTATATTGTCTTTAGCTCCGATACCATGTAGATTTTTCTATAGACTCAACAACTTATGTGTTATACTAAAAAACAAGACAATAATCTACTCTACTCTTCGCAGTGGAAACAAAAAATGATCGATGAAAACAATAAGTAGAAAGAGGAAGAATATCAATCACACATAACACAATATTTCTCCGAGGAAATCCACTGCTGAAAACCCTCACTATCTATATTTCATTAACCAAAATATCTGAGAAGAAAATACAATGCTCGTTCACACTAGAACAATCTCTTCCGAGGTATATTCTAACTATCTGCCTCACAAGCTAGCTCAAGCCAACACTTAGCCAAATCTGCTGCTAGCCAAGCCACTACTTCCTTGCGTAATTCCTGAGAGAATTAGCTCATATTTAATTGGGAAATCCTTCCTCCATAACTGCACAATCCAAACATAGGTCCTCAACTGATTGCATGCACTATCCATACAATTCAGAAACTTATACAACTGTTAGTACACTGCCCTTGCACTCTAATCTCAACTGGGTCTTCCTCTGAATTGACATGCATGAGTTATTTATGAGTGAATCTTCAGTTAGCTGGTGTGGTAGTGGGGATGAACTGGTGCACTACTCCACTACTAGACCTCGACTAGTTCCTCCAACATTTAGAACTAATTTAATTGACTATAACTCAGTTAGACTGAGTTATCTAATTACAACTCCAAAGAACTCAATCTGTACCCCTAAAATTTAGGGATCACTGTACATGACTCTATATCGAATTCCAGCTCAAATTTTCTAAGTCAATTAAGTCAATTTAACTTAGTTAACTATGACAAGTTGCTATGAGAATAGAATTACAATTTTAATTCACACTTTAATTCAAGGACAAATTAAATTGTAATTT
Organism: Pinus tabuliformis; assembly: GCA_031772625.1. Taxonomy (NCBI): domain Eukaryota; kingdom Viridiplantae; phylum Streptophyta; class Pinopsida; order Pinales; family Pinaceae; genus Pinus; species Pinus tabuliformis. Next base: position 295,857,149 of record CM062815.1, on the reverse strand, counting down.
CTTGTTGCTAGTTTTAACAGAGAGGGAAGGAGAGAGAGATGGAGTTGGAGGGAAATAGAGAGGGAGGTAAAAATAAATACATAAAGAGAGAAAGATGGAGAAAGAGAGGGAGTGATAAGGGAGATAGAGAGAGGGAGAGAGGAGAGCAGGAGGGAAGAGAGATAGAGGAGGGAGAGAGAGAGTGAAGGGGAAGGGAGAGGAAGAGGAAGAGGGGCAAAGATGTATATAGATATGGAGAAAGAGTGTATATGTTTTGGGGGTGATATAGAGAGACAAAGGAGAGGCAGAGGGGGATAGAGATATAGATGAGAGGTGAAGAGAGGGAAGAAGAGAGAGATAGATAGAGGGAGGGAGAGATAGATAGATATAGAATGTGTGTGTGTGTGTGCGTGTGTGTTTGGGGGTGAGATAGAGAGACAAAGAAGGAGAGATGGAGGGAGATATAGATATAGATGGAGGGGGAAGAAACATAAGAATATTTCTTATACTATATGCATTGATTTCAATATAGATGATGATTTCTAATCCTATTTGATTGCTTGCACTAGATGCATTGATTTCAGTGTAGATGTTGATTTCTAATTATATTTGATTGCTTGCACTAGATGCATTGATTTCAGTTTAGATGTTGATTTCTAATCCTATTTGATTGCTTTCTCTAGATGCATTGATTTCAGCATAGATGGTGATTTCTAATCTTATTTGATTGCTTGCGCTAGATGCATTGATTTTAGTGTAGATGTTGATTTCTAATTATATTTGATTGCTTGCACTAGATGCATTGATTTCAGTGTAGATGTTGGTTTCTAATCTTATTTGATTTCTTGCATTATATGCATTGATTTCAGTGTAGATGTTGTTTTCTAATCCTATTTGATTGCTTGCATTAGATGGATTAGATGTTGTTAATCTTGAGACTGTAAATTATTAAAAATATTTTTCAAGATTAGATGGATGAGGGAGAGAGGGAAGAATATTTCTTGCACTAGATGCATTGATTTCAGTGTAGATGATGATTTCTAATCCTATTTGATTGATTTCACTAGATTCATTGATTTCAGTGTAGATGTTGGTTTCTAATTATATTTTATTGCTTGACTAGATGCATTGATTTCAATGTAGATGTGGATTTCTAATCCTATTTCACTACTTGCAGTAGATAAACTGATTTCAATGTAGATGTGGATTTCTAATCCTATTTGATTGCTTGCAGTAGATGCATGGATTTCAATGTAGATGTGGATTTCTAATCCTATTTGATTGCTTGCACTACATGCATTGATTTCAATCTAGATGTTGATTTCTAATCTCATTTGATTGCTTGCATTAGATCCATTGGTTTAAGCGTAGATGTTGTTTTCTAATCCTATTTGATTATTTGCATTATACGCATTAGATGTTGTTAATCTTGAGGCTATGGATTATTAAAAAATATTTTTTTCAAGATATATTTAATAATACGTGGAGGGACACTTTTGAGAACTAATTAGTTGTCAAAAGTTGTGATACCTTGAATTAAAATGAAAAAGATGTGCAGAATGAATCCTCGTGCAAAGTGCAAATTAATCCTTGACATGATCATCTCCCTTCTTCATCACCAACTAATTACTAATAGACAATTACATATATTCAAAATTACTAATAGAGTAATTGCATATAACAATGTATTCAAAATATTTATAAGAGGAAAATGTATATTTATAAACATCAAAACAAATCAAAATATTCTTGAAGGAGATGTGATAATTGTTTGGAAAAACAAACAATATAAAGATTTTATAAATTTGGCCACTCATTAAAAAAAAATACATTATTTCTTGACTGTGCAAAATAGACTATAGATGAAAAAAAAATCATCAAAATATTCTTGAAGGAAATAAAGGATTTCAAACATAAACAAAGAAACAAATTATTTCAAGAGTAATCTTGACGTAGTAAATTATTAAAACTACTCTTCAAAATATATTTTGTAATATTTGAAGGAACACTATTTAGAATTAATTAGTTGTCAAAAGTTGTGGCACCCAAAACTAAATGAAATAGATGTGCAATATCAATCCTCCTGCAAACTATTGACAATATTGTCTCCCTTCTTCATCACCAACTAATTACTAATAAACAATTACATACACATATAAAAATTTAACACAACAACTGTAACATTCACAAACACCATCCAAATCCAAACACATAAACACACAAACCAATCAAAGTATCCAAACACAGATGTACAAACCATTCAAGGAAAACAACACAAACCAAAATAAAGAAAAGAATGATATGATCATGCCAAGAAAAAAAACATAATGTGAATTTTGAATTTTATCTCAAACATATACATAATAATGATAATCTAAAAATGTGACATTGTTGCACTCGATTGTAACCAACTTAGATCCATCTAACACTGGATTTATCATGTGTCAAGAGGGATCAAATCCCTCGACGTGAAAACCTTCTTTTTGGTGTGTAGATCTTGAGGAAAAGAAGGTTTGCACCTTGAGGGATTTGATCTCTCGTGACGCATGATAGATCCGGTGTTAGATGGATCTAAGATGGTTATTAACTAAAATTTAAAGAATTTATTGTTAATATTAAATCCTTTTATAATTATTAATTAAATTTAAACACTAACGATTATGAATATGAATTATTATTATTTAAATTTATTTTAATATGATATATATTATAATTTTCTTCCTAAATAAATTGTTTATAATTTTAGCCCCAAGGGTTAGCTCAGTTGGTCAAAAACTGTGCTTTGCCATCGGGAGGTCACAGGGTCGAATCCACCCGAAGCCCTTGGGGTTAGGTCTTGCCAGTAGGCCGAGGGGCGATTAGCCCAGATTTTCCCGTGGACGCAGCAACCACTTACTGACCAAGGTGTTAATAAAAATAAAATTGCAATATAACAACCTACAACCTCAACCTGGTTACAAAAAAAAATTTGCAATATAACAAATTGACTTGAGCTAACTTATTAATTTTATTATTACTTTTTACCTTTTACATTTTTGAGGAGATGTTTTCATAGAGTTAATGAATTGAATATATGTTCGTAGATTCCTTTTGTATGTGTAAATTCTCCTTTCTAGTTCAATTTGTTGAAGAATGTAACTAGTGTCGCTCTTCATAATTGTATTTGTCAAAAGAAAAATTTATCCTAAAAGAAAAATATTATTGAAGCATGGGTTTCATGTTCTTTCATTTATTTTCTAGGTCATGGCCTCCATTAAAGGCTTCTAGGTTTTGTCAAGAATCAAAAGAGTCATTGTCACATTTATTAGACTGTTCTTGGGCTTTTGTATCATGTAAATAAATTTATTTTTAAGTCAAAGTAGTCATTTAGTCCCTCCTCACCAAGTCGGCCTTGTCGTGGAGAAGTCGACCTTATTGGAGGCAATTCGACCTCATGGAAGCAATAATAATAGAGGGAACTTGACTCATTTGGAAGCACACTAAACAAGTTCGATCTACAAAGAGGAAGAGTACGAAAAATAGGGAGAAGTGAAGGAGAAGAAGACCTAATCCAAGAAAGAAGGAAGATTGAAGTTTCTGGGCATCTCTCTCTCACATGTTCGAAGTTTGCTAGGGCTTCTTGACTGAAACTGGGACCAAATTTATGAATTAATTGCAAGTATGAAATTCTGAAGTTAGGGGCCAGAATTCTGGATTGAAGTTGCATTTTAAGAGTTGACACTTGGAAACTTTAACAAAGATCATCTAATTGAAGGAAGCGTTGACTTGGTAATTAGAGGAGGTCTTTGACTAGGTTTAAAGGGTCTTGGATTGTCTCATCTTGATTTGAATACACTAGTGGAAGAGTTGGACTAGATTTCCCCCTAGATAGGGGTTTTTCCCTGGTTGAGTGCCTACATATTGTGTCTCTTCTTCTTGTGATCTTCATATACATTTAATTTGGTAATTTCTTGATGAAAGATAATCTAATAAAGAAGTAAAATAAGCCAACATAAATCACAAGTAATTATCAAGAAAAGAGGAAACAAACCCTATACCTACATGCATTGATTTCTTAACATGGTATCAAAGCTTGGTTCATTTGCATAAGGGCAAGAAGGAAATCAGAAGGGCTACAAGTCATGGCAAAGAAGTCTGGTCATCTAGGACCAAGCTCCTATAATAAGTAAATCAGAATTTCAGGCATTATAAATTAGCCCTAACCACTGCAATATGACCACAGACTTATGCAAGTAGAGCGAAGGCATACAATATTTGTGTTTTGAGGATCGAAAGGTTAATTAAGCAGCCCAAGGAAGGCCAAACGTCTTGACAAAAAGAGTGAGTGCCTAAGGTGATATTACAAGGTCTGATATCCTCATCAAAAGGTTAAAAATCTATGCAAACTCATATATGTATGGTTGACTGAATTCTATCTTAGAGCATTTTGTAAAGCCTCACCAACTAAAGAAATATCTCTACATGACTAAGATCTAACCGAGGAAAATCCTTATAAACCTAGTTGGAAAGCTCAAAGTATAAATATAGTCACTTGAAAAAGGAGGAGCCAAATCTCCTAAAAGGTTCTAAGCATAATTTTCGAAGGTTTGTTACAATCATGAATAAGACACAATTTTGAAGTAGGCTAATATTCCTTAGTGACAATGGAGTTGAGTAGAATCTTTAAGGATCAAAAGTGCTATTTTTCTAGCCTAATCAAGGCCGAGATTCTTGTAAAAGATAACACAACTATGTGCATAAATAATAGTGTTTGAAATCATATCAGAATCCTAACTCCAATCTTAGAAATCCAAAAAGTGATATGTGCCATACAAATTATAAGGAGGTGACCGAATCTCTAGATTGGAGCAACCAACGAAAATATTACTTGTTGAATGGACTACAATTATGAAGAAATTAAAAGTTACAATCATAAGACTACAACCATTAAGATTACAATTATGAAGATTACCTTTATGAAGACATTAAAATTGAGCATCTTTAGTGAAGTTGAGCATTGATAATCTTTATCTTAAGGGGAGGAAGTAGTTTACAACAATGAATTTGTCATAGCTTGTGGAAGAGCCTTCTAAGACCAGGTAAGCATTGTTTTTATTCTTTTGTCTCATACATCTAACATCATGTCTACAATTTTCAAAAGGAGCAATAAGCTAAATGGAGTATCAAACAAAGATATGTAAGTATTAAGGTATGTATAAATTGTTCATTTGTTAAATTTGATATCTTAAGGTTAGTTGATTGTATGATTGGCAAAGATTGTTAATGTCTAGGATAAAACGCACTCTCATTCAATTGGTCCCCATCTCACAAATGTTTAGGATTTGTAAATAGTCCAAGATATATATCAATAATTGACAATAATAAAATTAAATAATGTCTAGGAATTAATTCTCTAAAAGGTAATGAAAATCCTAACCACCATGCTAGTGTACTTGTATATTTTGATTATGCTTGTCAAGAAATATTGCAGGTATATATTAAGAATGGTGACTTGGTGAAAAAAATCCTTAAAGCACAAGTTGACAAATAAGGAGATGAACTATGTAGATGCTATCACATTTTAGAAAGAGCCCTTCATTAAGGAAAACTTACTAGGTTTTCAAAAGGAGTAATTGAAGGTATGTATAAAGATTTATAGTAAATTTCCTTCATATTTCAAGGAGCAATCATTTTGAAATTTGTTCTATATTAATAACTCTTTCATGTCTAGGATTTTGAATCATAAGGATTCTTGTTTGGGTGATTAATCTTTAGGTTGAATCTACCCTTATCACACTATCTCTCGCTGTTTTGGTAAAACCCTAACTTTAGGGTTTACTATAAAACCTAGCCTCTCAATGCTTAGGGTATGATAATGATGAAACCCTAATCTTCTTAGGGTTTACTGATAAAATTTAGATCTCATGTCAAAATCCTACTCTTTTGATGTTTAGGAAATGTTATGGTAAAACCCAAGCCTTTTAGGGAACTTTAATGTTGATGTCTAGAGATCCTAGTTTTCTTAGGGTTTATGGTAAAAAACCCTTGTAATAGTCAATATAAAACACTAGAAATAAATCTTTGGGTGTATGTGCCTCTGTATAATTGAAACCCTAGCTTGGTCAAAATTTGATGTATATCTAATTTTGGAGTTTGATGTTTGTATATAGTGTTTACGATAAAACCCTAGTATGAGACTGATATAAGTTTCTAAGAAATAATAATGGAAACCTAGAGATGAAATGTTGGTATGCTAACTTGATTGTTGATATTCATGATTTAGTTTTTGAAATATAGGGTTTGTAACAAAACCTTAGTAGAGATTGATATTCTAGGGCATGATAATGGAACCCTAGAAGTATAATGTTCTCAAATATTGATATGATTTTGTTTTAATGATGAAATCTAGGGTTTATGAAAAAACCCTAGTAGATATTGTTGCAATAAGTTTAATGGATAAAACTCTTGATTGATTATAAATCCTAACTAGGTTTAGGTCTTGAATATCTAAAATCTGATTTATGATGACATACTTGACTTCATGATCTTGTACATATATATTTGTTTTTGGTTGTACTTGTTGTTAAAGGTTTACAGGTACATAGTCTTCATGATGATGAAGATGCTTACCTCATATTTGATGATAATTCGATATTGATGTGGAGCATGATGGTAAGAGGGAGTTTTGAGAAAATCGATGACATGACCTGTTACCATGTGAAGGAATGATGGATTTTTGGAAAGTCTAAATTCTCTGATGAATTATTGATGCAAAAAGGAAGAGCCCGTGTGACTGAAAGAATAAGATAGTTGATGAACTTGTCCCCTAGTTACTTGGATAAAGGAAAGTGCATGTCTCCCTAGTTAAGAGGGAGCTTGAGGATAAGTGAATGACCTGATGAAGAGGCCATGAGGATGTTTGAATTTGGATATTAGCTGAAGCAACATTGATGGTTATTGGTGATTGATAAAGTTTTGAACAAAACTTGGATGTTTTTGGAAGAAAGTGCTAAGGTTGAGTTTGGTGCTGCTAAAAAATTGAAGAAGTAAAGATTCCAAGTATATTTGTTTGATATGATGATTATCTAAGCGACATCAAAATGATTAAGGACCCCAAAGGTTTGTGTTAAATATGTATAGTGAAATTTTATTACTAATTGGGGTTGTTTTTGTGCATATCTCTTCATAAGAAGGTTAAATGTTTGAAGCATGCTTGGATTGGTGGATATGTCTGGTTTAGTTGATAAGTAGAGATGAAGCATCTTGGGGCAACAAGATACTTGGGAGGATATATGGCTGGCCTAAAATGATGTCTCCATCCCAAAGTAGGGAGGGTGGCATTGGTCTTGGAGCTCCGACCTTGGATATGCACCTAGATCCCTGGGTTGGCATTAGAGCTAAATCTTGATGATACCTAGAGAGGCTAAAGCTTGGAACACACCTTAGTCCCACTCAGTTAGATACCTTGGTCAAGTATATAAACTGTAGCATTGCGTGTGTTATGACTCTTCATAGAGTATATCATTTTGAGATCTTCCATGTACCTCTATATATATGTAATTATGAATACCTCCCTAGTTAAGAGGGAGTGTTGAAGAATGTAACTAGTGTCAGTCTTCATAATTGTATTTGTCAAAAGAAAAAAATATTGTAAAAGAAAAATATTATTGAAGCATGGGTTTCATGCTCTTTCATTTATTTTCTAGGTCATAGCCTCCATTGAAGGCTTCTAGGTTTTGTCAAGAGTCAAAAGAGTCATTGTCACATTTATTAGACCCTTCTTGGGATTTTGTATCATGTAAAGAAATTTATTTTTGAGTCAAAGTAATCATTTTGTCCCTCCTCACCAAGTCGACCCTATCTTGGAGAAATCAACCCTATTGGAGGAAATTTGACCTCATGGAAGAAATATAAATAGAGGGAGCTCGACTCATTTGGAAGAACACTAAACAAGTTCGATCTAAAAAGAGAAAGAGGACGAAAAATAGAGTGAAGTGTAATGGAAGAAGACCTAATCCAAGAAATAAGGAAGATCAAAGTTTTTGGTCATCTCTCTCTCACACATGCAGAGTTTGCTAGGGTTTTTGGAATGAATCCAAGACCAAATTTTTTGAATCAATTGCAGGTCCAAAATTCTGAAGCTGGGGGCCAAATTTCTAGATTAAAGCTACATTTGAAGAGATGGCACTTGGAAACTTTGACAGAGATCATCTACTTGAAGGAAGGGCTTACTTGGTGATTGGAGGAGCTCTTTGTTTAGGTCTAAAGGGTCTTGGATTGTCTCATCTTGATTTGAATATACTAGTGGAAGAGTTGGACTGGTTTTCCCATAGATAGAGGTTTTGCCATGGCTGAGTGCCCACATCTTGTGTCTCTTGTTCTTGTGATATTCATATAAATTTAATTTGGTAATTGCTTGATGAGAGATAATATAATAAAGAAGTAAAAGAAGCCAACATAAGTCACAAGTAATTATTAAGGAAAGAGGAATCAAACCCTATACCTACATGCATTGATTTTTGAACACAATTTTCATATTATTCTTGAACATACAATGTGGAATGTCTCTATGTGGATTTTGTGTGACTTTCCTTCAAATTTCCTTAAACTGTTTGAATTGGGGTGAAATTATTTAGTGAAGTTGCAGGAGGAAAAGTTGAGGGGTGATTGATTGAGTAGATCAAATAAGCGGATTAAAAGTTGCACACAATAGAAATACCAGATATCTGTTCATTCCAACTTCTGGCTAATAAAAATTTGAGATCCACACATAACTCGTGAGGTAATCACAACTGTTGATCATCCTGACATCAACGACTATCTAGGCTCAAGGACTAGTCAAAAATCTACATTTGAAACTTTTTATAAAGGGTATTTTAAAGTTTTTTGGATTTCTACCATTCAGATTATGTCCTCGCATTGCCAAATCATCACAAGTGATGAGAAATATGACATGGAAGTTAGCATGCTTGTGACATGGAAGGTAATGAGGATTGTGACATGGATTAAGGATGTGGATGTTGTGTGTATTGTGACATGTCACTAGTGACATGGCATCAATATATGACTTTTTAGAAAGTAAATTTATTGAATAATTCCAAATTTCCGCTAGTTCTAGATCAAGGGTTCCACCATAATGTTCCATATGTAGAGTTTTGGAAAGGCATATGGATCTGACTATCCATAATTTTCCAAAAGTCACATTTTTAAGAAGTTATGGCCTTCCAAACTTCAAAGTTTGAAAACATAGAGGACTTGTAGATCCTCAATGCTCCACCTCTAGGTTCTACCAAAAGATTAACAAAGGAGAAAACCCTAAATTTGGCTAATTGGTCTCGAAGAATGTGTTTTTCAGTTGTCGAAAAAGGAAAATTTTGTCCTCTACTCCCTATTTTCTGGTATCTAGATAAATTTTTCGTCATCTAAACTTCGAAAATTTCTAATGTTTGGTTCCAAACTTTTGTTGATTTAAGATTAAAAAGAAATCCCATATTATGGATTCTCTAGATATCCAACTTTTGCCAAGAGAAGGGAAAATAATCAACAAAAGATGTAAAAGGGAAAAAGTTTGGAAAATTGTGCATTTAGTTGATGGATCCAACCCTCTAGATTTTGTCTAATTGACAGGGAAAGAAAAATTTGTGTAGTTTAATGAGGATCTGACCATTTGGATTTTGTCTATCAATGGAAAATTCTAGTGAGAAAGGAAAAAGGCGCAAAATGAATAAATTGATCATCTAACAAATTTATAGGTCACACAATGGGGAGAAGATCATAGTGCACGAGGTTTTGAATTTGCATGAATTTGTATCAGGTTGTCATCAATTTTGGTATCATATCATGGTGAGAAAATAAATATATTATGCCAGCATAATTGTGAAAAAATAAAGTTGACAAATGACATTCAAATCCAAAGGAAGACTAGTTGCTAATGTATTGTTGCTTGAAGAAATGAGAAATCTTGGAGTACATATGGAAGCTTTGGAGACTACACAGAGAAAAGGTGATGACATTGTAGATGTCAGTGATGAAGGAAGAGAACCTCAAATAAAAGTGGAAGTTGAAAAAGTAGAGCATGAAGAAGAAAATGTTGAAGAAAGCCATATTAGAGTAGTAATGGGAGCAAGTTCCAAACCAGAAATGGAACTACCATTGTATGAAGGTAGTTTAAACATTGAAGAATTGTATGACTAGATCAATGTTGTAGACAAGTATTTTGTTTATAAGGATGTGGAGGATTCCAAGAAGGTAAAGTTTGTTGTGACCATATTAAAGAGACACACATCACTTTGGTGGGATGGAATGCAAGCAAAGAGAAAAACAAAGGCAGAGCAAAGATTAAAAATTGGGACAAAATGGTAGCAAAGTTGAAAGGTAAGTTTATGCCTAATGATAACCAATTTAATCTTTTTAAATAGATGAAAAATATTAAACAACAGTTAAAGTTTGTCAAACAATACATGTAGAAGAAGACCCAGAGAAGGTAGACAATTATATTAATGTGTTAATATATCATGTTCATTAAAAAATTAGTATTTTGTCTCTAAGGATAGTTGAAGAAGAATACTAGGTTTCTCTTTAGGAAAAATAGATGTTGGACAAGAATCAAGTTCAATGAGGAAGATATTGAATTTCAACAAGTGGTAAAGGATGATAGAGTAATAGAGGAATATTTCAAGTTTAGAAGGAAGAAGGAAGAAATTCATATCAACAAAGATCATCAACAAGATGTCATGATTTTAGAGGTACAAGACCTTACCAAAGAGGTAGAGGTTAAAGTAAATTGATAAAGAGACAAGACCAATAACATAAGATATCACCTCAACACCATGGAAAAGGTGCACAAAAAATTGGGGGAAGGACAAAAGCTATTGATTGAGAAGATGAATCATCTTTTTTTTCCACTGGAAAAATCTGTAATTTTCATTAAGTGGAGAAAATTACATATTGTAAATGCAGTAGCATATGCTGTACAATGCTGTCCATCATGATCCACCACGTAGGGTGATCTGGCTGGTATAACAAAAAAGCTGTTGAATAGCCTATTTAGCAGTCTAGCTGATAATTGCCTGTACATGGCCACGCAGGGTCCATTTTCAAAATGACTTTATATATATATATCAAAAGTTTGACAAAAAATATTTATCAGGTTTTGAACATTATCTCATTACTATGATCAGGGACTGTTGTCCCTCTGATATCGCTGATCTATGTATGGCCTGTGATAATAGTTGTATTCCTCAGTTCCTCGCTGCTCCAATATTAACCATTCACCTCTGGGAAGTAGCGCGGCCTCCTTGGATAATTGATCAGCGCTGCAGTTATGTTCCCTGTATATGTGGATACAAGAGATATGGTTAAATGCTGTCTTGAAAGTTTGAGTTTCATACAATATGTTGCTGAGTCTGTGAATGTGACATATTGTAAAAAGATTGAACCAGTTTACAACAATCTTTGAATCCCAAAATATATTCAGATTTAAGCACTGATGTCCCAGAGAGAAGTGTAATAAGTGGCGAAGGGTCATGAGTTCCGCAAAATTGTTTGAGCCCGCACCGAGCCCCAACTTAACTTAAATCTGCTGTGTTCATTGATATGAAGGACAAAGCCACCCCCACAACCATTTTGATTCGCGGCCCCATCGAAGAAGGCCCAAGGGACAATTTTGTCTATAATGGGGGGTGGTTGTATATGCCTCACCCTAGGGGGAGTAGGGTCGGGCAGTTCAAGGTATGAGGAAATAATGCTGGCTTCCGTTCGAGGCCAACACACAACCATGTTCTCAAAGATATATTTGTTGCGGACCTTCCATAAATGCCAAATGACCACTAAGGGGAGGTTCAATAGTTTTGATCCCGGATGTCTGCGGTTCCAATCTTCCCATGTACTTAGTAAATCATCCCCGGTCCAAGACCCAGCAAAACCAATAGATGTCGAAATGTTTTGCCAAAGAGCTCGGGTTGCTGTGCAATGTAGGAAGAGGTGTACAGTTGATTCCGATGCCTCTTTGGATGGTCCGTATATCGCTCTATGGGTTAGATGCTCACCCGTGGGAACAATATCTTTAAGGACACACCAGAAGAAAAGTCTGGTACGTGGTGGAGCATTAAGCTTCCAAATATCTCGCCACCAGTTCAAAGTTAAATCAAGTTTTTTATGTTGTATGAGGGAACAATAGCCCGGCTTTGGTGAGTATATACCATTATTTGCCATACTCCAAACTAATTCGTCAGGCCCATGTTTGATTCAGATATGAAAATTGGATAATGCTGAAGTATATTCGAGCCACTCCTGATGCCATTGTGGAGGAAGATCGAGTTGTAGCGCCGACTTCCATGCCTATGTGAAAATATCTGAGTGCTGTTGATCAGCGATGTGTGCAAATACCCTGATCTCTCATTCATGGAGGTGTCTGATGAGTTCTCTACTGAGGATGTGTCTGCCCCCATATCCTATCCACGGGTCTTGTCCAATCCTACCCAGCGATCCATCATTGATTCTCCAGACCAAATTGTCACGAATGAGGGGGAGGGAATGTATCAAATCCTTCCATATCGATGAGCACCCAGTCATCTGCCATGATGGTAGTCTGATCCAATCCAATAAACTCTGAGGCCAAATGTATTTATGGTAAGATACTTGAGCCCAAAGGTTCTGACTTGTCATCAGTGACCAGCCCATTTTTGCAGAAAGTGCTCGAGCGAAAAGGGGAAGGTCCTTGAGCCCCCATCCACCCCATTTCTTTGGTAGGGTTATCTTTTGCCAGCTTATCCAGGCGAATAATATTTTGTCCTGATTGCCATTCCAGAGGTATCTGTTACAGAGTTGTTTTAAACGCCCTAGAATGTTCCGCGGGATCCATGCAAGTGCCATCCAGAAGACCGGAGTGGCCTCCAAGACAGATTTGATGAGCACCAGTCTGCCTGCCCTTGATAAGTATCTGAAGCTCCATACAGTGAGTCTCTTCTCCAACTTTGAAACCAGCCAAACCCAATCAACAATTCTTTGACAAGTTGGTTTTAGCCAGTACCCCAAATATTTGAGGCCCCTATCCAAGGGGTGAATGCTGTAGGGAAAAGCCTGCTGAGCAAAATGTGATTCCTGAACCGATGTGCGAGTGTAAGTGATAGTAGATTTAGTATGATTTGCAAGCATACCTGTAGCAGAGGAAAAGAGAAGAAGAATCTTGGAAAAGGATCTGGAATCGCGAATGCTGCCATCCAGCAGAATGAGTACATCGTCCACAAAGAGTAGATGAGTGAGGGAGCAAACATCTGAGATCCGGAGACCACAGATATCGCCATTCCTTTTTGCAGAGGCTATGAGCCGACTAAGACCTTCCATGACAATCAGAAAGAGCAGGGGAGACAGTGGGCAGCCTTGCCTCAGTCCCCTTTCAGAGTGAAAAAAGGGTGAGGCCGAGCCATTAATGAGAATGCTGAAGGAAGGGGAAGTAATACAGGCCATTATCCAAGTGATGTAAGAGTGGGGGAATCCCAGATGAATAAGAAGCATTTTTATATAGAGCCAGCTGACACGGTCAAAAGCTTTGGAAAGGTCAATCTTGAGAATGATGCTCTTAAGATGCTTGGACCAGATAGAATGGATGGCTTCTTGAGCCGAACCAATGGCTTCATGAATCTGTCTGGATTCGAGGAAGGCAAATTGTTGAGGGGCGATGTGTCTGGAGAGAATCGGTCTGAGACGGTTGGCAATGGTCTTGGAAATGATCTTGTATAGGCAGTTGCATAAAGAGATAGGCCTGTAATCATCAAATGAAGATGGGGAGTCAGATTTAGGTATGAGAGCAATGAAAGTCGAATTGATGGCGTGGTAGATGGATCCCGATGTTCTGCTCTCCTCCACAACATTCAGTAGATCCTGCCCCAGGATTTCATAAAATGCCAAATAGAATTCAATGGTCCATCCATCCGGGCCTGGACTCTTATCTTTTTTGAACCATTTTAATATACCTTCTAACTCCCCAGAAGTTACCGGAGCATTAAGCTCTTCCACATCATCCTCATCAACAAATCTCGGAAAATGACTCGCAACATTGATAATATCAGGAAGATTTGTTTCACGGGGGCATTTGTAGAGATCTCTGAAGTGTGTGATGCCAAGGTGAGCAAGCTTATTGAAGGAGTCAGCCATGTCTCCCTTAGGAGTTGGGAGTTTCCAAATGGTGTTGGACACCTTTCGACCCTTGGCATAGCTATGAAAAAACTTCGAATTATCATCCCCTGCTTGTAACCAAATAGCTCTACTCCTCAATCTCTGGGATTCTTCGCGCTCTTTTAGAATGATAGCCTTCTGGTTTTCCAATTCTATCAGTCGACCCTTGTCTTCTGCTGTGATAAAGCCCAGTCCCCGATCATCTAGTAGAGTGCTCAGCTCTGATTCAATATGGGTGAGTTGAGAGGTTTCCCGAGCATGCTTATCCTTTGCCCAATTAATGGAGAGGTGCTTGATCTCAGAGAGATTTCTGCAGAACCCTTTTGCAAGTGATTCTGCTCCATTAATGGGATGAGTATTCCAATATTCAGAGATCATCTTAATATATGACGGGTCCTTCAGCCAGGTGTGATTGAATTTGAAAGGGGCTTTTGGCTTCTTAAAAGGCCCCTGAATTTCCAGATATATAGGCGCGTGATCCGAAATGCCTCCCGTGCCCACCCATTGCTTGTAATGATGCAACCGATGAAGGAGCGCATCCTTCATGATGAATCTGTCAAGTCTGCGAGCCAATGCAGCATCGCCCACCCTCCTGTTCCTCCAGGTAGGAAGAAGTTTATGCATGGGGATATCCACAAAATTTGTCTGCTCTAACAGATTAGTCATGTAATCTGTGATAGAGTCGATTTGTGCCGCCGATCCCCATGACTCCCTGAAACCTAAAGAAAAATTGAGATCTCCGCCGATTATAGTCTGCTCCTCATCCATGAGGGAGAGATGTAAGAGTCGCTGCCAAAATTGTTCTCTTTGATTACAAGGGGTGTAAACATTCACAACCCGGAGATTCATGCCCAGATCAGCAGTGAATATATCCAGACCCAGGTAACCGGGTCCCCCCCAAGTTGCATCAACCTTAATGGTACGAGGGTTAACTCCAATGGCCAGACCACTGGATCGACCAGCAGCATCGAGGGCAATATAAGACCATCCCGAGGTCAATGATTGCAGGGTATGGGAGATTTGATCGGCCGAGCAAAGAGTCTCTTGTAGCATAATGATATCGATAGGTTCAGTCTCAATGAGACGCCTCATGGCTAGTTTCTTGGAGGAACTAGCCAACCCTCTGCAGTTATAAGATAAACACTTCATGGGGGAACACTATGTGGGGTATATCCTGCTCTAAGGACCCCATCAATGGTGGATTGACGACCAGAGACTACCTCCGCCCCTGCTTTCTTAATAGCCTTAGAAAGATCAGATTTCCTGCCTCTGGTAGGCAGGGGGGCGGCACCCGGCTCAGAGATACCAAGACCGGACTGGGCTGACAAAACTTTGGATTGAGATCTGGATCGAAGGAAGTAAGGATGAGGAGGGGAGGCCTCGGAGGATGGCCGGGGAGACGATGAAGAGGAGGGAGAGAGCAGAGAGGGACCAGTGGTGGCAATGAGGGGAGGGGATGACATAGAACAATGAGCCATAGATGTCTGTAATGATGCACCAAAATCATTAATAATATGATCAATAGAAGAGAGAGGAGGGTGCAGGGGAGTACCCGAGGTTGTACCAGCTTCAGCTGCTGAGCGAGCCCTGGTCATCGGCGGCGAGGAGTGCCTGTGTCCAGGTTCGACCGCTGGTGAGGATGCCACCGGAGACTGGCCAGTAGGAATGGGGCGCGAGGAAATCGGTGAAGCAGCCCTGGAAGGTGCTTGAGTGCTCTTCGGGGAGTCCTCAGCTTTTTGGTTGAGTGGACAGTCTTTGAAGAGATGCCCGACCTTGTGGCATCGCCTGTAGCGGAACGGTACCCCCTCGTAATCCAGTATCTGAACTCTGATGTATCTCCCCCACTGAAGAGTGATCTTTTCCTCCAGCCCTTCACGAGTATCCAAGTGAACCAATATACGCGCGAGGGTCCTGCTTCTTGATTCCACGAATGTGCGGTCATGATCAAGATAAGTGCCCAGTGCATTGCCAATCCTGATGAAGACTTCTTCACCCCAGAACTGTAGTGGAAGTCCCGGCAAGTGAACCCAAATCGGTCCAGCTCCAATTTGTTCATGTTCGGGGTCAAACAGGGGGCTCCACCTTTTGAGGAGAACCAGAGCCATCTTAATGTGCCAGTACCTGGCCAGTACCAGGTTCATGTAACTCTCCTTTTAGAAATGTAAAGAGAACCAACCTCTTGGCAAGTAATGTACTTCAGGTAGATCAATGAGCAAACCCCCCCAGATCTCCTTTACCCATTGAGTCAGCCTTTTTGCCGAATATGCCCTACCCCGTACATGCCCTACTAGCATGGTGTTTGCCATGATTGCAAATTCTCCTATTACCGAAGTCTCTCCAAACCTGATGGTGATATCCTTTGAGGTAGCCTTGATGCACTTCGACTTCCTTTTGCTGGTGCGGGGTGCATATGGGTGGTCCACCAGGGGATTAGGTACGCCTTCCTGTGGGAAGGGTTTAGCAGGTTTAACCTTTACAGCAGGTGTCTCGAAACACCCAGATGGACGGGTACCAGCAGAAGAGGTATGCGCCGCGGCGGAGACCAGAGGGTTGATAGAAGGAGCAGCAAAAAAGGCAGATGAAAGCGGGTCAAAGGAGGGCGAGGGGGGGGTGTGGGAAGATAGAATATGGAGAGTGCCCGGGGAGAGAGGGGGAACATCAAAGTGAGGGGATTCGATAGGAGGCGGCCTGATGAGGGGAGGGGCAGAGCTGAGCCGTGGAAGGGGAATAACGGGAGGTCGATGAGACAGTTCCGAGCCAGCAAACGGCGAAGACGAAACAATCGGAGGGGCTGAAGAGAAATTAGGGTTATCAAAGATGACTCTGTCCGGGAAAGGCTCCTCCGAATAATCAACTACCTCCAACTCCATGTTGTCGTTCATCCTGTCCACAGGTCGAAATCCGAAAGCGACGGGTGTTGACTGCTACGGTGTAGGGTGTACAGTGCGCCTAGCTGAGACCGTGACGGTATTCTGCAGAGATCTAGTAGAAACCCTAGGTTAACCTAGGCCTTCACGAGCGCGCACCATCTTAGACTGCCCTAGCACATCAGAAGATGAATCATCTAATAGAGAAAGGAAACATAACTGATAATCAACTCAAAAAATGCAAAGATTGATGGAAATCTACACTAGGAATGAGGAACAACAACAAGGAAAAAATTATCATGAAACTTAACTACCATGATGAACAAATTAATCAATTAATTGAGAAGGTACACATATTAATAACACAACTCTTATTCTATCAAAGACAAACACCTAATCCATAATATATAATTGAACATGACCATCAAGAAGCACCTGAAATAATTTTTTCAGGCAGTCAATATCACACAATAATTCCAAATAGAAATCATCAATGAATTAAGAAGGGATTACTAATGTATGACAGTAAGGACCATAGATGATCCTGATTTATGAAGGATCAAAATTAAATACAAATATAAATGGAAACATAGAGCTATAGTGAAAACAAAAACTTCAATTCATTAATAACAAAGTATTGAAAATTGTCTACATGCAGAATGAAAACAAATTAGCTCGGGCGATGATAGCTTATCTCTGAGAGGAGATGTGGCAGCTACATGCCTTCTAAACTAAATTACAATGAGGCTCAAAGGCCTTTTTATCATAAAGAAGAAGTGTGAAACCATAACCTTAGGAGATGAAGCACCAAAGGTTTTGGGCCCCATCAGGGTAAGTTGTACCACTAACTTGTCAGGGTTGTAACTTTGGCATACAATCTCTGTTTGACTATCATAATACCTTGTTTCAAAGATATCCACGAGGAGGAAAAAAACAAAATTGTGAAACATATTTTGGCACTTTCCCGATCTCTCAGTTTTCCCAGAAAACGTCTTTTAGTACCTCAAAATGGCCCTGGAAGTTTAGGACTCGAAAAACTACCAAAAATAGAAAGTTGTGCTAGAATTAAGGAAACTGATAGGAAACAGTGTTGGGGGTCCAAGTGGAATAGGCAGAAGACCATCAATATCCACTTGGATCAATAAAGGAGTAGTTGTCTGGGTCAACAAAATGGAAGGGATTTTTTTAATCAAGCCATTTGTTAGATAAAAAAGAAAAGATAATAAAAAATTCCAACAATTTAGAAGAGGAAGCTTATGACTATTTCCTATGGTGGACAAAAAAATGTGATGTTCATTCCTTTCACTGGCAAAGCTTTACAACTACCTTATTAAAAAGAATTCACGATGAAGAAGAAGATGATATATATATATATATATATATATATATATATATATATATATATATATATATATATATATATATATATATATATATATATATATTTACATCTTAAACATAAGGGAAATGTAAACAATTATACACATGAATGGGAAGTTTTTACAACTAGATAAAAATGGATTTATGGATGAACAATTGCTAAAAATGTACATTTTTGGACTAAAATGTTATATCTGTTGTGAAATAAAGTTATGGAATCCTAAAACAATTGAGGATGCCAAGTGCATAAAAAAATTAATCAAACAAAAGAACAAGTTCAACAATCCGTCTTCTACAAGTCCAAAAAAATCAAAGAGATACTCAAAAGAAAAGTAAAAAAAGTACCCCGCAGAGAATTCTGACATGTATATACCTCCTCCTTTAAGAGAAGAGGAGAAACAACATCAATGATCAGACAAGTAATAGGTCAAAAAATGTAGGTATTGCAGAGATAATTGGGTACCCAAGAATAGGAGGAACAACAAAAAACTATATACATGTGAAACCAAGGAATAATTTGATGCATCCAATGGTGACTCAAAAGAAGAATATAAGGGAAAAAACAATATTCCAAATATAAAAGATGAGGAAGGCAAGGCCAAGATATCGCTTGCAACAATAACAAGAATAACACAACCCAAAACTTTGAAACTAATAGGGAACGTAAAAAAGGAAAATGTCACCATAATTATTGACACAAGAAGTACCCATAAATTCATACAATGTACAAGAAAATATTTGATAATTCTAAGACTAGGTCTCCTTAGTATATATATATATATATTACATGTCGGCATCTACAACATGTAATATCTATTAACAACTTTTTAATAGAAATTACGAACTCTATTTTCCACGGAAAAAAAAAAATAAAAAAAAAATATATATATATATATATATATATATATATATATATATATATATATATATATATATATATATATATATAGGAGACAAGGGGTATAATTATAATAAAATGAGACCATGAGGGGTTTTAACCTACATAAAATTATAACAATAGAAGTGCAATCACTCAATATAAATGGCTTAATAAGGAGTTTTAGGGTTTACATGGGGCTTATATAGGACTTAACATGCCTCTCCACTTCAAACAAGTGTTTTCCTCAATACTTGACTAACTGCTAGTGCTTCTGCAAGAATAAGTTATATTCCCATGTCATTTCTTCCATTGGCAGGTTCTTTTGTTTGATGATGTACTCTATAATTGTTGGGTTACTTGGCTGCTTAATCCTTGTTTCAACGATTGTTTCTAATGGTAGTATGATTTTACCTTCTTCATTTATATCTAGTACACTTCCCAAATGCAAATGAATAACATGACCATGATATCAATTAGGTGGAAGACCCTTAGGCATTAATCCAAATACCATGGGATGATTGTTGATAGCTTAACGAAGATCCCCTAACATAGATGATATTGAAGTTTGGACAATTAGTGAACATAATTGTGCCATTACACTATGCTGCCAATTTTTGAGTAATTTCATCATTCCATTAGAGCTTATCACTTTAGAAGGTTTCCCTTGGATACCTCTAAGCTAATTTTCCTTTCCTGCTAATGTAAAGAGATATTGAAAATAAAAGGTCATTGTTCCCAATAATTGTAACCATTGAACCCCTAATACAACATCAATACTAGCCATTTGTATTGCAATCATGAGAATGCCCAACAAATACTCCCCCATATTGAGCTTAATACTATGGAACTTCCCTAAACAATTTATGGTGCCTCCATCTATAATCATTACTTGAAATTATGGTGTTGGATATATAGAACATATTGTGAAGTTTTTCTAATTTGTAATTGATGAAATTATGGGTACTGCCTGAATCGAACAACATTGTATATCCTTCTATCTTGAGAGTTTGTAGAGTATTGATGCTGACCAATGCATGGCAAGAAATTGTTGGATAAATCCCTTCTAGTGCTAGATCTTGTGAGTCTAAGGAGTCACAATATAATCCAGCCGACCTAACAATAATAATATAAAGCCACAAAAATAAAAATAGAGGGATTCTATGGGGCACAGAAATAACAACATGGGGGTAATAGGGGCACAACAATGTAAATAAGGGGTATAACTACAATAGTAATGGGGTAATCACTAGTATTATAGGGACCCAACATGCCCCTCTCCTTCAAAAAAGTGTTGTCCTCAACGCTTGAGTAGTTCTGGATACTTCTGCATAAAATTCTCATCCTCCCATGTGGAATCTTCAGCGGATAAGTTCTTCCACTTGACAAGATACTCTGAAATTGACCGATTTCGTAGCTGTCGAGTTCTTGTTTCTATGACTGCTTCCGGTTCCAATATAATTTTTCCTTCCTCATCAAGTTTTGGCAATATTGTTTGCACTGGGAGCTTGTCGCCTATAACCTTCTTTAAACATGAAACATGGAAAACTGGGTGCAATCGAGAAGCTGTAGGAAGCTCCAATTTGTATGCCATAGTACCAATCTTTTGCAACACCTTGTACGGACCATAATACTTTGGTGATAATTTATTATCCTTCTTAGCTTGCTTTAGGGACATTTGCTTATATGGTTGTAGCCGTAGGAATACCCAATCACCTACATCAAAACTTCTTTCACTGCGATGTTGATCTGCCTGTTGTTTCATTCTATTTTGTGCCAACACGAGGTTATCCTTTAAGAGTTGGAGGACTTGTTGTTGATGTTCGATGTGATGTTCCACTGCCTGAACCTTAGAATTTTCTCTTAAATATGATGTGATGGATGGTGGTTGATACCCATAAAGTGCCATAAATGGGGTCATTTTTGTTGTTGTATGGAAGGAAGTGTTATACCACCATTCAGCCAGAGGCAACCATTTGACCCATTGTGTCTGTTTATCATATACAAAGCAACGAAGATATCCTTCCAAACATTTGTTTACTATCTCAGTTTGCCCATCAGATTGAGGATGATAAGATGAGCTATGAGCTAACTGAGTACCAAGACAAGAAAATAATTCTGTCCAAAAATTTCCAGTGAAAATGGGATCTCTGTCACTTACAATAATCTTTGGGTTTCCATGTAGCTTCTGAATTGTTTCCATAAATGCAGTAGAAACTGTACTGGCTTTAAATGGATGTGATAATGCACAAAAATGTGCATACTTGGTAAGTCTGTCAACTACCACCATGATGACACTCTTTCCCTCAGACTTGGGTAAACCCATGATAAAATCCATTGAAACCTCCTCCCAATGTTGGCTTGGAATGGATAAAGGTTGTAATAGACCCGGTGTATTAATTGTTTCAACTTTATTTTGTTGGAAAACCAAACATTCCGCCACAAATTTTGAATATCTGATTTAAGGCCATCCCAAAAAAATTCCTTCTTAACCCTGTGGTAAGTTTTTAAAAATCCCGAGTGCCCTCCTAAGGGAGAAGTGTGCAATTCCATAAGAATCTTTTGTTTTAGCTAGGAATTATTACAGAGGTATAAGCGATCTTTGTACCATAATGAATCATTTTTCCAACTAAATGTATCAGACGTACTGGAATCTTGTTGTAGCTTTCGAATAAGTTGATCCAGGTGGATGTTGGTGGCCACCCACCAACCCATTTGGACCCCCACAACTGTCTCTTTCAGTCTTTTCAGTTTCCTAATTTGCAGCACAATTTACTATTTTTAGCAGTTTTTCGGGTCCTGAACTTCCGGAGCCGTTTTGAGGCCCTAAACGACGTTTTTTTGGGAATCTGGGGCAACATGAGTCCATGGACTGATGTTGCCTCCCAAAGTGGTAGTACTCGGATAGATCTTTCTAACGAGCTATCGTGCGCGTCAAACGGAGATCGTATGCCAAAGTTACGACCCCGGGAAATTGATGTACCAATTTACCCAAACGGGGCCCACAATTTGGCGTTTCATCTTCTAGGGTTAGGTTTCGGGATGTGAAGGGTTTTCCATTGTTTCTCAACAATAAATAGGCCTTCGAGCCTCATTGTAATACAGTTCGGAGCAGTTCAGAGGCATGTAGCCGCACATCTCTTCTCAGAGATAGCTACCATCGCCCTAGCTGGCTTATTTCCATTTCTGGTTGTATTCAGTATTTTCCATTAATGAAATGAATCATTATTTCCGCTGCATCTATGTGTTTATGGTTATTGCATCTCTGTATTTATGGTTATCTCTGTAATCTATTGCGTTCCTGTTTAAATCCGGATCAGTGGTATCAGAGCGGTCTGCTTTTTCTCTGTTTTTCTTTGCATGTCCCCAACGAGGTCGGGATATAAGGAGTTAGGGCTTGAACTGGTCGAACCGTTGCAAGACCAGCCTCGCAAATCTCGACGGCCTCCCATGGCGGATGAGAAGAAAGACGAGGGGGCAGGAGATCCTATCAAAATCTTGCTCGAAGAAGCGCTCGAGCGGCAAAGGAACGCGATGATGGATAGCTTTGCGCAGATCCTTCAGCGGCTACCCAGAGGCGACGCATCGGCTTCCAACAGCGACTCTGGAAACGCCACACCGTTTAAGGTACAAGTTAATTTTGAAATCCCCATCTTCGAGGGTCAAATAGACGCAGATGCCGTAGATAAATGGTTAAATCTGCTAGATGGGTATTTTTCTGTTCATGAATTTTCAAGTCGGGAAAAGATTGTTTTCGCTCTTCTTAAAGCAGCCCCCCACGTCAAGGACTGGTGGGAAACCTACTGCGAGCAGAAGGATGAAAGTACAGGCTCACTATTTTCAGCCGCACCCACTTGGAATGACTTCCGGGATGCCATCAAGGAGCAGTACTACCCTGTCGGAAGCTATGAGGACAAATACATCAAATGGACCACACTGCGGCAGGGACGAGACCAAGATGTGTCGGAGTTCACAAACATTTTTCATACCCTTCGCACACAGTTGGGTATCAAAGATTCTGAGCTGCATCTGGTACTCAAATACCGCGGCTGCCTGCATAGATACATCCAGGAAGAGATGGTGTTCTTGAACATCTCCTCGCTCGGCACGACGTACCGATATGCTGTCAAAATCGAGCAAAAGTTCAAACAGAAGAAGCGAGACTTTGGATCTGCAAATCCGAAGCCCAAAGGACAAAGCCAAGGCGGGGTGACCCAAGACAACCCATCGAAGCCGCAAGAAAAGAACAACACCGCGAAGCCGAAGAAGGACACAGGAAAGTGGTGTGAGTTCCACAAGAGTCCCACTCATAACACAAGTGAGTGTCGGACCAAGCAGTCGCTGGTGGCCGAATTGAAGGCTTCCGAATCAGATGCATGTTCTGACCCTGAGCCAGAACCCGACAAGGGGAATGGAAAAGGGAAGCAGATCATTGATGCGGATCCCAGCGCCACTGTTGCCACTGCCAAGATCAAGAAAAATGAGCCCGAAGATCCAGAGGAGGGGGAGCGTCTTTTCCACTCACAGATGTGGGTGAAGGGTTCACCGCTGCGATTCATTGTCGACAGTGGTAGCCAAAAGAACCTGGTTTCAGCAGAGGTCGTGAAGCGGTTGGGCCTACCGACTACACCTCACCCACAGCCATACAGTATCGGGTGGCTTCACGAAGGACGAGATCTGAAAGTTCGCCAGCAGTGCCGCCTTCCCTACAGCATCAAACCCTTCACAGACGAGGTATTGTGTGATGTTACACCTCTGGATGTTTGCGATGTATTATTAGGCCAACCATACTTGTGGAGGCGACATGCTGTGTATGAGTCAAGGCCTCGTGCTGTCATTATTTCTTTGAATGATTCATTATACAGGATACCGGAGGTAGCCCCACCTACCGCCACATCTTTGATCACTACCAAAAAAGGCAGCAAGCTCATATCACAGACCAGGAAATTCATCTGTCTGGTTCACTCCCAAAATAAGGGGAAGATTGTTGCTACCTCCATGACCCCTATAAAGGGTTCCTCCACGCAGCAGCAGCAAAAGGATACGGTCATGACAAAACACAGGAACAACTTCTCCTCACCCACATGGGTACCACACAAGTTTCAGGTGGGCAACAAAGTCTGGTTGCATCGACAGAAAGAACGTCTTACCAGAACCCATCAGAAGCTCAGACCACTCCGACATGGTCCTTACAGCAGTACCAAGGCGATGGGGAACAATGCTTTGGAGCACATCATTCCTCCATTCCTTCGCCTGCACCAAATATTCAATGTGGACCATCATCGACCATGCTTCCCACCATCACTGGACACATCAGAGATTGCAGGACAAGTTCAGCAGATGGAGGAACTCAACGCAATGGGGACCATTGCTTCCTAAGGAGGGAGGAATGATCCAGGTGGATGTTGGTGGCCACCCACCAACCCATTTGGACCCCCACAACTGTCTCTTTCAGTCTTTTCAGTTTCCTAATTTGCAGCACAATTTACTATTTTTAGCAGTTTTTCGGGTCCTGAACTTCCGGAGCCGTTTTGAGGCCCTAAACGACGTTTTTTTGGGAATCTGGGGCAACATGAGTCCATGGACTGATGTTGCCTCCCAAAGTGGTAGTACTCGGATAGATCTTTCTAACGAGCTATCGTGCGCGTCAAACGGAGATTGTATGCCAAAGTTACGACCCCGGGAAATTGATGTACCAATTTACCCAAACGGGGCCCACAATTTGGCGTTTCATCTTCTAGGGTTAGGTTTCGGGATGTGAAGGGTTTTCCATTGTTTCTCAACAATAAATAGGCCTTCGAGCCTCATTGTAATACAGTTCGGAGCAGTTCAGAGGCATGTAGCCGCACATCTCTTCTCAGAGATAGCTACCATCGCCCTAGCTGGCTTATTTCCATTTCTGGCTGTATTCAGTATTTTCCATTAATGAAATGAATCATTATTTCCGCTGCATCTATGTGTTTATGGTTATTGCATCTCTGTATTTATGGTTATCTCTGTAATCTATTGCGTTCCTGTTTAAATCCGGATCATAAGTGCCCACACTTCTTCATCATTCTTCCATTCCTCCCTTGCTTCGTTTATCCAATCTGGTTGGATAATAGAAATGGCGCACAACAATGCTTCCACATCCTCATCCTTTCTTGAGAGTGCATCTGCCACCACATTTTGCTTCCCTTTTTTGTAGATGATTTCAAAGTCATAACCCAACATCTTTGTGACCCACTTTTGTTGCTCTTCAGAGGATAATCTTTGTTCTAAAAAGTATTTAAGGCTATCATGATCCGTTTTTACCTTGAAGTGTCTTCCCATTAGGTAGAGTTGCCATTTCTTAAGTGCATGGAGTATTGCCAACATTTCCTTCTCATAAATAGCTTTGCTTAAAAACTTTCCCTTGATTGGACGACTTTCAAAAGCAATGGGTCTTTCATCTTGCATTAGAACAGCACCAATTCCATTTCCTGAAGCATCACATTCCACAATAAAGGTTTTTGTGAAGTCCGGTGTAGCTAAGACCGGTGCTTGGCACATTGCCTCTTTAAGATGTTCAAAGGCCTTTGTTGCTTCCGGAGTCCATGAAAATGCATCTTTCTTCAATAATGTTGTTAGAGGTGCTACTATTCTCCCATAATTCTTAACAAACTTGCGATAATACCCTGTCAACCCAAGAAATCCTCGCAGATGCTTTATGGATGTGGGGATTTTCCATTCCTTAATGGGTTTAATTTTGCTAGGGTCTACCTTAACTCCTTCATGAGATACAATATGACCCAAATATTCCACCTCCTGGACTCCAAAGAAACATTTGGATCTTTTTGCATATAATTGTTTCTCCTCCAATAGTTGTAGCACCCTGTCAACATGTTCAACATGATCCTTCCAAGTCTTGCTGTAGATTAGTATATCATCAAAAAATACTAACACAAATTTTCTAAGGAATGGTTTGAAAGAACTCATCAAACCTTGAAATGTTGAAGGTGCATTAGTAAGGCCAAAAGGCATGACCAAAAATTCATAATTACCCTCATGAGTTCTAAATGCCGTTTTCGGAATGTCTTCAATCTTCATTCTGATTTGATGATATCCCGAACGAAGATCCAACTTGGTGAAGTAATTTATCCATGCAATTCATCCAGTAATTCATCAATGACAGGAATGGGGAACTTATCTTTAATAGTGAGCTTATTGAGCTCCCTATAATCCGGACACATGCGCCATGATCCATCCTTCTTGTGCACCAATACTACTGGAGCAGAGAAAGAACTTTGACTTGGTT
The DNA here is from genome assembly GCA_031772625.1 of Pinus tabuliformis. NCBI lineage: Eukaryota > Viridiplantae > Streptophyta > Pinopsida > Pinales > Pinaceae > Pinus > Pinus tabuliformis. The sequence continues at coordinate 295,830,616 of CM062815.1, read as the reverse complement.
GAATTATACCAGCCTCTAGCATTTCTGCAACCATACGTTCAATTTCACTTTTTTGGACATAGGGATATCTGTACGGCCTGATGTTTGGAGGAACACTTCCTGGAATCAGATGAATAGCATGATCATGATCACGCATAGGTGGGAGACCTTTGGGAGTCTCAAATACCTTGGAATGAGTGTCCAGGACTTTTTGGAGATATGGAGAAATAGATGATTCTGATGTGGAAACATCTAGTGAACATAATTGTGCAATTACACCTCTTTGCTCCTTTTTTAGAAGCTTTTTCATACCATTAGAGTTGATTATCTTTCCTGGTTTCCCTATGATACCCCTTAATTCAACTTCCTTTCCTTCCGCAGAAAATTTGATGAAAAGTTCTTGAAAATTAAAAGCTATTGTACCCAAGGATTGTAGCCATTGGACTCCTAGTACAACATCAGCACCTCCCATTGGAATGGAAATCATTGGGCTAGTCAATACATATTCTCCCATGGATAGCTTGATATTATGGCACCTTCCAGAGCAATTTATTGTTCCTCCATTTGCAATCATCACTTGACACGCTGGTGCTGGATATAGGAAGCAATTCAATTCTTTTGCTACCCTACAATGAATAAAATTGTGGGTGCTTCCTGAATCAATCAACACTATTACCTTTTTCTTCTTGATTTGTCCTTCTATCTTGATGGTTTGAGGAGTGGTAATTCCCGCCAATGCATTACAAGATCTGGTCGGATTTATTTGTTCTTCATCTAGGCTTTGTTCTTGGAGTATATCTTCTTCTTTTGACCTTTCTTTCTCCTTTTCTTCTTCCTCTTCACAATCTATGTAGAATAATTTATTCTCAGCACACTTATGACCTTTAGTGTATTTGCTATCACAACTGTAACAAAGCCCTTTTGCTCTTTTTTCTTCCAATTGTTGTGGTGTCAACCTTATAGGTTGTGGAAGACTAGGGGCAACAACACTTCCGTCTTTATAGTTGTGAGTGGTATGCTTCCTGGTTGCCATAATTTTGCTTTCCATTTTTCTTGCTAACCTGAATGCCTTCTCTAATGAATCAGGTTCCCAAAGGCGAACATAATGTTGGATATTATCCTTTAAAGAACCTATGAACACATCAATCCTATGCTCCTTTGGAATATCTTTTACCCTTATGTTCAATTTTTGGAACTCCTCAATGTGCTCCATTACTGAACCCTTTTGTTTGAGACTTATAAATTGACTAAAAAAAGTGTTGCGTTTTGTATCTTCATAATGTGCTATCAATTCTTCCGTAAAAATTGCCCAAGTGATAAATTTTTTACGAGAGCAAAGCCATTGATACCATACAAACTGATTTGGTTCCAAATATACAGTTTCCATACGTACCTTTTGTGTGTTTTGCACATTATTGAGATCGAAGAACTGCTCCATCTGTAATATCCATGTGGCGGGATCCTTGCCATCAAACTTCCTCATATTGATTTTTGGAATATGGTGGGTCTTCGATCCAACATTAGCGTCTATGGAATCATGATTAACATTACTTTTGTTCACATCATGAGTTTCCTTTACAACCTTTTCACCATTAGTAAGTATTTCTTGTAGAAAATTTGTCAAATCTGTCTTCAAATCTGCCATGTCTGTCTTCAAATCTGTCTTCAAATCATCCATCTTAGCTTCCATGCCCTTTATCTTAGATTCCACGCCATTTATCTTAGATTCCATGCCACTTATCTTAGCATCTGTTAGCTTTTGTGAGCATGACATTTGTTGCACTTGTTCTTGTAATTTTAATATATCATGTAGCATTTCTTCCTCTTCTTCATGAGTCATGCTAGAGCTTTCAGGTTCCTTACTAGGTGTTTGCATTTTCATTCCTCGGGGCATCAGTTACCAATAATAATGCTTTACTATGCCCTTTGAATTCCGTTAAACCAAGCTTACACAAAAATTTTAAAAAAAACTACACACCTTTTTTCACTTTATAGAAGTCTGATATTGAATCTGATGTATCTCTGTAATTTCAGATCATCCAGTTCTGAAATTGCGACATGTAGTAGCCTTCTGCGTCCTCTTTCCAATGCCACAAGTCTGACCCAAATTGGATTCTCCAAGGAAGAGTTATGTGAAATCTCCCACAGTGACTTGCTTTTAGACTAGTTCAGTAGAGCGAACTTGTACGACGTGCCACGAGTCACTGTTTCAACCTTTGAATCTGAAACACGCATACAAAAAACTACAGTCCGTCCTCTTTCTGTACCTTCTTACTAAATTTCAATCCGATCCCCAGAGAGAAAGTTATGATGATTTTCCCCAGGTCACCTGTTTTGAATGTAATTCAGGAGTCTGCAAAAAGACCAACTTCCTCAGATCATATCTCCGTAAATATCGCGTGAAAAGCTCTGAAATTTGGACCCAAGGTTCAACGTGATTTCTTCTCAAATGGGTTTTTTTTGCGACTTCTGAAACATCACAAAAAAAACGTTATAGCGAAAATGCCACGATGACCTGTTTGGAGCAGCGAAACCCTAGAATCCAAAGCTCTGATACCAAATGTTATGAAACCAGCTCAAGAAAAGATAGATCAACGCCTTAGAATTCAGCCTCTTCGAGGGGGAAACCTCCTTTACATTACATAAATGAACAATTCTTTCCTGATACAAATGGCAAAACCTCCTTTCTATATATAGGAGTCTAAGGAGTCACAATATAATCCAACCGACCTAACAATAATAATATAAAGCCACAAAAATAACAATAGAGGGATTCTATGGGGCACAGAAATAACAGCATGGGGGTAATAGGGGCACAACAATGTAAATAAGGGGTATAACTACAATAGTAATGGGGTAATAACTAGTATCATAGGGACCCAACAGTGATAGGGATCTAAAATTTAAGGGGAACTTTTGGAAAGAATTTTGCCAACAATTGGAATATCCCTTAATATGAGTTCAACTTACCATCTGCAAACAAATGGATAAACATATATTGTTAATAAATGTTTGGAAACTTACCTTCATTGTTTTGTGATAGATAAGTAGAACACATGGTTCCAATGGTTGAATTTAGTAGAATGATGGTATGATTATACCTACCACAAATCTGCCAAAATGACTCCCTTCTAAGCCTTATATGATTGTGAACCACCAAAACAGTAGTAATTTGCACTGATTGACACTAAGGTTCAGGCAATGAAGAAACATCTTGACGAAGAGTAAAACATCATCAAAATATTAAAATAAAATTTAGGTACAACTCATTATAGAGTGAAATAATGAACAAACCAACAAAGATGATAAAGAAGGTTTGAAGAAGGTGATTGGGTGTTTGTAAGACTCTAGCCTCACAAGCAATTATCACTTTAACAATAAGGGCAAAACAAATTGGCTCCAAAATTCTATGGGCCTTTTCGAATCAACAAAATAATTAGCAAATTGGCCTATGAGTTGAAGTTACTGGACAATTGTTGCATCAATAATGCCTTCCATGTGTCTTGCCTCAAGAAAGTGTTAGGACTAGCCCAACATATTCAAATAGAGGTTCCCAACTTCGACGGCGAAGGGAAAGTATTTTTAGAACTAGAAATAATTCTTATAGCTAAGGAAAAAATATTTCATTCTAGAACCATCAAAGAATACCTTGTTAAATGGAAAAACCTTACAAAATAGATGCATCATGGTAAACACAATTCTTTTTGCTGATAATGCCCCTGATTACCCTTGCCTTTAGGACGAAGTGATTTTAAAGGAGGTGGAATGTTATAAACACAATACATAATAATAAATTGTTTAATTAATTAAAAATGAATTGTCAAGGGGAACATACCCTTTCATCTCATGTCTAGTTAATGCTATATAGAAAACCGTCACAAGGGTTATTGTATTATCAAATTTTTTATTCAATAATAATTATTATCACTTCAAAATACAAGTGTTCTTGTTACACCCTACTTCAAGTATTATATCGACACAATGTGTTGGTTCTTACCTTGGAGTTCATGGGCTTGCCGTTTTGAGAGCCTCGAGTATGAGAGGCTAAGAAACCAAAATGGTTTTCAAGATCTAGGAAGTTGGTTAAGAGCCTAGCTAGTAAGAACCTTTAAGACTAAACATAACTCCAAGATTTGTTTACTAACTAAAACAAAGTTTGAAAATGATAGTAATTTTTATGTTGATTTAGCAACTCAGTGCCAATGGGTTCATTGAACTAAATAAACTTACAAAGGATATTTACTACTTAGATGATGTGATGTTTATGGGCATGTGCTAAGTTGTGATGAAAGACCACATCTACGTAAAGATGTTATTATGTTCTTATATATGATGTTGTTTTAGATTAACCATGGGCACATGATTGAAGTTATGTATGTTTGATTGACATATTTGACATGCAAATATGTGTAATAAGGGATTAATTCTTGATGATTTTAGCAATTGCTTGTGAGTTAAGTATATGTAATTCCAATGCAAAGTGTGATGATATTGTATATATGTGTATTTGTAACTAATTCAAAGATTGAGACTTGATAGGAGTCTTGAGGTGATACCATCACACTCCAATTTGAGAGTTAGATGACTATCAATATTATGCATTATTTAATACTTTTAATATTTTATGATTGATATTTTGACAATTTTTTGTATCATGCAAGATGCAAGAGACTTGCTCAAAGTATTTATCATATAACATGAACCAATGTCAAAACAATGGGAAGAGAAATAGGTCCTTTGACAAAGAACACTATATTGATAAATGTAGACCAAAAGGAAAGAAGAAAAAGAGGAGGATAAGCACAATTAAAACTTCACATTGTTGATTGGATTTTCGTTATTAAAGAAAGGTGAAAAGGAGTGAATTGAGGGGTTAGAGAGCACGGGTTTGAAGTGAACTCTTGATTTAGTAAATAGGTACCAAATAAACTTTCAATTTGAATAAATACAATTTCAATTTGAATAAATACAATTTCATTTATTAATGTTTATTTTAAAATTAGATAATAAAATTGATAATTAATCCAAATGTTATGTATGGCACGGAAAAATAGAGTCAATTTCTCGTTGGGGTCTATTCTGCAACCGTCATCTTCAATCTTTTGACACGTAGCTGTCCAATATGAAGTCTATAGTGTGAATACAATCATTATAAATATATTTGTCCATTTTTAATTGAATTATTACATAAAAATCTCCCTCCCTCCCTATACTTTGTCGAGCTGGTGAGGTAAACATTTACCGCCAACTTTTAATTTCACAATAATTTTGTTTATTTGCGATGAGATCTCTTGCCTGTTCGGCCATGTCCGGACGCATATACATTGTATATATCACGGGGTTCAACTGTGGGGTGAGTGGTGATTTTGATAATGGAGCCTCTGATAGAAGGCCCGTGTCCTGAACGACAGAATCAAGCTCAGTACTATGCCGATCACGCAAACCGAACCCCATATGAGAAACGTATCGTTGTAGCGGTGGGTTCCATGGCAAACAGTTGAGCCAATTCTATGCACAGGAGGAGCCGAAATCTGATCAACCGGTATTTTATTCTTCTTGGTTCTGTCATCGTAGAAAATGCCGGCCAAATAGCCCAAGGCTAGAGATCCCAGAGGGATGTTTATGACCAGGATATTATGATTCACCCCGAAATTCTTGAGGCCGAATAACTCCGAGGTGATGGAGATTGCAATGGAGTTTACCATCCCTGTGAAGAATCCCAGGATGGCTGTGCCCACATACAGAGCGACGCTGTCGTTGATTAGAAGCAGGAAGAACGAAGCTGCCATGGGAACCATCGATATGCCGATCCAGGCAGGTCTGGGGAGGCAGATTTTGAACCTGCGCAATAATTTAATGAAATGCATTAATTTTTTTTTGATGAATTTCACTTAGTTAGGGTAGTTTCAATTGTTGGTTTTAGGTTATAGTTGTTGAGGGCTTGAACTTGATGCAAGAAGTTTAAGGCAATGGAATGTACATATATGGAGATTGGCGGCTAGGTTATCTTTATTTTGATTCCAACTTGTCCTGACGATGAAGCACATTAGTTGGCCATGTGATTTTCGCCGAAGAATCTTTCTCTAAATTGATATGGATCACAAAAGCCTTAACTCTATTAACTATTTCGAGAGTTCCATAAATGTCAAATTGAAAATTTCAAAAATATTTTAATATGGGAGAGAAGAATTCAAACTGTTGAATTGGCTGGTCAAGCCAATCAATTCTAATCAGTATTTCTGAATGTTCTGATCAGTATTTCTGAAATCTACATTCAGAATTAAGTTCAACCTGCAATTTTAAGAGTATTTCAAGATTGGACAAATGTCAGATTGCAAGAATATTTTAGAATCAGGGAATAAAAAACAATTAAATTAGCTATTCAAACAATTGAATTCCAATTGGTATTTCAGAAATCTACAATGGAATTTAGTTTAAGTTCAACCTGTAATACAGGTAAGTTCAACTGAAACTAGGAGGTGGGAACATTTGGTATGTTTGGGAAAACCTCAATAAGTAGTCGGGCGCTGAAGACGCCAGACGGCCGAAGAAGCTGGAAGAAGACGAGAGTGAAACTAAGATGGAAGCTTTGGAGTAACCGCGGGACTCTGCAATTTGGCCTAAGTTGCTGATGAATACCAAACCCAACGTACCTCCGCAGAGATAGACCAGGAAAAATAGCCAGAAATCAATGCTTCTGATCAGTTGGATTGTGTTATGATCCTCCCCAAGGACTGCCCGCCTGGATTTCGGTTTGGTCTCCGCCCGAGTCGCGCTGCTGCTGGGGCTGGTGGTTTCTTGATCTTGAATTTGCAGGGGCAATTCAATTTCAGTTTCGTCTTTGGATATGGAGCCTCGTTTGCTCATTTTATTCATTTCAATAGTTGGCTCGGGCTCATCTTTCTCATCGTCGTCCAGTACATCGATTGCCAGGACCCTCTCGTCCCGATGTGCCTGCTCGCGTTTTATGGCCGCCTGGTTTCTCAGTTCCGTGACAAAGAGCGTAGCAGGGAGTGTCACACGAGCGAGAAGAAGGCCAAGCAGAATTAATGCATGTAGCTTGCCAGAGGAGGACGAGAGCGGCTGAAAGTCCATGAGCAACAAATACACACCCGTGACTATGGCGATTCCGTAGGACATTACTGCTAAGAATGGCCTCTGCATTTGCGCCCTTTCCTTTTGTTCCGCCCCTCCGACGAAGGGCAGAGAGAGTAAGCAGACCATGGCAGGAACCACGGCGTTCAAGAGCAGGAAAAGGGATTTGTTGGGGGGAGCTATTGCGGTCTGGATGGAGGTGTAAACCGCCGCGCTCAACCCCACGTAACTGGTGGAGAGCCCCAGCGCAAAGCTTCTCTCGTTTGCAAATTTTCGAATACAGACCAGGTAGGATACCGTGTTGAACCAGCAGATGCTGTTGCCTGCCAACATACAGAGAAGAAATGCCTGCCAACATACAGAGAAGAAATTACATAAAGAGAAGAAATTACAGTAGAATGATAAGCCCCTGTTTCTGGATGTTTTAGTGTATGTATATATATTCTGCCTCTGGATGTTTTAATGTATGTATATATATCCTGCTTGATATTTCTGCTTATAAATTTTACAAAATTCCATGTTCAATATATACATCCTCTGAGACATAGTGACCATAGAACCTCTGAAAAAATATACACCCCATTGTAGATATAAATCACAGTCTAGACATATTGTGAAGAGATCAAGATAAAACCATTTTCTACATGATGTTTATCCCCTAATTTAATACAAAATTACAAATCTTTATAAACCTCAGGTGCAATTACAATTAAGGCCAGTGCCTCATTCTCTGTATGAATGAGTTTCAACTTTCACCTACCTGCCAGTATGCCAAAGGAGAAATCTTCCAGACCAGGGAGAGCCACTGGACTGCATAGCCCACTAACCCCAAGCAGCCGGCAATTAGGAGCACAGTCCACAAAGGCAAATAAAGAAAAGCGAGGCCTGATAACCAACCAAGGGCCTTCCCTAGATCTGAGGCCACTGCAAGATTGTTGAGCTGGACCTGGTCGATGCCCAATACTTCCTTCAGCACCGAGGAATAATCAGAGAAATCGAAGTTGGTTCCATTGATTACCTGCAGCCATATGGCAGTAACAAGGCCCATCCATTTGAATGCATCTTTTCCTCGCCAGTCACTCTTCATTGCTACCCCGCACGCTTAAAATGTTGAATCAGCAGGTGTTGCTCTGTTTAAATGAAGAAGCATAGCCGAGGTAGAGAAACTAGCTACTACAGAAAGCCAATATACAGCCCGTTTGAATAGCCATTACCCTGGATTGGGATAGAATTGGAGAAAAGTGAGCTAAGATTTGTGACCACTACCTATTTCTGGTTCACTTCATCAACGCCACTGTCAATTATATAGGTAAATAAATGAGGAATGATATTCTTTATGGTTGGCTAAAATTTGTCCTCCAGCACCCGCAACTTGATTGCAATTTGGGAAGAAAAGACCACAGACTACAGTATCTGTATTGCCGAAGTCCCACGAGGTAAACCATAATTGAGATTCAGATTCATGTACCAGGAAATCAAGTTTGAACAATAACCATTAATTAAGCATTGACTTTAGAGTTGAGATTGGGCACAACCGTGAGTTAATTTCTTTTATTGTGTGTGACAAACAGTCGGGTATGAGTAAATTTTTTACCATCAACAATGTCTAACTCTAAAACAGATTTATTGAAACCTCTGAAAATTCTAAATTTTCTATCTGATATTCACGAAAGTGATATCAAGATGCCATCAGCAATACGTTGATGTCTAACTCTAAAACAGATTTATTGAAACCTCTGAAAATTCTAAATTTTCTATCTGATATTCACGAAAGTGATATCAAGATGCCATCAGCATTACCTTTAGGTAGCGGGCTCTCTGTATAATTAGCATCAGGCTTGGCCACATTCACTTTTAGTAAACTGGATTTTTTAAGCATGTTTCCTCTTCTAGCACAGGGCACAATCACCATGTAAGGTTTGATCCTAGGTCTCCTAGCTGAGGAGTCTCATTCTTAACAGATTGTGCTAGTGAAACTTGACCAGATTCAGGAAATACTAAATTAAAAGGTCATCTTTATTTATATTGTAGATTTCGAAATATTCTAAAATTTATACACAAAAACTAGATCAAACAATTGACTTTGCTCTTCTCTGTCAAATTTTAAAATATTCACAAAAGCTGCAATCCACCTAATCTCAGCTACAATGTGTATCTCTAAGAAATAGAGATAACTTTCCCAACTGTTAAGCAGTATGACCTTGTCTGGTTGTATTTATTCCTAACATTCCAGAATCCATAAACTAAATGCAGATCAAACAATTGACTTCGTTTTTGTCCATTAAATTTTATAATATTTTCAAAAAAAATCCAATTAAATTCTACCACATTATATACTACCTACAAGGATGGAAAAAACTTTCCCATCCGTTATACGGTAATGACCTCGTCTGCTTGTTGTGGTTATTCCCAACGGCCACACCACGACCCCAACCGACAGGTAGCCATGGCCATCCTTTTAGTAGACAGTAACCAGAAGGTGGATGTGAGACATCTCATCCTTCCATGGGTGTGGTGAAATGCTGACTTCAAATAATCTGATAAACGCTTATTTGATATCATAAAAGAGGTGGTGAAAGAATTAAGGAAAACGGTGGCTTTATTGATTGAACTTCTCGTGAGTTGCAAAACTTAAAATACTCTCGTTAAAGGACAGTTATCATGAGCAATTATCTAGAAGTCTGAATTAACGAGTCAAATACCTAGGAATAAACTTTCACTAAATATCTATGTACCAGGATGCCTAACAATTTTTTTTTTTTTTTAACTGAACTCTTCATCAATAAAATCAATTCATATTATTTTTTTATTAACTAAACGCAAACATATGATAAATCTGAAAACGCTGATTTATTATCATAAAGCCTGCAGCATAACTGGTAGAGTCTACCTAGGTTTTATAAAATAAATGGATTCAAAAATACAGTTTAAAGAAATATAAAGAACAAAACAATGTAACCCAGTTAAAAGAAATGATATAGACAAATTCAACTTTAAAAAAAAAACTTGAATATCGGTTTGCTATCATAGAAGCGCTAGTGAAATAATTAAAAACAGTTTCTTTATTTAGGACCACACGCACTCCACTCATCTCTGGCAATCATGTTTTCTTAGCCACCATTAACTGCAGGTTGAAGTTCCACCCCTGCACGCTTTGCCTATTCATCGCATGCCCCTGTACATTTCTTGTTTACCTCGTCTGCTATGAAAGGTGCACGACATTTATTTTCTTCAAAAGTGCATACTTTTTGCTTACTCTCTCCCGTTGAATGCTTACTTTCTGTTGGAAAGTGCAAATGTAGCAGTTTATCTTAAAGATTTGCGAATACAGGTAAACTAATCTTAAAGATTTGTGAATGACATGTAACAGTTATATTCTTCAGTAGTACAAATTGTTAGGCTTTACTTGAAGTGTACGGTATCACATAAGAGTGACGTTTTATGCGCCCACTGATCGAAGGGACGATAATTTTCATGATTTTTTCTGCGTAGTTTAACCAGCGGAGGAGTTGCTCGGAAAGTTATGGAAATTTCAGTAATATTTAGAGAAAATTCGGCAAAGATTTTTATAAATCTAAGTTATAGTTGTTAAACTTCAAAATTTTAGGCGTCCTAAACATTTTTGATAGTGCTGAATCTATTTGGACCATCAAAAACACGATTCAAACACTGTTTTTACAAGATTTTTTGAAATTTTTTTGCCTGAATTCAGGCCACTTATAGCCATCTAAGGAATTCCTCGGCCAATTTTTTCTTCCAATTATTTAAAAACATAAAGCCTTTTTGGAAATATATATATATATATATATATTTATTTAAAAACAAAAAACAATGAGATTGAATTAAAATATATAAAAATAAATTTTAATATATATATATATATATATATATATATATATATATATATATATTTTTTTTTAAGAGGAATTGGCAACATAGTTAGGCTATCATTACCATTATATTTCTATCTAGGGGTCTATAATTTGTCCTCCACTTTATAAATCACAATCGCCAATTCAATGATACTTAATTTTTTTTAAGTTATATATATATATATACATTTGTGGGAGTTGAATTTCAATAGAGAGATTTCCTTCTTTCCACCAACCATCCAAAATAACACATATATATTCTTAAATTTTATAATTTAAAATATCAAATTATTGTATATTAAAATATATTTTAATAATAATGATTAATATAGACTATATAATTATATATGAAATATACGTAGTTTTTAGTTAATATAAATGGTATATTTGTCTATATAATTTAATTTTTTATTTATAATAAAATAATAAGTATATTTCTATATATATATTTTTAAATTTTGGAATAAAAAAATGGAAATTTGGAGTACTTCTCCACATTTCGTGAATCTAAGAGAGTTAAATTAGTGATCAACAACAACTAGCAACAATATCAAAGAATTTCATGAGTGGTTTTAGACCACTAGAGTTAACCCTTGGGGCTAAGTACATTTGTGTAATTAAGCTAATATGCATGTCTATTTCTTAATAGGCCTCCCACAGTTTTTATTTAATTACCAACATAGATCTAACTTTGGATCTACCAAGTTCAGAGAATGATCCAATCTCTCAAGATGTAAACCTCTTTTTAAGTGCAAAAGTTGAAGAAAAATTTGCAACTCTATAGATTTGAAGATGAATATATGTTGGTTTTGAACCAGACACAATAAAATATTTTAACTATAAGAAATTTTGAATTGTCACTTGTTTATATATATTTTATAGAATCATTTTGTTATTAATAATTTAAAAAATGTTATATATATATGTGTGTGTGTGTTTTTAATACTTTTTAAAATGTTATATTTAAACATGGAAGGAATTACAGATCTCTATCTTACTTTCAATTAGAAAGAATTTACATTTTCTTTTTCTCTCTTTTGAATCTTAATATGAACTCTATAATAAGAATGGAATAAATTATAAATCTCTTTCACAATGAAAAGTGAAATATAAGGAAAAAATTAATTTAAATTCTTTTGTCCTCCTATATAAAGTTGATATATAGATATTTTTGTTATTAATATATTTTTTTAAATGCTACATGTCAACTTAACATAGAATGAATTACACATCATATAATATCATTTTTACATGTTATTTGTCAACTTCATACTAAATAGTGAATGAATTATATATCCCATCAATTCTAGTCAATTTTTACGTGTCATTTTTAAATATAATGTTATGTTACAACATCTCTCTCATAGCCGAATGTAAATGGCCTCTCAATGCAATAATTAGATGGATGTTAAAGATTTAACTTCTATGGAATATTCATAGTAGTATTGGCAGAAATCAAAGGTTTATGCTATTTGAATTAATTTATCTCAAATTAATTAACTAAAGAACCATTTAGTTTATATGAGTCATTGTGTGTCTTTTGCAAGAGTTTACTTTTTCTAAAGTTGGCTCCTATCTTGGATCCCTCTTTATGAGATTTGAACATGAGAGCCAATGAAGACCTAACCCCACATAAACTAATTAATTTACCCCTTGATCCCTCTTAACACTTGATAAATCAGAATTAAAATGAGTTAATAATTTACTTTTCATATATAACATATTTCTTAACTAATAAAATTGGTAAAATATTAAGATACAAATTTGTGAAAAAATTTAAGAGAAAATATTAAAATAATTATTTATCTTTAATTATAACTAATCATAATATACGTATAATCAAAAAATTTAAATAATTAGAGCATTAAAACTTTTACGCGATAATGATAATTAGTTTACATAGAAAAATACGTTTAATAAGATTAAATATATATTAGTTATAAAGAGGATTTTTTCTTATTTTTTAAGAACTATTTTCATATGTTATTATCTTGTATCAAAATTTTTAAGCCTTCATGGGAACATCTCAATTCAATGTTTCACAATTTCAATGAATCCTTTGTTGGGTTCATTCACCTATTTGTAGTTACACTTTATAATCCTAGTGAAGTATGTCTTCATTTATGTGTTGGTCACATGGTATTGCATCTTTCAACATGGAGTATATAACTTTTAAGATAGCTTTGTGTTAAAAGGATTGTCTTTTCGTAACTTTGCATAATTTTATGGATAAAATTACCTTATCAAATTAATATGATATTTTCCTATTTTCTACGTAGAATTTCAATCTTAAGGGAGTACATGAATTTTGTATTAAATAATTATAGGTTTTATTTTAGTTGGGTGGTTATTTCATTATTATTTTTTTTAATTAAAAAATTTAAGAAGATTTTGTTTTCATCTTTTAGTTGAAGTTGTGTATGAGTTTATAAACTAGTCCAATGATATAAATTACATGATTAATAAATATCTATAGACATCAATTCATAATAAATATCAAAACACTTGCTTCATCATATATCTCACATTGCTAAAATTAAAAAATAGTATAAATAACTAAATCATAACTTTATTTAATATAATTATTATTATAAGTGATAAAAAAATTAATAAATAAGTTACACAAATATATATTTAACAAAAACATGTAACAAGATTCCTAACCATGGAGATTCACTCTCATTGTCATGGATATTTTTAATTTGTAGATAAACTTTGTTACAATACCATGATTTATCAATACACATGACGGTAAAACCATAACTTATTCATATGACATTATTTTAATTAATGGATTTACTTAAAAGGGAAAAAATGCATAACTACTTTGGAAATAAATCTAGGTCTTTGATTTGTGTATATGATTAAAAATATTCTAGAATATTTTATGGAGGTTAAATCCCTACCATCCACAAAGAATTATTGGTAATTAATTAAAATTATGATCGCACTTAGCAAGATCACTACCCATGAGGTTTAAACCCCCCACAGACTAACTAGTCTACACCATCCATATATATCCTAACTAGTCTTGTACGTATATAATAAGCATATAATAAGTGATGTAAGGCAGCTTACTTCCTACCACTCAAGTTAAAAACTATGTTACAAGAAAATTTGCATAAAAAATTATAACTTACATTGGGCTAAATTAATAATGGTTAATAGGCAAAAGGAATCCTATAGTCTTGCTTTCAGATGAACAAATAAATTGATATGTGAAGTGGATAAATTAATTGCTTTCTCAGGCACATGGACTTGTAAATCTACAATTTTACTCTACTAAGTCTACACATTTACTGTTTTACTCCTTCATAAGTGATGAGGAAACATAAATAATGGTGAGAAGCAACTCCTTGTAAATATATTTATTGCATCTTATTCCTATACTTTTTTATGCAAAGACTTGCTTAAATTATGATGGAAAGTAATTGATAATAAATATGTTATTTACTTCTTTCAAATCTTAAGAATACAAAATCACTACACAAATATCTACAAATAATGTACGAATATTGCAACCATATCCATAAATTATGACATAAAATATGTGAAGCAATTATTCACATGACATTATCTCCTAGAAAGACTGCAATAAGACCTTCAAGTTATGATTCAATTAAATGCCTGAAAATTATTTTTTCTAATAATATTAAAAAACAAATATCTATTTTTCAAAATTAAACTTTATAAGTTGAATTCATCAATACTAATAATGATTTAAATGGTAAAAACTAAAAAAAGTTAATAATGATTTAAATGGTAAAAACTAAAAAAGTTATTTTATGCGACCACAATATTTTATGCCACCACCAACAAACATATATTCATGTAATATCCTTAATAGGAAAAACGGATGACAAATAGCCGCGTAAAAAGCAGAGAACGTATACCCTTCCAAAGAATATAAGCATACGACATTATAAACTCCATCTAAACACCCATAATTCATACTCCATTTTAAAACCCATGCTTCATACGCTATACGCTGATCTGCAAATATATGCATATAAAAATTTCCATATAAGCGCCAATGGACCAATCTTAAAAAGAAGAGTTTATTATAATTTTTGCCCAGAGTGGTTACAATGGTTTAACCCAAGATCTCTGAATTATAACCCTGGCTCACCGTCGATCATGGCGTTAACGCAACGGCTTGGTGCTCCAATGTGTAATGAGGGACAGTGTTCCAGGCTCGGGAATTACGTTACAGAGACAGTGCCCAGACAACCTCCCTCGATCAACGTCTAAACAACTCGTCCTTCTTCCTCTTCTACGCTGTGCTTCGACGATCTTCTATAGTGTCTCACGCAACTGATGAAGAGTGCAGATGTCATTAATCGATTCAGCACTCCACACCGGCGTCGTCATGCAGAGGCTGCACCCACCGATGGATGCCACAAACAGCTCAGAGTTGCTCGCTCCAACGCTCACGTCCTATTACTGGACTGCCTCCATCGGTGTTGGAAAATGCGGATGGCTGCATGGTGGATCACTCTGTTTGCCACACACGATTTTCTTATCGGGTAAGGGACTCATGTGCAGACGTGGCGCAATTATCAATCTCTGGCAGTGATCAATCCTCCGGATTGGATGGGGGTTACTAAGACAAAATACGGCACCGCTCACCCATTCAAACTCAATTCCAACGTTGTTATATAATTAATCGATCACAACGAAACTTGCAGAGAAGATTTCAGATCCCAACCCTCGAACTGGAAATGTAAGATGTAAAAAAAAACCCTTTTCAAATCAAACATAAACAACTCGACCAACTAGGGTGATCGGAGAGACCAACGAAGTTGGGTTTGCCTACACGGGTGAGATCTGGGAGAACTGGAAATATAAGATGTACAAAAAAACCCTTTTCAAATCAAACATAAACAACTCGACCAACTAGGGTGATCGGAGAGACCACCGAAGTTGGGTTTGCCTATTCGGGTGAGATCTGATTCCCACTGAAGAAAGGCCAAGGATCTCACCTGAAATCCTCAATTGAAAACTTGCCTGACCTCTCAGAAATATCAGTGAAGAAAAGACCAAATTCCATGCCTTGCTCTCGTTCTTCCTCCTCCTTTTATAGTTGGGATGCTCAAAAGAAACCGCGGGAAAAAATAAAAACCATGGGCTAATGTCGTTTATTTATTACTACTATTATTATTAATATTATTTGGGTCCAACCAGTTAATCGGTTGGGGATATTATAGTCCCTCGGTTGGGGATATTACAGTCTCTCCTGCCAGAAGTTGCTTGCCTTGACGCAATTTCAATGCTAGATGTTGCAATATGGGCTCTCCTTCCGAGAAGTTGCTTGCCTTGAAGCAATTTCAACGCTGGATGTTGCAATATGTGCTCTCCTTCCCAGGTGGCATCTTTCACGAGAAAATATTTCCATCGTACTAGATATTCACAAATGGTCCTGCTTTGAAGCCTCTTCTCTCGAACCTCCAACACCTCCTCTGGAACTAGTTGAAGATGTCCCTCCTCATCTAATGGGGGTAAATCAAGTGATGATTTGACGTTTTCTCCAATTGCCTTCTTCAAGCAAGAAACATGAAATATGTTATGAATTCTGCTTTCTGCTGGAAGTTCCAGTTCATATGCCACTTCTCCTATCCTACGGGTAACTCGATAGGGCCCGTAGAATCATGGTTTTAACTTTTCTGCTCATTTCTGCTTTATGGTAGACTGTTTGTACAGTTGTAGCTGGAGGTAGACTATATCTCCTACTTCGAAACTCCATTCAATTCTTTGTCGATTTGTAGTCGATCCTGAGCTATTTGTAGGTTATCCTTGAGTTCCCGGAAAATATCTTGACATCCTTCACTAATGGTTCCCTGTTATCTCCAAATGATGTGTTTGTGAAAGATAGTGCCTCATATCCATATAAGGCTTGGAAGGGTGACATTCCTATGGACATGTGATAAGTAGTGTTATAGAAATATTCCCCTAAATACAACCACTTGGTCCATGCTCTTTGTTGCCCTGTGACATAATTCCATAAGTAACCTTCCACCCATTTATTCACTGCTTCTATCTGTGGGTGGTAACTTGTACTGGGAGTGAGCTCTGTTCCTACTAACCTGAATAACTCTTGCCAAAATGCTCCCATGAACCTGCTGTCACGATCATTGACAATGGTTTTGGGCAACCCATGTAGACAGAATACTCCTTGGAAAAATATCTTTGTTATCTGAGATGTAGAACTTTTGGAGGAAATCACAAAGAAATGGGCATATTTGGTCAGACGATCTACCACCATGAAGATACAATCTTTGTTTTGGGATGAGGGTAGCCCTGTGATGAAGTCCATGGAGACACTTTCCCATTTTTGTTCCGAAATGGGCAGTGGTTGTAACAAACCTGCGAGGTGGGTATGTTCCACTTTATTGCTCTGACAGGTCCCACATTCCTTGATATATTTGATAATGTCCTTCTTGAGTCCCTTCCATGTGAACCTTTCCCTGATGGTCATGTAGGTCTTCAGAAATCCTGGATGTCCTGCTAGAGGGGAGTCGTGGGTTGCTTGTAGGATCTTCATTTTTAGCCGTGACTCTGGCACTAAATAGATTTGGTATTTATAATAGATAATGTCATTGACAACTCTATACTGGATGTTTGTTGACTATCCATCAAGGATCTCACAAGCTAACTAGTTCTTCGAGTATTCCACCAAAAGATGGGACTTCCAGTCTTCCTCAATGTCTATGAGGGAGAATGTAGCTGGTCTCCTTGATAAGGCATCTGCTACTGCATTGTTTTTTCCTTTGACATATTCGATCTCAAAGTCATAGGCTTGGATATTGCTAACCCAATTTTGTTGCCTTTCATTTAATCCCTTATGCTCTAGGAAGTATCTGAGACTATTATGATCAGTTTTGACTTTGAATCTGTTACCCACTAGATATGGTCGGAACTTGGCTAGCACATGCATAATTGCTAGCATTTCTTTGTCATAAATGGAGTAAGAGTGCTCATAATCCTGAAGATTCCTACTCTCAAAAGAAATCAGATGATGATTTTGTGTTAAAACAACCCCAATTCCTTCCCTAGAAGCATCACACTCCAATACAAATGGTTGGGAGAAGTCTAGTAAGGCTAGAACTGGGCATGAACTCATCACTTCCTTCATGCGCTCAAATGTTTCCTGTGTTGTCTTTGTCCATACAAAGGCTCCCCTTTTAGTCAGGTCAGTAAGAGGTGTTGCTAACTATGAATACCCCTTAACAAATTTCCTATAATAGGTACAAATACCCAAGAATTTTCTTAATTCCGTTACATTTTTGGGAGTGGGCCAATTAAGAATGGCTTCAATCTTCTCCTGGTGCACTTTGACTCCTTGACCTCCGATGATGTGGCCCAGATATAATAATTTTGTCATGCCAACTCACATTTGGAGATTTTGGCATAAAATTGTTGTGCCTCTAATATTCCCAAAACCTGGTCCAGATGTTGTAGATTCTCCTCCCATGTTCGACTGTAAATCAAGATGTCGTTGAAGAAGACCAACACAAATTTGTGTAGCTACTTGTTAAACACATGGTTCATACATGACTGAAATGTTGCAGGGACGTTGGTCAGTCCAAAAGGCATCACTAGGAATTCATAGTGTCCATAGTGGCATCTAAAAGCTGTCTTTGGAATGTCTTGATCCCAAACTCTGATCTGGTGATAACCTGAGCGAAGGTCAATCTTTGAGAAGTACTTGGCCCCTTTCAGTTCATCCATCAACTCATCGATCCCGGGGATAGGGTAACGATTTTTTATGGTCTTCTTGTTTAGCGCCCAATAATCTATGCACATCCTTAAGGATCCATCTTTCTTCTTGACCAATACTACTGATGAAGCAAAAGGGCTCGAGCTTGGTCGAATGTGTCCTAATGCCAACAACTCCTGGATTTCTTTCTCTATCTCATCCTTATATACTTTGGGATGTCGGTAAGGGGTAGTGATGACAACTTGGACCCCTTCCTCTAGTTCAATGATGTGCTCAAATCCCTTATTTGGTGGTCGTCTTGGGGGTATATCTTTGAAAACCTTCTGGTGTTTTTGCAACAATTCCATGATGTCAGGGGGATACTCCTTATGTTGTTCTACTGATTTCTTCTCCATGATTCGACACTCCACTGCCCATACAATATCCCCATGTCGAAGATCTGCCTCCATCCTATTGGATGTCACAATCTTGGGCGGATATGCATGCATTCCTCTCAACATCACCTTCTTACCATTTGGTCCTGTGAATGCAAATTCCAAGTCTTGATAGTTTACTGTGTGAGTCCCGATCGAATATAGCCATTGAACCCCTAATACTACATGAGAGTATGGGAAATCCACAACAAAAAAGTTATTTGTAACTGTGTAGTTCCCCATTGTTAGATTCATGTTAGGGACTATTTTAGTGCATGGCATGTGGTTATGCTCCTTTCCAGGAATCAAAATTGTAAATCCTCCAAATTCTTCAGTCGACAGTCCTCTTCTAGCTACAAATTCTGCATCAATGAAGTTGTGGGAGGCCCCACCATCAATCAACACAGTCACTTTCTGTCCCTGTATAGTGCCCCTAACCCGAAGAGTGTGATACCTTGGGACCCCTGTAAGAGAAGCAATAATCCCTTCCTGGGTCTCGTCCTGTATTGCCCCCATGCCTTGTGATTCTCCCTGATCTAGCTTTGGTTGCTCTTCATCTTCGCTTTCATAAAATACTTCAATATAGTGGGCCTTCCCTTTAGTACACTGATGCCCTGGTGCCCAAGGTTCCTAACAAGAGAAACATAGCCTTCTCCTCCTGAGGTCTTTCCTGGTTTCATCATCCAACTGGCTCTTCCCTGACGGCTCCCTTTTCCTTGACTTCTTTCCCCTTTTGAGGGATAGTTGGTTTAGGTAGGAACCTAGCCTTGGGTACTGCATCTTGCATATCCCTTGCTCTGCTGATTGCGTCCTGCAAGGTCACAGGTTGGTAGGCTCTGACCCAACCATGCAGGGGTTTTAACAACCCTTCTATAAATAACATGATTGTCTGAGCCATTGAGAGGTCGATGACCATTACTGCCAGCCTCTGGAATTCCGATCACCCATTCAAACCCAACTCCAACATTGTTATACAGTTAGTCGATCATGATGAAACCTGCAGAGAAGATTTTAGATCCCAACCCTTGAACTGGAAAGATAATATGTACAAAAAAAACCCTTTTCAAATCAAACATAAACAACTCGACCAAGTAGGGTGATCGGAGAGATCACCGAAGTTGGGTTTGCCTACTAGGGTGATCGGAGAGATCACCGAAGTTGGGTTTACCTACTAAGGTCACTGGTTGGTAGGCTCTAACCCAACCACACAGGGGTTTTAACAACCCTTCTATAAATAACATGATTGTTTGAGCCATTGAGAGGGCGATGACCATTACTACCAGCCTCTGGAATTCCGATCACCCATTCAAACCCAACTCCAACATTGTTATACAGTTAGTCGATCATGACGAAACCTGCAGAGAAGATTTTAGATCCCAACCCTTGAACTGGAAATATAAGATGTACAAAAAAAACCCTTTTCAAATCAAACATAAACAACTCGACCAAGTAGGGTGATCGGAGAGATCACCGAAGTTGGGTTTGCCTACTAGTGTGAGATATGATTCCCATTGAAGAAAGGCCAAGGGTTTCACTTGAAATTCTCAATTGAAAACTAGCCCGAGCAATCAGAAATATTGTCGAAAAAGACTAAATTCCATGCCTTTCTCTTGATCCTCCGCCTCCTCCTTTTATCGCTGGGATGCTTAGAAGAATCTGTGGGCAAATACCTAGGCCAAAAACAAAAACTATGAGCTAAAGCTGTTTATTTATTTATTACTACTACTATTATTAATAATATTTGGGTCTAACCAGTCAATCGGTTGCAGATATTGCAATTCAATACGCTTGGGGACTAGGAATGAAAACCAATAACCAAGCCATATATGTAGCACTATGGAAAGGTTTGAAAATCATAATGACAAAAAATATATCCAAAATAATAGTATTGGGGACTCAATGATAATGATTAAAAAGTTGTGAAGCACCGATTCTTCCCCTATTTTGTAGAGAGGATCATTTTGCAAACAAAACAATTCAAAAATGTGAAAATTTTCCATGTGTTATGGCATTCAAACACGAGGGCAGATTCATTGGCCAACAAGGGAGTCATACTAGAGCAAGAGAAGTAATAAATGGACAATTGGTTGACTCATACTTCACCCTTATCTTGAATATTGAATTTAATTATAAAAAATTATCTCCCAACTTAATGACATACATAATTGAATATCTGAACGAATTTCTATGGAGAAGGTCGTCTGGACATTCCTCTTGCCAATTACATGGAGTACAATTTGTTGGATGGTTTATATATGCAAGGCTCAATGGAATACATTAATTCCTTGGCATACAACTTCATGGATTAAACTCATGTCCAATTCAATTAAACATTTGGTGAACTACGATGTCAAATTTCAAGAACATGTGGCACAAGGTATTATTGCTTTGCACATTAGGTTGCCTGATTTACAATTTAATAAGTTCCATAATGGTATCTTGAGTGGCAACAATTTTTTGTAATGCATCTTCAAGTTTAGTACTTTTGTGATCACCCATTGGCCTTTCTTCTTCTGACTCTCCTTGGTCTTCGTTTTTGCCTTGACTTCTAGCCCTTTTCCCTTTCCAATTGATGGTAATCCCCTTTTGTTTCACCTTTCTTGACATCCGATAGCTTGCTAAGATAATGGCTCTGATACCACTGTATTATCCTTAATAAGAAAAACAGATGAAAAATAACTGTGTGAAAAAAGAGAAAGAAAACTTATACCCTTCTAAAGAATATAGGCACATGACATTATAAACTCCATATAAATACCCATAATTCATACTCCATTTTAAAACCCATACTTGATACGCTGATCTACAAATATACGCATATAATAATTTCCATATAAGCACCAATGAACCAATCTTAAAGAGGAGAGTTAATTATAATTTTTGCCCAGAGTGGTTATAATGGTTTGACCAATCGCATTGCTGGGTCAACTCATACCAACAACTCTGAATTATAACCTCAACATCGATCATGGCATTAACGTAATGGCTTGGTGAATGTGTAATGACGGACAACATTACAGGCTCGAGAATTACGTTGCAGAGACAGTGCCCAATCAATCTCCCTCGATCAGCGTCTAAACAATGTTAAGCACCATTAATTTTTTTACCAACTGCTGCCTACAATTATAGAAGTAAACTGCAGTCTTTCCTTAATTTTTGGAAACCAACTGTAGTAATTTCCTTAAATTAAGGAAATCAACTGCAGTTAATAAATTTATTGTTGGGAGCTCCTGAAGTGGTCCATTACTCCATCTGGAGTTCTCTACCTTGATCTGTGGAACACCTGACACATAGCCATTAGAAGCTTGATGGAAGCTTGGCTATAAATTTATCTGTTTGGTCCCCAAGCTTGCATCTCAATCCCTTCAGATTTACACCATCAAGTGAGAGAGCAGAGCTTGGAAGTCCCTTCAGATTTTCCGTATTTCTTTTCTTTCTGCTTGCGTGAAGATTGTGTTACCTTCATCGCTGTCTGCGGTATCTTTTTAGGCGTAAACGAGACTAATGTTCCTCATTGTTCAATTCAAATACGTGACCCCGTCTCTGAGTGTAATATCCGCGGTTGTTCCAGACGTTAAAGCAGAATCCCCTTTAAAGCTCTATAACACAAATGCACTCACTGTTGCTGAACATCATACGAAGCTTCTAATTTTTAGCAGCGCATCATATATATACACACGTTTTTCATTTGTGTTTATTTCTTTTGAAAAGAGATTGGAGGAAGATCGGGACAAAAGGCCTGCGGAGCTTCTCAGAACCATATCTGCTGCACTGGATCGAATCTACGACAAGGCAGGTCTGTGTTGTCTGCTATTATATTTCAGTTGGGGCATATTTGTGGTATCTGAAGACCGGAATTTAAATTGGGCAAAAGAAACATCAATGGCTGGAGGTAAGTCATTTTGGGCATCCAGTTTTTAAGATTCTTTACAATAAGTAATTATTCCGCATATAAAGAATCGCTATTTATAATTTACATTTGGTATCAGAGCATACACACTTATCTCTGCCTTGGTGTGTTCTGCTTACCAAAACGAGTTGTTATGAGAACGGAAATTACAGATCTTCCACTTTTATAAACAACCACTATTCTCTTCGTGCCATGTTTCACATATTCAGTCTACCCACTCTTCTGGAATACATCCATTGCACGATAGCTTTCCCCAGGTGGGTCATCTCAGAAATTATATTTTTTTGCTTGATTACTACGAATCTAGAAAAGATACATTCACGCATTTGGCTTTAGAATATGATTCGTTTAATTTCCGGATTTTATTACTCTTGAGAAATGGTCTTAATCGACCCAGGTCCCACATGATCTCTCATTTCCATATTTGAGTACTTTTGTGAAATGGCTTTGGAATATATTTTATTTCTGAGAAGACACATATAAATCGATATTGGTCTCTGCGTATTATCACAAATTTATGATACATTTGGGGTTTAACAGTGGTGTCTTGGTCCTTTGTCTCTGGTATATGGTATGTGATTATGGCATCCGGCATGATTTGTATGGAACTATAATCTGGAATGAACCTCTGAAAACAACAGTGAAGAATAATTGAAATTTAGCTATATAGTCATTGTTACAGTCTTGGTCTAGTAAATTTTGCAGCTCGACTTACTAGATATTGTGGGTTTGTCTGGTACTATTGTAAAGATGGCTGCCTGAATTTTCTTTTAATGTCTGATTTATCTCTTAGGTTTTCCATTCCCTTTTCATTCAAAAAAAAAAAAAATATACCGAGATGAAATGGTTTTCATTAAAAGGTATTTAAAGTTTATTTATTTTGAGGAGAAATCTTGCCATCATTTGGAGTAATACTGATATTTATCACAGTTTTTACTCATATAGTTTCTTGTATGAAGTTTATTTAAAAATGACATTTTGACTTATTCATTTTACTAAACATTTTTTTTATAATTTTATAAGAATTTTTTTTTTAAGAGTTTGATTAGTGCGGTAATTGTTTCCGCCTTCCATATATATATATATATATATATATATATATATATATATATATATATATATATTTAAATTGCTTTATATTAAACTGTGTATATTTTTGTTTATGCAATTTATAATGGATAATGTCTAGTGATCCATATAATTTTAATTAATTAGAGAATAGCCACAACATCTTTAATTAAATAAAATTATATATTATGATTGGTTAGATCACATAAAGATTATTTAGACATTAAATTGTAATTAATTAGACTAAATATAATAAATTTTATCCCACAGGAATTTTTATTATATTTATGTAATTAATTAGGATAAAATTTCATAACCTACCCACAGGAGTTATGAATTAATAAGTTTTATCATAAAGTTCAGAATTATGAAAAATTGAATCTGTTTGAATTGAAAATTTAGCCCACAGGCAATTTTTATGTCATTAGATTCAATTTTGAGCATGATTTACATTGGTAAAACATGAAATTTTATCTAAGCCTCAATTTTAACATAAGCATGTGATTTTTAATTTTGATGCAGTTGTACAACCTGCAAATTTCTCTGAAATTCGTTGTGACATTCCCGAACTTAAGGGAGATAACTATAAGGTTTGGAAGGAGAGGATTCTCCTTCATTTGGGGTGGATGGACATAGATTATGCTATTAGGAAAGATGAACCACCGGCACTCACTAATACCAGCACTGCAGCGGACATCACGCTTTATGAAAAATGGGAGCGATCCAATCGTCTAAGCATGATGTTCATTAAGACTAAAATTTCAGCTGGTATTTGTGGTCCTGTTGATCAGCATGAAAAGGTCTTAGACTTGTTGAAGGCCATTGATGATCAATTCGTCACCTCAGACAAGGCACTAGCAAGCACCCTAATCATGAAGTTCTCATCCCTAAGGCTCACCAGTGTGAAAGGTGTGTGCGAGCACATCATGCAGATGAGGGACACTGTGGCTCAATTGAAGAAACTCGAGGTTGAAATATCGGAGTCTTTCCTAGTGCACTACATCCTGAACACCCTTCCGCACCAATATGGACCTTTCAAAATCTCATACAACACACATAAGGATAAATGGTCAATTAATGAACTCATGACCATGTGTGTTCAAGAAGAAGAGAGACTGGTGATGGAACTGGGAGAGAGTGCAATGCTGGTAACGCGTGGAAAGGGAAAATCTCAAGCCAATCGGAAAGGGAAAGGTAAAGTACCTCCCCAAGCCGATATCAAAAAGGATTCCAAGTGTTTCTTCTGTAAAAAGAAGGGACACATGAAGAAGGAATGCGCCAAATTTCAGAAATGGCTTGCGGACAAAGGTAATTTAATCTCGTTTGTTTTTTATGAATCTAATATGGTTAACGTCAATATTAACACATGGTGGATTGATTCTGGATCAACAATTCACATTTCGAATTCCTTGCAGGGTTTGCAAAACCTAAGGAAACCAGTGGGAAGTGAGCAAAGCATCTTATCAGGAAACAAGATGGGCTCGCATGTGGAAGCTATAGGAACATGTTATTTAACTTTAAGTAGTGGCTTTATTTTAGAATTAGAAAAGACCTTTTATGTTCCAAGTTTTTCTAGAAACTTGATTTCAGTTTCAAGGCTTGTACCTTTTGGATATTCCTTAAACTTTTCAGAAAAATCTTTCAGTCTATTTTATAAATCTGATTATGTTGGGAATGGTATTTTGTCTAATGGTCTTTACTACATTAATTTACAAAACAATGTCACTTATGATTCAATGCATGTTCACACTGGCACTAAAAGATGTGTTATTAATGAAGATTCCTCTAAATTATGGCACTGGAGACTAGGTCATATCTCCATAGAAAGAATTAAAAGATTGGTAAATGAAGGGGTACTTAATACTCTGGATTTTACTGATTTTGAGACTTGTGTGGACTGCATAAAGGGAAAGCAGACCAACAAGTCAAAGAAAGGTGCCAATAGGAGTTCGGACATATTAGAGATCATACATACTGATATATGTAGTCGAGACATGGACTCACATGGTCAGAGACACTTCATCTCCTTTATAGATGATTACTCATGATATATGTATCTCTACATGCTTCATAAAAAGAGCGAAGCATTAGATGCCTTTAAGATCTTTAAGGCTGAAGTAGAGAAACAATGCGGTAAGCAAATTAAGATCGTGAGATCAGATAGAGGTGGAGAATATTATGGTAGATACACAGAAGATGGACAAGAACCTGGGTCATTCGCTAAATTTCTTCAAGAGCATGGGATTGTTGCCCAATACACCATGCCTGGTTCACCCGACCAGAATGGTGTAGCAGAAAGAAGAAACCGAATTTTATTGGACATGGTGTAGAGTATGCTTAGCAGCTCCAATCTTCCTAAATCCTTGTGGGCTGAAGCACTTAAGACGACAATGTATATATTAAATCGAGTTCCAACCAAGGCGGTTCCTAAAATGCCATTTGAATTATGGAAATGTTAGAAACCGAGTTTGCGACATATGCGCGTTTGGGGATGCCCGTCTGAAGTGAGAATTTATAATCCACAAGAGAAGAAGCTGGACCCAAGGACCATTAGTGGGTATTTCATTGGATATGCTGAAAGGTCTAAAGGTTACAGATTTTATTGTCCATCTCACAGCACTAGGATTGTGGAATCAAGAAATGCAAAGTTTCTTGAAAATGACTTGATCAGTGGGAGCGATCAAACCAGGAACATAGTTTCTAAGAAGGATCATTCAGAGTTTCAACCTTCCACCTCAAGTGATAGATTGGTTATTGTTCATAGCACCCCTCAAGTACAAACTGGTGTTGAACAACCAATTGTTGAAGTTCCACAAGCTGCTGACGACATTCCAGTAGATTAGGTAGTTCAAGAGTTGCCAAGAACTTTTGAACAACAAGTTGAACCACATACTTCTCAGGAAGATGATGGTACAACATTAAGAAGATCTACTAGACCAAAGAGATCAGCAATTCCTAATGAATATGTTATGTATCTACAAGAATCTGACTACAACATTGGAGCCAAAAATGATCCCGAGTCATTTTCACAAGCCATGAGTTGCAAAGAATCAGAACTATGGTACAATGCCATGAAGGAAGAGATGAATTCCATAAAGAGTAACGAAGTCTGGGATCTTGTTGAGTTGCCTAATGGTGCAAAAGCCATTGGATGTAAATGGGTCTTTAAGACAAAGAAAGACTCATTGGGAAACATTGAGAGATACAAGGCAAGACTTGTTGCTAAGGGATTCACTCAGAAAGAAGGAATCGAATACACGGAGACTTTTTCTCCTGTATCTAAGAAAGATTCCTTGCGCGTTATTATGGCATTAGTAGCCCATTTTGACTTGGAGTTGCAACAAATGGATGTGAAAACGACTTTTCTTAATGGAGATCTAGAGGAGGAGGTTTACTTGAAACAACCTGAAAGATTGCCCTCTAGTGATGGTGAGCAATTGGTTTGCAAGCTCAAGAAGTCATTATACGGTTTAAAACAAGCATCCCGCCAATGGTATTTGAAATTCCATAATGTAATTTCTTCTTTCGGTTTTGTAGAAAACATTATGGATCAATGTATATACCTGAAAGTTAGTGGGAGTAAAATTTGTTTTCTTGTTTTATATGTGGATGACATTTTGCTAGCAACCAATGATAAGGGTTTGCTACATGAGGTGAAACAATTCCTCTCTAAAATTTTTGATATGAAGGATATGGGTGAGGCATCTTATGTCATTGGAATTAAGATCCATAGAGACAGATTTCGAGGCATCTTGGGCCTGTCACAGGAAACCTATATTAATAAAATTTTAGAGAGATTTCGGATGAAGGATTGTTCACCTAGTGTAGCTCCCATTGTGAAGGGTGATAGGTTCAATTTGAACCAATGCCCGAAGAATGACCTTGAAAGGGAACAAATGAAGAACATTCCATATGCTTCTGCTGTCGGAAGCCTAATGTGTGCTCAAGTCTGCACAAGACCTGACATTGCATTTGTTGTGGGAACGTTGGGACGATATCAGAGTGATCCAGGTTTAGACCACTGGAGAGCTGCAAAGAAAGTAATGAGGTACCTTCAAGGAACCAAAGACTACATGCTTATGTATAGACAGACGGACAACTTAGAAGTAATTGGCTACTCAGATTCTGACTTTGCTGGATGTGTTGATTCACGTAAATCAACATCAGGTTACATTTTTATGATGGCCGGTGGAGCTGTATCATGGAGGAGTGCCAAGCAGACCTTGATTGCCACTTCCACTATGGAAGCCGAGTTCGTCTCCTGTTTTGAGGCTACTTTACATGGTGTATGGCTTAAGAGTTTCATTTCTGGGCTTAGAATTATGGATTCTATCTCTAAGCCATTAAGAATATATTGTGATAATTCAGCTGCTGTTTTTATGGCTAAAAACAATAAAAGTGGGAGTCGAAATAAACACATCAACATTAAGTGTAGCTATAAGGGAATGTGTTAAAGAAAAGAAAGTGGTCATTGAGCACGTCAGCACTGAGTTGATGATCGCTGATCCTTTGACTAAGGGCATGCCACCGTGTAAATTCAAGGATCATGTAATGAATATGGGACTTGGTTCCATTATGTAGTTTCTCATTGTATTGACAATGTTATTTTAATGAAATTCTTAATTATTGTGATGTTTTTTCTCATATTTATGTGCACCTTAAGTTGATTTGAGAAAATTCATTTAAGAAGGACCAAGAATAAACATAAGGTTTATTCATTCAATTGTTGCCACATAAATTATAATAAGAATAAATACATAGTAATACATGGAAGATAATACTCGTCATTAGAGGACTTATCGCCATGATTCATGTATCTATTACTTAATACAAATTATCAATGGGTTTTAAGTTGAGACATTAAGTTAGGAAGTATGGACCAAGTGGGAGAATGTTAAGCTCCATTAATTTTTTTACCAATTGTTGCCTACGATTATGGAAGTAAACTGCAGTCTTTCCTTAATTTTTGGAAACCAACTGCAGTAATTTCCTTAAATTAAGGAAATCAACTGCAGTTAATAATTTATTGTTGGGAGCTTCTGAAGTGGTACATTACTCCATCTGGAGTTCTCTACCTTGATCTGTGGAACACCTGACACATAGCCATCAGAAGCTTGATGGAAGCTTGGCTATAAATTTATCTGTTTGGTCCCCAAGCTTGCATCTCAATCCCTTCAGTTTTACACCATCAAGTGAGAGAGCAGAGCTTGGAAGTCCCTTCAGATTTTCTGTATTTCTTTTCTTTCTGCTTGCGTGAATATTGTGTTACCTTCATCGCTGTCTGCGGTATTTTTTAGGCGTAAACGAGACTAGTGTTCCTCATTGTTCGATTCAAATACGTGACCCCGTCTCTGAGTGTAATATCCGCGGTTGTTCCAGACGTTAAAGCAGAATCCCCTTTGAAGCTCTCTAACACAAATGCACTCACTGTTGCTGAACAACATACAGAGCTTCTAATTTTTAGCAGCGCATCATATATATACACACGTTTTTCATTTGTGTTTATTTCTTTTGAAAAGAGATTGGAGGAAGATCGGGACAAAAGGCCCGCAGAGCTTCTTAGAAGTCTGCTATTATATTTCAGTTGGGGCATATTTGTGGTATCTGAAGACCGGAATTTAAATTGGGCAAAAGAAACATCAATGGTTGGAGGTAAGTCATTCTGGGCATCCAGTTTTTAAGATTCTTTACAATAAGTAATTATTCCGCATATAAAGAATCACTATTTATAATTTACAAACAGCTCATCCTCCTTCCTCTTCTGTGCTGTGCTTCGATGATCTTCTACAATATCTCACACAACTGATGAAGATTACAGATGCCATTAATCGACTCAGCACTTCACACTGGCATCCTCCAGCAGAGGCTGCGCCCACCCATGGATGCCACGAACAGCTCAGAGTTGCTCCCTCCAACGCTCACGTCCTGTTACTAGACTGCCTCCATCGCTGTTGGACAATGCAGATGGCTACGTCGTGGATCACTCCGTTTGCCACACACGATTTTCTAACCGGGTAACAGACTGCGCAGACAGGGCAGAGTTATCAATCTCAGGCAGTGATCAATCCTTTGGATCAGATGGGGCTTACAGAGACACAATGCGACACCGCTCACCCATTCAAACCCGACTCCAACACTGTTATACCGTTAGTCGATCATGACGAGACCTGCAGAGAAGATTTCAAATCCAACCCTTGAACTAGAAAGATAAGATGTAAAAAAAAACTCCTTTTCAAATCAAACATAAACAACTGGACCAACTAGGGTGATCGGAGAGACCACCGAAGTTGGGTTTGCCTACTAGGGTGAGAGATGATTCCCACAAAAAAAAAGGCCAAGGATTTCACTTGAAATCCTCAATTGAAAACTAGCCCGAGCAATCAAAAATATGGTCGAAAAAGACTAAATTCCATGCCTTTCTCTTGATCCTCTTCCTCCTCCTTTTATAGCTGGGATGCTCAGAAGAAACTGTGGGCAAATACCTAGGTCAAAAACAAAAAATACCTAGGTCAAAAACAAAAACTATGTGCTAAAGCCGTTTATTTATTTATTTATTACTACTACTATTATTAATATTATTTGGGTCTAACCGGTGGGACTAGGCATGAAAACCAATAACCAAGCCACATATGTAGCACTATGGCAAGGTTTGAAAATCATAATGACCAAAAAAATATCCAAAATAATAGTATTGGGGACTCAATGACAATGATTAAAAAATTGTGAAGCACCGATTCTCCCCTTATTTTGGAGAAAGGATCATTTTGCAAACAAAACAATTCAAAAATATGAAAAATTTCCATGTGTTATGGCATTCAAACACGAGGGCAGATTCAATGGCCAACAAGGGAGTCATACTAAAACAAGAGAAGTAATAAATGGACAATTGGTTGACTCATACTTCACCCTTGAATATTGGATTTAATTATAAAAAAATTATCTCCCAACTTAATGGCATACATAATCAAATATCTAAACGAATCTCTATGGAGAAGGTCATTTGGGCATTCCTCTTGCCAAGTACATGTACGGAGAAGGTCATGTGGGCATTCCTCTTGCAAGTACATGTACATGGAGTACAGTGTTGTTGGATGGTTTATATATGCAAGGCTCAATGGAATACATTAATTCCTTGGCACACAACTTCATGGATTGAAACTCCTGCCCAAATCAATTAAACATTTGGTGAACTACGATGTCGAATTGCAAGAACATGTGGCACGAGGTATTATTGCTTCGAGGTGGTAATCCATTATTGCTTTGCAGGTTGCCCGATATACAATTTAATAAGTTCCATAATGGTATCTTGAGTGCGGCAAATTTTAGTACTTTTGTGATCACCCGCTGGCCTTTCTTCTTCTGACTCTCCTTGGTCTTCATTTTTTCTTTGACTTCTAACCCTTTTCGCCTTCCAATTGATGGTAATCCCCTTTTGTTTCACCTTGCTTCACATCCCATACCTCACGCCCTGATACCACTGTATTATCCTCAATAAGAAAAAAACAGATGAAAAATAGCCGTGTAAAAAAAAAGAAAACTTATACCCTTCTGAAGAATAGAGGCATATGACATTATAAACTCCATATAAATACCCATAATTCATACATTATTTTAGAACCCATACTTCATACGCTGATCTGCTAATATATGCATATAAAAATAAGCACCAATGGACCAATTCTAAAAAGGAGAGTTTATTATAATTTTTGCCGAGAGTGGTTACAATGGTTTGACCAATCGCATTGCTGGGTCAACTCATACCAAGAACTCTGAATTACAACCCTGGCTCAACATCGGTCATGGCATTAACGCAATGGCTTGGTGAATGTGTAATGACGGACAACATTACAGGCTCGAGAATTACGTTGCAGAGACAGTGCCCAGTCAATCTCCCTCGATCAGCGTCTAAACAGCTCATCCTCCTTCCTCTTCTGTACTGTGCTTCGACGATCTTCTATAATATCTCACACAACTGATGAAGATTACAGATGCCATTAATTGACTCAGCACTTCACACTGGTATCCTTTTGTAGAGGCTGTGCCCACCGATGGATGCCACGAACAGCTCAGAGTTGCTCCCTCCGACGCTCACGTCCCGTTACTAGACTGCCTCCATCGCTGTTGGACAGTGTAGATGGCTGCGTCGTGGACCACTCCGTTTGCCACACACGATTTTCTAATCGGGTAAGGGACTGCGCAGACAGGGCGCAGTTATCAATCTCAGGAAGTGATCAATCCTTTGGATCGGATGGGGCTTACCGAGACAGAATGCGACACCGCTCACCCATTCAAACCCAACTCCAACATTGTTATACAGTTAGTCGATCATGACGAAACCTGCAGAGAAGATTTCAGATCCTAACCCTTGGAACTGGAAAGATAAGATGTACAAAAAGACCCTTTTCAAATCAAACATAAATCAGCTCGACCAACTAGGGTGATCGGAGAGACCACCGAAGTTGGGTTTGCCTACTAGGGTGAGATATGATTCCCATTGAAGAAAGGCCAAGGATTTCACTTGAAATTCTCAATTGAAAACTAGCCCGAGCAATCAGAAATATTGTCGAAAAAGACTAAATTCCATGCCTTTCTCTTGATCCTCCTCCTCCTTTTATCGCTGGGATGCTTAGAAGAATCTGTGGGCAAATACTTATGCCAAAAACAAAAACTATGAGCTAAAGCTGTTTATTTATTTATTACTACTATTATTATTAATATTATTTGGGTCTAACCGGTCAATCGGTTGCGGATATTACAATTCAATATGCTTGGGGACTAGGCATGAAAACCAATATCCAAGCCATATATGTAGCACTATGGCAAGGTTTGAAAATCATAATGACAAAAAAAATATCTAAAATAATAGTATTGGGGACTTAATGATAATTATTAAAAAGTTGTGAAGCACCGATTCCCCCTTATTCTGTGGAGAGGATCATTTTGTAAACAAAACAATTCAAAAATATGAAAATTTTCCATGTGTTATGGCATTTAAACACGAGGGCAAATTCATTTGCCAACAAGGGAGTCATACTAGAGCAACATAAGTAATAAATGGACAATTGGTTGACTCATACTTCACCCTTATCTTGAATATTGAATTTAATTATAAAAAAATTATCTCCCAACTTAATGGCATACATAATCGAATATATGAATGAATCTCTATTGAGAAGGTTGTCTAGACATTCCTCTTGCCAAGTAAATGGAGTACAATTTTTCAGATGGTTTATATATGCAAGGCTCAATGGAATACATTAATTCCTTGGCACACAACTTCATGGATTGAAACTCCTGTCCAAATCAATTAAACATTTGGTGAACTACGATGTCGAATTGCAAGAACATGTGGCACAAGGTATTATTGCTTCGAGGTGGTAATCCATTCTCACAAGCAAGGGGAACCTCAACCCTAGTTGAGCGTTCAATCCACTACAGGATAACATTAACTCTCCTCAACCTTCGTAGCATGCAAATGACACTCCCAGGAGCACGACGAGATTCAAGTATGGATTTAGAAGCCCCAAAATTCAATACTATAAGGAGGCGATCCAGAGGAAGCTTTTCTTATAAATGGTATTGTATGGTCCTTTGCTTATACACTGTGCTACTGTTGAGAATTTACAAAAGTGATAAGAGGAGGTCGTTATCCCGTAAAGCATGAAGTGCAGATCACCTCATTTCTGTTATGGAGAACGTGGGTGTTTAGACACATGAGGATGATTAAGCCAAATGCAACAGGTTGTTAGCGAGGTTACTAGAATTAGTCGAAGGTTTATTGTGTGCCCTTGATTTGAGGAATCCAACGGAGGACCAAGAGCGGTGGACCTTTCAATTACTTAAAAATACCAAATTCGAATTGTTATAGGGGAAGCTCGAGTAATTTCAAGCTAACATAAGGAAGGACGTGGTGGCCTTAGACATCAAGGTGGTAACTCTAGAGGAAAGATTCAACGACAGTGCCTGGGTAACTATGGAGGAAAGATTCAGTGGTGATGCCATGTTCAACGCTTAAGAGGCAGGGATCAGAAATGAGCCTTAAAAGAAAAAGGCCAGGCGTGGTAGGGAGTCATGAATAGTAGGAATGATGAGATAGATATGGGGCATCTTGCGATACAGGGAGATGGGTGAATCTAGTTTTTTTTTTTTTGCATATGTTGAATTTTTTTGATGTTATGTAAGTTTATGTTGTTATTAGGAGTATATTGTCATTACTACAGCTGACATCTATTCATAATAGTAGCTAAATGCTACCGTAATAGTAGGTTTTCAATTTTTTGGATCTATGATAGTAATGTTTTACTGGAGCATGAAAACAATTGTAAGGGACATGACTTAGAATCTAATCTTTTTATATAATTTAATGCTAATCGTTCTTTAAAAAAAAAATGCTAAACTAATAGTGGTCAACAAGTAAATCGATTGTTCGTGATTAATAAAACTCCATCACTATAATATTTTAAGTATAATAACCTTGTTCAACAAGATAAACTTTACATTTTGGACTTTATAGTATACATAACATTCTATAACATACTTATCAAGTAAATTACACATCAAAAACTTATATTTATACCATTAAAAAAATATTTAATTATTTATTAATAAAAATCATATAATAATAATTTTATAACACCCCATAAAAAATATTAAAATAATTAATTAAATATAATATATAATTAATTAGAAATTTTTAAATAATATTTATAACGTTAAAACCAAATTTTACTGAGATAACCATAATTAACTTGTATATAAAAAATGTGTTTAATAAAGTCACATATACATTATGTATTTATTCATGAAGGAAACTTTTTCTTAATTTTTAAGAACTATATTTTCATATGTTATTATCAAATTTTTTTAAGCCTTCACGCGAACATCAAAATTCAATGTTTCACAATCTCAATTCATCGTGTGTTGGATTCATTAATCTATTCTTAGTTACACTTTGTGATCCCAGTCAAGCCGGACTTCATTTATGTGGTGGTCACATGGTATTGCATCTTTCAACATGGAGCTTATAACTTTTAATATAGTTTTGTGTTAAAGGATTGTATTTTCGTAACTCTGCACGAGTTTTTGATAAATTTACCTTATCAAATTGCTTATAAAAATAAAATATTTTTCCACTTTCTAGGTATAATTTCAATTTTAAGAGAGTACATGACCTTTGCATTAAATACTATAGTTGGGAGTTCATTCCATGGAGTTTCTCCTTTATGTCCATTCAATAAAAGATAATGGACCGAGGGAAAATTTTGTTT
Organism: Pinus tabuliformis; assembly: GCA_031772625.1. Taxonomy (NCBI): domain Eukaryota; kingdom Viridiplantae; phylum Streptophyta; class Pinopsida; order Pinales; family Pinaceae; genus Pinus; species Pinus tabuliformis. The sequence continues at coordinate 295,795,295 of CM062815.1, read as the reverse complement.
TCATATTTCAGATAAAGTTGATAAAGTTGTGTATGGGTTTATAAATTAGTTGAGTTATAGAGTAAATGTTTAGTAAATGTTTTTTTTTCTTCACAAGAATAAGTATTTTTTCATATCTATTTGGTCATGACAAAATCTTAGGAGATTTACATTGCAAATTTTTTTTTGAGCTTCTTGATTAGCATATGCAGGCTGTATTAGTGCCCAAATTACATCCAAAAAATCAGGACTAACAAGTACTCTTATTCTACTATTAGTATAGATCCGACAAAATTTAGACAAAAAAATAAGCATTTAAACCCAGTCATCTGATAACTAACTTAATCTAGAGGGTCTGCTGGATGGTTTAGATCAATTTTCAGTTTCACTTCTACCATAGGGCTATTCGGCTCGTTCTTCTGAAGCTACAGATTTTCCATGATATTGCGAAGTGCCTCCACTTCGTCCTCCAAGTGAGAAATCCTTAGACGCTGGCTCTCCACGATGCCTAGTGTGCTGCTTTGAGAGGTGCTCTCTTGAAGGAGCATCACCTGTAGGTCATATATCTCGGCCCTCATCTCTACAAGTTCCATTCTGCAATGCTCACATGTGTTAGGGGCCTAGGGTCTATAATCCAATGGGCCACCCGTCGATTTAAACCTTTTGCGTTCCCTTCCCGAACCATGTCTAATGTGGTGTTGTCGACAATCCCAAGATCCTTTCGCCATGACAACCAAATCTCTCTGAAGAGAAGAGCTTCTCACACGAGAGGGAAGAAAATGCACTTTACCACAACTAGGGGTGACAATTGCTATTGCGGGGAAATTAACACTCAACCACAAACACCTTGCTTTCTTGATTAATTGGGATACTAGCGTTACCTGAGAGTCAAAACCAGAAAAGCCCAGCGAAGGTGCGTTCTTGAAGCGAAATGCGTGTGGAAGATCCTCTTCCTTCCAAAGGGATAAAATCCTTCAAGCTTGACAACCCACCACCACATTGTCAGTAGCTTGGGCCTAGAATCCTCGCAAGCCTCAAGAATGAAGCAAGCGATGTAACTTTATGCCCATTTATTCCATTCTCCCGTTAGGAAGAACGTACGAGGATGGATTTCCTCTACAAAATTACCAGGGTCCCAATGCAAATTCATCATCGTTATGTTGTGTGAAATGACACTTACTTCATGTAGCCTAGCCTTCATATGAACTCCCCATCTAATCCTTGCCTGAGAGATTAAATGCTTCACCTTGGATAAGTTGCAACACACTGAATACAACCAATTTATTCTTATGTGAATCCTGAATGAAGACACCACAACTTGGAGTAGCATGCTTACATGAATCTGAAACTTGTGAGTCGCCACGTTGAGCCTGCTAATGGCATCACACTCCAGCCAACACGGTAGATCCATCATGGAACCATTATTAAACTTTATGCTTAAATGATTTTGTAAGGGGAGAATGTGTCGAGGGAGAATGGTTAGTAAATGTTGATAGGCATCAATTCATAATAAATATCAAAACACTTACTTCATCATACATCTCAAGTTGCTAAAATTTAAAAAGTCATAACAATTAACTACATTATAATTTTATTTAATAATAATAATAATAATAATTATTATTATTACTGATAAAAATAATTAATAAATAAGTTAAACAAATATACATTTAAGAAAAACATGTAACAAGATTCCTAACCATGGATATTCTTCCCCACTTGTCATGGAGTTTCTTAATCTGTAAATAGGATTTGTTGCAATACCATGGCTTATTAATACCACATGCCCAAAAAATCATAACTCATTTCATATCACATTTTTTTAAGTTAACAAATTTAATTAAAAGGGAAAAAATGCATAACTACGTTGGAAATAAATATCAACATTTGATTTGTGTATACTATTAAGAATATTCTATGGAGGTTAAATCCTTACCATCCACGTAATAATTATTGATAATTAAATTAAATTATAGAAGCCTTATTCCAAAATAGACATGTCTATCGACATAATTGTATAATACTATACCATAAAATATGAATTTATATTGAAAGATTAAAATTTTTAAAATACAATATCATATGAATTTATATTAGGAGTTATAAGACCTTTAAACATGAAAGCAATGCATTACCTAATATTAAAATGTTTTTTTTTCTTTGAATTTATTTGGTACATTATTATTTGAGGACATTCTAGTTACAAGAATGATTCAGTTGGTTGAATAGATATTTATGAATGATGTGATTTAGACCTTTGACATAAGTTGATTTGATTATTACTTGATATGGACATATATCATCTTATGGTTTATGCTTTGATATTCTTATGATGTTATTGAATTTGAAAATGAACATGTGGTATATGATGAAATCTATGCTACTAATGATAAGAACTGCAAGTGCATATAGACTTTGAACTAATTCAAGATATGTGGACCTAGGATGAGATTGAGTAGTATATGATTGACATGTATATGACATTACTTAACATTTATTGATGATCATTGGTCATGTCGTTTGATATGTTGTCTTTGAATGTGTGCATAGATAAGGAAACTTTTAGAAAATAAACTTACACACAGGGAAAGGGTTGTATGATGAGATGTAACATGAGTGCAATCAACAAGAGGAGGTCTAGGTTACCTATTCCTACCTAGTAGCCTCTCTTCCATGTAACATGTTGAAAAACATATGTTTTAATGTTTATTTCCGGGAGATTACACATTAATGTAAAAGTAGACCATGGATTTGTTCATTTACAAGGTCTTGTTGAGGGGTGCACAATAAGGTTTTAGTCCTTATTCCTCAATGACCATTAGCTTCTCATCAATGGTGAATGAGTTAGGCGAGTTTAGTCCTAACCATGGCCTTGTCCCCCATCATTGAAAAATGATACTTGAAGGGCATTAGGGAACATGTCACCCTTGGTACATTATAGAAGGTCATCCCTAAAGGGCATGACACCCTTGGTATTATGCACCTGAATACTTTTAGAACTTATGTTAAGCTCTTTATAGAGTATTTGTGGAATTGTAAGGGATATGTCTAGTTGTTGGTACCAAATACTTGAAGGCTTTGAGGTACCTTGATCTTACCATTGATATTGAATTTAAATCAATTTATTTGTACTTGAATATATGAATAATTTGGGATAAATATTTGTTAGCATATGAATTTTACTTGAGCATGAAAAACATGAGTCAATTTAATTAATCATATAAACTTATGCAGATGTTTGGTAAAAAGGGAAATATAATTTATTTTGTAATTGAAAATAAAAATACATATAAAAAGAGGTGAGATGAAAATAAAAGAAAATTTATATAAAGGAAAAATAGTATTTCATTTGCTCCCACTCAAATAAGAAAAATAAAAATCCATTTAGGGAACCTCTAAAGGTAAAAATAGGAGAAGAAATAGGAATAGGGTGAATAATTTATATTTTGAGTGACACGTTGGTGAATGAAGAATATTCATCTAGTAATTAAAATAATTAGTATTTTGTATGAGATAAACCAACCGAAATGAGCTTCAAAAACTATATAATAAAGGAGAATTGGGTTTGAGAGCTCATTTTTTTGCACCCTAATATTGGACAAATGTCATAATACTAATTTTTTTCTGGGTGAGTTGTTGTTGAGTTGGTCTCGACACTATGTATGTACTTGGGAAGTGGGGAGATGATATGCTTTAAAGGAGCCACTCAATCTAAATGTTATGTTTTGTACTCTTATCATACAAGTTTATGGTGATCAACCTGTTAGAAAAAATATATTTGGAAAATAATAATTGGAGCTAATACTTGGAGCGAGGTTGGAAATAAAGAATCACAAAGAAGGGATCTTTAATAAAGGGATCTTTAATAGCCTTTTGTCAACAAGTATGTCAATATGAAATTTATAGAGCTATTTACATTTCTTTTGAAACTCAAGAATTGGAATTTGAGATTTGCAATTCCTAAAATAAAAATGAAGGAAATGAGAATGAGTTCTAAGAGTAGAATTTACTTATCAAAAACCTTAGAATAAGATTCAGGGCCAACCTAACCTTAGTAAAAAATCTCATAACAAATGATTGCTTAAGCTTGGAAAGAAAATTGTGAATATTTTTTCCATAGAGACAGAGGTGATCACACCGTATAGAAGTCATGGACATGGTTTATTGTTAGTTACACATAAAAAAAATTACAACCACATTCATCTAAACCATAAGTTTCCCTTAGGAGACTTTTGATACGTCATGCAGGTGCAAAATTCAGCCTTTCCAGGAAAATGTCAGATTTTTTTTTGGTTGTTGTCTGAGATTATCATTTTGCAATTGCTGTCTACGAAGCTGCTGAGGATGGCTGCAATCCGCAATGAGGGTCGTAAAACGCGCAGTCAGGGGGGAGTAATGGAGGAGAAAGGGAAACAGGAGATGGAGGAAACTTTGAGGTCCATTTACCTGGACATTTCTGAAGAATCAGAAGAGCAAGAAAGAGGTAGCAAGGATTATGTTGCAGAGCAGGCACCACGGCCGACCTCGGGCGGCAAGGTAGGCAAATGGCTGAAGCACTCTGCCTCAGTGGGTGCTGCAGAGGATGATGTCGGGGAGGATGTTTCGGAGGACGACGAAGACGAGGAGTATTATGGCAGCCGTGGTCGCGGTAGAGGCAGAAGGGGTCGTGGGACGCGGGGTCGTGGCAGGCACCGTGCTGGCCGAGAACAGTATGAGGAAGATTACAGTGCTGGGGTCTCAGGCAGGAAGCGCGGCAAGAAGAACATGCGGCGGAAATTGAAGGAAGCGGAGGATGCATATGTCAATGAAACTCACCCCCATATTCGCAGAATTATCGACCACCTGGAGGACGAGGCGTTGCAGGATCAGTCGGACCCGGAAATGGCAGACTGGGAGACTTTTCTCCCTGACCCGGGTCATACCCGTGGGAGGATGTCTCTATACAAGCAGTCCCTGCATGTGTATTGGGGAATGAAACGCCTCCTTGCCAGGGCAATGGAGCAAGTCGCAGGTGAAATGGTGGAGCTCTCCCGAGCAAACATCAAAAAAGAAACGAAGGGTCTTCAAATAACACTCATGATGCAGGACAGGAAGATGGACCAGTTGATCCAGTTGCTCAAGGATAATGGAATAGTTAAGGCAGAACCTGATACCAGGACTGATGATGCCATGAAGCCGTAGATTAAGGAGGTTACTATATGACTCTTTTTGTAATTTTGATATCGCTTTTCTTTACAGCTATGCATAGTAGTATGTTGATAGGTAGACCAGGTAGCTTATCAATCAGATTTGATAAACTGGAAGTCTATTTTTTTTGGATGGGTGTTATATACTTTCGAAGTCCACCCGGTTTCCCTTCTGGGCGGGTGGCGCCATGTTTAAGTGTCTGTACATAGTTTTTTCAGTTAATAGTAAAAGAATCATGCCTCAGCTTACAAAAAAAAAAAAGAGGGAATAATAATAAATGATTTACAATATTAGTGGCCTGATCTAAACTATGTTGAAGACCTATATTGGTTAATTTGATTGTTTGTAATTGAATTAAATAAAATCTACTCTAATTTTCAGTAAGTTGATTACTTTGCATGGATAAAACTTGAAATTTCTAAACTATAATACTTATCATTTGATTTAACCTTAAATTAATGGTAATCCTCCCCGCCTAAAAAAGGAAAAGAAAATTTGTTAACATTATTTGCGTAGAGAAATATCCTTGAAAGAGTCTTTTGTGTGAATTAAAGCTTTCCCTCAAGTGTGTTGTTTATTGTTCATTATTAATTTCATTGTATAATTATTGTTAGCCAATATTTCTAAATGAATTATTGGCATAGTAGATACGGTTATGGTGAGATGAAAGAGAGTTGCTTCACCTATTATATTGCTTATAATTGAAAAATGGTATTTGTACCTTAGACTAAGGGATTCCCACCCTTTTGAGAATCTTGTAATACCAGCATAAAGGGCACTAATGGGCCATCGAATGACTAGCAAAAGTGGAATCGCTCTGGATTGGAATTATTAATGTCTAAGTATGCATTGCATAGATTGAAATATTTGTGGTAAATTCTATTGAATATAATACATTGAAATATTTTAAAATTATGAAATTGAAGGGAAAAAGATGGTGATTTGATTGTTGGATGCATTTTTAAATAATTTTTATGGTTATGTATATGTTGTGTGAAGATGATGATGTGTTGATAGACATGTATATTTCCAAATAGGGATTTCAAAAATTTAATTTAGTTATCAATAATTATTAGGTGGATGGTAGGTATTTAGCCCTCAAATAATATTTTAGAATATTCTTAGTAGTAGTCACAAATCAAAGGTAAATTTATCTCAAAATTAGTTATGTATTTTCTACCCTTTTAATTATATTAATTAATTAAAAAAATGTTATATAAACACATGCCATATGATTATGAGTCATGTTTTTAGGCATGATATTTCTCCATGATATTGTAGCAAAACCTCTTTACAAATCAATAATCTTCATGGTAATTACAATTAACAATAATAATAATAATAATAATAGTTAAAAAATTTATAATTTAGTTAAATTTTATGATTTTTCAATCTTAACAATGTGAGATATATCACAAGGTAAGTGTTTTGATGCTTATCGATATTTACTAGCCATTTAATTTAAATTTAATTTCTCTGTGTGTGTGTGTGTGTTATTTATTTTTAGTTAGTGTATTGGAGAGGTGTTAAAAATATAGGTGAATTTTCTTTAATATATTCAAAACATATAGATATTGGGGGAGGTTAAAATTAGGTATAAGGGGGTGTAGAATTAGATATTGGAAGAAATTTGCATTCTCACTTTGGACTAGACTAATTCACACATTTCAAGATCCATAATGATGTATTCATTCTTCTCACATGACCTTTGTCTACTTTGTTATTCGATTATCTTTATCTACTTTTTTGTGTAATACCCAAAAACCTTCTCTAAAAACCCTCTCTACAACATAGAAAGCTCTCATACATACATCAATTATATTACAATTACTTAATCATTAAAAGGTTCAATATTAAATCCCCTACTCTCCCATATTGACTTGCTGCATGTATTTTCCTTAATACATGTATTATGTCATCAATGTAGAATCTACCAAATTCAAAAAATTAGACATAATATCATCTCATCAACTATGCAAATAATATATATATATATATATATATAACTTTCTAATTAGATTATAACTTAAATTAAAAAAAAATAATAATTAAACTTTTAGTATCATGTTATTTAAAATAATATATATATATATCGGCCTGGAGTATGCCGTAAAACTGCTTCTGCTTGGCTAAGAGCTCGTCTTCCTCGGACGTAAGGACACAGGTTAACGGCCCAAGACCCAGAGGCATCTGGCAGGAGTGAGAGCCTGCTCCCGATTACGGACCACCAGCAGGGTTATGTCAGGTGGCGTGGTTTTCCTATTTAACAGTGATGAGTCAAACCCAGCATTCGCGGATAGCAGCCAGAGATGGCTGTCCTCACTGTTGGTTTGACACCTGAGTTGTTAGGTTTTACCACCTTCGGAAAAAAAAATATATATATATATATATATAACTTTTAAATTTAAAAAAGTAATAATAAAAATAAAACAACAAAATTTGAAATATATATATATATATATATATATATATATATATATATATATATAATATCTTCTGACATCACCAAGAGACACCGACCTAGATCTTAGGTGGTATATTATATATTTACTATACAAATGCATATAAAATTACATCCATTCCTTAACATCATTGGATGAGGATTTGTTTTTGATTAATTCAACTATTTATTTAAATGCTCTTAGAAGTTGTGTAAATATTTATTTGTGTGCACTTTCTTTATGCCAATTTGTTATAATTTAGTTATGGTCTTCCTTTTCCCAACAACTCAGGTAAGAGTTTAAATAATGGTAAGAATAATGCCTTACTTTTCAAGGGCAAGATGACATTGTCTACCCATATTGTAAAAGTGGCAAAGAGAATATCACACCAAGAAACTTTAAGTTATATGCTGAAGGATACCAACAGGAGTACACAAGAAGAAATAAGATTGAATGTGATTTGGGATTATTCTTAAAAAAGACAATAAAAGAATTGACCACGGTCTAATTAGATGAAGTGCAATCATGGATAAAAACACTACAATTTAGCATATATGTTATAAGCAACAAAAGAACTCCAACACATTGTGTTTTTATTGTTGTCCATAACAACAAATGTGGCCTATTAGAGAAAATAGTGCACAATATCAAATTTCCTTTCAACTTATGAACATCTGAAATTGGGAGCCTGCCATGAAGTTACATTCAAATAGCATACTACAAATAAAGTTAAATTTTTTTTATTTTTAAGTTGTAAAAGTTCAACCTTTTTTGAAATTGAGACTTTTAGGTTTAAAATTGGTTCCAAAAATCTTTTCCTTATGATTCATTAAAGCATTACATATTAAGCTTGCATTTAACCATGAAATTACAAGTGCATAAAAGAAGAGGAAGAGAAGAATGGCAAGTCACGCATAGAAGACACAAAATTGATATCAGAGTTCGTCCAGGAGGGACTACATCTCCGGGCCCTACTCGAATTAGTGGGGAGGCCCTGTTTTCATTAGATGGAAAAATAATGAAAGTACATCAAAAGTCAAAATGACGACCTTATACCTCCAAAATTGAAGAAGCCTGAAAATTGCAGATCCCTGATGGAGAAACAGACAATACCGTTGAGTTCGTGGTGCCGAGAAATGCTAGAACCATATAAAATTTGTCGAAAACTAACAAAGTGAAAATCTGCCCCCCTGGAGAAATTGCTCAGATCGTGGTTCCGACCCCCTCTCTACGCAGCTCATGGTTCCACTTGCATAGAAATGTGTGCCGTCTCTTGGCCTCCTCCTGACGCACTGTGTAAAAAGGTTGAAATACTTTTGGTGGGCAGATTAATCAAGAAGTACCATTGTAGACAGATTGGTAAAAGAGTCAAATTATAAGGAGGAGTTTGGGTGGTCAAACCCCGACCACTCCATATTTAACACCCATTTCGTTTTGGTTTTGAATCCACATTAATATTTTTGGGGGTCGAGTCTGCATTGGGCGGCATGCCCATTAACCTCTGCTGACTGCATCTAGATATGCTGGCTGGAAATGGGCGATCGTTTTGGTGTGTTGTTGTATTAAGGTGTGGAGGCGCGCTGGCCAAGCTGACCAGGCAGGTTCAAGCCCCGCCGCCTCCGGTGTAACAACTGTCGAGAGTTAAGGTGGTGGGTGTGGGCCGGGTCCACCGGAGGTGGCCCGCCCAACCCGCAACATTGTTTTGGGTTATAAATAAGTTGGGGTATGGTTGTTGGGGGGTCGACGGGGGTCATGGTCTGTCAGCCCAAATTTAAAATTTGTTTTTATAATATAGTTGGTCGTTGGGGGAGTGATGGGGTTCGTGGCCCGCCACCCCAAACATATATAATTTTTGTTTTTATTTAAATCTATGGCCATTTTGAAAATTCGGAAAATTGACTGAAGGAGTCAATTTAAGTAGGCCACAAATTCGCCTGGAATCTGGCCCAGTTTGGCTAGAATCTGGTGGTCGGATTTTGTCCAAATTGCTGCCTCGTTAAGCCTGCCGAGTCATCCAAGTCAACCCTGAACTTTGACTGCTCCTAACTTTCACATACGGGCTCGGTTTGACAAACTGTTCGTGCCACTGCGATCACGAAGATGAGATATTCAACATGAACCTAGTTCGAGCACAATCCAAGAACTTTGATTTTTGACCCTTTCTGAGTCCTATTGGACTTCTACATGTGTCTGGAGCCACCTAGATCAATCCTCCCCATTGAGGAGCTTTTGGACCCCAAAAGCATTTACACTTAGCACATTGTTTGTGTCCTTTTCAATCCACACTTTCAATCACCTGCATGCGAAAATGGTACATCTTTTGCAATCATGCACACCACAGATGACTTAACAACCCTTCCTTGCCAAGAGTTTATAGCACACACTCCTTGGCCAAGGATTACATAAAAAATAATCAATACCTCAACTACTAATAAGGAAAGGCCAAAATATCATCATTGTGTTTTGAATTGATGGGAAACACACCACCACTTTTACATTTACCTGCAATGTATTATTTACAATGGTGGCCATAACAAGCTACTACCTCTAAAAAAACCAACTTAATAAAGCAGACCACTGTGAATGGGGTGGATTCATTTGTTGAACATGTTCACCTTTCGGATCCTCTAGCGATGTTTCTTGAGCATGGAGCATCAAACACGTGGTTTGTTGGTGTCCCTCTTTGTTGCAATGACTACAACGATTCTTTTTCCTCCAGACTTTCGGGGCTGCCTTGAGGTTCTTTCCCCTGGTCTTCCTCCGATAAGTGTTCATGGAGCCATCACTATCACTGGACTGTGAGGACGGAGTTTCATCGTCTGTCGTTGGCATGTTACTAGCTGTATTGGAGCTTTCTCCCATTCCCTTTCTGGCATACACGTCGCGGCAATTCCTCGACTTCGATGGGGTTTACGATGCCTTAGCCTTTGATGTCGAGGCCATTTCCCTGATACCCCATCTTCTTCAATAGTTTGGATCCAATCCCTGTAGTATGCTTTTCAAAAGAAATGAATTTATCATCATGAAAATCATCTGAAATCGGAGAATCGATTTTTACCTCCAGATAGCTATGCTGCTACTTTTCCAAGGCCTCATCCTTGGCTTGCAACTGGCATAGTAATATTTGTTTTTCTTCCCTTGCCTCCTGTAGAAGCCTCCTTAGCTCAACATTTTCTACTTGGATGCAGTGGTTGATCTCCTCAAGTTCTTGGAGTCTTGCTGCGAGGAGTGCCCTTTTCGTTATGTCTATTGGAATCCTTGATTCATTGCTGGAATCAGACCCCAAATCTATGGGTCCTCCTGCCATGATCCCAAGGGCTGCAACCATCGTTTCATCACCGGAATCAGACCCCAAGTCAATGGGCTTACCTTGTGCAAATCCCACAGCTGTGACCTTCTCATCTTCCTCTGACTCGGAATCTTGGTTTTGATGCACAGAGGTGACGACCTTTTGCTTCCCCTTTCTGTCATTCCTTTCAGGTCTCAGCTCAGGGTGCAACTTCCAGCTATTTTCTTCGTCATGCCCCTCTTTCTCACATGTGTACAAGAGGGCTTTTCTCCCCTTCTCTTCATTTCTGCGGTTCTCTTTGGGTGGTCATCTCATCCATGTGTTCCCATGTTTTCCAGAGGAATGGCCTTTACACTGGCCGAATCAATGGTAATAGGTTCAAACAATAATAATGAATGTCTAATGTAACTACGTAATGATCCAATATACTTAGTTACTACTTCAAGTGAGTCAAGTGCAATGCCCAAAGTAAGTGCTTGTTTTCTAAACTCTTCGGTAAAGCTCTAAACATCTTGACCTCTACCTTGCCTTAAGTATTTCCAATCCATTAAGGCTTTTTTCTTATAACCTAAGGGATAAAATTGTTCTTTTAATGCAGAAATGAAACTAGGCCATGAGGAAAGAAGGTTACCCACACTCTTACTGCTTCACAATTTGCTCTCCCACCAGACGAGACTAGTGCCACTCAGCCGAAGAGAGGCCAACTGAATCTTTGCCTCGTCCTCTTCGATATGATGAATCCTGTAGTAGATCTCAATTTGCGTAATCTAGTTATTAAGCTTTTCTGCATTACTTTCACCATTATACATGGGAAGACCAAATTTGAAATCTAATTTAAAGAAAGGTTTCTTAGATGCACCCCTTGAATTTCTATGATGATAATGATGAGAGGAAGAAGAACTTTCACTCATGGAAGGAGAAGGAGGGGGTTCTTCTCCACCATTTCCATGCATTGAACCTTGTTCTTCTGCCTTTTTCCCTTCTGCATTCTCCAGCCTTGAAAGCAACTAACCGACATTTTCTGCCATTGTATAGAATTTTTTTTGGAAATTGAGCTCCTCTTCATAATGAGCCTCTTCATTTTCCTTCCTCCTCCTTCGATGTGCACGCCACGCTTCGGGATCGAAAGACTTTAGTTTCCCTTTGCCTCTTCGGAGCCTGTTTCTTGTTAGCATACAAACATGAAATTCACATCTACAAAGACCAACTTTGATACCACTTGCTCCCAAAAAATATTTTCCTTGTGTTGCATTAAAGAATTACATATTAAGCTTGCATTTAACCATGAAATTACAAGTGTATAAAAGAAGAGGAAGTGAGGAATAGCAAGTCACACATAGAAGACACAAGATTGATATCGACGTTCGTCCAGGAGGGACTACGTCTCCTTGCCCTACTCGAATTAGTGGGGAGGCCGTGTTTTCATTAGATGGAAAAAGAATGAAAGTACATCAAAATTCAAAATGATGACCTTCTATCTCCAAAATTGAAGAAGCCCGAAAATTGTAGATCTCTGATGGAGAAATGGACAACACCGTTGAGTTCGTGACATCGAGAAATGTTGAAACCATATAAAATTTGTCGAAAACCGACAAAGTGAAAATTTGGCCCCCTGGAGAAATTGCTCAGATCATGGTTCTGGTCCCCTGTTTGCATTGCTCATGGTTCCACCTACATAGAAATGTGTACCCACTCCTGGCCTCCTCTCGACGCACTGTGCAAAAAGGTTGAAATACTTTTGGTGGGCGGGTTAATCAAGAAGTACCATTGTAGACAGATTGGTAAAAGAGTCAAATTATAAGGAGGAGGTCAGGTGGTCAAACCCTGACCCCTCCATATTTAACACCCATTTCGTTTTGGTTTTGAAACCACATTAATATTTTTGGGGGTCGGGTCCGCATTGGGCAGCCCGCCCCTTAACCTCCGCTGACTGCATCCAGATATGTTGGCTAGAAATGGGCGGTCGTTTTGGTGCGCTGTTGTATTAAGGCATGGAACCGCCCAAGAAGCGGGCCAGCCAGGCTGGCTAGGCGGGTTCAAGCCCCACCACCTCTGGTGTAACAAATTTCGAGAGTTAAGGTGGTGGGTGTGGGCCGGGTCCACCAGAGGTGGCCCGCCCAACCCACAACATTGTTTTGGGATATAAATAAGTTGGGGTATGGTTGTTGGGGGGCCGGCGGGGGTCTTGGCTCATCGGCCCAAATTTAAAATTTGTTTTTATACTATAGTTGGTCGTTGGGGAGTGGTGGGGTTGGTGGCTCATCGGCCCAAATATATATATATATATATATATATATATATATATATATATATATATATATATATATATATATATATATATATATATATTTGTTTTTATTTAAATCTATGGCCATTTTGAATATTCAGAAAATTGACAGAAGGAGTAAATTTAAGTAGGCCAAAAATTCGCCCGGAATCTGGCCCAGGTTGGCTGAAATCCAATTGCTGGATTTTGTCCAAATTGCTGCCTCCTTAAGCTTGCCTAGTCACCCAAGTCAACCTTGAACTTTGACTGCTTCTAACTTTTGCATACAGGCTCGGTTTGACGAACCATTCACGCCACTGTGATCACGACGACGAGATCTTCAACATGAACCTAGTTTGAGCAAAATCCAAGCACTTTGATTTTGACCCTTTCTGAGTCCTCTTGGACTTCTGCATGTGTCTAGAGCCACCTGGATCAATCCTCCTCACTGAGGAGCTTTTGGACCCCAAAATCATTTACACTTAGCACACTATTTGTGTCCAATCACCTGCACGCGAAAATGGTACATATTTTGCAATCATGCACACCACAGATGACTTAACAACCCTTCATTGCCAAGAGTTTATAACACACACTCCTTGGCCAAGGATTACATAAAAAATAATCAATACCTCAAATACTAATAAGGAAAGGCCAAAATATCATCATTGTGTTTTGAAGTGATGGGAAACACACCATCACTTTTACATTTACTTGCAAAGTATGATTTACAATGGTGGCCATAACAAGCTACTACCTCTAAAAAAACCAACTTAATAAAGCAGACCACAGTGAATGGGGTGGATTCATTTGTTGAACATGTTCACCTTCGACTCCTCTAGTGATGTTTCCCGAGCATGGAGCATCGGACACGTGGTTTTTTGGTGTCCCTCTTTGTTGCAATGACTACAATGATTCTTTTTCCTCCAGACTTTCGGGGCTGCCTTGGGGTGCTTTCCCTTGGTGTTCCTTCAATAAGTGTTCATGGAGCCCTCACTATCGCTGGACTGTGAGGAAGGAGATTCATCATCTGTCATTGGCTGGTTACTAGCTGTATTTGAGCTTTCTCCCATTCCCTTTCTGGCGTATCCGAGTCCTACACGTCGCAACAATTCCTCGACTTTGATGGGGTTTACGATGCCTTGGCATTTGATGCCAAGGGCCTTTCCCTGATACCCCATCTTCTTCAATAGTTTGGATCCAATCCTTATAGTATTTTTTTCAAAAGCGGCGAATTCATCATCAAGAAAATCATATGAAATCGGAGAATTGCTTTTTACCTCCAGATAGCTATGCTGCTGCATTTCCAAGCCTCATCCTTGGCTTGCAACTAGAGTAGTAATCTTTGTTTTTCTTCCCTTGCCTCCTATAGAAGCCTCCTTAGCTCAACATTTTTTGCTTGGATGCGGTGGTTGATCTCCTCAAGTTCTTGGAGTCCTGTTGCAGTGAGTACCCTTTTCGTTATGTCTATTGGAATCCTTTATTCATTGTCGGAATCAGACCCCAAATCTATGGGTCCTCCTGCCATGATCCCAAGGGCTGCAACCATCGTTTCATCATCGAAATCAGACCCCAAGTCAATGGGCTTACCTCATGCGAATCCCGCAGCTGTGACCTTCTCATCTTCCTCTGACTCAGAATCTTGGATTTGCTGCATGGTGCTGACGACCTTCTGCTTCCCCTTTCTATCATTTCTTTTCAGGTCTCAGCTCAGGGTGCAGCTTCCATCAATTTTATTTGTCATGCCCCTCTTTATCACAATGTGTACAAGAGGGCTTTGCTCCCCTTCTCTTGGCTGTTGTGGTTCTCTTTGGGTGGTCATATCATCCATGCGTTCCCCCGTTTTCCAGATTAATGGCCTTTACACTGGCCAAGTCAATGGTAGTAGGTTCAAACAATAATAATGAATGTCTAATGTAACTATGTAATGATCCAATATACTTAGTTACTTCTTCAGGTGAGTCAAGTGCAATGCCCAAATTAAGTGCTTGTTTTCTAAACTCCTTGGTAAAGCTCTGAACATCCTGAACTCTGCCTTGCCTTAAGTATTGCCAATCCATTAAGGGTTTTTGCTTATAACCCAAGGGATAAAATTGTTCTTTTAATGCAGAAATGAAACTAGGCCATGAGGAAAGAAGGTTACCAACACTCTTACTCCTTCACAATTTTCTCTCCCACCAGACGAGACTGGTGCCACTCAGGTGAAGGGAGGGCAAATGAATCTTTGCCTCGTCCTCTTCGATCTGCTGAATACTGCAATAGATCTCAATCTGCCTAATCCAGTAATTAAGCTTTTCTGCATTACTTTCACCGTTATACATGGGAAGATCAAATTTGACATCTAATTTAAAGAAATGTTTCTTAGATGCACCCCTTGAATTTCTATGATGATGGTGATGAGAGGAAGAAGAACTTTCACTCGTGGAAGGAGAAGGAGGGGGTTCTTCTCCACCATTTCCATGCACTAAACCTTGCTCTTCTGCCTTTTTCCCTTATGCTTTTTCCAGCCTTGAAGGCAATTGACCAACATTTTCTGCCATTGTATAGAAGGTTTTTCGGAAATTGAGCTCCTCTTCATAATGAGCCTCTTCATCTGCGATGCTCCTCCTTCGATGTGCGCGCCCCACTTCGGGATCGAAAGACTTTAGTTTCTCTTCGCCTCTTCGGAGCATGTTTCTTGTTAGCATACAAACATGCAATTCACATCTACAAAGACCAACTTTGATACCACTTGATCCCAAAAAATCTTTTCCTTTTGATGCATTAAAGAATTACATATTAAACTTGTACTTAACCATGAAATTACAAGTGCATAAAAGAAGAGGAAGAGAAGAATAGCACGTCACGCATAAAAGACACAAGATTGATATCGGAGTTCGTCCAGGAGGGACTATGTCTTTGGGCCTTGTTTGAATTAGTGGGGAGGCCCTGTTTTCATTAGATGGAAAAATAATGAAAGTACATCAAAAGTCAAAATGACAACCTTATACCTCCAAAATTGAAGAAGCCCGAAAATTGTAGATCTCTGATGGAAAAACGGACAACACCGTTGAGTTCGTGGCGTCGAGAACTCCTGAAATGATATAAAATTTGTCAAAAACTGACAAAGTCAAAATCTGACCCCCTGGAGAAATTGCTCAGATCATGGTTCTGACCCCCTCTTTGCACTGCTCATGGTTCCACCTGCATAGAAATGCTTGCCCGCTCCTGGCCTCCTCCCGGCGCACTGTGCAAAAAGGTTGAAATACTTTTGGTGGGCATATTAATCAAGAAGTATTGTTGTAGACGGATTGGTAAAAGAGTTGAGTTATCAGGAGGAGGTTGGGTGGTCAAACCCCAACCCCTCCATATTTAACACCCATTTCGTTTTGGTTTTGAAACCGCATTAATATTTTTGGGGGTCGGGTCCGCATTGGGCGGCCCGCCCCTTAACCTCCGCTGATCGCATTCGGATATGCTGGCTGGAAATGGGAGGTCGTTTTGGTGCGCTGTTGTATTAAGGTGTGGAGCTGCATGGGAGGTAGACCAGCCAGGCTTGCAGGGCGGGTTCAAGCCCCGCCGCCTTCGGTGTAACAACTGTTGAGAGTTAAGGTGGTGGGTGTGGGCCGGGTCCACCAGAGGTGGCCCGCCCAACCCGCAACATTGTTTTGGGTTATAAATAAGTTGGGGTATGGTTGTTGGGGGGCCAACGGGGGTCATGGCCCATTGACCCAAATTTAAAATTTGTTTTTATAATATAGGTTGTCGTTGGGGGGTGGCACGGTTGGTGGCCCACCACCCCAAACATATATAAATATATATCTATATATCTATATATATATATATATATATATATATATATATATATATATATATATATATATATATATATATATATATATATATATATATATATATATATATATATATTTTTTGTTTTTATTTAAATCTATGGCCATTTTGAAAATTCAAAAAATTGACTGAAGGAGTCAATTTAAGTAGGCCACAAATTCGCCCAGAATTTGGCCCAGGTTGGCTGGAATCCGTTGGCCGTATTTTTTCCTCAATATATATTATGGAGATAAACGAGGGGTACTTGGACCATTTCCATCTCTAATAATCGACATGAAAATGATTTTTCTCATGCACTTTTGTTATAAAATTATCTAAAGACCATGAAAATACTACAAACTTTGACCTTTACAAGGATGTATTTTGTTTTTAATTAAATCCATGAACAATCATTATTTGTTGATACAACTAATAAATTTTGTGATAGTCTATAGCTTTTGGAACCTAATTTGAAAGATGTTATCTATCTTCTTTTAAGTCAACAAACAATTTTTTTGGTTTAATCATTGAAATGTAATATATCCATGTATAGTTGTTTGCTCAATTAGGTTACAAAACACTTTTCTAAATACCTTGAAGTATACAATAAGGTAATTTTATTTTTATATAATTTTATTTTTTTTGTAAGCTTGGTGGGGCTACATCTTCATCATGTCTAATATATCACCCCAATTGGGGTGGGGAATTGAACCAATGGATTCACATCAAGGAGTGTTTTAACAGAGCACCCAATCACCATCTATCCAAGGCCCCATGGACAAATAAAATTATACATTTCGGAGAAAAAAAAAATTAATCATAAGAAATGGATTAAAAAAAATAAATTAAAAAATTATATTTGAATAAAAAGATAATTTTAAATTTAAATAATAAATTTAAATAAATTTTCTAATCAAATTTTGAAAAATTAAATTATAATTAAATAAAAATAAAATTGATAATTCTTCACTAATTTAATAATTCAAAGTATAATTCCCCGATGGGGGTGGATGCACACAAGACAAAGGAGCTCAGAGGAAGTGTCCACCATCCCACTGAATCTGCAGTTGACTTCATTATGTTCGACCACATGAAGGACCATTCTCTGGAGAGTTCTTTTCTCGATTTTACACAATGGACACGATTCTTATGCCTAAAGAGTAGAAGTCCCATGGTGTAGGTGGGATTCTTACATCCCCATCAAACGTTTTTTGTAAGGAGCGATGATGCAAAGCTTTAGAAAGATTGAGATGTGAATTAGAAACTTTTGAACTGGAATGAGCATGTCGATATTCCTGTAACAACTTTATTTTTTGGTAATTCAGTTGCCTTGTTTTTATGGGAGGACAAAGACAGAGGCAACTACAAGGATATGGATAAGGTTGCTTTGTTTGCTAAGTAGAAGGATGCATCTAGGAACGAATTATCTACCCTAGCTAGCAGGAGAATATGTGGCATCCAGTCCCGCTAGGCGATACCTCCTTCCTATGGTTATTACCAAGTATTCTTCATTTCCTTATTGTATGTGTTATAATATTTGGGTTGTGTTCGCCATTGGTTAAGTCTAGGTGTGGTGATAATATATCTATAGGGGAAGGTGAATGCTTTGTATAATATAAGGTTAGAAGATCTATTATTTAGGGACCTCGCTATTTTCCCTGGTACTTTCAGTCTTAAGCTAAGATGTTGGTTAGATGGCCCTACCCTATTCAGGTTAGTGTCTTTATTCTTCACAACCATGCTAGACTTGATTGCATATATTTTTAGGTGGGAAAGAATTATTTGGTTTCTTGCAAATACCTAGGAAATTAAATTAACTAGGTATGAGCCTATCTTTTCTACTTCTAAGGAGTTGTGAATTTCTTTGCATCCGAGGTGCAAGTGGGTTGTTTATTTGTGGTCTTGTGTTGTTTTACTATTTGTGGGGACTAGACCAATGAATCTGTAGATGCTGTGGGGCAAGAGGATGGGGCCAAATGAGATGGTCATGAGCTGGGATGCAGACTCAGCTTGCGATGGATGCCTATCACACTGCAACCTCTCTTATTTTGTGAGAGGTGATTTGTAGGATATAAAGACATGTTCATCAAGAAATATAGGTTTATCATGACTAAGAATTAAAGGATCATGAGGTCGCTCGCTGGATACCTGGCCCTGGCCACTCTAGCAGAAGGTAAAACTAGTACATGCATGCCATTACTCTCCATTGGCAGTTAAAAAATCTATTGGGATGTGTGATAAGGGAGAAGCACAAGGAAAAAATGAAATTATATCCTTTTTTAATGACATTCCATGAAACAAGTGGAAAATGCAGGAAAGCTTCGATAGGTTGGAAGTTCAAGT
Organism: Pinus tabuliformis; assembly: GCA_031772625.1. Classification (NCBI taxonomy): domain Eukaryota; kingdom Viridiplantae; phylum Streptophyta; class Pinopsida; order Pinales; family Pinaceae; genus Pinus; species Pinus tabuliformis. The sequence continues at coordinate 295,775,980 of CM062815.1, read as the reverse complement.
AGCTCACATAGGGAAGAATATTTAATGTGAATTCAAGCCTCTAGTCCCTCCTAGTATGAGTGCATAGGTGTAAGAACCCTATGTTAAAATTTCATGTAATAAAGTTACTAAAGGAAAAATAAGATGATGTTCATGGGACACGTATTCCAAGTTGAGTGTTGGGCAAAGCATCCTAGTGGGCATCAATTGTTGTTTATTATGGCTAAGGGGAAATTGGCAAAGACATTGAAAAGGAAAAAAATTCATTATTGGCATTTTATTTATGAAAATAATGGAAAATAGGAGAAAAGGAAGGTGAAAGGTCACAGGTTGCATGTGAGGAGGAAATTGAAGGAAAATAGTGGAAAAATGAAGAAATTAGAGGAATCAATAATAAAAAGACATTAGAGCATCAATTTGGGGGCTTTTGTCAGTTCAGTTTAGGAATTAGTCTCAAAGAGGAGAAGAGAACCAAGAGAAGAAGGAAATCAAGCAAGAAAAGGAAGGAAAAGGAAAGCAAAGGAAGGAAAGGATCAAGAAAGGAAATGTTGGATCAAGAGGCTTCAATAGGAATACTTGTAGGTAACAGGTTGCATGTATGATTTCCTAGCTAGTTTTGGCATGCATGATATGCATGTGTGCATTTGGTTCATTTTCTATCATTGGCATGGGTTTTTCCAGGTTTCAACAATGGTTTTAGCCTTGCCTTTCCATTTTTGGATAGTCATGGTGTGATGGGATTCATTCTTGATTGAGCTTTGGATTTCTGGAAGGTTTTGGATCTAGGTGAGGTGGTCTTAGGATAATCCAAAGGCTTGGGGGTGGAGATGGTTTTCTTTAGGAAGCCCTCAACATGTGGGTGGAGACAAGAAAAGTCATTAAGGTATGGTGAAGGAATTCTGAGGCATCCAAGCTTGGTTTGGTTTTGTGATGTCGGGATTGGTTTAGGTGAGATCACGGTAGTGTGAGGGTGGAGGTGGTTTAACCTTTGGATTCTCTTAGTTGTTTATGGATTGGTTTATACCATGATATCCCACATTCATGCTTGGAATATGGCATGGGGGTGATTGGCTGAAAGAAAGATTTGGTTTAGCCCGATCTATGGTTGGGTGGTATGTAGAAGTCCCTGACTTGGTTGGATTTTGCATATGTCCATAAGGGATAAGTTACTTATTGTATCTTATGAGTAAATGTACTTGTTACTATGTGGCTCTAATGGTTGTTCTATCATTGTTATTTATCTGGTTATATGTTGGTTATAAGGATGTTTTATGGCAGATCCAAGTTAAGGCTCTTATCATGTTTGATTGATAAATGAATGGTTAATGAATGCATGATATAATAGATATCATTGCAGCTATTGTGAGAGGGAATTAGTCATTCTTGGTAAATCTTAGATAAGTTTCAGATATCTATGTTCATATTTGCATTCATGACCTATAGATTTTATGTTCTCAATGTGTTTGACATAATGATTGTCATGGCTAGACCAACCTAGGTCAAGTCTTGATTAAGTTCCATGTTAAAGGATTTGTATCTATGCTATTTATCATTTTTTGGAGTTTCATTAATTTTTGCTAGAGGTTTAGATCCTAGCTCTGAAAAAGTGGCTCATATCTAGGGGTCACTGGCACAGAATTGAGAGAAAAAGATTGCAGTTGCTGAGAAACAGGTATGTGGGAGAAAATGGAGGGTTCCAGTCGCATAGAGACCTTGTCATGGGAGTGACTGAGGCTCTATGTCAGTGAAAAATAAAGTTAACTCAGGGGTTAGGCACCTGGAGTGATTGGTTAGCTCCTGGGGGTCCTATATCACCCGAGGGCAGTCAGTAAGTTCTTGTTTTGTCAGCTCCATTTCCTTAAGGTTATCTGGGATGTTGAGTCATGTTATAGTAGCCCTCATATCATTTTACCCTAGGCAAGCCAATGCAAGTTTGAAGATATGAGAGGTGGTGTTACATAGTGGTATCAAAGCTTGCTTCAAACACTTGGACCAGATGGGATATATGCATGTGGCTTTGCACACATTATCATGGTCATGGTTGTCATGCATGAGGTCATGGTATGTAGTTGGTATTTTCATGCATGATGTTGACATATTGATATGATTATGATTATACACCTATCGTGCTAATGTGAACCGATTTTGTAGATGAGATAAGCTTCCCTTGAACATCATTGAGGTATGATTTTGGTTATGGTATCTATTTGGTTTATCTAATATGGCATATTTTCAGGAAGAAGAGAATCAAAGATGACGAGAAAAATGGTAGAATACAATTCACGTGACTCTCCCTATAGATCAGTTGGGAAGCAAGGAGATGGGTGTTCTCCTGATATAGTAGACACATTGAGGAGTTTGAGGGCAGAGATAAAAAGTTGCAAATAAGACAATGAAAGGTTGGTTGAGGCTCAGGAAAGACTTGCAAGGGTTGAGGAAAAGCAAGTAGAGATTAACGCATTCATCCTTTAGAGTTTGTCAAACTTGCAGAGATAGGGACAGTTGAGGATTAGTCAAGAATAAGAATATAATACTAATGGATCCTATGGTAGAAGTTCTCCGTCAAGATATAGGTTGGATAAACCAAACACAGTTAGAGGTGGTAGATCATTGGATACACTTGACAGAAGGATTGGCATGCATGGGTATCAATCTAGTTCCTCATCTAAGAGACATCATCACTCTCATCACTGGCATCATCTTTATAGGAGGAGTGAGTACTTGCTCAAGGAGTTCAAGAAAGTCAAGCTGCCTACATTTGATGGAGAGATGAAGAGGTGAGAAGATGTAGAGGCATGGTTTCTTGGGATGAAGAAATTATTTAAATTGCATAACTATTATGAGAACATGAACACTAAAATAACCACCTTTAGTCTAAAAGGGAAAGCAAATATATGGTGGGAAGATGTGATGAATGTCAAGGGAATTCAAGAAGAAGAGTTGATTTGGGATGAGTTTGAGAGACTCTTCAAGAATAAGTACTTTTCTGAGAGGTATTATGATAACAGAATTAGGGAGTTTTACGCATTGCAGATGGGTTCTATGACAGATGACGAGTATACTAGTAGGTTCTTGGAGTTGTTGAGGTATGTGCCTTACCTCAAGGATGAGAAAGTAAATATTCAAAGGTTCATTAGTGGGTTTCCAACAACATATAGAGACTAGATTGAGTTTGATGAGCCACAATTGCTAGAGGAAGCCATAAGGAAACTGAAGCATTGTTATGAGCAATCAAAGCGTAAAGATGAGCATAAGTGTGATTTGAAGGAGAATGAGAAATTTAAAGGGAAGTGGCCACTGAAGCGAGGAAGACCTCAGGATTCAGGTGAGAAAGAGAATAGTGTTCCTTATAATAAGTTTAATGTAGTTGAGAAGGGACATGGGTTGCAACCTAGAGAGAAGAAAACTAGAGGTTATTGTAGTGGACTACTGCAGTGTTGGTGGAAAATATCATTACAAGAAGGATTTTCCATTGTATCAGGGTGGAAGGCCTCATATCTATAGTGCTTAGTAGGCACATACGGTTGGGGATGTGAGCCATAATATTCCTCGTATTTATGCAGTTGTGCACAATAAGTAGGCAGATCACTAGGCATCCATTATTGAGATGGAAGCTAAGCTTTGTGGTCAAGTTGTTTCTATTTTGATTGACCCTATATCTAATTATAGTTATGTTAATATTGACCTGGTGGATAAGTGTGGTTTTAGGAAAGAAGTACATATAGAGTCTTGGTTGGTGCAGTTTGGTATAGGTACTAAGAAGAGAGTTCAACATTGGGTAAGAGCTTGTGCATTTGAGTTGAATGGTATGCCTACAAAAACACATCTAAATGTGCTTCCATTGGGATCATATAGTATGCTTTTGGGCATGGATTGGTTGTATCTCCACAAGACCAAAGTAGATTTCTATGACAAGGCTATTAAGTGCTTGGGTGATAATAGGGAAAATAGAACCTTGCAGGGAATGAAGAAACCTACATCAGTGAGGATGATTACAACTATGCAAGACAAGCATAGTCACATAAAGGGGTGTGTACTATTTATAGTCCATATTTCTAGTGACAAGGGTAAGGATGTTGAGGATGAAAAAATCTTCAAGAGGTAACCTGCATTACAACAGTTTCAGGATGTGTTTCTAGCAGAGATTTCATAGTTTCCCCCTCATAGGGAAATGGATTTTTCTATTGAGTTGGTACCAACGGAAACACCAACATTGAAGGTGCCTTATGGGATGAATACTCCAAAGTTAGTGGAATTGAAGTTGCAGTTGAAGGAAATTATTGACAAGGGGTACATTAGGCCAAGTGTATCGCCTTGGGGTGCACTAGTATTGTTTGTGAATAAGAAGGATGGTACTCTTAGGTTATGCATTGATTACATGCAAATGAACAAGGTGACCATCAAGAACATGTATCCATTGCTGAGGATGAATGACTTGTTTAACCAATTGAAAGGAACAACATTGTTCTCAAAGATTGATTTTAGGTCAGGATACCATCAGGTACGCATTAAATAAGAGGACATCTACAACACTGCTTTTCAAACCAGGTATGGGCATTATGAGTCTATTAAAGTTCCGTTTTGTTTGACTAATTCTCCAACTACTCTTATGTGCTTGATGAATAGTGTGTTGGTTCCTTATCTGGACAAGTTTGTTATTATATTTATTGATGATATATTGATATATTCTAAAAATGAGGAAGAGCATGTTGAACATTTAACAACAATATTGAAAGTGCTAAGAGAGCATCAAGTTGTATGCCAAGCTTAGAAAATGCAATTTCTTTTAGACAAAGGTACATTACTTGGGGCATGTGGTTTCCAAGGAAGGCACAGCAGTAGATCCGAAAAATATAAGAGCTATCATGGAATGGGAAGCTCTTAGAATTGTCGATGAGGTTAGATCATTCATGTGGTTAGCAGGTTATTATAGGAGGTTCATCAGGAACTTCTCACAGATCACATATCCTATTACATCCTTGTAGAGGAAAGGAAACAATTTTGAATGGACAAAAGAATTTGCAACAAGTTTTGAGCAGTTGAAGCAGTTGTTGACAAATGCTCTAGTGTTAAAGATTGCAGATCTAAATAAAGAATTTTTGGTGTGCACAAATTCTTGCAAGAGAGGACTTGGTGGAGTCTTGATGCAGGAGGGACAAGTGGTGTGTTATGAGTCATGAAACTAAATGAGAATGAGAAGAATTATGTGACTCATGACCTTGAGTTGGCAATGATCATTCATGCATTGAAGATGTGGAGGCACTATATTCTTGGAAAATGGTTTGTATTAATGAGTGATCATAATGGGCTGAGGTACTTGTTTGACCAACCGAATCTGAATGGCATGCAAGCTAGATGGTTGGACACGATTAGTGAGTTTGAATTTGAGATCAAATTCATTAAAGGAAAGGAGAACATGGTTGTAGATGCTCTCACTAGGAGAGTGTAGATAAACCATGTTGTAATTATGAGTTATTATGGGAAGGATTTACAGGACTTGATCTTACAGGCAGGACAACAAGTTGACAGGTACCAACAGCTTAAGCATAGGCTACAACAGGGTAAAGGTGAGCAAGATGTGGATTATTGTCTCACAAAGGACGACTTGGTCAGATTTAGGGATAATATCTATGCGCTGGATGACAATTGTTGGGTGTGGAGCATGATTATCTTCCTGATTTAGAGGTCTTTAATGGTATAGAAAGTTCTAAGAGAGCATCAAGTTGTATGCCAAGCTTAGAAAATGCAATTTCTTTCAGACAAATTCATTACTTGGGGCATGTGGTTTCCAAGGAAGGCATAGCAGTAGATCCGAAAAATATAAGAGCTATCATGGAATGGGAAGCTCTTAGAAATGTGGATGAGGTTAGATCATTCATGTGGTTAGCAGGTTATTATACGAGGTTCATCAGGAACTTCTCATAGATTGAATATCCTATTACATACTTGCAGAGAATGGACAAAAGAATGTGTAACAAGTTTTGAGCAGTTGAAGCAGTTGTCGACAAACGCTCCAGTGTTAAAGATTGCAGATCTAAATAAAGAGTTTTTGGTGTGCACAAATGCTTGCAAGAGAGGACTTGGTGGAGTCCTGATGCAAGAGGGACAAGTGGTGTGTTATGGGTCATGAAACTAAATGAGCATGAGAAGAATTATGTGACTCATGACCTTAAGTTGGCAACGATCATTCATGCATTGAATATGTGGAGGCACTATATTCTTGGAAAAAGGTTTGTATTAATGAGCGATCGTAGTGGGCTAAGGTACTTGTTTGACCAACCGAATCTGAATGCCAGTCAAGCTAGATGGTTGGACACCATTAGTGAGTTTGAATTTGAGATCAATTTCATTAAAGGAAAGGAGAACATGGTTGCAGATGCTCTCACTAGGAGAGTGCAAGTAAACCATGTTGCAATTATGAGTTCTTATGGTAAGGCTTTACAAGACTTGATCTTACAGGTAGGAAAACAAGTTGACAGGTACAAACAACTTAAGCACAGGCTACAACAGGGTAAAGGTGAACAAGATGTGGATTATTTCCTCACAAAGGATGGCTTGGTCAGATTTAAGGATAAGATCTATGCGTTGGTGACAATTGTTGGGTGGAGTCTGATTATCTTCCTGATTTAGGGTCTTTATTTCATTCAGATGTATACCACAGGAAAACTATACAACCCTACATGCAGGGGGGACTGTTCCCCCCTACAGGGGTTCAGGGGGACCCTCCTCCCCAGCTAGGGGGTGTGGGGGCTAGTGGGCCCTTGATATGGGTTTAGGGGAGACACCCCTGAAGCTAAAAATAGATGAAAATTTGCCTTGTAAAATATTATAATTTCGTAGCCAATCTGGGAAGTTCATTAGTTGGATGATGTGATGGTAAAAGTTATTTTAATTTAGATTTTTTTTTCCCCTAGAAGGCAACACTCAGTTTATATGAGGGAATTGTATTGCGATTGTGTATTATTATTTTGAGCGAGAGAAAGAGAGGAGGTTGTGTGAGATCAAAGAAGAAATTACAGTGGATCTGCTATTTGTTGTATTTATTCATTTTGCTGGATAATATAAAAGGAAGGATTGGATGTCTCTCCATGGACATAGCCCAAATTGCGTGAACCACATATATCTGTGTCTTTCTTGTTTGATGCGTTTTGGTATTTGTATTTTCACAATATTCGATATGTTCCATTTCTCTGTAGTATATAATTTTCTAACAACAATGAGCTTAAGAAGCTTATCTTGAGGGAGTTTCATTTCAATCCATATTCAGGTCACTCAGGATATCAGGAGACATTGACTATGGTGAATAAGTTCTAATATTGGCCAAATATGAAGAAGGAAGTGGCATAGTTCGTTGCTAAATGATTGGATGGTCAGTAGGTGAAAGCTGAGTGTAAGCACCCAACTAGTTTGTTACAGCCTATTCCAATTCCAAAATGGAAATGGGAGGTTATTTCCATGGATTTCATTATAGGTTTTTTTAGGACATCATAGCAGCATGATTCCATCATGGTTGTGGTTGACAAGTTGAGTAAGGTGTAACAAACCTGGTTAAAAATCCATGTAAAAATATATAAGACCACGGTCATGGGACACGTATTCCAAGGTGAATGGTGGGAAAAACATCCTAGTGGGTGTCATTTTGGTTATTATGGTTAAGGAAATTGGCAAAGGCAATGGAAAAGGCTTTGGAAAGGAAAAATACCATTTTGTCATATTTATTTATGAAAATAAAGGAAATTAGGAGAAAAGGGAGGTGAAAGGTCATAGGTTGCATGTGAGGAGGAAATGAACGAAAATAATGGGAAATGAAGAAAATAGAGGCCTCATTAATAAAAAGGCTTACAAGGATTAGTTGGCAAGCTTTTTACAGGTTTTGGTGGAGCTCTCTTCTATTCTCTCTCTCTCTCTCTCATACTCTTGGACACTTAGAGTTTTCTTGGAGAACCCTTGGAGGAGTGTAGCATACTTGGAGTTTTGGAGAAAGAAGGAAAAAGAAGAGCAAGGAGCGCAAGAGAATATCAAGATAAACAACTACAACCATTTTTTCTTGTAGATACTGAGTTGCATGTATGTTCTATCACTAGTTTTGGCATGCATGGAATATGCATGTGGTTTATTGATCATAATTTGTTACTAGCATGGAGGATTTTTTGGGTTGACAGTGGATTTTCATAGCCTTTCCATTTCCTAGATAGCCATGGTGTTGTTGATTTATTTCTTTGTTTTCTGGTTGATTCTCATGTTTCCTTTAGCTTGGGTTGAGTTACTAGTTCCTGGAAGCTTTGGTTGGACAAATGCTCTAGAAGCCTTGTAACATCTTGGGTTGAGTTACTAGTCCTGAAAGCCTTGGTTGGAAAAACACTCTGGAAGCCCTTGGTGGGTTGAGTTACTAGCCTTGGAAGCCTTGGTTGGAAAATCGCTTTAGAAGCCCGGAGAAAGTTGTGGGTTGAGTTACTAGTCCTGGAAGCCTTGGTTGGAAAAAATGCCCTGGAGCACTAGAAGGATTGGGCAAAGACCAATCTGATGATGGTTTTCTGATGTCTGACCGTGTGGTGGAATCACTGTTTGATTGGTTAAGGTGGTTTGGCCTTTGGAAGCTCTGGATGGTTTTGATTGATGTGTTTTATGATATCCCACATTCATGCTTGGAATATGACACAGGGTTGACTGGCTAAAGAGAGATTTGGCTCAACCATGTCTACAGTCGGGTGGAACGTGATAGTCTCATACCGGGTTGGCTTTTGCATCATTAATATGAGATTATTTATCCTTGTAAATTCATGAGTATTATACTGGTTTATATGTGGATGATATGGCTGTGATTTCCTTGGTAATTCTATTGCTATTATGTTGCTTATAAATATGTATTATGACATTGGCTATGTATGGATCTCATCATGTTTTTACTTGTAAATGAATGAAAAATGTATCTATGGCGTAATGGATGAAATGGCAGTAATGTGTCAAGGCATCAATTCTTCTTAGAGATTATTAGATAAGTATGAGACCCCTATGCTTAGATATGTTGTTTACACCTGTAGATTACATATTTGTGATATGTTTGACGAAATGCTTGTCATGGCTAGTAGGGGTCTAGTAAAGCCCTTGTTCAAATGATTGCATTTGTCTCATTATTCCATTGTTATCTTTCTGTTTTGAAGGTGTCATTTATTTCTAGGTAGTGACCTGGGCTATGGGCCTAAAAAATGGCTCAAATCCCGGGGATATAGACACAACACTGGGAAGAAAAGTACCTGGATGCTGGCATACTCATGCCGTGGGAGCGTCTAGAGCCTCCTGGATGCATGCATGCCCATATAATCGGAGTGTTCAGGGATTAAATGGCCTAAAATATCAGAGGGACCTAGGGGTTGGTTACTTGAGAGGTTGGGATGGTTCCCGAGATTCCTGTTGCTGATGTGGAAGGTCTGTATGGTGTGTATCTGTTAGTCCCACTTCCTTAAGGTGACTAAGGAGGTCAAATCATATCATAGTAAATTATCGTCACATGTTTACCCTGGTTGTCCGGTCACTTGGGTAGATGTGGGAGGAAGGTGTTATCGAGTGGTATCAGAGCATGGTTCACCCCTCAGACTAGATGGGCCATGTGTTGGTCATGCATTCATGTTAGTTGCATATGTGTTCCTTATGCTTGTATTCCACGTGCTTGTTTCATTTGCATGGTGTTGATCATGGTTGTAGTGATATCGCTTTGTGAAGGTTGATGGTGTTGTTGCAGAATGTGTCATCATGAGTGTATGGTTGTATATGCATTTAGTATGCATGTCAGTGTCTATAGGTTGTTGTGCATGCATTATTATGGTTATGGTTATGCAAGCATAATAGGTTAGATATGCATTGTGAGGTCATTGGATGTAGTTATGTCATCATGATGTAGTTGTTATGTTATGATTCTAATGTGTTGACTCAGATAGAGCAAGAGATGAAGAACATCAAAGTGAAGTTGCAGCATTGGACCTCAAGGCAAGAACATGCCATCATATAGGTTTGTAGATTGGGAATGTAGGTATGTAGGTTAAGGATTTTTATATGCATTATGGTTATGTGTATGCCTTTCATTCTATTGATGTTATGGTTACATACATGATAGATGCTAGTTGATTAGTGTAGTTATATGCACCTGTGTCAGATAGTCATGAATGATAGTAACCTGTGGTTGTATGCATTGTTATTGTTGTTTTAGGTTAGATAACTTGATGATTATGTTATATATTGTTGACGGGTATGTTATAGGTTAACTTTTTGTTTTTATATGATAGTTAGTTTAATGATTAGGTTATATGTTATTGATGAGCATGATATATAACTTGTTGTTGTTATATGATAGTAACTTGATGATTAGGGTTATTACATTAAGATCTTGATGTTATATGTATCATATTAATTTGTATTAGTCTATGCAAACAATTAAGGTTATGACATTCATGTATGAGTTAATATGTTGTGATATTATGTCATACTAATCTAGATTGATCATACATACGTGATTGTTATGCATGAACGACAAATGTTTATGAGCTTATGATGTGAACATATTAGTAGTTATTGTTATGGATATCATGATCTTATTTGTGCTAGATAATGTGTTGTAAAGTTATATCGTGCTAACTAGATTGATTGTGAAAATAAGATAGCCTCCCCTGATATACATTAAGGTATGAGTTTGCTTATGTCGTATATTTGGTGCTTGACTATTTGATTATGTCATCTAGTTGATTAATTTAACATGGTATGTTTGCAAGTTGGTTGGATGTTTGATGAATTGCATAATATGAGTATGTGTTCAAATGATCTTATTTTAAGATGATTGTACTAACACATATGTGTTGAGATAATTGATATGTATTTGAGTGTAGTAGGTGACAGTTGTAGCATTATGTCTAATGACTATGAGTTGACTATGGATTATGACATGATTATTAGTCTTGGTAAAGGTTGATTTCAAATTGATATAAATAATTATCTTGATATTTGGAACATGTGGTTGACATGTGTAAGCAATTGTAGAAAAAATGCTTGGTATTAGCGTGACAAGGTAACAATTGATGTGTTTATATAACTGACAATTGGGTGATGTGACAATACATAGTAAGACTCAATTGTAGCAAGGAAAAGGTAAAAGAAAGGAATTGGGTGAAAATTCCTTTGGCTATGTTTGGAAACCGCAATTCCAAACGAATGAGTGACTTGCATACATGAAGTCTTCTTAACCTTGAATTTGTCTGACAATATGAGGATATGTGTTATATTCATAAATATGTATTTGACATGCATAACAAATGGTTCTAGTTATGTCTAGATTTGTCAAGGATTGGTGTCTGTTATGAAACCAGCTCAAGAAAATATAGAAAAGATAGATCAACGCCTTAGAATTCAGCCTCTTCGAGGGGGAAACCTCCTTTACATTACATAAATGAACAATTCTTGGATGATACAAATGAAAAGACCTCGTTTCTATATATAGGAGTCTAAGAGGTCGTAACATAATCAGAGCAGACATAACAATAATAATGTAAGGGCACAATAATAACAATAGTGGGCTTCTATGGGGCACAATAGTAACAATATGGGCACTACATGGGTACATCAATATAATAAGTGGGTTGTAATAATAGCAATAAGGGGTTATACTAGTAGTATAGGGGCCTAACATGCCCCTCTCCTTCAAAAAGCATTGTCCTCAACGCTTGAGTAGTTCTTGATGCTTCTGTATAAAATTCTTTTCCTCCCATGTGGAATCTTCAGCGGGTAAGTTCTTCCACTTGATGACATACTCTGAAATTGATCTATTTCGTAGCTGTCGGGTTCTTGTTTCTGTGACTGCTCCAAGTTCCAATATGATTTTTCCTTCCTCTTCAATTTCTGGCAATATTGTTTGAATTGGGATCTTTTGCAACTTTTGAATAAGTGGCCATACTTCTTCATCCTTCTTCCATTCATCCCTTGCTTCATTTATCCAATTTGGTTGGATAATAGAAATAACACAAAACAATGCTTCCACATACTCATCCTTGAAGAGTCTTCCCATTCCGTAAGGTCGCCATTTTTTAAGTGCATGTAGTATTGCCAACATTTCCTTCTCATAAATAGCTTGCTTGAGATGTAGCAGTAAAAATACCCAATCACCTACATCAAAACATTTTTGACTACAATGTTGATCTACCTGTTGTTTCGTTTGATTTTTCACCGAAGTGGCGTTATCCTTTAAAAGTTGGAGAGCTTGTTGTTGATGCTCGATGTGATCTTTCATTGCTTGAACCTTTTTCTTCTTGATATGTCCTTCTATCTTGATAGTTTGAGGAGTGATAATTTCGACCAATGAATTACAAGATATGGTTGGATTCATTTCTTCTTTCTTGATGTGATCTTTCACTTCTTGCACCTTTTTCTTCTTGATATGTCCTTCTATCTTGAGAGTTTGAGGAGTGGTTATTCTTGCCAATGCTTTACAAGATATGGTCTGATTCATTTCTTCTTTCTCTGGGGTGGGGTCCTGGCGTATATCTTCTTCTTTTGATGTTTCTTGATCCTTTTCTTCCTCCTCTTCATATTCTATGTAAAATAATTTCTTCTCAGCACACTTATGACCTTTAGTGCATTTGCTATCACAATTGCAACAAAGCCCTTTTTCTCTTTTTTCTTCCAATTGTTGTGGTGTAACCCTTGTAGGTTGTGGAAGGCTAGGAGAAACAACACTTCCATATTTATAGTTGTGAGGGGTACGCTTCCTGTTTTCCATAATTTTTCTTTCCACTATGTCACAAAGCCCTTTTACTCTTTCCAATTTTTGTGGTGTTGCTCTAAAGAAGGTGTTGCTCTTTGTATCCTCACAATGTGCCATCATTTCCTCTGTGAAAATTGACCACGTAACAAGTTGTTTATGAGAACAAAGCCCTTCGTACCATAAAAATTGATCTGGTTCTAAATATGAAGATGCAATACATACCTTTTGTAATAGTTGTACACCATGTAGATCAAAATATTGCTCCATCTGAATTATCCAATTTACCGGATCCTTGCCATCAAACTTCCTCATCTTGCTTTTTCTTGATTTTAGGAGCTCGACCTTGAAAGGACTGTAACTCTGTACTTTTAGATCTTTAAGTTCTTAAATTGTGAGCTATAGTAGCCCTCTGTGTCCTCTTTCCAATGCCACCAGTCTGATCCAAATTGGATTCTTTAAGAAAGAGTTATGCACAATCTCCCAAGATGACCTGATTATAGACCTTTCCAGAAGAGCGAAATTGTATGAAGTGCCACGTGTCACTGTTTCGACCTTTGGATCTAAAAAATGCATACAAGAAACTACAGTCCGTCCTCTTTCTATACCTTCTTATGAAATTTCAATCCGATCCCTAGAGAGAAAGTTATGATGATTTTCCCCAAGTCACCTGTTTTGAATGTAATTCAGGATTCTGCAAAAAAACCAACTTCCTTAGATCATATCTTCGCAAATATCACGCGAAAAGCTCTGAAATTTGGACCCAAGGTTCAGCGCGATTTATTCTCAAATGGGTTGTTTTTGCCACTTCGGAAACGTCATAGAAAAAAAGTTATAGCGAAAATGCCACGATGACCTGTTTGGAGCAGCGAAACCCTAGAATCTAAAGCTCTGATACCAAATGTTATGAAACCAGCTCAAGAAAAGATAGAAAAGATAGATCAACGCCTTAGAATTCAGCCTCTTCGAGGGGGCAACCTCCTTTACATTACATAAATGAACAATTATTGGATGATACAAATGAAAAGACCTCCTTTCTATATATAGGAGTCTAAGGGGTCATAACATAATCAGAGCCCACATAACAATAATAATGTAAGGGCACAATAATAACAATAGTGGGCTTCTATGGGGCACAATAGTAACAATATGGGCACTACATGGGCACATCAATATAATAAGTGGGTTGTAATAATAGCAATAAGGGGTTATACTAGTAGTATAGGGGCCTAACAGTGTCACTTGAGAGATGGCATGGATATGTTCAGTTGCAAGCAATGTGCTTGGCATAACAAGATCATGTAACTGTTGTATTGTTATGTTTATTTATGCACTTACGATTATGTGTTTATGGAAGTATGATGCAAGGTATTGCGTGGGAAAAGAGATTTCCATGAAGTTGTGAAGAAGGCTCAGCTTGGGCTTTCCCTTGGAGGCTTTAGGAACCATGGGGATTGATTCATGGTGTTGTTTCCAGTGTTGTGCTTTTGGTCTTTTGTGATTTGTTGATCTTGATTTGCAACTTTGTTTACATGTAGTGCATGGACATGCCACTTTGTTTGTGGTGTCGTATTGCTGTTGGCTGTTTTATTCTTTTTTGCTTCTTGGTCTTGCCTTTATTGTTTTGAGAGTCTTGGGAATTGGTTGGGGAAGGAGGAAGTTAATGGAGCTCGGGGAGAGTTGTGTGGTACCTGATAGGTAGGATAAGACATGGATGAACCTCGGTGCATGTATAAAGGCATTTGACGGCAAGAGTATGACAACCAACTGGACTGGTTGGGTCCATTGGTGTAAATGGATGATGACAAGATAGTCATGGGAAAAGTAATTAAGAAAGGTAAGGTGAATGGATTTGAGGCGTCATATTCCTTGGCTATGTTGGGAACTGTTGTTCTCGATGTTGTGCATGTGTTGCACACATAAAGGGAGTTCTCTTAACCTTGACCTTATGATATCTAGTAATTATGTTGTGATCATGATTATGTTGATGTCTATATGTGTATACATGTATGTATGTATGTATGTATGTCATGTCTGACAGGGTCATCATGGATCATGATTATTAATGCTAATATTTATATGTATATACATGTATGTATGTATGTCATTGTCTGACAAATTATTTAATGCTAATATTTATATGTATATATATGTATGTATGTATGTTGTTGTGTGACAAGGTCATTAGGAATCTTTCTTGTGGAGGAATGATTGCTTATGTAGGTGAATGATATGAAGAGGTTCCTAGTTTATGAGGAATCAAGTGGAAGATTAATCATGACAAGTATATGAGGTCAATATCATGTGGTTATGAGTTGAAATTATGTGATCATATTATTTATATGTTATGGACAGGCTATACCGAGAGATACATTAGTGAAATGAAATTAGTGTGGTCTGCGAGATGCTGGGATAATCATGGATGGTGGAGAGACACTGAAAGCAAGGTTGCTTGGTAGAGACAATGTGGTTTTGGATGTGTGGTACTACTATGGTGTATATGTTATATATGGTGTACATGTTGCATATGTGATGTTGTGTGCATGCGGTGTGGTGTATATAGTGTGTGTGTACATGTTGTTTATGCAATGTTATGTATAGGGTGGTACTGATAACATTGTGTGAATATTTCATATGCAGTGCTGGGTATAGATGGTGTAGGAATTTACAGGGTAAGTTCCTCAGAAAGAACACCAAAAGGACACCGCTCACAACCAGATCACAGATCAATACACCAGTATTTTTGACGTGGTTAAAACCCTCAAAGAGGGAAACAGTCCACGGCCTGCGCCAACGTGGCTACTACAGGCTATTTATTAATCAAAGAATGAAAATTTACATAAGCTTCTCTCATGCACGGATTACCCGAACAATGACCCTCCATGCGCTTTAAATAGAACTCATGGACCAATCGGGTGTCAAGCCACGGATCAAGTGTCGGTAATACCGAGGAGAGAATGAACCGTCGGATCACTACATATCGTGACCGTTGGATTGTAAGTTACAATATGTACAACGGTAAAGAAACACACTTTACCTAACTCTATACCTAACTCTAAACTAGACCAAGTTGTACTTTAACTATTTCCTATGTGTCGGAATATCCTAACATCCCCCCTTAAGAACAACTTGGGATAGGATTGAAGGATTTACAAATATGACACAATAGGAGAAGGAAGGAGGCACTAGAGCCTATCCCCCCTTAGTGACAACTTCCTGAACTCCAAGCATATATCGAAGTTTAGTGAACTTCGCCTCTGTGAGAGCCTTTGTGAAGATGTCTGCAACCTGATCATCTGTTGAACAATATTGCACTTCAAGAACATGGTCATGAATGAGCTTTCTGATGAAGTGTATGTGTAGTTC
The DNA here is from genome assembly GCA_031772625.1 of Pinus tabuliformis. NCBI lineage: Eukaryota > Viridiplantae > Streptophyta > Pinopsida > Pinales > Pinaceae > Pinus > Pinus tabuliformis. The sequence goes on along the minus strand of CM062815.1, from coordinate 295,759,893 downwards.
AATGTGTTTGCTGCGCTGATGCTGGACTGGATCTTTGCATAGCTGAATGGCACTTTGATTATCACACCAAAGTGTGGTTGGATGCTGCTCCTCAAAGCCAAACTCTGATAGGATCTGACGAAGCCACAAGGCTTCCTTACTAGCTTCCACGGCACCACGATACTCTGCTTCTGCTGACGAAAGAGAAATGGCAGCCTGTTTCTTACAAGCCCATGTAATAGGTCCTGAACCAAGAGTGAAGACATAATCGGCAGTAGACTTTCGATCATCAGGGTCACCAGCCCAATCAGAATCAGTGAAACCGACTAATAGAGGAGTTGCTTTGGCACTGCAATGAATCCCAAACTGTACTGTACCTCGAACATAACGAAGTATTCTTTTAGCTGCTTTCCAATGACTTTCACGGGGGTTTTGCATAAAACGAGCAACAAGGCCAATAGCAAAGGAAAGGTCAGGATGAGTATGGGTTAAATACAAGAGTTTTCCTACAAGTTGACGGTATAAGGTAGCATCAACTTCAGGAGAAGTACAAGAGACTGAAAGTTTGACTCTAGATTGAAAGGGAGAAGGGGCTGGCTTACAGTCTTCCATGTGAAAATGACGAAGAATATCACAAGCATACTTGGACTGGGAAAGGAAAATACCCTCCTTGGATTGCAAGACTTGAAGACCGAGAAAACAGTGTAAGTGTCCTAAGTCTGTCATTTCAAATTTCTTTTTAAGGCTGGACTTCACATGGTTTATAAGGTTGGGATCACTACCAGTAAGAATAAGATCATCAACATAAAGAACAAGGATGATAAGAGAGTTGCCCACTTTCTTGGTGTAGACAGTATTGTCAGAATAACACCTAGAAAAGCCAGATTCTAAAAGAAAGCTATCCATTTTGGCATACCAAGCCCGAGGAGCTTGCTTGAGACCATAAAGGGATTTCTTAAGGGATACCATGTAGGAATTTACAGGGTAAGTTCCTCAGAAAGAACACCAAAAGGACACTGCTCACAACCAGATCACAGATCAATACACCAGTATTTTTGACGTGGTTAAAACCCTCAAAAAGGGAAACAGTCCACGGCCTGCGCCAACGTGGCTACTACAGGCAATTTATTAATCAAAGAATGAAAATTTACATAATAGATGGTGCTATGTACATGTTGGATATGCGGTGTTGTGTACATATCGTAATGTGTGCATGATGGATATGCAGTATTTTGTGCATGTTGGATATGCAGCGTTTTGTACATATGGTGTTATGTACATGTTGTATATGCAGTGTTATGTACATATGGTGTTGTGTGCATGTTGTACATGTGGTGCTATGTACATATCGTGTTGTGTGCATGATTGTACAAGTGATGATGTGTGCATGTGGTGTTGTATACATGTCGTACATGTGGTGTTGTGTGCAGGCAGTGTTGTGTAGATGTGGCACTGTGTACATGTGGTGTCATGTCCATGTCGTGCACGTGATGCTGTGTACATGTGGTATTGTGTACACATTGTACAGGTGGTGCGGTGTACATGTGGCGTTTTGTACACATTGTGTAGGTGGTGTTGTGTATAGGTGGTACTGTGTACATGTTGTACATGTGGTACTGGTGTACATGTGGTATTATGTGCATGTTGTACATGTTGTGTTGTGTACATGCAGTACTATGTATGTGCATTGTGTAGTTGTGGCATCATGACACGTGTATTCATTATGTTGTGCGCTGTGTACATATATGTATTGTGTTGTACATCGAGTGTAAGTGTATTTATTGTGTGGTGGTGTACATCAAATGTAGGCGTATGTATTGTGTTGTGATGTACACTAGGTGTAGGTGTATGTGTTGTAGGTCAGGTGTAGGTGAATGTATTGCATGGTGTTGTATGTCATGTGTGGTTGTATGTGTGGGATGTACACTATGTGTATGTGTACATGGTTGAAGAGAAGGAACTAGGTGTTTGTCAGGTGTGGAAACTGATCTGGTGTGCGTACAAAATAAGGACAAAGGTAGAAGCTAAGGATCAATTAAAGGATAAGTATTAGTATTTTATTTCAGTTTTATTATGCATGTGATCTATGATTCCGGGTTATGATGGTTACATGTGATTTATGATGTTGATCTATGATGGTTGTGTTTTGAGCTAACTTGATGTGATATGTTTATACATGATGATTTGGTCAAAGATGTTAGTTTTGCTTGTTGTGACAGGAAGCGAACAAAATTGAAGGCATACCTTGTTGACAAGCCACCAACGAGGTATGATTTGAAGTTATTTAAATTTATTTGAATCCAATGGAAATTATGTGCTTGGTATAGGAAAGCATGAAATGCTTGGTTGGGTGGTCGAAACTGATGACAAGCATTAGAAACAACAACAAAAGGAATTAGAATAGGCAACAATATGTTGGTAAATCATTCAGGAGCAGGGACATTTTGGGGCACTGATACCCAATAGTGTCCATTGATTTCCATGAGCATGCTATGACTGGCATGATGTTTTTAAGGCATGGATATGCCTTGGTTTTTAGACCTTTCGACGCGAGGAAACCTTGTTGAGGGATGGACTTCCATGGATGGGGGTGCTAATGAAACTTGGAAGGTGTGTGACTGCATGGAAGGGGGTGACCGGATGGCTCGAGGGACTGTGTAGCAGAGAAGGGAAGGTCAGGGATATATTTGTTTTGGTCATTAGCATTTTCAGATGGAATCAAATGCACATTGAGAGTGTGCCCTGGAACAATGAGCCGGTAACTATTCACTGAGAGGAAAAGTGTCACAGGATTATAATGTTGAACATTAAATGCAGATTTGACCTTGCAGTGGATTCTGGACTTCCTGGGAAGGAGGTGAATCCTAGTATTACTTTGAGGGTGGAGGTGTGAACCTCTGGATTCCCTTGTTGCAGATGTAGGCATCATATCCTTTTATTTTCTGGTTGCGCAAATGTGCATATGTGTATATGTGTGTATTATTGTAAATTTTGTATTGAGATGGATTTATAAAGCTCCATAGACAGTATGATTATTTGCTGGATGAAACAAATGTGTATGTGTGTATATGTGGTTATTATTGTAAATACCGTAAGGAGTTGCGTTATAAAGCTCCGGTAAACGGTATGATTGTCATATCTTCAACAATGATCATTGTAAATATTCCAATGAGATGTGCTATAAAGCTCCATGGGAAATATGTTTTTCTTTCAGTAGTCTTATTGGTTGTAGGCGTCATTAAACACCGAGGACAGTGTTCCCCCAAGGGGGAGGATTATGTAATAACCCTGGTTAAAAATTCATATAAAAATATATAAGACCATAGTCATGGGACACGTATTCCAAGCTGAATGGTGGGAAAAACATCCTAGTGGGTGTTCGTTTAAGTTATTATGGCTAAGGAAATTGGTAAAGGCAATGGCAAAGGCTTTGGAAAGGCAAAATGGAATTTTGGCACATTTATTTATGAAAATAAAGGAAATTAGGAGAAAAGGGAGGTAAAAGGTCATAGGTTGCATGTGAGGAAGAAAATGAAGGAAAATAATGGAAAATGAATAAAATAGAGGCATCATTAATAAAAATGCTTATGAGGATCAGTTGGAAAGCTTTTGACAAGTTTTGGTGGAGCACTCTTTTATTCTCTCTCTCTCATACTCTTGGACAATTTTCTTGGAGCACTCTTGGAGGAGTGTGGCATACTTGGATTTTTGGAGAAAGAAGGAAAAGGAAGAGCAGGAAAGTGCAAGAGGAAATCGAGATCAACAACTACGACGAGTTTTTCTTGCAGATACATAGTTGCATGTATGTTCCCTCACTAGTTTTGGCATGCATGGCATATGCATGTGGTTTATTGATCATAATCTGTCACTGGCATGGAGGATTGCCTAGATTGACAGAGGGTTGTCCTATCCTTGCCATTTCCTAGATAACCATGGTGTTGTGGGTTTATTTCTTTGTTTTTCTAGTTGGTTCTCATGTTTCCTTTAGCTTGGGTTGAGTTACTAGTTCCTGGAAGCCCTGGTTGGACAAATGATTTGGAATCCCTATAACATCTTGGGTTTAGTTACTAGTCCTAGAAGCCTTGGTTGGAAAAACGTGGGTTGAGTTACTAGTCCTGGAAGCCCTGGTTGGACAAATGCTTTGAAAGCCCAGAGTAAACTATGGGTTGAGTTACTAGTCTTGTAAGCCTTGGTTGGAAAAAACACTCTGAAACCTCGAAAGGCTTGGGTAGGGACAAATATGATGATGTTTTTGTGATGTTCAACCATGAGGTGGAATCACTGTTTGATGGGTTGAGGTGGTTTGGCATCTGGAAGCCCTAGATAGTTTTGATTGATGTGTTTTATGTTATCCCACATTCATGCTTAGAATATGGCATGAGGGTGAATTGATGAAGAGAAATTTGGATCAGCCATATCTACGGTCAGGTGGAACATGGTAGTCCCATACTGAGTTGGATTTTACATCATTAATATGAGATTATTTCTTCTTGTAAATTCATGAGCATTATACTAGTTTATATATGAACGATATGGCTGTGATTTCCTTGGTAATTTTGTTGCTATTATGATGGTTATGAGTATGTATTATGGTAGTGAACTGAGCTTTGGGCTTGAAAAAGTGGCTCAAATCCCAGGGACACAGGCACACCATTGGGTAGAAAAGTCCCTAGATACTGGCATACCCATGCCGTTGGAGCATCTAGAGCCTCTTGGACGCATGCATGCCCATATCATGGGAGCGTCCATGGGTTAAATGGTCTAAAATCTCAGTGGGACCCAGGGGCTAGTTACCTGAGAGGTTGGGATGGTTCCTAGGAGTCCTGTTGCTGATGTGGAAGGTCTGGATTGTATGTATTTGTTGGTTCCACTTCCCTAAAGTGACTTAGGAGGTCAAATCATATAATAGTAACTTCTCATCACATGTTTACCTTGGTTGGCCGGTTACTTGGGTAGATGTGGGGGGAGGGTGTTACATAAGGTAGCTCACTTCATTCAAGTGAATACTACTTATTCAACTAGTGAGGTAACATAGGTATTCATCAGGGATATAGTGAGGTTGCACAGTGTTCTGAAGAGGATTGTGTCAGACATAGATGCCAAGTTCACTTCTAGGTTTTGGAAGGAGTTATTCGCAGGTTTGGGTACAAAGTTGGCCTTTAGTACAACTTATCATCCATAGACATATGGACATACATAGAGGGTCAATAGGATCTTGGAGGATATGATGAGGATGTATGTCATGCATCAACAACAAAAGTGGGAGGAGTATCTTCCACTCATTGAGTTTTCTTACAACAATCGTTATCAAGAGTCAATGAGGATGAGTTCGTTTGGGGCACTTTATGGGTGGAGTTTTAATACTCCCATCAACTGGAGTGATCTAGTGAACATGGTACTTATTAGACTGGGCATGTTGGTAGAAATGGAACAAGAAATGCAGGTTATCAAGCATAATCTAAAGGCAACATAGGACATGCAAAAGAGTTATGCAGACTGATACATGTCATTTAAGGAGTTTCAAGTTAGGGAGCATGTGTACTTTCGCATCAAGCCCAAGAATATCTCCTTGAGGATTGGGTCATGTGCCAAGTTAGCACCTCGATATTGTAGGCATTTCAAGATCCTTGAGAGGATTGGACCTGTGGCCTACATACTTGCATTGCCTTCGATAATGAAATTCCATGATGCTTTCCTTGTTTCATTGCTTAAAATATATGTAAAGATGTTGATCATGTGATTGATTGGTCTGCATTGCAGGTGGATCCAGAAGGAGAATTCCAGCCGAAACCTCAATGCATATTGTAGCAGAAACAACTCTTGCTACGGAACAGATCAACCGAGAATGTTAAAGTGTAGTGGAAGCACTTTGGGCCCAAAGAAGCTACATGGGAGATGGATGATTTGATGTGGGTTATGTATCCTTCATTATTTTCTAGTGGAGGCAAACAAGTTTTTGGTATATGTACATATTTATGTATGGTTGATATTGTAAATACCATAATGAGTTGTGTTATAAAGTTCCAATAAGAGGTATGGTTGTCATCTTGTCATGTTTGTCATGATGAATTTTTCTTTTGAGTAGGTTGTTCATTGTAAATACTGCATCGATCTAGGTTATCAATCTCCATGAGTAGTATGTTTTTGCTTTTCAGTGCGTTTGCTGGTCGTAGGTGTCATTGAACAATGAGGACGGTGTTCCTCTAATGGGGAGGAGTCTGTAACAACCTCAAGTTAAAAGTTCATGTAATAAAGTTAATAAAGGAAAAGTAAGACCAAGGTCATGGGACATGTATTCCAAGATGAAAGTGGGCAAAGCATCCTAGGGATAAGGGGAAAGTGACAAAGGCATTTAAAAGGCCAAAAGGCATTATAGACATTTTATTTATGAAAATAATGGAAAATAGGAGAAGGGGAAGGTGAAAGGTCACATGTTGCATGTGAGGAGGCAATTGAAGGAAAATAGAGGAAAACTAAAGAAATTAGAGGCATCAATAATAAGAAGACACCAGAGCATAAATTTGGGTCCTTTTGTTAGTTTAGTTTTGGAATTAGTCTCAGAGAGGAGAAGGAAAGCAAGCAAACAAAGGAAGGACAAGGAAAGCAAATAAAAGCAAATGAAGGTTGGATCAAGTAGCTTCAACGGGAATACTTGCAGGTAACAGGTTGCATGTATGATTTCCTAGCTGGTTTTGGCATGCATGGTATAAGCATGTATTTATTTGGTCCATTTTCTATCATTTACACTAGTTTTGCTGGGTTTTGACAATGGTTTTAGCCTTTCGTTTCCATTTATTGATAACCATGGTGTGATGGGATTCATTCTTGGTTGAGATTTCGATTTCCAGAAGGTTTTGGATCTAGGTGGGGTGGTCTTAGGAAAATCCAAAGGCTTGGGGGTGGAGATGGTTTTCTCGAGAAGTCCTCAACATGTGGGTGGAGACAAGAAAATTTCTTAAGGGATGGTGAAGGAATTCGGAGGCATCCAAACTCAGTTTGGTTTTGTGATCTCGAGACTAGTTTAGGTGAGATCATGATAGTTTGAGGGTGGAGGTGGTTTAAACTTTGGATTCCCTTGTTTTTTTATGGATTGGTTTATCCTATGATATCCCACATTCATTCTTGGAATATGGCACGGGGGTGATTGGCTGAAAGAAAAATTTGTTTTAGCCTAGTCTATGGCCGGGTGGTATGTAGAAGTCCCTGACTTGGCTATCCTTTGCATATGTCCATAAGAGATAAGTTCCTCATTGTATATTTTGAGTAAATGTGCTTGTTATTATGTGGTTTTAATGGTTATTCTATCATTGTTATTTATCTGGTTATAAGCATGGTTTTATGACATATCTAAGGTAAGGATCTTATCGTGTTTGATTGATAAATGAATGGTTAATGAATGCATGACCTGATAGATGTTATTGCAGCTATTGTGAGAGGGAATTAGTCCTTCTTGGTAAACCTCAGATAAGTTTCATATCTCTATGTTCAAATATGCATTCATGACCTGTAGATCTTATGTTATCAATGTATTTGACAGAATAACTGTCATGGTTAGACTATTTTAGGTCAATTCCTTGATTAATATTTGTGTTAGAGGATTATTCTATGTGTTATTTATCATTTCTAGGAGTTTCATTAAGTTCTAAGAAGACATCTAGATCCTAGCCCTAAAAAATTGGCTCAGATCTAGGGGTCACTGACATAAAAATGATGAAAAAGACTGCAGTTGCTGGGAAGCAGGCTCGTGGGAGAAATTGGAGGGTTCTAGTCACATGGAGGTCTTGTCATTAGAGCGAATGAGGCTCTAGGCCATTGAAAAAGCAAGTTAACTCAGGGGTTGGGCACCTCGAGTGATTGGTTAGCTCTTGGGAGTCCTGTAGCACCTGAGGGAAGTTAGTAAGGTCTTATTTTGTTGGCTCCATTTCCTTAAGGTTATCTAGGAGGTTGAATCATGTCATAGTAGCCCTGAACTCATGTTTACCCTGGGTAGGCCGATGAAAGTGGGTAGATATGAAAGGTGGCGTTATAGTAGGACCTAGCTCAAGTTACATCATCAAATTTTTGATATGGATACCATGTTTTGGACTTTTTCTAGTATTTTACTTTTTGGTTGCATAATATTTTATGCCCATCTGATTTTTGTGTTATGTTATAAAATGACAGAACTATCATCTACCAAACAAAGAATCTAGTTTCCAATATGGCAAAGTGAGGTTAGTAATTTTTGAACAATGGTTATTAATGGCATAATTTTATTTTCAAAGGGAATATGAATTAGCTCACAAAAAAATAAATTCAAAGTATAATTTCAAATGATATGTGTACAAATTTATATATGTAAATGTATATTTACCACTTGTAACGATAAAAACAATTTAATTTAGATGAACCTTATAGTAATTAGTTTTTAAAAACTAAATTTCAAAGCATAAATATATTTAAAAAAAATAGAATTAAGAAATAATGGTAACACCACAGGTGCAGTTTGATTGGTGATCGTTGTGATATCAAGATGTTGTGCAAATTTCAAGTTTGAGGTTCAAATCCCCTAAGTTACCATCTAAGTCATGTGTGGGGGTGCATATGGGTTCACCTAGAGGTTATAATTGTAGTGTTTGGAATCGAACTTGTGTCATGCAAGTACAAGCTTGGCCCATTGCCCATTCCTCCAGATACAAAAAAATAATAATAATGGCATATTAAATAATGCTTTATCCTTTTGGGATGTGAAATGTGAAGGAATAAATAACATTATTAAATCAATGGATTTCAACTATTATATTTAATTTAAGAAAATTCAAATAAGATACATATTGGTATAGATCTAACTAAATAGTTAGTAATATTGATAATAAGTACTTAAATTAATTAACTATTTACCTATATATTGTATTTCTTTTTTAAATGTCAATTGGGGTTTTCTCGGGTGGTTAGATGGAACCATTATTATCTTCCCTACCTAGGTTCAAATCCTGATTAATTACATGTTGAGCTTTGATTCCTTGATGATTATTATTTAAATGGCTTTAAGCTATTCCTCCCACATGAAATGTAATGATCTCATGCATTTTCTACTCCTCTCTAATGTTGTTTCGATAGTTAGATTTTTCATCTACACATGGGTTACCTAGAGGTTCCATGATTTTCTTATGGGTGGTTTGGGTGAAGGGCTAGTCCCCCATTGCTTGTGTCCATACACCCAAAACTAGTTTCCATTCGAATATTTTCATCTTCTTTCATTAGTGTGGGATTCTAATTTTAGAAATCATCCCAACTAATGGTGTATTTTATGTTTTCTTGATGGCTGCTTATGATTCAAATCTGCAATAAAAATAGAAAAACCCACAGCAAAAACATATACGATCCAAAATAGAAAACATCAGTAAAGATAACCAGTGCAATAACCCAAATGGAAAGACTTTAATTCAATAAATTATTTATTGAAAATACCCGGTGAAGGAGATCTACAAAAGGGTCTACAAATCCCACTATGTGGGATGGGTCCTTTGATGTCCTTGATGCTTCAGTAATCGATCTTCTCTCTCAATGTGTGAAGAACCCAAAACAATGTGGAGAACTCAAATGGGAGCTCAAAAGAAAAGAGATGATAATGGTGACGATGATAATAATCATGGTCAAGAATTAATGGAAAACCCTCCTATTTATAACAAAGTATTGAGTTAATTTCGAAATTGGAGAATAATAAAATAATATTGAACAAATTAAGATCTAACTGCTAGGAATAATCTATTATATTTATTGGAGAGGGAAAACATATTTAAAATGGTTATATATCTTTATTTAAAAATAATTGACAAATAAAATGATTTATTAATTATTTTGCGAGGATTAAGAATGGTGTGAACTTGAATAATTATTAAATAGTGATTTAACAATTGTTCCAATGGAAATCAGGAATAATAAATAAATAGTGATTTATTTAATTATTCCTAGGGGATTTAGTCAAATGTGACAAGGAATAATTATTTAAACAATGATTTAATAATTATTCCTGGAGAAAATTATACAAATAATGATTTATGTAATTATTCTCATGGGTTTTTGATTTAAATAAAAAAATAATTTAATAAAAGTGGTTTACTAAATTATTTTCCATAGTGAAAGTGATTTTACTATGGTAAAATTAATCCTACACGGTGTATTTCGGTCCGCTTAGTTAGAAATGGTTAGGTGATCATTTTTTGCTAATAACACAAATCACATAGTTGATAGTAAGGTAGATTCTAGTGTCTAGGATGAGTTGAAAACCGAAATTGGTTGTAGTGCAAATAGGGTTATGGGATATTTTGGTTTGAGCTTGTACTTATTCCTATGGTTTGAGTCCTTGTTAGTCTTCAAACCTATATGTTGGGTAGTTTCCATGCATCATCAAAGATCTAGGTCATAGAGGGGTGCTAGGGTGTAAGGTGCTCATGGGAGCTTGTGTGCAAGGGTCCCAAGCTTAGACCTCTACTTGGATCTTCCACATGAAAAATCCACTAGACATTCAATAATAACTACAAAGGATAAGGAATGAATCATCAAGGAGCGAGCTTGTTACTTTGACTCTTAAGTCCTTGCAATGTTGGTTGATTGGGTTTCGTATGCCAACTATACACGAGGATGTAAAAAATAGTACATGCACATGGTGGTACACTACTAGAAACTAAAAAAACTTCTAGGAAGAGTTCTTCTTAATAGAAATGATTCAAAATATGAATTTTTTTTTTTTTAATGATGGGTTAGATTTAGTTGGAATTCAAAGGCATAGACAAGCAATTTGGTAAGGATTAAGGCAATCATCATACATGACAAAGGACTAGCTCCCCCAAACAATCCAAGTGATCCAATTCCTATTGATATGGATGTTTCCATCCCTTCTTATTTTATGCATGATGATGTCTCTTTTTTATGCTTGTTGTTAAACTCTATTTAAGCATGTTATGACTATTTATCTTTGTTTGGTCATTGTGGTAGTTTGTATAATTGATAAGCCATGGTTTTGTAATTTTTTTGAGAAATTATGGTGCCCATGGAAAGCTTATATTTTTTGGAAGAAAGAACTCTTATATTTCCAATGGTTTGGTTTCTCTAGTGGTAGACCAAAGGCACATAGGTGGCTAGATAATCTGTAAATATTTCTTGTTAATAAAGGCCTTTAATTTACAAAAGTAAAAATAAAAATTCACTTTTTTATTTTTTCATATTTATCATTAAACAATGACATTGGTATATGGTGATGATCAGATATTATCATTCTAACTTATCCCTTATATCACCTTAATTCTATTCCTCATTTTAGATCTATCACTTTTGTGATTTTAAGTGTTGTTCCAAGTTGTTTATTATTATTATTATTATTAAATAAATACTACTCTAAATTGGTTGGTTGTATTAAATGTTTTAAAAATCAACTCAAGTTGACTTAAAAGCATGTAACTAAATTGAGTTTATAGTTGATCATATTAACTAAGACTATAGATCAATTCAGATGATCATTTTAGTATCGAACCAACCAAGTCAAGGCATAGGCCAACCAATTAAATACCAAACCAAACCAACTTGACCAAGTTTGTACTTATGCAATCAAATTAGTCATGAAATCCACTGTGATGGACTATGCATGAAATATTCCATTAAAAAAAACCTAAAACCTAATTTCTAACAATAAAAAAACTTTAAAGAGACCCCTTCCCACCCCACCTTCTATCTGCCTCACACCACTCTGATTGAACATTGATAAGCATTTGGTGTTTTAAAACAATTTTGAATAGAAACAATCTATCCTAATTATGTTAACAGTTAAATGATAACCATGTCCCTCTTTGTTCCTCTCATTAAAATGAAAACTTGAAATATATCTTTAAAGGTTTTTACTTTTTGCCTTCTACTATTTTGAATTTTGAAGAATGAAATTTGCATATTAAGATAGGATTTACTTTGTTTCCCATTTGAATTTGTAGATTGAAATTTTACCATGATGTTGTTGACGGGTGTAGATGTCCCACGAAGCATATATAGGATCCAACACAAGATTGAGGCCCAATTAGAATATCCCTTATTTGAGATAGTTGAATCTTCTAGATTGATGGCTTGATGGCCTGATGACCACTTTTGATGGACATTAACAATAAAACTAAATCCTAAATTAATTAAATTACCCTTCAAAACAACAACGCTATGAAGACTACAAACTGAAACAAACTATCATTTAGCAAACAAGTATTGTTCCAAATTCACCAAATTATAGCTTCATAAACTATATTAAGCTACTAGGAAATAAAGATTAGATCAATTGACTGAAACAAAATTGACTAGTCTATTTTAAGCTAATAAAAGAAAACTTACACCTATTCTAATATGTAGAGTGACACAAGGATGTGTAGAATAATCCAAAGGCATGCAAAAATCCACCACATATATCCATAGAATCACAATTCAAAAAATTCCTTATGCAACACATGGGGCATAACTATCTTCTAGATTAATTTTTCTAGTTTAACAATTATAAGTAAAGAAAACCTATTCTAATATGTGGAAGAAACCAATGCACACAAAATATTCTGAGACATATGTATCTCCTCTATAGAACTATATCTAGATATGGCTTCTCAGCATCAACATTTCTTAGAAGTAGTTCATACAAAATTCCTACATTGGTCTCCCTAATTACAAAATTTCCCAACCTCCTATTTTGGGGGGAACTGACCTCACTTATACACTTACAAACACAATTTGTCTAATGACGTGGAGGGGAGTACCACTCATGAAACTAAATTGGTTTCTTACTTCGACATGTAACTGACAAAACAATTGGGTAGTTAAATTTCAAGGAAAAAGCATGATGTCTTTGCTGAATTTTCTTGATCTTTTTAGCACCGAGCGAGAACATATTTTCCAGTTACAAAATACACACTCCAATAGCCCAAGCAATTTATTCAAGTTCCCTTTTAGTGACTTTCTCAAGATATGTCTATTAGAGGAATTCTTTTGATAGGGAAACAAGGAAGCTCAAGAGAGACATTTAATCTACACATCTTAGTTGTTGCGTCAGATTAATTTTCTACTTTAATTTTTGATTCAATTATTTAAACACCTTTTGGGCTTGAATTTGATCTAGTCCAGCTATAAAGGTCATGTCAGATCTAGTAATGAACTATTCAACAATCTCCCACTATTTGATGCATTTCTCAGTATAGGGGTAGTTTCATACCTAGAAGTGACCAATGCTTAATGCTTTGTCAATTCTCTTTGGCTTAGTTTGGGTATGTTAATAATATTTTTTTTTTTTTTTTGTGAATTTCAATTAATATTCCCTAAGTTTCTACAAGTCTTCATGAACCCTATTTTTCTCAACCTTTTGCAACTCCTATATTTCCCTCAATTCAACTAACTCTCAAAGGTAGATTTGCAAGAGCTTCATATGGTTGAGAACATTTTTTGAGGACCTCTAAGATTTTCCAATCCTTCAAGAGATGAAAGTTTGACTTCTTTTATTCCCATTTTTTTCTCCATCTGCAAATCTAGTTGTTCCCTCAATGTTGATAATTCATATTAATGTTGGCCCAATACCTCCTATAACTTCTTATTATGTAGTTCTCCCATAATTGTCACTTTTTGAGTCACTTCCTCTCATATGGATGTGATTTCTTGTCTATGCATGTCACGATGCCACCCCACCTCTATTTCCTGTTGCCCATTTAAGGCCACTAATTTCTACTTGAGGTATTTGAAGTTCAAGGACTCCTTTCATTTAATTTGTTCTTTAAAGGTGGAAACCATGCCTCTCCATCGATATAGTCAGCTATTAGCTCCTAAACTGAGTAGGTTTTCACTTAACAAAATTCTCCTAAGATCGAGGTTGTCTTAGAGTTCCTTACATGGGGGTCTAGGCCTAACAAGTCCATGAAAAACCTCATTTCACTTTCTATTTCTAAGTTTGGAAGAGTTCCCATTATATTCCACTTCTTATACTTCTTCAATGACATTGCTTCCTACAATTGAAGTGTTCTTTGAGGGACACCATCAACTCCCCAATACCATCTATTCTTGAGATTTCTAGAAATATAAATGCAACCTAGTTATTGCAGCCATTGGAGTGACAAGGTAGTAGAATCTTGACTTGTGATTTCCTTTGTGGAGTCTATCTTAGATATCCTCAACATGTTCCTAATTTTTATGTTTTTCCTCCTCTCATAGGGCATCTTCTTTCTCCTTCTTCACTTCTCTTTTCCTCTTCCTCCACCATTTATAGAGTTGTTTTCTCAACTTATTTCCTTTTATTTTTGTTATCTACCTAATATTTCAGGAACTCTACTCCTTTTTGAGCCTTCTACTCTTTCTCCAACCTTGTGAATTCTTCATTTTACCTTTTTTCTTCGTCACATTTTTGTTTCCTCTGAGGCCTATTATTGTAGGTGTTATTGGCCTTTTAGTCTATTGCTAATCCTTTGTTATACCTAGGTATGCATCCTCTTTTAGAAAATCTTGGTGAGCATATGACCAATTTAATTCTATGTATTGGTAATGCCGACTAACCACTACCATAGATCATATCTGTAGATCCTCCCTTTAAAAAAACTTCACATTTTTTGTGTTTTGTTTCCACTTTGGCAAGTGGGGTGTTTTGTAACATGTAGGACCCAAGATTGAAAGGGTAGGTTTGGCATAATAATTTACTATTAGTGGCTAAGGAGGCATTAAATCCATCCACCACCATATGATATATAGCTTCTCTAATGGCTATCGTGTCAAGGATTAACACGGGAAATAATTGATGAGCCTTACTGACTCCAAATATGTGTAGGAATGTGTGTTTCTCCTCAATGAACCATTCACCAATAAGTCTATTTTATTCTTGAGCTTATTCTATGAACCAGGAAGTGTGAAAATCCTAGGATAATTCTCCTTCATTGCAAACATATAATAAATTTTAAATATAATTAAACATTCTTGAGAATTGGGACATGGATTCCAGAGTTTGAGGAAGGAGGTTACTTGGGATTTAAAGGAAGCTTGGCTTGTTTTATGATAAGTCATGAATGAATGGTAGGTTTGCTCTAAATTGGGATACTCACATACGTTAATGGAGATGAGAAAAAAGACAGAAGAACCATGCCTTCCATGGATAAATCCATCAGGAAGAAATGAGAAAACTTAAATAGAGAATGGTTGCATTAGTAGCTGGGGGATAGAGAAGCCAACCAACATGAAGTGGGAAGGAAAAAGTGTTGACACACAACATTATCACCACCAACAAGACATCATAGAAGCACCGTAGCTAAGAAGGAAGAGGGGCGACAACAATGTCTTCCCATGCAACCAAAAATGGTTATAACAACATAAGGAAAAAGCACAAGCATTCTGGGGGGTATTCCATGTAATGTAGAGAGGAGATAATTCATAAGAGAGAATGGGAACACATTGAGAAGTATTCAATATTGATATAGAAAATACACAAAGAACACAAAGAGATCACTGTTGAGAAAGAATGATACAATATAAACTCTATGATGCTATCATAACGTAGGGGAATATAACCATTCTTTAGTCGAGCATTAGGAGGAGGAAGAATAGCTCTCAGATGAGGGAAATAATATCTAGATTCCATATAAGACTAGATGGTGGAAATGGTTTTCTCTTGATTCCCTTGATAGTTTGGGTGGAGGTCTGTTCCTTGGATTCCTGGTAAAGAATTCTTTAGCTCCCCTCTGCTTGTTTTCTTTGTTTTATAGTGAGATTTAAACTTTCTTGTTGATCTAAGGGTGGAGGTATAGCCCTTAGATTCCTTTGTTGATTTGAGGGTGGAGGCAAAGTCTTTGGATTGCCTTGTTGATTTGATAGCTCATTTTTCATCATTAAAGTTATTAACAATATTTATCATCTCAATAAACTGAGGTAACTAAGAAAATTTAAAATTAAAATGACCAGATTAATCTCAGACATATTTAGCATATTTAAAATTATTATATTAATATTATATGTATTTACATATTATTGATAAAATTAATCATATCTTTGATAGATTTTCCTTGGTCGCACACAACTGAAACCAACCTAGATCCATCTTAACTCTGGATCTATCAAGTGCCAAGAGGGATCAAATCTCTCGAGGTGCAAACCTTTCCTCAAGTTTTGCACTAAAAAAAAGATGTTTTCACCTCGAGATATTTGATCCCTCTCGGCACTTGATAGGTCCAAATTTAAGATGGATCTAGGTTGGTATATATGTGATCTTATTAGACATATTATTTTATTGAGCCGGTATGGGGGTATGGGGTAGATCTCACCTAAATGTAAGCTTAAATGTAAATGTTTAGGGTAGATCTCAGGTAAATGTCAACATAAATATAAATGTAAATACAAAAGAAACCATTTAACATGTAATGGGGGTAGGTCTCATAAACATTTAACAATAATGTTTAACATTTAACATTTTTAATCTTATGTCGACCCTATTTGAAAAAAACAATATAATTATTATTATGTATAAACACAATATGAATTTAAAATATTAAGAGTTTTACTAACACCCAAAAAAGAGGTATGGTAAATAAATAAAAATATAAAGAAACGAGAGGTATGGTAAATAAATAAAACCTTTTTTTATATTTACTCCATAAACCTCTTTATAATTAAAGAAAACTAAAAAAACATGTTTTATTTATGTGAAGCATATAGACTAAATAGCATATTTATAAAAGAGGTATGGTAAATAAATAAATATAAAAGAGCTATAAAGAGGTATGGTAAATAAATACAAATATTTCAAATAGGATTAGGATTCAACATCTAATTATATACCAAGCCTATGGGCCAAATACCTATCTAAATAAAAGAGGTATGGTAAATAAATAAAACCTCTTTTTATATTTACTCCATAATCCTCTTTATATTTATGAACGCTCAAAATTGAGGTTTTATTTAGGTGAAGCCTATGGGCCAAATACCATGGGCCAAATTATTATTAATACCATGCAAAAAAGCATTATTAACCCTAATATTAATATTAAAAGATTATTATTATTATTAAATATAATATTCATATTCATATATAATATAATATAATATAATATTCATATTTATTCAGTGATTGTCCTAATGATGGATCCCTATTGGGATTTGAAACGTTGACAAGTATGATTATTACTGTGGGTACTCCGAGATTCAACTAAAAGAAAATGAACCACAGATGCCTGAAATCCAAAAATATTAATATTATTAAATTTAATAACTTTTGAATAACACAATATTAAATTTGTTATATTATAATATATATTAATATATCATGATATATATTAACTCTAGATAAATATGGAAGGGAAGAACAAAGACATAGAGTGATAGAGGTGGAGAGATAGGGAGAGTGACAAGGGAGAGATGGAGATAAATTGAAGAAGGGGGGAGAGGCGGAATGAAGAGAGAGAGGGAGAGGAGTGAGAGAGGTAGAGAAGGGTAAGAGAGGGAGAGGGAGAGGAGTGAGAGAGGTATAGAAGGGTAAGAAAGTGAGAGGAAGACATAAAGATGGAGGGGGAGAGAGAGAAGGAGAGAGCGAGGGAAATATTCAGAGGATTATAGGGCAAAGAGAGAGAGAGAGAGAGAGAGAGAGAGAGAGAGAGAGAGGAAAGATGAGAGAGATGACTTGAGAGAGAGGAGGAGAGAGGGAGGGATAAAGAGATGGAGTTGGAGGGGGGGAGAGGGAGGGAAGAAGAAAGACACAGAGAGTGAGAAGTGGAGATAGAGAGGGAGTAAAAAGGGAGAGATGGAAAGATAGAGGGAGTAACAAGGGAGAGATGGATAAAGAGTGTGTATGTTTAAGGGTGAGATAAAGAGACAAAGAAAGAGGGGTGGAGAGAAGGGTGGAGAGAAGGAGAGAGGGAGGGATATAGTAACATAGTTGGAGAGAGAGAGAGAGAGAGAGAGAGAGAGAGAGAGAGAGAGAGAGAAAGAGGATTGGAGGGAAAAGAGAGAGAGAGAGAGAGGATTGGAGGGAAAAGAGAGAGAGAGAAAGAGGATTGGAGGGAAATGATATGTTGTTGAATGTTAGTTTTGCTGTGCTAATTTCAACTTCAGAATTAAAACAATTTCTTATCATTTGCTTCATGTGCATAGGTTTCCTTTATGGTGTTTTTGAATGAACAGGTAAAATTTGTCAAGTTTTATGACAAAATCATGAGAAAAATAGCATGAAAGTAAAGTGCTGAACACCAGTAAACAAATGTACATCAAACGATCAAAATCAACACTTAACACAATGTTTTTATGAATGATATCACCCCTCTTGGGTTAAATCTACTTGGTCCAACTTCCATGGCTTGGGCCTCTGTATTAGCTCAAAATGGAAAAAAGTGTTGTTTACAATGCTCCACTTCTCCTAAAACCTACTTAAATGTGCTAAGAACATCAAATTCATCTAGGAATGCCTTTTCCTGATCCCAATTTGGTCAAAAATTGCCAAAGTTATGGCCAAAATAGTTTCCCCTAGGAAAACTCCACTAAAACTGGAGAACACCAATTAATCCTGCCAAAAATAGAGGAATTTCTGAATTTTTCGGATTGCCAAAAGTTCGCCAACTTAACTGTCCAATTAATTATCAGATAAACTCGAATTAATTAAGCACTAATCTTGCAGTTAGTGCTAATCATGCAGTTATGCTAACCTTTAGACTCTGGTTATGCAATAGTGTGGTCACATGCCGAGGTAACCGTTAATGATTATGGTTTAGCTGGCCGTTGGTTCTTTGGTAGTGGTCACATGGGAGGGGGATTTCCCTCTCCTCCCCCTAACTACTAACATGTTAAACTTCAAATATAATATGCAACCATTATATGTTAAGACTCATGGTGGCAGTGTAGTGGTAAGTCATGGAGTTTGTTTGGGCGAGGTCGCGGGTTCGACTCCACTGACCTGCCCATAAAATTTTGGTAAAGCGCTCCAATAATACCGGTGCTTTGGGGAGGGACATGTGGTGGCCTCAAGGCTTGCCACATGTCCCCTATTCATTGCTCCATCCTCCAACCAATCAGAAAACACCAACTCACCAAACCATAAACCAACCACAACACCCCACTTGACGAAACTCCATTAGATTTTGACCAACAAGTTAACCTTCCTAGTCACTTGCCACATCAGCAGTATGGATTAATGACTGTGTAGTGATTGTACCTTTTTTTGTGAATTTTTTTTTGTTTGGCAAAGCGGACAAAATGCGATATCTTCCCCATATGAGCTCTGTTTTGAGTGAAACAAGCTGCGTTGGGATTGTACCACTAAGACGGACATGTAATTTAGGTTTTGTATGGTTCTGAGCACTTTGATTTTTGAGCTAAATATTAATCACTTGATCATTCCTCCCCACTGGAAGCCTTTTGGACCCCAAAAGATACTATTAATTTTTTAGTAGGTGAGGGTACAACTCCCTCACCTTCTTGATCTAGATCCATTTGGACTTAGAAGGATTTTATCCCTTAAGTCCCACTCGAAGGTATTCAACATTCCCTCTCTTTGAAGTTCTGGTTCTTTTGTCAAGTATAAGATCTTGCTGAAGTTCATCAAGATATTCTAGCGAGAAATCATCTATTGATGGTAGTTGAACATGCTCTCCTTGATCATCAATCAAAGGAGGCTCAAACAATCTCAAATTCTCAACATTAACAACATAGTATATTTGCATATAAGGAGGCAAATCCAGCGTAAATGACTTGTTACCAATCCTTTCTAGAATTTTAAAAGGACCATAACGGACTGGCTTCAGCTTTTTACCTTCCCCTTGAAGTATTTATCTTCTAATATATAACCAAAATTCGTCTCCAACTTGAAATTTATGAGTGACATGGTGTTTTTCATGCCTTTCCTTGTAGCTGCTTTGACTCTTTTCAAGTTGTTCTTGCACTGTGCGATGTATCAACTGAATTTGCTCAATGAACTTCCTTGTCTTATCGATGTCGCTATGACCATCGATGGTGACATATTTCTCAAATATGAAGTCCAATGGTGATCTTGAAGAGTACCCAAAACATGCCTCAAATGGCGACGTGTTTGTGAAATAATGATTTTCCCTGTTGTATGCATGTTCTATGTAATTCCATTGTTCATCCCACAACTTGGGATGTTTGCTACAATATCCTCTAAGAAGATGAATGAATGTCTTGTTGACCACCTCGGTTTGTCCATCTATTTGTGGATGAAAGGTTTTACTCTTCTTCAACGTAGTGTCCATCATGTCCCACAAATTTGACCAAAAATTCCCAACAAATCGAGAATCGCGATCACTTACAATGGAAGTAGGAAGACAAAAATGAACCCAAATATTTTGAAAGAAAAGATTAGCTGTTTGTTCAATTGTAATTTTATTTTTACATGGTGTTAGAATACACATCTTTTTGAACCTGTCTACAATTACATATAAGTAATCATGACCTTTCTTTGACAATGGAAGACCTCCTACAAAATCCATTGAGATACTCTCCCATGGACGTGAAGGTACCAGAAGTGGAGTGTACAATCCTAGTTTCCTATTGTTAGACTTACTTGTTGCACACAAATAACATCCTCTAATGAAATGACATACACTATCAAATATGCGTGGCCAGTAAAAATACCTTTGGAGATTCGTCATTGTCTTGCCTACACCAAAGTGTCCAACAATCAATGAAGTGTGTGCCTCCCTTATGATATTGTTTCTTTCTCCCCGTGGATTACATAACCTACCCAAGTGATACAACAAAGTGTTATGTACATGGTAATATAACTCTTCAATTTGGTTTCCTTGCCTCAAGCTTGCATACACATCTTGAAAGTCATTATCATATACATATTTCTCAATGTAGCTTTCATGTAAAACAAAATTGTGCTTGAGTATAATACATGAATTTAGGAAATAGAAGTGCTCATAATAACGAGCGCCAAGAGAGAGCTAGGGTTTGCAGAGTGGCATGAAAATGGGGTTCAAGGGAACCAAGGCCGAGAAGAAGGTAGTCTACGACAAGAAAATATGTGATTTGCTGGAGCAATACTCACAGGTGCTGGTCTGCATTGCAAACAATGTGGGATCCAAGCAGATGTAGGGCATTCATGCCGGATTGAGGCCCGATACAGTCGTTCTTATGGGGAAAAATACCATGATGAAGAGATCCATTCGTCTATATGCAGAGAAGTCGGGGAACACCGCCTACCAAAATCTGATTACTTTGCTGGTGCTGAAGGGGAAGCCGAGGGCCGCTATGTTCAACCTCATCCTGGAGGACTAGGGTGCTTACACCTACCCTTGGCTACAAGAGATCTCCTCGTCCTACCTCTGCCTCAAATCCCTCCACTTGCGGCGAATGATCATCAAGGACAGTGACCTCGCCACTCTCGTCGGGAGCCACGGCCACATGCTGCAAGCCCTCAAGCTTGAGAAATGCTCCGGGTCCTCCACTCTTGGATTTCTGAAAATCGCTCGCTCTTGCAGCTTCCTATCAGGGACTATTCATGGAGGCAATCACCCGAGGGATTGGATCTATGGCGACGAGAAACCCAACAAGGAAAGATCCGATCCGTTGCCTTCCACAGCAAACCCGTTTCGATCCTGGGCAAAAGCGATATGTTGGACAAGGGTTTCAAGCAGGAACAAGAAAAGAATAGGGGAATACGAGACTGCAGAGGATGGAACCGAGGCCAGCAAGGATGATCACTCCAAGGGAAGCAGTAGTCATAGCATAGGGAATGCAGAGCACTCTCTGCGGCGAGGAGAATTTGTAGATCCATGGACAAACCAATATCAGCCAGCAACAAGATCTGAATCCTTGGTAAGTACCCACAACTTCTATCAAATCCCCTGCCAGAAAAACACAATTACTTTGGGTAAAAGAGACCGACTCTATAAAGCAACTACAGAACCTCATACTGCAAAAATTTGGATATCCCACCAGATCACAAAACCTGATACATGGGGGCAGAGTACTCCAGGACACAAAGTATCTCAGGGAATACAAAATCACACCCATGTCAACAATAATTCTCAATCTGAGAATAAGAGGGGGCACGACAGAAAACAACAGAAATCCATACAGGGGTGAGGGAAGTGGGACTAGTACAAAAATTACAAGAACACATCAGGGGAAAAAAACAGGAAGTATATCCTTCAAAAATATTCTTCAAGGGAAAAACACAGCAGAAGTAGCACCAAATCAAACAGGTATGGACACAAGGCCATACATTGTGGAACAACTGAATCATACCCCAGAATATAGCATAGATATACCAGAAACAGATGAGCACTACACTATATATGAAAGACAAGCAATAATATGTAGATTTAACTGTTTTTGGCCCAAACCAGTTGATCTCTTTCATTGGATCTTCACAAACTGGACTATACAATGTGAAATACATATCTGTTCCAAGGGGTTCTTCATAGTAAACTTTCCTACAACAGAGGCTAGAGACTTTATAATACAGGAAGGACCTTGGTTCTGGGGATCCACAGGCCTTTTCATCACACCATGGTTCCCAGATTTTGATGCAAATACAATGGTTGTCTCTAAGATGCCAGTTTGGGTGCGACTGCAAAATCTCCCATTACACCTCTGGAGTCAGCAAGTACTCGCAGGAATCGATAATACTATCGGGCGTTACATCAAAATGGACACCCAAATACTGGAGGAAAGAATCTACACTTATGCATGAATATGTGTGGAAGTAGACCTCAGCAAAGGCCTGCTAGACCGAATTCAACTAAAGCATATACATAGGTGTTGGTCATAGTGTTTAGATTATGAAAATACAACACTCAGACGTAGAACATGTCGACAAACATTGCACCTACAAAGCATGTGTCCAACAGCCAAAAAAGACACCTGTAGTAAGAAGAAAACGGGGAAACAAGCCAAGGGATGGCAATTTCCTCCACCAGTCTCAGATGACGAGGAGGAAGAAGAGGTGGAACATGAAACCCCAATGAGAACAATCAGATGAACAAAGAACCATAAGTAGAAGACATAAATCCACAAGAATCTACAGACGTACAGTCAGCAAGGATACCAGAAACAATGGATATGAGTAGATCCAAACGTCAACACATATCAGACACATCAGATTCTAATGAAGACAATCCCCAACCCGTGGCTGATACAATGCTAGCACTTATCACCCCAACAGAGTCTCAGGGGGGGTGGAGAAAGGTTGAGAAGAAAAAAGGGCGAAAAGCTTGACTTTCCCCCCATCTGTACATTATTTACTTGTTTCTTGTCTTTTCTGAAAGCTGAACACCCTGCGTGGTGATGGATGATAAATGCATATTTTTTTGACAAAAACTGAGCACCATTTTTTATTATGCTCACAGAGAAGGCTATGGGCCATCACAACATATGCTGAAAAGCATCTACAACATGTAATTTTTCAAAATAATGAAAGATTACGATTTTTCCAGTGGAAAAATAGATGGATTTACAATAGGCCTAGAATGCATATCAACTACCTTATTGTAGATTTCCTTTTTTTACTTGATAACCAAATGAAAATGTTGTAGAAAAATGTTGACAAGGTTAATCTTCTCTGCGGATAGAGATAGTCCCTCTAGCCCAATGAGTGGGTCTAGAAACTTTAGAGGACAATCAACTAGACATATTCTTAGGTTATGATTGAAAAATAGAACAAGAGAGAAGGCCTACCTTGCTTTGATGATAATTTGAATTCCTTTGTTGAATCCTCAAACTGCTTGTGTCAAGGTCTTGTTCCTGATTCTTTTAGCACTAATGTACCTGCACAAAAAACCGAGAGACAAAAAATTATGCCAAAACCAATAGCAAATCCAATAATAATCTATTTAGCTGATTAATGAATGCCAAACAAATACATACATGAACATATATATTGGGAAGATGAACCAGTAGTTGTATTATTATTTAAAGAATAAAGGGGAAGCTTACAACCATAGCCTTGATGTTGAAAGGCTCTCCTTGAGTGGTAATCCAAGTCCAAGCCAAGAAACTCTCCAACTGTTATGAAACCAGCTCAAGAAAAGATAGAAAAGATAGATCAACCTCTTCTAGGGGGGCTACCTCCTTTACATTACATAAATGAACAATTCTTGGATGATACAAATGAAAAGACCTCCTTTCTATATATAGGAGTCTAAGGGGTCATAACATAATCAGAGCCGACATAACAATAATAATGTAAGGGCACAATAATAACAATAGTGGGCTTCTATGGGGCACAATAGTAACAATATGGGCACTACATGGGTACATCAATATAATAAGTGGGTTATACTAATAACAATAAGGGGTTACACTAGTAGTATAGGGGCCTAACATTCCCCTCTCCTTCAAAAAGCGTTGTCCTCAACGCTTGAATAGTTCTTGATGCTTCTGTATAAAATTCTTGTCCTCCCATGTGGAATATTCAGCGGGTAGGTTCTTCCACTTGATGAGATACTCTGAAATTGATCGATTTCGTAGCTGTTGGGTTCTTGTTTCTGTGACTGCTCCAGGTTCCAATATGATTTTTCCTTCCTCTTCAATTTCTGGCAATATTGTTTGAATTGGGATCTTTTGCAACTTTTGAATAAGTGGCCATACTTCTTTGTCCTTCTTCCATTCATCCCTTGCTTTGTTTATCCAATCTGGTTGGATAATATAAATAGCACAAAACAATGCTTCCACATCCTCATCCTTGAAGAGTCTTCCCATTCGGTAAGGTCGCCATTTTTTAAGTGCATGTAGTATTTCCAACATTTCCTTCTCATAAATAGCTTGCTTGAGATGTAGCAGTAAAAATACCCAATCACCTACATCAAAACATTTTTCACTACGATGTTGATCTACCTGTTGTTTCGTTTGATTTTGTACCGAAGTGGCGTTATCCTTTAAAAGTTGGAGAACTTGTTGTTGATGCTCGATGTGATCTTTCACTGCTTGAACCTTTTTCTTCTTGATAAGTCCTTCTATCTCTAGAGTTTGAGGAGTGGTAATTTCTTCCAATCCTTTACAAGATATGGTCGGATTCATTTCTTGATGCTCGATGTGATCTTTCACTTCTTGAACATTTTTCTTCTTGATACGTCCTTCTATCTTGATAGTTTGAGGAGTGGTAATTTCGAACAATGAATTACAAGATATGGTTGGATTCATTTCTTCTTTCCCGATGTTATCTTTCACTTCTTGCACCTTTTTCTTCTTGATATGTCCTTCTATCTTGAGAGTTTGAGGAGTGGTAATTCTTGCCAATGCTTTACAAGATATGGTCTGATTCATTTCTTCTTTCTCTGGGGTGGGGTCCTGGCGTATATCTTCTTCTTTTGATGTTTCTTGATCCTTTTCTTCCTCCTCTTCATATTCTATGTAAAATAATTTCTTCTCAGCACACTTGTGACCTTTAGTGCATTTGATATCACAATTGTAACAAAGCCCCTTTTCTCTTTTTCCTTCCAATTGTTGTGGCGTAACCCTTGTAGGTTGTGGAAGGCTAGGAGAAACAACACGTCCATCTTTAAAGTTGTGAGGGGTAGACTTCCTTGTTTCCATGATTTTACTTTCAAATATGTCACAAAGCCCTTTTACTCTTTCCAATTGTTGTGGTGTTGCTCTTTGTATCCTCATAATGTGCTATCATTTCCTCTGTGAGAATTGACCACGTAACAAGTTGTTTACGAGAACAAAGCCCTTTATACCATAAAAATTGATCCGGTTCTAAATATGAAGATGCAATACATACCTTTTGTAACAGTGGTACACCATGTAGATCAAAATATTGCTCCATCTGAAGTATCCAATTTACTGGATCCTTGCCATCAAACTTCCTCATCTTGCTTTTTCTTGATTTTAGGACCTCGATCTTGAAACGGATATAACTCTGTACTTGCGGATATTTAAGTTCTGAAACCACTACCTGTAGTAGCCCTCTGTGTCCTCTTGCCAATGCCACCAGTCTGATCCAAATTGGATTCCCCAAAAAAGAGTTATGCACAATCTCCCAAGATGACTTGATTATAGACCTTTCCAGAAGAGCGAACTTGTATGAAGTCCCACGTGTCAATTTTTCAACCTTTGACTCTAAAAAATATATACAAGAAAACTACAGTCCGTCCTCTTTTTTTACCTTCTTACGAAATTTCAATCCGATGCTCAGAGAGAAAGTTATGACGATTTTCCCCAGGTCACCTGTTTTGAATGTAATTCAAGAGTCTGCAAAAAGACCAACTTCCTCAGATCACATCTCCGCAAATATTATGCGAAAAGATCTGAAATTTGGACCCAAGGTTCAGCGTGATTTCTTCTCAAATGAGTTTTTTTTGCGACTTCTGAAACTTCACAGAAAAAAAAGTTATAACGAAAATGCCACGATGACCTGTTTGGAGCAGCGAAACCCTAGAATCCAAAGCTCTGATACCAAATGTTATGAAACCAGCTCAAGAAAAGATAGAAAAGATAGATCAACGCCTTAGAATTCAGCCTCTTCGAGGGGGGCTACCTCCTTTACATTACATAAATGAACAATTCTTGGATGATACAAATGAAAAGACCTCCTTTCTATATATAGGAGTCTAAGGGGTCATAACATAATCAGAGCCGACATAAGAATAATAATGTAAGGGCACAATAATAACAATAGTGGGCTTCTATGGGGCACAATAGTAACAATATGGGCACTACATGGGTACATCAATATAATAAGTGGGTTATACTAATAACAATAAGGGGTTACACTAGTAGTATAGGGGCTGAACACCAACACTCCTTCTCCAAGTCTAATGAATAACCTCTAAGCACAAGCTTAACATAGGGGTGAAAATGGACATAGGTCAACCATTTGGGAATGGTAGAGGGGAAATTTATAGGTTGGGAGAGGGAGTTAGACCTCCTCCAACGATAGGATTAGTCCCACATATTAAGGAGATAGCTCATAGGGATGAGAACAAGAGGTCAAATTAGGAGGATTCGACCTCATCTATGTGAAACCACCTCCATCTCATCGCTCTGGAAGCTTCTAGATCACGAAGCTTCTCATCCTCTTTGGGAAAAATTCCTTTTTGCGATCATCATGAGTATGAGAGAGAACAGAGCGATGCCATCGTAGGCTTAACAAGGTGCAATAGGTGATCATCGCAGTTTTGAATTTCATAAGGGTGACGATTCTCATTTTAGGGTTTCATGAGCTATTTCTTCAGCGAAAGCTCTAGATATTTTCGAGGAAGAGTTAAAGGAGGGATCTATGTTGTATACATTGATGAGTATGGTGTATAATGATCATGTTTCGGGCACTTTAGGGTATGTCACAGGGAAGTGCAGGAGACATGACGAAATACTGTGTAACAGATGCCCCCTAAAGCATGAAGTCAGAACGAGGAGTGATGGCTAAAATGATTTACGAGCTTTTGGCAAGGAAGAGGATGCACACTGTTAGGAGACCTGCAAATCAAGGACGCATATACATACATATTTGAGATTAAGACATGAATCCATGGTATGGACGTAGCCATTCGGATGGTGAAGACTATATAAAAAGATCCATGGTATGAGCGCAACCATCTAGATAACAAGGATCAATATAAATATTAAGTCTCATGGTATGGTCACAACCATCCGTATAATAGAAATATGTGTACATTCATGAATAACATAAAACTCCATGCATCCTAAGTCATAACAGACAGGACTCAGGGTCTTGCACTCCATCCCGACCTCATCAATGTACAAATCCCAACATGCGAAGAAATGTGATCAATTCAAACATGTTAGAAAACCACTTGATTAGTGGCCAATGACGTGGGTCGTTAACAGGTACGAGAGAAACCACTAATAATGACAATGGCCCTCAAGGTACAATAATACAATCTGTGAATGTGATAAAGAAGTTGAGGTCGAACACTCGTGGAATCACTCGATCAAAAGCCAATAATGAAGACCTATTGTTGGATGCAAAGAAATGACCATTAAGGCATGCCAACTCTAAGGTAATGAAAGGGAGTTTCTAAGTCATCTTATTGGATAGTGAGTTGAAGTCGATAGGAGGTGACCCGTCAAATGAGGGAAATGATGAATCCCCAATCATTGACATGAAACAAGGAATAAAGTGGAATGATATTCAAGACTGTAGAAATGACTCAAACAATGTATAGGTAAATAATTGTAGATTAGAATTCCCTTGAACATATTGGCGTCACGACTCCAGAGTGTGGCAACATCTGACTCAACATGGGACTAAAGGTCATGATGACAGTGTGTAATAGTCAAATGAGAGCAAGATGGATCACCCAAACCCAGGAGGACAAGTGACTAAGTGAGGATATCCCAAACCTGACACGAGAGCAGAAGAGTGTCATGTGCAAGAGGGACATGCTGCCTATACAAAGGATGTCTCATCTTAATTTTCCCCCGCTATTTCTAGTGAGTGCCCCAATTATTTTTAATCACAAGCTTGAATGGGATAGCATATTCTTGTTATGTAAGTTCATTCTTCGAATGAATCCATCCTAGTAAGTTTTACGAGCCCTAGGAAGGAGAAGCTCAGTTGCGTCATGGTGACGATCCTTTCATCATAAAATTTTAACAAGCCTGATGTAAGAATAACTTGGCACCTTTTTCATAGTTAGAGAGTTTGAAAAATAAATGAAAAAGAAAACTACATTATGTCCCTTTTCGTAATTTTTCTCTCGAACCCGAAAATGTAGAAAACAATATCTGAGGGAACCTCTTGATCATGTCAACCAAGGTGTACATTTTTCGTAAATAGTCAGTCTTACCCTGAAAAAGGGGTAAACATATACTCAGGTGACGTCAATTCGTTTACTTTAACGAGTTTGAAATGACAAGTACTCGACAATCCTTTCAATTTTAGAGAGTTAGAAAAGAGTTGAAAGATGACTCCATGGGGGTTCCTTTTTCGTTTATTTAAGGATTCCAGAAAAGTGATAAAATAAAACTCCTAGCATATGGCCTCAAATTTCAAAGGATCAATCCCGATCCCTTCATGAGACATGACAAAACCTAAGAGCTGACCAGAATCAACCCAAAAAACACACTTGTGTGGATTGAGATGGATATTATAATGTCGACAACATAAAAAGAAAGCTCTTAGGTGATCCAGATGGTCACGACATTTAGCTGAGTGAGCAGGCAAGTCGTCAAGGTATGGCTGAACAATATGTTGAATGTCATGGAATGCATAGGACATTGCTCGCTGAAAAGTGGCACCACCATTATTCATACCAAAAGGAATACTTTTGTAAGCGAAGGTACCCCAAGGACAGATAAAGGGTGTTTTATGTTGATCGGTGGGTGAAACGTTAATCTGGTTATAGCTAGAAAATCCATCCATGAAAGAAAAAATCTCGCTCCCTGCGCATTCGTCGACGATCTGATTGATAAAGGGAGTAGAATAATTATCTTTAGGACATGCATAATTTATATCGCGGTAATCAATAAAAACATGTATCGTGCCCTGATTTTTGGCAACAAGGACAATATTGGATACCCAATCCGTTAATGGAATAGGATAAACGAAATCTACTTTGAAAAGATTTTCTGCTTTGACTTTGATAGTAGCAGCCTTTCGTGGGTGCACAAGGCGAAGCCATTATCGAATAGGTTTAGGACCAATATATGTTGGGATCTCATCCACCACTATGGATGGATCAATACTAGGCATCTCCTCATATGACCAAGCGAAAATGTCTCGAAATTCTTTAAAAAGTTGAGTATAGATCTTAATCTCATATGGAGAACAAGAAACCCCTTTATGGATGTTATCGACAATTCCCGGTTTAACGAAAATGTCAATAGGCATCATAGTAGTGATGGTTCCCATATTAACCTCTAACAAAATTTCATGTACCTGAACAGGCGTCTGAAATGGAGACTTAAAAGGACGAGAAACAGACGTTTCAAGACAAGAAGGCATCTCATCAAGGCGAAGGAGAAAGGAAGAACGATGATGTAAACTGTTCCATGGAACTTCCTCTAGAGACATGACCTCCACGATACTCTCATCAGTGGGGAATGTCTCATTCAAGGGATCTGGAGAATCCAAAGAACCAAGCCAAGGGGATGGCACATAAGTGTCCAGGTTCACACTGAAGACAATATGACTTTCTGAAGTGGCCATGGAAGCTAAAACAATTTCTTGATAATTTATCTCTAATGGACTTAAAGGCATAGCATTGACAAATGAGTCAATTTGATCTTCGGAAGGGATAATCGAAGGATCTGTGGAATCTGAGATTATATTGACTGAATGAACATGTGGAGGTGGGAGAGTAAAAGTATCCATTAAAGTAGAGTCTTTGAAGAGACCTGCGCCCACGCTCTTGTAAGGAATCTCAGTATTTCCCACATAAGGAATGTTATTGTTGGATGAACCAAAAGAAAAGAAATATAGCTAATCAACCATGACTATTTTTCCTTCAGGAGGAAAACGAAGTATGCGGAACAAAGAAGACACTACAAAAAACATGGCATGAGTCCAGCTTCACCTGAGAAGTGTAGAAATTTTGAATAATATGACACATATTCACAGATATTATCCCGATTATACACTTATAAGCGGAACATGCATAATACATAACCTCCTCTACGTTGATCATCAATTTACAGAAGCAGAAACATTCACAGGCGTACATAGAAGCATCAATCACACATATCAACACAGTATTTTCCCGGGGAAAGCATCTCGCTAAAAACCCCAACTATATGTATATTATAGTGATTGAATCATGTAACAATACATAGTACAATACTCCTCACAAGTACTCAGTACTATCTCCACATGCTACACACAATACAGCTCAGATCTGATCTCCAAATCTCCCCCGCTGCTTGCCTGCCTCCACAGCTCAATACCTGCTCAAGAATTGATGAGAATGGTTTACCAAACTCGTATTTGACTTGCAAATAACCACTCACACTATGTTGGACGTGAGCACAGGCTACAATTCTTGGTATTGGCCAATTCATTGGCATACTCAATCCCTCTGATTGTGCAAATCATCATTGTTATAGAAATTTTTGGGCACTACAACCCCAAGCATGAAATGTCCATAAACCAAGGGCTCCAAAGTCCCTAAAAGTGTTGTTCTAACCCCTAAAGGAACAAGGTCAGCTGATTACAGCTTCTCCAAGAAGTTCTCCATGAAAAACTGCTCAGAATTGGTCAAAACAAGATCATTTCAGCTGCTCCACAGGCCAAGTGCATTGCATCTCACCTAAATACTCTGTGTGGGTGCGTTGCATTTCAAAAAGCCCTTCTATGGGGTGTGATGGGCGAGAAATGACAAATGGCAGTGTCATTCCGCGAGGTGGAGAGGCAATGGAAGCTTATAGAAACTTCTCCCGTGACACTTGCCTCTCTGAATTCGACCAAGGATGAGTAAGAGATCATCAATCTCCAAGTGGAAGCAAGAACTATCAGAGGGAAGACACTAATCAAATCACAAGCTGTGTCATCTCCCTTACAGATATCTATATATGGATCCCTCATCCCAGAGATCCAGAGGCCGGAATTTTGCATATTGTAAGGAATTGTTGTTGGTTTCTTGAGACAAACATCAGATTGTTGGGTGATCTAAGCTTTGTATGAGGTGAAGAGGGGCTTCCTTGCTGAGAGGTTGATGCTGGGTCAGAACAACTGGTTGTAAATCCTCTTTCCTTTTTCTTGTTTATCAATAAAATCTATTCAAGTTTTCCTCCATACTCTTGTGTCATTTATGTTTGCTGCATTTGTATGGTCAATTTACATCTGATCCTAGATTGTTTATGATTATAGATCCATGTCTTTGTATAGTGCTATGCTACTGTGATCTTACAGGTACTCTGTGAAGCTGGGCGTGCAAGGGAACAAGTAGTGAAAGACTATCAAGGAAGAGAGGAATCAAACTAGGAGATTAGCGCAAGACAGAGGTTGGTCTTCTTTGTTCCTCTCTATCTATACTTTATAAAGGAAAAACGAAAGTAACTTTACTTTGTTTGTTTCTAAGGTAGCTATCACACCTTAGTGGGATAAGCAGTTTTGAGTAGACACTTTTCCCTGTAACAAAATGGCGACTCCGCTGGGGACGAATTAGTTTGTTTGTTTATCTTCCTTGTTGTCTATTTCATAAACCTACAGACGGAGTTTGAAGTCGTGCCAGGTAGCATTCGAACTGTATTTGCCATAACAAATGCAAAGTAGATAAATGCCACTTCAGTCCATCTCCAGGATCTGTTTATGATTCAAACAACTGATTCACAAACTCTCTGATTGCCCTTGTGATAGCTCTTAGATCCTCCTTAGATCTACCCCTGACTGTTGAATTACTGATTACCATTTGCTCGGCCAAAACCCATGAACTGAACTACAAACTGTGACCCGAAACCCAAGCAAAGTCTCGTCTCTGGCCCAGCGCAGGTACTGTTATGAGAATATGAAATTCAGTGCAGTTCCTGAGTGTAGTAGGTGCGCTGCATTTCAAATTCCCTGTGTTACAGGTGCGCTGATCAGACTAGGCATTGTTCAGTTTTGGTTTCTGTAGTTCATTCTTTCCAGTTCTATTCATGAATTTTGTTGCCTGTGATCAGTATATCTCTGTTTGAAACTCCTTTTCCTTGCTGTTATTCCGCCTCTTTTGTACAAAAGAACTGTAAATGTTTTTGTGTCTTTGTTGAGTCATTTTCAGTTCTCCTTTGCAAAAGTAACGTAATCGTACTGTCGTCCTTTGATTTGAAAGCGTCGCAAGTGTCGTTTTCAGGCATAGGAAAGAGTTTGATTGCTGTAGATAGTCGATTATCCTGTTACTATTGTTTTTGGTTTGAATTTGTGATTTTTCTAGTGTCGAAAACAAGTATTCATTTCCAAATCGTAAGGTGTTGTGATTGCCTCCATTTTTTATTTCAAAAAGAAACTTGTTGATAACTGTCGCTTGAAAAGTAATTCAGATTTGTGCATCAACTTTCTTTTTCTCATTTACATACTAAGAAAGTTGAAAACAAATACATGCATGTTCATTTGCATTTAGACTGTCTGATTGGTTTGATTTAGGAAAGTGAATTTAGAGTGTTCTCTTTGCTCTTTGTGAAAGGATTCTGTCTTTCTTTCCTTAGTAGCTAGGATTTTCATTGCACAAAGAAGATAAAAAGATTGTTTATCATCTTAGATTGCATTTTAGTAATTACATCTACATCTCGCGGTGAACCTGAAAGGAAAAATTCATAAACAAGATCAACTATAAAATAAATTCAATGAATCTAACAACGCTTTGGAACCTAACGTACAACATTTAGAAGTCTAGGCTAGAGACGTATTTCGGCGTCGTAAAACCTGGTAACGGTTGTTCTCACTGATGGTTGGGTGATTCCTCCACTTTGAGACGATAAGTGCCAGTACGGACTTGTGCTCCCACGTACCGTCGAGTATATTTTGGGAGACCCCAATAGGCTTAATCCTTTATCCATAGGAAGTTGTGTCTGCCGCCCTATCGATCGCAATGCACTGAACACAGCATTCGGGAAGATTGACTACTGTATCGTAAAAAGTATTCTGCAGTTTTACGATTGGTTTGGTAATCCCTCTACCTATATTTCTAGAGCAGTCCCTTTTGTTCCTTTTTAGACTCTTTAACGGAAAAGGTCCATCTGAGCACTTGTCACTTCAGGCTCACTAAAAATCGAAGGCAACTAGAGCCATCTTTTGTTTTTTCTCGACTCTTAAAAATTGAAAAAACAGGTTGTGTCAAAGTGTCTAAAATTTATTTTAATCGGAATAACATCATTGTTCCCTCGTTGGTCTTAGAAGTTAGTCTCCCTTCATCGCAAAGTTCTTGTAGAATCGCTAGAAAATCTTTTGGATAGACTAGATATGTCTGAACAACCGTCAACATCCAGGACTGTGTCATCCGACGCAGCAGTGGCAGAGCCTCCTGTTGCTACTCCAACGATGTTCGATGGCATACCATCTGTGCCAACAAGTTATCAACAACAAGCCGGAGTCCAATCAGGGACTGTTTCGACGACATGGTCAGTTCCTATTTCTTCATCCGGATTATCATCTGGTATTTCTTATGTTGAAACTCAACAAATTGATCCAATGTGTCTTCAAAGGCCAATCTACCCTTTAAGTACTGGATTTCCACCATATGGAGGGCATTATGCCTTTTCATTGTTCCCTCCCAGAGAACAACCATATGGGAGTTTACAACAAAGTTCAGGTCAAACTGGAATTACATCTAGCGGTTGGGTACCAATACTGCCTCAACAACCAAGGGTTGTATATTCAATGCAACCAGTCCACCCTGTGTCGGATATTCCCACTATACCTGCTATGGTGACTGCATCGCAAGTACAAGCGCTACCTGTTGTATGTCAACCCCAAGTTTCTTAGGTTGCAATACAACAACCTCTTGTCTCAACAACTCAATCACAACCTCAGGTTAGTGCCTCCTTATCTGGAGCGACTCAGGCTCGAACAAGTACTATGACTTCTCATCTTGGTCAATCATCTAGTATTGGGCAACAACAAATGGTCCAACAACCATGGCTGATTCAATCTCAACAACTGCCATTCCAGCAATCATATCAAGGACCTAAGAAACAAGTCTTTGTAAGTAATAGGTAATCGTATTTCCAAAGCGGTTATCAACAACCATATTATAATGGTTATGCCCATCAACCTTGTCAAAGTTGCCAGCATCAAATACATTATGCTGGTATGCAAAGACCTACTGCTCAGGCGATTCCATCTTATCCTGGGTATGCTTCGCCTAACCTGAATCAATAGTTGCCCTTTGTAGCAACTCTAGAATTACCAGATCTAAACCGACTGACGAATGATCCAATTGCTTATGCCCCTTGGTGGCCAATGATTCCACATAAACTTCCGTTAGATGTTCCTAAATTTAATGGAAATCTGGGTGAAGACCCGTCGAATCATGTGATGACCTTTCATCTGTGGTGTTCATCTAGCATTCTACATGATGATTCGATTAGGCTTGCCTTTTTCAGAGGACGTTAACTAGTCTAGCAGCAAAATGGTATATCGAATTACCCAGAGCTTCGTTTGACAACTTTAGTACGCTAGCCACAACCTTTTTAACCCATTTTCAGTTACCGATAAGGTATGAAACGGGAACAGAACTCCTTACCAATTTCAAGAAAACAATGGCCACTCATATATCCGATCATATACATGAGTGGCTACGTCGTCGTAGAATGGTAAAAACGTATGTTCCTGATTAGCTTTTAGCTGAATGGTTTATTAAGTCTTTGTTACCTTCCATTACAGAAGATGTGGCAAAAGGGGGAGTCGTCACCGAAGAGCAAGTTATTGCTCGTGCGCAATATCTAGACTTGATCTATACTCAGTCTGGCACGCTCTACGATAAAATACCTGATGCTCCTAGACCGGAATTTTCCATTCCTCCCCCTCCTAAATCAAACAAAGACTCTCATGCCGGTGATGGCGTGATAGGTACGACAAGCACGAAATCGACAAAGGCTACATCTAAAAAGGCCCGTAAGATTTCTAGTCAAAATGCAAATGAGGAACTTCTTGCCTCGGAAGTAAATGCCGTGTCGACCGACAAGGGCAAACAACTGAAGCAACGAGGGGGCAAGAAGAAAAAGAAAGGGAGAAAAAAGAAGCAGGATGAGTCATCTCCTGAAAAACCTTCTGCAAACCCTTATGGGCAAACGAAACCCCCTGCAGGGTGTCACATATGCGATGAGGATCATCAGACGAGAGATTGTCCACATAAAGCTAAAGTTAAGAAACTCTTTAAGAGTTCAAAAACCTCAGCAGTATTGACTGATCCGTTTCAGAACCCGGGAACCAAACTGGTTGCTAATCAAAATGCTTCCCGATCCCAAGAGCTTATGTTGTCTATCTCAAAGCAGCAAAATGATTCTTTGACAAGGAATAAAGATTATGCGAATCCACAGCTGTCGAATAACAAGGCTAATGAACAACCTAGTAGTTCGACAACAACTTTGACCGAAGTTATGCCACCCATCATTCCTGAACTGACAATAAAACCGCCAAAGGGAGTAGTACACAAATCGACATTTAATCCTCGTGCCAAAGTAGCACAGAATTATAATATAATAGAGGACCTGGCCCAATCGCCGTCCGCTATGTCGACACTTGAGGTACCGCAAAATTGCCCCTCCCAAAAGCAAGCTCTATTATCAGTAATAGGTGGGATTGACCCAACAGATTCCAATCTTGTATCCTTTAATCACAAAGGATATGACCCTGAGTTACCAGCTCAACTAGCTTTCCTTATTCAAGTGAAAGCCCTCAACAAAATTGTTCATCGAACAATTATTGATGAGGGGGCATCTACATGTATTATGTCGATGAGTTGCTGGAAAAATTTAGGCTCACCACCCTTGTCGAGATTGTCAACGATGTTAAAAGCATTTGATAGACGATCATACACTCCATACGGGATTTTAAGTAACTTGCAAGTTGAACTGGGGGGAAAAACAGTAGAAATATATGTTGAAGTAATCGACAAAAACCTCGATTAAAACATTATACTGGGAAGGCCCTAGATATATGCCATGGCCGCAGTTGTGTCGACCTACTTAAGGAAGATTGCATTTCCCTTCCAAGGAAGAATTACAATCGTCGACCAACAAACATTTCTCCCCAACATCTCACAAGTTACGGGAAGCATTCCAATGATCCATGGAAGCAATCATTCGCTTCAAAATATTGGAGTAGGCCTCCTAAAAGACCCTGCCTTAATGGGTACTTTTGCCCTACTGCCTCCGAGTAATTTGGCGGAAGTGGCCACAGTGGAAAGCTGCAATATGAAATCTTCTATATCTAATGGATTCAGAAGATTCCTAAACATTTTGTCAGCATGGATCATCGCCATTTTAGAAATATTATAGCAATCAATTTTCTTGGCTTGTGGGGCAAACCCAAATCAACGCTCATCGAGTGTTTGGATAGATAGGTCTAAGGAATATGGAACCTCTTCAGATCCTTGGTTGCATGTACATTCTACAGACAAAGGAATCATTCAGTCAATGATGTTAGGAGAGGCACCATGGGAAGATTACCACCATCGTTCCCATCTCCCTGATTACAACAAAGATTATTCCAATGACCTTAATCATCCTTCAGTTTTTGATTTTCTATCAAATATTGTAAATATGGTGGATTCTGAGGACGATTCTTATCTCGTGTCAACCTCGTTAAAAAATGAAACAAGCAGTCATGAGGATAGTTCTTTTACTGTGTCAACCTCATTAAAAAATGAAACAAATCCTCAAAGGTAAACCTTCATTCCAATCACCAGAGTTGAATGCAATGAAGCTTGAGGGGCATGCACCTCGATTTGCGTTGTTATGCTGGGGGCATGCTAACTTACCACGAGCAGTGTTACTGCAGGGTTCAAGCTCGTTAAAAAATAAACCCGCATCGAGCAGTTTTAGCGCATAGTTCTAGCTCGTTAAAAAATAAACATAAGCCATGAGCAAATGTTTCTCCCCGCGTTTAAGCTCATTAAAAAATGAACTATTTCCGGGTAAATAACCATCGTGAATGTAGTACTTCAGCCTTTAAAAGCCTTGGTCGTGTTCTCATCATCACCTCCACTCTGTATTGGCCGATCATTCACCTCCATTTGATTGTTTGCCCCTTTTTGAGGAACAGTTGCGAAGAGTGATCTCACTAGCCATCCTTCTAACACTGCCGTGATTGGAAATTTCCAAACCTTACCTGGAATCAGTTGCTACCCATTTTATCACTCGTTCCTCAAAAGACGAGTCTCCTTTAAGATCTTTTCAATTGACTCGTAAAATATGAAAAGATTTTCGAGCCATTGGCCTCTCCAGCTCGTAAAAGGGACTGGAAGTGCTATCCCTCCTCTAAATTTTAATCTTTTTGGACTTGAGGGATTATTACACAAAAAGATCAAGCGCTTGTTTTGTTCGGCTCGTTAAAAGTATCGAAAATTCATCCCTTCTGTATTGTTTTATACTTTTTCGGACTTAAGGGATTAGATGACGAAAAAGGAATTTTGGAGTTTCCTTTACGTTCCTTCTCAGACTCTCTAAAATTGAAAAGGACCGAGTTATCTTTGTCGTTAAACTCGTTAAAATTTTAATAGCGACAAACTTGTCTATAGACGAGAACGAGTTTCACTATCGCTAGGCTCGTTAAAACATAGCGATGGGTTTGCTCGAAGGGAAAATTATAGAACAAGCATTTGTTATCCTCCTCAAGCTTGACAAAAATAAAGAGGTACTAGTCAGCAATGACTGGGGAAAAATTGGGAAGAAAACTTGAAGAAACTTTGTTGGTAGCAAGTCGCTCTTGAACATGACACTTTCACTCCGCATCCAAGTCGGGTTGGGTTGTTTCATTCACTGGTCACATAACCATGGTCCCATCATACCATCCACATCTGGGGTTAATGCTACCAATCCATCACGTCAGTGTCACCGATATGTTCAAGAGAAGTCATTCAGAGAATTCACCTGTGTCTCACCCGCTACAATACATTTATACTCCATTCTTTCATGACCGCCACCTTGAACCTTATATCACCAGATTGTTTTCACCTCCATTAAAATCATTTGATCCGTTCCATGTCATTGATGTGGGATTCATTAAGACCCTCCTGTGGCGGATCACTTCTTGTCGACATCAGCTCACTATCCAAGAAGTCGATCTAGGAACACCCCGTTCAGTACTTTGGAGCTTGCATGCCTCAATGGAAAGTTTCTCACTTCCAGCAACAGGTTTACATCAATGGCCTTCGACTGAAAGATTTTGCGTGGTGTTCGACGCCAAGTCCTTTATTCACACCACGTGAATTGTACTGCAGTACCTTGAGGGTAATTATCATTATCGGTGATTCCTCTCGCGCTTGTTAACAGCTTATATAATTGGTTGGTAATCAAGCAATGTCTTTCCATATTCGACTCCAGAACATCTCTCACATGGATAGACTTGTACTTCGAGTGAAGATCGAACGAGATTGAAGACCCCGGATATAGTTTCATCCATCCGGGTTGCGATATATATTCAGGGAAATAAAGAAATCAAATGTACATCATTGCTGCACAGATAATCATCCAATCAAAGGGATGATGGCTCTATCTGAATCATCAGTCTACACTCAGACGATTGTCTGTCCTATGTACATGAAAATGAATTTATAAAGCTGAGCATGGAAATGCCCGCCTCAGCTAGATCATGAAATATTATGAAGATAATGTATTGTATTGTATCTTATTACAGGTCTCCTCCCAACTTGAAAGAACTTCGGATCCTCATAATAAAGCATTTCACCCGACATCAAAATATTAACGACCTCATGCTTTAGGGGGCAGCTGTTATAGACATTTTAGGCACTACAACCCCAAGCATGAAATGTCCATAAACCAAGGGCTCCTAAGTCCCTAAAAGTGTTGTTCTAACCCCTAAAGGAACAAGGTCAGCTGATTACAGCTTCTCCCAGAAGTTCTCCATGAAAAACTGCTCAGAATTGGTCAAAACAGGATCATTTCAGCTGCTCCACAGGCCAAGTGCGTTGCATCTCACCTAAATACTCTGTGTGGGTGTGTTGCATTTCAAAAATCCCTTCTATGGGGTGCGATGGGCGAGAAATGACAAATGGCAGTGTCATTCCGCGAGGTGGAGAGGCAATGGAAGCTTCCAGAAACTTCTCCTGTGACACTTGCCTCTCTGAATTCGACCAAGGATGAGTAAGAGATCATCAATCTCCAAGTGGAAGCAAGAACTATCAGAGGGAAGACACTAATCAAATCACAAGTTGACTCATCTCCCTAACAGATATCTATATATGGATCCCTCATCCCAGAGATCCAGAGGCTGGAATTTTGCATATTGTAAGGAATTGTTGTTGGTTTCTTGAGACAAACATCATATTGTTGGGTGATCTAAGCTTTGTATGAGGTGAAGAGGGGCTTCCTTGCTGAGAGGTTGATGCTGGGTCAGAACAACTGGTTGTAACTCCTCTTGGCTTTTTCTTATTTATCAATAAAAGCTATTCAAGTTTTCCTCCATACTCTTGTGTCATTTATGTTTGCTGCATTTGTATGGTCAATTTACATCTGATCCTAGATTGTTTATGATTATAGATCCATGTCTTTGTATAGTGCTATGCTACTGTGATCTTACAGGTACTCTGTGAAGCTGGGCGTGCAAGGGAACAAGTAGCGAAAGACTATCAATGAAGAGAGGAATCAAACCAGGAGATTAGCGCAAGACAAAGGTTGGTCTTCTTTGTTCCTCTCTATCTATACTTTATAAAGGAAAAACGAAAGTAGCTTTACTTTGTTTGTTTCTAAGGTAGCTATCATACCTTAGTGGGATAAGCAGTTCTGAGTAGACACTTTTCCCTGTAACAATCATGCACAGCTATAGTCACAACTGATAGGAATCTGATCCTCTAACACCTGTCCCTATTGAACTGAACATGCACTGACATGCAACTGAGTTAACTGATGTATTCTATAGTTTCATTATGAGTTAATAAATTGTGAATTAATTAATAACTAATTCACCCAACTCATCTCTAGTCTATTGATCAGTTAGACTAAATACAACTAGTTTAACAAAGTTAAACTGAACACAACTCCATCAACTGCACCTCCAGTCCACTAAACTCAACTCACTTGAGTTCTAACTGAAGTCTTGCATGCAAATATTAGTCACCCCATAGGTAACCACGTATTTCCTTTTGGGATCTGCATGTACCACATCCGTAGCTCATCCTGAAGTGCTCCAAGAGAATAAGACAAAGTTTATAGTCTAAATATTATTACGAAACAATAATATTTGACTTTTCTATTTTTGGCAGCCAGTCTAAAAATAGACTTTGATCACTCATACTGTGATCAATGATACTATGATCACCCATACTATGATCACCCATATTGTGATCAACCATACTGTGATCACTCATACTGTGATCATGCCTGTTTTGGTCACTCCTGCTGTGATCATCCCTGCTGGGATCCAAAAATAGAACTTGCACCATAATTTTCCTGCAGGCACACTTAGTGAAGGCGACTCTTTTCACTAAGCTCCATCATCTTGTTTCAATCTCAACAAGCATTTATTATTGCACACTTTTCAACACTCCCTCTCAACAAGAAAGGCTTCCTCTCAAACCCAATCCTGTAACTTTGGAATGTTCTCCATGCAACACATTTGGCCGGTCCACTTGTTTTGTCATCAAAGTCTCTAACTGCTATTGCCTCTGTCAACTGAAAACTCTGCATCTATGTGCTCTTCAGTATCTGACTGCTCTAGCCTATGTCACTTTGATCTCTGACTGCATCTGTGCTGCTGCTAGTTCTATCTCCCAGCATTTGCATCCGCACTGCACCTCCCAACTGACCTCCCTGTTTGGCTAGAAACATCCTCTGATGCTGAAGCTCTGCCTGCTGCTGACAAGTGCTCCCTCTCTGACATCTGTGCTACTGCAACATCTCCATGCATCTCTCACCATTGCACACCTCTCTGTGCCACCTAGCACTGTGCAAAACACTTGTGCCTCTCGCATTGCTGCAGCCTGCTAGCTATGCGCTGTCTTGGGATTCCCTGCACTGTCGCTCTCTTTGCCGCTCCATCCACATCTATCTCTACCCAATCAGTCAGTTCCTGCTACTACACATCAGGGTTCCCATAGCAAGGTCTCATCCAAGAGGTTGGGTACCTCAAGGATCTTGCCCCTCCTCCTTGGGACGATCAATCCACATCACCCACCTCCTACCTGGAGGTATGGCTGTATGCGATCCCTCAGCCCACTTGGCTCGAAGTTTCCCCCTACTGGAGGTCTCTGGACGAGTAGATGTCTCTACTCGATCTCCTCTCAGCTTCCCTTGTTGTGGCTGCTCCACAACCTCCTGAAGCTGTTGCACCAATCGTGGCTCCTCCACAATCGTCTGAGACTTCTTCTGGCTCTGCATGTCGAGAGGTAATGTATGCTCCCTCTCAACCACCAAGTCTCCATCATGACAACGAAAGCATCTCACCTTCGACTTGTCAACCTTCTTCCCATCATTGGAAGAACAAGATTTGGAAAGAGAAACCTTCTCCTTCCCCTTCTTCGCCTTACTCGCTAAGGCACAGTTCTCCTCATCATGCATAGATGAAGAACTGTCTCTGGTGTTCCGTCTAATCTCCTCCTGCATCAAATCCAACCATAGTCATTCCCAATTTGGCAGTTTCTCCCTTCCATTCACCGAGTCCTGGTAGCTATGCCAACTCTTAGGAAGGTCAAGGAGTGCTAGACTCACCATCCTCATCCGACAGTCACCCCCACACTTCCCAGCTCATCCCGGCATTAGGTGAACTTCGTGAGATACTCGGGCATACTGTCTCCATTCTCACACTTAATGTTTATGAGTTTCTCTCTTGATTTGGAATTAAAGTCGAATTCCACCAGCTCAAAACTCAACCGCTTCCGATCTAGAATTCGTGAGAACAAAGTATTTCTTGTACAGAGATTGACTGTCTGGGCATTCATCGGATATCTCACCTTCCAAAAGAAGGATGAATCCAGAGGCTACCTGGCCCGATTACAGACTCTGCCTGAAGAAATAAAATGTAAACACTTTCTGAATAATAGATCCGATGATCGATCCTCACTTGATATCCTGTAAAAATCTCTTCTACAAATCAAGTAGCTCCGATACCATGTAGAAACTTTTTCTACAAATCATCTAGCTCTGATACCATGTAGAAATTTTGAATAATATGACACATATTCACAGAGATTATCCTGATTATACACTTATAAGCGGAACATGCATAATACATAACCTCCTCTACGTTGATCATCAATTTACAGAAGCAGAAACATTCACAGGCGTACATAGAAGCATCAATCACACATATCAACACAGTATTTTCCCGGGGAAAGCATCTCTCTAAAAACCCCAACTATCTGTATATTATAATGATTGAATCATGTAACAATGCATAGTACAATACTCCTCACAAGTAC
Organism: Pinus tabuliformis; assembly: GCA_031772625.1. NCBI lineage: Eukaryota > Viridiplantae > Streptophyta > Pinopsida > Pinales > Pinaceae > Pinus > Pinus tabuliformis. The sequence continues at coordinate 295,716,967 of CM062815.1, read as the reverse complement.
TTAGTACTATCTCCACATGCTACACACAATACAGCTCAGATCTGATCTCCAAATCTCCCCCGCTGCTTGCCTACCTCCACAGCTCGATACCTGCTCAAGAATTGATGAGAATGGTTTACCAAACTCGTATTTGACCTGCAAATTATCACTCACACTGTGTTGTACGTGAGCACAGGCTACAATTCTTGTTATTGGCGAATTCATTGGCACACTCAATCCCTCTGATTGTGCAAATCATCATGCACAGCTATAGTCATAACTGATAGCAATCTGATCCTCTAACACCTGTCCCTGCTGAACTGAACATGCACTGACATGCAACTGAGTTAACTGATGTATTCTATAGTTGCATTATGAGTTAATAACTTGTGAATTAATTAATAACTAATTCACCCAACTCATCTCTAGTCTATTGATCAGTTAGACTAAATACAACTAGTTTAACAAAGTTAAACTGAACACAACTCCATCAACTGCACCTCCAGTCCACTAAACTCAACTCACTTGAGTTCTAACTGAAGTCTTGCATGAAAATATTAGTCACCCCATAGGTAACCACATATTTCCTTCTGAGATCTGCATGTACCACATCCGTAGCTCATCCTGAAGTGCTCCAAGAGAATAAGACAAAGTTTATAGTCTAAATATTATTATGAGAAAATAATATTTGACTTTTCTAGTTTTGACAGCCAGTCTAAAAATAGACTTTGATCACTCATACTGTGATCACTCATACTGTGATCACCCATACTGTGATCACCCATACTGTGATCACCCATATTGTGATCACTCATACTGTGATCACTCCTGCTGTGGTCACTCCTGCTGTGATCATCCCTACCGGGATCCAAAAATAGAACTTGCGCCATAATTTTCCTGCGGGCCCACTTAGTGAAGGTGACTCTTTTCACTAAGCTCCATCATCTTGTTGCAATATCAACAAGCATTTCTTGTTGCACACTTTTCAACATGAAGAAGGTTGTAGTTGAGATTGGCATCTACAACTTCTACTTATAATTCAATAGTCTTTACTTCTAACATAATTGATAGATTCATGAGAATACCGTATGGTCGCGAAACTCTACCATCAACGACTTCCAAGGTGTTCGGAGATTGGTTAAGAGGAGGAGAGCCAATGGTTTTCCAACACGAAACTGACATAATGCAGGTCGAGGCACCTTCATCTATAACCATAAGATGAATCATCTTTCCTTTGATAAGGACCTGGATCCGAAATGTGATCTGATGAGGAAGATGAGGTACATGATTCTCTAGATTGAAGTAATCAGACTCGAAATCAGAAGGATAACTAACACCGATAGCAAACAACAGTGACTTTCGCTGCGTTGGACAAGATTGAAGAACCTCCAAGGTAGACATCATCCAAGGTGCCTGAGCTAAATATTCAACAATATTGTAATGTTGTATAGCTCTGGCATTCAGATTGAAAGATGAATTCTGATGAACACCTTTAGGGGGTGGTCGAATGACAAACTCACTATTAGGGCACTTGATATGGAGTAAACCAGAAGAGGACGAAGTAGAAGTAGAAGGAGCATCATGGGCTTCTTTATCCGTGGTCTATTTAGATGTAGCTTGATAGTCCTTGGTTCGAGTAGCAGTCGAGATAGGTGACAAACCTTGCATCATAAACACTTGATAACTTGAGGAAGAAGAAGACTGTGGCTGGTCTACCAGTTAGGTCCGCTGTGATGGAAAAGGTTCTTTTAAGATAGACAAAGTCCCTTTTAGAAAGCCACTAACTTCATATAGTAGGGGAAAATATTTAGTGTAACGATCCTCCTCACAGATGAGGCAAGGATATTTCAACTTTATTCGAGAAGCGCCATCAACAAAAGATTTAGGAGGGTCCTGTTTTGGGGCATCGACTTTGGCCTTACCTTTGCATTTATTTTTACCTTTAGAGGATTTATTTGTTGTCGTACACTGGACAACATTAACCTCAAAGGTTTTACCAGGACTGGATGAATTCTTAGAGGGATTATTGGAACTAGTGTTCGAGACCAATTTCTGCTTCGAAGAAGCTTTCGCAGGAGTCTGAGACATGGAACCAATCACACCATCAACAGGTGGCATATCTGGACACTTCGATGCTGTCAGATCCGATGATGGTCTCAAAGCATCAAGTAACATCTCATACAATGTGCCAGATTTCGAATAGACTAGGTCTAAATACTGAGCACGGGCGATATCTTGCTCTTCGGTAACACATCCACCCATGGCTATGTCCTTAGAAATTTTGCTGACGAATGATTTTGTGAACCATTCTGTCAACAACTCATCAACAATCTCAAACTTGATGAGGTGATGCCGACGTCTCCATTCATGGATATGATCAGAGATGTGGGTCGCGGTGTCTTTCTTTAGTGACGTAAGCAAATGGGTGCCAGTTTTACAGTGATCTGGCAGCTGGAAATGAGTGAGAAAATATACAGTGAGAGAGTTGAAGTCACCGTAGGTACCCTAAGGTAATTCGATGTACCACTTGGTGGCAGCACCTGTGAGAGTCCTTTGGAAAAGTTGAATATGGATAGAATCGTCGACGTACGAATTGGAGGAGTAGTAGAGGTGATATGTCATCACATGAGCTTATGGATCCTCCTTTGCTTTTCACTCAAATTTGGGGCAATCGCTCAAAATCTTTGACAGAACTGGAGGCTAGTATGGCGAATGAAGAATGGGATCATTCATGAGCTTGGAAACATAGGGAAACTCCAACATAGCCAAGAAAGGCAATTGCATGCTAAATGGCATATAGGGCCTTTGAGGAGAACCAAACTACGGAGTCCATCCTTGATGGTAAGGATTTTCCCCCCATAGTGGCGGATTTTGTCCATATGGAATATGATTTTGTCCCCACTGAGGGTTACCTTTCCCATAATAAGGATTCGGTCCTAGGTAGGTTTGATACTGCCCTCCCATAGGCCACTGATGAGCATTGTACGTGACATATGGGTTATAAGGTTGTTGAACCTGCTGACCCTGGACGTAAGGATTTTGAACCTATTGATGCAGGGGTTGACCTTGACCTTGCAAAGGTTGAACTTGTTGATACGCATATAAGGCTTGCTACTGCCAAGGCTAACCTTGTTGCTGCAAAGGCTGGATTTTCTGTTGTAAAGGTTGCCCTGCGGCTGTAGAGGTTGGCCTTGCGAGGACAAAGGTTGGGAGGACTACTGAACAAACTGCATCTACGGCTGTGACTGTTGCAAAGGTTTCCTTTGCGGTTGTAGTAGTTGTCCTTGCTACTATAATGCATGTCCTTGCTGCTGCAAATATTGCCCTTGCTGCTATGAAGCTTTCCCTTACTGCTACGAAGGTTGTCTGTGTTGCTGCAAAGGCATCTAGACAGTTCATGGGGTGATACCCTGAGGGTATTGATAGTTCCCCAATTGGATCTAGCTATATCCCCTAGGCATAGTGGATTGGCTAAGCTAAACATAAGGCCTAGCTTGAGGAATGTAAGGTGGATTTACCATATCTTGTGAACTATATGGGACATAAGCTGGTTGGAATGGTACCTGAGCCATATATGGCTGTTGATGTTGGACGTTACTTGACCCAGATGGACCAACAGGGTTAGGAATAGCACCGTAAAAGGGTTGATTCATTCCAACCATGTGAGTTTGTAATCCACTCACACTGGTTTCAACAGACATCATAGGGATATTCAGATCTTGCCCCCTAGGCGGTGGCATAGTCTGTCCACTCACTGGAGGGATATAAGAACTTACTGAGAACTGACCTGAGACTGTCAGTTGAAATGGAAGAGTTGGTCGAAACTGTTAGCGCTTGGAATTCACCTAGGCTGAGATAGACAAACTCTCAAGGCTACATCAAACCATTTCACCTCGTAGCTAGCCCTACGAGGTATGAGAAGGCTCTCTCGGGTCAGATTCGATAGATCTTTCAATATGATTAGGTTGACCAATTAATAATAAATATTTTAGGCTAGTAAATTGATAAGGGGGTTGATTTAATGATTTTTGGGGTTTTTGGTGGCAATTGGTGGAAGTGCAATTCAAGGTGCGGGGATTTGAGCACAGTTTTCACAGGGGGATCTAAGGGGCAAGGTAGGAATGAGTGCTGATGCCTTAATCTGAGATGGATGATCAGAGATGATAGAGGAGAAGCTAAAGAGGGCAAACACACAATTCGAATCCTCTCTAGACAGTAGAAAACATTAAAATTGAACAAACTAAAAAGCTGAGCATGTCAAAACATGAGTTCAAACTTTACCACTTCATCTGTCCAATTTAGAAGCATAAGAGAGATGTGAAACACATAAACAAACTTACAAGAACATGTAGAGAACACACCATCAACAATCAGATCCACAAGAATCCTCAAAGATGTCTGTAAAACCCTAGCTTTCCTTGCCTTCAATTGCAGAAATAGATGCACAATATACAATAAAGCTTCCTTACACAAGAGTCCAACCATCAAAATGAGAAAGAGAAGGCATAATATAGAAGGTCAAACCTCTTCCCCCACCTCTAGGGGTCGAGCTCATCTTCCTAGGAGCTGTTACAACTAATTCTAAATCAGTCACTAGATAATAGGCCAGCACAACAACTTGCCTCTAAAAGTTAGGAAGCCTATCCATGCATTAAATATTAACTATTTACATCAAAGAAGCTTCTAGAAGAGTAAAGAAAGATAAAGCCTATCAAAGTACCATGAAAATATTACATTCATCCATCATCTACAAGTAAAAATGGTCAACCATAGTCAAAACAGTGTTTTTTGACCGAAAATGACAATTCTGGCAAATCTGGAAGTTCTGGTCGTGCCCCTGGAAGTTCTGGTCGCGCCCCTTTACAGCTGTTTTTGAGTGGGTTTCACTGATCCAAATCAGGTGCAAAATGGCTCATTGGAAAGCTTGGCCTGTCGACTTTCCATCCCAAGTGGAATTTCTGAATTTGGTGTTGATTTGACCCCTCAAAAACCATTTCTCCCAAGGTCACTTTCTGCAACTCAAAAAGTGGGCAGAAAGTCATTTTTTAGGTGTATTTTGAGCTTTTGGAGGCTCAAAACTCAAAATCAGGCTTCTCCCAAGTATTGGTAATTTTTCTTTTTGAATGCCCTTTCCAAAAATGCCAAGTTTGCAAAATTACAAGTAGCCCTTCAAACTGGTCTCACCCGGGGTGAGACCAATTCTTGGGAAAAACTTGTAATTTTACCAAAAATTTTCAAAATGCTCAAAAATCTTCAAATTTTTCACATTTTGGTGCTGGATCAAGGCTGATCAGTACCATGATGAGTGAGGGAGGCTTCAGCCAAGATACGGAGCGGATTTGTCCTTTTCCTCCTCTTCCGGGCCTCCGATAGCTTTCTTTGGAGAATTTTCATTCTCGCCTTGCAAACATGTAATCTTGCCCAGTAGTGTGTCTTCATGTTCCGGAGCAGCTCTTTGTCACGGTTTGCCTTGTCTAGCAGTCCCTCCAAGCGCCAATTTGCTCGGATGAGCAATAACTCTCTATCCTTGGGCAGTGGGTCCCCAGGCCTCCTGCGGTTGATGTCTCGGTCGGTTCGAATCTTCCATAGCTCTTCCAACTCTTTCTCTGTCTCCAGCTGTTTGGTCCGCTGCTCTAAATAAGTGATAGTCCACTGAGCCATCTCAAGCTTCCGCTGCAACACAAGGTTCTCTTCCTTGAGCTCATAGAAATCTGAAGAGGAAGGAGAATGAGCATCACGACCAGTGAAATCATCATGTGCCTCGCCAACTGCCTCATCCTCAACCATGGGCTGCTTGCCCTCTCGTACTGCCTGTGCCGATGAAGAAAGCGAGGCCCCTTCCACCTGGTGTGGAGATAACACTCGCTGCTCTGATGATGAAGACGAGACCCCTTCCACTGGCTGTAGAGAAAGTACTCGTCGGGCTGCTGCAAATAAGGTCCTGTGACCTCTCTGATATGTGACCCGAGGAGAAGAAGCCATGTGTCTCGGGATGCTGGTCTCAGGCTGATGTGATGGCCCTCCCTCCTCATGAACTGCCTCCGGCCCTGAATGTGGCTGTGTGAAAACATCTCGGGAGATGAAATCCGCCCAAGGGATGCCCTGCTGGCTCAGCTGATGGGAAACTACTAGCTGAATAAGACCATGATGGCATAGGCTCCGGAGCTGCTGTACTGGGGTCTGTCTCCGAAAGGTAGTGGCCATCCTCTGAATGTCGTGAAATAAGTATGCCGAGATGTTCATCATCCTCACTCTGGTGAAGTGCATCATCATGCGGATATGACAAGAAAATACTCCTGAGAATCTCCCCTCGCATGTGAAGTAGTGCATAATGAGTCTCATGGTGTCTATATACTCTGCTCGGAGGAACTTGATAGGAAAGTTCCTTGACAAGTGATGCACATAGGCAGGCCTAACATATGGCTCATAGTATACCAGGTCCACCCACTTGCGCTTTGGCCATACCTCACCCACATTGGGTATCCCGGTAGCATCTGTGATAGCCTCTGGAGAAAATACAAAATTCACCCCTGCAAGGGTGACCTGCCTGTCATGGAGATGGAGGACAAACAACCGGGCCAAGTCCCTGTGATGCTGGATGTGTGACAACCTCTCACAAAACTGAAAACAAGCCATATGCTGAAAGCAAGATAGTGCCAACGGGCAAGCCTGCAACTCTGTCAATGATATAGGCTCCTCCCTCTTGTGGTGACCACCCTTGCCTCCCCTATGAGGCCTCTGCTGTGTATGAATCTCAGAAGATGATGATCGGTCATCACCTTGCTCATTAGTCTCAGTGGTTGACATGGTGTTATTGAGCAAGGTGGAAAAAACAAGTCAAATTGACTGCTGCCCTGCCTGCAAAATGCTGTGAAGTATGCTGTTTTCAAGGGGAAACATCATGAGGAATATGTTAGGGGAGGGAATTTACATATAGGAAAGGGAAAAATATATATAAGCAGGGAATTTTGAAGGAAAACATCACATAATGCTAAACATGTCATTCCATCTCTCACCATTTGCAAATTAAAATTTTATTAGGGAAAACTTGTGTTTTGAACACCAAGGGAAAGGACAATGAAAATCTCCATGATGGAGGGAAGGATGTCATGAGCATAGGGGAATAGGGCAGCATCAGTTATAAACCTTTAACAGGCTGCTCTCCTTAAATTTTGCCTTTGCATGTCATCTAAGAGCATACTCTGTTTTTTCATAACTTTTGCAATGGCCATTTAATGCTTTTGGGAAACAGTGATTTTGTATGTTTGATCACCAAGGGAGGGAAGGGTTACTGTGATAGGTTTGCAAAGGAAATAGAGTATGATGTCTTGTGAGTTAGGGAGATGAGGGGATATAGAGAAATAGGTTTAAGGAGACAATAAAACCCATCACCAAAATCTGCCAAACAATTTTCATAACAGCAGTCTTTCCATGGTGCTGGCAGTTCCTTTTTTGCATTTGTCATTGGGAATTAAGATTTCACTGTATGTTTTGACATTGGGGATGGAAATTCAATTGCATAGGGAGTTTTGCATGAAGGGAAATGCAATTTGAATTAGGTTTTCATATGGGGAATAGATAGGGAAAAACAGAGTTTTATGGATAGAGAGATGATACCATGCTAATGAGAAACCCTAACACAGCAAAACTGTTTCCTTTGACAATTATGCAGCTGTATTTTTGATGAATTTTGTGATGACTTTAACACAGCTTTGAATCTTTGACATATACACAACAAGATGACACTTTTCTTTATTTTTTAATAAGGCTATGCAAATGGCATTTTCACTGTTTTTACAATTTCTTGTGTGCATGCCTTGTCATCACTTTTCTTTTTGTTTTTTACAATGTTTTCTTTTCATTCTTTTGCTGTGCATTTCATATATAATTTGCTGTGTATACTAGTGTTTAGGGTTTGATCATTATACATGGGGAAAAGGTAGGGTTTGTAGGGTTAGAAGGGACTAGGGTTTCATAGGATTTAGGGGTGGGGTCTAGCATTAATTTGCAAATGAGATCAATGAAAATGACACTCTAACACATGTGAATTTATAATGGGAAACTAATGGAAGGGAATAAAGGAAAAATTACCTTGAAAAACAAACAATACAACCTAACATAAGCTTGCAAAGACATCAAGTCACTTAACCTATTTTTCATTAATTTCTTGCATGATAAAATTACCATAACCCTCCTTATTCATCCATGGCATGATTATAAACATCATAAGGGAAGCATACCTTGAAGAAATCCGAGCAAATTTGAAAGAAAATTGAAGTTTGGGTGAGTTTTACGGCAGACAGAGTTTTTGGTCGCGCACGCTCAGAGAATGGTCGCGCTCCTCCGTTTGGTCGCGCCCGTGTTATTTAACACTGTGCGTTGGCCTCCGTTTGGTCGTGCCCACCCAGGTGGTCGCGCGCACCTGTGGTTTGGTCGTGCACCCTCAGAAAGCCCAGAATTTGCTGCAAATTGCCAATTTGCCTTCTCACCTCTAGCACGAAATTTTGACTTTCATGTGCACAATAAGAGTGACTAGAGAGGGAAATTAGCTTTTATAGGGTCACTTTAAAAAAAATTTAACTTTAGAACCCACTTTCTAATGTTTCCAACTTGCTTTGCTTTTTTTAACACTGTTTAGAGTCTTTTTGTCCTGAAATGAGCTCTCTTGATGCGTTTGACTCCATTCTTTTTGCAGTTTGACCGCCTGATGAACTGTAGCGAAGGAACCAGGGTTATTGTCGGCACTTTTACAAATTTTTGAGAATTTCTTTATTTTTTCAAATTTCCACATGGCCTTGGACTTAAAAACAGGGTTTTTAAACCCAAGGCATAAAATGAGCTATAGCTGAAGAAAATGATAATGAAACGTATGTACAAGACTCCTTCCGGCTTGCTGGGCACCTACTGACCATGACTCATGACCTTGAAATGATTTTGACTCAAAACCCTAGACCTAAGACCATGGGACCTCAAGACAAAAACAAGAACAAGCCTGACTCAATTACATTGTTGTATGACCTGATCCAGCAAAGCCAAGAAGGGAACAAAGACCAGCTCCTCCATTCAGTGTTATGGCATGCCTAGCGGGATGCAAAACTGACACTGATGAGACACCTATAAATGCATATGCAAAGAGTTATTGATCACTGATGGAGGGCTCAAGACCGACACTAACATTGGCTCCAATGGGGATGGTAGCTCCTTGGAGGTGCCAAGAACCTCAGACCTCTTGGGAGAGCAGACCAGTGCTTTATTCGTTGGGCAATGGAGTCAACTAATAGAAAAAATAACCAACTCAAAAAGACTTTATTTGACTTGACTATAAACTGAAAACTTTGAAAGGACTATGACTCAAACAAACTGACTTTTTGCAGAAAATAAACAAACTGAAATCCCACACCAACCAATATTCATGCTTGGAATTATAGCCTTCACTTCGGGCCCCAAACCAAGAATGAAAGATCAGTTCACGCTTGCTGTAGTAAAGTAAAATGATATGTACAATGAAGATGATTTAGAGCAGCATTGTTCAAACATGATATCTCTTGAGAAGCCGGCCATTCACCGACCCACCGGGACATTCATCGCCATTCAACTCCTTAAGAAGGAAAGCATTAGGACCACGATATGCAGCAATCTTAAAAGGACCTTTCCACAGATTATCAAACTTACCGTGTTTACCTTTGTCCTCGTTTCGAGCATCCCATCTCAAAACAACATCTTCTAGCTGAAAATTTTCTGATTTTGCCTTCTTATCATAAATCTTCTTGATACGTTCTTGCAGCTTCAAAGAGTTTTGGAGGACTTCTTCCCTTGTCTGCTGTAGGTGGACCATTTGACTGATTCTCCGTTGCATTGGATCCATGTCTTCTCCCGTTTCTTGGATTAACTTTGCGACCGGTACACTAAGTGATGTAGGAAAAACTGCATCAACCCCGTAAACAATCTCAAATGGCGACATTCCTATTGATCTCTTTTGGCTCACCCGATCAGCCCACAGTGCATTGACCAACTTCTTGTGCCAACTTTTCTTGTTGATCTCCAGCATCTTTTTGATAATGTTTACTAGTGATTTATTTGATGATTCGGCCAGCCCATTACCTTGCGGATGATAAGCGGTGGAGTGACCCAAACTGATATTGTACTTATAACAAAAATCCACCATCTTATTTGACTTGAAAGCAGCTGCATTATCCGTGATCAATTTGAATGGACAGCCAAAACGGGACAAGATATTAGTTTCAAGAAAGGAGATAATTACCGAGTCTGTGGCCTGCCGAGTAGGAACTGCTTCTATCCACTTGGTGAAGTAGTCGGTAGCAGTCAAAATCCATCTATGCTGCCCGGATGAAGCTGGGTGTATTTCACCAATGAAATCAAGGCCCCACTGCTGAAAAGGTGCACTAATTTCCACCGGCTTGAGTGGCAATGGCTGCAATCTTTGTTTCCCTTGAAATATTTGGCACTCATGGCAGCTCTTCACCGCTTTGTATACATCAGAAAAAAGGGATGGCCAATAGAAACCAGCTCTCAAAATCTTGTTGGCTGTAGTTTTCCAAAATAAATGACCTCCACAATCACCTTTATGGAAGTCTTCTACCGTTGCTTTCGCTTCTTCTTCAACCAAACAATTCAGTAGGATGCCTCCGGGATCTTTCCAATACAATGCTGATTTCATGATGCAAAACTTAGCGGCCTTCAATTTCAAAGTCCTTGCTTTGTTCTTTGACAATCCAGGAGGCGCGGACACATTCTGAAGTACATACACTATATCAGTATACCAAGGAGAATTAATGAAAATGTCTGATACCTGAACCGCTGAATTTTCTCCTTCACCATCGGACAAGGCTGCAATCAAGTTGATGTCAAGCGCATGTAGGTTTGTTTCAGCCATTAGTTTAGCAAGTCCTTGTCCTTTAACCAGCTTGGTTGGCTTGATTTCAACATCATACTCCAAGAGAGCAGCAATCCACTTTCCTCTCCTACCTTCCGGCTCTGTTTGTACCAAGACATCCTTTACCGCTGCACTAGGAACATAAGCTAAGACATGAGAATGAAGAATATAAACCCGGAAATCTTTCAATGCCTTAATCAGGGCCAGCGCTTGTTTCTCAATGATGTTATATTTTAATGCCCCATCTCTAATGATCCGGCTGAAAAATGCAATTGGCCTTTCAACACCCTCTCTTTTTTGCATCAAAACTGCTTCTAGTGTATGCTCGGAAGCGAAAGAAAACAATATGAAATCCTGAGTATAATCAGGGCTGATTAAGGTCGGGGCTGAAGACAAGATTACCTTGATTAAATTGAAGGATTTGACTGCCTCCTCAGTCCATTTGATCTCGCTGTCCTTCCGAAGCATGTTGCTCATTTCTCTTAAGTGCTCTGCAAGATTAGGAATGAAGCGACGCAGAAAATTCAATTTACCGTTAAAAGATTGTATCTCCTTCTTATTTCGGGGCTGTTCTAACTGCTGAATTGCCTCCACTCTTGCGGGATCAATACGTATACCATCTTTGGAAATGATATGTCCCAATAATTTACCTTCACTCATGGCGAAGAGACTCTTTTTTGGATTTAAAGAGATGCCATATTTTCTGCATTTTTGAAAAACTTTCGTCAAATGAAAAAGATGCTCCTCATCGGATTTAGAAAATACCGTTAAGTCATCAAGATAAACAACTAAAAATATGTCCTTTTCATTTGCAAAAGCCATGTCCATAGCTCGCTGAAATGTTGCACCTGCATTCTTTAAACCAAAAGGCATTTTAGCATAATGAAATGTTCCCCAAGGTGTAGTGAAGGCTGTCTTATCACGGTCATCCTCATGGACTAGGATCTGATTGTAGCCGGAGTATCCATCCAACAATGACATCTTGGAGGCACCTACTACTCGCTGCAATATGTGATCCATCTTTGGCAGCGGATAGTTATCTTTGAGAGATACCTTGTTCAAATTTCTAAAATCTATGCATAACCGAATCTCACCGGTTTTCTTCCTTACTGGCACTAGATTAGAAATCCAATCTGAAAAGCGAACGAGAACTATAATTCCGGATTGATAAAGTCTATTTACCTCTTTTTCAATCAAGGGCAGCAACTTGGGATTGATCCTCCGCAACTTCTGCCGAAAAGGTTTCTGATTTTGTTTGATTGGAATAGTGTGTTGGATTATGCTTGTATCATAAGTCTTTAGATCTGAATAATCCCAAGCGAATACATTAGTAAATGATGACAGCAATCTAATGTATTGATTCTTTACCTTGGGTGGCAGGGCCTTCGATAATTTCACCATCTTTGGATGTTCCACTGTCCCAAGGTTGACATCTTTCACACCTTCTTCGGTTGGCATCAAAGTTGGCTTGCGAGCCACATCGTCTTGATCAAAAAGCTCTTCTAAAGGAATCAGCCCCTTTGGAATATGATTGTCTTTCAGCTGCAAAACATCCATTTGATTTATTCCTTCAGGCTCCATGTCAATTGAGATTTCTTCAAACTTACCTTCTCCATGCAAGAAGTCTTTGATTTCCTCATCATCCTGAAAGACTTGCCAATTCCTTTGGTTGTCCGGGATTGTGGGGCGGTGTTTTACATAGATTTCAAACTTGTTACTCGAATTCATTGGTATCTTTAAATTGCTTGCTGCCTTAGCCAAAGCATCGGCAACTCCATTTTGTATCCGTGGTATGCATGTCAAAGTGTGCTCTGAAAACCGCTTCAAAATATCCAAAACAGCATTGCGATAAGCCCGCATACGAGGATGTTTAGCTTGAAATTCCCCCTTTACTTGTTTGATCACTAACTCGGAGTCGCCATAAATTGCTATCTTCTTTGCTTTTAATTTCCGGAGGATTTTCAAACCAGCTATAAGGGCCTCATATTCAGCTTCATTATTTGAACAATCAAAAGCCAATTTATAAGAGCAAACTTGTACCTTACTTGGAACTTGTTTAGAGACTGAAAATGGGCTGCGGATCCATACGCCAATGCCTGCTCCATCGCTGCCCACTGCCCCGTCGAAATCCATGGTCCAAAGACCATCTTCATCATCATCCAAGGGCTATACTTGTGATGTTGTTTCAGTCATGACTTGCTGTCCATTTATCTCAGCAATTGACTTTATGACAGCAGCCTTTTCTTTGCTTTCCGTTCTCAATACTTCTCTAACATCTTCAGCAATGCCTGGGATATCTTCTATCTGAACTAATTGACTATTTACTTCATTAAAACTATCAGCAAATAAAACATAGGACTCTAGATCTGTCTGTACATAGTTTACAGGATGATTTACCGGTTTTTCCTTGCTTGTAATCATATACTTCATCTTTTGCTCTCGATAGACTTTCCTCATTTGTCCAAACACCGGAATAGTGGCATATGAAAAGTCCAGCTGTAAAGTGCCTTTGAGTTTTGATCCCCATGACCTTGAAAGAAGCATGCCAAACCTTGGCGGAATGTCCGCTACTACCACATCCATCAAGAGATTCTTTGCGGGAATTTGATCCAAGCTAACAACTAAATCTTTAATCAAACCGATGCATCTAACTCGGCTGGAATCAAATGAGTATAGATCATGGTAGTTACGAGTTATATCAAGTCCCAACTTCTCCATTATTGCCTTGGGCATTAAATTGTGTGATGCTCCCGAATCGAACATAGCATTATGAAGCACATAATCATGAATTCTCAAGCTGATATAGAATGGCGGGACATCGCTTTCCGGTGACTCACCATTGAGAGCTGGCCCAAAGATCAATTCCGGCTGATCATCCTCCACATTAACCGCATCTAACATTGGATCAGTATTGAACATCTTAGAAATTTGTGCTCTGTAAGTAGTGTTCTTCATGACTTCAGTAAGTGGAATGGACAATTTCAATTTTGAGACTTCATTCTCAATGCTGAACGCTTGACTTCTTTCACTTTCTTTGGCCGGATTATCTCTTTTTTCTGCTCTATCTTTAGGTACATTTGATGGCTGATCCATCTTGTTTGCTGGAGCTGTTGGGGCTGATGAAGAATCCATGACTTCTTTACCCTTTCTTTGTGGAACAGCAGCACCATTCTTTTCCACATTTTCTGCCTTCTTTTGAAGTGGATGTATAGGTACTGTTCGGTTTCTCAGCTGTCTCTCTTTGCCTTGTTGAGCTGATAAAGCATGTAGATAACCTCTTTGATATTCCTCAGACTCATCTTGAAGTGCCACATCATTAGATAGAATGTAATGCTCATCTTGAGGTGCATAAGCATTACTTACCAGCTCATCTTCTTCCGTGATGTAAGTGGGCATGTCATCGGGAGTGAAAAAATGATTTTCTTCACCGGGACCTTCACCCTCATCTTCAGATTCTTGAGTAACATAGTTTTTCTGAAATGGGGGTTGGATCGGTTGCTGTACTGCCGCCTCTTGTCCTCGTGACTCCCGCTGTTTTATCCTATATTGGGGCTGCTGTTGTTGGGCTCTAAAGTTCGGATTTCGAACTTGCGGTTCCGGTTTGCCAAGACTGAGATTTTGGAGTGCCTTTGAAATATCTTCAACTTTCCGAAGAACTTGAGAAGCAGATGGAATATCCTCCTTGATGGTGACCTTCTTTTCCGCTTTCATTCTTGCCCATTTATCATTCAGATTAGCCTCTACACTTACCACAATTTTTTGCATTTCCTCCAAAGAAGGAGGATCTCGGTCCCGTAGCGAGTAGGCCATTTCCGGATCGAAACCATCCGGGAACTTCAGCAAGGCAGATTTTCGAGATGGCTTAAGATCATCTGGTATAGCATTATACACTGCATTAAATCTTATGATGTAGTCTTGAACGGACTCACCCAGATTTCTCTTAAGGTTGTTATATTCGGCATTGATTTGCAGCGGATCCTTTCTGATTTCCCATCTGTCCAAGAATTGTGTTTGAAGTGCTTCCAAAGAGACAATACTATTTGCTCTCAACCCTCTGAACCATTTCTGGACCTCTCCTCCAAAAGTCTGAACGAACAACCTCATGGTAACATCTTCCTCATCCAATTCATACAGATCAAAAAAGGTAGTCATCCGGTCAACATGCTGCTGAGCTGGGACACTCTGTGGAGTGCCATCAAACATTGGTATCTTGCTCTGGTAGTCAGCTGGCATGTCATGAAGGTTTGCAAGGAGAACAAGGGGAGCAAATCAGGCAGCCATGACTCTAGGCGGGGGAGGTGGAGGAGTAGAAGGAGTATGAGGAGGAGGAGGTGGAAGTATAATAACAGGGGTTGTGATAAGGGGAAGGGATGTTGGCGGAGATAAAGGTGATGATGGAGTTTGAGGTGTAGATGGAGGTGAACCAACAGGGGTATCGGGAAGTGTAACTATAGGTGAAATAGGTGAAATAGAGATGAAAGGAGGGAAAGAAGCTCGATGAGCCATGACGGAAGTTTGAAGATTTTCAGCTTGATCAATAGTAGACCCAATATGATCAGATATGTTTTCAATAAAATCAACAAGAGTTGAAGCATGTATACTACTTTGAAGATGCCGCAAAATATAAGATTCAACCACTTTGTTATGCCTTTCGAGGTCAATCACAGCTGCAAAGTCAGGATCAAGAACCAAAGTATCGAGTGCACTTTCAGATTTAGATTTAAACAATGACAATTCAAAATCCTCGTCGAAATCAAGATCTTCAAAATATTTAATTACAGCAGGCGATGAATTAGATCTAACAATCAATTTTGAATCAGAAGCCATCTTGTAAATACAAATAAACGAGGAAAGGAAAAACCACTCAGCCAAATGGAAACTCTTAACTTATCATCTGAAGCTTAGAGTCCATAATGATACTGGGATAAAGATGTCACTGAAGCGCTATGTTCACAAATCCCACGGAGATAGACTGAAGCAGCGTTTATCTACTAACGCTGATGTAAAACAAGAGCGTTTTCGAAGGCTTCTGGCGTAACTTCAGGCTCTGTCTAAGACTTATGAAACAACACACTCAATGAGCAAAGATTTAGATGTTCTTCCCCAGTATGGTCGCCAATATGTTAGCACTTGGAATTCACCTAGGCTGAGATAGACAAACTCTCAAGGCTACATCAAACCATTTCACCTCGTAGCTAGCCCTACGAGGTATGAGAAGGCTCTCTCGGGTCAGATTCGATAGATCTTTCAATATGATTAGGCTGACCAATTAATAATAAAGATTTTAGGCTAGTAAATTGATAAGGGGGTTGATTTAATGATTTTTGGGGTTTTTGGTGGCAATTGGTGGAAGTGCAATTCAAGGTGCGAGGATTTGAGCACAGTTTTCACAGGGGGATCTAAGGGGCAAGGTAGGAATGAGTGCTGATGCCTTAATCTGAGATGGATGATCAGAGATGATAGAGGAGAAGCTAAAGATGGCAAACACACAATTCAAATCCTCTCTAGACAGTAGAAAACATTAAAATTCAACAAACTAAAAAGCTGAGCATGTCAAAACATGAGTTCAAACTTTACCACTTCATCTGTCCAATTTAGAAGCATAAGAGAGATGTGAAACACATAAAAAAACTTACAAGAACATGTAGAGAACACACCATCAACAATCAGATCCACAAGAATCCTCAAAGATGTCTGTAAAACCCTGGCTTTCCTTGCCTTCAATTGCAGAAATAGATGCACAATATACAATAAAGCTTCCTTACACAAGAGTCCAACCATCAAAATGAGAAAGAGAAGGCATAATATAGAAGGTAAAACCTCTTCCCCCACCTCTAGGGGTTGAGCTCAGCTTCCTAGGAGCTGTTACAACTAATTCTAAATCAGTCACTAGATAATAGGCCAGCACAACAACTTGCCTCTAAAAGTTAGGAAGCCTATCCATGCATTAAATATTAACTATTTACATCAAAGAAGCTTCTAGAAGAGTAAAGAAAGATAAAGCCTATCAAAGTACCATGAAAATATTACATTCATCCATCATCTACAAGTAAAAATGGTCAACCATAGTCAAAACAGTGTTTTTTTGACCGAAAATGACAATTCTGGCAAATCTGGAAGTTCTGGTCGCGCCCCTGGAAGTTCTGGTCACGCCCCTTTACAGCTGTTTTTGAGTGGGTTCCACTGATCCAAATCAGGTTCAAAATGGCTCATTGGAAAGCTTGGCCTGTCTACTTTCCATCCCAAGTGGAATTTCTGAATTTGGTGTTGATTTGACCCCTCAAAAACCATTTCTCCCAAGGTCACTTTTTGCAACTCAAAGAGTGGGCAGAAAGTCATTTTTTAGGTGTATTTTGAGCTTTTGGAGGCTCAAAACTCAAAATCAGGCTTCTCCCAAGTATTGGTAATTTTTCTTTTTGAATGCCCTTTCCAAAAATGCCAAGTTTGCAAAATTCCGAGCAGCCCTTCAAACTGGTCTCACCCGGGGTGAGACCAGTTCTTGGGAAAAACCTGTAATTTTACCAAAAATTTTCAAAATGCTCAAAAATCTTCAAATTTTTCACATTTTGGTGCTGGATCAAGGCTGATCAGTACCATGATGAGTGAGGGAGGCTTCAGCCAAGATACGGAGCGGATTTGTCCTTTTCCTCCTCTTCCGGGCCTCCGATAGCTTTCTTTGGAGAATTTTCATTCTCGCCTTGCAAACATGTAATCTTGCCCAGTAGTGTGTCTTCATGTTCCGGAGCAGCTCTTTGTCACGGTTTGCCTTGTCTAGCAGTCCCTCCAAGCGCCAGTTTGCTCGGATGAGCAATAACTCTCTATCCTTGGGCAGTGGGTCCCCAGTCCTCCTGCGGTTGATGTCTCGGTCGGTTCGAATCTTCCATAGCTCTTCCAACTCTTTCTCTGTCTCCAGCTGTTTGGTCCGCTGCTCTAAATAAGTGATAGTCCACTGAGCCATCTCAAGCTTCCGCTGCAACACAAGGTTCTCTTCCTTGAGCTCATAGAAATCTGAAGAGGAAGGAGAATGAGCATCACGACCAGTGAAATCATCATGTGCCTTGCCAACTGCCTCATCCTCAACCATGGGCTGCTTGCCCTCTCGTACTGCCTGTGCCGATGAAGAAAGCGAGGCCCCTTCCACCTGGTGTGGAGATAACACTCGCTGCTCTGATGATGAAGACGAGACCCCTTCCACTGGCTGTAGAGAAAGTACTCGTCGGGCTGCTGCAAATAAGGTCCTGTGACCTCTCTGATATGTGACCCGAGGAGAAGAAGCCATGTGTCTCGGGATGCTGGTCTCAGGCTGATGTGATGGCCCTCCCTCCTCATGAACTGCCTCCGGCCCTGAATGTGGCTGTGTGAAAACATCTCGGGAGATGAAATCCGCCCAAGGGATGCCCTGCTGGCTCAGCTGATGGGAAACTACTAGCTGAATAAGACCATGATGGCATAGGCTCCGGAGCTGCTGTACTGGGGTCTGTCTCCGAAAGGTAGTGGCCATCCTCTGAATGTCGTGAAATAAGTATGCCGAGATGTTCATCATCCTCACTCTGGTGAAGTGCATCATCATGCGGATATGACAAGAAAATACTCGTGAGAATCTCCCCTCGCATGTGAAGTAGTGCATAATGAGTCTCATGGTGTCTATATACTCTGCTCGGAGGAACTTGATAGGAAAGTTCCTTGACAAGTGATGCACATAGGCAGGCCTAACATATGGCTCATAGTATACCAGGTCCACCCACTTGCGCTTTGGCCATACCTCACCCACATTGGGTATCCCGGTAGCATCTGTGATAGCCTCTGGAGAAAATACAAAATTCACCCCTGCAAGGGTGACCTGCCTGTCATGGAGATGGAGGACAAACAACCGGGCCAAGTCCCTGTGATGCTGGATGTGTGACAACCTCTCACAAAACTGAAAACAAGCCATATGCTGAAAGCAAGATAGTGCCAACGGGCAAGCCTGCAACTCTGTCAATGATATAGGCTCCTCCCTCTTGTGGTGACCACCCTTGCCTCCCCTACGAGGCCTCTGCTGTGTATGAATCTCAGAAGATGATGATCGGTCATCACCTTGCTCATTAGTCTCAGTGGTTGACATGGTGTTATTGAGCAAGGTGGAAAAAACAAGTCAAATTGACCGCTGCCCTGCCTGCAAAATGCTGTGAAGTATGTTGTTTTCAAGGGGAAACATCATGAGGGATATGTTAGGGGAGGGAATTTACATATAGGAAAGGGAAAAATATATATAAGCAGGGAATTTTGAAGGAAAACATCACATAATGCTAAACATGTCATTCCATCTCTCACCATTTGCAAATTAAAATTTTATTAGGGAAAACTTGTGTTTTGAACACCAAGGGAAAGGACAATGAAAATCTCCATGATGGAGGGAAGGATGTCATGAGCATAGGGGAATAGGGCAGCATCAGTTATAAACCTTTAACAGGCTGCTCTCCTTAAATTTTGCCTTTGCATGTCATCTAAGAGCATACTCTGTTTTTTCATAACTTTTGCAATGGCCATTTAATGCTTTTGGGAAACAGTGATTTTGTATGTTTGATCACCAAGGGAGGGAAGGGTGTGAGTTAGGGAGATGAGGGGATATAGAGAAATAGGTTTAAGGAGACAATAAAACCCATCACCAAAATCTGCCAAACAATTTTCATAACAGCAGTCTTTCCATGGTGCTGGCAGTTCCATTTTTGCATTTGTCATTGGGAATTAAGATTTCACTGTATGTTTTGACATTGGGGATGGAAATTCAATTGCATAGGGAGTTTTGCATGAAGGGAAATGCAATTTGAATTAGGTTTTCATATGGGGAATAGATAGGGAAAAACAGAGTTTTATGGATAGAGAGATGATACCATGCTAATGAGAAACCCTAACACAGCAAAACTGTTTCCTTTGACAATTATGCAGCTGTATTTTTGATGAATTTTGTGATGACTTTAACACAGCTTTGAATCTTTGACATATACACAGCAAGATGACACTTTTCTTTATTTTTTAATAAGGCTATGCAAATGGCATTTTCACTGTTTTTACAATTTCTTGTGTGCATGCCTTGTCATCACTTTTCTTTTTGTTTTTTACAATGTTTTCTTTTCATTCTTTTGTTGTGCATTTCATATATAATTTGCTGTGTATACTAGTGTTTAGGGTTTGATCATTATACATGGGGAAAAGGTAGGGTTTGTAGGGTTAGAAGGGACTAGGGTTTCATAGGATTTAGGGGTGGGGTCTAGCATTAATTTGCAAATGAGATCAATGAAAATGACACTCTAACACATGTGAATTTATAATGGGAAACTAATGGAAGGGAATAAAGGAAAAATTACCTTGAAAAACAAACAATACAACCTAACATAAGCTTGCAAAGACATCAAGTCACTTAATCTATTTTTCATTAATTTCTTGCATGATAAAATTACCATAACCCTCCTTATTCATCCATGGCATGATTATAAACATCATAAGGGAAGCATACCTTGAAGAAATCCGAGCAAATTTGAAAGAAAATTGAAGTTTGGGTGAGTTTTACGGCAGACAGAGTTTTTGGTCGCGCACGCTCAGAGAATGGTCGCGCTCCTCCGTTTGGTCGCGCCCGTGTTATTTAACACTGTGCGTTGGCCTCCGTTTGGTTGCGCCCACCCAGGTGGTCGCGCGCACCTGTGGTTTGGTCGTGCACCCTCAGAAAGCCCAGAATTTGCTGCAAATTTCCAATTTGCCTTCTCACCTCTAGCACGAAATTTTGACTTTCATGTGCACAATAAGAGTGACTAGAGAGGGAAATTAGCTTTTATAGGGTCACTTTAAAAAAAATTTAACTTTAGAACCCACTTTCTAATGTTTCCAACTTGCTTTGCTTTTTTTAACACTGTTTAGAGTCTTTTTGTCCTGAAATGAGCTCTCTTGATGCGTTTGACTCCATTCTTTTTGCAGTTTGACCGCCTGATGAACTGTAGCGAAGGAACCAGGGTTATTGCCGGCACTTTTACAAATTTTTGAGAATTTCTTTATTTTTTCAAATTTCCACATGGCCTTGGACTTAAAAACAGGGTTTTTAAACCCAAGGCATAAAATGAGCTATAGCTGAAGAAAATGATAATGAAACGTATGTACAAGACTTCTTCCGGCTTGCTGGGCACCTACTGACCATGACTCATGACCTTGAAATGATTTTGACTCAAAACCCTAGACCTAAGACCATGGGACCTCAAGACAAAAACAAGAACAAGCCTGACTCAATTACATTGTTGTATGACCTGATCCAGCAAAGCCAAGAAGGGAACAAAGACCAGCTCCTCCATTCAGTGTTATGGCATGCCTAGCGGGATGCAAAAATGACACTGATGAGACACCTATAAATTCATATGCAAAGAGTTATTGATCACTGATGGAGGGCTCAAGACCGACACTAACAGAAACGACGAGAGAAGCTGAGATGGAATGGTAGGTTGAACTGGAACTGAAGTGACTGCAGTTTGCAAAATTGGTCGAGAGGTCATGTTCTGAATGAATGGGCTTGATGTAGGCATAGCACTGGAAGACCATATGGGATTTTGATACAATGATGAGGCACTAGGAGTGCCTAAAACCAACTAAGCTAGAGAGGTATAACCATGTGGCAATATGGGCTCACTAAACTCAGGATAAGAGAGAGACGGGACTCTTCCCGTAAAAGGGAAGCCTTTTGGAGGGAACTCATATCCCTGCTCATCATCTATGTGAGGAGTGTGGGTAGCAGAAAATTTCGAATGACCTGAAGAGGAGACTGGGATCTGAGCTTCTCATTCCATAGATGGAAACAACTAGCGACAAGGAACCAAAGATGTTTGAGGAGATAACTCCAAAGGAATACCAGGCCGATCGTACAGACTATACGGATGCTATGGAGATATCATAATAGGATCGAACAATGGGTTCGGTGAATAAACAACCAGTCTGTGTGGACTTTCTGTAGTCTGTGGACTTTCGGGTGTTTGGATGGGATTATTAGAGGAATCCAGATCAGATTCTTATGGTGACCAGGAATCTGATGGAGGCAGGAAAGAAGACAAAGGTTGGATACTCAAAACAATTCCAAGTTCAACACCTTGATTCTCAAGCGAATGAGGAATTTTCAGATGAAATCCTTGGGAGGAACCTTCAGTATAAAACAACAAAGGGGAACTATGAGATGGACTCAATGGTTCAACCATGATGGCTTCCCCTCAATAATAAAAAAGGAAAGGAAACAATTTGATTAAGGCTTTAACAATCTTGAAATTAATAGGGAATTACTCAATTTGGTCTAAGAAGCAACTGCTTGGGATGATATGTTTACCATGGGTAGTTATATTTTAGAAACAAAAACATTACCTTTTCATCTTTTAAGAGTAAAGAAAAGGGTGAAAAGGTGACTCTATTTTCTTTCAATGGTTTTGCGAGTGTGAAAGGACAAGTTGCTTGATGATCTTTTCAAATTTAAAGAGTCAGAAGAGATCAAATGACTGCTCAGGTGAATCTAGGTAAAAGGAGTACCAAGTAACCGTGAACTGCAGTATATAGCTTAGCCAATAAATTGACCAAGGACTTGGCGTACATGCAAGAAATCTCCCTAATGTTGTGTTCAGTGTATCACGTTTACAGGGTAGTAGACTCGGCTTCCTATGGATACAGGATTGCAACCTAGAGGGGTCTCCCTTTATATATGCGACAGGACGGGGAGCACAAGTTTGTGCTAGCGCTGTCTAATGTCAAAGCTAATGACAACTGTTGAGTTTTAAAGATGTCGAAACACGTCTCTAACCTAGACCACTAGATATGATCGTTAATGTTTCAAATGCTCTTTAGTTTAATTGATAGATTTTAAAGTTGATCTTGTAATTATGTATCAATTTCAAGGCCTTAACGATGTTTTTTTCTTCCTAAAATGCAAACTGGATGATGAAATGAAATCTTTCAATTCGATGAAGGCTAGTTATGTAGGGAAGAAAATCACTCAAATCATGCATCAAACCAAATTCAATTTGCATCTATGACCGTCTTCAAATGCTAAATGCAAAAATATGAAATCTAATAAGCAAATACAATGCCAAAACAAATCTTAAAGCATTAATGATGATTTTTTTCTCTCTTTTTCAAAATGCAACCAATTTAATCTAGTGCAAAAAGAAGAGAATGCAAGCAAACCAAGAAGTATGAAAATCAATTTCACATCAATGATTCGAATGCAACGCAAAATGTTCTGAAAACTAGGAAAATAATTGCACTTTCACTTTTAGTTTGAAACATAAACAAATTCAAAGCAAACACTTTCTTTTGATCCTAATGAGACGATTGAATTGTAATCTATCATTCGTCAAATGAAGCTTAAGAAAATTTCACTATATCCTCTAATGAAAACAACTTAAGTCACAAGAACCAAAAGTAATATGCAGGCACGTCTAAACACACAGTCTTTTAAACACAGGTAATCAATCTTTGATCTCCGATTGGAAGACTGACGAGTGTACTAAGGTTGACCTAGAAGACCTAGAACCCTAAACAGCTAATCAAACTTCAAGAACACTCAAGCCAAGTCAAAAGGCAATTGCAAGAAGACAATGAGAGAGTCAATGAACAAACACATTGGTAAATCACAAGGAGAAGACAA
Organism: Pinus tabuliformis; assembly: GCA_031772625.1. Taxonomy (NCBI): domain Eukaryota; kingdom Viridiplantae; phylum Streptophyta; class Pinopsida; order Pinales; family Pinaceae; genus Pinus; species Pinus tabuliformis. The sequence continues at coordinate 295,693,448 of CM062815.1, read as the reverse complement.
CTAAAACCGAAAATCAAAGAGAAAACCCTAAGTTTCCAAAATTTCTGCAATCATCGTACATGTCAGCAGTAAAGTAGTGATCATCGCTACTATGACTAAAAATCCTGTGATATCATTACAACTATCAGGATCATATCCATGATGGTCGAGGAAAAGGACAAAGAAATCTAAAATTTTCAAAAACAGCTCAAGTTAACAATCTTCAGACATCTACCAGGTAATGACACTAACTCCAAGCAAGCAATGAAGTCTAAAAATCAATGGTTGACCAAATTTGTCAAAAGACAAGTTGAAGGAAAAGAAGGAAAATGTCATAGGCTCCCCAGCTGAGTTGCCATTTTATTGACAAGGTTAATCCTCTCTATGGACAGAGATGATCCCTCTAGCCCAATGAGTGGGTCTAGAAACTTGAGAGGACAATCAACTAGACATCTTCCTATATTATGATCGAAAAATAGAACAAGAGAGAAGGCCTACCTTTCTCTGATGGTAATTCGATTTCCTTTGTTGAAATCCTCGAACTACTTGTGTCAAGGTCTTGTTCTTGCTTCTTTCAACTCTTATGTACTTGCAAAAACAACCAAGAGATAATAAAGTATGCCAAAACCAATAGGAAATCCAAGAATAATCTATTTATCTGATCAAGGAATTCCAAACAAATACATACATGAACATATATATTGGGAAGATGAACCAGTAGTTGTATTATTATTTAAATAATAAAGGGGAAGCTTACAACCATAGCCTTGATGTTGAAAGGCTCTCCATGAGTGGTAATCCAAGTCCAAGCCAAGAACTCTCCAACATTCCTTCTCAAAGTCTAATGAATAACCTCTCAACACAAGCTCAACATAGGGGTGCAAATGGACATAGATCAACCATTTGGGAATGGTAGAGGGGAAATTTATAGGCTGGGAGAGGGAGTTAGACCTCCTCCAAAGATAGGATTAGGCCCACATCTTAAGGAGGTAGATCATAGGGATGAGACCAAGAGGTAAAATTAGGAGGATTTGATCTCATCTATGTGAAACCACCTCCAACTCGGTGCTCTAGAAGCTTATAGAGCACGAAGCTTCTCATCCTCTTTGGGAAAACTTCCTTTTTGATACCATCATGAGTATGAGAGAGATCAGAGTGATGCCATCGCAGGCTTAACAAGATGCAACAGGCGATCATCGTGGTTTTGAGTTTCATAAGGGCGATGATTCTCATTTTAGGGTTTCATGAGCTATTTCTTCAGGGAAAGCTTTAGATATTTTCCAGGCAAAGTTAAAGGAGGGATCTGAGTTGTATACATTGATGAGTATACTGTATAATGATCACATTTCAGTAACTTCAGGGTATGTCATAGGGAAGTGGAGGAGGCGTGACAAAATATTGTGTAACAAAAACCCATCCATCTGAAGTGTCGTGATTGCTGCAACTTTGACTGTGACTATAAGTAATGTAATGGTTGATGGTCAGTATGGATAATGGTCTCCTTCCCCATCAAGTAGTGTTTCCATTTTTTAACACTTTGTACCAATGCGTAAAGTTCTTTGTCATAAGTGGGATAGTTAGTCACAACACCATTAAAAATTTCAGAATGAAATGAAATGGGCTTACCATGCTACATAAGAACTTCTCCCATGGCATAATCACTGACATCCGTTTGAATCTCAAATGGCTATCTAAGATCCAGAAGAGCCAATACTGGTGCTGAAATAATCTTTTGTTTTAAAGCATCAAATGCTTTCTGCTGTACATATCTCCAATGGAAGACTTTCTTGACACTAGTCAATGCATGTAGTGGAGCTGCAATGGAAGAAAAAATAGCAATAAATTTCCTCCAATATTGTGCTTCCCCTAAAAATATTCTTACCTCTATAAATGTATTGAGCTTGGGCCAATTCACAATGACCTCAACCTTAGAGGGGTCTATCTTCAGCTCACCTTCTCCAAAAATGTGTCCCAAATACACTAAAGAAGTCTTGCCAAATTCACACATTGGCATCTTTAAAAACAATTGTTCCTTTCTCAAGACATCAAGTACTTTGTTCCCATGCATGACATGCTCATCTCTGGATTTTCTGAATATGAGAATATCATCTAAGTAAACAATGAAAAATAATCTAGAAATGGTCTCAATACATCATTTATAACTCTCATGAAAGTAGCTGGAGAATTTGTAAGACCGAAAGGCATAACAAGCCACTCAAACAATCCTTGTTTAGTTTTAAATGTTGTTTTTCAAATGTCCTCTTCAACTATTCTAACTTGATGATAACCACTTTGTAAGTCTAACTTCATGAAATACTTTGCATACCTCAATTGATAAAGAAAGTCATCAATTCTTGGGAGTGGATAGTGATTCTTTACCGTTACTTTATTCAGTGCACGTAAATTCACACACATGCACCAAGTCCCATCATTCTTTGGCACCAAGACAATGGGTGAACCACATGGTGAAGTAGATGGGAATATGATACCTTTGTTTAGAAATTCTTGAATTTTCTTCTTGATTTCCATTCTCTCCATGATCGACATGCAATACATGCCAATGTTTGGAAGTGGAACATCTTGTTTTAGCTGTATCTCATGATGAATTCCCCTCCTGGGAGGTAAACCCTTTGGTTCCTGAAACATATTGCCATGCTTGCTTACCACATCAAAAAAATCAGATTTTAAATTATCATCACAACCTTCAAAAGATTCATAATCAATATCATTCTTTTTCTTCATCATGAGAAAAGTTTTACTTGCATTTACTAGTCTCTTCATTTGCCCTCCATTAACCAAAGAAATGTTTAACTTTTTGCGATGGGCTCTCACTATATACTCCACTCCATCCTTGAGCAATTGGTATTTATTCTCATGGCGATAAAATACCGCTTTCCTATCATACAAATATGGGCTTCCCAAAATGATTCCTGAGATGTCAAGTGGAACTACATCTAACTCAACTTCATCAATGAATTTTTCAGTAATGGAAAACCTAAATAAGCATTTCCTTGTAACTTGTAAATTTGCATTATTTACTATCCAACCCAAGGGATATGGCTTATGATGAGGTAAAGTTTCAAGGTCAAGATTTTTGACCAAGTCTTTTGAAATTAAGTTCGATTGTGACCCACTATAAAATAATGCATCAACCTTTTTATGATTTGAAATTACCCTTACATGGAACAACTCTATCCTTGATTCTTAATTTTGAGTGTAGTTGTGACTATGTGAGGAACTAGTGATTTCTACATATTCTTTTCAGAATCGGATCCAAGATCATGTTGTGTGGTAGTGGTTGTCTTTTGTTTTCCCTTATTGTTTGGTTTCTTAGGCCTTAGTTCGGGATGTAATTTCCAACAGTGGGTTTCATCATGTCCCACTTTGAAACAATGTTGGCATATAGTTTTCTCCCCTTCTTTCTTTATACTTGCATTCTTCTTTCCTTTCCATTTTTCCACCCTTCTCTTTCCTGTTACCCTTTAATGGCTTATTCTTACTACCCTCTTCCTGAATGTTCTTTCCTCTTGCTTCAAGGTGCGTGGCTTGCACACATACCTCATCTAAATTGCTTGGATTAAACATAAGGATAATATGTTTTAAGTAGGAATGTAAACCCCAATATATTTCAAGAGTGTTTCTTGGGAATTCAAGTTTACTCCTAACAACAAAGCCCTTTTCCTAAACTCCTGGATATAGTCTTGAATTGTTTGGCCCTTGAGTTGCCTAAAATTTTGCCAACTCATTATGGAATTTTTCATATAGGCTAAAGGATAAAATTGTATTTTAATTGAAGAAACAAATTCAACCCAAGAAATGGATATATTACCATGAATTTACATTTCCTCTTGAGTCTTTGCTTCCCACCAAACTAATGCTGCTCCTTCTAGCCTCAATGAAGCCAACTGGATTTTTATGTCATCTTCTTGAAGGTTCTGAATTCTGCAATAAACATCCAATTGTTGAATCCAGTTGTCTAACTTTTTTTCATTCACCTCACCGTTGTACATGGGAAGTTCAAACTTATTGTCCAATTTGAGAAAGGGAGTTTTTTCTTTTGGGGTTTTCGAATGAGTATGGACAATTTTTGTGGTGGAAGTGGAAGATGATGTTGTTTGAGATGATGAGGATGATGAAGATGATGAGGAAGATGATGAAGATGGTGGAGATGGAGGAGGATTTCCTCCATTACCTATTGAATCCTTCTTTTCATCTTTTTTATCTCCTGAGCTTCACTCTCCATGTGGGAACTTAGAACTCTCTCTAGCCATTCTAGCGTTCCTCTCTTCAAAGAGGATTCTAGCCATGTCAATTAAGTCATAGAAAGCTTTCTTGAATGCTTCCTCTTCTGAAAGACCTTTAGTCTCTCTTGCCCCAGACATGATGGCTTTGGATTCAAGCTCAGCTTCTGGTACTTCTTGTACCTCCTCAATTTCAATTGAAGGTAAAACTTGAGGTGCTTGAAGTGAAACTAGGATTGAAGCTTTGGGTGGAGATTGTAGCCTTGTGGCTCTCCTTCTTCTGGGCATTACCTCAGGATTTACAATCAATAGTTTTCCTTCTCCTCTCTACAACTTTAACCTTGTAAACATCACAAATTTGCAACCATTAAAACCCTACTTGCACAAAACTCAAGAAATCAAGAAAATAACCTTTGCTCTGATACCAATTTGATTTGTTGTTGAATGTTAGTTTTGTTGTGCTAATTTCAACTTCAGAATTAAAAAAATTGCTTATCATTTGCTTCATGTGCATAGGTTTCCTTTATGGTGTTTGTGAATGAACAGGTAAATTTTGTCAAGTTTTATGTCAAATTCATGAGAAAAATAGCATGAAAGTAAAGTGTTGAACAACAATAAACAAATGTACATCAAACCATCAAAATGAACACTTAACACAATTTTTTGATGAAGGAGTTCACCCCTCCTGGGCTACATGTCCTTGGTCCAGCCTCCATGGCTTGGGCCTCTGTATTATATCAAAAAGCAAAAAGTGTTGTTTACAATGCTCTACTGCTCCTGAAACCTACTTCAATGTGCTCAGAACATCAAAATCATCTGGGAATGCCTTTTCTTGATCCCAATTTGGTCGAAAATTGTAAAAGTTATGGCCAAAACAGTTTCCCCCAGGAAAACTCCACTAAGACTGGAGAACTCTAGTTAATCCTGCAAAAAATGAAGGAATTTCCTAATTTGTCGTACCGCAAAAAGTCCGTCAACTTAACTGCACCATTAATTAGATAAACTCAGATTAATTAAGCACTAATCTTGCATTTAGCTCTAATAGCACGGTTATGCTAACATCCAAACTCCAGTTATGCAATAGCGTGGTCACATGCCAAGGTAACCGTTAACGGTTATAATTTATCTGGCCGTCGGTTCTTTAGTAGTGGTCACATGAGAGGGTGCTAGCCCTCTCCTCCCCCCAACTGCTAACATGTTAAACTTCAAATATAAAATGCAACCATTATATGTTAAGACTCATGGTAGCAGTGTAGTGGTAAGTCGTGGAGTTTGTTTAGGGGAGGTTGCATGTTCGAGTCTGCCGACTTGCCCATAAAATTTTGGTAAAGCGCGCCAATAATTCCAATCCTTTGGGGAGGGACACGTGGTGGCCTTCGGTCTTGCCACATGTCCCCTCTTCATTGGTCCATCCTCCAACCAATCAGAAAACACCAACTCATTAAACCATAAACCAACCACAACGCACCACTTGGCAAAAATCCATTAGCTGTTGACCAATCCGTTGACCTGCCCAGTCACCTACCACGTCAATAGTATGGATTGCTGACTATGCAGTGAATGTACCTTTTTTTGCAAAAATTCTTTTGTTTGGAAAAGCATACAAAATGCTATATCTTCCCCATCTGAGATCTGTTTTGAGTGAAACGAGTTGCAATGGGATCATATCATTGAGACATACGCGATCGTTCAAGTTTTGAGCAATTATGAGAACTTTGATATTTGAGCTAAATATTGATCACCTGATCAGGAAAAGAGAGAGAGAAAGAGAGAGAGGAGGAGAGTGATGCGGGAAGAGAGAGAGAGAGAGAGAGAGAGAGAGAGGAGGAGAGTGATGGGGGAAGAGAGAGAGAGAGAGAGAGATGGGGGAAGAGAGGGGGAGGTAGGAGAGAAATGGAGAGACTGAAATGACGAGAGAGGGGACTTGAGATAGAGGAGGAGAGAGGGAGGGAAGAACAAATAAATAGAGTGTGAGAAGTGGAGAGAGAGAAGGGGGGCAGAAGAAAGACATAGAGTGTGAGAAGTGGAGAGAGAGAGGAAGTGACAAGGGAGATATAGAGAGAGTGTGTGTATGTTTGGGGGTGAGATAAAGAGACAAATAAGGAGAGATGGAGAGAAGGGGGGAGAAAAGGAGAGAGAAAGGGAGAAGGATGGATATAATAATAGAGTTGGAGGGTGAAGAGAGAGAGAGAGAGAGAGAGAGAGAGGTGGGAGAGAAAGGGAGAGAGAGGAAGGAAGAGACAAGATGTGAGAGAGTGGAGAGATGGAGGGAAAGAGAGATGAAGTTGGAGGGGGAGAGAGAGGAAGGTAAGAAGAAAGTCATAGAGAGAGAAAGGTGGAGAGAGAGAGAGGGGGAGTGATAAGGAATATGGAGAGAGAGGGAGAGTAGGAGGAAAGAAAGAGAGAAGCGAGGAAGAGGGAGAGAAGGGGAAGAGACAGAGAGAGAGAGAGCAAGAGGAGGATGGAGGGATAGATAGATAGAATGAAGAAAGAAAGTGTATGTTTTAGGGGTGATATAGAGAGATAAAGGGAGATAAAGATATTGATGGAAGGTGAAGAGAGGGAAGAAGAGATAGATGGAGATAGGGAGGGAGGGACAAAGAGATTTCTAGATATGGAGTGAGAGACTGTGTGTGTTTGCGGGGTGAGATAGAGAGACAAAGGAGAGATGGAGGGGGGAGAGAGGGAAGAATATTTCTTGCACTATATGCATTGATTTTAGTGTAGATGGTGATTTGTAACCCTACTTGATTGCTTGCACTAGATGCATTGATTTTAGTGTAGATGATGATTTATAATGATATTTGATTGCTTGCGCTAGATGTATTGATTTCAATGTAGATGATTTATAATCCTATTTGATTGCTTGCACTAAATGCATTGATTTTCGTGTAGATGGCTATTTATAATCCTATTTGATTGCTTGCACTATCTACATTTATTTCAATGTAGATGTTGATTTCTAATTATATTTGATTTCTTGCACTAGATGCATTAATTCCAATGTAGATGATTTCTAATCCTATTTGATTTCTTGCACTAAATGCATTGATTTCAGTGTAGATAGTCATTTCTAATCCTACTTGATTGCTTACACTAAATGCATTGATTTTAGTGTAGATGTTGGTTTCTAATCCTATTTTCTTACTTGCACTAGATGCATTGGTTTGAGTGTAGATGTTGATTTCTAATCATACTTGATTGTTTGCATTAGATGCATTGATTTCAGTGTAGATGTTGATTTCTGATTTGCTGTAATTGGATGCATGATGGTACATTAATTGGATTAACAATGTGCATTGATTTCATTGTAAGCACAAAACATTATTGGCAATGTACATTGATTTTTGTGTTATAGTAATTCAACCTATTAGTATTGGAGAGCAAGAGAGACAAGGTATGATGTTTACTACAACAACTCGAGCTAAAGATTTAATTGTTTTACAATTTCAACTGTCCTTTTCATATAATTGATATGAAAAGATGAAAAAACTAACAAGGGTGACAACAAGAATAGTAGAAGAAAATAGTTTGAGATTGATCACAATGAAGGCTATTTGTAATTGACTACATTCTTATAATTCACATTTTCTATCATTCAACACTTTACGTTGTCACTTTGCATTCACAATTTTTATTTCATCATTTTTAAACATTAAAGTTATCAACAATATTTATCATCTCAATAAACTGAGATAACTAAGAAAATTTAAAATTAAAATGACCAAATTAATCTCAGACATATTTAGCAAATTTAAAATGATTATATTAATATTAGATGCATTTACATATTATTGATAAAATTAATCATATCTTTGATAGATTTTCCTTGGCTGCAAACGATTGAAACCAACCTAGATCCATCTTAACTCTGTATTGTAGTGGCTGCAGCACCCTCCAAAATTTTGGCCTGCATCCAAATTTCGGAGCCTTCCTTGTTTTTTTCCCTTGATGGTTACAAACACTTGGGCTCATCCCATGAGCTCTTGTCGAGTTTTCACACCCTCTTCGCTTGATCGATCACCGATTGTCTTTTGGCATGTTGATCACTATGTCATGCTTGCAAGTTGGTTCTGGAAATTTTGAAGGTTTGCCTTTGTGTGTATGAGTTATTTTCACTCTGTCAACATCGGTCACACTCACACACAAAGTTGTAAACACTGTCGCCCAACTATCATCACGGTCATTCGAAGACATATTCCAACTCTGTCGCACTTGTTGCTATCAACCTTTGAGTCAGTCTCACTGAGCACATGTTGTCATGTTGGTTTGAGGTTTCTTGTTGTCGAGTCATGCTAAGTGTGTGATCACATTGTCATGTATGCACGCGTACAATTGCTTTCACACTCAATCAATTTTCCTAAAAATATGTCAACTGGAAAAGCCTACGTCAACCAGACCTGATCTTAGTGACCTTGCACTGCTGCCTAGAATTGCAAAGAACTTGAGGTTGTCCTTTGGGCAATCTGCTCTACGGAATTCTGGATATGAGCAGCTGAATGACTCCCAGAACTGTGCAGAAGTTGCCCCAAAACCTGATCCAGTCTGCGCTTCTCACAAGACCTCCCATTAAGACTCCCATTGGTCAACTGGAGGAAATGAATTGAGCTGGGACCCAGGGCTATACTGATCTCCAAAATTGCATAGATTTGTCCTTCTCTGCCCTTCTTCCCCGGATTTCAGCTAACCCAGAAATTTCGCAGAGCTGTCTTGCCACCAACCCTTCTTCCTTGCCCTACAACCAGCTCAAGAATTGCATAGAGTTGTCCTGCCATTCCCTTCTTCCATGCTCTGCAACCAGCCTAGGAATTACGCAGAGCTGTCCTTCCATGCCCTACTTCCCGGATCTTCAACTAGCTCAGAAATTGTGCAAAACTATCCAGGAATGGACTGTCTCCCAGGATTCCGCAATTTTGACCAGCAGCTCCTGCAGCTAGATCTTGTTCTCCTCTGGAAAACTACGCAATTTTTTCTACTAGTGCCTCTTGCTGCCCGCACTATCTTCCCCATAGAAATTGCACATATCCCAGCTGGATGACCTGCCCAATGCTCCCCTAGGAAATTGTGTAGATTGGCCCAGTAGCTCCTCGACACCTCACTTGGCCTTTCTCCTGGAGACTGCACAATTCTGCCTCCCAGCTGGGTTTTTCCCCAGAGTTGTGACTGCAGTCTTGGATTGCGAAAATCTGTCTCCCAGTGACATCTGCATACTTTTTCCCGAAAGTGCTCCAAAGCCTCACATCCCAACTTGTGATGTGCTCTTCATGGTCTCAGTACCTTGTCCCTTTCCCGATCACCTGTATCGAAATGAAAGACAATGCATCATGATAGACTAGGAGTTTTTTGGATTTGATGTCATTTTTTCATGAGTGATCGCAGGAAAATTTATATCGATGAAACATGACATGATGATGAACGAGATGGAGAAGAGGCAGATGCTAGAATACTTTCTTGCGGTCGAACGAACACATGAAGCACATCGAGAAATCAAGCGAAACAGAAACATTCACATGCATGGTCAAGAAAAGACCAAGACCATCGAAGACCCTGCAGACTTTGTGATGCAGAGGTGAAGACATGTTTCACCGAGAGCATATCATCACTCAGCATCACAACAGCTTGAAACAAACACCACAGTCAGCTAGTACATGTCAGTAATGTCATGTCGAGTTGTGTCATGAGTTGTCTCGGCCACATCACTACTATGGGCCATACTTTTTGTAATCAATGTAATGTAAAGTGGAAGTCCAAGAGACCCACATATGAAGTCGAAGAGTCATGTAAAGTCGAAAAGTCATAGGAAGTCAAATAGTCATGAGGGAAGTTGAAGAGTCACAAGGGTCAGTTATACCCCCTTGGCTATATATAACCCCTCATTGTACGAGCAAAGGAATTTTCACCTTGGATCATCCCACATAACCTTGAGAGTCTATATTCTATTCTTTGAGGAGCGATGAGTGGCTCCAACATCCCACTACTGGGGCTAGTGATGTATGGTGTACAAATGTGTCTTGGAACTTTTTCTTTATTTAGAAGGTTGTCTCAGGCCATCAAATTTTCACACATGTTTTGTATCTATTTGTAATACTATTCATTAAACGTTTGTAATGCATGTTTGCTTAACTTGTACTAAGATAGTTGAACTACTTCAGATATTTTGATGTTCATATTGTTGAAGATGTGTTGTATTGTTTATCAGTATTGTCTTGTCCATGTGGACTACTCTGTCAGACATTAGACATGCCATCTTTTTGTATTTCTTGTTGTTAATGACCGTCACTGCCATATGGACTATTCCACTAGACGGTGTAGATGTTTTCCCTTGAGCTTTGGTTTTCAGACTCCCGCATCTGCTGTGGACTATTCCCCTTGGATGCTGGACGAACCCTTGTTGTTTGTGTGTGTTTCTTCTTGGGTTGGGATTATTCCCTCTCATCATGAGGCTCACTTTACTCCCCCATTTTGATAGTAAGATAACCCAAACACACAATTACATTATGCAGTCACCAAGCTCACTCACCTCGCTTTCTTGAAGTTACAAGCATAACACTCTCATGTGATGAACAAAGAGCTAAGGAAAATCTCTAAGATAATGACAATTGGGACATCGTACCAGATGGGACTCCTACACCAAACGGTGTGAGGTCTAGTTGGGACTTAATACCAGGGAGATCCCCTGAATGTTAGCCGGTCCAACATCGTCAACATTTCTGGCGCTAGAAGGAGGGTCACCAATTGTTTATGGTTGAATGTCCTCTCAACCCCACACATTTATCATCTAGTCAAGGAAGTAACACAAACTCCCTCTCCCCCATGCACAACTCTGAAGTTTGTTACTCCTCACCTCCTAGACCTGAACAAGAAATTTCATATCATCACCTTCGCTCAGTTTGGCCCATCACCTGTCAGTTTTCCAAAGTTGTTGGACTGATCCTACGAGTACATAATCTCCCCTTTTTGAAGAGGAAGCAAAGGAATACACCCACATGAGTGGTTGTCTCGTCTGTTGAAGAAGTAATCCTTGCCACTCTCAAAGAGCGAGTTCAAGCTATTGAGAATGAAGAGGAACCTCCTATTTTCCTACAAGGAGAAGAAGTTAACAACACACTCTTGGGCTTAGGTTCCAACGAAGGAGGTAGAGATGAACCAACAGATTCAGAGGTTGAATCGTCTGATTTAGAGGAAGAGGAGGAGTATGAAGAAGAAGAAGACATAGCTGGTAAAAAATTGGAATTGATGACACAGGGCCCATTGGCACTCCATGGTGCATTGCACAAAATTCCAAGGCATGCAGAGAAATTGTTAACGAAATATGACCCTAACAGAGCAGTGAAGGCAGAAGACCATCTAGGCACATTCTAGCTACATCTACAAACGCTCGAAGTACATTACGATGATGTTGCATGTAGATTGTTTCCATGTACCTTGGATGGTAGAGTAGTTGTATGGTACCACAACCTTCCTATCAAATCCATTCCGAACTGGGGTATGTTCAAGAGAATTTTCCTTGATAAATTTTACGATGAAAAAACCCCCGCCATGTTGTTGAAAGTATTGGGTAGTCTTAAGATGGAGCCAAAAGAGAAAGTGAAATACTTTAACTAGAGGTTTAACCGTATCCTAAACAAGTTCACAACAGACACTAAACCTCATGACTCCATCGCAGTTTGTCAAGCGAGCTGTGAAACCAACACTTTTTAAAAATTTCCAAGAAGCAATTAACGTGGAGAAATATCTGCACGCGATTGGAGTCATTGTAGATGATGAACCAGCAAAGGACTCCAAAGATGCAGGCAGGAGGTCCCAGGCTGCTGTGAGTAAGGTGAAGGGAAAATAAACAAGTGAAATTGAGACCCTTACTTGTCTCCTTAAGTCCTTGATAACTGAAGTCCCAGAACTCAAGCAATGGAAAAGCGAGTAGTAGACCTTCCGTTTTGATCGCGGGAAGAATGTGACATCAGGTAGCAACAGTAGCCACCCGACTAAATCTGCGCAAAGTTCAAAAGTTTTGTTCCAAACATAACCACTTGGTAAGGATAACTTTTATGATTTCCACCAAGCGTTGCACTCAGAGAAGACCTATGCAGATTGGAACCAAGTCATGGACTCCATGGCTTCAAGGATGAAAGATCATTTTAATACTAGTGAGCATGTTCAGTCGAAAGATGAAGATGATGAAGAGGATGTTGCATCTGATGAATTTCCAAGTTCTGGACTTGTGTTTAACATGTATCAGTGTATAAACGCTACCCAGAAGAGAACAACCATTGAGAAGGAGGCCCAAAAATAGAATGATCAATACAACTTGAGAAGTCAAGGGGCTCCTACTGTGATTGAGACAACGAAAGAGAAATTTAAGAAACTGTTCAAAAAAGTTGATCCACCGGTACCCTCAACACAGAAAACATAAAGCAAGTCCGAGAAGACAACTTCGATGAAGGGTACGTCCATGAGCAATTCACTTCAAAACACTCCACCGAATGATACAAACACAAGTCTTCCCCCAGACAAATCGGTGAGTCTTCCCACTTTGGACTATAATATTGTTGAATACATGAAGAAGCCCTGTGCGAACATCTCTCTATAAGAACTCGCCAAACTCACAGGTCAGTGGGATATTTTGTTGCGTGCACTAGGGAAAACCTCCATAGACAATGTTGCCTCTTCCAAAAAGGGACCAATTAAGTAACCCAGATCACTCGCATATGTAATCAATGTACTTCGCAGAGAGGAAGTGAACTCGCTCTACCCATCATTTTTTTTATCATTTGAAATATTAAAATTCAATGTGCACAACTGTTTGGTTGACTCTAGCGCATCAGTCAATGTCATGACACTCTCCATTACTAAACAGATCAATTTGCAATGGAGCAGTACAACCACATAGATCATCCAACTTGATCAAACATGTGTACCAGCCATTAGTGAACTTCGGGATGTGATGATTTGGTTATCTTCTGACAAACGAGTTCACTAGTGCATCAACATTGTGATAGTGGACATCTTGGAAGCATATGGCTTACTACTCAACAGAGACCCGTCCAACAAGTTGTAAGGATATTTTGCTACAGACTGGTCACACTTATGGTTTTTGTATCAGGGCAAAAAAAAACTAGATTTGAGTGTTGTCTGAGAGGTATATGAAGCACAAAATTACTCCCTTGGACGGTCAGAATGAACCGTTGGCTTTCGTAGAAATTTTGTTTGACCTTTGCTTTCTGGAAATGCAGCTGGGGTTCTATCATGCACAATCAAGTCCCACCTCACTAGATACACAGTTGGGTCTCCTTCCTTACCCAACTAGGGAAAATTAAACTTGTACAATACTTTGTAACAGTAGTAGTAGTACTAGCGTGGCAAGCGGTCCTTGTATTTTAATGGATCCAAAACACAAGATGGCTCTGGAGCTGGGTGTGTTTTGATCGACCTAAGGAAAACAAAGCATTTATTCTCAAGCCGCTTGGAGTTTGAGTGCACAAACAACACTGCTGAATATGAAGCTCTCGTCTTGGGTTTGCACAAAGTCCTCAGCTTCAATGTTACTATGCTAAAAGTGGCAGGTGATTAAGAGATTGTGGTACGACAGGTACATAACGCCACACATTGTGTCTCACCTCATCTTAACGGTTACTAGCAATAGGTATGGTGGCTTATTTCTAATTTTCAAGCTTTTAATATCATATCTGTGCCAAGAATGCACAATGCAACTGCAAATGCTCTGGAAAACGCAATTGCTATATGACACCGCTTATGGATAGATTTACAGTTGAATTTTGTATAAGCCATCTATTCCTAAAAACATAACTAATTTGCATGTTTTTATGATGATAAACAGATATTGCATATTATGGCCAATGCTGACTTTTTCAAAGACGCAACCATAGATGAAGATGTGCATGAGAAGTCTCTGCAAGGCACACCTGATGACAGAAAAGGAAACCCCATCCCCAAGGGCGTGGTTTCAATTGAAAAACTCTATGACTCATAGAACCTCTTCAAAGGACCCAGGAACACCAAAGCCAATAGTTCCACACTGATGCACAAATAGATCAACTTGGGAACAAGGAAAGATCCGAAGTTTGTAAATCTCGATACATGTTGCACACCAGAGGAGCGACAAGCCTTTGTTGTCACTTGAACCCCTCATATAGAAAGAATTGACTAAGTTGTTGATGATAAGATCATATACAAGGTTTGTCATTCTACTTGGGTTTCAAATTTAGTTGCTGTAAGGAAGAAGTCCAGGGATATCTGCCTGAGCATAGATTTCTGAAATATTAATAGGGCCTCGGACAAAGACAAATACCTTGTGTCATCTATGGAGCATATCTTGTAGACAGTATCTGGGGTTGAAATGTTCTCTATCCTTGATGGAATTTTGAATATAACCAGGTTTTGGTAGCAAAACCTGATAGACTTAAAACTACTTTCTGTATGAAGTGGGGTACATTTGCTTACAGAAGAATGCCATTTGGGCTCGTAAACGTAGGTGCAACCTTTTAGTGCGTTATGGACATCACCTTCCGTGGGCTCGTTGGACAAACTATGGTGGTCTACCTTAATGACGTGACAGTATTTTCAAGAAAGTGGTCAAACCACCTACGCCATCTTAAGAAGATCTTGGAGCAATGTCGAAAGTACAAGATATCCTTGAATCCTAAGAAGAGCAGATTTGCAGTGTCTGATGGGAATGTCCTTGGGCATATCATCGCCAAAAGTGGGATCAAGGTTGAATTGGACCAAGTTCAGGCTATCATGCAGATTCCTCACCCAGTTAATAAGAAAGTTATGTAGGTCTTCTTGGGAAAGATAAACTTCCTCCAGAAGTTCATCTCAGATTATACGTAGATTGTCAAACCTATCCAAGATATGATTAAGAAGGATGCAATCTACAGCTGGGGGAAGAAGGAAAAGGATGCGTTCTTCTGTATCAAATAGGAAATAAAAGATGCACCTGCGCTGTACAACCCAAATTTTAGCAAATATTTCTTGCTATATACATTCACTTCCGAAAACTCACTCGCTGCAATGCTCACACAGAAGGATAAGATGAATAATGAACATCCCATCTCCTTCATGAGCATGAGCATGCAAGGACCCGATCTCAACTATCCCTCCATGGATAAACATGCATATGTTGTATACAAGGTGGTGAAACATTTTAGACCGTACTTGCTGAAAAATCACTGCATCGTCTTTGTGCCGCACCCAACAGTTAGAGCGTTTCTTGTTCAATAAGAGCTGGGTGAAAGACATGCGAACTGGATGACAAGATTTCAAGAGTATGATCTCGATATCAAGCCAATTCAAATTTTTAAGGGTCATAGTCTCTGCAGACTTGTAACAAAAGCAGTACATGCGCAAGAGGAAGAAGAAGAGCTTGTTGGATGGGAGAAAGAAATCGATATTTACAATATAGAGCGAGCACCACCCACTTCGCATAACAACTCTTGGTACGAAGAAGTGCGCCCGTACCTTAAGCACAGAACCATGCACTCTCACTTTTCCATGCGATAGAAGAGGGCACTGCGCCTCAAAGCCTTATCTTACCAGTTGGTGCATGGAGTACTTTACATAAAGCACAACAACAAAATTTTGCTCAGGTGCATAGAGGCACAAGATTCATAGAGAGTGTTACATGACATGCATGACAGACTAGTCAGAGGTCACTTCGCAGGTAACACAAATGTGCATAAAGCCACGAGAGTCAGTTTCTATTGGCCCACATTGTTTAAGGATGCACATGCTTATGCGCGCAAGTACCTGGTCTATCAGCGATGCGCTGACAAAATTCGAAGGTCAAAAGCCCTACTATAACTTGTTGTACTAGACAAACCATTCCAATAGTGGGGCTTAGAAATCATTAGGGGAATCTTCCCCCATTCATTAAGGAAACACCGCTACATTTTGACTGCTACAGATTACTTCACGTAGTGGACGAAAGCAGTTATGCTAAAATAAGTGAATGACCAGGAAGTCATCAACTTCCTTCAACAAAACATCATTTCAAGGTTTGGCATTCCTGTATCACCTGTTTTTGATAATGCAACTTACTTCTCTTCATTGAAACTATATGATTTCATGTTGCAATATTGTATTGTGCTTAAACATTCATCTAAATACAACCCATAGGGAAATGGTCTTGTTGAATCAAAAAACAAGAATCTTATTCACATCATCAAAAAGAACATTTACTCTGAGTAGCGAAATTGGCATTCCGCCCTGGTGAATGAAATTTGGGCTGACCGAGTTATACCCAAGCCCTATCTAAACACATATCCATACTTCCTTGTATATGGTAAATAAGCCATCCCGCCAACCAATATCTACCTGCATGCTCTTCAGTTATCCCAAGAATCTCGAGGCAAGCCGTGTCTATTCATTCAACATAGGATGGACAGATTACACGAGTTATAGGAAGAATGGATGAAAGAAAAAGAAAAATTTACAGTCCACTAGAACCGTACCAAGGTATGGTTTGATCGTAAGTCTGCAAGGAATGCTAGATTCGATGTGAGCGACTTAGTCTTGAAATGGGATAAACCCCATGAAGACAAAGGCAAACACACGAAGTTCTAGTCTCTGTGGATTAGTCTGTACATAATTCATGAAAAACTTGGCTAACACACACATCACTTGCAAGCACTTGACGAGAGGATTGACAAACTTCCTGTCAATGGCCAAGATTTGAAACATTATTTTCAGTGATTTGGGGCCACGCCTCAACTATGTACATAACATGCTTACTATTTCTTAGTTGTTTTACTATTTTTGTTTTGCTATTTTACTTTACTGTTTTTGCTTTGTTTTGATCATCTTGTCATTTTCTTTTGTAAATAAGTGTTGTCCAATAATATGTTCTAGCTTTTGAATAAGTATATGGCTGAGTTTAAAGAGGCTTGTGACACTGCATCACTTGGCCAGTTCTGTGTTCATCTTCTCTATGCTTGGTTGTAACTTTTGGCCAATGAATCTTGGATGGAAAATAAGAACTGTCTGTAAGGAAGCTCTAGTCAAACCATGAACCTATGTCCAAATTGGGAAACCTCATGCATGTACTTAGTCTTATGCTCTGTATATTCAAGCTTAATCCAACAAGTAGAAACAGAGAAGGGGAAAAATCTAAATGAGAAAACCTAAATCATAGGTCGTACATGCTTCTCTAAAAGAACAACCTCGTCTGCTCTCAATAAGTTGATATCCCTCTTCCGCCCCGAAAAATAAATAAGTGACTATGCACAGTCTTCTTTTCAAAAAATACAAAGGCGAAAGAAGAGAAAGGCTTCCTGCGCAGAGAGGTGAAGCAAGCAACTCCACCGAGGTACTGACTAGGCTCGTTGATAGTGGAGCAATGCTTGTGTTCATGCATGAATCTGTCTGGCACTGTCCAGGTCTACTGGCAGTGGAGCAACACGATAGATGAAAACTTATACTCAACAAATCTTAAGCTCACGAATGAAAATACCCTTCCCGATTTTGAAACACTATGATCTAGTTGAAAATTTTTCTATGTTTGACTGAGTTGGTACAAGGTGAATCATGTCTGTCCATGGGGTAAGTGGGGAAGCCAAAGTAACCTGCACAATGAATCAATACTTCCTGAAAGGCCAAGGCCCAGTGCTATTAATGAACCAAAATAGAGAAGCTAGTATTCAACCAGTGTGTCACCAAGTGTTGTAGCAGCTGCAACACCCTCCAAAATTTTGCCTGCATCCAAATTTTGGAGCCTTCCTTGTTTTTTCCCCTTGATGGTCACAAACACCCTCTTTGCTTGATCAATCACTGATCGTCTTTTGGCATGTTGATCGCTATGTCATTCTTGCGAGTTGGTTATGGAAATTTTGAAGGTTTTTCTTTATGTGTATGAGTTGTTTTCACTCTGCCGACATCGGTCACACTCACACACAAAGTTGTAAACATTATCACACAAGTGTCGTCACAGTCATTCAAAGACATATTTCAAATCTTGCACTTGTCGCTCTCAACCTTTGAGTTAGTCTCGCTTAGCACATGTTGTCATGTTGGTTTGAGGTGTCTTGTTGTCGAGTCGTGCTAAGTGTGTGATCACATTGTCATGTATGCACGAGTACACTTGCTTTCACACTTAGTCAATTTTCCTAATAATCTGTCAACCAGAAAACCTTTCGTCAACCGGACCCAATCTCAGTGACCTTTCCCTGCTTCCCATAAATGCACACAGTTTGAGGCTATCCTCTGGGAAGCCTGCTTTGAGCAATTCTGGAAATGAGCCAGTTCACTGACTCCCAGAACTGCGCAGAATTTTCCCCAGAAACCGGTCCAGTCTACGCTTCCCGCAAGACCTCCCATCAAGCCTCTCGCTGGTCAACCAGAAGAAATGACTTGAGTTGTGACCTAGGGTTGTACTGATCTCCAAAATTGTGCAGAGTTGTCTTTCCCTACCCTTATTCCCCGCTCTACAACCAACCCAGGAATTGCGTAGAGTTGTCCTGCCACCAACCCTTCTTCCTCGCTCTGCAACCAGCTCAGGAATTACATAGAGATGTCATGTCCTACCCTTCTTCCCCACTTTGCAACCATCTCAAGAATTGCGTAGAGTTATCCTTCCCTTCCCTTCTTCCCCTCTCCGCAACTAGATTAGAAATTGTGCAGAGCTGTCCTACCCAACACTTCTTCCCCACTCTGCAACTAGCTCAGAAATTGGGCAGAACTATCTGGGCTCAGAATATCTCCCAATATCACGCAATTTTGACCAGCAGCTCCTGCAGCCTGATTTTGTTCTCCTCTGGAAAACTGCACAGATTTTTCTGTTGGCGCCTCTTGCTACCCGCACTGTCTTCCTCGGAGAAATTGTGCATATCCCAACTGGATGACCTCTCTAGTGCTCCCCTAGAAAATAGCGTAGATTGGCCCAGTAACTCCTCGATACCCTTCCTAGCATTCCTCTCAGAAAATGCGCAATTTTTACTCCTAGCTGAGTTTTGCCTTGCAAATGTCACTGCTGTCTTAGATTGTGAAAATTTGTCACCCAGTGACATATGCACAGTTTTTGCCGAAAGTGCTCTAGAGCCTCGCATCCCAGCTTGTGCTGTGCTCTCTGCAATCTCATTGCCTTTTCCCTCTCCCGATCACTTGCACTGAAATGAAAAACAATGCATCATGATAGACTATGAGATTTTTGGATTCGATGTTGTCTCGTCATGAGTGATTGCAGGAACATGTATATCGATGAAACATGGTGCGACGACTAATGGGATGGAGAAGAGGCGCATGCTAGAAGAAGTTCTCACAGTCAAACGAACACATGGAGCACATTGAGCAAGCGAGCGAAAGAGACACATTCACATGCACGATCAAGCAAAGATCAAGACCATTGAAGACCCCACACACTTTGCCATGCAGAGGTGAAGACATGTTACACTGAGAGAATATCATCACTCAACAACACAACAACTCGACACAGACACCACAGTCAGCCAGTACATGTCAACAGTGTCATGTCGAGTTTTGTCATGAATTGTCTCGGCCACATCACTACTATGGGCCATACTTGTTGTAATCAATGTAATGTAAACTGGAAGTCCAAGAGACCTACATATGAATTCGAAGAGTCATGTAAAGTCAAAAAGTCATAGGAAGTCAAATAGTCGTGAGGGAAGTCGAAGAGTCACAAGGGTCAGTTATACCCCCTTGGCTATATATACCCCCTCATTGTACGAGCAAAGGAATTTTCACCTTGGCTCCTCGCACATAGCCTTGAGATTTTGTAATATGTTCTCTGAGGAGCGAGGAGTGGTTCTAATGTCCCACTACTGGGACTAGCGATATATGATGTATAGATGTGTCTTGGAACTTTTGCTTAATTGAGAAGCTTGTCTTAGGCCAGCACATTTTCATGCATGTTTTGTATCCGTTTGTAAGACTATTCTTTAGACATTTGTGATGTATGTTTGCTTAACTTGTACTAAGATAGTTGAACTACTTCGATTATTTTGGTAGTCATATTGTTGAAAATGTCTTGTATTGTTTGTCACTATTGCCTCGTCTATGTGGACTACTCCATCAGACATTAGACATAATATCTTTGTGTATTTCTTGGTGTTAACGACCGTCACTCCCGTGTGGACTATTCCATTGGACGGTGTACGTGTTTTCCCTTGAGCTTTGGTTTTCACGACTACCGCATCCGCTGTGGACTATTCCGTTGGATGCTGGACAGACCCTTGTTGTTGTTCATGTGTGTTTCTTCCTGGGTTGGGACTATTCCCTCTCATCAAAGGGCTCACTTTACTCCCCCTTTTTGACAGTAAGAGAACCTGGACACAGAGTTACATTACGCACTCACCAAGCACACACCTCGCTTTCTTGAATTTACAAACATAACACTCTCATGTGCTGAACAACAAGAGCTAAGGAAAATCTCTAAGATAAGGAAACCGGGCCATCATACTGGATGTGACTCCTACATCAAACAGTGTGAGGTCTACTTGGGACTTCATATCGAGGGGCTCTCCTGAATGTTGGTGGGTCCAGCACCGTCAACACTTCGGATCTATCAAGTAGCAAGAGGAATCAAATCTCTCGAGGTGCAAACCTTTCCTCAAGTTTTCCACTCAAAAAAAGAGGTTTGCACCTCGAAATATTTGATCCCTGTCGACACTTGATAGATTCAGAGTTAAGATGGATCGAGGGTGGTTATATATATTATAATCAATAACAATTAAATTTTAATAATAATTTTACTATTTTATTTCCAATGTTATCAAAATTATTATTATACAATTTTCATTAATAAATAATTAAATATTATTTTTAACTATATAAAATATAAGTTTTTTAGTGTGTAATTCACTTGACAAGAATGTCATGAAGTGTTATGTAAGTTATAAAGTCCAAGATGTCGAGCTCATCTTCTTGAACAAGGTTGTTACACTTAAAAGATTATAGTGACATGAGACACCATATCATAATAGTAGATCCAGAGACATCCATAAAGAGTAAAATAATTGGTTTGTGTGGAGTTTAATATTCATCAAGTCCCATGTTCGAACATCATGGGAAAGGATCCAAATTGAGAATCACCTTTAGAAAAATTAAACTATCCCAAAGGACACACACACACACACACACACACACACACACACATATATATATATATATATATATATATATAAGAGAGAGAACTAAACCAGTTTATATAGCACAACAACGCATTCCTTTTAACTAATAATTTATACTCCCCTCACACAATAACAAAGACACTCTATTAAACTAGTGTAGCCATATAAACTAAATGGCTTTTTAGTTAATTAATTTGAGATAAGTTAAAAGATCATAAACACTTGATTTGTAAAGACAACTATAAATATTCCAGTTGAGGTTTATTATTGCAACCCAGTATAAAGGAGATGTAACATAATGTTATATTTGAAAATAATATAATAATACTTACATTAACAAATTAAAAAAATATTAATAATAAAAAAAGTCAACCCAGTATAAAGGAGATGTAACATAATGTTATATTTGAAAATAATATAATAATACTTACATTAACAAATTAAAAAAAAAATTAATAATAAAAAAAGTCAACGGTAGCCATAAATAAAATACTTCAATTTCTATCTTAATTTTACATCAAACTTTATATAGATAATTGATTGAAAATATTAATAATAATAAATAAATAAAATTACTTTTTAATATTGGAGGTATGTATTTCCTTCACTATTTGGTATGGAATGACAAATAAGATGTAAAAATGATATTATTGATACTACATGATGTGCAATTTATTGTATGTTGAGTTGATATGTAACATTTAAAACAGAAATACATCAATAACAAAATAAATATTTTACTATCAATTATAAACAACATAATTTTATATCAACTCTATATAGAGAAAGAAAATGTAAATTATTTTTTTTTGGTATGTTTTCATTTTGCATTGTGAGAGAGATTTGCAATTTATTCCATTCTTAATATGAATTTCATATTAAGATTTAAAAGAGGGGGAGAGAATGTGTTCTTATTTCATTAATAAATTCTTTCTAATTCAAGGTATGATAGAGATTTGTAATTATTTTAATGTTTAAATGTAACATTTTGAAAAGTATTAATAACAAAATAATTCTATATATTATAGAAAACAAGTGAAAATTTCAAATTTCTTATGGTTATATCATTTTATTAGTATGTTGTTCAAAACCAATATAAATCCATTTTAGCGATTTAGGACAAAGGAATCAAATCTTTATAGGTGCAAACTTTTTCTCAATTTTTGGACTCAAAAAGAAGTTTACATCTTGAGATATTTGATCTCTCTAGGTACTTGGTAAATCCAAAATTAAGATGGATCTTTATTGGTAATTAAGTAAAAATGGTTGAAGACCTATTTAGAATTAGACATGCCTATGCCTATGGTATAATTGCACATATATAGTTGTTATTTTATTTTATTATAAATAAAAAACTAAATTATTTATTTTATTATAAATAAAAAATTAAATTATATATTCAATATATCATTTAGGCCCCCAACAAAACCAAAACACACAAGGATAGGGCAATTTGACCAACGAAAATAATAAACGATGGTAATTGAGGAAAGTGGACACTGCTTTGCATGCATATATGAGGGTTTCAGACAAATTTGGTGTGGTTTATTGGCTGTATGAGGGTCAGCTCGAAGTGTCGGACCTGAATTCATTTTCTGGGCAACGTTTTACTAAAACACTGAAACGTTACTGCCAGTGGACTGATATTTGTATTTACAAAGTATTCTTGCTGCTGTCAACAATAACCAGGGGAAAGCGTTTGATTGGAGATACAACCACACATGCAGACGTTGGAGGAGTTTGTTGTATTTTGGATGGATTAACTTAAATTGTGAACAAGGGGGAAGTGTTCAATCGAATATACAGGAAAACATGCAGGCGTTGGATTTGGTTGGGTTTGGCATACAAACAACAGTGCGATAGAGGCGGTAGTCAATACCATCCGACCAAGCTTACAGAACTCAGCACTAGACGCTGTTCGGCCTCATCCCAGCTTCCTTTACTTGAGTTCACTCCCGGCGCTAGATGAGAGCGAGCTTTCTCCTTGAAAAGAAATCAAGGGATATCCCTCCTCTGTTCGCCGTCACTTTGGTGGTCCACAAACTGTG
Organism: Pinus tabuliformis; assembly: GCA_031772625.1. Lineage (NCBI taxonomy): Eukaryota > Viridiplantae > Streptophyta > Pinopsida > Pinales > Pinaceae > Pinus > Pinus tabuliformis. The sequence continues at coordinate 295,670,081 of CM062815.1, read as the reverse complement.
TGCATTCTGCATTGATTCTATCACTGAGAAAAAAATCAAAGGCCATCATAGTAAATATTCGCTGAAAAATTGAGCTAGTTTTCCCGATGTAAGACCTGGTTCGAACTCATTTCCGAGATCTTTGCAGAATTTCAGAAAAGAAGAGCACGGCATCAATTATTTTAAGAATATGCACAAAGAACTTTGAGGGAATTTTTCTGCTACAATTTTTTTTTGACAGGGTTCTCTTGTAGCGACAATGAGTTCTCGTTGGTTCAGTGCAGCTGTTCGAACACAGTGTGAACAGTGTGGTCATCAATGACAGCAGTGAACAATGAGTAGTGTGAGAGTAAGGCGCTTTTATGAAGCATAAGTATCAAGCAGCGAGCAAGGGACAACGATAACTTGAACAACATGGAGCAATGCAAAGTGATTTTGGCATTTTATAGACCTACATATTTCTCGAAATAGGTTGGATGACAAATGCATTCAAACATGACAAAGGAACAAGAAATTTCAAAACATGTGGAGACAAATGATTTAGGACAAGGGCTGCAATGTATTTGGCGAACAATTGCATACTCTATGTGGAGCCTTTGATTTAGTCATTTGTAATGGCTTGACTAGATGGGCAAAGTCTCGTAATTTGACTTGCAATACTTACAATGGAGCAAGTGTGGTAGATTATGTAATTTGCATGCATGGTTTGTGTGATAAAATGGAAGAAATTTTGATTGGAGATCAACGGTGGGACTTGAAATAAGATCAATCCAATTTATTTATGTTTCTCTTGGATTGGAAAGAAACAATTAGAGTAAAAAATTCAACATGATCAACAAAATCTCCCACAGGGTAGAATTCTTTTGACCCCAGAAAATTGTAATACCTTTAAAATGATGCTAGAGAGGTTCTTCCAGAAGGAGAAAATTACAATTCACAGCGTTCATAGTTATGAATTAACACAGTTAATTCAATGCGCACTTGCCAAGTGTAAAAGAGCAAAAATTAAGAAGTCTGAAACAAAATTGCTTTTCAGTTAATGCTTGGTTTGATGAGGAATGCAAAAAGGCAAGGAGAATGTGGAAAGAGTCAAACAAAGATAACATAAAGCTCAAGCTTACAAGCAATTATTAAGCAAGAAAAATGCCGATTTCATGGTTTCAAGGAGGGAATAACTAATCTTCCTTGGGAAAAATAATCCCAAGTTATTTTGGAAGCAGCTCCAATCGAAAAAGATACAAATTGGAAATAATCGTACAAATCCTAAATGGTTTGACTATGAGCATGTTCCCAAATTTGACCCTCCCCTTGGTCAACACTGATACTGAACTCTTCACGGTACAAGAGGTAGAGATGGGTATCAAGAAGTTGGGTGTTGGAAAAGCAAAAGACTTAGCTGAACTCCATGCAGAATATCTAAAGTGGGGCTCAAAGATTCTTGCACCTCACATTACAAAAATCTTCAACAACATCATACAACAAGGGCTCCCCACAGATTGGACAACTAGTCTAGTAATACCTCTTTTTAAGAGCAGTGACGTCAATAATCCCTCCAATTATAGGACCATCATGATAAACCCTTTGTTTGCAAATCTATTTGGAAGCATGCTAGAAAACAAAATTAGCAAGTGGGCAGAAGAAAGAGATAAGCGTGCTAAAAGACAAACACGCTTTAGACCTAAACATTCCACAGTTGATCATTGTATAACTTTAAGGCACATCATTGAAAAAGTTTGGGAGAAAAAGGAAGAAGTCTTTTGTTGCTTTGTTGATTTCAGAAAAGGGTTTGACTCGGTTCCTGGGGATAAGATTTGGCACAGAATGGAGGAAATTGGGGTTCCTAAACATTTGAGAGCCATTGTGTATACACTATATGAAGAGGTGAAAGTCAAAATTAAAACTTCAGCAGGCATTTCTGAAAGTTTTAAAAGTGATATCGGGGTCAAACAAGGTTGCCCACTGTCTCCTACCCTTTTTGGTTTATATATTGACAAGCTTGAAGAGTGGTTAAATTTGCGAGGGGATTGGGATCTATTTGGGAAAATTTGTTATAAGGTTCCTTTTGTATGTAGATGACCTTATTCTGATTACTAAATCGGCTCTTGGTTTGCAAGAGCACTTACTATCCTTGAGCATTTTTGTATAAGTGTGGGGATGCAAGTCAATATCAACGAAACGAAAGTAGTGGTCTTCTCTAAGAAAAAAAAACATAACCAACATAAGTTCTACTTTGAAGGCAACATTCTGGAAGAAGGCGGATTACAAATACCTCAGAATTGACTTCAACAAAAATCTAAGCTGGAATGGTTGTAGAAAAAAAAGAACTTTGCAGGGTTGGAAAGCATTTTATGCTTTTCAAAATAGGTGTAGAGAGATAGAGTTATGGATTGGAAAACCACTCAAACTCTTTTTGGGCTTTTAGTGATTCCGATGATTCTCTATGGTTGTGAACTATGGGCCAGCAATACATCTGACATGCAGTGGAGACAAATTGAGAAAATTCAGAAGTGTTTGACTACAAACAAATTTAAGATTAAAAGTGCAGTTCCTTATGATATCTTGTTAAGTGAAACATGGACTACTCCTTTTGAAGCAATTGCTATGGTGCGAGTCATAAGGTATTTAAAAAAAATTGTGCAAATGGAAGAGGGTAGATGGCTTAAGGTTGTCTTTAATGGTAGATTGTGCAAGAACAAAAAATCTTGGATGCAACAAAATAACAAATGGTTTAGTAAATGGGGTATTTTTTTGAACGCATGTCCCATAAACAACAAAGAGATAAAAGCTTTTGGTATGGAAAAGTCCTACAAGCGTATTTGGGATAAGGAGCTAGGAAGAAAGAAAAATTACTTTATTGAAGTGTTTAATCTCACTCATAGTTATCAACCAAAAGCATACATAGATGCCAATATCTTTTGGAGAGCCAAAATTCTTATTGCTCAATTAAGAAATAATTCTCATCAACTCTGTTGTGAAACAGGGCGCTGGAAAAAGTCAAGGAAGTGTGGAAGGAAAGAGTATGCATTTTGTGTTCTTCTGGAAAAGTGGAAATAAAAAAACATTTCATTTTAGAATGTGAGGACTTCAAAGACAACAGGGAAAGTTGTGCAAATATGCTAGTAGCTAACTCTTGGGATAATCTATTTAGTGAGGGATTTGTCGAGAAGTTGGGAGCATTTATTTTGAAGCTTCACAAAAAAGGGCCAAATACATCAAACATATGAAGAAACAATCTGTCCCATAAGCTATCTTTAACCTCATGGATGTTAAAATAATTTCTTCTTCTTCTATATATCATTTAGGCCCATAAATATAATAGTAGCTATCAAAATCAACTTCATATCATGTAAGTATAAAATCAACTTCATATCATGTGAGTAGAAGCTTGATTCAATTACCAAATTTTAAAATAAAAAAATGAAACAAAAGTATATTTTTTTTTTCATATATTTTAATTTCTCCTCCCCTAATTTTAGTTATGAAACTCAATAACTTCCTATAGTACAATTCAGCAATTTCAAATTACAAATTTCCGCAACAAGAACCTAGATAGACTTTACTAGTCATGCTGCAGCTTTTATGATAACAAACCAGCGTTTTCAGATTTATCATATATTTGCATTTAGCTACAGTGATGGTAGTTCAGTTAATAAGAAGATTGTATAAATTGTTTTTATTGATAAAGAGTTCATTTTTGAAAAAAACATGATAGCATCCTGATACAGAGATATTCAGTGAAAGTTTATTCCTACGTTTTCCTTTCACAATAATAATGATTTGTCAATTCACATGTATACATAACAGCTCACGATAACTGTCATTTAACAAGTGAGATTTTAATAGGTTTGGAAACTCACGAGTAAGTTCAATCAATAAAGCCACCGTTTTCTTTAATTCTTTCGCCACCTCTTTTATGATATCAAAAAAGCGTTTTTCAGATTATTTGAAGTCAGCATTTCAACACAGCCATGGAAGGATGAGATGTCTATATTTTAATAAATATATCAGTACTTTTAATAAATCTAGTATAGAGTTAGATATTGTTTCGACTGCAATAATCTGAAGTCATTGTAAAAAATTAACTCATACCCAATTGTTTCTCACAAAATTTCAAAACAAACCCAATGGTCAAATGTGACCGTTCTCATATTTCCCACTAGACAGTTTCAACAAGATTTAGACTGTTTTGCAAATTTTTTAACCATATTTAATGAGCAAATGATATAAGCAAATCAACTGTTATAATTGGCCGTCAAATTCCATCGCTGGGAGTAGCAATAAAAAAATTAACTCACCCATGTGCCCAGTCTCAATCCTAAAGTCAATGCTTAATTAATGGTTATTGTTCAAATTTGATTTCCCGGTACATGAATCGGAATCTCAATTATGGTTTACCTTGTGGGGATTCCGCAATACGGTGGTCTTTTTTCCCGAATTTCAATCAAATTGTGGTGTTCGAGCACAAATTTTAGTTAACCATAAAAGATTTCATTCTTTATTTATTTATTTACGGTAAGTTTAATGATTAAGAGTATGTATTTCATCTTCAAAAGTTACAAGTTCAAAACTATCTATAAGATTTTAAAAAGTCATGAGTTCAAAACTATAGGGGTAGAATATGTGTGCATTATTAAATTTAGCAATCAAATAGATGCGGGGAAGTCCATTGTCAAACAGAAAAATCTCATACATCAATTTAATGTCTAATTTAATGTCTGAGTTGACAGTGACTTTAAAATTTAATTATAATAATAATAATATATAATTGATGTTGAAATTTGGTACCGGATGACAGGTGGTTCCCTAAGGCTTTGATCTTTAAGTGTCAAAAAGAATTTAATTTTTCTCCTAAAGTGACTTTATAATTTTTATAAAGTCAAATCTAATTTAAAAGTGACTGATAAAGTTACTAAAGTCTAATTTTAAAGTGACTTTAATAAAATCAAGGAAAAGTGACTTTGGAAATAAATGACTAAGTGGGTCTTTATTAAAGTGGAGTGAATTAAAAAATAGAAAGTGAGATTTAAATGAGCATTTAATGTCAGCCCTAGATCTCAATCTATTTCAACCATTGGATTTAGAGATTCCCCAAAAGTCACTTAAGGTTAGATTAAAGGAGAAAAATGACGAAAATGTCATTTCATTCTTTCATGAGTAGATTGAGAGAAAGAGAGCAAGAGAGCAAGGGAGATTTCTGGACAAGGAGGAGAAGGAGGCAGCAGCTTGGCACACATTCCAAGGCAACATTTTAGCAAATCCGTACAACTGAGTTAGCACACAGTGAAAAGCAGATATTGGGCACGATTTTTTAGAAATCTGTACAGTGAGTGCACAAAAATAGAGGAGCAGAAATACGTACAACGAGTGATTGTACCTTGGCACACAAATCGAGGCAAATCCATACAACGGTATTGCTGGTTTTTTTCTGCATGCAAATTGAAGAAATTCATACAACGTATTTATGGCAGCTTGCATATTTTTCTAGGAGGCCGTACAACATTTATTGCTGTTCTGTTTTGTTGTTTGCAAGTTTTCCAGTTGGTTGTGAGGCACGGAAAACGAGATAAGTTGTAAAAGTTTGTTTGCTGATTTTTGCTGAATATTTCTCACTGTAAAAGGCATTTTTTAGAAATAAGAAAGAGCTCTCGAACTGGTTTTCTCCAAGAGTTGTAGGAGGTTTTCCAGGGTCACCTCGATAAAAAATCACTGTGTTTTAATGTGTTGAATGATTGTTTGTATGTGCTAATTTTTATATTTCTGCATTTTCCAGCATTCTGTAAAATTTCCAAAATTTGTGTTTTCAGCGAAATTTATTTTCCAGTGGTTGAATGTATAGATATGGAAAATAACATTTAACTATTTTGGAGAAATAAGGGGAAACTGGAAACCGGAGTGGGAAATGAGAAATTTTTACAATTGAAAGTGATATTAGTAACCCGAAATGGTTAATGGTCACAAACCTTAACTTACTTTTCTCCAATTCCACTCCAATCCAGGGTAATGGCTATTCAAACGGGTTGTATATTGGCTTTCTATAGTAGCTAGTTTCTCTGCCTCAGCTATGATTCTTCATTTAAACAGAGCAACACCTGCTCATTCAACATTTTAAGCGGGCGGGGTAGCAATGAAGAGTGGCTGGCGAGGAACAGAAGCATTCATATGGATGGGCTTTGTCACTGCCATATCGCTGCAGGTAATCAATGGCACCAAATTTGGTTTCTCTGATTATTCCTTGGTGCTGAAGGAAGTATTGGACATCGACCAGGTCCAGCTCAACAATCTTGCAATGGCCTCCGATCTAGTCCAGGTGCTGGTCTGGTTATCAGGCCTCGCTTCTCTTTATTTGCCTTTGTGGACTGCGCTCCGGATAGCCGGTTGCTTGGGGTTAGTGGGCTATGGAGTCTAGTGGCTCTCGCTGGGTTGGAAGATTTCTCCTTTGGCATCGTGGCAGGTGGGTGAAAATTGAAATTCATTCATAAGGAGAATGAGGCACTCGCCTTAATTGCAATTGCAGTTGAGGTTTATAAAGATTTGTAATCTTGTATTGAATTAGGGGATAAGCATCATGTAGAAATTGGGTTTATCTTCGTCTCTTCAGAATATGCCTAGACTGTGAGATATATATACACAGTGGGATGTATATGGGCAGAGGTCCCATTGTCAGAGTATATACATAGTATATTATATTACATCTAAAATCTATAAGCAGAAAGATGGCACAGCATGTATATACATATAATAGAAATATCTAGTATCACTTATCATTCTGCTGTAATCAAGAAATTGATTTCTTGATTTTTCTTTGTGCATGGCAGGGGTTTCTTCTCTGCATGTTGGCAGGCAACATCATAGGCTGGTTCAACACGGTATCCTACCTGCTCTGTATTCAAAATTTAACAGACTACTTATCGAGGTATGCCTAAACCTACCAAATGTGCCCACCTACCAGTTTCGGTTGAACTTAACCCTATTCAAGATCGAATTGATAGGAATTCAATTGTATTCTGCACCAAATTTAATTGTTTTGTGAGATTGTAAAATATTCTTCCAATCTGACATTTGTCCAATCTTGAAATATTCTTAAAATTGATGGATTGTAGATTTCAGAAATGTTGATTGGAATTCAATTACTTGAACAGCCAATTCAATTGTTAAAAATCATCTGCCCCATTCTAAAATATTCTTGTAATTTTCTATATGACATTTATAGAATTTTTGAAATATTTTTGGAATCTGCAAACAAAACAAAGATAGCTTAGCATTCCATTTTTATTTCATCCACCACTGTGTGGTGTTGGCGGTATTCAGTCTAAATTTATTTAAATCTTATTTTTTTCCCATCTAATTTTGGATTCTGTTTCCAAACCCTTTCTAATAATTAGAACACCCTCGAATATAATTAACTCGCTGTTGAACCTTCAACCTCTTCCAACAAGTTTAAAGCCCTCAACGACGATAACCTTAAAACCAACCACTGAAAGTGGAGGGTAAATTTTTATCTTACGATCTCGACAAAGTATAAGGTGGAAAGTTTTTATGTATTAATTAAATTTAAAAAGGACACTATAGAGTTCATATTGGACAGCTATGTGTCCAAAAATTTATTGTTGATGTGCTCAACGAACTATTGGTGCTTTATAAATATTGAAGACGATGGGTTGCAGAATAGATACCAACGAGAAATGGGTGTTTATATGTGAAAGGATCATTCTCATGTACTTTTGGAAAGAGTTGTAACCAATTCAGAATTTGCCCAAAAAGTGGTGGGCCGAATAATGGTGAAGTGCTCAATTGCGCAATTCTAGGCTTAAGCGCCCTTGGCTGAATCACTTGGTTTCATTCTAGGTCACAAAGTTTTAGGTGTCAAAGTACAATGAACATGTGAGCTAGTTGATAAATATGTTGTTCCAATACTTAGACATATGGGACATTGGATTCTTTGGAGTTCGTATTAAGTAATCTAGATAAATGAAATATCCAAAGGCCCAGTATTTTAAATGGACCCGAATTCAAATTTATCGATATGTTTGTTTAAGCCAATTATATCTTGTGGTTTCTTAGAACTAAAGTTAAGGCCTCGACAAGCTAAGGAACTATTGATTTAAATCTTGTCTCGGTCATTCAGACCAAATTTCCGTAGCAAAATTGATAAGAATAATAATCCAATATCCAGATTATATGTCGGGTTTACCATGAATTTACAACCTAGTCGAGGATACATGAGCTAGAAAGAATGATGCCAAGTAGAGCAGAGGTGTGAAGCTTGTGAGTCATGGTAGGAGTAGCTCTACGGTGTGGAAAAGCAAGAATGTAGTTTGAACGAAGCAGGGGTTGGAGTGTAGAAGCAATGTATAAGGATTTTGAGCAGAGTAATGAATACAAGGTAGAAGTGAAAGAATTGTGGGAGTGAAATCCAAGGAATACAAATGAAGCTACTCAATCTGAGTGTGGAGTATGCTATGAAATGTGTATGTATGATATGCTGAAATATTGTTTGAATTTTGATTTGTAAAGGAAAGAAACAGAATATGGTCTTCAAGGAAATAGTGTCTGTAAGTACAAAACAAAGGAATAGCATATAAGGATTGTAGAGAAAATAGAGTTGAAGATACAAAGCAGGGATTGTTAGGCAAAAGCGAAGGAGAGCTTGAGGAGAAACGAATTGGATCATAAATCAAGAAAAAATGTATATACAAGAACACTTGTGGATTTGAGATTGAAAATATATGAAAAAAGGATTTAACAAGTAGCTCATGTTGGTGCTTGCATTTCTTAGGGTACTGATGTATCCTTCTGGTTGGTGCCAATAAATCATTGTAACAGTAGATTGGCGCCTACAAGGTCATTCATAATAAAAGAAGTTATATCTATATATATATATATATATATATATATATATATATATATATATATATATATATATGGAGTATTTTTATGTTGTTGATGTGATTAATATTATATATGCATTGAATTGTTTTGATTGGTTGAAAGTGTCCATTACATTGACTCACCCCCCCTTTTAGTATAATCATATTTTCAGCACTCTATTGATTAAAATTTCTTATTGATATGGGCCATACATAAATACATTGAGAGATGATTCTTGGTTTCATCTTCCAAAGGCTTTGATGACTCTTAGCGTTCATCTATGGCTCTTCATATTCCTAAATTTATATTTACAACAATAATTAAGAAATCTTATAATCCCAAGGATTAGGTATCTAACACTCCCCCATTGACCAAAAGGGGTATTTGTATGTACAAGCATCTTATGAACTTCTTAACTTTTAACTTCCAAGTGCTTGGGTGAAGATGTTTGCATTTAGTTCACTTGTGGAGAAATGTATCAACTAAATGGTCTTGGCCTCTTCATGATGTTGAATTAAATGGTAGCTTGTCTCTATTGATGTGTTTGGTTTGGTCACGAAATCTATGGCTCTTCACCAACTTGATTGCACACATGTTATCAATCAGAATTGAAGTAGAACTCACTTGTTTCTTCAAAAAATCCTCTAGTATCTTCTTGAGACACATAATCTCCTTTGTTACTTCTACAACAACCATATACTCTACCTCTATAGTATTGGAATAGATTTTTTGCATAATCTCCTATAGATAGCTATTGATTCAACACTCATGAGGTATCTTGAAGTAAACACTCAATTCTCCTTCTCCAAATTGAAGTTTGAATCTGAATGCCAAACTAGTTTGAAATCATCCACCATAGAGTCCTTGAGCCCAAAGTCTTAAGTTCCCTTTAAGTACCTTAGAACTATCTTTCCAACACTCCAATGTCCTTCACAATGCTTTTGTGTGAAATTGGAAACAATCCCAATCGGAAATGAAATATCTAGTTTGGTAGTATTAAGGTAGATAGGACTCCCCAAAAGATGTTTATATGTAGTTTCATCTTGAAATTTATTCTCTTCTTTTGATGTAAGCTTTAGATTAGAGGATTACAATCCACCATGCCAAATTTGTTCAAAAATTGTCCAATGTACTTCTTCTGGGAAACGGATAAATTATTTATAATTTTGAGTTACTTCAATACCCATGTTGTAGTGAAGATATCCCATGTCTATCATCTCAAAACCCTTATTTGATTCTCTCTTTATAGATGCAATATAATCTTCATTGTTCCTTGTTATCAAAAGATCATTTATAGACACCACAAGATGTACACCAATATCTCCAGCTTTCTTGATAAACAAAGTTGCATCATCAAGATTAAAATGCTTGAAATTGAACTTTAAAAGATGATCAATTAGCTTTTCAAACCATGCATGAGGTGTTTTCTTTGTTGAAAATGCAGGAAGAAAAGTCTCAATTTGATTTTTGCCTTAATTAAATTGAGGAAATTAGAATTTCAGTGATCATCCAGATAACTAATCAATCAACCTAAATTAACTCATGCATGCAGAAAATTCGAGTTACCCAGTTGAGATTGGAGTTGAAGGGTAGTGTACTATCAATTGTAAACTATTCCAAGTTGTACAGGTGGTGCATGTAATCACAGAATTGACCTAAGGGACCTGCACAATGCAATGGAGGAAAATTGCTATTAAATAGGGGCCTAATTCCTCAAAGAACATCACAATGAATTAGGAGCTTTGAGAAGGCTTGAAATTGGAAAAGTATTGGCCAAGGTAAGTCAGTCAGGTAGAGGATAGAAGATACAGGTGCAGTTTGAGCTCAAGCTTGAGAAAAGCATATTGTATTCATCTAGATTCTTTGATTAATGCAATACAGATAGAAAGGCATTTTAAGTAGTTTCTTTCCCCTAGATAAATATTTGTGTATGCGTGTTGAATTCTCTTGCATTTCTATTATTCTTGTTTTAGATGGTGAATGAACTTACGCAGATCAATAGAGTAGCTTCAAGTCTTGTGATTTAGCAAATTTCATGAGCAGTTTTGAATCTACATATTAATTTCTAGATGGTATCTGAGCTATATTCATAATAGAGAAGAGAATTTGAAGTTGTCATTGTAGGAGGTTCAAATTTGAAGATCAATGTTACAGGTTTCTCTCTAGGATTGAGAAGATGGCTTTCAATGGACTCAGGCTCGAGTGTGCTTTGGAAGGGACCACAAATTTTGTGTCATGGAAGATATGAATGGAGGCAGTATTGGATGATAATGGGTTGCTAAAATACATCAAAACAAATGTAGCAAAAGTCCCAACATCTGATGCCTAGGATCTTGATCAACAGAAGAAGGTTGTAGGTAAAGCGAGGAGGATCATATTGGAGGGCATTCGAGATCATATTGTCTTGAATATCCATGGGAAAGAGACTCTATTCATGATGTGGAAAACACTGACAGAGTTGTTTGAGAACAATAGTGACCACAGGAATATGGCTCTCAAGGATAAGCTTCAAAGTATTAAGATGCAAAAGAGTGAAACAATTATGTAGTACCTCAACAAGTTTACACAATGTTGTGATGAACTTGGTGGAGTCGATATTACTGTCCCTGAAGAAGACCTGGTAGCTCTAGCCCTCTTGCAATTATGGTATGATCTAGTGCAGGAAGAAATAAGGCAGAGCAATAGAGATGGGATCTCATCCAAATAAGAGGAAGAGGAATTTGCATTAGTCAACAAGGGAAAGAAGGCCAAGGGGAAGAAGTCCTAAGGTGAGGCTCATTCTAGCCAAGAGGGAAAGAAAAAATACTTGTCCAAAATCAAGTGATTTCATTGTCATGAATTTAGGCACTATGCTATGAAATGTCCATAGAAGAAGGCAAGAAAGAAGGAGCTTGCAATAGCAACAATAAGTGAAGCTTTGACTTCATAGTTCGAGCTTTACTTCACTCTCATCACTTGCATGGCGAGCATAGTGATGGGGAGCATGTGGTACCTGGATATTGGTGCCTCGTTCCACATGACAGGGAACAAATAAATTTTCAGTGACTTGGAGGAGAAGGATCTCTAGATGAACATTGATATTGGAGACGACAAAAGGTAAAATGCGATCAAGATTGACACTGTCACCTTTCAAAGGGAGTTTGGATCCTCTCTCAAGCTCAAGGATGTGATGTTTGTACCGGTTTTGATGAAGAATCTAGTTTTCGTAGTTGTGTTGGAGGACCTTTCCTATCAGTAAAGGAGGGGATTTCTTGAGACACATCGCCATGGGACAGGTGAAGCAGATCGAGGTTCAAGTCAAGAACCTGTATGAACTTGAGGTAGAATATGCATGCAAAACCTTGAGGAGCAAGACAAAGACTAGAGATTTGATGGTTGAGAGGGAGCATGCTATACCTCTCAACAAGCAGCCTTAGAAGAAGCCTCAGGATGTTTTGGAGTAGCAAAAAATGGAGAAGAAAATAGGAGGAAGAGTGGATACATCCACTCAATTAGAGACCTTCAATAGAGGGAGAGTTTGAGCCAAGTGGATAGAGAGAGCACATGCAACTATACCTCCAAGAGTGAGGTGGAGCGATGTGAAGCCATAGTCCAAGAGTTACAGAAATTTGGGCAGGTTCCATTGAGGTGTGTTTGTATCATGGATCATTAGCTTGCTACAGGGGCCCACAATATTAAGTAGCAGAAGGATCAGTGCCAGTCAGATACTAAGGAGAGCATAGGCATGTTAACAGCAAAACAGGAGGCTCAGTAGTAGAGTCAGCAACAACACAATTTTCCCAATAGACAATTGCATACACAGTTGATTCAATTTGTTTTTTGGATGCTTCTCAGTTGCAAATGTTGTACAAGCACCAACAATAGTGAGAGGTGTTGCATTTAGTACATTCCAAAGTTGCTTGATCGGGGTAGTCGAGAATCCCTTTCTTGCTGAGATGGAGTGTTGAAAATGCAGCACGAAAAGTTTCAATTTTATTTTTGCCTTAATTAAATTGAGGAAATTCGAAATTCCATATTAGAAGACAACTTGGAGGAGTTAACTGAGGTGATATAACACTTGTCACTTAGTTAAGAACACTCAATTTGAGTTAATGAGTTGAGGTTTAGTTTACTTTTGTTGATTCCTAAAAATTATGAGTCTAGTTGAGTTAATTTGAGTTAGGGACATGAAGTTTAGTTGTGTGCAGTGGGTTCCTAAATTTTAGGACCTTAGGTTGAGTTAATTTTAGTTGTAACAATTTAATTCAGTAAAATTGAGTTATGGTTAGTTAAACTAGTTCTAACTGACGGAGGAACTAGTGGAGGTCAAGTTGTGGGTGTGGAACTTTTTATACACTGAGTGATCATCCAGATAACTAATCAAACAACCTAAATTAACTCATGCATGCATAGAATTTGAGTTATTCAGTTAATATTGGAGTTCAAGGGCAGTGTACTATCAATTGTAAACTATTCCAAGTACATGTTGTGCATGAAGTCAGAGAATTGACCTAAAGGAACTGCACAATCTAATGGAGGAAAATTCCTATTAAATACGAATTAAGAGCTTGAGAAGGATTTAAATTGGCTAAGTATCATCCAAGGTCATTCAATCAGGTAGAGGAAAGAAGATGCAAGTGTAGGTTGAGCTCAAGCTTGAGCAAAGAATATTGTATTCATCTAGATTCTTTGATTAATGAAATACAGATAGTAAGGGGTTTTGAGCAGTTGCTTTCCCCTAGATAAATCTCTGTGTATGTGTATTGAATCCTTTTGCATGTCTATGATTCTTGTTTAATATGGTGAATTAACTTCCGTAGATCAATAGAGTACCTTCAAGTCTTGTGATTTAGTAAATTTCATGAGAATGTTTGAATCTACACATTAATTTCTACATGGTATTAGAGTTAGATTCACAGTAAATAAGAGAATTCGAATTTGTCATTGTAGGAGGTTCAAATTTGAAGATCATTGTTATAGGTTTTCTCCAGGACTAAAAACATGGCTTTTAATGGGCTCAGGATCAAGTATGCTTTGGAAGGGATCACAAATTTTGTGGCATGGAAGATCCGAATGGAGGCAGTATTAGATGATAACGGGTTGCTGGAATACATCAAGACAGATGTAGTAAAACCCCCAACATCTGATGCCCAAGATCTTGCTTAGTGGAAGAAGGTTGTGGGTAAAGCGAGGAGGATCATATTGTCTCGAATATCCATGGGAAAGAGACTCCATTCGCGATGTGGAAAACATTGATAGAGTTGTTTGAGAACAATAGTGACCACATGAAGATGGTACTCAAGGACAAGCTTCTAAGTATTAAGATGCAAAGGAATGAAACAATTCTGTAGTAACTGAGTAGGTTTACACAGTGTCATGATGAACTTGGCAAAGTCGGTATCACTGCATCTGAATAAGATTTGGTAGCTCTAGCCCTCTTGGGCCTTCTCAAGAGTTGGCATAGTTATCAAGTTTCAGTAAATGGTATAGAGAAACTACCAAGCCGAGAGCGGTTATGGTCTGATCTAGTGCAAGAAGAAATAAGGTGGAGCAATAGAGATGGGACCTCATCCAAAGAAGAGGAAGAGGAATTTGAATTAGTCAACAAGGGAAATAAGTCCAAGGGGAATAAGTCCCAAGGTGAGGCTCATTCTAGTGAAGAGGGCAAGCAAAAGGACTTGTCCAAAATCAAGCGCTTTCATTGTCATGAATTCAAGGACTATGCCATGAAATGTCCATAGAAGAAGACAAGTAAGAAGTATCTTGCAGTAGAAGTAGTAGGTGAAGCTTTGGCTTCACAATTCGAGCTTGACTTCACTCTCATCGCATGCATGGCAAGCACAATGATGGGGATCATGTGGTACCTGGATAGTGGTGCTTCATTCCACATGATATGGAACAAAGAATTTTCCAGTGACTTGGACGAGAAATATCTCCAGATGAACATTGATTTTGGAGATGACGGAAGGTACAGTGTCACTGGGATCGGTATTATCACCTTTTAGAGAGAGTCTGTATCCCCTCTCAGACTCAAGGATGTGATGTTTGTACTGGGTCTGAAGAAGAATCTAGTTTTTGTAGCTGTGTTAGAGGACCCTTACTACAATGTGATATTCAACAAAGGGAAGGATTTCCTGAGACACATCGCCACGGAACAGGTGAAGCAGATCGGGGTTCGAGTCAAGAACCTGTATGCACTTAGGTATAATATGCATGCAAATCCTTGAGGAGCAAGGAAGACACTAGATAGTTGATGGTTGAGATGGAGCATGCTAGATCTCTCAAGAATTACCCTCAGAAGAAGTCTAAGGAAGTTGTGGAGCAACCAAAAATGGAGAAGAAGATAGGAGGAAGAGTGGAGACATCAAATCAAGTAGAGAACTTTAGTAGAGGGAGAGTTCGAGCCAAGTGGGCAAAGGGAGCACATGTAGCTATACCTCTAGGAGTGAGGTGGAGTGATGTGAATCCCTAATCCAAGAGTTGCAGAAATTTGGACAAAGTCCATTGAGGTGTGTTTGTCTCATGGATCATTACCTTTTTACAGGGGCCCACAATATTTAGTAGCAAAAGGATTAGTGAAAATTAGATAGTGAGGAGTGCAGAGGAGTGTTGAAAACAAAGAAAGAGGCTTAATAGTAGAGTCAACAACAACACAATTTTCTGAGTAGACAATTGCAGACACATTTGATTCAATTTATTTTGTGGATGCTTCTCAATTATAGATGTTGCAGGAGCACCAAGAATAGTGAGAGGTGTTGCGTGTAGTACATTCCAAAGGTGCTAAATTGGGGTAGTTGAGAATCCCTTTCTTGTTGTGAGGGAGTGTTGAAAATGAAGCAAGAAAAGTCTCAATTTGATTTTTGCCTTAATTAACTTGAGGAAATTCGAAATTCCATATGAGTAGACAACTTGGATGAGTTAAATTAGGTGGCATAGCACTTGTCACTCAGTGAAGAACACTCAATTTGAGTTAATGAGTTGAGGTTCAGTTTAATTTTGTTGATTCCTAAAAAATAGGAGTATAGCTAAGTTAATTCGAGTTAGAGACATGAAGTTCAGTGGTGTGCAGTGGGTTCCTAAATTTTAGGAGCCTAGGTTGAGTTAATTTTAGTTGTAACAATTTAATTCAGTTAAATTGAGTTATGGGTAGTTAAACTAGTTCTAACTGATGGAGGAACTAGTGGAGGTCAAGTTGTGGGTGTGGAACTTTTTCCACACTAAGTGATTATCTAGATAACTAATAAATCAACCTAAATTAACTCATGCATACAAAGAATTTGAGTTACCCAGTTGAGATTGGAGTTCAAGGGCAGTGTACTATCAGTTGTCAATTATTCCAAGTTGTACAGGTGGTGCATGAAATTAGAGAATTTACCTAAAAGAACTGAGCAATCCAATCGAGGCAAATTTCTATTAATTAGGGGCCTAATTCCTGAAGGAACAATGCAAGGAATTAGGAGCTTGAGAAGGCTTGAAATTGGTTAATTATTGGCCAAGGTCAGTCAGTTAGGCAAATGATAGAAGATACAGGTGTAGGTTGAGCTCAAACTTGAGCAAAGCATATTGTATTCATCCAGATTCCTTGATTAATGCAATACAGATAGTAAAGGGTTTTGAGCAGTTGCTTTCCCCTAGATAAATCTCTGTGTATGTTTGTTGAATCCTTTTGCATGTATATGATTCTTGTTTTATATGGTGAATTAAATTCCGCG
Source organism: Pinus tabuliformis (assembly GCA_031772625.1). NCBI lineage: Eukaryota > Viridiplantae > Streptophyta > Pinopsida > Pinales > Pinaceae > Pinus > Pinus tabuliformis. The sequence continues at coordinate 295,653,543 of CM062815.1, read as the reverse complement.
TATCAATAAAGTAGCTTCAAGTCTTGTGATTTAGTAAATTTCATGAGCAGTTTTGAATCTACACATTAATTTCTACATGCTTTAATCCATACAAATACTTGATGTGCTTGCATAACTTCTATTCTTGACCCTTCACGACAAACACTCTTGTCAAGACATGTAGGAATTATTTGTTAAGTCTCCATTCAAGAAGGTTTTCTTCAAATCCAGGTGATGAATCATCCACTACTCTATGCAACCAAAGTCAACAATGCATGAATGGTAGCCCAATTTGTTATGGGAGAAAAAGTATCTTCATAGTCTATGCCTTCTTTTTTAGCAAATCGTTTTTCCAAAAGCCTCACCTTATTCTTTTCAAGTGACAAATTTGACTTGTACTTGTAGACCCACTTGTAGTCAATTGGTTTTGTTCCAAATGGAGGATCCACGTGTCATTATTGATGAGAGAATCATACTCCTTTTGTATGGATTCTTTCCACTCTTCATGAGAAGCAACTTCTTGAAAGGAAGTTGGTTCAATCTCAATAAATAAATTCAATTTATAATGATATGAGCATTCATATCATTTAAATCCACCGAATTTGAGTTATCTACATCACCTCCATCTTGTTTGGTTGAATTCATGGTTCGCATATTTCCAACCTCATTAGGATTAACAATTTAAAGAATCTTTATAAACCATTTCGGAAATTTTTGTGACGGTCTATATTATTCAACTAATTAAGATGATGTTGGATTCTCATCAAGGTTCAACCTTTCAATCCTGTCAATCACATCTTCCAATTGAACCTCTTGTTTTCATTAGGTGGTTGGATCTTCTTCATGAGGGGGAGATGGAACTTCAAAGGGAGATTCTATAAATTCATCCATGATTGGGATGCCCCCTTCAAGATTTGAAATCTCATCATCATACTTGTGATATGTCTTTACATGAGTGAATCTATCTAAATGATCATACTACTACTCAATGATGTTGTCATTCTTGGTGGATTAAAGAAAAATCACATTTATGGAAAGAATTAACCTTTTGTTTACCTCATCATAAAGACAACATGTCGTGGTACTTGAGTACCCCAAGAAGATGCACTTTCAACTTCTTCCACCAAGTTTGTTTCTTTCCTCCTTAGGAATTAAGGTATAACAGGTGGAACCAAAAACCTTGAGATGTGTTACCAAAGGAATGCGGTCATCCATATTTCATATGGAGTCTTATTCCCAAGAGCATGAGATGGACACCTATTTTCACATATATTGCACATAGAACTACCTTAGCCCAAAAAAATAACTTTTCAGTACCATGCTTAAGAGTGTCTTTTGCATTCTTTTTGCTATATGATTTTGTTGAGGATTGCATGGGAAAGAGGTTTGATCCTTGATCCCATTTTAATGATGATGGCTTTCAAATACATTTTAAGTGTATTCCCCTCCATTATTAGTATGAATAGTGCCAAGTGACAAGATTGAAATTCATTTTCAATCCATAGATGAAAATTTTTGAATGATTCAAATGTTTGAGATTTCTCTTTCAACAAATAAACCCAAAACATCTTGGTGTAATCATCAATAAAAATCATGTTACCAAAGGTAGATGGAACATGCACAGTGCCACACAAATCAGGGAGTATCAAGTCAAGTTTTCTATACACTTTCAAAGTATAATAATGAAAAGGCTACTTCCTATATTTACTAAGGATACATGCCTCATATTACTTCAAGTTCCTAGTGGGAAAGCTAATAAAACCATTTTTATTCAACATATAAAAACTAACATAATTGATGTGGATTTTGGTGGGTCACACGAAACTAAATAATAATATACCTTTCAACTTCAACAATATGTCATCCTATGACCCTATTAGGGTGAACATACAATACCATCATTTCTCTCAAAGGTTAAATATTGAGTATCTAATATTATATACCTTTCAAACATAAAACTTTAATGGGGACATCTACGTTTACTAGTTTAATTTCCTACCACTCTAGAAATCAATAAAAACTACCAACTCTAATAAATGGATTTAATTATGAAATCTACCTTTATTCGTTTGGTTTCTTATAACTAAGAATCATTAAAGTTTATCCAACTCTAATAAATAGTTTTAATTGTGATATCTACATTTTATATTCACATTTATTAGTTTAGGTTTTTTATTGGGATCATAGCTATATTCTATAGTTCAGTGTTAGGGTGATATGTGATTTCGTTTGAGATGTGTAATTTTGTGTTCAACATGGAGAAGACACGTGTTTTTGTTTAAAATAATAAAAATAAATTATTACATAAATTAAAAAATAATATTTATCTATTATGATAAAAAAACAAAAACAAATAAGTATGTTTGGTGTGTTGGGTTGTCATCCTTAGGCATAAGTAAAATATTTGGATATCTATGTGAAGTAACGTAATTTTATATTAAGTTTAGAGAGAGAAAGTAACTAAAAGTAAAAAAACTTATATTTTAGCTTTTGACTTTGAGCAAGATATAGAGTTTTAGATATTAGGTTTTTGTGATCCATAATGTAGTAAGCTTATTATTTGGTCAAATAATACTGATATGATTAATTGGGAAGACAAGCTTCCTATATAAGATGTATAGTTCTTAATACATTTTAAAAATAGGTTAAAGCACTTAAATAAACTATTTGAATATCTATTAGAACTAATTTATTTCAAGATGAATTTCATATATATATCTATATAGAAAAAGTAAAAACAAATTATGTTAATGTTGACCATAATAAAATATTTCAATCACAAAAAAAAGGTAATTGAAAGCATTAATAATAATAAGAGCCACATGTATAAGTAATTGAATTCTTAATATACAATTAACATGCATTATTTAAAAAATATTATTAATGATAAAAAAAATTCAATATGGATCATTAATAAAATATTACAAAACTCGTGTTAAGTAAAATATTTCAATATCAACTATAAATATGGTGAAACAAAAAATTATGTATATATTATATAAAACAATTGAAAAAAAATTGTTTAAAAAATTTCGATTTCACTATTCTACATTTTGGTATGTTTTCAAGTATATATATATATATATTTTGTATTCAAGCTTCTGTGATCCATAATGAATTAAACAAAGCCTTTCTGTAGAAATCACGTGAGAAATTTTTTTGGCTGACGCCCCAAAAAATTCTCTCATGTGATTTCTAAGGAAAAGCTTTGTTTAATATATTTTTTTTGTCAATTTCCTACCAAATCTAGTAAAAATTTATTGGAATTGCAAACTTAAATTGAATCTACATAATCCAAATGGTCACAAGTATTTTGAAACCATTGAATCCATTTATTTTTTTTAAAATACAATTTAAACCATAAATAAAATATATATATATATATATATATATATATATAATTCTAAAAGTTATTGCGCATTTACTTTCTGTCCTTGAAATATTTTCAACCAATTGTCTTTTGTTATTTCTTTAATCCCCTCTAATAGTTGGCGACATTGCATTTCAAATACAAAGAATTTAGAGCAATGGCCAAGTACCTACTAAAGATTAAGATTGAAACATGAGTCCTTCCATGGGAAAAGAAAATTATATCATTGAGAGTAATTAAAAGAGGGGACCTCACTTGATTGTTGATTTCAGACCTGAAAGTTTCAATCTAAAAAAAGGCTGAACTTTTACAACTCAGAAATAACAAATTTTCAACTTTAAGTATGATATTTGAATGTAACTTCATGGAAAGTTCTCAGTTTCAGGTGTTGATAAGTTGGCAGCAACTTTGACAGTGTGCATTATATTCTCTAATAAGGCACGTATGGTGTTATGGACAACAACAAAAACGCAATGCGTTGGAGTTCTTTTGTTACTTATAACATATATGCTGAACTATAGTCTTGTTATTCATTATCACATGATTGCACTTCATCCCATTAGACAGTAATCAATTCTTTTATTGCATTTATTTGCAATAATCCCAAATTACTCTCAATCTTATTAGTCCCTGACTGAGGGATTATAGCGATTGCAGTTGACTCGTTATTCATTTAAGTTGACTATTGAAAATACAACTTATTTTTCTCATTTAACCATAGGCTTTTTTTAAAATAATATATTTAAAAATATTTAATTTTAGTTTGATTGGACAACGAGGTTTGAGGCCTTATTGACGGTTTCACACTTTTTAATGTATTCATATTTTTGGGTAAAGTAAGATAACCAAAGTTTCTTTTTCTGCCGATGCATATAATGTTTAAGTTAAGATTATGTCGGGCTAGATTTCCTCCAATGCTAACTTTCAAGTTAGCATTTGCCCATAACATTAAATGTTTCATATGTTTTGATAAGTGACTTTTGCATCCAAAGCCTATAACTTTTCTGCATCTACACCTACCACCATCACCTGCAACTGATTCTTTCCACCAGTGGAAATTGTCATACACTTGCAACAACTCTCATTTTTGTCGACCACCATCGTTTCGTTATCCCTCCATCAATCTATGCCCATGCCAGAAGAACGGCAAAAGGATTTCTTTCATATAGTTGAAGTAGCAAGACAATGATAACTAGTAAGACAAATATAACTGGAGTAGCAACTAGAAGCTGGAGTAGCCAGAAAAATTACTTGTTTGTATAGCATACCCATGTTACAAAACACTGTTGTTATGACACTTTTATGCTTTTTAGCCTTTGGAAAACCTTTGGTGATTCTTACACTCTTCCCTCATGCTCCACCATCCATCCTAGGTCCTGCAATATGTCGCACGTGACGATACAGTAAATTTCATTTCTGTTACTCCACGTCCTTGCTGATTACAATTATATCCTCTATTCTTTGCTACACAAATATGGAAAGGTTATCAAATAGCCAAATTTCCTTTTTGATTTGAGTATAATTTTATGGATAAAATAATTCTTGTTCCACATTGGAATTAGCTCTCGAAAGAACTAATGATTTCAACATTCCCTGTTAAATATTCCAGGAAATCTTGAGTCATTAATGTGCTTTTACAATTTTCTATTTATTTATCATACTGATAAGGGACAATTGGGTTTGATTGCATTTTGCATCTCTCATACATGTATGTGGGTCACACATACAACACTCTGCATGGTGATTATGTTGACAAGTAAAATGGGGCCTACTTAAATTTTAGACTCAAATAGAAGACGAAGGGGTGAAGTGAATACTTGTGCAACGGTTCATGGCATACCCTCATGGAACAACTAGAAATCTGGTGTATCTCGTACATCTATGATACCCTAAGATACTATGAGAACAACTTTTCCATACGAACTCCTAAGAAACTATGAGAATAACTTTTCCATCCAAACTCAAGGCTGCTTGAGCTCTGATATGCCGAGCACTATTGGTGTTGCTAGTATATGGATCATATACACCTAGCTTTAAAACACATGGATCATTGAAGCACTATGTATGTGGAAGAAGGGATAGTTATGGTCCTTTTCTCCACATGAAAAGGTATCTTTTTGTTAAGCTATTATTGAAGTCTTTGCAAGTATATTTTGTGGACCATAACCTACTTCGAAGCTTGGTAACCCAAATTAGGGTTTTTAATATGCATGCTTATAGAGGGGCCTGCTAACTAAGCCTATCGTTTTGTTACTCTGTTCCATTAAATCCTACACAGTTTTGGAGCAAGTCGGTTTTCCGAGGGGAATTTTAGTGCTTCATTCTATTGAATCCTCTGGTTAGCAAATTTTACTTCTTTCTATAGGTTGTTGAGATGGTAAGTTAGGGATGGCTAATATAATTTTATATTTTTATGAAGGAAAACCATTGGAGCAAGTATGTTTTTTTGTCTAATTTGAAAATTACATCTTTCTCCTATTCAAACTATCATCTTTAGTTTTAGGTGCTTTTTATATATAAGCATCCTCTTCATTGTAGAAATGGGTATTTACGAGGAGTCTCTCTAAAATTTAGAGGATAGGGTCCTAATATGTTTACTATTCTAAGGTTATTGAACCCCTTTATATCTGTATTTTTAGTTCATAATTATATTGAATAGTGAGTTACTCTTTTTGTAGTCCCTACAAACCAAAGAACAATTATTTTTGGCATATGGATACTCACTTTTATTTCTTAAAATTGATTTAGACTCTAAAACTATAAACTATAGTTTACTAAGGATCATTTCTATTCTCTTGAGGTCCTCTAAGCTAAAATTTATTTCAAAATATAGTCTCGATATCTAAATAATTGGTACCCACATCATGAGCACTTCCTCACCTCAGTTCCCCATATCGGAATAAATTATTTTATATAATTTTTTTCTCACTGTTTTCTCAAGTTTCATGAGACTTTTCATTTGAATTGTAATTAGCTTTCTTTAGGTATAACCTAAATGGAAGCCTTCAATTTTTTATAACAATGCAAATAATGTGAAACCTTCAAGTTTCATGAATATGAAAGTTACAAGACGTCCTGCCTGTTTTTATCCTCTTCCTCCTTAGACTGAAACATATGCAAATTTATTGATGGTTATATATATTTTTTTTTTTAGAAATCAACTTTGAAACTCTACAACTTCTCACATGACATCTTACGTTTGAAATATGATTCATTTGAAAAATATTTTAAGGTTACTTCCCCTTTTTAACAGTGTTGAGGAAAGAAAATGTTATGCATATGCAACAATATTTCCTCCATGACCCATCAAGTTGATTTATATTTGTTTCCTACTTATATGGATGGTGGATACATGCATTGAAAACTAGATGAGTGGTGCATTGAAATTGTAAAGAGAAGATAGGAATTTGGGAATAAATGTGTGTTTGATTTGATTTGATTTGTTATTTTACAATGCCATTCAATAGGTAGCTTATGGATTTATGACAAGTTTATGGTGGCTATTTATAAACGTATTATTGATGAACCTTGCAATAATATTTTTTGGTTTATTAGTTGCCTATCTTATTACTAGAGGGGTTCAACTACAATGGAGTTGAGTGGATCATGGGGTTGGATCTTTCCTAGTAATGATAGTCCAGGAAAACTAGAAACCACTTTTAGTTATAAACCACTTCGGGTTTGCAAAACTCAGCCCAAATCAGCGAGTCATGTCATGGTTTACCTTAAACTATATGTGTTTAAGTGAATAAAATAACTCTACATAAGAATAACATACTTTAAAATGTTGTACAATAGTGTGTTATTAAACTATTAGACTTCCATGACCCCCATAAAGCCGATGAATTTTTCTTATCCAAATGTAACAAAAAATTAGATCTAGAGTATGATGTATAAAACCCATTTCAAATAGAATATTTACAAAACCCATTTGTAGAAACCCCTTGTTTTAGATACCCACCTCTATATGTCTAAATTAGAGTACACTCTGCATTAGGAACTTGATTCAAGCTCTGTGGAAACTGAGAATGTGTAACATCTTTGATTGTTACCAAAGGTGTTCAGGCCTAACAAGCAGAGGCCAAATCAAGTGTATGACAACATATTTATGTAAATGAAGTCATGTAGGGTATGTTGAGCGGCCTTAAGGAGATGGCCACATTTTGTTGAGCCATTAATGTAACACTTTGCATATGCTACCTCATAACCACCTTTTTCAATGTAATCATACTCTCTTCTTATGATTCTCAACAAAACATAGGTTTTATTTTTTCTTTCATTTCCATTATTGGCAAACCCAAAATGAAGTTACATGGTGCTAGCACACATTGCTAATGAATTTAAATGAAGTTTGTATAGTGACAACAACATGAATGCCCTTGGATTATTAGATTGCACTGAACACCATTTCCAATGTTTGGCAAGAATGAAAACTAAAATTCTATTGCATACTCAATATTAATAGTGGAGCCAACCTATCTCCAAAGTTCAAATTACATTTACTTGGTGATTGATGACCAGTCATTGTCAGAAAACTTTCTATGGAATCTTAGTCATACAAAATTGTCAAGACCTCGTCTCTGTCTTTTATTCCTCTATTCTCTTGTAGGTGTCCCCTTTTTTTCTTATATTATGTCATTATACAATTTCTGCATTGAAGCTCCAATTGTAAATACATTTCATCTCATTATGTATTGGAATGATGGTTCACATTCAAAGTTCTTTCTTGATTTTTAATGCTTGTATTGACTCAATTCATGTTAAGAAGAAATTTTAAAATTAGTTTCATGTTTTAATTGACATGGAAAATGTGTATTCTTGCAACAAAAGGTCATTTTTCAAGTATTTTATGTGACACTAGCCAAGAAGTTTTTGAGCAAAGATTACACTTATTGGAAGCAGTAGTAGACATTTGCTACAATGGAATCCAGAAAACTAACTCTCTATGGTGTCACTCAAAGAAAAAAGGATCTATGTTTATCATAGTAATTAAAAGAGAACCCATCTAGATTTTATTATTCTTAGCTAATATGTATACATCAATAATCTAATTGAGATTAAACTATCTTTTTAGCAACATGAGTTAAATTCCAACAATAAAAGAAAATTAAGAAGTTATTTTCACAATCAATGTATGTTTTAATTGGGGAAATTTTTACCTTTTAATATTTTTTAGTTATTTGTCAATAAAAATTTGAAATTCAAAATGAATATTGGACACAAAAAACAAAAAAAAACTAACTCTTTCTATAAAGTTATATAAAAATCTCATGATTGAAAACTTTGACAATGGTTTTGGTCATTTCTCTTCTAGTGGAGATTTAGAGGATCAAAATGATTTTTCATACATAAAAAATATCTTCCCTTTCATTTATGAGCACAATTTTAAGATTGTTCCTACCGTAATGGGTGAGAATAAATATGTCATCCCTTGATGATGATAGAGTTTCCTTAACACTAGTTAAGGAAGAGAAATGTGTAGCCTTCCTTACCAGATAACCTATTCTTTGTGGAGTATCAAATTTTCTTTACCTATTTCCTCGATGTGGGCACTGTTCCAATAGCTACGGTATTACATTGGGTGGTTGGCTACTCGAAATCAGGGGATACTAAGATCATGTGATCCATGTTCAAAAGTCATATTTTTCTTTGAATTAAGACTAGTAAAATTTTGTTTGACATCAGTGTTGGAATTGAGCACCATTGAAGATAATGGCAACAATGATGGTGATGAGTTGAACATGAAAGTTTTACATAATGGGAGTAGCTGCAAGAATTGGCACCTCCTGATGTCCTAGTGCATGAAGAATCTGAGCTACCATTGTCAACATCTATGAGTACCTTGGTAAATTAAAATTATCTATGTTTTCAAGAGCAGATACAGATAATTGCCCCTATTTTGATTTAGCTTTCTCTTCCATTTCCCATTTATGTCTCAAACAACACTTAATAGAGGTAATAACTACTAGAGTGAACTGAGCTAGAGATAGTTGTTTCAGAATTGCATCATTCCTTTGGTGAGTTCTAAGGATTCGAAATTTAAATGTTTCCAGACTTGGTAGATATAATGGCATATTGGACCTTCCCATATTCCATATTCAACCAAAAATCATTATATGCCATAATTGAGATTATTCCAGGGCTCATAAATTTGCATAATCTCCTACACATAAGTGACAAACAAATGTTTTGCAAGATTGAAGCAGAGAAAAATTAATAGCTATTTTTATCATACTTAATTGCATTATCAATTTTTTTCCTAAATTTTATTGTTGCTGAATTCCAACCTAAAAGTGAACTAGGTGAATGAATGGAGAGGTATATTTCAAATTTTAAATTTAGCAAATCTTGACATAATCCAATGTATAGCAACATGTAAATCAGACGAAATTTACCTTGGCAGACCAAAGTGGATGAAACTTTGGTTTATTCTAATTGTAAATTACTTTATGCATGGCCCCTATCTAACAATCTTGTAGTTATGGTTCCATGGTCCAATATCCCTCAACTATTATCTTCAATACAAACTCTCCTTTACTGCACGTTCTCAACAAATCCATTTGTGGTCTAGTGTTCAACAAGTGGGAATCTTCTCCTTGCTATAGAGGTATAAAAAATGATAGATTTAATTTTATTTCTTCATGGAAGTCCTTGTGAAGAAACAATACATTGGTCAATGAATATTTATGATTGTGCACCATTCCCAAGAAAATCGATCATTCTTAATTTTCTGCATGATCTTGGATTACTTTCTTCTTAGAGTCTGCACCTTAATTCATGATTGAGAATTCTCGTAGGTCCCTATAATACTAGTGTATTCCCCTTATTGTTATTTTTAGTGTATCCCCATATTGTTATTGTTGTGCCCTTACATTATTATTGTTATGTAGACTCTAATTATAGTGTGACCCCTTAGAATCCTATATATACCAAGGAGGCCTTAACATTTGAATCATCAAAGAATTCTTCATTTATGTAATGTAAAATAGGTTTCCCCCTCGAAGAGGATAATTTTTATGTCATTGATCTATCTTTTCTTATGTTTTGTGAGTTGGTTGCATAACATTTGGTATCAAAGATTTGGATTTTAGGGTTTTAGTGCTTCAAACATATCATCTTGGAATTCTCGATATATTTTTTTTTCTACAAAGGTTCAGAAGATGAAATTTCAATCACATGGAGCCAAAACCCTGATGAAATTCCTGTAAACAATTTAGATCTTGATTCGCTATAGTTTCTGAGATATGGTCCGAAGAAGTTATGATTTTTTCATGATCCAAAATTCAATCTCAAACAAGTGACCTTGAGAAAATCATCTTGACTTTCTTTACGAGCATCAGATTTGAATTTTGTAAAAATTGATTGAAATTTCAAGGAATTTGGTTTTTTATGGATCATTTTCAATGCCGAAGGTTCAAACAATGACATGTGGCATTCATTACAAGTTAGCTCTATTGAATGAGTCCATAATCATGTCATCGTAGGATATTGGGAATAAATTTACCTTGGGGAATCTAATTTTGGTTTATTTGTGGTGTTGGAAAGAAGACTCAGAGGGATACCATAGGATGAAATTTCAAATCTTAGAGACTTGAAATTTTAGAGATACAACAATTTCATTATCTAGCTCGAAAAAAGGGAGACAAAGGTGTGTATTTTTTAAATTTTTTGCATAACATTTGTTCGAGAAATCAGTTTGATGTGATTCAAAGGACATAGCGAAGCATATATATCATTATTTGATTCCAAAATTCCTCAAAGAGAAAAATGGACACACCTATTAAGAAGCCAGAAAGCTCTACTATGACACATGAAGAAGAGGAAGAAATGCAACATGATATATCAAAATTACAAGACCAAGTGCAACAAATTTCGCTCCCGTAAAGAGTAACCAAAAATGAAATGGAAGCTAAGATGGATGGGTTGTACAATGGTTTAAAAGCAAACATGGAAGATTTGAAGGATGGAATTAATGTTAAGATGGAAGGTTTGAAGGTATATATGGAAGGTTTGACAAAGTTGCTACAAGAAATGCTTCGTAATGGCGACAAGGTATTCCATGAAACTCATGACGAGAATAAAAGGACTATTAATCATGAATTTAGAGACTAACTTTGAGTTGTAGAAAAAACAAATTCCAAAGATCAATATGAGAAATTTTTATGGCAAGGATCCAGTAACATGGATACCACAAATGGAGCAATATTTTGATCTACATGATCTACAACACACACAAAAGGTACACATTGCATAGTTATATTTAGAACCCAATTAGTTTGTATGGTATCGATGGATTTGTTCTCACAAACCACTTTTCAGTTGGTCAATTTTTATGGAGGAAATGATAGCACATTATGAGGATACAAAGAACAACACCTTCTTTAGCCAATTGATAAATCTCAAACAAAATTGTTCAATGGAAGAGCACAATGACTTCCAAAAATTGAATATCAGGGTAACTGATATTTCAGAGGAGCATAGGATTGATGCTTTCATAGGGAATTTAAAAGATAACATCCAAAATGAGGTTCGCCTTTGGGAACTTGATTCATTGTAGAAGGCATTTAGGGTGGCAAGAAAACTAAAAGCAAAATTAAGAGAACAAGGAAGTCTACCACTCACAACTATAAACATGGAAGTGTTATTTATCCTGGCCTTCCAAAACCTACAAGGTTGACACCACAACAATTGGAGGAAAAAAGAGCAAAAGGGATTTGTTACAGTTGTGATACAAATACTCTAAAGGTCATACATGTGTTGAGAATAAATTATTTTACATAGACTGTGAAGATGAGGAAGAAAAGAAACAAAGAACATCAAAAGAGGAGGATATACACCAGGAACCAATCCCAGATAAAGAAGAAATGAATCTGACCATATCTTGTAATACATTGGTAGGAATTATCACTCCTCAAACTCTCAATATAGAAGGATATATCAAGAACAAAAAGTTAATTGTATTGATTGATTCCGGTAGTACCCATAATTTTATTCTGTGTAAGATAGCCAAGGAATTGAATTGCTTCTTATATCCAACACCAAAGTGTCAAGTGATAGTTGAAAATGGAGGAACAATAAATTTATCTAGAAAGTGCTATAATATCAAGCTAACAATAGGGGAATATGTATTGAATATTCCAATGATTTCCATTCCAATGGGTGGTGCTGATGTTGTACTAGGAGTCCAATGGTTACTGCTGAGAAATTAAGGGCAATTTAAATATTCACTTTCTCTTAACTATGATAACTGCTTGTGATATTATTTCCTTAGATTTGGATTCTTATCATTAGTATTTGTTATCATCATCAACCATCTATCAAAACAAGAAGATCAAAAAATGCACAAGTACACAAGATATTGACACCAAGCCAGGGAAAAAACCTCTCCAAAACGTGAGAGGAAAAACCCTTTGAACTCTTTCTTATAGAATCCTTATTGAGGAATTCCAAGACCCAAACTTTAACTTAACATGAACTTTAACATCAAAGGACAGTACCTCCAAACATGTACCCAAACACTTTGTCTCTGTTTCCAATTCTGGACAGAATAGAAAGTCTGCAATAAGGGTATGACAATCAGCAATTATGGTCTCGGTCAGGCTCATCTAGCCTCTTCGTACCTTCGCACTTCTTGTAGACCCATCATATAAGTCATACAATTTTGAATTTTTCTTGATCTGAGATCTTGTGATGACAAATGATTGGCTGTTCTAGAGTAGTGAGAACAACACCCTTCGCTTCAGGATGTAGGCACACGTACTAGGAGAGTTAGGGCTCTTCTAGCCCTTCGGTGACTTTGATCTCTACGATAATGCCTTCCTCCTTCAAACAATGGCTAGATCTAACCTCTAACACAACAATATGCTCATATAACGTGATACCCTAGACCATATTGAAATGCTGCATGAGAGAACATGCTTTGATGATTAGCTCGAATAAGGGAACAAACTTCCTCATTGACTGCGAATACCCTTCTCTTCAGCCCTTTCACTTCGCTATTCAAATGAGAATGAATGTGTTGTGAGGAGGCATCAACATTATCTATAAGTAGGCTTGTTTCCTCATCTCTATGTCGACATGATCCTTTGATTAGGCCAATGTGATCCCTTTGATTAGGCCGACGTAATAAGTGGTTTCTAGAATTCTTTCAAGCGGATTCTTTGCATCAATTCCATGGGTACATGTTGGAGTATTTCCTTGATGATCTAGAAGGATTTATGACTTATATCAAATACATATATTTTCTTCATTTTACATGACTCATCCAAGTATCTCAATTGGAGCCAAAACTAGACCAAGAAACTTCTTGAGCATGAAACCCATGTCTCAAGTAATAATATAAAAATATTCTTGATACAAAATTACATCATTGACATTATGAAGACCGAACCGAGTTACACTATTTTCAACACTCCCTCTTAACTAGGGAGGTATTCATACATACATGGTACATGGACATTCTCAATAGAAGAGTTCTCATAAGCAAAGAGTTGGATTAGTTATCCATCTGTTATAGCATCATTTCGACCAACATTATTTCCATATAGAAAGGCCTTGACTAACAACTCTATCTCTCAAATAGATCAGAGCACACAATGTTGGCGAGACCAATGACTGATAGACAAACATCCTCATTGTCTCCCTTAGGGTCATACCCACCTGAGTGTTCTCTGAGTATGCCCTACTAGGACTACCACATCCTCAAAGAGTGTCAGATGTCAGATGATTACACAATCCTCCATTCTTTCTTCCAAAATGAAGACAAGAATGTCGTGTCTAACTCTCCCTCTTAACCAGGGATGAGTTCCAAGTTTCTCTTCACTCATAAGCTTACTCGAGTTCCTTTACCCACAGGAACCTCCCAGAGCTCCCTCTTACCCAGGGACTCTATCATAAGTACTTTATAGGGTCTTCTATTTGAATGATGATCCAAGAATTCGATGTCATCAATTTATTCATATGTAGGGTTCAGCCATCCATCACTTTCCTCCATCATGTCATCTCGGAAAGTATCCTCCTTGGCTTTACATTTGGGGCTTCCTTCATAGGACCATCTATGTTCACCTTTCCTTCAACGGTGATTGTTATTGATCATGAGGTACATAGTTGTGACATCCTTCACAACTCTTCTTACCATGGCCCTGCACACATACCTAGACTTTTCCAAGAGGTCAAACACCAAAAAACAAATCACAAGTTACCTTTTGGTGATGGCCTTTTTCTAGTGACATCTCCTTGTAGGTATCAACATCTTGTATACATGTTGTCACATCTCCAAATGATATTTGTTGGCAAGGGTCTTCATCTTTTCATACTTCCATCAGAGTCTTTACATCATTCCAGGAGATTTCCTGGTCAAGTCTTCCTTATCCTCTAGATGTTGATTGCCTTCATCATGGTTGCATAATTCACGATCTCTTCCATCCTCACATCTTTCATTCCCAAGAGCTTTCAATCAAAGTTATTTAATTGTGATCAACTACCTCATACTTTATATGAGGACATATTATGTTGATTTCATCCAGTGTGACTTAAGTCTTTCAACATCCTTTCATAGGAGGAGATATTTTCCCTTTTTATCATTCTCGATCCATTTTACTTGCAACCATATGACACGACATTACAATATTAAACAAATACAAGAATTCATACCTCATTGTTCCTTCAGGCTTCTTTCAACAACTTTCTTGATTGAAAAGATCTTCAATCCCTTGATCTATTTCATTTCTTATGTCATCGGACCATCATCTCATGAATTCCAAAAGTTGGATTTCTTGATGAAACACTTGCTGCCTTTCCTGACTAGGGGATCCTCCGTTGAGGTTTCCATCAAAGAATCTTCAAGATCTTGTATATCCCCATCTGGAAAATGCTTCCTTTGTCCTAGATGACTTCTTCCTTTCCTTTAAAGTACAATGAGATTCCCAAGAGCTATGTCCTTCATGATTCCCATATGATGCCACGATGCATATCTGCAAGGACTTCTGATAAGATCCTTTTGAGAGGGATACCATCTCACTCATACTGGAGATCTATTACTCCCTCTTTCCTTTAGCTTCCTCTATCCTTCAGATGATATGAACCCTTCTCCATAATCTTCCCATAGCACTAAATCTTAGCTATACTAAATTGTCTTGTTTGAGGGCCAAACTTCCCTTCTCATGCTTTAGTCCTTCAGTACTTTTGTCCACAACTTATCCTTTTTCCATTTTGCACAGGTACCATAAGTTGTTAGATGAGGAAGCTTCCTTGTCCCAAGGACACGTGACATGTTTCTTATAAAGAGAAAATAGATGATTGTCTTCTTATCATCTTACTTAGATCTCCCAATTGAGATCTCATGAAGATGACCTTCTTTATTGTATTTTAGAGAGTACGTCTTCTAGCATTTCAATTAGGTCACTGCTGCACCATGATTGCAATCATCCTTGTTTCTCCTTGTTATGAAACCAGCTCAAGAAAATATAGAAAAGATAGATCAACGCCTTAGAATTCAGCCTCTTCGAGGGGGCAACCTCCTTTACATTACATAAATGAACAATTCTTGGATGATTCAAATGACAAAACCTCCTTTCTATATATAGGAGTCTAAGGAGTCACAATATAACCCAGCCACCCTAACAATAATAATATAAAGCCACAAAAATAACAATAGAGGGATTCTATGGGGCACAGTAATAACAATATGGGGCACAACAATATTAATAAGGGGCACAACTACAATAGTAATGGGGTAATCACTAGTATTATAGGGACCCAACATGCCCCTCTCCTTCAAAAAAGTGTTGTCCTCAACGCTTGAGTAGTTCTGGATGCTTTTGTATAAAATTCTCATCCTCCCATGTGGAATCTTCAGCAGATAAGTTCTTCCACTTGATAAGATACTCTGAAATTGATCGATTTCGTAGCTGTCAAGTTCTTGTTTCTGTGACTGCTTCTGGTTCCAATATAATTTTTCCTTCCTCGTCAAGTTCTGGCAATATTGTTTGAACTGGGAGCTTATCGCCTATAGCCTTCTTTAAACATGAAACATGGAAAACTGGGTGTAGTCGAGAAGCTGCAGGAAGCTCCAATTTGTATGCCATAGTACCAATCTTTTGCAACACCTTGTACGGACCATAATACTTTGGTGATAATTTATTATCCTTCGTAGCTTGCTTGAGGGACTTTGCTTATATGGTTGTAGCCGTATGAATACCCAATCACCTACATCAAAACTCCTTTCGCTGCGATGTTGATCTGCTTGTTGTTTCATTCTATTCTGTGCCAACACGAGGTTATCCTTTAAGAGTTGGAGGACTTGTTGTTGATGTTCGATGTGATGTTCCACTGCTTGAACCTTAGAATTTTCTCTTAAATATGATGTGATGGATGGTGGCTGATACCCATAAATTGCCATAAATGGGGTCATTTTTGTTGCTGTATGGAAGGAAGTGTTATACCACCATTCAACCAGAGGCAACCATTTGACCCATTGTGTCTGTTTATCAGATACAAAGCAACGAAGATATCCTTCCAAACATTTGTTTACTATCTCAATTTTCCCATCAGATTGAGGATGATAAGATGAGCTATGAGCTAACTGAGTACCAAGACAAGAAAATAATTCTGTCGAAAAATTTCCAGTGAAAATGGGATCTCTGTCACTTACAATAATCTTTGGGTTTCCATGTAGCTTTTGAATTGTTTCCATAAATGCAGTAGAAACTGTACTGACTTTAAATGGATGTGATAATGCACAAAAGTGTGCATACTTGGTAAGTCTGTCAACTACCACCATGATGACACTCTTTCCCTTAGACTTGGGTAAACCTGTGATAAAATCCATTGAAACCTCCTCCCAACGTTGGCTTGGAATGGATAAAGGTTGTAATAGACCCGGTGTCTTAATTGTTTCAACTTTATTTTGTTGGCAAACTAAACATTTCGCCACAAAATTTTGAATATCTTATTTAAGGCCATCCCAAAAAAATTCCTTCTTAAACCTGTAGTAAGTTTTTAAAAATCTCGAGTGCCCTCCTAAGGGAGAAGTGTTCAATTCCATAAGAATCTTTTGTTTTAGCTGGGAATTCTTACAGAGGTATAAGTGATCTTTGTACCATAACGAATCATTTTTCCAGCTAAATGTATCTGACGTACTGGAATCTTGTTGTAACTTTCGAATAAGTGCCCACACTTCTTCGTCATTCTTCCATTCCTCCCTTGCTTCGTTTATCCAATCTGGTGGGATAATAGAAATGGTGCACAAAAATGCTTCCACATCCTCATCCTTTCTTGAGAGTGCATCTGCCACCACATTTTTCTTCCCTTTTTTGTAGATGATTTCAAAGTCATAACCCAACATCTTTGTGACCCACTTTTGTTGCTCTTCAGAGGATAATCTTTGTTCTAAAAAGTATTTAAGGCTATCATGATCCGTTTTCACCTTGAAGTGTCTTCCCATTAGGTAGGGTCACCATTTCTTAAGTGCATGGAGTATTGCCAACATTTCCTTCTCATAAATAGCTTTGTGTAAAAACTTTCCCTTGATTGGACGATTTTCAAAAGCAATGGGTCTTTCGTCTTGCATTAGAACAGCACCAATTCCATTTCCTGAAGCATCACATTCCACAATAAAGGTTTTTGTGAAGTCCGGTGTAGCTAAGACAGGTGTTTGGCACATTGCCTCTTTAAGATGTTTGAAGGCCTTTGTTGCTTCTAGAGTCCATGAAAATGCATCTTTCTTCAATAGTGTTGTTAGAGGTGCTGCTATTCTCCCATAATTCTTAACAAACTTGCAATAATACCTTGTCAACCCAAGAAATCCTCGCATATGCTTTATGGATGTGGGGATTTCCCATTCCTTAATGGCTTTAATTTTGCTAGGGTCTACCTTAACTCCTTCATGAGATACAATATGACCCAAATATTCAACCTCTTGTACTCCAAAGAAACATTTGGATCTTTTTGCATATAATTGTTTCTCCTCCAATAGTTGTAGCACCCAGTCAACATGTTCAACATGATCCTTCCAAGACTTGCTGTAGATTAGTATATCATAAAAAATACTAACACATATTTTCTAAGGAATGGTTTGAAAATTGAATTCATCAAACCTTGAAATGTTGAAGGTGCATTGGTAAGGCCAAAAGGCATGACCAAAAATTCATAATGACCCTCATGAGTTATAAATGCTTTTTTCAGAATGTCTTCAGTCTTCATTCTGATTTGATGATATCCTGAAAGAAGATCCAACTTGGTGAAGTAAATTGATCCATGCAATTCATCCATTAATTCATCAATGACAGGAATGGGAAACTTATATTTAATAGTAGCTTGTTGAGCTCCCTATAATTCGGACACATGCGCCATGATCCATCCTTCTTGTGCACCAATACTATTGGAGCAAAGAAAGAACTTTGACTCGGTTGAATTATACCAGCCTCTAGCATTTCTGCAACCATACGTTCAATTTCACTCTTTTGGGCATAGGGATATCTGTACAGCCTGATGTTTGGAGGAACACTTCCTGGAATCAGATGAATAGCATGATCATGATCATGATCACGAATAGGTGGGAGACCTTTGGGAGTCTCAAATACCTTGGAATGATTGTCCAAGACTTTTTGGAGATCTGGAGAAATAGATGATTCCAATGTGGAAACATCTAGCGAACATAATTGTGCAATTACACCTTTTTGTTCCTTTTTCAGAAGCTTTGTCATACCGTTAGAGCTGATTATCTTTCCCGGTTTCCCTGCAATACCCGTTAATTCAACTTCCTTTCCTTCCACAGAAAATTTCATGAAAATTTCTTGAAAATTAAAAGCTATTGTTCCTAGGATTGTAGCCATTGGACTCTTAATACAATATCAGCACCTCCCATTGGAATGGAAAGCATTGGGCTAGTCAATACATATTCTCCCATGGATAGCTTGATATTATGGCACTTTCCAGAGCAATTTATTGTTCCTCCATTTGCAACCATCACTTGACACTCTGGTGCTGGATATAAGAAGCAATTCAATTCTTTTGCTACCTTACAATGAATAAAATTGTGGGTACTTCCTGAATCAATCAACACTATTACCTTTTTCTTCTTGATTTGTCCTTCTATCTTGATGGTTTGAGGAGTGGTAATTCCCGCCAATGCAATACAATATATGGTCGGATTCATTTGTTCTTCATCTAGGCTTTGTTCCTGGAGTATATCCTCTTCTTTTGACCTTTCTTGCTTCTTTTCTTCTTCCTCTTCACAATCTATGTAGAATAATTTCTTCTCAGCACACTTATGACCTTTAGTGTATTTGCTATCACAACTATAACAAAACCCTTTTTCTCTTTTTTCTTCCAATTGTTGTGGTGTCAACCTTATAGGTTGTGGAAGACTAGCGACAACAACACTTCCGTCTTTATAGTTGTGAGTGGTATGCTTCCTGGTTGCCATAATTTTGCTTTCCATTTTTCTTGCTAACCTAAATGCCTTCTCTAATGAATTAGGTTCCCAAAGGTGAACATCATGTTGGATATTATCCTTTAAAGACCCTATGAACACATCAATCCTATGCTCCTCTGGAATATTTTTTACCCTTATGTTTAATTTTTGGAACTCCTCAATGTGCTCCATTATTGAACCCTTTTGTTTGAGACTTATCAATTGGCTAAAAAAAGTGTTGCTTTTTGTATCCTCATAATGTGCTATCAATTCTTCCATAAAAATTGCCCAAGTGATAAATTGTTTATGAGAGCAAAGCCATTGATACCATACAAATTGATTTGGTTCCAAATATAAAGTTGCAATACGTACCTTTTGTGTGTTTTGCACATTATTGAGATCGAAAAATTGCTCCATCTGTAATATCCATGTTGCGGGATCCTTTCCATCAAACTTCCTCATATCGATTTTTAGAATATGGTGCGTCTTCGATCCAACATTAGAGTCTATGGAATCTTGATTAACATTTCCTTTGTTCGCATCATGAGTTTCCTTTACTCCCCTTTCACCATTAGTAAGTATTTCTTGTAGAAAATTTGTCAAATCTGCCTTCAAATCTATCTTCAAATCGTCAATCTTGGATTCCACACCCTTTATCTTAGATTCCATGCCATTTATCTTAGCTTCTGTTAGCTTTTGTGAGAGTGAAATTTTTTGCACTTGGTCTTGTAATTTTGATATATCATGTAGCATTTCTTCCTCTTCTTCATGAGTCATGCTAGAGCTTTCAGATTGCTTACTAGGTGTTTGCATTTTCTTTCCTTGGGGCATCAGTTACCGATACTAATGCTCTACTATGCCCTTTGAATTCCTTCAAAATAGTTTTTCAAACCGAGCTTAAGCAAAAATTTAAAAAATCTACACACCTTTTTTCACTTTGTAGGAGCTCGATATTGCCTCGGATGTATCTCTGTAATTTCGGATCATCCAGTTCTGAAATTGTGACCTGCGGTAGCCCTCTGTGTCCTCTTTCCAATGCCACTAGTCTGACCCCAATTGGATTCTCCAATGAAGAGTTATGCCAAATCTCCCACAGTGACCTGATTATAGACTAATTCAGTAGAGAGAACTTGTACGACGTGCCACGTGTCCCTGTTTTGACCTTTGGCTCTGAAAAATATATACAAGAAACTACAGTCAGTCCTCTTTCTGTACCTTCTTACTAAATTTCAATCCAATTCTCGGAGAGAAAGTTATGATGATGTTCCCCAGGTCCCCTGTTTGGAATGTAATTCAGGAGTTTGCAAAAAGACCAACTTCCTCAGATCATATCTCTGCAAATATAGCGAAAAAAGATCTGAAATTCGGACCCGATATTCAGCGCGATTTCATCTCAAATGGGTTTTTTTTTTTTGCTTCTGAAACGTCGCAGAAAAAAAGTTATAGCTAAAATTCCACAACGACCTGTTTGGAGCAGCGAAACCCTAGAATCCAAAGCTCTGATACCCAATGTTATGAAACCAACTCAAGAAAAGATAGAAAAGATAGATCAACACCTTAGAATTCAACCTCTTCGAGGGGGCAATCTCCTTTACATTACATAAATGAGTAATTCTTGGATGATTCAAATGACAAAACCTCCTTTCTATATATAGGAGTCTAAGGAGTCACAATATAACCCAGCCGACCTAACAATAATAATATAAAGCCACAAAAATAACAATAGAGGGATTCTATGGGGCACAGTAATAACAATATGGGGCACAACAATATTAATAAGGGGTACAACTACAATAATAATGGGGTAATCACTAGTATTATAGGGACCCAACACTCCACTGAGATCATCATTGCTGTTTTTTCATTATGTCAACGAGGTCTGTTGAGATCTTCATTATTGCTTCACTGCTGCATTATTGAGATCCTTAGTGCTTTTGTATCATGGAAAAAATTGCTACTGCATCATGATTGCTCCAGAGATTACCACTGAGGTGATCTCTATACCTTCATCGAGAACATGATCTTCAAGAACAAGATCAATTGCACCTTACTGTGATGTGTAGCATTATGATATCATGATTCTTTGCCATCATTACTTTGTCGAGACTGTGCCTATCATGATTATTACTTTTCCCATTTAGCATACCAATACTGCAACCCTTTATACTATATACAAACCTCATCACTGTTCCTCAAGATTCTTGAGATTTGATTGTGATCACAGTCATCACCAAAACATAATTATGCCGAGTCACTGTGCATGACTGATGTAGTATATGTATACATATTCTAAGACTTATCTATCCATAGGTGACTATGTATAAGTGTCAAGATAATTTGTTGTAGTGAGAGCATCAATACACATGTATTCTAAGGCTTCTAGGAGACAATATACACTTCAGAGTAATGTTGTGGCTGTAATTTATATTATGCATGGAGATTGTTGTGATTGCGTCTTTAATTTCACCAAGTCCATCATGGCGCTAGAATCTTCTTAGGGTATGTCGAGACAATTAGTCATGCAATTGTGATATATCAGACATATCCATATACCAAGAAGTGCCAGGATGTTATGACAAAGATGTCAAGGTTGTCATCACAGAGTTTATGCTAAGATCATATGTAGCCCAGATCTTAAGCTATAGATGCGTCCTCTTCCGAAATCAATCCTTGCTACGGGGATCTATCCATGAATGCACCTAGTACCCAACTGAGGTGCAGTCAAACCCTAGGATTAGATTTGTTCCTTCATGCACGATCTCATTTTCTTGATTGTAGATACCCGAGATCTGTTCCTAAATCACAGAAGGAATTGCAAGTTATGTCCCTTGTTATTTGCGGACCCCCTACACCCATATTCACATGAAATATCAGAGAAAAAACTACGAATTCTTCTTGTGCCTTTTTTCGCTGACCCTTGTCAACCATAGTCCAATGCTTTCCAACCACTACAGGAGATAGTTGATCTTATTCATGCTCTTTATTGAACCTCCCTCTGATACCATGTTGAGAAATTAAGGGCAATTTAAATATTCACTTTCTCTTAACTATGATAATTGCTTGTGATATTATCTCCTTAGATTTTGTTTCTTATTGTTAGTATGTGTTATCATCATCAACTAGCTATCAAAACAAGAAGATCAAAAAATGCACAAGTACACAAGAGATTGGTACCAAGCCAGGGCAAAAGGCTCTCCAAAACGTGAGAGGAAAAACCCTTTGAAATCTTTCTTATAAAATCTTTATTAAGGAATTCGAAGACCCAAACTTTAACTTAACACGACATTCAACATCAAAGGAAAATACCCCCAAACATGTACCCAAAAACTTTGTCTTTGTCTGCAATTCTAGACAGCATAGCAAGTCTACAACAAGGGTATGACAATCAACAATTATGGTCTCGGTCAGGCTCATCTAGCCTCTTCTTATCTTCGCCCTTCCTGTAGAACCATCATATATGTCATAACCTTTTGAATTTTGCTTGATTTAAGATCTTTTGATGACAAACAATTGACTGTTCTAGAGCAGCAAGAACAACACCCTTCGCTTCAAGATGTAGGCACACGTACTAGTAGAGTTAGGGCTCTTCTAGCCCTTCGGTGACTTCGATCTCTATGAAAATTCCTTCCTCCTTCAAACAACGACTAGATCTAACCTCTAACACAACAATATGCTCATATAACGTGATACCCTAGACCAGATCGGAATGTCACATGAGAGAACAGGCTTTGATGATGAGCTCGGATGAGGGAACATATTTCCTCATTGACTGTGGCTACCCTTATCTTCGACCCTTTCACTTCGGTATTTGAATGAGAATGAATGTGTTGTGAGGAGGCATCAACGCTGTATATAAGTAGGCTTTCTTCCTCATCTCTAGGCTTACGTGATCCTTTGATTAGGATGACGTGATCCCTTTGATTTGGCAGATGTAAAAAGTTTTTTCCAGAATTCTTTCAGGTGAATTCTTTGCATCAATTTCATGGGTACAGTTGGAGTATTTCCTTAATGATCTAGAAGTATTTATGACTTATATTAAATACATGTATTTTCTTCATTTTACATGACTCATCTAAGGCTCTCAATTGGAGCCAAAACTAGACCAAGAAACTTCTTGAGCATGAAACCAATGTCTCAAGTAATAATATAAAAATATTCATGATACAAAATTATATCATTAACGTTATGAAGACTGAACCTAGTTACACTATTTTCAACAATTACAATCTTTGGGGATGATAACTTTTAATTTTCAAGAAATTTTCTTGATTTTTTTTGGAAGGAAAGAAAGTTGAATTAAGGAGTATCACAGGGAAATGAGGAAAGATAATAATATTTAATGGCATTTAAAATCTTCTGAAGAAATAACAACCTGGCGTAATTGCACAATTATGCTCACTAGAGGTTCAAACATTGAAATAATCTATTTCTCCAAATCTCCAAAAAGTATTGAACAATCATTCCAAGGTATTTGAGACTCCCAAAGGCATCCCATCTATTTGTGATCATGATCATTCTATTCATTTGATTCTGGGAAGTGTTCCTTCAAGGATTTATAGATATCCCTATGACCAAAAGAGTGAAATTGAACGTATGTTTGTAGAAATGCTAGAGGACAGTATAATTCAACCTATTCAAAGTTATTTCTTTGCTCTAATAGTATTGGTGCCGAAGAATGATGGATCATGACGTATGTTTTTGAATTATAGGGAGCTCAACAAGCTCATTATGAAAGATAAATTTCCAATTCTTGTCATTGATGAATTGATGGATGAATTACATGCAACAATTTACTTGACCAAGCTAGATCTTCATCAGGTTATCATCAAATTAGAATGAACACTGAAGACATCTGAAAACAACATTCATAACTCATGAGGGTCATTTACTTGACCAAGCTAATGCACCTTCCACATTTCAAGGTTTGATGAATTCCATTTTCAAACCCTTCATTAGAAAATTTGTGTTAGTGTTTTTTGATGATATACTAATCTACAAGTCTTGGAAGGATCATGTTCAACATGTTGACAGGATGCTCAAACTATTGGAAGAGAAACAATTATATGCAAGAGGGTGTTAAGGTAGACCCTAAAAAAATTACAGCCATTAAGGAATGGAAAATCCTCACAAAGATAAAGCATATTCGAGGATTTCATGGGTTGACAGGGTATTATTGCAAGATTGTTAAGAATTATGGGAGAATAATAAAAACCTCTAACAACATTATTGAAGAAATATGCATTTTCTTGGACTCCAGAAGTAACTAAGACCTATGAACATCATAAGGAGGCAATGTGCTAAGCACCGATCTTAGCTATGCCAGACTTCACAAAAACCTTTATTTTGGAATGTGATGCCTCAGGAAATGGAATTGGAGATATTTTAATGCAAGAAGGAATACCCATTGCTTTTGAAAGTCATCTAATCAAAGGAAAATATTTATATGAACCTATTTATGAGAAGGAAATGTTGGCAATACTACATGCACTAAAGCAATGGTGACCTTACCTAATGAGAAGACACTTAAATTTAAAAACATACCATGATAGTCTTAAATACTTTTTGGAACAAAGATTATCTTTAGAAGAACAACAAAAATGGGTCACAAAGATATTGGGTTAAGACTTTGGAATCATCTACAAAAAAGGGAAGAAAAATGTTGGTGTAGATTCACTCTCAAGAAAGGATAAAGATGTGGAAGCATTTCTTTGTGCCATTTCTATTATCTAAACTAATTGGATAATCGAAGAAATGAATGAATGGAAGAATGATGAAGAGGTGTGGACGTTCATTCAAAAGTTTCAACAAGATCCTAGTACATATGATACATTTAGCTGGAAAAATGATTCATTATGGTATAAATGTCACTTATACCTTTGTAAGAATTCCCAAATAAAATAAAAGATTCTTTTGGAATTGCACACCTCCCACTTAGGAAGTCACTCAAGATTTTTAAAAACTTACCATAGGGTTAAGAATGATTTTTTTTGGGATTGCCTTAAATTTTATATTCAGAAGCTTGTGGTAGAATGTTTGGTTTTCCAACATAATAAAGTTGAGAGAATTAAGACCTCGGGTCTACAACCTTTAGCCATTCGAAGTCAGCGTTGGGAGGAGGTCTCAATGGATTTTATCATAGGATTACCCAAGTCTGGAGGAAATAGTGTCATCACAGTGGTAGTTGAGAGACTTACCAAGTATGCACACTTTTGTGCATTATCTCATCCTTTTAAAGCAAGATAGTTGTTACTACATTTATGGAAACAATTCAAAAGCTACATGGAAACCCAAATATTCTTGTAAGTGACAAAGATCCCATTTTCATTTGAAATTTTTGGACGAAATTATTATCTTTTCTTGGTACTCAATTATCTCATAGCTCATATTATCATCCTCAATCTGATGGGAAAAATGAGATAGTGAACAAATGTTTGGAAATATATCTTTGATACTTTGTATATGATAAACAAACACAATGGGTCAAGTGGTTACCTCTAGTTGGTATAACACATCCTTCCATACTACAACAAAAATGACCCCATTTATGGAACTTTATGGATATCATCCACCATCCATCACATCATCTTTAAGAGAAAATTCTAAGGTTCAAGCAATGGAAGATCACATCGAGCATCAACAACAAGTTCTCCAACTCTTAAAGGATAACCTCACTATAGCGCAAAATCGAACAAAACAACGACCATGTCAACATCATAGTGAAAGAAGTTTTGATGTAGGCAACTAGGTATTTTTACGGCTACAACCATACAAAGAAATGTTCCTCAAGAAAGCTAGGAAGGATAATAAATTTTCACCAAAGTAATATGGTCCTTACAAGGTGTTGCAAAAGATTGGTACTATGGCATACAAATTGGATATGCATGTACCTTCCCGAGTACACCAAGTTTTCCATGTTTTATGCTTAAAGAAGGTTATTAGTGACAAGCTCCCAGTTTAAACAATGTTTCCAGAACTTAACGAAGAAGGAAAAATCATTTTTGAGCTTGAAGCAATCACGGAAACAAGAACCCAACAACTACGAAATTGGTTAATTTCATAGTATCTCATTAAGTGGAAGAACTTACCCGCTGAAGATTCCACATGGGAGGATGAGAATTTTATACAGAAGCATCCAAAACTACTCCAGCGTTGAGGACAACACTTTTTTGAAGGAGAGGGGCATGCTAGGTCCCTATAATACTATTTTATTCCCCTTATTGTTATTGTTAGTGTATCCCCCTATTGTTATTGTTGTGCCCATGTATCCCCCATATTGTTATTGTTGTGCCTCATAGAATCCCACTATTGTTATTGTTGTGTCGTTACATTATTATTGTTATGTAGGATCTGATTATATTGTGGCCCCTTAGACTCCTATATATACCAAGGAGGTCTTATCATTTGAATCATCCAAGAATTTTTCATTTATGTAATGTAAAGGAGGTTTCCCCCTCAAATATTATAATTTTTAAGTCATTGATCTATCTTTTCTTCTATTTTGTGAGCTGGCTGCATATCGAATTCCAATTCAATTTGTTTAATTAGCTCTCATAGAGCATCTAATCTATTCATGATAACTAACTATCAAGCCTTCTTCCTTATACAATAATAAGCTACAACATTGGAAGCACTAACCAACAATGTCCAAAGTTGGTTGGATTCTTGTCATCAAGAGCTCCAATAGTATTTACATATTGGTCTACATTCTGAACCAAAGGTCTAAATAATGGCATACATGTAAGAAGTCAATGTTGCTTCCAAATTGCATTAACACAGATGATTTTGGCCCTACTAGTGATACCACATCTCTTTTCATCAGTTCCAAAGATTTAATTAGAATGGAAATCAAATCTATTTCTAAGAGCGTTTAATCTAGTTTGTTTTATTATTTGTTTTCAGACCCAATAGGGATTACCGTTGCTTGCAACTCTTGTTTGTGTACCGTTGCTAATATTATTCAACATATAATATTTCTTTATATACGTATATCTTCATTCTAAATAAAAACCGAAAGTTTCCCAAGGTGTGATATATTCTCTATGCCACTTTTACAATATGAGTGAACAATGTCATTATGGCCCTTTTACAAATAAATGCATCATTCTTACCAATATTGAACCGAAAGTAAGACCATAACTAAAATTTAACAAATTAGTATAGAGAAAGTGCAAACAAATGGATATTGTGACATGATTTCCATAATTAAATGTTAACAAATTAATATGGAGAAAGTACACACAAATGGGTATTGTGACATGATTTGAGCAAGTACTCAAAACATAAAAAACTACAATATGTTAGTGAAGAAGGACAACAGAAATGGATATTGTGACACAAGTTTAAAAGGATTTAAATAAATCAATGAATTAATCAAAACAAGTCATCATCCATTGGTAGGAATGAATGTAATTTTATATGCATTTATGTAGTATAGTATATTGTGTATGTTTTGTGGTATGAAAGGATATTATAAATTTTACTATTGATTTTATTTCCAAGATTTGCTGTTTTATTTTTCTTATTATTATTTTTAATTTAAAAATATTATATTTTTTAAGATATATTATTTATTCATAATTTTTGTAAAATTTTTATTTTTATTTTGTTATTTTATTTTAAACAAGATTTTGTAAATAATTAGAATATTTTTCCCCTTTTTAGTTTTTTTCATCTTTAGTAATAATTTAATTAAAAAATAATACATATTTTAACAACATTAATTGTTTGTATAATTGATGAGATGAAAAAAGTCCAAATCATGTGAACCATTTCGACTTTTCTCTTTCTTAAAAGAGTAACTAGACAAAGGGATTAGTTGTCCTTCCACCACTTATCTTTTATAACTTAGTCAATTCTATGATATCTAATGGATATTTTGGTCCACTCCTTGAATTTTGTGGGTCCTAGGCTCATGGAAAAAGACATACAACAAGGGATAATACATGCAACAAGTCAATATGGAAGATTAGGGGATACATCGAACCTTGTAATGATTAAGTAATATATTGCATAGTGGGTTTTGGGTATCGAACCAAAAAAGAAGACAAAGATAATCTAGGAACAAAGTAACAAAGATCATGTGAGGAGAATGAATATCTTGAAATGAGTGAATTATTCCAGTCCAAAGTGAGTATTCAAACTCCTTCCAATATATAATTCTACACCCCTTTACACCTAAATTTAACCCCCCCCAATATCTATATGTTTTGAATATATTAAAAACATTGTTTCATAGATACTTGTAACAACTCCCCAATACATTAACAAAAAACAAATAAACCACATAGCGTACTCTATATATACACTTTGCAACATTATTTATATAAATAATAACTAGCACAATCATTTAAATTAAATGGCTAGGAAACATGGATAGGCATAAAAACACTTATTTTATTATACATCTCACATTGCCAAGATTAAAAAATCATAAAAATTAACAAAATTATAAATTTATTTTCAATTATATTTTTCTAAGAAGGTTTAGATAATGAAATGTTTATGCAACTAAGGAGAAACATCAAACTATGCAACTATGGTAAAACATTTAAGTTTTTAGTCGCTATAATATTAGAATTATACCCTATGGAAGTTAATGTTTGAGATTGTTCCTAAATTAAGTTTCAAATGAGCCATCTTTGCATTTTCACTATAACATTGATTTTAGAAATTTTCATACAGTGATATTTTGATTCTATTGACAAGAGTTATCAAAATATATATTTAAAAAAAAAATAGAATTTGGTTCATTATAATTTTGGAGATATACCCTTTGGAAGTTAGGGTTTGTGACTAACCTTGAAATCATTTTTTATACTAGTCATCATGATAGGTTTGTTGTAACTTGTTTAAGAGGAGTTTCAAACTACAAAATTTGCATGGATCTATCAAAACATACATTGGGCGGAAATTTCATAATCATATTAGAGAAATTGGCTACTTGGAATTTTGTACAAATTTTCTCTTGTTGTGGGGGGGGGGTGCGCTGGGGGGGAATCACCAAGTTTGGGAAAGTTATCATAACTTTCACTAGACACATCACATTTTGATTAGACCTGTGGAATTTCATAGAAGACATATCAAAGAAGATAGGATGAAATTTTAGAATCAAGGGGTTGGAATTGCATAAATATATTAGAATAAAATTTCGTTGAAAAGATATACTCCATAATGGAGTTTTAAAAGGCATGTTAAATTCAAACTATCTATATTTTGATTGGGATGTCTAATTGAGGTGATAAAAAAGTCGAGGGTTTGGGTTAAACCTCAATTAAGAAGCAATGGTGATACCCAAATTTAGTGGGATGAAGATAGAGATAAACTCAATCTTGAGGAATGGTTGAGGATGGTAAAGGAATGCCATATAATTTGATTTTTAGTAAGCTTTTACCTTTTTGATGGAGCTTCCATGTGGTGGAAAAACCTTGTTGAATATATTAGATTATACTCCACATGGGAAAAATTTGAAGAATTTTTCTTAAAAATGGATCAAGGACTCAAAAATAGAGACCGTGCATAAAATTGAAGATGAATTTATAAAAGCTAAAGAAAAGATCAAGAATATTGACGATGAATTATCTAAGCTACAAAACCTTAATGAATCACTCATTAAGGAGATTAAACAATTAAAATGGGGAAATAGTATGAAGACGAATTGAAAAAGGGATTATTGAAGGGAAGAATTAAAAATAAATATGAAGAAATATCTACATTGTGAAAACACAATATAAAACTAATAGTTGATGTCAAGAGATTGAAAGAAGAAAAGAAGCATTGTCAAAGTTAAGAAGAAATAAGAATATTAAAGGAAGATACTATCAAAAGAATTGAAGAGGAAATTTACAAGAAGATTGAAGAAGTCATAGACACATATGAGGTAAAATCATAAATGTTCTAAAATTGAATATGGATGTCAAAATTTGATAGATGGGGTCACATTGTAACTTCAAAGGAGTATTAAGACGATATTCAATAAGGTCATAGAAGATACTTGAAGAATATAAACTCCATCTTAAGGATGTTCTTGGCAAATATGATGGTATTATCTCCAAGGTTAGAGTAATTAAATAAAAAGAAAAGAGGATAGAGGATGTTACTGTCTCTAAAAATAACATAGATGAAATGCGTATATTGTTAAATGATGTTGTCATTGATGCCAACGTCAGTATTTGAATGCTCTTAATATTCGTCTATGGATTGCATTGATTGGAAGTTCTAATGGGAAAGTATCCCTTGAAGGATGAGAAACGTCTGTGGTGTGGTCATGATGCCTTGCTTTTGATGAAGAGTTTGAGGATGTTGTCATTGATGCCAACGTCAGTATTTGAATGCTCTTAATATTCGTCTATGGATTGCATTGATTGGAAGTTCTAATGGGCAAGTATCCCTTGAAGGATGAGAAACGTCTGTGGTGTGGTCATGATGCCTTGCTTGCATGACCATCTCCATTGTGTAGTCATTGTCATGCCATTTCCATCGTTAGGTTACATGCCATGTGGGTCCTCTTGGTTAAGGAAATATGGCATCTTGAAGTTGAAACCCCAAAGTCATGGTCAAAGTACCCAATGTGATTAAAAAGGCAACCTTATGATTGGTTATCCTTTTGAGAATTTTTTTTTTTTGAACAATTATGTTTAAATTAAAATGACCTTAAAAGGAGTATTGTGTTCAAGTTTTTTATTGGGAAAAAATATCTCAATATTTTTAGGTTAATTCGGCCTTAATGGGTGATTATTTTCGGCCCCAAAAGTTTTCAATTTGAAAAATCCTATTTTAAAATTTGTATGGTTAGCTCCATAAAAGTAAGGCCATGTTGGCTCCTCTAGAAGCACCTTCCAGCTCTATATATATAGCTCATACTTCTCCATGGAGGATATCAATCCATCAAAGCATACATCTATTTTATATCTAATGCCCTATACAATCACACATAACTAAAGGTGTAGGTCAAATTTTAGAGATAGATTGGGCTTAAATTTTATCTCTTGATTACTGGTTTTTCGTGTTGATAAATCTATAGGGCAATAGTTATAATGGTTTCTCTTTTCTTGATAACTGCTTGTGATCTCTTTTTACTTTTTCTTACTTATTAGATTCGTTACTTATTATTGTGTTTGTATATCATCAAATAACTACCAAAACTAGAAGAAAAGTAGTACACAAGAGCACATAATGTAGGTTGCAAGAAGGGACAAAACCTCTCCACTTTAGAGGAAAACACAAAAATCTCTTCTTTACTTATAGATTCTTTAGTTGACAAATTCCAAGACCTCTAAACCAAGACCAATACCCTCCAAGACCAAGTCTAACCCTTTTGGATGATGTGCTTCCTTTTTCCAAGTCAAACCTAGCCAAATGTCTTCCAACATCACAACTTGGACCCCTAGCTTCAAAATTTCAGCCTCTACTATAGGTCTAAAATTTTTGGCCCCACTAGAAGTATTTGCTGCCATACATGTGAGATTATTCTGGTTTCCCAAGGCTTCTTAAGACCTTCACTTGGCTTTATCCTTCTTCTGGTGCTTTAGGATGACCAAATGTGACCTTTACTGAGTTTCCTTTTCTTATTTCTTCAATATCAAACCTGCAAAAGAAAAACCCCAGTCTAGCAAAATAAACCCTAGCTTTCATTCGTATGTGTGAGAGAGAAATAGCCTAGAAAAAAATCTTCTTCATCCTCTTCCTTTTTTGCTTCCTTCTTGCTCTTCTTCTTCACTTGGATGAGTGAGTGATGAAATGTGTTCCAAGGAGGTCGAGTTCCCTCCTTTATATAGGCTTCTAAAGGTGTACGTGGCTCCTCAAAATAGGTTGAATTCACAACTAGTAGGTCGACTTGGTCTTGAAGGGTATTTTGACACATTTAAAGACAAAAATATTTTTTTTTACAAGTTATGATGTGCCCAATGAGGTTTTAAAATGATAAGAATGACTCTTTTGACTTCTTGATCTAGGACAAACCCTAGAAGCACTCAATGGGTGTTTGACCTCTAAAATAAAATACCTTGAGCATGAAACCCATGCTCCAAAAATAATAATAATAATTTCTTTCATTTTACATTATACAAGAATCAAAAGTACATTTCATATTTATGAAGACCGGACCTAGTTACACATTTTTCAACACTCCCTCTTAACTAGGGAGGTATTCATAAATGGTAAATGAACATTCTCAATCTGAAGAGATATCATAAGACAAGTCAAATTGGTAACCCATCTGTTTAGAATCATAACAACCAACATTATCACATAGCAAGGCCTTGACTAACAACTCTATCTCTCCACAAGATCATAGCACAATGTAGGCGAGACCAATGATTTATAGACACCATAATCATTATCTGTCAAGGAACATACCCCACCTGGGTGTTCATAGAGTATGTCCTTGGACTATTCTTATCTTGGATATCTAGTCCTCAAATAATATCGGTACTTGACTACTCTTATCATGGATTCCCTACCTCGTCCTCAAAGAGTATTGAATGTCCGATGCTTACCCAATCCTCCAGTCTGTGTTCCCAAGTGAAGACAAGAATGACGTGGCTATCTCTCCCTCTCAACCAAGCTTGTCTCTCAAATACAAAAGCTTATTATTAGGACATTTTTTTGTCAATATGTCTGCTACCTGCTCATCGATGGAGATATAATATAGCTGCAACACACCATCTTGTACTAGCTTCTAAATATAGTGATACTTTTTGTTTATATGCTTTGTCTTTCCATGAAAAATTGGGGCTTTTGACAATGTTATACAATCGGTGTTATCAGAATGTATCACTATAGGGTTCATTGGTCCTTTGAATAAGTCATACAACACCTTCCTCAACCAGACAACTGCTCTTCTCGCTTCATAGGCTGTAATATATTCAACTCAGCACTACTCAAAGCAACTGTATCTTACTTTTTGCTCATCCATGAGATCACAGAGGATCCCAAACTAAAACATCCTCCTTTAGTGCTCCTTCCATCCTTCTCACTACCTCCTTAGTCGGAATCTATATATATAATCAGGTGGATATCATTCCTCCTATCATATTCCAGGAAGTAGTGGATAATTCCTTGTAGATATTTAGTATGTGGTTGGATACTATCCAATGATCATGCTTCAGATCCACTTGGAACTAACTAAGAACATTTGTTGCAAAACATATGTCTGGTGGAGTATTCACTAGGTACATTAGTGACCCAATCAATTGTCTATACCTGGTAGGATCCACTGGGCTAAATTCAGAATTCCTTAGTCTCTTCAAGTTTGTGATCATCGAGGTTGTCATTAGTTTGTAATCGATCATGTCAAAATTCTTCAACATCTCGATCACATACTTCCCTTGACTTAGGTAGATCTCATTAGGTCCCTACCAGACTTCTAATCCCAAATAATAGTGCATCAACCCCAGATCTTTCATATCGAATTCTGTTGCTAGTTGTTTCTTGCATTCTTCAATTCAAACTTCCACACTGATCAAGAGAAGATCATTTACATATAGAAGAATGATTACCGACTCACCCTTTACAACCTTAAAGTAAAGGTTCAAATCAACATAACTTTTTTTGAAGGCCAATATTTGAAACATTGGATCCATTCTTGCATGCTATGCCCTTGGTTCTTACTTAAGGCCATATAATGCCTTCTTTCACTTGTAAACATATGCCTCTTTATAGTTGAATTCAAATCCCAAGGGTTGCTCTATATAGACTTCCTCATCAATTGTTCCATTCAAGAATGCAATATTAACATCCATTTAATGTATAGTCCATCCCATCGATGTTACCAAAGAGACCAATGATCGAATAGTTGTATACCTTGTTGTTGGAGCAAATGTATCTTCATAATTGATGCCTTCTTAATAAGAGAATACCCTAGCCACAAATATTGCCTTATACTTGTCAATACTTATATTTTTTGCATGTTTAAATTTGTACAACCATTTGGAAGTTACCACAGACTTGTCTTTAGGCCTAGGTACGAGCTCCTATACCCCCTTCTTCATTATCGATTGGTATTATCACTACAAGGAAAAGACCTTCTAGTGGAGGTTATAATGGAGGTTTTTAATGTTATAAAATTGGCCAAAATTGTGAAAAAACATCCGCTAAAACATTCACTTGTGGTAGCAGATTTTTTAGTGGAGCTTATAATGAAACTTCATCACAACTGAAAAAATATGGGTGGTTTGAGGTTTTAGCAAATGTTTTTTTTTTAGTGCGCTTTATGGAATAAGCAGCCCCAGTGCGCTACTTATAGAAATGCACCCGACTTCATACATAATTAAAAACACTGAGGCGTTTAATAGAAAGAGCATTGGAACCTAAAATGTATACCACCGTGGTGCTTACAACAAAAAAATTCCTGGTGCGTTCAACTCAAAGA
Source organism: Pinus tabuliformis (assembly GCA_031772625.1). NCBI lineage: Eukaryota > Viridiplantae > Streptophyta > Pinopsida > Pinales > Pinaceae > Pinus > Pinus tabuliformis. Next base: position 295,618,413 of record CM062815.1, on the reverse strand, counting down.
GCACCAGAAATTGAAACGTATACAGTGTCGGTGATCATACAAAAAAAGCCTTGGTCGTTCTTTGATGAAGGAACATATCTAGGGCATGCAAAAAATAATTGCAGTTCTGATGCTTTCACTTAAACACGTAGCATTGAAATGTCTTGTTTACATAAATGCACCGATGCGTTTTCTATATAGAGGGTCCGATGTTGTTAATTTTAATAGTGCACTGCAAATGGAAATAATATTTTGTAGAATTGGGGGGTGATATTTATATGAAAGCATTGGTGCATTAAGAGTTACAATGCACTGTGGCATTAATTAAAAACAATACCGGTGCTTGAAGACATGAAAGCCACGGTGCTGTCGTTTTGCGAAAAGGAACTGGTTATGCTAAAAGATGACATTACCATTCTTTTAATTAAAGTAAAGAACCAATGCATTTTTATGTTATGGACACACCGGTGTTTTTGTATGAGATTTTATCTTTTTGGAGACATCGACCCATGACAATGCAGTTATTGTAATTTTTAAAATTCGTTATTCATTGAGAAATCAACATATATCTTATAAAAATATTCATATAAATTAATATTTGATTAGTGCATTTGAATATGATGTTTGGATTCATTTTTTACATTATCAAATTTTGTATCTCTTCATTATAATATTTAATCATCCATATATTTAATCAGTGGTGTAACATTTCATAGCGACATTGGATAACACAATAGAATAAATAAAAATGTATTTTATTATATATCAACAAGTGACTTTTTTTCATATGAAATGGTATTGTTATTTACAACCCCTTGTCTTTCAATTGGGACACTATGTCCATGATTACATAAACAAAATGTTTGTTTTTCACAGATAATTATTTCAAAAAATACAACATGATGCATTGATATCCAAATAGATCATTATTCTTCACTAGAACTGCTGCCAGTGCTCGAGCTACTTCCATGACTTGGGTTATTTGGAGGAATATTTTGTTGATTGCTTCAATTTTTTTTATCTTCTTGATCTTGTTCCATCTGCAAACATAAAAATAAAGTGTAATGAGTGTATCTACATTCGTGAGAATAATGAAAATTGAAATAAATAATATACATCAATGTAAATAAAAAAACAATATACCATAGAAAGAAGTGACTGATGAATTATACGCATTCTTTCAAAACCAAATCTCATGCCTTCTTTTAACAACTCTTCTGTTGACATAGTTCCATACTTTGTAACTTGCAAGTTTTATACCCCATAATAAATCATATATTTAATATAAAGGATTTTTTTTTTTTTTTTCCTATTAATTATAAACTCAGAGAAGTAAAACAACATAGATATTTACAAATTCCACAGTTAATTTTTGATATGCCAATATATTCTCACAACCATTATTTAGCCCAATATCAATCAATTCTTTTGATGACTCTTCTTTGTATGCTAGCACCTATTTGAATAAATTGAAGTATGGTTGTTGTAAAACAAATTAAAATATACAAAAATGAAACATTGAGTTATTATAGGGAAATATTAACAATTTCTCATGAACTTTGAAATCAACCATTTTCTTCATTGTTGTCCTGTTTTATGTGTTGAATGAGTTCCATCTTGTTTTCTTTTCTGCAAGAAAATACTTGAAAAATAATATTTAATGCTAATTTATTTTTTTATATGTAAAAATTCAATCATGATTACATACATTTGAAGCACGTTGTTGTTGAGATGGCTCCTCCTGTGATGCAATTATGTCAATTTCTTTCACCATATCCTTATACACTTTTTTGGGCATTCCTATTGACATGTTTCATATATCAGCGCGTTGATCACTTGGGATTTTCATAATCTTTCTGAAAAAAAAGTAATAACTATTTTTATAATGATATATGAAAACTAGATATAACAAAATCGATATTAATAAATTAATGGTTTGTAATAATATATACATATAATTCTAGAAAATCATTTTATACAATTAGGAATATTACCTTTTCAATGATTATTTTGTTGTTGTTGTATGTTTTTTGTATTGCACGTATGACATGTCTCATTAATCATTGCTCTGGAAATGCTTCTTGTAGTTTAGATATAATTTCGTTCTCATTGATTTTTGTATTGTAAGTGGAAATTAAATTATTTTTATACGTTTGTTCCACTAGATCCCTCATAGTGTTCTAAATTTCCGCCCTCCCCCACCCCTCCCCCCTTTCATTAGCCTCCAACACCACTCTAGATGAGCTAAAGACCAATTCATCGTCATTTACATCTTCCATAATTTTTATTTTCTTAGAATGACAATGATCTTTTCCTCATTGTTGCTCCCTATAGAACATTAAGCATATATAAATTAATTGATTGTTTGAAACATGTTATATAATATTCTTAAGTATATTATTAATGAAAAAAAAAACTCATGTTAAATAGTATTTTTCATTCACTCGATTTATCATTCTGCAATTTTTCTATCAGGAGTTTAGGCTCTTCTGCACTTAGATTATAAATAATCTTATCGACCTTCTTGATTTTGTGGAACTGCATGACACACACCAACTAATACATATCAGTTAAACTTACATATAGTTCAAACATATTAATTTTGTAAACAATTTACAAAGAACTCACCTTCTTTGATTTTTTTGATGTGCTGTCATTGTGCCGATCAATATTTTTGTTACTTGAGACCTTCTAAGACATGTTTTATCAATATACAACCTATACCATTCAATAAAAAATCGATTAGATATATTTTAGAAATAAATCAAATAATTTTTAGAAAAAAGATCTGGTAACTGGTGCATTTATATGAACAAATGCATCGGTGCGTTTATGAGATTAAACACACCAGGATTTTAATTATTCAACTCTGTCCTAGAAAATGAATTTTAAATTAGAAAGTTGCAATTTGTAAGGCTATATGCATCGCATTGATTTAACAATGGTATTAGGAACTGACGCGTCGGTGCATTATATTACACTAGGAGCAACGATCAACAAACTGGGCAAAATCGAAAGTGTTATAATATACTGGTGTGTTGAAATATTCAGGTGGCCTCGATGCATTATATTACAGAAGGCGCACCATGCAACATATAACCATTTAAAAAAATAAAGGATAGGGTTGACGGTGTGATTTGTAAGGCTAAACTAGAGGAATGATTTAATGATGCTATAAGGAACAATTGCACCAGTGCCTTATATTACATCGGGAGCATCGATGAAAATACTAGACAAAATCCAAAGTGTTATAATATATTCGTGCATTTTTTTTACTCAGGGAGCCCCGGTGCATTATGAAAAATAGGGTGCACTGCGAAACATATAGTTGTTTCTCAAAATTGGAGAGGGATAATAGTGCGATTGCAAGGCTCAACACACTGCAATGATTTAATGATGCTATTAGGAACATGTGCCTCAATGTGTTATATTACACCAGGAGCAACGATGGATAGACTAGATCAAAAGTATTATAATTTACCAGTGTGTTGTATTACTCATGTAGCACCGGTGCGTTATGTTACAGATGGCACACCACGCAACATATAGTTGTTTTAAAAATGAATGGAGGGGATGACAATGTTTAGATCTAATTTAATAAGTGATTCCCCTACTTTATATGTCAAATGCCCTATATTTATTAAGTACACAAACCTATTAAATCTAAAATGCCTAAATTGAAAAACCCTAATTGTGAAGTGGTAGAGAAAGTTAAACCCTAATGTGAAATTTTGTAGGAAGAAGTAAGGGTTTAAGGCAAGTATTGAATTTTTTTATTTTTTATTTTATTTTTTATTTTTTTTCTGAATTTTAATCAAATTTAAATAGGAAAAAAATTGTAAAAAATTTTACTAGTAAAATCTATAGTAAATTTTTTATTATACAAGGTTTTTAACCTTTTTTTTTGAATTGTGAATAAATCTAACAAAAATTGTAAAATAGTTTAACAATAAAATTTAAGATTCTTTCTATCCATAGTTTTGAGTGAATCACCATACCTTTCAAGTTACTTCTGATCTTTCGATGGATCCAAAATATTTTGCAGCTATGATATGCTCTTTTCTTGCAAATGATCTCTCTCTTAATTAAACCCTAACATAAAATGTAAATTTTTTAATTAGTAAAATAAATAATAAAATTTAAAACTCACTATGCAGGTTTTTGAGTGAATCACCATACCTTTTAACTTTTGATCTTTTGAATAGTTCTATTGTTGCTACACATTGCTCCTAGTATAGTGCTCCTGGTATATCTCTGTTGCAAATCACTCCCTTGAAATTTTGGGTGCTGGTATATCTCTCTTGCAAATCACTCCCTTGAAATTTTGGGTAAAATAATGAAATGATGAACAAATTTTTACTATTTAAAAAACTTTATGAAAATTAGATTTCGGAAAATCAATTGCTACTCATTTTTTAATTTAAAAAAGAAAAGAAAAAAATTGCTTTTTTTTTTTTCTCTGCACATCAATCCGTTCGATAGTCAAACACACAGGTGCAGTTATATAAAATATGCACCAACATTTAAGGAGCACCATATTTTTTCAATGCACCAACATGATGCAATTTTTTTTTTCTTTTCATTTTTGGAATCTCGAAATGGTGTAATTATTTTTTTAACCAAACGATATGGTATATTTAAAAGATCACCGAGATGGTTTAATTCATTTTTAGTTTCTAAATTCGGGAAACAATTGTGTATTGACGTTGTTTTTTATTGAAACTATAGGTGCGTTTTTATGTGAAATAACACTGATATGATAACTTATTTTTTATTTTTTCAAAAGGCTAGAAGCTGATGCAAGTCTTATTTAAACACCTTGTTGTTCTTATTATTAAAATGAACCAGTGCGGTTTATTGTCACCGGTAAGGTTTAAAAACTATCTGAAATTTTATTTTCACATAAAATGGCATATTAATCTCAAATTATCCTTTAAGATACATCCATATGAATTATAGTAGTTCATAGTATACATTTTCTGCTTAAAGTCTCATTGTTATTGAAAAATGGTTTCAAAACTATATTGAAATTCAGATTATGGTTATATGGTTCTCGAGATTAATTTTAGATATTCACACAAAATTTTATTTCTGATTTTTCTCAAATACAGGGACAAAATATCAATAATATCAAATGACCAATTCTTCAAATTCCAGCTCATTCCATATTGCTGATCAAAGTACTTCGTAGAGATCTCCATTTCCATCTTGAGTAAGTTCAGATTTTATTTATATTTCGATTATCTAATTGATTTTTTTTTTAATCCATGTCAATTTGAATAAAAATGTATGCAAATTATTTGTAGGATCCAGATTCAGAATCGAGTTCAGATGCAAAAAATATTACTCCATATTATTTTCAAAAATGTCGGAAACTCTTATCAGGAGTAGCATATCACAAGCAGTTGGTAGATGAAAATGGACAACCTCTTCACCCTACCAATTAGAACATGACATATTCTCGCTGTAATCCTGGATCAACGGTGGTAATAATTATTTGGTATATTGAAATTTCAACAAACCAATAACATTTTTGTGCTTAATAATATCATCGATATTGTACTAATGATGATCAATATTTTTTGAAATTAGGATTCTAGTGATGAGGAGAAACCCATCGACCATCTTCTAGTGCACCCCACTACAACATCAAATCAAGAGAAGGCTGCATTAAGATCAAGACTCAGAGAGGAAGCATATAAAGAATGGTTGAATCAACCACCTATTCAATTACCACTTCGTCCAAATTTACCAATTAGGAATGACTACAACAATAGTATTTCTTCATCACAAGTTGGCAGTGGAGGCAATTAAATGGAGGTTGGTATGGATGATTACTTACGGGATATGACTTCCATGGAGGAAATGTTGTTAGATGCATTCCAGAATGATGAGTTAGGGGATGATGCTCATATCACTGATATCTTATTCGAAAGCCTGAAATCTAATTCCACGACCCCTCTCTTTGGCCCTGACGGCAAGTCAAAGTCTACTCAACTGGGGACAACGATGTTGTTGTACAATGTGAAAGCAAAATTTGGTATGTCGAATGCATGCTTCTCAACAATATTTAGGTAATTGACTTGCATGATTGATCAAGTTCGTTATATTTTGTCACACAATCAAATTAAAAAATTGTCAATTTTATGAATGTTAAATATTGACATTGTACAATTATATTCCCCACCAACTGCAGGATATTCAAAGATAAGGTTCTTCCAAGTGATAATATCTTGTCAGGTAGCTGTGAAGAGGAAAATTAGTTGTTGAAAATGTTGGGTGTTGAGTACATATCATATCATGCATGTACGAATGAATGTATTCTATATAGAGGAGAATATGAAGACAAAGAGATATGTCTAAAATGTGGGCATGATAGGTACTGTAATTAAAAGAAAAAGGGGTAAATCACATGGTCTTCCTCATAAGATATTGAGGCACATGCCTATGATCCCAAGTATTCAAAGACTCTTTCATTGCAAAGAATTAACTATGTCTCAAGGATGGCATGCCTCACACATAAGTGATTGAGGAACTATGTGAATCACAATAGATTCAATAGCCATGAAGCATATGGAGGATATATGGCCTAAAGAATTCAAGGATGAAGTACGAATTCTACGACTCAACATAGCCATGGATGGCGTCAATCCATATTCCCTCCAAAACACCAACTATTATGTTTTTCATGTAGTAGTGATTGATAACATTATCCCCCAGTGGTTTTTCATGAAGAATGAACATCTTATGTTGACTCTCATAGTCCCTAGTAGAAGACAAGTGAAGAATATGGATGTCTGCTTACAACCGTTGGTAGATGAATTTAAGGAATTATGGGAAGGGATACATGTGTATAATGTATCAAGACCCATCACAACAGAGAGGAGTTTTACATTGTATGGCATATGTGCTTACACCATACATGATTATCCAAGATTAGGACTTTGCTCTGGTAAATTATATTCTTATTGATTTGTTTAGTAACAATATTGTTTCACATATTAATTTAATTTGTTGTAATTGTTCAGATATAAAAGGTCCCTAACGTGTTGGCTTGTATATAATAATTCCGTAGGTCTTGTAACAAAAGGGTATCATGGACCTTCTCTGAAGGTTAGGTGGTTTGAGAAGCTATGAAAACTAGTGTATGAATACTCCAGGGTATTCCTCCTAGAAGAAAACCCTCAGAGAAGTGAAACATCCTCTTTCAATGGTAAACTAGAGAGAACCCAAAGGCTTGCAATAATGACACCAGCTGGATGGCTTAGAGCACATGATATGGAGAAGGGGTTTGTAGAAATGTTCGATTCAAATGGGGAGCCTATGTTCAATGATCTAGATTTCTTCAACACTTATGTTGAGAAATTTTCCATTGGGATGAAAAGGAAATCTGTCTTTTATGAGCTCCCATATTGGGAGCATCTTAAGATTTCCCACTTACTAGATCCCATGCATATATTTAAAAATGTTTTGTCTTCTTTATGGAAGCACATATCATTGAAACATTGGCCATGAAAATAAACTAGAAGAAAGGATGACCCCTCTTGGTCTTTCAAATAAGGTGATGTCCCATGGATTTTAAAGAAAGATGATCTTTATGAATGTCGAGAGATATTTCGGTAAAAATCACATAAAGAAACTATTATTCGATGTGTTTCAAACCATCTAGTGTGGTTCATCTTTAGGACAAGATGAAGAACAAGATCATGGCATTATATTAAATAGATGAAGAGAGATGTTTTCTAGCAATTAGAATATAACATCTAGTTTTTACTAAATAATCATTATTAATTAACAAATATTTTTTTAATTAAAAGAAAGTAATAGATATTTCTTTAGCAAAGGAAGTTATAATGAATGTGAGGGTGAATTCTTTATATAGGTCTTCACTATGGCGTTGCTTCACTATGGATGACCATTTGTCGGGCTTGAAATCACATGACTATTTAAACCTTCTAAGAGTACATATGTTATGTTAAAGACATGATTTTATTATTATTATTATTTCTTATGTAATGGGATATTTTATAATTAATTTTTGTATAATTTAGTATTTATTATGCAGTGTCATTATCCTCTTCTTATGTTTGGGTGTGTGAACCATGACTTCCCCCAAGAACTATGACATGCCATATCTAAATTATCTGCATTTGTACGTTGGATTACATCAAGGAAATTCATATGGTTAGCATTCCATGATGGTGTCAAGAGATAGCTGAGATTGTTTATATGTTTGAGAAGGAACTGCCGACGAGTTTCATGGACTTGCAAGTTCATCTTCTAATTCACCTAGTAGATGAGGTTGAATTAATTGGGGTCATTTATTCTCGTTGGATATTCTTCTTAGAGAGGTACATGAATAAATTGAAAGGTTTTGTTTGACAAAGGGAAAAACCCGAGGGGCCTATGGTAGAGGGATATATATTGTCAAGCAAATTGAAAACACACCAGGTGTAGCGATATGGGACGATGAAATGGATGAAGATAAAAGGGAAGGGGATATTCTCGAAACAAATGGAAAGAGGCGCGTGATAAAGAGTAAGTGCAAGCTTATCATTTGTCAAATTCCTGCACAATAACTATTCACAATGAACTTCATATTAATGCATATTTTGATCTCATATGTACAATATATATATGTTGGTTTGATTTCAACAGTGAATTCATAAATTGGAACCATTAAAAAATTCATTCTTTATAATATGGAAGTGAAAAAACCATGGGTCACATTGTACGAAGAGAAGAGGAGGAAATGGGACAATGACAGAAAATTATTCAAATGGTTGAATGGCAGAAGCATGTCTTATCCTGATCATTTAAAATAAAATATGCCAATGACATGCCCTAACAGTTGGGTTGTTGATTAAGTCAAAGAGAAATATGATGCATCTGGTTGTTACCCGTGTGCTGAAGAGGATGCGATAAACATAGGGTTTGGGTGCAAAAACTCGGTAATTATAATCTCATTATGTACAATTTTAACTTTATGTTTCACCTTTGAATTATAACATCTATATATATTTTGTATTTTTAATTATTCTCAGGTTATTAGACACATAACACTGTGATTTTTGCACTATTTATAGGTGCATTTGTTCCCACCTATGTGGGCACTTTTCACGGAGGATGTTGATGATGGATGCATGACAGAAGACTATGGAGTGGAGGTTGAGTTTGACAAAGATAGTCATGCTAGCCATTATGATCAAAACCCAATGCAGGGGACATTAGTTCATGTTGGAAAGATACAAGAGATCATTCAAGTGGACTTCTCTTAATTCCAATGTGTTATTTTTAGGTGCAAGTTGTGGGACACCTTTGATCGGAATAATGTAAAGGAAGATTGTGATAGTAGGTTGATATCTATCAACTCTAGAAAGATGTGGCATGAAGTTAGGGAGCCTTATGTTTTCCCAAAACACTGCAACCAGGTGTTTTTTACACAGATGTGTTAAATACGGATTGGTGGTTTGTATTCAAACATGACCCTAGATCAAAACATGTTTTTGAGAACAACGGTGTTATCATTCCAAGCGTCGAGGAAGATAATCAAGGTGATGCTAATGGAGAGTGATATGTACTTGTGTTATTTCATCATTTATACTATTGTTGTATTTTTTTGTTTTCATTATTTCGCTAATTCCTTCCAATTTTTGTTGCTCCCTCTGTTGACATCTCTGCTACATGATTGACATATAAAAAACATTAGCCTCATACACAAAATAATTTTTTTTTATTAAATGAAAAATGTATTTATTAATATGGAAACATAACTTCCAATTTAAAAAATATTATCGGTGCGCCAAAATCACAATCTTGCACTGGTTCTAGCACGCTGTCATACACAACCATACCATAGACAGTGCACACATACCTATGATGTAACATTGTTAGTCCAAAAATTTAATTTTTTGTAGTGGTGCATCACATATAAACTAGTGCACACGTATAAAATTTTCACACTGGGATAGAACATTCACGTAATCTAACACACCAATATATACCTATATTTTTAAATATTATTTAGGCAATGTGTTGGGTAAATATGATAGCACCGGTACAATTAGAACATACCAAGTGCACCGCATTTGTGATGGTGATTAAGAGGTATTTGTTTGAGTTTCTAATAGATTCGGTGATGCATTTTTTTCCTGTTTAGATTATGTAAAATAAATATCTATTTTTTATATATTTGTAAAGAACATACCAAGTGCACCGCATTTGTGATGGGGATTAAGAGGTACTTGTTTGAGTTTCTAATAGACTTGGTGATGCATTTTTTTTCCTGTTTAGATTATGTAAAATAACTAAAATATTTAAAGTAGACATGTCTTTATCATTGTCACGAGGGCATCACTGACAAACCAATATTATATCACGTGCATTCATATTGGGGCATTAAAAATGGAAAAATCACGAAATAATATATTGGTGTTATACTGAGGGCCTAAAGGGTTTTAATATACTATACAATAATATATATAACCTAAGGTATTGTTTATACATTTTTTTGGCCAAGGGGAGGGAAAAATACACGAAGCGGAGGGAAAAAATCGGGCTACACTTCACCGGCGGAGGGAAAGAGTTGAATTTTGGAGATGCAACCCACCTTCTTCTGCTCGTTTGAACCCTAGCAGCCTTTCTGCTTGTTTGAACCCTATAAACCTTTAGTTATCGTGTTTCTGGACTTGACTGGGTCACCCAACGCAAGACCTTACCTGACCAGAGCCTTCACACCTCTGCTCTTCATTGTGTTTCTTTATTATTGAAAGAGGACCTTTTTCCTAGCGACAAACTGTGCAATTTCTCAAAGAAGGGCATCAAGAGGTTAATTGGGCGAAGGGGATACCGCGTTCTCAGATCAAAGACAAATGGTGCACTCCTCTGTTCATTCTCCAGAAGTATTTGACCTGCGAAGGCAGGTATGCAACCATTTTTCTCTATCATCTAGGTTTGCTGTTACATTTTACTGGTGAGCAGAGAATCAATGTTCCATATTTCCTTCTCAAGAGCTTGCAAAATATGTCACAGGGGGTCTGTAGGGCTGCTAAAAATCCTAGGGCAAGCCTTTACCATTACGGGCTCATCAAAATATTAATTGCAGATGAGTTAGGCATTAGGAATGATGACTGGGACGATTTTCTTCGGAGAAATTGGTTTATAACAGTCGTTGAGGAGCCTGACACCCAGCCTCCTGATGAATTGCGTGAAGCGAACAAAAACCTAGAGGAAAACAGAATAGATGCTTGCCTCTCCTCACATCCTAGGAAATCGAGGCGGACAAGGGTAGAAATCCCTGAAATCCCTACAACCCCTGTACACCCTATAACGCCCGTAACATCACCATTGGAACCTCAGACTCCCACTGTAGGACGACAGATTACACGCAGTATGAAGAAAGCCATTCGACCTCCTTCCAGAAACTTGGATTTTCAAGCCATTGATTTGGATCCAGAGGAAGAAGAAATGGCAAAAGGACAGACGGGTGCCATTGAGGAAGATAAACTCCGGAAATTTGCTGAATTTATTGAAAAATTTATGTCCCAAATCAAGAATCCGGTAACTGGTTACAAATCAAAATTTTGAAAAGGAAAAGCCTCAGTTTGAAAGCCCCATGGACCAAGGATTTGAGTCCCAATTTGATCCCCCTAAGGTTGGAACGATGGACATTCATTCTAGCAATCAACCAAGATCAAAAGGGCTTACTGATGATTACATATTGTAGAAGAAAAATAGGGTGATTAGGAGATTGAAGAAAAAGGTGTGAGAGCTCGTTGCCCGTGAAGAAATTGTAAAAGGAGAGAACCAAAATTGGGAGGAACTGTACACCAAGATATATAATAAAAACGTCAGACTAGGTGTTAAGACGGAGAAATTACAGAAGTTGGTCAAGGAGTGGACCAGGCGAGCCAGGTCCTATGCTACCCATAACAGGATTTTGAAAAGAGAAATTGAAGTGCTCAAAAGCACAACAAGAAATAACTTGAACATTTTGATTAATACAGTAGGGCTCTAGGCCACAACTCTGCATCTTTTGCAATTTTTGAAGTTTTGAAGTCCATCTTCTGGTTTGGCTTGCACGAGGATGTGTAAGAAGATGAGCATGGGGGGATGTTGAGCCTCTATTTTGTCTCGATCTTTTATGCTTTTTGTTAAATAACTTGTGTTTGCACCAGGTGTTTATAGCCATTACCATCCTTTTTATGCTAATATATAGTCACCCAGAGGTAATAAGTTGTGAATTCTTGAATTCTTCTTTATGTAATAATATGAAGGTATTTTCATGTCAAAGCACCACTCATATCAAGTTTCCATGATGGCAGATGTATAGATCCAGTTCCACTAGTCCACTTCCTATTCCAGCAGCCTAATTCCTACACCAACAGTGGAAATCCTGTTCTCACTTCCACGATTTTCATACTTCGGACTATCATGGAGGAAAATGGCCATATGGGTTTTGAAGGGTAGGTGATCAATATGTTGATGTGTTCCTGCGATGAAGTCCAAGCCTTCCAAACAACGCATGGAATTAAAGTCAAACATTCGGTCACACGGCATTTAAACAACATTCCGGCAATATCTACAATACTGTTTCTTTTTGCCTTTCTAGGGGAACTGCAAATCAGTTATCGTATCTTTTATTTTTAGATGTTGAACTCTAAATGATGCATTATACCATCATAAAATACGAATTGTTGGTGTACCAACATGGTTATAAAACGTGAAGCCATACTCTGTACAAGGGAGGCGCAGAGAGACAGATACACGCACGGAGGGGGCACATCTGGATCGATAGCACAGGATGTATTGTGTTTGATAAAGGTAGGGGATTTTTTTATAATGTAGAAGATTAAGTTTTACCAGTGCTCAGTGGGATGACCGAGGGGACCACTAGAGTCTAGATATGTAATATCGATTTTAGAATTAATACAATCTGACATTAGTTTTATATATTAATCTTTCCACTCAATTCTTGTTCCAGATTTCCTCGCATGGTTTAAATGTCGGTTAGTCTTTTTAGTTTCTGATTTCTTGGCTTAGATTGATATAGCTTGATTTGATATACTGTGTGTTGGCATAGATTACCATTTGATTATGTGACAATTTGTTTTGCGTAGTATGACAACATGCTTCTGGTCTAGACTGCAAGTCAAGCATATTATTTAAATCCTTTCCATTATTTTGAATGTTATTTAAACTTGACTAATGATGTTATATTAAAAAGAGTGAGGCAGAGTATATACTTTCATTTGCATCTCAACTGGTTTGCAGAATTAAAACATTATATTTACCTTGATCTCAACTGCTGCATAATGGAAATTACCCTAAGATTCTAAAAAGGAAATTAGAGCGTTCATGGAGCTGATTTCTTATCATTCATTATTATCTCAACGAAATAATGCAAGGATCAATGAAGATCAATAATCGTGATTAATATTCCTTTCATCATAACTAACGCTGCATATATCATAGTATTTCTGTGAGCCTGGAAGCAACAAATGGATCTGTCTTATTTCTATGATATACTTTGTGTTGAAGCAGAACATCATCATCTTGATTCCTTTAAAAACATTCAACTATTTTTGTAAGTTAGTTAGAATTAATTGCTTATGATTTCTAGCTCAATTCATCTTTGTAGTATAGCAGTAGATCTTATGATTTCTAGCTTAGTTCATGCTCTTTCATCTTTGTAGTGTAGTAGTAGATTTTAAGATGCTTTTCATTGGTTGTGTCTTGCATTTATTTATTTTCCTGAACATGTTGTGAGTGTGAGCTGAACCTACATTCCTTTATCCCCTGGAAAACTGAGGAAGACTTACTGTAGGAGTCAACCCAACCCAGGAGGAACCAGAAGTAGACTCCCAGTGTGCTTACTTTGCCTTGAAGAGTGTTGTTTCTTTAATTGATTGATGCCTTTTGATTTCTTGTAGGCTCTAGGGTTTTGATTTCGTAAGTCGTTGACTTCGTATTATAGCATTACCTGTGCTACGCCTCTGAGTCTTATGACCCCGGGTTGACAAATTAAATGTCGGTATAAATGTTGGTGTCATCTTAGTTGCAGGGTAGCTTGAGGGTGGAAGTGATGGCCAGACGTGAGTGAAGACCCACACGTCTGCTTTAGCTTGGGTCTTTCCAAAGTCTAGTTACTCATATAAAACCTAGCATTTATACCGCCCAACAACTACAATGGCGTAAAAATCTATTAGTTGCATCTAGAGAACATAGTTGATCACCTGCCAACTTGTACTTCTTTGGTTGTGACATTAAATAATACGAGACAGGTTGACCTTCTAACCTTAGTTTGATTAACAAAAGAAACAAATACTGCAAACTTTCGCCACATTTTGAGGTTACCAAAATATATCGATAGAGGATGTAGAATAGAGGTTCTATGGAAAACACGATGGCTAATAACTAGAGTATCTATACAAGGACAACAATCGTGAAAGGCCAAGCAACAGTGCAAATTCTTTGTAGAGCTATATCATAGAAATACTACTGCTCTAGCTTCATGCATATGATTTTATTAGTCTTTTCTTTATGATGTAACAAATTATCCATGAATTGTTATGTAGCTATATTTAGTTCTCAATATATTTAATTTATCAGTAATATGGAAAATGGTTAGGTTTAGATGCTTTATAGTTCTTATTGCATGTTATGCATTCTCTAAAGCAAGGAGATGCAAAATTTTATTTCTCAGAGTCCATTATTTTTGTAGCTTTGAAAGCCTAGAGGTGTTTGGGTGTACCCCCAATATTCTAATTTTCTTGTTCAAGATTTTGTTGATTTTAGCTTTTTAACCTAGACAAGGTGTCTATCTTGTTGCATCTCATGAAGCTTGAGACCTAAACAGAGCAGGATTTAGGAGAAAATCTCAAACATAAAACTGATGCCGAATCTGTTTGGGGTGAGTCTTTCTGGGAATTATGTGTTGCTAATACCTTCTTGATTATGGTTCATTTGTATTTCTTATTCTACAAAGACATGCTTCATTATATTTGTTTTAGTATCAGTTTTAAGTTGTTGGATCATGTTCTTTGTTTTAATGAGATAGCTTATTTATAGGCATTTTATTGGGAACCCTTAAAGCATCTTAAAAATTAAAAATAAACAATTCCCACATTTTTGATATCTGTTTTACTATTGGAGTGGGTCCTAAAGCTATTTTTTGTGTTTAACCTTGAATTCTTTTGATTTAGTGGTGCATGATTTGTTGATTTGAAATCTGGAGCTACAGATTTTATGCCTCGAAACTCTGCTCCCTTAGAATTTTGGAATCTATTTCCTTGTGACTTATTATACTATTTCAAATTGGTACAAATTTGTGATAGACTTGCTCTTTCTCCCATTGACAAATATGTAGAATTTGATGAAAACTCTGTTCCCCCTACCTCCAAATGCTCTATCATGTTTTGTCATAGTTCTTCAATTCATGCATTTGGATTTTTCTATCCTTCCTGTAAAGTCATTCATAAGGTTGCCATCCTCATCCTGAATCTCAATGACTTCACATCCACGTACATACTGGAGCCAAAACCTTTCTGGGACACTTAATTTTGATGCTTCCTCACCACTAAGCGGCTCTAAAAAAGGACATACAGATAAAAAAAAGATAACATCATGTTCCTTGAGCCCATTCCATTCAAACCTTATCTATGATGTGTATCTTGAAACACTGTATGTAACCTCTGCAGTAACAGCAGATGGTTTCACCTCTCCAATGTTTGGTTTCTTTACTTCGGTGATTTTTAACTCCTTGATTGGAACATCCATCCTAGACCATCCTCGAAAGCGAGTTTTTCCCTCATTATTAATATATGCTGCCAGTCGAGGCAACACATCTTGGATATCTTCTTGAATTTCATATGTCGATTCCAAGCAAAAAAGATTGAAATTTCTTAGGAGGTAGTCATGGAGAGTTAGAAACTATAGATTAAGTTTTGGAAGAGCCAAGCATCCTTCACTAGTGTAATTAATGTTGGGTACAATGCTTTCATAACTTTTTCATTTGGATAAAGAGGGAGAGCATTTATCGCTTCCTTTTGAGACTGTCGTTTCTCAAAAGTAGAAACCATTGCCTCAGAAAGGAAATCCATTCTTTCAACACATGGATCAGTGTTCTTAAGCAATTTAAGCTTATTACAGACAACATCCTTAAGTTATTCTGCAGACAAAACATAAAGCCTCTTACAAAGTTCGTTACGTTTTTCAATGGAGCCCACATTGGCCAATGCTAGATCTTAGAGATTAGGAATTTCCTTAAAAGCCAAAAGTTGAAAAGCTTGCAGTTGAGAGCAATGAGCGAGAAAAACATCATCATCACTAAGTTGAGTGCCAACATGGTCATCTATCTATGTCTGTTTTGCAACTGTTGCAACTTTCCAAGCAGGTGTCAGTTGCTTTCCTCTTACAGATTGTTGAGAGCCATCATCCTTAATGTGAAAACAAAAGGAATCACAACCCCTTCTCTCTATTTTGGATAGTACACGTACAGGAAGGCTTGGAGGTGCATCTTTCGCAATACTCTGTAAAAGAGTACAATTGGAAACTTTCACAACAACAATTTTAATAAGTTGCATAAAATCACTATTGCCTCTTACAGTTTCTTTATCATTATGTAGATCACCTCCAGTTTTATCTTCACCAGTAGTTTCATCATCCTTCTCTTTATTGACATCCTGGATTAACTGCTCAAAAACCCCTGAGATTATATCTGTGTTTTCCTGTTCTAGAGTCACAACTTTCAACACCTTGAATTTTAGGCCAGGCATCCCAGCTTTAAGAAATTTAAGAACCCATCTCAATCCCTCATCTCCCACATCTGCATCATCATTTTTCTCTATGTCAGTATCTGAGTCTTCAGTAGCTTTAGGTGATACTGAAAAGGAAGCATCTGCAGATTGTCCATTCCGCTGCAAGTAGACCACCTACTCCTTGTATTTTTGATCACTGTCTTTTGTTACGAAAATTTCAAACAAAGGAACGCCTGGAGCTCCTCCAGCCAGCTACCTTGCATTGTAACCCTTGGCAACAAATCTCTCATGTTGAGAATCAATATGGATGGTTCTGCCATATGGATCATTTGCACCCTCTGCCAAAACAACCCACCCTCCAACGTCATGTTTAATCATTCCTTGTAAACCTATGGTACAATGATCATGTGATGGCACCAATATAGGATTCAAAGTGCATGAATAATTCCATGAAACATAATTAGCCCAATTTGAAGAAGTGGAATGTTTCTCAATAATGTGTAATTCCTGGATTTAGCCTCCTATAATCCAAATGAAATCTTCCTTTCACCATATAATTTCTTTGCAACACCTTGAATTTGGTTCAGAAACCCAGAATTGTGGAAACAACAGATCCCACCCAATGCAAGAGTTTGAATGGGTTTCAGTTAACAGGATAAACTAAATCATGAGAGGTAGAAAGAATCAGTGGTCTCTTTGATGATCTACGTTGTGATTTGGAGTGTGGCCAAGAACTATTAACTTGGGAGATAATTGGAGATTTGCAAACCATCATAATAATAATCCTGTATAAAATCCTGAGAGCAAATTCAACCTTAAACACCAATTTTTTTTTTCGCATATAAATAATTTTTAACAAAATCTATATGTGATAATAGGTATGAGGTAAGGTTTCAGGGCCACAGGTGCAACATTGCATGGAGGACTATTTGAGGGTTGAGAGGCCTATTGTAGGGCCTTCTCTTCAAGTTGCAGGTGCACAGAGACTAGCGCAGGTGGAGAAAAGGGTGTTAACCCTTGAACAAAGTTTGGAGCTCTTGTTGTAGCAAAACCGTGGGATGTAGGGTGCCTTGTGTAGGTTTCCAAAGACTAAAATAGTGAGTGGGAAGGCCTAGAAGGGACAACAAAAGAGAGCCAGTTGTGTGGAGAAGGGTAACATAGATTTGGAGCATAATTTAGGGAGAAATTGAAGTTTGTGAAGCTTTGTTGTGAACACAGTGAAAGACACACATTTTCAGAGTAAATAGAAGGTCTTTGAGAGGAGACTAAGCACATGATCTTAGTAAATGCAAAACTCATATTTCAGTCATCAACATATTTTGGAGTTTTTCAGTACAACAGACCTGCAGGTTTTCAGTCTAACAACAGTGAGCCCCAGTAGGCTTTGTCATCCTCTCTCTCTCTCTCTCTCTCTCAATACTCAATACTCTATAACTCAATACTCAATACTCAATAAACAATTATAAATCCATGCCAAGAACCAAACTATCATAGAATCTTAAATAACTCTACAATAAGATAAAGAAGGTGTTCCCAAGAAGGTATTGATGAAAATGGAGGTCTTTCTATAGACTAAGCTCAGAGCTCTTAAGGAAGTCAATTCATAGGGCTTGAACTCTACAGTTTCTTAAGACAATCTTCACTCCAATGGATACTTTCTTAAAGCTAGTTTTTGGACCAAGGCTAGTAAGATGGAATATTGATACAGATGGGCTTGTCTCTTTAGGCTTTCCACTCTCTTTATTGTTCAAAGAATGGAGATTATGTATTATGGCTAGTCACCTATGACTTAATACTACATCAAGAGGTCTATGCTTATTCTCCCATGCTCTAGGGGTCTATTTTACAGTTACAACGAAATTAAATTAGAGTTGTCAGAATCTATTAGCTTAGAATTATGTTTTCAACTTCTGCTTGAATTAGAGGCAACTAAGTTGGACTAAATCCTGCGTTTTATAGGCAACTAAGTTAGACTAGAGTTGATCAAAACCTTTTTAGCGTGGGATTTTGTTTCCAACTTCTGTTTTTATTAGATACAACAAAGTTTGATCAAATGCTGCATATTTATGTTGTCTTGGAGTAAGTTCAGAGGCACTGAAAGAAAATTGTGTGCCTTCTCTTCAACTGATTCTTCCATAGATATTTATTGCAACTTATTGTGACATATTGGTAAAATGATCATTATTCTGATAAATAATTTGTGTTTTTAGAATCACTAGCTGCTGCGAAATTATCTTTGGACATGTCAGTAGTTTAACAATTTCATGTAGAAAAATCAAGGACAATTGGTTTAGCTTTGAAGATTCTATAATATATGTCATGGAAGGTGATGTGAGTCCTACTGGTCCTGCCCAACTTGAGCTTCCAAGGTAATAAGCAGATTCTTGCACTTGTGCTTTTAGAAGTCCTCAAACCTCGTTAGCCTTTTATAACCTCTGGTCTACAGGTTTTCCATAGAAGCTTTGGGATATTTGTAATCATGGTTGTATATAGCGAAAATGGTTGTTCTCTATTCTAATCTTGACACTGAGAAGACAATATTAATTGAAGTGTTATACAACAATATTAACTGAAGTGTTTATATAAACAACTGGCTTAATCCCTTGGGAAAGAACAGTGAAAGGATTATTTTCAATTTTTGGCAAAGCTTTTCTCCTATCATTTCCTCCTTGGACATTTAAGCTCGTCTTGTGAGCACCTCTGTTCATGTAATCGTTATATAAAATCTTGGAAGTCTGATCCCATGCTTCTCAACTGGTTTTCGAATTTGAAAGTCCCATATCATGCTTTTCAACTGATTTTGGAATTATAGATGTTTTCTCTAGCAGAATTGTGTACATGGATGTTCTCTGGCAGGTCTTTTTATAAATTTGATCTTGCATAGGTTGCTTCATTATAGGGTGATAAGGATCTTGGTTCTTGGTGTTCAAGACACTACTTTAATATTGTTTAGCTTAAATTTTCAAGTGATTCTCTAATTATAGAAATTCCAGGGTCATTCATATTTCAAGGAAGTGATATTAGTTCTTAATATTGTTTCTAGGTTCGATGCACATATGATGTTAGTTCCAATGCAATCACTAATTATTTAAAAGAGACCTTAAGGAGAAATCCACTATATCTAGCTTGAGTGGGCCTAAAGGTTAAGAGCATGTGTTTCCTCCTAAGATGTCACAGGTTCAAAACGAGAGGGGGTAGAGTATGTATGCCTTCATTGACTTAGCGGTCAAATCACTGTGTGGAGGTGGGTCCCTTGTTGCACAAGTAAGGGGGTGTGGTGTCTGGCTTGGTTGTGACCTTAAAATTGGATAATCAAAATATCCTCTAGAAATTTTAGAATTGTATTTCAGAGGCATGAGAGTGCAAGGAAGCCTTATCTTTAGTGAGGTGCATGATAAGGTAATGCTTGCCTTCAATATGTAGAAAATCTTGTAAGCATTTGGAGGTTTATTCTGGAATACATCATTTTTTTGAGCTAGCCAAATGGAGCAGATCACCTCTACAACCAAAATTTTGTCTTAAGTTCTAGTTGTACTCCATTCATTTAATGCCTATGTGTTATCTCCAATCCATTGTTTCATTTTACATAGTCTATGAGTGATAGCCCATATCTCATTGGTGAGATGACGGTGAATCAAAAGGTGATTTCATGCTTTCATGTTATTCCCTTAAGAGCACATGTGTTGGAACTTGTCCATCCTATTCTTCTAAGCATGTCTAGGTTGGGATTGCACCCTTGATTTGAGATTTGGGGCCCCAACCTTGGTTGTAGATAGTTTTCTTGCATATAGAGGATCTAGACTTCTGCTTGAACACCTTATTTGGTACAAACCTATTCATAAATATTCATCAATTGGTTTTTCATCATCACATAGATCAATTTATATGTTGTTTTATAAACATGCACATAATCAATCTTGCTAAAACATGGTTGATCTTTATGTGCCTTAGACCATTAAATGCCACAAATCATAGTGAGATGTGCTTGAGTGTGGGTTAAGTAATTGTATTGTGGGAGAACTAATATGCATTTACAATGTATATCAAAATAAGAAAGGTGCAACTAATATGCATTTACAATGTATATCAAAAGAAGAAAGGTGCGCTGTAGAATGCATGTGGGGTCATAAGAGAGGCATCATGTCACTATACCAGGGATATAAAAATAAAAGGGTATAAAAAATGTGAATAAAAAAATGGATACATACAATATTTAGTGAAAATAGGGCTTTTCTAAATTGGGAAGGTGTATTGGATTTATATTGGTAGGGGGTTAAATAATGTGATTTTTAGAGGTATTTTCCAATATGTAGTCAAATTAAGGGTATTGTTTAGTATGCCGCGAATGCACGTGCTATGTCAGAGCTATGTCAGAGTTTCAGTGAGTGAAGCCCCCATGATCATTGTGAACATGATGTAATATTAACTAGGAGAAATGTGAAAAACATTAATTTTAGTGAATATCCCATGATAATTTAATTTGTATTATTTAAATTGTATTATTTCACTGATATTTATTATTAAAAAGAGGTAAATTTATACTAGTAAAATATCAAATAAAGAACCAAAATCACATCAAAATGTTATACTTACCTCATTCATGGATAATTTCTAATAGAGCAAACCCCCAACTATAAGTAACTGGATCACAAGACTTATTTTACATTTCTTTATCCTCA
This sequence comes from Pinus tabuliformis, assembly GCA_031772625.1. NCBI lineage: Eukaryota > Viridiplantae > Streptophyta > Pinopsida > Pinales > Pinaceae > Pinus > Pinus tabuliformis. Next base: position 295,596,998 of record CM062815.1, on the reverse strand, counting down.
TATTTAAAGAGAGAATTTTTTAATTTAAATTGGTAAGAGTTTCTATAAAGATTAAATTTAAATTGCTTGAAAATCTCATAACTTTAGTAATAAAATAAATTTTATAAAAGTAGATTTTTTCAAGTTGTATTAAATCTAAACTAATTGTGTCGAGAGGCCCTCTATAGCTCAATATGGGAGAGATGTTGTCACATAGCATTACATTTAAAAATAGAAAAATAATAATTGAAAGTAACAAATTAAAAATAGTAATAAGAAAATAAATTAATGTCGACCATAATTACAATACTTCAATTTACACCTTAATTTTATGATGATGATGGTGGTGGTGGTGGTTAACGTCCACTGAGACCAAATTGGTCTATCGGACCTACAATTTTCTTAGTTTTTAATTATTTGGCTCCTCGTCTTTCTTGGCGAGATTGGTGTTGTAGCTTTCTTTTTTTTCTCTATGGTCTTCCAATTTCCTTTATCTTGCATCTCCTTCATCTCTTCTGGTTCTTGGGACATTGGTGTCTTAGCTTCGTGATCTATTGTGTTCGTCCTTTTGAAGATAGTCGGAGAAGAAGTTTGGTCTAGGAGATCTGCTTTGCTGTTAAATGAAGATTTATTTTGTGTGGTATTCGAATCCTCATAACTGCTGATTTGTTGGGCGGGGCTTTCTCCCTGCTTATCTTGAGAGTTGTTTCTTTCTTGCCCGATTTCTTGTGATTCAGAGTTTTCTCTAGAGTATTCTTCTTTGATGACAGTGTAATGTTCTTTTTGTGCTCCTTACCGTATATAGAGATATAATGTAACCAAAAGTTAAAAAAAAATAATTTAGCTTTTATTATGAGGAAGAAATGAAATGAGTAAAAAAATATAATTTACTTTTTACGCAAGGAAAAAATGTGGCTGTAAAATTGAAATTACAAGAAATAGTATTATTGATATTACATTATGTGTAATTCGTTCTATGTTCCATTTACATGTGATATTTAAAACAAAAATATATTTATAACAAAAAATATTTTACTACAACCATAAGTAAAATATTTCAATGTCCATATTAAATAATATAATTTTATAGATACTTTATATAGAGAAAAATAGATTAATTTAAATTGAAAATTTTCTTATATTTTCACTTTAGTGAGAAAGATTGAGATAATTCTTATTCCATTAATAGTTTCTTTCTAATTCAATGTATGAGGGATATTTGTAAAATTTTCAATGTTTAATATGGATTTGGTATGTAATATTAATTTTGAAAATATTAGTAATAAAAATAATTAAATGTATACATAGAGGAAAAAATATGAGGGGGCATACTTTAACATTTTAATACTGAGAACGTGAATTATAAATAAAATATTTCAATGTCAACTACATATATAGTAATATACCAGCTACTTAGATCTACCAAGTGCCTAGAGGGATCAAACCTCTTTTCGCTCAAAAATATATTTGCATCTCAAGAGATTTGATCCCTCTTGTCACTTGGTAGATCTAGAGTTAAGATGGATCTAGGGTACAGGTTGTAAAAAAATTCTGAGTTAAGTTTTTTAAATTTAACAATAGATTGATTTTATAAACCAATATTGAATCAATTAAATTGTATTCTTGAATAATTTATTGTTTATAGTATTTTATATTAAAAATTGAATGAGTTACATATTTTCGTCTTTTTAAGAGCGAACTAAATTATTTTACCTTTAATTATTTTATCATTGTGAGTATTGAAATATTTACTAATGAAGTTAGAATGAATATCAATGAACTATCTAAGCAATAGAAAAATATTTATCTTAATTTGACAATCATAGTTTCAACCATACTAAACTTTGTAATTTAAAAAAATATGTTTGCATTTTTTTTAAGTAAGTCATTTTACATGCAATTTCATATAAAAAAGTTTGATATAAATTCACCAATACATAGTCTATAATAAACATTATTTCATAAAAATAAATATCACGATGATAATCATCTAAAAAACATAAACATCATCTAAAATACACATGCAAATTCACTACCATCATATAAATTATATGCACTTTTAGTAGCACATATAAATGTCATTAGCTAGCACACAAATCTAATAATCTAACAAGGCATCATCATCGTGATCACATCTAACAAAACAAAAAGATTGTAATCTAACATCATCACCACACACATCCTCAAATTAATATATATCTCATGTCAAATAACTGCTATCACGTACACATCTATCTGCAAGAACATTAAAAGAACATATCTAACATGACACAATATACACATCAACGCCAACATATAAATTAAGTACATAAACATGAACAAAAAAAAATGCACCATCTATCTATCTATCTATCTATATATATATAGATATCTATATATATATATATATATATATATATATATATATATATATATATATATATATATATATATATATATATATATATATATATAAAGAATTCAAATAAGTGCAATCAAATATCCGATACAACAAACACAGTAGTGCATGCAACCTAGTTTGCAGCAGAAGACGATCAATGGTCAATTACTTCCTGATCAAGTACATATGTCGAACTCAGCAAAGGTAGAGGGCAACTAAGAGGTGGCAGGTCTGCAATAAAAGGACGTGGCTGATCTGTAGGAGAAGGTGGTCGGTCTGCTTTGTCAAGAGAAAAATACAACACATCCTCTATCTTTGGAATCTTGACATCATCAGGCGACTAATGAGGAGGTGTACTACCAGAAGGATTGCCGACACCCTAGTGGCCATGATCTGATGGGGTAGAACCACTAGATGCATCATCATCACCATCCTCATCATCATGATCATGACCATCACCCTCATAATCACCCTCATCATTATCATGACCACCCTCATCGTCTGATGGATATACTGTTGCATGATGCCCTGCAACCCTCATCGATGCCCGTGCCCCACTACCTCTGATGACATGCCGCATAAGAGACATCAAATCCTGCGGATAGGTCTTGTAGATATCCATGAACATTGTATCCGCGCTTATATCTCGAGGTCTCGTAGGGGGACTCCTTGTCAAACCATAACTCCAACAAATCTAGCACATTAGTCCATCTGACATCACATAGCAAGCCTCTGCCCTGAAACGCCCACACCCCCTTAGGATGTACCCCACCCTCACCCTCTTGGGCCTCTCCCATCTCCTCATATCATCCATTCAACGATGGGGGAGGAGGAATGTCCCCATCATATGAGTCGATGTCTACACAATATATAGTACACAAAAATAATTAGACAATTTCATTAAATAATTTAATAAGAAAATGAAACTAGATTAATTTAAAGAAAAAACTAATATTACCATTATCATCTACAGGGTCATCCACTATGAAGAATATTTTGGGACACCCTCTCCAATCAATCCCCACGCACGGATACCTAAAAATGACAAATGCATGGTGATTCACACTGGCCAGTAGCTCCAGTGCCTCATCCAATATTCTGGCCAAAAAATCCGGCATGCCCCTCTTGGGCATCATTTTCCCCCACATGTGAATTTTGCCCTCAATGATTGGCCTAGGAGGGAGATGATAAAATATAGGTATCATCTCCAGAAACCTCTCAAAAAAATAAACAAAAAATATCGGAAGCAAAAGGGAAGGTATCCCTCCCCTATCTCGACAATGGATGACATCTATATAAAGCCGTGCAAAATTGCCTCAAAAAAATGACAGACCATCTGATGCAACATAGCCCCTGAATAAAAGAATCAACATAATACAAAATATGGAAATTAATGCACTTCCCATCACCACAAGAATGTGAAATGGTGCTAACTAATAATGAGAGTCACCAAGCCTCCTCTATAGCAAAAGAATAAATTTGTAGTTGTCCACCACAAACCTAAAAATATGATGGACGGATCGCGTGTGACCTGACATATCTCACAGTGTATGCAAGATGAATCTCAACTGCAACACCATGGGGGGCATCAAGGAATTGGGGAAGATACTTCCTCCCCTAGATAGGCTAGTGATAAAGTAAATGTCCTCCTTAGTGGGACTATACCATAACTGAGGACCAACACAAAAATCCTACTTTTGGACATTCCGTCGGTGGATTAGATGCGCCAATAGGTAAGAGTGTGCCTTCAGATATGTACCCTCCTCATAGTACTTGACGAGGCATACATTCCTCAAAAGTGCTCAGGTCGTTGCAGTACTAGGGCGAGGGTATAAATCCCTCTCCCCCTCTCTTTCCTGCCATGGTCAAACCATATTGTATGGGTCCACCTCCACCTCCTGCTCCTGCTTTCTTTGTTGATGTCTCTACTACATTATTGACATATAAAGTACATCAACCTCATACATAAAATACATTTTTTTAATTAAATGAAACATGTATTTATAACTATGGAAACATAACTTTCAATCTAAAAAAAAAAATACTATTGCGCTCAAAACATAATCATGCACTGGCTTCGGTGCACTTTCAATTATAACTACATCGGTAATGATGCACTTATAAGTATGACACATCATGGGTGTTTCAGAAATTTAACTTTTCATGGCGGTGCGACATACTTGTGCATCGATGCGCATGTATAACTTGTTGGCACCAGAATGGTACATTCAAGTTATCGAACACACCGAGCTATAGGAATATTTTAAAATATTTATTTGTTGTGCGTTTGGTAAATATAAACTCACAAGGAGTGATGCATTGACACTGAATATGTCACATCTTTTCCGGTGCGTTTATATTTACAAAATGCATCATCACAATGGCGAAGTGTTATGTTCATGCACCGAAACGTGGTGCACCCTGTAAATTTACAGGGCGCACTGTGCCCAGTGCGAGCCGAACATATCGAGTACACTGCATGTCGATATTATTTTTTTTGAAAAAACAATGACAAATTCAACCTAATTTGCAATTCTAATATGCTAAAAACTTAAATTAGAAAGAAACATAGAGATTACCTAGACATTTGGTCGTCGGGGAGGCATTATGGACACGTAATGGAGAAAAATAAATTTTCACACCGTTTGAAAAATTGGAAACTTAAATAGTGAGCATGGTACTGAAAGGTGGTGAGCAAGAGAAGCACCGACATCAGGGCGCTTGCATGTGACAAGAGTTGCGCTGGTGCTTCAAATCTCTCTCGCACTGTATATGGTAAAAATGAAAATTATGAACGAGAGGGTTTTCTTTACTTAACCCTCCTCTAGTGCATTTTGTGAAGCATGTTGGGGTGGGCTATATCCAAAAGCACTGTGTTTTTTTTTAATTTAAAATTATCATGGTGATTTATTTGAGATCCGTTGGGGCTTTACATTACTTGTAACGCACCGGTGCTATGGTTTTACAATAGCACTGATTTATTTTTAGAAATTAGAAACCGTATATCAGTATGCTTTATAAGATGCCTCGGGGTGTTGTTATATATTTACCGCACTAGGACGTCATTGTTTAATAGCACCAGTACATTTTATTATATGGAGTCTCTTGCTAGTGAATCTTCAAGCACTTTTTCTTTTGGGTATTTAGTGCACCATGGTTTTTTAGTTTTCAAAAGAAAATTTCTACATTGCACCATGTTATATGCAATCCCGATGCTTGTTTTGATAATAAAACACCAATGAACTTGAATAATATAGATTCACCGTAAAAGAAACATCTGCTAAAACCTCCAACTACCCACCTCTGTGAGTGACCTCCCCTATAAATGGATTTTTGGGCTGTTTTTATAGGGGCCTCCGCTAGAATGTCTGTTCCTTGTAGTGTATTCATTTCGATTGTTGTTGATTGACAACTTCCTAAAAAGTGGATGGCTCTGTTTCTATTAACTTTTTCATATATGTTGCATACCCTGAATATCTTTTAGACTTTTTTCTTTCTCTAAATGTTCATTTAGCTTCTCCATGACCCTCTACATCTAATGGGGTGGATTTAAACCAATTAAGTCTCTTTCTAGTCTTAGGGAATACCACAGATTGAATAGATTCACTGGGACCTTCATCTTAACGATTTAATTCTTCTTCCTCCCTAGCTACTTCTTCTTCAAATATCGGAAGTTCTTCATCATCAGAGTCTATAGGGAGATCTTTTGATTTCGTGAATACAATACTTTCATCAAATATCACATATAAACTAACTTCTAGTCAATGTCCTTCTTTTATGTAGATCCTATAGGCCTTTGAAGAATTATTGTAGCCAACAAATATTCCCTTCATGCGTGATGGATCCAACTTGTTTCTCTTATCCTTTGGTATATGAATATAAACAGGACAACCAAAAATTTGGAGATGATCTATGCTTGGTTTCTTCCCAATGAATACTTCTGTAGGAGTCAAGTTATCTAGTGATCTATGGGGAATTTGATTTTCTATGTATACAACTATATTTGTTGCTTCATCCCACAGGAATTTCGGAAAATCTTGATCGTATAGCATTTCTTTCACACTTTCTTCAATGAATCGATTCTTTCATTCTGCGACTCTATTTTTCTCAGGATTATATGGGACTATCAATTCCCTCTTAATCCCAGACTCCTTATAAAAGGCTATAAGTTCTTTGGAAGTATATTCTCCTCCATTATTAGATCTTAATATCTTGATTCTCCTTTCTGTAAGGTTCTCTACTTCAACTTTTAATTCTTGAAATTTGGTAAAGACTTCATCCTTGGATTTCATTAAGTAAACCCATGTTTTCCTTGAATGGTCATATATGAATGTGACATAGTATAGATGACATCCAAGTGACTTTGGAGTCATAAGACCACATACATCATAATGGATAAGATCCAAGATTTCTTTTGACCTTGAAGCACTGCTTCCAAATGGTCTCTTAGTGTTCTTACCCAATGCACATCCCTTGCAAACTCCTTCATGATATTCTTTCAGTTCAGGGATGTCATTTACTATGGTATTTAGGGTTGGTAAGATTTTGTAGTGGAGATGACAAAATATTATATTCCAAATTTCACATGGGCTAACTTCAATGTGAACCAAAGCTTGGGCGAGGGGAGTTATCAATCTGTAGAGTCTTCCTTCATGAATCCCAATCATGCTAGCATCTTCTATGCTTGAGTTTTTACCCCATACTACAACCTTTCCATCAATGAATGTAACTCAATCACCCTATTCTTCTAATCATGAAATGGAAAGTAAATTCTTGTGCAAACTTGGAACAAATAAGATATTGTTGAGATGAATGTTTCCTCCATTTTCCAACTCAATCAAAGTTGATCCAATTCCTCTCACTGGGTAGATTTTATTATCACCAAGTCATATGGAGTTAGAGGACTTCCCTTTTGATAATGTCGTCAATTGATTGTGTTAATCAGTCATATGCCTTGATTCTCCACTGTCTATCACCCAAATATTCTCATCTTGAAATGTGCTAGTGAGTGCTGAGAATAATCCTTCATCCTTTGTAGATGTCTTGGTCACTTCCTTCTTAGAAGAAAATAGGATATCCCATACTTCTTTGATGCCCTTCTTGAGATGACTTGCCACCTTCATACACTTCTTTAGGAACTTCTTCAGTGTAGTAGAGATCTTCATTATGCCCTTAGCCAACCTTAGCTTTGATACCATGTTGAGAAATCTATAGGGCAATAGTTAGAATGATTTCTCCTTTCTTGATAACTGCTTGTGATCTCTTTTTATTTTTTCTTAGTTATTAGCTTCTTTACTTATTATTATGTTTGTATATCAACAAACAGCGACTAAAACTAAAAGAAAAGCAATACATAACTACAAAGAACATAGGTTGCAAGCCAGGGCTAAAACCTCTCCACTTGAGAGGAAAACCTACAAATATATTCTCTTATAGATTCTTCAATTGATGAATTCTAAGACCTCAAGACCAAGACCAACACCCTCCAAGACTAATTCCAACCCTTTCAGATGATGTGCTTCCTTTGTCCAAGTCAAACCCCGTCAAATCTCTTCCAACATCACAACTTCGACCCCCAGCTTTAGAATCTCGGCCTCTACTCTAGGTTTGAAATTTTCAACTCCCCCAGCACCAACTACGACCACGCGAGTGAGTTTATTCTAGCTTCCCAACTAGTTTGTATCTGGGCATGAATCTTGTCATCATGTTGACACATGTTATAGCTCACCACCTTCACATTGAACTTAATCTTCTACATCTAATTCAAATGTTGTATGTCAATTTATAAGGGATGCATCTTGTTTGAGGGCCCCAGTGGTAAGTTATAAATCTTTGTATTATATTTTGTTTTAGAAAAGGTTCATTTTGTCACACTTTTAACATTTTTTGGTGGTCAATGCCAGAATCTGACAAGTCATTTGGAGGGCTCTTGGAAATGTATAAATTGTAGAATATTTAATTTGGCATATGGTTTATTATGGTTTATGAAGTCATTATTCACCCAAATTGAGGTCCAGAAGAAGCATTGAGATCTGAACTTAGAGACAAACCTTGTTGAAGGCATGAAAACTTCATTGATGTATCTTTGATGATAAAAAATCCTATTATATGTTTTGAATCTAATTTTGGTAACTTCTAGTCATATGGTTTATGAGAATGTTGCTCCTAGGGCTTAATATATTTTTGAGCATGCTTGATATGTTTTCGAGCATTGTTGCAAAGGATGTGGAGAGAAGTATTATTGAGCTAAAGTGAGTTACTAGTTAGACTAAAATGATGACATGTTGTTGATGTTAGAGTTCTTTCATTGATGATAGAGACTCATTTTTGTTGATCAAAGATATGCTTCCTCAAGTATGTGTTGTTTATGATGTTGGCTAGTGAGAGCATGATGTTGATATTGAAACAATGAGCTAGGGTTTCATGTTGTGTCAGTGAGCTTATCAAAATTTGATACACTGCTGCGAGGATTTGATTTATGCATGGTGAGAAGAGTTATTGTGTCGTTGAGATGTTGCAAGGGTGTTTCAAATATGCTTGTGAACTAGAGGTTGCTAATGTGAGTTAATAGGTTTATGTAACTTGAGTGGAGTTGTTGTGGTAATGGACTTGATAGAGTTTTATCCTTTGAGTAGAGACAAAACAACAATGTTATTGATAGCAACATTTGAGCAATGTATTCAATGTAGTGTATATTACTCTTTTATCTTGTATCTTTAGGGTGCCAGGGTGGTGCAAGGCAAAGATTGGAGTCTCCTTCAAGCTAGAGCCTAAGAACACTTTAGGTTGGAAGAGTGGTCCTAGGGAAAGTTGGAGCTTGCACGTAATGAACCCCAATATATGCTGTAAAAAAGATTTTTTTTAAGGGAACATTATAACTTGTTTATCAATTCTAATCGTAAATGTTCTTCTGTTAAATTACTCAATTAATCAATTTTCAACAACATCAATAACTATTATTACCTTTTTACCCCTACAAGAAACAATTACCACATACATCTAATTTAATTTCCTAAGGAAACATATCTCCTTGTATAAGTGATAAAGCCTAGTTCCTTATTTATTGGCATATTACATGATTTTCTCTTTATTTCAGTGATACTTATTGTAAATGTTACTTCGATATTGTGTATTGATCAATTGTTAATTATCATATATATAAGGTGTACAAATCTAGTTCCCCCCATGAGATATGAATGGAGATTGTACTTGTCTAATTCCAAAATCCATTTAACATATTCCATGCTCACATTATTTTCATATATATATATATATATATATATATATATATATATATATATATATATATATATATATATATATATATATATATAGATATGAGGGTGGGGTGGGGGTGGGTGTGGGGTGAGTCCCTCTATTAGAAGCTATATATTAACCCATTTTTCACATTTTCTTCACAATTTTTACATATATGTAGAAGTGAAATGTTCACAATCGCTGCCGGGTAGCACAGTGATGTGACGAGGGTTGAACCCTAGTGGGGAGGCTATAAGCTGGTCGTCCCAACCACGCGGAATAAACGCCCAAGTGCAAATATATATATATATATATATATATATTCCATTACATTTATATTTCCTTCTAAAAAAGTTTGTATATTTTTTTCCTTACCCTATAACCTGGTATATAATATTTCCCATGAATTGGTCACATATAATGACCAATTACATCATATTTAACCTAAAACCACATCTATCAATCTTTTATAAACCATGCCCAAACATGGTATGCAATGACATTTATATGAGTTTATATATTAATTTTTTTAAATGACATTCACCAATTGTATGTGCTATATATTTATATAGCTCCAACTTTAGCAAAGTGCTTCTAAAAAAATTACTCCATGATAGTAAATGGAAACGCTAAGATCAATGTGAGTGATCTATTGAGTGTTGATCAACGGTTCATAGCAATTAGGGTTATTATGTGAACTTGATGACTACCTTAGTTCGTCATTTTTGTCGGTCATTCACTCATTTCAACTTTGTGCCGACGAGACTTTATAAGCTCTGCAATTCGACTTTGATCCTATGTTACCCACCCTATTTTTGCATTACATAGTGCACAATTCCATTGTTAATTCTTCAAGTGTTATGATTGGTTCTTTCCTTACGCACCCAGAGAGCATTCTCTTTTAACAATTCAGGGTTTCCACCTTCAGGGTGATTTTCTCTTCATTGATACAAATTTATATGCTTAGAATTATACTTTTAATTTTTTATTTGTTGCTATCTCATCAAAATACATTATTATGTGACCTCCTATCTGACTTTTGTACCATTTTGGTTTTCAGGCGACTAGTTCATTGTCGATTCTTGGTTGTGGGTATATTTGAAGCCTCATCTTTTTTTTTGGTCATGCGTTGGTAATCAAAACTAGCTTGGAAACTTCATGTAATGATTTGAGGGTAATTGATAAAACGCTAAGTTATTTTTCTTTTAGGAAATTTAAATCTATGTTCAGGGTTTTACGATTTTCCCAGTGTTTGGTTTCTTTCCTCCAATTCTTGTAGCTATATTTATGCTCATTATTTCAAAAGGGTGTTATCCTCTTTTAATTTGAGTACAGGGTTATCTATAAAACATATTTTCACATCTTTTAATTTCTGATTCCTATTGTGTGGTGTTGGGTTTGCATTTCATTATGGCCAAATTTGTTTAATAGAAATACTAACCTTATATGGGTTGTTAGTAAGTATAAAAGGGTCTATTAGTGGAAATCCCTACTTGGATCATTGTAACAAGTATTTACTTTCGTGTCTAATTTCCTTATACCTAGACACCTGTTGGATTATGTAATTTCTTAATTTGATTTTCTTATAGTTATTTACGGTGAATGAAGGTTAAACTCCCTCACTATACATCATTATTTTTCTATTTATGTCTATAGCGACTCTATGACTGCATTGTATACAATGTTTGCACACACATTTAACTTTATATTCTATATTTTAGTATATACATTCTCTCTTTTCTATTGTATTTAATAGGTCTCTTATACTTGTACTAATATATATGTTTCTATGCAGTTGGTATGAAGTATGCATGGTTTGAGTTCCTTCTAGAGGTAATTATGAGGCAACACCTAATTCTTTTTCCTTTACACCATTATCATTTTTCTCTTTTACCATTGTTATAATTAAAAATTGATTCTATTTCTTTCTATCTCTATAGGTAATTCCTCTATACACTAGTTGGTTTTTCCTTCGATGTTTCTAGTTTTGGTTAACTTCTATGGATCATAGGACATTTAGTTCCTTTACTAGGTCAAATGCTACAGTACATGGTTCCTATGTCCGTGGCTCCAATGCCAAACTTCTATTATATTTGTTTTTTATAAATTTTGAAATGTATTTATAAACTTACACTTTCATTTTTGGAAGATTGTAGACTTCAGGCCTCTGCGCCTGCTTATGTATTTTTAATTAAACTATTCTTCCCGAGTGTATTTATAACTGACTATAACAGGGTCAAGTATTTTGACCCAAACTATTATGTAGAAGTTTTCCATTTAATTATTTTATCATCAAATTATGTATATAATTTTAATTGAAAGGCAAATCCTCTTTATGTACTTGTAAAATATTTTGTCAATTATTACAAGTTTTTCGATGCATTTGATTCTAATTATATTATTATTTGTAATTTCAACAAGTTTAACACTTCTCAGTATTTATTTGGGGCTTTTGGTTGTATTTTCACTTGAAAGTTGACATATTCAGTCTTGTAGTGTTGATCTCTACTAAATAATGATATTCTTTTCAATTATGACATTTCTTTAAAAATAATATTCTTGTATGCCTTACATACTTTTCCATATACAATATAATTATTATTAAAATTTAACTATATTTATATAAGTATTTACATATATCATATTAGTTAGTCTCTTTTCATAAAGCCTAATTTTTACAATACTTTTAATGTTACTTTCTCTTCTAGATAGAACCACGCACAAGTCCTTTGAGTAATGGAAGAATCCTTATATATATATATATATATATATATATATATATATATATATATATAAAGATTCTTTGAGTACTCAAATAATCTTTATATAGATATATATATATCTATATATATATATATATATATTACTCAAAGAATCTTTTTATATATATATATATAGATATATATATATATATATATATATATATATATATATATATATATATATATATATATATATATATAAGGATTCTTCCATTACTCAAAGGAAGAACTTAGTCTATACTTGAAATCTTTAATTTCCTATATGGTTCTTTTTGAATCAAACTTTCCATTTTGTATTACAATTATTGGAATATTTTTTGTTCTCTGAAGCTTCTAAAATACAAATATGAAAATCTCATAAAAACATATGTACAATTTTAGTACCATTATCAACATCACATATTAAAAGAATTTTGCAGATATTATCAATATACATCAACTAGAAAAATATGGTTTTTCTAAGTTATTCTTGTCATCTTAATTTCATTTCCAAAAACAAAATGTTTAGAAATGTAAACCAAATATAACAATGCCTTTCATTTTTCTGAGAAGTCTAGGGTAAAGAACACTCACTGTCTAGAAAATTATATCATAGGACTCATCTCCTCCCAACCTTGATACTTCTCCTAGAATGTATCCCCCTAAGCACAAGTCTACAAATTATTTTTTGTTTTGTCCTATTTACTTGCTACTCATTAGTCTCTCTAAGACCACAAGAGATTTTCCCAAGCAAGAAGACAAAAAGAACATAATTCCTTTTACCCATCTACCACTTATTTTTGTAGTTGGTAACTTACTCCACCCCACCAACAGGAGGCAAGTAGTTACTATCTCATAAATGAGATTTACTTCCCACTCCCAAAGACAACATCCTGTCTTTTAGGGAAGTAATAAATTGGATAATTTTCATAATTCACAATTATTAAAATCATTCATATTAAATTCCTAGGACTTAATATTGGGTAATTAATATACATCACCAATTTTCAGCCTCATCTCTTTCATCCAAGTGCACTCCAACATTAATTTTCCAAACCTATTTATTTATTATAAACATCTTAAATACAAATTTACACTCATTCATTATTAGTAATAAAATACTGATAAATAAGTTCTTCGTATGTCTTTCGAACTAAAAAATTCAAAAAGGAAACACATATATACAATTATTTACACATAAACCTCAAGTCAGGGGATGACACATTGTAGGGTGTTAGAGCATCCTTTCAGTTGAAGTTGATAAAACTAGGCATTGAAGCATCCTTCCAGTTGGAGCTAGTAAATCAGGCTTTTGAGCATCCATTTCGTTGCAACTGATAAAACTAGGGGCTTGGAGCCTCCTTCAAGTTGGAGTTGGTAAATCAGGGTGTTGGAGCATCCTTTCAATAAATTAGGGGGTTGGATCCTCCTTCTAGTTGTTGATGGAGAATATCGGAAGTTGGAGCTTCCTATTGATGTAATCTTTAAAGACCTACCTTAAAAGCGTTCAATAGTTTTTCTTTCAAAAGGGTTTCCACCTAAAAATTATCTTGTGTATTATATTTGATGTTATGCATTATTGAATGGTGTTGTTCATTGTTCATTGTTCATGTCATGTGATGTTGAATTATGTTTTAATATGATGTTAATTTTATTTAATGCTCTGAAGATTAAAATAAACTAATTGATATGAAATACTAATTCACCCCCCTCTCAATATATCCAACAATTGACATCAAAGCAGGATCCTTCAGTAGCAACTTAACAACTGGAAGGATAATATTAGAAGAGAAGAGACATGAAAGGAAAAAAAACATGCATCCAAATGATTAAAAGAAGTCTCTGGTATTGCAGTATAAGTCTCAAAATTTGTTACACCTAATGAAAAAAATCAAGTTGGTCTAGCTCATGAGTTCAATGAAACCAAATATGAAATATGGGAATCCATAATGGAAGACTATTTGAAAGCTCATGGATATGATGTGTGACATTTTGTTGTTTCTAGAAATACATCTACTGATGAATCAAGAAGGTGCAATGCAAAAACATTCAATATCATTCTAAGCAACCTACTAGATTTTGTGAAGGCCAAAGTGGATTAATTCTCATCAGCTAAACATATTTGGGAGAAGATTCAAAGTCTTTACTTAAAGAGGCATGCGGGTCAAGTTGAAATTGATGATGTTGATCATGATTCATATAGAGTAGATACTCAGGTCAAAGAATCTGATGACGATGAAGAAACAAAAGTATAAGTGGATATGGGGGGGGGGGAGAATTAATCAAGGCCTTAAGTGATATTAACAAAGAAAAGAAGCAAAATCAAATACTTGAAGTTGAAGTTATTCAAAAAGAAAAGGATCTTGATGCAACTTTAGTTGGAATAAACAGGCTCAAGGAACAATTACATGATACTGAAAAGAAGAATGATGTCATTAATGAAACGGAACAAAAGTGGCTCAATTAAGTATTAAGCTACAAGAAACATAAATAAGATAAAGTATTTTGACAAGTCATCTCAAGGAAAAATCCAAGAACTTGAGCAAGCTTGAAGCTAATTTCAGTCAACATGAAAGAAAACTTAAAGAAGAGATAATCTCTCTAAAGACCCAACTTGAAGAAATAAGAAGAATTGAAGAAGTAATAAAGAATCAAGAGTTGAAGAAGGAAGAATATGATAGCCTCAGTAGCCAAAAATATTCATGTATTAAAATAGGTGAAGCTCCATGCATTGAAGGTACAAGTTCCAAGCCCCCAAAAAGCAAGATTGAAGAAAATCCTGTCACCGTCCTTCAAAGGAAAAATTAAAGTGGAAGCAAAAAGGAGATTGAAGATGTTGTTGTTCCAAGAAGTTGTGCTGGAAAAATACAAAGGGATAAACCTCCTCCAAGGAAGAACATATTCAGAAGATCCACAACATCAATGCAAGTTGTTTCATTCAGATACCCTAGTATATTTTATGGGCATTGTTTCTCATGTACTAACTTTGGGAATAATACTAGGGATTGTAAAGCTTATGAGATGGATGATTATCAAGGACATTATCAAAATTTTAGAAGCAAGTTAGCAGGAACTCAAGACAAATCTCCAAATATCCCCATCAATAGAAAGTATATCTCAGTTGCCCTTCCCTTTAGATATCATGTAGAATGCTTCAAATTCCATAACTATGGACATATGGTTTGTGATTGTAGACACATGATGGAATATTCGATGAAAGAGAATTCTAATATCAAGTACAAGACGGTTTGGAGAAGAAAACAAAAGCAAGAAGATCAAGTGAATGAAAAAAATCTTAGCAATCATTCTCTCAAGATTCGTAAAGTCACAAGACCATCATGAATCTACAGGTGCAATGGAAGATACCAATATTCAGGATGATCTCGTTGCAAAGCTGATGCATACATTGTTCTGAACAATCCAACTTGGAGACTCCCCATCCTGTGAATGTTGTAGAGGGGAATTCTAAGTAGCAGTTATTGTAAATTTGAATATCTATCCTTCTGCAACTTGATTTGGAATGGAAGATGGTAGATGTGAAGAAGTCGTTAGAGCAGTAATTGCTATTGTGGAAACATTAGTTTGCTTTGTGTTCAGTGGAGTAATAGGTTTAGAAAGAAAACTCATGGATAATTTTTAGAAAGACTCATTGTCTTTGTCGCATAGATAAATATCTTTAGTGATGCATATTGGCAGGTGGAATCAGTTGTAGCAAGCCATGAGAGGCATAACATGTCAGGGGTTGAGAAGCGGTTAAAGAGATAAAGGCATATTGTAGGAAATTAGAGAAATATAATCTATCAGGGGGAGTTAACCTTTTCCATTTATGTCAAAGGGGGAAAGAAATTAGGAAAGGTAGATCAAAAGCATGGAGAGAAGGGAAGAAATAATCATAGGGGGAGTATGTGTATTACCATCAATGACAAAGGGTGAGATTGTTTAAACAAAGGAAACTCAAATCAAAGTGAAATATGACCATTTTGTGTCTTTTTCTAACATTGTTTGCTCATTTTCAATTTATGAGTTGGTCATCGATGTGTTGCAAGTGTCCATATTTCTATTTTGTAGTATTTTGCAATCTATTGCCTTGGAAAAATACAACTGAATTAATGATCTATCTTGAACAATTGAAAACATGTTTAATGGAAAAAATATTTCAAATCAATATGTGTTGATCATAGGAGAACAAGACTGCAATAAGCAGAATAATAGAATAAAAACTATGGTTATGAAAGAGACAAAAACTAGTTACCTTGGCACATTATTCAAAGCAATGTATCACAAGATTTCATGTTCTACGATGCACATTTCTCGGCCATACAGGTAAAAAGACAAAAATGAAATAGATTTTATTGGAAAACATGTTTAATTCTACATCAACCACTATCCAATATATAATTTGTATCAAATAATGTTGAGTTTACAGGTAATAAGAATCTAACTATTAAGGAACTTGTTACATAGCTAAAAGTTTATGCATTTAAAAATGTAACCAAAAATTGTAGTAAGGAATAGATTTGTAACCTCAGTAATTTTTCAAGTTCATATCATTGGCATTGTAAGACAGATGGCATGATGGTCTACCTAATAGGCATCAAAGACATAAAATCCAATTCTGGCAATTGGAAAATTTATCCAAAAGTGATCTAGCATAGAGCCAAAATTAGTTTTTGGTTTTGTTATATGAAGATTGAAACCATTTGCTTGCATGAATGACAAAAATTGTTTTCGTTTACTTCCATTTTGCGACACGTCTATGTTGAAGTCACTGAAAATCATAATTGGATATTTGTCACTTGCATTTTGCAATATGGTATTGAAAAAATCAATGGTTTCTTCAATTGATGCTTTTGATGCAATGCAAACATTTTCCATTGTGAGGAAAGTTTCCTAGAAACATAAAATAACAATCATTGACTCAATGTGGACTATCCTATAATTGTATGGTTTTTCAATAAGCATTGAGCTTTTCTTGTAATATGTGATAACATCATGCAAATGGAATAAATAAATATAGCCATAGCCATTTTCAATTGTGATATTTTTTGGATCTGCGTTTGTTTCTTTTTCTTGTAAACATAGTATACCAACACTCATTAAATCATGATCATTGTTGATATCTTCCAAATGTAATGCTAAAATACATGTGTTCAATGAGCATATTGTCAAGCATTTATTTCTTTGTACTCCATGTAAAATGTGTTCAAGTTGATAGCAAGCATGTTATAGAAGTATTTTTATTTCAGTGGCAACTTTTTGAGAAAGATAGAAGTTTGTTTGTTGCAAACCATTGATTAGATAAAATTATTTAATTCATTTGACATGAGAAAGCACTATGTACACAAGTCCATGTTGTTTGACTCCTTTTGGATCAAATGCTAATATGTCCATTGTCACTCCTTGTGATAAAATTAATTAGTTAGTATAAGCATATATAAATAAGAAAAAATTTAAGGAAAGATTGCCAATAAAGATTACCAACAAATTGTCCTTGCCTTGGCTTTTATCATACTCAAAATTATTTTACAAGCATAAGTATTGGATAATGGTTTTTTCCATACTCCATTTTTTTTACTTTCTCTTTACAGGTGGTGGAGGCAAAGATTTTGGATATCAATGCACCCATCCCATAGTTTTCTAAACATAATGGATGTAATTGAAAGAAAACAATTGCTATGTATGCATGCTTAATTATTCTTATGCTCACAGATCTTAAATATTCAAACTATTTAAGAAAAAAGGACAATGAATTTATATCATAATTTGTTCAAAATCTCAATTTTTTCAATGGAGCCATGTCATCCCTTTTTCAAAATAACATGATTTAGAAAAACCTAAAAAACAGGCTTTAAAAAAAACCTCTACAACAAAATCGATTAATTTTTCAAAGGGTGAAAGCGTGGAAATAGGTTACACTTTTTTGTGAGAGAGGACACATTTGGGTGGAAAAAACAATGGCTCGACTGGGGCTTTTTTAAGCGCTCAATCGAGCTCCTCCAGCACTAGAAAAGAATCTCGATCGGGCATTAAAATAACTCTCGATCGAGCTCTTGTGTAACCCCATGTTAGGAGCTTGATCGAGCCTTAAAGTTGGAAATTTTAAAATTTATGTAAATATCAATAATGATATGCAAAATTTAAAATTGTAAGTATTTGATAGTAAAAAAAAAAACCAAATTTAATTACTAACTACATTTGAATAGGTAATTAACAATGGTGTGGATTAATTTCTCATTGCATTTCTAGTGTTTTGGTGTATAAATTTGAAAAATGATTCCATCCCACTTGCAATTGAAATTGTAATATTCTTATATTTATAATTTGGTAACTTAAAAAATAGTTTTAATATTATTTAAATTTTCAATATTATAATTAAAATAATAAATTTATTATAAATATAATTTAAATAATAAATTGATTAAACATAAGAAAATTTATCAATTTGATTTAATAAATATTATAATTTTTTATATGAATAAGTGTAACTCAAAAATGTGAATTTGACGTTGCTGGAAATGTATATTTTATAAAATTCATTGAAGAGTTAATAAACAATATTCCCTCATCATAATCATATATACTAAAATCAAACTTATATATATAACGCAATAATATCCACTTGTTCAGGAAAATAAATGAGTACAGTAATAATTAATGTAGGTGTAATAGTTGTAAGTTATAATTACTATAGTTGTAATGGATGAAATGGTATATGCGGTTATAAATCTCTCTCAACCTGTAAAATGTGATTGCACTCAATTCTGTCCTCGGTCTACACAAATGCAAAGTATATAGATTTTTTTACTCACGATTTCAGTTTGCAATATATATTTGTAAAATAATAAAAACATAAAGAAATCATACATTTTAAAACATTATTTGACTAATTTGAATTTGACTAATCTAGATTTAAATGCATGTATGAAATTATCTTTAAATAATAATATTATAAAATTTAGTTTAGTTTAGTTTTTTGTTTACTTACTTATTATAATTTGATTTATTTTTATTGAAGATTTATACATAAAAAAATTAGAAAATGATTAAGTATACAAATATGTTATATTTAAAATCAAAACAATAAACGAGTTAACATTTTTAAGAATTTCAAAATTGAAAAATCAAAGTTAAAATTGTTTATACAAAGTTATCTATATATTATTATAATTATTTTCTTGGTAAAATAAAATAAAAATTGGATTTATAATTAAGAAAATTAGAGTTTAGAATATATATGAATATTTATAAAAATTATTTTTGTTGAATAAATAAATTTTATAATTAGATTAAAGATAGGTATTGAGAGGCTTTTTTTGTAAGATAAGTTTGATAGCTTGACCCAGCTATAGGCTCCATCGAGCTATTTGAAATTTGAATTTAAAACACTCGATCGAGCTGTTGTGGGCCTAAAAAATAGAGTTTTAGCTCCTCTTCTGCAAATTTCTCTACAACATCATTTTGTACCGTAGCGGGCTCCAAGCAAAATTTGTCTTTAAGTGGTTAGTTGATCATGTTGTATTTAGGAGGGAACCCTCTATCCAATGGAATATGAGTTTTACATTTTCAAATTCATATGATATTCTTTATCTAATTTATTTTAAACATAATGCTTGAAATTGTTTTGAACAATTTTAAAGAGGTTGAATAAAAAAATCAATATTATAAAACATACACAACAAAAAAATTTCAAAAAATGCCACTATTTTCGTTTACGAGTCCTCGTCAAAAGGGTAAAATGGGTACTCTTAGTTTTTTAATTTATTTAAATATTTGAAAAAACCCTTACACATGTGCCTACAAATTGCAATTGAAATTTTACTTCACCAACTTCGGAAAATAATAAAAAATAATATTTTGCGTAAAAAATATTTTTTTATATGAAAAACTTAGCTTTCGTAGTGTAGATCTCTCTCTCTCTCTCTCTCTCTCTCTCTCTCTCTCTCTCTATATATATATATATATATATATATATATATATATATTATTTGTCTTTTTAGTCTGAATCAAAATTCATAGTGCTTATATAAATTTTGAGGTCTTCACTTTGATAAAAGAGGAAAAACTTGAAATTTTATATCCACATTTGGCCCAAAAGTGTAACTCATCTTCATGCTTTCACCCCACTCACAATAAAATTAATTATTTAATATAAGAATATATAAATAAGAACAAAATTAAAGAAAAATTACCAACAAATTTTCCTTGTCTTGGTTTTTATCATACTCAAAATTATTTTATAGGCATAAATGTTGGATAATGGTTTTTTCCATACCCTTTTTTTTTCTCTATACATATGGTGGAGGCAAAAATGTTGGATAACAATGTAGCCAACCCATAGCTTTTTTAATCGAATGGATAGAATTGAAAGAAAACAACTACTATGCATGCCTACTTAATTAGTCTTATGTTCATAGATCATAAATGTGGCAAGATATTTTAGAAAGAGGACAATGAACGTTTGTAATAATTTGTTCATAATTTTAATTTTTTTCAGTGGAGGCATGCCAACAGTTTTTTCAAAATAACATGTTTTTAAAAAACCTACAAAAACCGGTTTTCAAAATACCTCTACAACAAAAGCGATTAATTTTGCAAACCACCTAATGGTAGTATATATAAATCAACCATCTTGTGAATAAGTAATGCATTTCTTTACTTGGTGAATACAACATGTTTTATGCTCCATGGGAAAATTAAAACTCGATGCATCAACATCTTTACATTTTTGATATTGAATTATAAAGAAATGTCATTCCAGGATTTTAGGAGTCTCATATACAAGCACAACATGTTTTCATGGTAACATGATTAGGCCATAAACCTCTCATTGCATGTATGACATTTTACTAATGCCAAACACAACTTTGTAAGTTTCCCATGTATAGAAACCCCCTTCTTGTCTATTGACATGATCTCGGATTTTAGAGTATTCAATTCTCAGGAATTTGTTACAATCCCTAATTCTTAGAGATTTATTGGATAGGATATTGAATGAATCTGACATAGAAATCTACTTCCTGTTTATTGAGATGATCTAGGGTTTTAGAGCATTCAATTCTCAAGTGTTTGTTACAATCCCTAGTTCTTAGGGTTTTATTGGGTAGGATAATGAATGGCTTTGATATCTAAACATGTTAGAATGTATATGATGTAACTATTATTTAGGAAACACTCACTTTCTTCCTCTAGACATTAGGCTAAACTTGTAGCAGTCTTCCCTCCCTGCTTGAGTTGGGCGACTTTACAAGTCAAATTTTCTATCAATCCCAAACACTGTATATTTTTTGAACATATGCATTTATTTAAAATGGGGTGAAAATCATAGGAGGAAGCTCTTACATACATAGAACTTAAATTTGCGAAATTCAAGCTATCACTAAAATTTGGCACAAAATTAATGACATATATTCTAAAACTTACAAGCACTCATTTGGTGTTTATATGTACATATACACAAAACAAGCAGATAAAAGTCTTGGCTTCAAGCCTTTCTAGCTAAGTCATTCGTAGTTCCTTTGACTCCGCTTGTCTTATTTAATGCCACAAGATGCAAATCTTCACAAAAAGGAGCAAAGCCATAGAAAATTTGTGGTCGCTCCATCAATCCATGACAGGCACTGGATCGAACCCTAGGAAAGC
This sequence comes from Pinus tabuliformis, assembly GCA_031772625.1. Lineage (NCBI taxonomy): Eukaryota > Viridiplantae > Streptophyta > Pinopsida > Pinales > Pinaceae > Pinus > Pinus tabuliformis. The sequence continues at coordinate 295,575,002 of CM062815.1, read as the reverse complement.
TTCTGCTAAACTCATAGGATAGTGGTGGTTGGACCAAAAGTAAGCACAAAACAACCACCAGAGAAATGAAATTGTCAGATGCAACACTAACTTTGAAGCTTATGTAGAGGTTTCCAAAAGGTTGCACAAATAATAATGTGTGTGGACTACATATCATTGTTAAAGGCAAAGTTTCATTCATGGCTATTGATCCAACTAAATGCATTTGTTAGCTACATCATCATAATTATGTCGTGAATGGAGATTGTGTCATTCTCAACCATCGTAACATACACTTGTAGAGATTCATGACTATCGATCTAAATTGAATGTAGTCGGTACCTACATCACCATAATTACGCCATGAATGGATAATAAATGCAAACTTTTTCATTCTCAATGCCATAACATAACATACACCTATAGATATTTGGATAGATTTTCTTGGAACATTAATGTGGAAACATTAATATTCGTCACCCTAATTAGGCCATCAATTGATAGGAAAAGGGAGAGGGGTACTCGCACTATTGGGTGTCCTTGCAAAGATTTACTATTAATAACACTGACAACTCTAGACGACATACTCATGTCACCTCACCGCCTCATCTTGGGCACAAAATTCTATCCTCACACCAACACTTAGACATCGAATAATAATAATAATATAGAAAAGTATTCTTTTAAGAAAGCCAAAAAAAAGGTTATACCTAATGTCAACATTAGCAACCCAAAAAATTTCAGCAATATACGGTCCAAAAATAATACGTCCAAATAAATGCTATATGTCTACAGAAATACACATAGGAACCCAAATGCCCCTTCAGAAGTCTACCATTACAAACTTGAAAATATACCCAAATGCCCCTCTACAGAACCACCATCTAGAGGCCCTTTTAAAACAGGTGTAAAGCTAAAACAATTCAAGAATCGAACCCCATGCAGCTAGATTTATGCACAAGCAAAGGGATAATCCCTCACATTCTAACTCGAAGAATAGAAATGCAAGCCAAAGATAGGGGTGCTTACCCCATTTCAACTCCCCTTGGAAGAATGGGTCATATGGTGCATATCACCGGGTGCCAAACTGCCATCGCAATATCCTTTCAATGATCGAGATCCATCAGTAATGGACGGTGCAGATCTAAAAGCGGATCCCCCCCTCCTCCGTACTAGAACAAGGTTGAACCCCCATATTCCGTCAATCTGGCATGAGTGGACTTTGACCGTCAGATCAATTTAGTGGAACCCACATCAGAACTATGAACGTAGAGCCCCTTGGTGACATCACAAGGAAGAGGGGGGGTCCACTTTTAAATATAAGCCCTCAAACCTGTTAACTTCCCTCTATTGTCGGATTTTTTAGGGGTCCACAAATATGGAAAATGCTATTTCCAACCCCATAGCCTCATTAATGCGGGGCTACATGTGCAGGAGATAGCCACCTCGCGTTTAGATAATAAAAAAAAAACGGCGTAGTACCCACCTCGCGTGTTATAAACTCCTATCTCCTGTGCATGTAGCCCCGCATTAATGAGGCTATGGGGTTGGAAATAGGAGTTGCCCACAAATATTACCCATACCGAACATATCATAATGTTTATGTCGAAGGATCAACGTCATTAGGTTTATCTTGCCAATGTTTATACAATGTAAAAAAAAATCGTAAAAGAAAAAATATAAGGATGTAATAATAATATCTGATTCATCTTAATAAATATTAAAATAATAGATTGTAAATTCAGCTTGCTCCTATCCATTAATAAAGTTGATAAAGAGATGGAAGTTGGAATTAAATAACAAGACAGATCATGGATTTTATTTATGGAAACACCATCAGAGACCAAAAGCATATCATATCCGCCTGTAATCGTCTCTGGCTTTATTAATATGCATTAAAAACCTTATCTCAAACTCCATCAACGACGAGGACAATGAAATTTTATACAATAAAAAATTGATAAATATACCTTATACTTGGTGATACAAACAATTATCTCATCCTGCAACCCCATGTAGGGCTCAAACGACAAGGGTGACATTTCTTCACCCTTTTGAGCCATCCAATAAAATTCGAGAAAAATTTAAAATAAAATTTAAAATTTAAAAAATCTCAACTCAGTACAATCAAAATAATACCTCTGAACAGATGCTATATGTCCCCCTAGGACATAAGAATCACAATTTTTTTAATGAAATATTATAAGTTGATACTAATTAATTCATATATTTAAATTCTTTTCAATTATATATATATTCCAAGTGGAAAATTGAAATTTATTTTTCGAGTAGAAAAAGAAGCTACATTTTAAAGTTCCACTAAGGAAAAGGTCTCACTTCATAATCTAGCAACATAACTCCTACCTACCATATAAAAGCATTTAGCTTACATTACATACGAGAGATTGTAACAAGATATATAGTATTTATGAGGCCCTTGAAACTATAAAATATTTGAGAATGACTCACAAAGAAAGGGTTTAATTTTATTCATTTGGTCCCCATACTCTTTGTGCCAAATCAACTTTAAGATTCTTTTGGAAACTTCAATTTCCTATTTGGATACATTCTTAACAAAAAATATTTTTCTCCTTATAAACATGGGTGAAATTAGCTTCACTAAAAGTTGTCATTAAGATTTATAATTGATACAACAATATTTGAAGGCAGATACTATGCAAACTCATGACCCCTTTGACCTAATCAATGGTTTGCATGAAATCTCTGAACACTAGAAGATAGTTTAAAGGAAAAGTTATCACAATTTGAAGAAAACACAACACCTCTAATGTCACACTCTCCAAATGGTTTACTCCATGAAATAAAACCCCTGGACCTATTTTTTCCATTTATAGTGTCCCCATTTGTCTCATGGGATTGGAATGGAGTCAAATTGATATCATTGTAACTATATTTTATTTTAAAGAAAAATTCTAAGGGAGCGAGACTTCCATTTGAAAATTATGACATTTTTGGTAATCAAGATACTTTAAGAAACCAAAAAGGGAAGTGCCTTATGATTTACCATATACTTGTTTTCCATCAATGCTCCAATCATTTAATTATAGATGCCCCCTCCCATTTCCCCTTGCCTTGAGTTAAGCTTAGGATTTTCCGCCATACTTATTTTCTAAAGGAACAATCCATCAAGATGTGTTGAGAAGATTCCTCAACAATATCACATAAAACATATAACTTGATTCATGTCGAGGCATTTTTTTGAGCACATTCTAAGATAGAATCTTGTTTGATGATGTCAACCAAAAAGATACTTTAAATTTTAGATGAGCTTTTAATTTCCATAGTGATTTCTACCATTCATCGGTTTCCCCTTGCTTCCCTTCTAAGAAACTTGCTAAATATCCAACTTCAGCTATGTAATGTCATATTATAATATTTTTAGACAATATTAATGTATCATTTTACAATCTTAGTTGGATAAATTTCCCTTAAAAATTTTTAACAGTGGAATTCTATTAATCTGTGTAACCATCTAAACCCAAAATCCCCACATCCTTTCATCCTTGCCAAATTAAATTATTTTTCCCCACATCCTTTCATCCTTGCCAAATTAAATTATTTTTCTAAATTATTAGATGAGAAAGAAAATATAGTATCCTCCTACCTCAATGTCACAATCGAATGCTATCCACATATATACTATTCATTATAGTCCAACCAAGTATCTATACCTAATCTGACATTAAATTTCCCAAGCCAACCTTTCCACGGAGCCAACTCTCTACAATAAGGAAAAGAAATTACAATTAGGAAAAATTTCCATGAAGCCAACTCTCTACACTAAGAAAAAGAAATTACAATTAGGAAAAAAAATTACAATTAGAGCAAATCATTAAAAATGGGTTTGATGGGCATCTTATCCATTTTTCCACGAAAAGAATATCAATGTATTTGGATTTCATTACTCAATAAGAAAAGACTATTAGTTTGATCATCCTCATAAACTCTTTATTTTAACGTCTATAATTTTTTTTGGTCCCCAACCTCCAAGGGCCTTGAATTTGGTAAATTTCATTTGATTAAAAGTTCCATTGTCAAAATCATCACGCACCCAATGGTTGAACCCCGTGATATATACAGTGCATGTGCGTCCGGACATAGCTGAACCGACAACCAATCTCTTCTCAAATAAACGAATTTATTGTCGAATTAAATATTGCGGTTAATGCTTACCTCACTAGTTCGACAAAGTAGGTTTTTATGTATTCATTCAATTAAAAATGGACAAATATATTTATTATGGCTACATCTTCACACCATAGAGCTCATATTGGTGCTTTATAAATATTGAAGACGATGGGTTGTAGAATAGATGCCTAGCAACGAGAAAATTATTTATTTATTTATTTATATTTTGTTTAGTTTCTTGTTAGGTTGTGATTTTAAAATTGAATAACATAAATCAATTCTTAATTCTTATATTTAATCTTCAACTATGTTTACAATGACATTAATTGATAGAAATTATTCATTTCTATTAACATAAGAGATTACTTCAAACCCTTGGCCTTCTTAACCTTTAATAGAGTCCATTTTTTATTCTTTTTCACCTTCTTTCAATAATGAAAGCCTAATTAACAATGTTAAATCTCAACTAAAGATGTTTATCCTCCTCTTCCTTTTCTTCCCTTTTGATCTATATTTACCAACCTAGCCTTCTCCCAAAAGACATTTCCCCTCCCCATCTTTTGGCATTGGTTCATGTTCAAAAGATATGTACTTTCAACAAGTCTTTTGTGTCTTGCATGATACACAAACTAGCCTAAATATCAACCATAAAATATTGAAAAAATATTAAACAATGCATAATAGGTAGCCTTTTTACTAAAATTAGAGCATGACGTTTTTTCCTCAACACTCCATCTCTCTCTCACACACACAAATATAAACTTGAACCTTAAGCGGTTGCTAAAACTATCAAGAATCAATCCCCCTATTACATGGGTTTGCATGTCAACTATGTGAATCAAGCATACATAACATTAGTTGCATGCCCGTGGCTAATCTATAACAACATCATACATAATGACATAACAACATATTTACATAGATGTGACATTATATATAATGACATAACAACATATTTACATAGATGTGACATTACATATAATGACATAACAACATATTTACATAGATGTGACATTTCATCTAGTTTAGCACATGTCCATAAACATCACAATATCAAGGAGTTCATGTTTTATAAGTTTATTTAGTTGAATAGCAATGTTACTAACATAATGAGAACTTTACTAAGTTCTCATTTTTTTAAATGTCGCATTAAATCCTGATTTTCATGTTGATTTTAAAAAGTGGTGATGCAATATCACCTTTTTTTCATTTTAATATTAAAATTCCAATAGTTTTTACCATGACATTAAAAACCAAATATTGATTATGAAAGATATAAAAAACCACATTGAAATGCAAAATTGGTAATGCAACATCACCTTTTTTATTTTAAAGGTTAAAATTCAAACATTTTTCAAATATCATGACTACAAAAGACATGAAAAACCATAATGAAATGCAAAAGTGGTTATGCAGCCTCACCCTTTTTTTAGGGTTAAAATTTAAATATTTTTCAATCATGACATTAAAAACCAAATATCATAGCTATGAAAAATGCTAAAACTCAACATTTAAAGTTTGTTTCCCTTTCTATTTTTTTCTTTTTTTATTAATGTTTGGTTTCAAGTGTTTTTCAAATTTCTCTAGCTTTTATTTATTTTTTTAAAGTGAAAACTACCAATTAATTGACATTACAATCATGATCATTAATACTATAAAAAAAAACATAAATTCATTTGGGATCTAAAAGTGACATTCTATAATTTATGTTTAAATAATTTACAATCAAAATATATATATATATATATATAACTCTCCTTGTTACACAAAGTTGTGAACAAATTTTTAACTTTTTATTATTTTTAATATGTTATTTCCAAGATATTTTTAAAACATTTTAAAATATATATATATATATATATAATTTTATTTTCATTTTAGATTTATTTTTTAAATATATTATTCGTTTTTATTTTTATTTTTAATTGTATTTATGATTTTTAAATTTGTTTTTTAAAATCTTTTATTAGATTTTTTTTTCTTTTCTAAGATAAGGAGTTAGAGGGAAAGAAGAAGTTAAGATACTACAAAGAGTTAATCAACCCCAATCTTGATAACCAAAGCTATCTTTCTAACTTGATTTTTGCGACGAAGAAAATGAATATTGCCAAGATACAAACTAATTTTCATGAGCTTCAAAGTGAAATTGGGTGTTGGTTAATTCTCAAAACACTTTGGGACAAAAGAGTTTGTTGCCTTTGCCATACTAAGAGGATTGAAGATGAAAAACGCTTTTGCTCATATTGTCTTACTCTTACTCACATGCATTCTAATTTTGAAAATATTTGTCACACTACCAACTTTCATGAATTGTTAAGTAAGCAAAACTATGGTAACCTAGGTACACTTCTCTCCCATCTTTTTTATCATAGAAATAAAATATTAAAGAATGTCAATTAATCTCTTACTTTCTTAAAGTATGATAGACCATATTGGTCTTAGTGGGCATTCATCATCATCATCGTCATCATGATATATATATATATATATATATCTATATATATATATATATATATATATATATATATATATATATATATATATATATATATAAACACACACACACACTTTTTTCTCAATTTTGTTAATGGAAATTATTTAAAAAGTAAATAGTTAATAATTAAACAAAAATTATAGAATGTCACTTTTAGATTCACAATTAACTTTATACTTTTTATTTTTTATGGTATCAATCATCAAGACTGTAATGTCAATTAATTGGTAATTTTCACCTTAAAAATAAAATAAAATAAAAGTTTAAAAAAAATATGAAAAGCACTTAAAACCAAAATAGAAAGGTAGACAAACTTTTAAGTGTGAGTTTTAGCATTTTTTGTAGTCATAATATTTGGTTTTCAGTGCTATGGTTGAAAAATATTTGAATTTTAACCCTAAAAACACAACTTTTGCATTTCAATGTGTTTTCATGTCTTTCCTAGTGATGATATTTGAAAAATGTTTGAATTTTAACCCTTAAAAAATTTGATGTTGCATCATCACTTTTGCATTTCAACATGGTTTTTTATGTGTTTTGTAATCATGATATTTGGTTTTTAAAGCCATGGTAAAAATTGTTGGAATTTTAACATTGAAATGAAAAAAAGTGACACTGCATCACCACTTTTCAAAATCAACATGAAAATCATGATTTGATGTGACATCTAAAACAATGAAAACTCAAACTGGTAAAGACTTAGTTAAGTTGACAACATTGTTATTGAACTAGATAAACTTATAAAACATATGAACTCCTTGATAATGTGATGTCTATGGACATGTGTTAAGATGATGTTTATGGACATATGCTAGCAAAATGAAATGTAACATCTATGTAAATATGTTGTTATGTCATTATGTATGATGTCCTTATACATTAGCCATGTGCATGCAATTAATGTTATGTATGCTTGATTCTCATGGTTGAGATGTAAATCCATGTAATAACGGATTGGTCCTTGATAGTTTTAGCTATTGCTTAAGATTCAAGTTTTGGTGATTCTAGTAGAAATTATGATGATATTGTATGTATGTGTGTGTTTAAAACTAATAATGATATTGTATGTGTGTGTGTTTAAAACTAATAGTTGACTAAGATTCCATGGGAGTGTTGGAGACAAAGATGACATGCTCTATGTTTAGTAAGAAGGCTATCTTTTATGCACTGTTTACTATTTTTTCAATATTGTATGCTTGATGTTTTGGCAAGATTGTGTATCATACAAAAAGTACATATCTTATGAACATAAACCAATGCCAAAAAATGTGTAGGGAAAAGGTCTTTTGAAAAAGAAGGCTAGGTTAGTAAATATAGACCAAAAGGGAAGAAGAAGAGGAGGATGATAAACTCCTTTAGTTGGGATTTAATGTTGTTAATTAGAATTTCATTATTAAAGGAAGGTGAAAAAAAAGTAAAAAATGGACTTGATTGAATTAATAGAAAGGCACTAAATAATTTTAAATTTGGAAAAACAGAATTGAACCATTAAAATCAAGATCTACAAATTATAAATTAATACATATTGAATATTAAATCTTAAAATATTTCATTGATTAATAGTATTATAAACATAATTTAAAATTAAATATAAGAATTAATAATTAATCTAGATATCATGTGTAAGTGGTAAAACCCTTAAAATACAAGAAATTACATTTATATCATAAAAAATTAATATCTTGCTTATTTATTATTATATTAATTATTTCTTTCTTTCATTTTTGGTTGTAGAAAAACCTATATACTTGCTATTCAATTGTGAATCAAACTATACAAACACTAATAAAAAATGACTTGCCAAAAAACCTTTTCAGAACAAAACTAACAATGAAAACCTCATAATCTCACAACTCAGCTACCAAAAAACCACTTTATTACCTATTACTATTGAATTACTATGTATCATCATGGTTGTGGACAAGATTGGAATTTCAAACAAACTTACCCATCAAATTTAATAGTTTTCACACCCTTAACTCGTCTTTATAGTTTGAAAAAAAAATCTTAACAATTTTATTGAAAAGACAAATCAGTTTGTAGCAACAATTTACTCATCAAATTCCATCCAATATTGCATCCTATCCTATATGTATAAAGTCATTCTAACTTTCCAATAAAAACTTTATGTCCCTGCAAAAGTCAAAAAGTAAATGAACGTACTCATCCCAAACTTTATGTCCCTGCAAAAGTCAAAAAGTAAATGAAAGTACTCATCCCCTCACAGTTTTTTAAGGCTCTTAAGGTAAAAAAATAAAGTGAACCTGCAAAAAATACACTTCAGTTTTCTCGTTGGTATCTATTCTGCAAACCATCGTATTCAATATTTATAACGCACCAATAGCTCATTCAGCGCTTTAATGAAGTTTTTGACACGTAGCTGGCCAATTGGACCCTATGGTGCGAAGGTGAAGTCATAATAAATATATTTGTCCATTTTCAACTAAATTAAAGACCTTCCTCCCTCTACTTTGTCGAACATGTTAGTTAAAGATTAACGGCCAACTTTTAATTCGACAATAATTTCGTTCATTTGAGAAGAGATCAGTTGTTCGTTCGGCCATGTCCGAACGCATATGCATTGTGTATATCACGGGTTCAACTGTTGGGCACCTGATGATTTTGACAATGGAGTCTCTGATAGAAGGTCCGTGTCCTGATCGACAAAATCACGTTCAGCACTTTGCCGATCACGCAGGCCGACACCCATATGAGAAACGTATCGTTGTAACAGATTCTCTTGTTAGGTGGAAAATTAACTCTAGTCACGTCGAAGCTAACTCTTATTAGGTGGAAGATTAACTCTAATCAATTCTAACCTAGAGGCTACTCTTTTGGCATTCTTTGGCCTGCATCTCGGTAGAAATATTGGTGAAAACGAGGATATGGGCGAATTGGGTATCTTGGAAGGTTGGCATGGGAAATTTAGTGTTAGATTAGGCATAGACACTTGGGTGAGCTACGATGGCTAGTGGGATTTGATTTTGATTGGCGCATTGAGATTAGAGAGTATTATGTGTTAATGTAGTCATTTTGAAATATAGTTTAATTTGTAAGAATGATGAGAGGATATGGAGATTTTGGGTTTAGATGGTTATAGAGTTTGATAATGGTGTGTGTGTGTTCAACCCCATGTAGCAAGTGACTAATTCCTGATGGTATCAATGATTTTTTAGGATTTAATTTTATGTAATTCTAGTGGAGATTATGGTATGTGTGTGTGTAATTAATGTAATTTGCATACTAAGACTTAATGTGAGTCTTACAAAAATAACACCATAATTTAATTTGATAATGAGAGAATATCTGTAGTATGAATTGTTTAATACTTCTCAAAATTTTATGTTTTGTTTATGCTTGATGTTTTGGCAAGTTTGTGTATCATGCAAGACATAATAGACTTTCCCAACCTATTTATCACATGGAAGTGAACTGATGTCAAAACAATGGGTAGGATAAAAGGCCTTATGGGAGAGAAGGCAAGGTTCATAAATATAGACAAGAAGGGAAGAGGAGGATAGACATAGTTGGAATTTGGAATTGATTGGATATTGATTATTGAAGGAAGGTGAAAGGGAGTGGAAAATGGTAGTAACATGTTGGTAGTTTATGATATTTGTTGGCAATGGTATTATTACACATTATTATTCATTAATTAGTAAGATTGAAGGTCCAAGGTTGGAATTGAGCCCTTGGTTTGGTAGGAAGGCACTTGATAAACATAAAAATTTGGGCAAGCAAAGTTGGGCAATCAATATAGAAATATGCAAACAACCAAGTATCAAACTGACATATTATTACAAGTATTTTTCGATGAATTAATGCATCTTGGATTTTAAACCTTGAATTTTATGGTAATTGGTGTCGTTGTAGGCATGTTTCAAAATTAGATGTTGAAATTGTCATGCAACCAACTCACAAAATAGAAGTAAAGATAGAGCAATGACTTCAAAATTAGCCTCTTCGAGGGGGAAACCTCTTTTACATGACACAAATGAACAATTCTTTGATGATACAAATGACAAAACCTACCTTCTATATATAGGAGTCTAAGGGGTCACAATATAATCAAAGCTGACATAACAATAATAATATAAGGGCACAACAATAACAATAGTGGGCTTCTATGGGGCACAATAATAATAATATGAGGACAATAGGGGCACAACAATAACAATAAGGGTTACAATGACAATAGTAATGGGGGAATCATTAGTATTATAGGGGCCTAACATGCACCTCTCGTTTAGAAAAGTTTTTTCCTCAATGCTTAAGTAGTTTTGGGTGCTTCTGTATAAAATTCTCATCCTCCCATGTGGAATTTTTAGCGGGTAAGTTCTTCCGCTTGATGAGATACTCCAAAATTAATTGATTTCGTAGCTGTCGAGTTCTTGTTTTTGTGACTGCTTCAAGTTCCAATATGATTTTTCCTTCCTCATAAAGTTCTGGAAATATTGTTTGAACTTGGAGCTTGTCACCTATAATCTTCTTTAAGCATGGAACATAGAAAACTGGGTGCAACCGAGAAGCCGCAAGAAGCTCCAATTTGTCTGCTATAGTACCAATCTTTTGCAACACCTTGTATGGACCATAATAATTTGGTGATAATTTATTATCCTTCTTAGCTTGCTTGAGGGACATTTGTTTATATGGTTGTAGCCGTAGAAATACCCAGTGATCAGGAGCTCAAAATTTGTCAAAATTTCAAAGTGTCACTATTTTGATAAACCTAGTTTCAGACTGAAGAGCTCGTCATTATGAATTGAATGGTGTGAATGACACTCAAGTCTGAACTCGTATGCAGAAGTTAGAGTCGGTCAAATTTCAGGGTTGACTTGATGACATGGTAAGGTTGGATGACATGGCAAAGGTCCTAGCCAATCGGGAGGCACCAAGTGTTACTCTGCCATTGGCTCTCGCATATTGACAATCGCAGTCAAAAGGCGGATTGCATTACAAGAATTGGCCCCAGCCCCGACAGGGTATGGAGTTGCAATGCGATATTAGCCGAAGTTGCGACTGCAATGTATCACAATTGCATATCAGTGAAAGGTGGATGAGGATGAAGAATCAGGCCCCGACATAATTAAGGTTGTGATTCGATCGCAATCGCACATCGCAGGTTTATGGTAGTCAACCCCCAGAGTAGTCGGGTTGCGATGCGATATATCACAATCGCTGCACCTCTCTCTCTCTCTCTCTCTCTCTCTCTCTCTCTCTCTCTCTCTCTCTCTCTCTCTCTATATATATCTCTCTCTATCTATATATATATATATATATATATATATATATATATATATATATATATATATATATATATATATATCTATATCTATATATATGCGCCATCGCTGATAACACCGATTGTGATGAGTAATAGAATATCAGACACGGGATTGTATTATGTTGTAGTTTATAATCTGATGGACCCACCTTATCACTAGATCGCATGTTTATGTGTTAAGTCTTGTGTAACATGTATTAACCTTGGCACACCGATTGCGATATCAGACAGACTGCGTGACCATCGTCGTAACTGCCGAACCTAATCGTAAGTGTGACCACTCGGCCCTTAAATGCGATATTGGTGGGATTGATGGCAGAATCATTGTTTGCATCAGAACTTCTAGTTTTGATTGCGTTATTAAATTTAACTGGAAGTAAGCTAGATTTGGAGGAGAAAATTGTGGTGAGACTAGAAGAAGTCATAACTAAGGCAATTTTCGACCAAATTGGATGCAAGCTAGACAACCATTTTTGGGCATTATGAACTCGTTGGAACAAGTTTCAGAGTCAAAGGAGCACTTCTGGATAGTATTTTTGCAAAGTGAAGCCTATGGGTGCCTTAGTCAACCAGAGTGTTGATTTAGTTTATGGAGGAGTTCCAAGATGGAGATGACCTTGTCGGGGTATTTCAGCTTCCATATGTTTTCTACAGCAGCCATTACAATAGTGTTGTAGTTGTATTTCTTCTTTTCTTTATATGTGTATGGAGAAAGAGACTTGTTAAGTACTTCAAGTGTATTGTTGTACTTGTTTATGCTCTTAGAAGTTAGAGTATGGGGTCTTGATTTGAGAGCCCTTAGATTGCTGATTGTTCCATGATTAACTGTAGGTTGTGATATGTTTAGAGTGAGAATTATTTGCAACATTTATGTACTTTTTATCTAAAGAATTTTGAGCATAATGAGAAGGGGTCATGCCTTTAGAGTTGATCCAAGGAGATGCAGCCCAGGAAGGGTGAACTCCTTTATCAATGGTTGGTGTATTATTGTTTGATGCATGCTTCCATTGAGTGTTTTGGTTTCATGTTTTAATTTTTCTTCATGAAACTATCTTAAACAAAAACACATAAAATTCATGCTTTTACTTGTTATTTTAGAGTATAACCTCAAACACAATTTTATATTATGATAAGGGGATTTAACATAGCATTACTAATCTGCCCCAATTCAGATCAGGTTGGTATCAAAGCTATGGTTTTTCTTTGTGCAAGAAGGAATTGACTGCTGTTTGCAAGTAAATGTGTTTCGAAGCTCATTGAGGAGAAGGTTTTGGAAAGGAGAGAAAGATTGTTTCAATCTCTACCACCAAGTTCTAACTCAAATTGCAGTAGAAGATTCAAACAAAGCATGTCTGAAGGAGGAGAACCTGCAAGAATGTCAAAGGATGTGACGGATTTTAGAAAGGCTTTCTTAGACATGGCAGAAACAGTGAAAGTCCCCTATGAAGAGAGTAATACCAATTTTAAAGGTGAAGGATCTAGACCTCCAAGAGGAGAATGTTCCCTAAGGGAAGAAGGTAACAAGAATGGCGATAATCCACCATATTTTCCACAATATTAATTATTTTCTACATCTATTATGCAAGATACTAGTGTAGAATGTCCTTCAGGGAAGGAAGATGGACAAGTTTGTACCTTTAGTCCACATGGTGTGGAAAATGAGGTTCAATCAACACCCAAGTTTGAGGAGCTAAAAGAAGAGAGCCAAAGTCCAAGAGGACACATCTCGAATTAAAACGGAATTCGAAAGCCTCTTCGTATGCAATTCAAAGGATGCAACAAATGGTAATAATTTACATGCTTCTTCCTTATGTGAAAGTATTGATGTAAATTCATTTGTGGCCTTTGAAAAACACAATAAAGGCATTGGATCCAAAATCTTGACCAAGATGGGTTACAAGGGAGGAGGCCTTGGACTAAATCAACAGGGCATTAAAAATCCAATTGTAACCAAAGAGAGGCGTAAATACGAAGGCTTAGGCTATGTCTCCAAATAAGAATGGTCTTCTAGTGATACTTCATGGGTCACATGTTCCTATTGTCGTAAGGGAGGACATGAGGAGGCAAGATGTTGGAGCCTGCACCTAGAACTGGTTCCTGTGTGGTTCCTCAAACGTAAGGAGGATTTGAAGGGGAAAACGTCTCCAAAGAGAGATGACAACGTTGAAGAAGAGGGGGAGCACAATTCTTCCAACCATGCGAGTTCCTCACGCAGGCAGCGTAAAAAAAAGAACAACAAACATAGGTATAACACGTTTGTTAATTTGAATGTTGATAATTCGAATACTGTTAATTTGAATGCTATCAAATCAAATGATTTTCATGGTGGAAAAAAAACACGGATTTGAATAACGTGTTAAGAAAAATGTTTCCATGCACTTTTTGCCTGTCATCTAACCATTGTGTATTTAAGTGCAATAAGAGGAAAGGAATCGTCGAGAAGATGTCTATGTCTATTGGGATTGAGATCGGAAGGGGAAAATATCATCCAAAGATAAAGGAAAGTGAGCCGAGAGGAGCTCAAAAGAACTTTTGTACTCATTGCAATATCAATGGGCATTGGGTCGAGAAGTGTTGGAAATTGTTTCCACATCTTCATCCTGATAAGGGCAAGTAGATCATGCAAGGACCAAAAGAGGAAGCGACAACAGAAAAAGTGGTACCAGATGTGACCATCCCTGAAGCAACTTAGAAGAAGAGAAAGTTCAAATAAAAGGTTTATTCACCTGGTTGGGTAAGAAATGGGCGGACTAATTTTCCACGTGAAGTCTGTAAGTTTCTATTTTGCACTAGTTTCATATCCCCATAGTTGGGTAATTTTTCAAAGTGATGTTCATAAATAAATCACTTATATGCAATAATGTTTTTCTTTAAGCATTACAATGCTAGTTTGGCTTGTTGATAGTCAATTTGAATGGAGAAATTTGGGAGTCAAGTTCATTCCATTTTGTAAAATGCTTTCCTGAAAACATTTTGTAAAAAACATTTTAAGACTATTGTATGAGTAGTTGCAGCACATTTAGTATGTTCCAAATGTGTGGAGCACTCGAGCATTACAATTATTCACTATGTGAATCTTGTTTGGGTTCATTTGACAAAGTATTTTAGGATCTTATCCTTGATAAGGATTTTACAGATAAGCTTCTTGGAATTCTTCTTGGGAAGGATGTTGTTGTGGATGGCCGTAGATATAATACAATCCTGCGTCTAGTAGTCTATCACTCATCGCAATCTGTGTTATCGGCAGTGGTGCATATAGCCGATAACACAGATTGCGATGAGTGATAGACTACTAGACGCAGGATTGTATTATATATATATATATATATGCACCACTGCTGATAACACCGATTGCGATAAGCGATAGACTACTGGACGCAGGATTGTATCTTGCTACAATTTATAATTCGGCAGGTCTGCCTTATCGCTAGATCGCATGTTTATGCGTTAAGTCTTGTGTAATATGTATTACCCTTGGCATGCTAATTACGATATCCGACAAACTACAGGACCATCGTTGTAACCGCCAGACCTAACCGTAAGTGTGACCACTCGGCCCTTAACTGCAAGAATGGTGGGATTGATGGTGGAACCTCTGTTTGCTTCAGAAATGCTAGTTTTGACTGTGGTTATTGAATTTAACTGGAAGTAAGCCAAATTTGGAGGAGAAAATTGTGGGGAGACTGACAGAAGTCATAACTAAGGAAATTTTCAACCAAATTAGATGCAAAAAGAGGTTAGATAACCATTTTTGGGCATTCTGAACTCATTGGAATAGGTTTCAGAGTCAAAGGAGCACTTCTAGATAGGATTTTTACAAAGTGAAGCCTATGGGTGCCCTAGTCAACCAGAGTGTTGATTCAGTTTATGGAGGAGTTCCAAGATGGAGATGACCTTGTAGGGGTATTCTAGCCTCCATATGTTTTCTGTAGTAGTCATTACAACAGTGTTGTAGCTGTATTTCTTCTTTGCTCTATATGTGTATGGAGAAAGAGACTTGTTCAGTACTTCAAGTGGATTTTTGTACTTGTTTATGCTCTTGGAAGTTAGAGTATGGGGTCTTGATTTGAGAGCCCTTAGCTTGCTAATTGTTCCATGACCAACTGTAGGTTTTCATATGTTTAGGGTGATAATTATTTGTAGAAGAATGGTTCCTTGAAGGGGAAACAAGCCACTCTTTTTGTTAGCACATTTATGTACTCTTTATCTGAAGAATTTTGAGCATAATGAGAAGGGGTCATGCCTTTAAAGCTAATCCAAGGAGATGTAGCCCAGGAGGGGTCAAATCCTTTATCAATGGTTGATGTATTATTGTTTGATGCATGATTCCATTAAGTGTTTTGGTTTCATTTTTTAAGTTTTCTTCATGAAACTATCTTAAACAAAAACACATAAAATTCATGCTTTTACTTGTTATTTAAGAGTATAACCTTAAGCACATTTTTATATTCTAATGAGGGGAATTAGCATAACAATACTAATCTACCCCAATTCAGATCACCCAGTCACCTACATCAAAACTTCTTTCTTTGCGATTTTGATCTGCATGTTGTTTCATTCTATTCTGCACCAAAGTGAGGTTATCGTTTAAGAGTTGGCGAACTTGTTGTTGATGCTCGATGTGATCTTCCACTGCTTGAACCTTAGAATTTTCTCTTAAATATGATGTGATGGATAGTGGATTATATCCATAAAGTTCCATAAATGGGGTCATTTTTGCTGCAGTATGGAAGGAAGTGTTATACCACCATTCAGCCAGAGGCATCCATTTGATCCATTGTGTATGTTTATCATATACAAAGAAACGAAGATATCGTTCCAAAAATTTATTTACTATCTCAGTCTACCCATTAGATTGAGGATGATAAGATGAGCTATGATCTAATTGATTACCAAGACAAGAAAATAATTATGTCCAAAAATTTCCAGTGAAAATGGGATCTCTGTCGCTTGCAATAATATTTGGGTTTCCATGTAGCTTTTGAATTGTTTCCATAAATGCAGTAGAAACCGTACTGGCTTTAAATGGATGAGATAATGCACAAAAGCGTGCATACTTCGTAAGTTTCTCAACTACCACCATCATGACACTCTTTCCTTCAGACTTGGGTAAACCTATGATAAAATCCATTGAAACCTCCTCCCAACATTGACTTGGAATGGATAAAGGTTGTAATAGACCTGGGGTGTTAATTGTTTCAACTTTATTTTGTTAGCAAACCAAACATTCCACCAAAAACTTTTGAATATCAGATTTAAGGCCATCCTAGAAAAATTCCTTCTTAACCATGTGGTAAGCTTTTAAAAATCCTGAGTTCCCTCCTAAGGGAGAGGTGTGCAATTCCATAAGAATCTTTTGTTTGAGTTGGGAATTATTACATCGGTATAAGTGATCTTTGTACCATAATGAATCATTTTTCTAGCTAAATGTATTAGATGTATTGGGATCTTGTTGTATCTTTTGAATGAGTGCCCACACTTCTTCCTCATTCTTCCATTCATTCCTTGCTTCATTTATCCAATCTGGTTGGAGAATAGAAATGGCGCAAAGCAATGCTTCCACATCTTCTTCCTTTCTTGAGAGTGCATCTGCCACAACATTTTTCTTCCATTTTTTGTAGATGATTTCAAAGTCATAACCCAACATCTTTGTGACCCATTTTTGTTGCTCTTCTGAAGATAATCTTTGTTCTAAAAAGTATTTAAGCCTATCATGATTTGTTTTTACCTTGAAGTGTCTTCCCATTAGGTAGGGTCGTCATCTATTAAGTGCATGTAGTATTGCCAACATTTCCTTCTCATAAATAGCTTTGTGTAAATACTTTCCTTTGATTTTATGACTTTTGAAAGCAATGGGTCTTTCATCTTGCATTAAAACAACACCAATTCCATTTCCCGAGGCATCACATTCCACAATAAAGGTTTTTGTGAAGTTTGACATAGCTAAGACTGGTGCTCGGCACATTTCCTATTTAAGATGTTCAAAGGCCTTTGTTGTTTCTGGAGTCCATGAAAATGCATCTTTCTTCAATAATGTTGTTAGAGGTGCTACTATTCTCCTGTAATTCTTAACAAACTTGCGATAATACCCTGTCAACCTGAGAAATCCTCACAAATGCTTTATGGATGAGGGGATTTTCCATTCCTTAATGGCTTTAATTTTTCTAGTGTCTACCTTAACACCTTCATGAGATACAATATGACCCAAATATTCCACCTATTGTACTCTAAAGAAACATTTGGAGCTTTTTGCACATAATCGTTTCTCCTCCAATAGTTTGAGAACCATGTCAACATGTTGAACATGATCCTTCCAAGATTTGTTGTAGATTAGTATATCATCAAAAAATACTAACATAAATTTTCTAAGGGTTTGAAAATGGAATTCATCAAACCTTGAAATGTAGAAGGTGCAGTGGTAAGGCCAAAAGGCATGACCAAAAATTCATAATGACCCTTATGAGTCCTAAATGTTGTTTTCGGAATGTCTACAGTCTTCATTCTGATTTGATGATATCCTGAATGAAGATCCAACTTGGTGAAGTAAATTGATCCATGTAATTCATCCAATAATTCATCAATGATAGGAATGGGAAATTTATCTTTAATAGTGATCTTGTTGAGCTCCCTATAATCTGGACACATGTGCTATGATCCATCCTTCTTGTGCACTAATACTACTGGAGTAGAGAAAGAACTTTGACTAGGTTGAATTATACGAACCTCTAGTATTTCTGCAACCATACGTTCAATTTCACTCTTTTGGGCATAGGGATATCTGTAAGGTCTGATGTTTGGAGGAACACTTCCTAGAATCAAATGAATAGCATGCTCATGATCATGAATAAGTGGGAGGCCTTTGGGAATCTCAAATACCTTGGAATGATTGTCCAATACTTTTTGCGGGATCAGAAGAAATAGATGATTTTGATGTGGGAATCTATAACGAACATAATTGTGAAATTATGCCTCGTTGTTATTTCTTTAGAAGCTTTATCATTTAGTTAGAGATGATTATATTTCCTGGTTTCCCTGCGACACCCCTTATTTCAACTTCCTTTCCTTCAGAATTTTTTTTCATGAAAAGTTCTTGAAAATTAAAAGTTATCGTACCCAAAGATTGTAGCCATTGGACTTGTAGTACAAAATCAATACCACCCATTGAATGGAAAGCATTGGGATATTCAATACATATTCTCCCATGGATAGCTTGATATTATGGCACTTTCTAGAGAAATTTATGGTTCCTCCACTTGCAACCATCACTTGACACTCTAGTGTTGGATTTAGGAAGCAATTCAATTCCTTGGCTATCTTATAATGAATAAAATTATGGGTATTGCCCGAATCAATCAACACTATCATCTTTTTCTTCTTAATATATCCTTCTATCTTGATAGTTTGAGGAGTGCTAATTCCTACCAATGCATTACAATATATGGTCAAATTCATTTACTCTTTCTCTAGGGTTTGTTCCTGGTGTATATCCTCTTATTTTGACATTTCTTGTTCCTTTTCTTCCTCCTCTTCACAATCTATGTAAAATAATTTCTTCTCAGCATACTTATGACCTTTAGTGTATTTGCTATAACAACTGTAACAAAGCCCTATTTCTCTTTTTTCTTCCAATTTTTGTGGTGTCAACCTTGTAGGTTGTGGAAGACTAAAGGAAACAACACTCCCATCTTTATAGTTGTGAGTGGTAGGCTTCCTTGTTTGCATAATTTTGCTTTCCATTTTTCTTGCCAACCTGAATGCCTTCCCCAATGAATGAGGTTCCAAAAGGCAAACCTCATGTTGGATGTTATCCTTTAAAGTTCCTATGAACACATCAATCCTATTCTCCTCTTGAATATCTTTTACCCTTATATTCAATTTTTGGAAGTCCACAATGTGCTCCATCATTGAACCCTTTCGTTTGAGATTTATTAATTGGCTAAAAAAGTTGTTGCTTTTTGTATCCTCATAATATGTTATCATTTCTTTCGTAAAAATTGCCCAAATGACAATTTTTTTATGAGAGAAAAGCCATCGATACCATACAAACTGATTTGGTTCCAAATATAAAGTTGGAATGTGTACATTTTGTGTGTTTTGTACATTATGGAGATCGAAATATTGCTCCATCTGTAGTATCCATGTTACGATATCCTTGCCATCAAACTTCCTCATATTGATCTTTGGAACATGGTGGGTCTTCAATCCGACATTAGAGTCTATGAAATCATGATTAACATCTCTTTTGTTCTCATCATGAGTTTCCTTTACTACCCTTTCGCCATTAGTAAGCATTTCTTGTAGCAATGTTTTCAAATTTGTCTTCAAATTTTCCATGTTGCCTTTAATTTTTTCTTCAATACCATCCATCTTATCTTCCATGTCTTTCTTTAAACCATCCATATTAGCTTCCATACTATCCATCTTAGCTTCCATGCCTTTCTTTAAACCATCCATCCTAGCTTTGTTACATTTTGTAAGAGTGAATTTTGTTGCACTTGGTCTCATAATTTTGATATATCATGTTGCATTTATTCCTCTTCTTCATGAGTCATGCAAGATATTTCAGGTTGCTTACTAGGTGTTTCATTTTATTTCTTTGGGGCATCAATTAATGATAATTATGCTTCACTATTCCCTTTGAATTCCTTCAAACTAATTTTTCAAACCAAACTTATGCAAAATTTTAAAAATACTATACACATTTTTTCACTTTGTAGGAGCTCAATATTGAATCTTTTGTATCTATGTAGTTTCGGATCTCCAAGGTCTGAAATTTCATCCTGCAGTAGCCCTCTGGTTCCTCTTTCCAACCCCGCAAGTATGATCAATATTGGATTCTCCAAGGAAGAGTTATGTCAAATATCCCACGATGACCATATTATAGACTGGTTCAGTAGAGTGAACATGTACGAATTTATACGAAATTTCAATATGATTCTTAGAGAGAAAGTTATGATGATTTTCCCCAGGTCACCTGTTTGAGATATAATTCGGGAACTTGCAAAAACCCTAACTTCCTTGGATCATATCTCCGAAAATATAGCGCGAAAAGATCTGAAATTGGTACCCAAGGTTCATCAAGATTTAAGCTCAAATGGATTTTAATTTTAGCTTCTAAAACATCGTAGAAAAAATGTTATAGCGTAAATTCCACGATGGCCTGTTTGAAGCAGTGAAACCTTAGAATCCAAAGCTCTGATACCAATTGTTATGCAACTAGCTCACAAAATAGAAGAAAATATAGAGCAACGACTTCAAAATCAGGGTCTTCGAGGGAGAAACCTCCTTTACATTACATAAATGAACAATTATTTGATGATACAAATGACAAAACCTCCTTTCCATATATAGGAGTCTGAGGGGTCACGATATAATCAAAGCTCACATAACAATAGTAATATAAGGGCACAACAATAGAAATAGTGGGCTTCTATGGGGCACAATAATAACAATATGGGGATAATAGGGGCACAACAATAACAATAAGGGATACAATGAAAATAGTAATGGGGGGATCACTAGTTTTATAGGGAACTAACATAAATTGTCCGTTGATTCACATATTATGCACGATTGACTAAACCCTACGGAGCGATGAAACCCTATTGTTGTATTAACTTCATGTTACTATGGAGTTTCTTTGTATTATCATGCAAGTATGGTGTCGGTCCTACATATGGTATCATAACTTAGGATTCAAAATCAAGGCCAATGGGACAATAATCTATGCTTAAATTACTCTAAACAAATACTAAAGTGGTTGCTAATTTAATATTATCTCTCATCTATTTAATGAGTCTAGCTAAACTGGAAACCAATTTTTTCGATAAAACCATGTGTTTACTTCCATTATATTCTTCTTCCTTTGTTGTGCATGGAACAACCTTTCTACTTGAGGCATATTAATGTCATGGTCTAAATACATAAAAAAAAATATAAATGCACACCATGTATACCGATGTAAAGAATAGAATAATCTCTTCCAAATGCCCAATACATTCATACATACAAATCACATGTCCTCAATAATGATTACATGATCCCTATATATAACTATTCACACATTGTACATGTGGTCCCTTCATTATTAGGCTAACCTTGTTACACATTACATGCACCTTTAACCCCATATATGCTCCTCCTTAGCGTCATATCATGTACATCTAACGACATATATGCCCCCCTTGGGGTCATATCATAGGACCTTTCTTCAAAAAAAATTGTCATTGAAGCTTTGCAATTAAGGGTGTTGCATGGAATGAAAATAAATAATAGGGTTTCCTTATATCCCTACATTCTTCTTGCCATTAATAATGATCCATCCATCCAAACTTAACTATTTTTCGTATTAACACTTGGTTGGTTGTTGCATAATTTTTTTTCCTTTGATTCCATGTAGTGTTGTTGTGACTTCTCCAATTAGTAGTAGTTGTTGGTCTTTGATAATATCATGTTGAATAATGACTATGATGTCTTGTTACATGCATATTGGTGAGTATTCCACCTTTTTACTTGATGATTTTTATATTGAACTTCTTGCCTTCCATGAAATATTTCTTGATAATGAGCATGTCGATGTAGTTTTATGTTTGATGGTTTTAATTCAATTTGTATACTCATTTCATCTATCTTATTTCCTCTATCCTCTTTGCTTTGTATTAATTACTCTAGCCTTGGAGATAATACCATCATATTTGATAGGCACATCCTCAAGATGGAGTTTAACTTCGTTAAGTATCTTCTAATGACTTTATTGAATCTTGTCTTCTTTCTCCTTTTGAACTTGCAATGTAATCCCTTCTATCAAATCCTGACATCCTTATTTAATTATGGAACACATTTCTGATTTTACCTTATCCATGGCTATAGCTTCTTCAATCTTCTTGCAAATTTCCTCTTCAATTCTTTTGGTAGTCTCTTCCTTCAATATCATTGTTTTTTGTTGACTTTGACAATGCTTATTTTATTCTTTAAATGTCTTGATATTGTCTAGTAGTTTTATATTGTGGGTTCATAATGTATATATTTCTTCATATTTCTTTTTTAATTCTTCCCATGAATCATCCATTTTTCAATTGCTATTCCTACTATTTCTCATTTTAATTGTTTAATCTCCTTAATGAGTGCTTCGTTAATGTTTTGTAGCTCAAATAGTTCATCATCCTTCCTTTTGATCTTTTCTTTAGCTTTTATAAATTCATCTTCAATTTTATGCATGGTCTCTATTTTTGAGTCATTGGTATAATAATTCTTTAAAATTTTCCCATGTGGAGTATAATCTTATATTTTCATAAAGGATTTTCTAGCACATGGAAGCTCGATAAAAAAATTTAATATTACCACAAAGGGAATCATATGAAATTCATTTACCACCCTCAACCATTCATCGATATTTATTTCATCTCTATCTTCATCCCCACTAAATTTGGGTATCTCCATTGATTCTTAATTAAGGTCTAAGCCAAATCCTCATCTTAAAAACTCAATGTATTAACAATAATAATCTAAAATAGTTATTGATCATTTTTCTAGTATATTTTAATATGTTTTCTCTTTCCAACAAATTTTGAATCACCTCAGTTAGACATCCCAATAAAGATAGAGACAGTTTGAATTTAATATACCTTTTAAAACCCCATTATGGAGTATATATTTTTGGCCAAACTTTATTGCAGTGTATTTATGAAATTTCATCCTTATTATTCTAAAATTTCATCCTATATTCTCTAGTACTTCTTCTCTACAATTACACAGGTCTAATCAAAATGTGATATGTCTAGTGAAAGTTATGATAACTTTCCCAAAGTTGTCAATTTTTTTGGGGTCCCTCTTAAGAGAAAAATTGTACAAAATTCTAGGTAGTCATATTGTCTAATATGATTACGAAATTTATACCCGAGGCATATTTTCATAGATCCATGAAAATTTCATAGTTTGAAACTCCTTTGGAACAAGTTAGAACAATCCTATCAAGATGACTAGTTTAAAAAATGGTTTTAGGACTGGCCACAAACCTTAACTTCCAGAGGGTATATCTCCAAAATTATATTGAATCAAAATCTGAAAATTTTAAAATCTATACATTGATAACTCTCCTCAGTATCCTCAAAATTTCACCATATGAAAGTTTCTAGAAACAAAGATACAGTGAAAATTCAAATATTACATGTTTAAAATTTAATTTAGGAACAATAAAAAACCCTAACTTTCATAGGGTATAACTCTAAAATTATATTGAATAATAACTTGAATTTTTATCATAGGTATTTTGATGTCTCTCCTTAATTGCATAAACATTTCAGTATCTAAACCTTCTTACAAAAAAAATATTGTGAAATTTCCAATATGACTTGTTTGAATTTGAATTCAAGATCAATTAAAAATCATAACTTCCACGGGGTATATCTATGAAATTATATGAACCAAAATATAAAACTTTGACCACTTACACTTCAATATGTTCCTTAAGCTCCTAAAAATTTCATTGTTTGAAGATTCCCATAAAAAACATTACAAAAAATATTCTAAGATGTCTCATATGGAGAAACAAAATCTTAGCATCATATGCAAACACATAAAAAACCAAATATGCACACCATGTACACCAATGTAAGCGTGGAATAGAACTCCAATATAGGTAACCCCATATATTCACCCCTTGTGGCCATATCACTCAACCTTATAAGAAAAACTTGTGGTCATTCATATCTTTCATTCTCTTGGAGGTAGTAAGAGATCACCATATGAATGTTCTATTTGTACATCTATGGCCCTACAAAAGGTTGGAATTCTCCTTATTTGAATACATTCCTACATGTTGCATAGGGTGTGGATTTTCTCTTGAAAATGCAACATCAATAACTTGGATTCATGTACTCATACAAATATATATTAAAATAACCAATTCATGTATTTGGAAATCCATTTGTGTCCCTTAAACTGTCTCTAACGACCAAGACAATATTAAGGCATTCACTAAATATTTTTAAATATTCCTACTTTAGGCTAAAAGTTTCCTTCCTTCAACCACAAGGTGTATCCTTGTAATTATGATTTATCAGAACAGAAGACAACTCCTATAATGATAATAATTCTTCAAATATAAGCCAACTTTATATTCGTAGTTTGCAATAAAATTGTTTGGTAAGGCATAAATTATATGAAACTCAACAAATGGATTAGATTTATCAAGAACTACAATGGAACTTCTAATTTTTGGCCAGATCAACTAATGGGGGATATGGTTTGACAACGAATAACAAACATATAATTATTATGAAAATACTTTATAGAACCTAATAAATTAGAGTTTGGAAATAAAAAATTAATAAAATCAAACTAAAGAAATCTAAAAACAAAACCGAAATTAGTACGACAACTTCTAGTATATCAAAATATGATCAATTAATTAGTCACAATGAAACATATGATACCGTGTATCCAAAATATTTCAAGATTGGTTCTAATCAATTAATACTTTCAATTTGACCTTTCAAGTAGTGTAAATATGAAAATGAATAACTTGAAATAATAAATTGAAAATTAGAGCAAACAAGTGTCTTAATTCTACGAATATTTTCAATTATACCATACATATAACAACACAAATTAGAACACAACCCATTATACATCAATAACCATCAAACACATGAAAAGGAAGGCCACACTATTATGATAAAATGAGCAAAACTAGCATATGATTTTTACTTTAAAAAATAATATAAGTTTCATACAATAAAGTGTTGACCATTATAATGTGAATTCCTTTTCTTTTTAAAGCCTCCTAAGAGTAACTACCCCCACAATTATATTTTCTAACTAATTACAAGTACAAATATTTTACATACAATAATTCCCTTTTAAATTTTCATTTTATCTTTGTGGAGTAGCCTTTTGTTTTGATGAGTGTCTCAACTCTTTTTCTTTACCCTTAGCTAATGTGTTTCCCTTGGATTGATTGGAGGGTTGACTACTTCCCTTCTTTAGTCACAAGAATCTAGTGTCTTCTTCCCCCTCCTCAATGACCTCTTGAATGGCAAATTATAATCACATTACTCTTGAAAGACCTCTTGATGTCTTCTTCCCTCTCCTCAAAGACCAATTGATTCTTTTCCTTGCACAGATTGTGTAGGAAATGATTTCTGGGACACTCCTTTCTCGAGCCTGATAATTTATCCCAATATACAAGAGAAATAATTGGTTGCTTTTTAAATTTAATATATGTTATCTCAATCTTTGATTTATTTTGGTGAGTCATACTGGGGATTCGATATGTTCAATAATGTCAGTGCATTGAATTCTCTACATAAAGTATTAATTATTACCTCTCCAAAAAATGAGTCTTCACTATATTTCAGAATATATTCTTGATCTTCCTAACATTTTTTTAGTGAATTTGGAAATTGTTCATATGAAAGCATCCATACCACTTGTTTCTAGAATGTAGTTGTGCCAACCCTCTATATTTATCCCCATTCAAACTTGAAATATTCTATTTTTCTCCTGTATTGAATGATCTCACTTTTCATATCGTCCATGATCTTTTTATTTTATTTTATAGTTAATACCATTAGAATGCATTTTGATCTAATGGGAAATTCGATAGCCTGTAATGCTTCATTTGAAGTGGAATTTAACCATTCGATGTTTGGATCTACTTCTCCAATCCTATTTCCAACAGTGGGAACTATGTTTTTCATATCTAACTAAGTGTTAGATATAATAACATATTCACATATATACATCAAACTAGCATTAATATTTATTTCATCAATTATATCATTAATAATTTCACATATATTTCTTTTGGTATCCATTAAGGTAGCCCCTACCACTATTTCATATTTCATGAAGTCTCTTAGAGATTGTAATTCAGTTTCCTTTCCCTTTAGGATGGCTTGAATTGTTTCAATAACCTCATTCTTTTGTAGCATACCAGGATGAATCCAGCTATTATTTTTCATGTTTTCGAGTACTCACAAGTTCCTCTAGCTCAGAAACCTTCAGTTAAAATCATTTTAGTTTTTCATAACCACAATTTGTTTGTTCATTGGTTGAAGAAAAGATAAATCACATCTTATCTGAGAATTGAGTCCAACATGGTTCTATATTCATTCATCTAGTTCTCATGATATTGCATTTTTTTGGCCTAGAACTCAATCATTTGACCTGTTTTCTCATGTTCTAAATTTTTAATTCGGGATTCTTTTACATTTACATCTCTTTATAATTGTTGTATTTTCATATTCACTTCATCTATGTCATGGTAGTTCGCAACTAAATTTGAGAACTTGAACTGTGCACATTTCTATGTTTCCTTTAGACTATAAATTTCTTTTTCTTTGAAATCTAGTAATAATTTTGTTTTATTAACATCCTTGGGGAAACCTAATATATTTATTATCTGATTTTTTAATTCCTTTATTCTATTTGTTTTTGCTTGTACTGCCACCTTTATAGTATTTAGTTGTGTGTCGATCCTACTTAAAAATTCTTGTGTGCATATAATGGTTATAGATTGTATTAGCCTTTTGGTTACTGTTTCCCCAATTTTCCTAGTCCATTCAATAATATATACACTACATTAATTTGATTTAGATGCACCTTGACAGGTGTAGCCTTGGAACCAATTATTTCATTTCATGCTTTCATTTTTGGTTGGACCACTTTTAAGTTGAAAGTATTTTTGTCAAAATTAATTGAATATAAGACCTAGTAAAGGTGGTAGGGATAACAAACATGACTGACTACAAAATGATTATAACTTAGTTTTCCATAACCACGATTCCCTTTCCTTTATCCTTTGGAGGCTTCTCAACTGCCACACTGGTTGTAACAAACATGGTGGGACTTGTGTGTACATTTGGATGCATTTATTTCAAAAGGTCTTGGACTTGATTAGTTAATTATTCATTGATTTATTCGAAAAAAAATATCATTGTCATCATTTATCTTTATCTTGTTTCTTTTTTCTTGGTCACCAGTACTTATTTCTGTCACTTTCCTTTTATGTTGGGGATGTTGAATACTGCTACTAATAAAAGAAATTTTGATCATTGTCTCTGCCATTTTCTCAGTAGCACTAGATACTGGGTTGGTTTCCATTGAACTAGTTGTAAATTCATTTGTGCT
This sequence comes from Pinus tabuliformis, assembly GCA_031772625.1. NCBI lineage: Eukaryota > Viridiplantae > Streptophyta > Pinopsida > Pinales > Pinaceae > Pinus > Pinus tabuliformis. The sequence goes on along the minus strand of CM062815.1, from coordinate 295,546,965 downwards.
AGTATCCCCTTCCATTTGTGGTGTAGGTGTTATAACAAATTTTTCATTTTTATATCTTTCTTGTACATTTCCATATTCAATCCAATAATCACTATTAGCTGTTGGGTTGTATTCTTTCCACGATTAGCCCACGTAGTTAACCGGGGGGGTTAGAGGGGGGCTGGAGCCCCCCTTCGTTGTGCCGATTGTGTAGTTGGGGGGCAGGGGTGGGGGCCGGGTCACAGGGGGTTTGAGGTGTACCCATAACCCCACTTTATTGGTTCTGGGGCAGCGCCCCAGAAAATTTTGGTTTTGGACCCTTTGTTAGGTTGGGTGGACCCACCTATGGTTTTGTGCATGATTTTCGCACATGTTTTTTTTGGACGCGATGGTTTTCGGTCCATGGTATTAGATGCTTTGGCATGTATAAATATGTATTATAACATTGAAAGGAACATAAGGAAAAATCAAGTTGGTAGTCCTGGTTTTGGGATCCAGGGGAAATCTCTGTGTATATGTGTTTTATGTGTTATGCTCTCGCATTGTTTATTTTCTGTGTTTTAGAATTTGTATGCAGGTAATTTTTGTACGGGGTTAAAACCTACATTAGCTTTCATTTCAATTGAAGGGTCAGAAAAATGTTGATAAGTAAAAAACCCAACAATGTTTCATAGTTTATCTATGACATGAAAAGGGTCATACTTCCAAGGAAAAGTAATTTTCAATCTAAAAGAATTAAGCCGCTTTTCTATGATATCACAAGAGCTTCGATTTCTATTCATCAAAGAAAAGATATCATATGGCATAAATATCATTGTTTTCTTATTTTTGGAAATAAATTTATTTTCATCTACCACTAATATTTGTCTAGCTACCTCCCTGGAAAAAAATAGTGATAAAAGTAAATAAACAATAGGGTTGGCCCTCAAAGCCATAAACTCTTATAATAGTGTGATTTTGGAAAAGATATCAGTCTCTTATATTGGTTTCTTTGCTTAACTCCAAATCTCTCCTGTATTCCTTAAGAACCATTTTAAAAGTTTTGTTTAAGACCTTGACATGAAGTTGGACACAAAAAAGATTTGCATATTCAAGATTATTTCCCTCAAGTTTTCCTCGATATATAATGTCTTTCCATTTGTCCACACTTTTCTCCTTCTCATGTATGTATAAAGTATTTAGTTTTAATCCATGATTTATGAATAATTATAGATATCTCAAAAGGATTACGTGAATAAGATGTGTGTTGTATCTGAATAGTGTAAAAAAGTTAATGTTACTTAGATGAAAGTGAATACTTTTAGTTAAGTAATCATGCAAATTAATTCTAATTTCATGAGGGTTTATTAATATTTCCTTTAAGCACATTAATATAACCTTATCTATTTTAGCATTGTATGAATATCCTAGTATGACACCAAGCAAGGAAGACATGGCTCAGAATTCAAGTATCAAGATTTTACTGCTAAGTGGAAATTTTACTTCTAGAATTTGATCTAGAGCTTTTAAAATATTTTTCAAAAATTATATTTTATCTCTTTCCGCCCAATCAAGAAACACTTTTTGTAATTCAACTTCTTTTATATTCTTCCCAATGACTGGTAACCCTAACTTATTTAGGAGATATTGGATCAACCTCAACCACATGATCTATCAGGTGGGCATAATGTGTTAAACATTTGTAATTTTCAGCACAATGAGTGCTAGAACCATTGATCAAGCGTTGTTAACCATAGGATCTCTTCGGGTTTTTTTTGCCCCCATTAACTCAAATGCAAGTTTCCACCCGATATATATATATATATATATATATATATATATATATATATATATATATATATATATATATATATATATATATATATATATATATATATATATATATATATATATATATATATATGATATGATATGATATGATATGGAAATCCTAGATCGTCTGATCCATCGAATAGATTGTGTTGTAAAATTATGCACAAATTTCCACCCAATGTGATCTATGAACCATAGATATCATTCGCTTACAACCTTTATATTTGTCTTGTAAACAATCATGACTTAAATCATGCACAACTTTTTTCACGACATATAATCTAGGCCTTCAATTTTAATCTTGATCTTCTTCCTAAGATCGTTGAGTTTTCACACATGAAAAAGAGATCCTCATAATGAATTTTTATTTTATTTTATATTTTCATTTTTCAAGTATGAAGAATGTTACATATCCATTTTGGTGTTAATCAGAAAAGTTGTGTCGTGAACTTATAAGGGTGATAAACAAGTCAAACCATAGAGCATAATTTGATTACAACAACATTCAATACATGGTATGGATATTGCAAAAAAAACACTTAACAAAAATATCATACATGCGCATTACACATACACATTATACGCACTTAATTCCAATTTTTAGTCCTTTATACATTTCCTTTAGAATAATTCCTTAGATTTTCCCCATGTGGAGTATAATCTAATATATTCTTCAAGGATTTTCCACCACTTGGTTCATTAAAAAAGTAAAAAATTTCCTCAAAGAAACTAATATTATATTCATTTTAACCATCTTTAACCATTCCTTAGGATTGACTTTGTCTCCATATTCATCTCCACTAAATTTAGGTATCTCCATTACTTCTTAATTAAGGTATGACCCAAACCCTTGACTAAAAAATTCAATATATGAACAATAATAATATCAAATAATTATTTATCATTTTATGGTTATATTTCCCTATATTTTATAGTTCCAATAGATCTTGAATCACCTGAATTAGGCATCCCAATCAAAAGCTATTATAATTTGAAGTTAGCATACCTTTTAAAGCCTCATTCTTGAGACTGCCCTTTTGGCCAACCTTTATTTTAGGGTATCTATGTAATTTTGGCCCTTATGATTCTAAAATCTCATCCTATAATACTCTGATATATTTTCTCTACAATTCCATGGGTCGGATCAAAATTCGATGTGTTGAATGAAATTTATGATAACATTCCCTATACTTGCTATATTTTTGGCCCCTTCTGAGGAGAAAAATTGTAAAGAACTCCATGAAACCAATTTTCCCAATATGATTTTGAAATTTCCACCTAAGATACTTCAGTATATTTTCTTAGACTAATGAAATCACAATTTATAACTCCTCTAGCACAAGTTACAAGTAATATACCAAGATGACTAAAAATTGATTCCTAGACCACTCAAAAAACCTAACTTCCATAGGGTACATATTCATGAACTAAAATCTAAAAATTTTAAGATCCATAACTTAATAACTCTCCTCAATATCCTCAATCAATTGGAATTACCTCAAGCGGTTTGGATCCTTCCCACTTAGGTTCAATTCTCGCAAATGACATGATCATAACTTTGATGTAATGGACTAAAGCATAAATATTCCTCATATGGAATATATGGATATTTTTTTTTTGTTGGCTTGATCCATGGGGGATTTAAACCTTGAATCTCATGATTTACATCATACTTCATAACACATCGATTTCATAACATTGCACATGTGGTCACTTCTATAACACACTCAACCTGTTAATGCCATATTAAGGTTGTGGGGTATAATTAGACCCATCCTTCAAGGTATATTATGAAGATGGGGTTATCCAAAAATCCTCTTTCTTCCATCACCTCAAATAAAAATTTTGATACCATAGTTGTCTTCTACTTGTTGAGGGATTTCCAACTATATAAATATTAGCTCATTTTGGGTTCTAGGTAAAAACTTATGCCCAATTGAATTTTTTCCCTTTAAGGGAAACATGATTATCTATACAACCTATGTGGATAACACATTGTTTCCCTTTAGTCACACAATGCTCCTAAAATGGTTCATGTATGTTTCTCAACTATCATACCAATTTCTTGTTATATCAAGGTTTTTATGCCCATGAACCTCCCAAATATCAGTCACAAGGTTCCAAAATGGTGATATGTTGTTGTGTCAATATGGTCGATTTGGCACAGACCTTCTAATATGTTGGTAGTCCTAGTTTTCGATATGTTTAATATCATTGATGCATCGATATAAGCACAAACCCCCCTAGATTTTCTAATATGCCAATATAGAGTTATATCAACGTGGAATATCAAAAGTTTGGTGAAAATGTTATAACTATGAAACCTATGCAAGACATCGATAAACCGATAAGCCAATAAGCCAATGGCCAACTCAACATGCCACCTCATATTTCTAACATCCAATCACAGTCGCCACATGGTGAAGGTTGACGTGTTTGTCACATGGCCAACTGACACATGCTAATGTGTCCACCTCCACATGGAAATTTTCATGTGTCACTCATATTCGTAGAGTTGACATGTCAAAAATGTGATTATGGGTGATGTTTGTTGTCCTCATGGCATTGCCACATCGTAAATTGTGACATCATCATGGCATCATCCCTCCAATGCCTTGATACTATGATATCTGAGATTGTTGGTTGACAACCTTAGTAAATAGGAATGTGGTCATCATTTGATGGTGGGTTGCCTATGCTACACTATATTGTGGAATCCCAAAAAAAGCATTACTAAAACCTTTGGGGCCAAATATAGTGATAATCCTCCTTTGTAGTTATCTCCTAGTCCCATCTCTCAAGGCTAAGGATATAGCTGTCCATACCCCAAATTTCTATTTCTTTGGAAATTAAAAAGGGGAAATTCCATCCCCAAAATTTCAAGGAATTATGTGCTACGGGCTCAACCCTAGATTTCTTTTGATATCCTAGGAATACAGGGGTCAAACCGCAAATTTTCCCTTGGCCCAAAGTAGGGGCTTGAACTTCATATTTTCGAAAAGATCTCAAGGTTTCTTCCCAAATTCACCTATGTTAATCATAGTGGTTTTCAACGGCCATCAACAAACAACCACCATCTTTATTTATGCATCCTCCATACAATTGAGAAATATAACCATTGTAGTCAAGCATATTCTTTCCATTTATGAACATACCACACATAGATATTCTCATTTTGCATTATAGAATGGATTCCATTACACCAAAAAGAGTCAATTTCAAGGATAGAGAATGAATTCCAATATCCTTCACCAACTAAGAAACAAGGATGTCACTTCTCAAGAATTGAGTTTGGGTTGAATACATAGCAAAATATGGCCAGTGACAGATTGCATAGCACAAAGGGAGACTTGTTCAGCACTTTCCCTCAACAATGTTTTGTTTTTCCAGTGGTTCACATGCATAACATAGTCAAAGGGTCAAGTTCTTCTTAGTATACTTGAATTGGGTGGAGGGATCTCACGCTCATTTCCTTAGCGATTCAAACCAAGCATAAACTCTATGGTCTAGTTTCTAACACAAGTTTACATGTTCATAGAGTTATAAGTATCTATTTCACAAGTTTACAAGGGTTCCATGATTCACATACACACAATTTGGGTATTTTTCTTCAATCACTACAATACTCTAGAACTCAAAAATTTAGAATCTCTTCTCCTTTCCTTGCCCCATGACCACTAATTTATACATGAGGTGTCCCTTCTCATGTTTTGGGGTCAATAGGGCTCTTCCATGAGGTATGTATCCCAACCTTATGTTGCTCTTGTACCTCCTCCCCCATACTCTCACAACTTCTCTAAGCAGTTGGTAGTTCAATAAGAAACATCAAGGACCAAAATATTACATTTATGGGAGATAGGAAGCTTCCCAATCTCCCTTACATTGTTCCTAATAAATTTATCCTTATAAACATCGAGATCGGTATAAGAATGTCCTTATCTTCAACTTTAAAATTTATAATTTTATTAAATAGGATATTTACATCAAACACTTTTGGAAAATATCCATGTTATCCCTTTAGCATTATCATCCTTTAATCACATTATAAAACTTGTGGATTAGAAAAATAGATGTTACAACCCCCCCACCCCTCGCAAAGGAACATTTTCATGTTCACACCCTCTCAAGTGTTATCTTCAACAACATTGCACTATTTCAAGTATTTTTTTGTTCATTACAACAATTTATGGATTGATATCTTTCAATTGTACCAATTTTTTCAATGTGTCCTCATATGCATCTGTAACATGATCCTCTTCATCCATTCTTCCTCGCTCTTGCACGTCAACATAATTTTCATATTCTTTTCCTTCCCTACTTTTTTAGTAATGGTATTTTTCTTTGTTGTTTTGGTAACTTCCATATTTATGGTACTCCTTTAAATGCATTCATTATAAAACCAACAATACATATGTTCTATGACCATCTCCATATACAATCATTAAACATTTTCTATATGAAATATCAATTTCCTCAAAACAACATGCATTTCAACAATTGAAATTTTGAACTTAATACTTGTCAATGTGATTGTCCTTTGCTTCATTAATCTTCAACGGGTAAATGTTTATCTCATTGTTTGTAATCAAATATACCCATTCACCCCCAAAATCTAGAAAGTGTGTGACAAGTGTCCCTTTCCTAGTAGTTAATCACCATTTTGGTGTCCAAGAAATCCATCTGATTGAGTTTTTCCTCCACAAGAACATTGAAGAGATTGTGGGATGCTTCCATTCAAGGATTTCCATCGGCTTTCTCCTTTCATAGTTTACTTGTCCTAGGGTCCATAATCACTTAAGTGGCCTTATTCTCAGGTTCTTTGCTTCTCATCTTTTGTTCCCAGGTGACTCCTTTCTTCACTTGTATCACAACATTCAGTCTACATGAGGTATATCCATAAAACTTTTTATTATAACTTTACTTTATTTTCCAAACTTGCTTCATACATAAACTAATCTTACAAACATGAGACTTTTATCATAATGTTGGGCTATTTGCAGGGAGTGATATTTTATATTTTATCATGGGCTTAATCCCATGCTATATTCAAGAATATTTTACCTACACTCCTACATTTACATTCAGTCGTAATACATTAGTTGTCTCATGCATATGAACTTTTCAATATAATTTTACGATAACCACTAACATTGACTTCAAAGTCATCGCACATTTAACCATCCAATTATTTAACTACATAATATTTCCATTGATAGGAAACCATCATTGTGTTATATATTTAATCATTTACATCACATCCAACTATTTGAGGATTTCATATGATAACCAGATTTTTTATATCCACAACTCAAATTAGCTCAAGGCTTAGAGTTTCATATTCACTCTCTCTACTAAGATACCTAATGAGCCTCCATATTGCAACAAGAATGATGCAACTCCCAAGGCTACCAACTTTACTTATCAACACATGGTTCGTACAAAATTAAGATTTACCAACACTATATGTGCATCATACAATTTTTCCTTCTCTCGTTGTTATGATATAATGGAGTGAATGTAATCAAATCATAAACTAATTACATAAATGGAAATGTTCAAAATGAAAACATTAACCTATTGTAGGAAAGAAAATACAAGGAAATAAAAACCTATTCTAATTGCATAAAGTAAATATCATGAACTAAATATAAATCATTACATTTCAAAGAGTTTAGATCCAATGACAGAGTTCATTGGAGGTGGCAATCAAGAAAATCATTATTGTATTATCCAATTCATAAATTTGTCCATTAACCCAAATTGTTAAGATGTTTTGCAGGGGTAAAAAGGCAAGTCCTACATGGTCTTTATTCCTCCTAAACCATTGATTTAGAGCCTAGGGGTTATTATTCAACCCTAAGGGACACAAACCAAGATTTTTGAACAAATCTGGGCAAGTATATACATGCTAGAAGAGTGCTACAGGGAGTTACATGTGTTGCTACAGGAAGTTACATATTTTTTACAGGAACATATAATTCGCTAAATGACCAAGTAAATCAAATCCAAATTGGATGTGAATTTATTTTTTATTGAATAGGATGTATTAATTCTACATTCCAAGTGGAATCACCAAAAAATACCACTATTAACATATGCTAAAAAATAGCATAAAATTACTAGTCTAAAATCTAGAAATTCGAGAACTAATGAGCTAGTTAATCTATCAAATGCCTAACCTAAACAAGTGAAAATGCAATGGAGTAATTTTTTTTATTAACTTGAATGTTTTTATGATATAATTAAAGTGGAATCAACTCGATTGAAGCTCATTATCATGTTCTAAAAAATAGCATAAAATTACTACTATTTTCCACAAGGGACTTCCATAAATTTAGATTTGTGAATAAGAAAACTAATCCAAGTAACTCAAGAATTACTATGACCTTCCAAATATGTTCCAAGCATGAAATCATGTTTTTGATCCTACAAAATAACTTACTTCAACCATATAACCCAATCCTACAACAAGAAATCATCAATACTAAATGTATAAATAGGAAAAAAACAAGAACAAGAGATGCATGTGATTAAGAAGTGAAAAGAAGAAAAGTAACTTATTAAAAAAGGCTCTGGGGATCTTGGGATGGCCAATCCCAAGGAAACCTAGAGTCCTATGAAAGATACCAATATTTATAAGGTGAAAATGGTACCAATCTTCATTATTTCCATCAATACAATTACATCCTTGCAAGAAATGATAGAGGAGCTGCAAAAATACAAGTGTTCTACACAAGAAGACTAAGAAAAATCAACCCCTAGAGGAAAATTCAACTTGATACTTATAAAAAATGATTAGGAAGCATTCCCCATGAAAGGAGGAAGCTTTCCCCCCCAAAATCCCTCAAATAGTGGATCTGGTTCCCAACACTAGGAATCTGCATTAAATGACAGGTTACACATTCCAAGATTTTCTCAATCATTGGAGCTCCAGAATTTCTACATGATTCCATGATATCTTGTTGATTTATTATTAAATATTGAACTTCATGTAGTAGGGAGAAAGTCCCTAAATTGTCTCCTCATCCAAAGCTTCATAATCTGCCCAATATTCTCACAATATTCCACAAAAATAAAGAATATTAAGCACAAATATGCAATTATCCATAAACCTTCCTAATGAACATATTAAAGTTAAAAATACATTATCTAATGCAAAAACAACGGTTTAATGTGTTGAATGATGGTCAGATGGGCCTTAATTTATGTCTAATTTGGAGGCCCATCAATACCCATATCATAATTCATTAGAAATCATTTTTGTCACTTTTCTTTTTGTGGGAGTGAGGTTTGTACACTGCTCACTTCAAAAATCATTAGTTATTTTCTTTTGTTTTTTAATATCAAGCATAATTATTTTCATGGAAACTTAGTCACTCTAAATCTTGTCCTCCACAAGCATGCATGCATCAAGTGCATCAAACATACATATACTATTTTTTTAAGAAAACAAAATCATTTATAATATAACAACACTACTATCAGATTCCATTGAATATTATATGATAGGCATGCATTATCAATATTAAGTTTTATTAACTTAAAAATCTATTTCTCACTTGTTTAGTTGTTGTTAATCATGACAACTTGGTTTGAAGGAACTCTTACATAAATCCTTCAACTCACCAACTACTGCATCCTAGCTAATTTCTAGGCTTACATGTTTGTCATTATCATTTATTCATAGTTGATGCTTTCTTAAGGATTCCACCCGACTCCTTCTCTATGCTTTGATTCTCATGTCATTTACCCTAAGGTCATTTGTATGACTAAAGACACTTATACTGCCTCAAATATCATTAATCCCAATTTTTGAGGGTAACCCTACACCTTTTCCTATTTCGTAATCTCATCCGCACATTAGTTGTTAATTGAAATTAATTAAATGCATATTTTATTAATATTTCTAGTTTAGCAACCACTTCCATTTTACTTGTTCATTTATTTTCTGTATTTTTTAGCAATAAATTAAGCACTTTTAATGTTAGGCCATTTCATGATTTGATATACAACTTAATCAAAACTACTTGACTGATATTCAAATATTCAAAATCTGCCTTATGTGATTATTTAGCAAGGGTATTTAACACGTCAACATATGCACAAAATTTGTTGAAGTTTCCTTAAGGTCTATGATAACCTCCAAATGCAAATGTTTTCTAAATAGTCTAAGGGATCCCTCCCTCTTGCACCCATGTGTATATAGATTTATGTATAATATAAAATTATTAATTGCAGTCAATCCCATAGCCTCGAGATTTCTTTTAATTATCTAATCATATTAAAGAGATTTTTATCATTGTTCCTTCATTCCTCTTCACCATCGATGGTTGGTGACTTAGATTTCTCCAACTTTCCAAGTGTCCTCTTATAACTGGATACACCTAGCATGCTTTCAATATACTACTATGATTTTCCACTATTATATGAACTTTAGACATGCTCTTGCTTGTTTCATCCATTGTGGTGGTATTTTAGATAAAAACAAATTTCATGCTATTAATTTTCTTATCCAGGTAGTAATGAAGCAAGTGATACTCTCCACACCCCTATCATTTCAATAGCATTTTCTTTGGGTCCTCTATCCTTTCCCTTGCTTGTCTAGCAATCCCCTTCTCACCTTGAGTGGGATTAAATTTGTTTGTGCACACCTTTCATTGGAAACTTCAACTTACACTCTTTCCCAATAGCTCATATCATGATGCTTTGAACCTTTTTCTCTTAAGCTCAACTTTGTATTTCTCCTTCTAGATCTCATGGAGCTCCACCTTAGTCATTGATTTCTCATAGCAATGCTTTTCTTTTTGGATGGTTCATAAATTTCCTTGAGTTATTCATGTTCTACCTAATCATGAAAGAATCTTGGAAACCTAGTGAGAAAGCATTGTATCCTCATATCCTCCTCTTTACTAAGTGGTACATAGTTTAATAGCTCTAGGAACTTGTTAGCATAGTCATCCCAAGTGAGCTCCCCCAACTTGACTTCATGGAAATACCTGATTTTTCCATCATAGTATCTCTTTGCATCGTTACTAGTTGGTCCAGGCTGCAGTAGTCTTTGTATGTATGACAAGATTTGTAGAATCATTGCATTTATATCTACCTACTTCTCTTGTTGTTTGATGATTTTATCATTATCAACCTTGTATCTCAGAAGTTCAACCTTCAAACTTCTAATTGTTTCTACTAATTATGGGCTAGACTCTATAACTTTCCTTTTATCTAATTCACAATCCCTGTTTCGTGGAATGGTTTCCATGTTACATCATACTACTCTGCTAGTATTTTTTCATTCATTATTGGGTTCCTTCTTATGTATTGAAAATAAGAGATGATATTTTTTGTTTTATTTAGTTTCTTTGGACACATATGCATAGGACTATATTTGTCTAAAATTTAAGCTTTGCTTCAGCTCCAAGACACACAAATTTTTGTTAGCATCCCATTTAAAATAAAATTCCAAAACTCACTAATCTAATTTAACAATTTATCACAACAATAATTTTCTCTCTATGCACACATGCATTCGTTTCGAGGTATATTGCCTTGTTATGAAATACATGTATCGAATCTATTCACAACCACACACACACATTTGTATCCATTTCATTTTTCATCCTTTAATTGTACTTTGTTGATTTCAAGATCAACATTAGTTACAGGAGTCCACACTCCTTTCAACGCCCTTCCACAAGGAACAAATTCTGAATCATGGCTCTTTTTCAAGGGAGTATTCATTTCATACAATTGCTCTAGATTAAGAAATATTTTTTTTACCCAAAGTTGAATCAAGGTAGCACTAATACTATCAAAACATACTAGAAAGCTATATATCTTAAATTCATTTTTGTGGTACATATATATTCGTAACATAACTCCACTTTTTTAACCACAACTTGATCTTGCTACTAACAGGATTCCTTCCTACTCCATAATCACATCATTATTCAAGCCATTACCATGCATTATATAAGGTACTCAAGGGAATCTTCAGGTATGCTATGCATACCTTAATAACACCATACACAAGCACACTCAGGTGTATTACCTCACACCTAAATATTTCTCTTGATTTTTAAACAAATATGATCTGCACAGGTTTACTTCGATTTTCACTCATTTCATAACCTACATTATCGCTCTTTCTAACAACACAATGTTCTCTTGCACACTTGCATCTAGTACCTCCATGTCTGACATAACCTCCCACTGAGCTAACCCAGGTAGCACCATACTTACCCAAACATCTCAAGCAACCTTATGCTTATTGACTAGCTCAGTTGATCCATGCATCTATCCTCACACATTCCTTTTTGTTTATATGTTGGAAAATGCATTTCTTTATGTGCTAGAATAACACAAATAGTTGTTATAATTAATAGGAAACACAATAAGTTACCTTGGATATACCAGCACTATCTTAGGATGGCCTACAGCATAAGTTAAACAATTATCAAAGTTTAAAATCAACAAAATCATCCAAAACAAATATCCAAATTGATTGTTTTGTACTCCAAGCCTACTCAACCCAAATGTTAAATCCTAGCTCTAGAGTAGAGCTCGAAAATTATTCTTGTGTTGTATTTTTGGCCCTTTAGACCTAGAGTTTGAACCATTTCTTGTTCTATATCTTTCCCACCTAGGCCTAGTGTTTGAACGCCACTTTGATACCACTGTGCAATAGACCTCCAACATCATCTCATATAATTTGTATATCTTTAGGTACCATCTAACCCAAGTGCTACTTAGCTCTAATACCATTCTATAAGACACCCAACCCCATAACATTAGGGGAATGTTGAGGTATAAAATGCGACTCTTAAGGAAAATAACAAAATAATAGTTAATATAATAAAACAATAGTTATGAGATTTTAAGGGAAAAGAAAGAAAACTATTATTTTAATTGTATTTTTTACTTATGTCCTTATAAGTTTACTCAAATGTCATGTGTAAATACCCATTATATGTGGAATTAAATTCCACATCCAACGAGTACCCACTCTACATGCTTTTAGTATACCCACACCAAAAAAAAAATTGAAAATACATGAGAAAATGTGCTTAAAACTCAAATTTTCATGTATTTTCAATTTTCTTAGTTGTGGTATACTAAAAAGTATCATAGTGGGTACTTGTTGCATGTGGAATTTAATTATGCATACAATAGGTTTCTACACTTGACAATTGAGTAAATATATAAGGCGATAAGCTGAAAATACAATAAAAATGTAATTTATGAATATGGGGCTATTGAAAAATCCTCTTTCTTCCATCACCTCAAATAAAAATTTCGATACCACAATCATATTCTACACGTCGAGAGTTTTCCAATGATATAAATTGTATCTTGTTCTGAGCTTCAAGCACAAAGTTATGCCCATTTGAAGTTTTTCCCTTTAAGGGCCCCATCATCATCCAAACATGCCTACATAACTTATATGTGGTTTCCCTTTAGCCACTTGACACTCCTACACTGGTCCAATGATGAAAATCATTATATAAATTTCCTAATGTCTGCATGAATTGTGGAGGCTTATAATCAACGTGGATGATCATATCCTTCCCCATAATATTTTGCTTCCACTGTCTACTTGCTTGCACGATGGAGTACATCTCCTTGTCATAGGTGGTGTATATTTGGAAAATATGAAAGAGTGTTTCATTATGGTAGGCAAACAAAGGTACTTGTTCAATGAGGATTGTATCAATAACATAGTCAAATACATCTATCTCCATCTAAGTGGATGTTGCAAGTCTAGTAGGGTGAGAACTAGTATGGAGTAGAGATAGTGTTTTAGATCCTCAAATGTTTTTTGTTGTCATTGAGACCTAGAAAATTTTTCTTAAGCTCCACCCTTGGTAACATGACTTAATGGCTAAGTGATATGAAAGAACACCAACAAAAACCTTTGGTAAAAGTTAGCAAGGCCCAAGAAGCTGCAAAGCTTTATTAGAGTCACCAAAGTTGACAAATCCCAAATGATTTGGAACTTGGTTGGGTTGAAATGCACCCTCTTTCACCCATGATGTATCCAAAACATTGAATTCTCTAACATACAAATTATGTTTCACAGGTATTTTAATTGGGACTTGTTGAATGCATTGCAAATCCGTTTCCTGTGTTCTATTAAAGATGAGAATGTCACTTAAACATACAACCGCAAAAGAGTTTGTGAAATACCATAAGATATCATCCATCATCCTCAAGAAAACTATTGGAGCATTAATCAAGCTAAAGGGCATGACAAACTATGCAAAAATACCTTCTTTATATTTAAATGTTTTCTTCCATACATTTGTTTTTTCAATTGGAACCTAGTGGTAGCCTGAATTCTTATCAATCTTACTAAAGAACATGGAAGAATTAAGTTGATCAAGAAGATCGTCAATATAGGGATAAAGTATATGTTATTGGTAGTGATTTTGTTCATGAATATATAATAAATATAAATTATCCATGTCTCATCCTTCTTATGTACCAACACAATTGGGCTCTCACAAGGTGAAGAGCCTGATCAAATAAGGCCCTTTTCTATGAGCTCATGAATCTAACATTTTATTTCCTAATTATCCAAAAGAGATTTTCTATATATTGGGCCAACAGATAAAGGAGCACAAGATATCAATTCAATTGAATGTTTCACCTGGCAGTGTAGAACCACCCCTACAGGTGAAGGGAAGATATCTTTGTATGTCTCTACAATCTTTTCCACCTACTTCTATTCTACAAAGAGGCATTATGCTAAGGTCATGGCGGTTGTAGTGACCTTCCTTTCGCCTTATAAAAAATGATGAAGAGGACAAACTTTGCACTCTGAGAAATTACCTTTTGGCACTATTTGCTTGAGATTGATGAAGTTGTAGTAGTTGGAACTCATTAGATGAAATTTCAGCCTAAAAGTGCCCATGAAATTTTCACGTACATAACATGTAAACCAATCATAATCCTTTAAATTTAAAAAGAGGTACATGTAAATATTTTGGAGGGAAAAAAAAGTACTTTTTTTAATTGTATTTTTGGCTTATCTCGTTATAGGTTTACTCAAATTTCAAGTGTAGAAACTCATTGGATGCAGAATTAAACTTTTCATCCAACAAGTACTCATTATGCATACTTTTGAGAAGACCCACATTGATAAAAAAAAATGTATATACACTAAAAAAACTTATTCGACACGTTTTTTTTCAATGTATCTTCATTTTTTTATCAATGTCGGTTTTCTCAAAAATATGCATAATTGGTAATCGTTAGACAAGGAATTTAATTTTGCATCCAACAAGTGTCTACACTTTAAATTTGAGCAAAACTATAAGGAGATAAGTCAAAATTACAATGAAAAAAATAGTTTTCTTTGTTTCCCCCCAAAATTCATAACTCTTATTTTATTATTTTCCTATTATTTTATTATTTTTACTTATGAGGCCACTTTTAGGCTGAAATTTCCTCTAATGACCTTCACTACCCTGTAGAGTTGACCTCCAAGAGTAAAAATGATACTATAGGACTAGTATTCATAAAAAACATGATGTTTCCACATAAATGGTTGTCTTAAAATAAAATCACAAACTTTGAGTGGGGAAACATCACACGGTACCTCATCTTTGAAGCAATTGAGGCCATAGGATAAGAAACATTGTTGAGTAATGCAAATCTCTCATCCATGGCTCAACCGACTAACGGTGTATGGTTAAGGGTACAACACTATCAACAACTTTAATATCTTAATGATTTTGGTTGAGATCAAGTTCTTCTATCTCTTGTTGTCAATAATGAAATATAGTGGGGTCCCCTTCACCCACATATGTGAATTGAAGAGGTGCTCCCCCTTCTTAGGATCCTTTAACTCTTCTAGTTAGATATTTGTAGTCACAATGGTAAAATTGGATTCTACATCGATGATATATTTTTCTTTATCCTATCATAAATCAAAATTTGAGCAAAAGTCCACTTATTTTTGTTTAGTTTATCCAACAATGATTTTTTCAAGCAACATTCACCAGTGTAGTGCTAAGGTTTTTGGTGGAACTCACACCGCTTTCGAGTGCCCTCCTTCAAATTTCCATTTTCATTATTTTCCTATCAATTGGGATAGTTGTCTTGAGGTTTTCTCTCCTCACTTTCTCCCTTGTTTATGAGGTAGGGCCTCCTTTTCTAGGCTTTTGTAGAAGCATATTTGCAAACCCAAAGTTACGCTCATTTCTCTACTTCAATTTATGCTCAATTTTAACAACATATTGATAAGTGGATCCTAGAGATGAAATATCCAAGAAATCCATCTAAATTTGGATGTACTTGTGTAGACACTATGGTACTTGAGAGCCTAGTTTCATTTAGAGTTTTTTATACCCATATTTGAGTGGAAAGTATGGAAAATATTGATGTACTCTAGCATTATCTAGTCTCTCTCCTGCCACAAGGTTATCCTCTCTACTATTTATTATAGTTCCTTATAAGGTATAATTCCTCCTTGATAGCACACACAAAAGAATCTCAAGTGGGTCCTTCCTTGAATATCATAGAGTCATCTTCATTGTATCTCTCCCAATGATATTCCCACTAATATTTAACATGGGGAAGTGATTTTATATTGCAATGACAATATTTTCAATGTTGAATGTTTTTTGATAGAACAATAAGCCTTTAATAGGTTTAACCATTTCTCCAAAGCATCTACATCTACTTGGCCTTCAGTAAGGGCATATCAAAGTTAACTTGTAACTTGAAGGGTGTTGAACCTCCAAAATTTCCACTTGTTGAAGGTGTCTCAACTGTTGTTAATAATCGTCGAAAGATCTGGGTGAAATTTTCCATTGTCTCATTCCTTTGTTGTGTGAGTGCTTCCTATAGCAAGAACTTTACAGGATCTCCTACTTTATCATATCTCTTTTATTCTATTATTGGAGGTCACTTGGTTTGGTGAGAGTGATCATTCCCAAGAGAAACTAGCTCAAGAACCAACTCTTTATTCCCTAGTCTCATCAAGGACGTGCATTGAGAAACAAGGGGAAAATTTCTATCATACCATTGATCTAGGTTATATAAAGAATGAAATGAAAGGTATGAAAGGAATAAAAAACACATAGAGAGAAATATAGTAGAGAGCACAATAATATAGTGAAAACCCAACCTCTATTAATAAATATAATAATAGAATATTGTGGAACACAAACTGGCTAGAATGATGGTAGTTATCTTTAAAGAGAGAGAGATGGTGGCTAGATGCATTTTCAAAAATCTATTACAAGAGGCAAACAAAATGGACTTTTAACATAATGAAAGAACCCTATATGTTTAAATCCATAACTGCAAAAGATGAAGTGCCAAAAGGTTTGTGATCCCCAAGGTAGTTAGTTGGTACATCAAATTCTCGAGGGTGGAACTTTTGCATATAATCTCCATTTGGGACGCATAGAAGTTCATTGGAAAAAACTATTTGACAATTACAAATTTTGGTTAGGGCTAGCATATGTCATGGCAATCCCTTCACACGCAAATGGACAAAAAACATCGTTTAGGGCCTCAAAACAAACTTGGAATTTTGGGACCTGAAAATTCATTAAAATACTACCAAGAATATAGAGAACCATTGAGTCAATGGAAAAGGTGGGTGACCACTAATATCCACCTAGATCACAAATGGGGAACTTGGCTTAAAAGGTAGGCTTTATAGTGGAAACTCCATAGGATTGTATGGACATAGACTAAGAAAACAATGATAAGGTAAGGGGTAAGTTGTGTGATTTTTACTTACATAATATTTCCCTTCCACATCCATATAATTGGAGTTCCAAACCATATGAAGGGGATTCTCACCTCATGGCCTTTTCATCCTTGTTGTGGTATGAATACCTAAGAGCAATAGAGTTAAGGAAATATTGGGAAGAAGATCTACACAACCCTCTCTAAATCAAGGTTGAGACCCCAAAGCCAAAGGAAATGATTACCTTCTATCAATCCCTTTCCTCGAACATGGATGTCGAACCAAATTTGGAGTAAAAACAAGGTACAACCATTTTCCACTTGGAAGATTGTATTTCATAAGATATTTATTTTCTTTCTTATGCTTTAGTTCAACTTATGTAACATATTAGATTGTAAATAATATTTAATTTTCTTTGTCTTACACAAAAAACTACAACTTGATTTATATCTTGATTACATTTTGGTTTTTACCAAACAACCCATCTTAGCATACCAAGATTTGTAGCTTTATAGTGAGATTCTTGCATATTTTTACCCTATATTTCCACTAATAAGAAAGCATAGATTGGTTGTTGATTTTCTTATCCCTCTAAACTTTGATTTGGTTGTCCTTTGCTTTAGTCAATTCACAACTTATTTAGCACCTATATTTTAGAATTTTCTATGCTTGTTTCATTATTCATTGTCACTCTCCCTTATTGAGTAATTTAAGGTGGTCCATGGAAGACTTAAGACTCTTACTATATATACTGAATGTATATAGTATGCATACATCTTGCACTATACCTCTTAAGTTTGTATAAACCCTGGGTTGACATTAAAAGTGAAGCACTGGGTGTAGCATTATCACTACCATTATGAGGCCCATCATATGCTAGCTACATATGTATAACCTACAAATGAGTGTTATTAACCCAAACTAGTTGAATAAGAATTTAATTGAAAATTTATATTTAGAATTATGATTAATTACAATTAAACTAGATAGTGTATGTCTTCAGTGTTACTTTTATTAAGAATTGTTGGTTCATAATGGATGTCTTCCTTTTCTTCCAAGAGATATTATTTGGCTTTTATACTTTTGAGGAGAAAGAGAATATTGTTTCATGTGTTATTAACATAATACATAGTAGTTGATTAATTAATTAAAATGAATAGTCAAGGGGCACATACGCTTGCACCGCGTGACTAGTAAATTCTATATAGTAAACTACCACGAGGGTTATTATATCATCAATTCCTTATTCAATAATTATTATTATCACTTCAAAATATTAATGTTCTTGTTACATTGGTATTAGAGCCAACTCATGGCTAATGGGGTTGTTGCTGTAAATTGTGCCTTTGTCATACAATCATTGTACTATTTCCCATAAATTCATTTTCCATTCATAATCTACCATACACCATATCTCCATACTCTTTAATCACATTTTTTCATTCACTGTTGTTGTCATTCTGGCATCCATTGTACCTCATGACTGTACACTACATTGTCCCTCTATTTTGTCATACTATACAAATTCCTTCTTGTCTTGATGCCATTTCCCTTGTCTTTTGCTTGCCACCGCCACTATGTCCCACAAGCTATTTATTATTAGAATTTTGGTCAAATTCATGAGGCAAATCTGCAATACAAAACTGAGCCCACGCCATATGGACATGGCCATGCAAGTAAATTTTTCAATTTTTATTTTTTTTATCTATATATATATATATATATATATATATATATATATATATATATATATATATATATATATATAGATATGCACCTTACTTTCCCCTATTTTTTTTGTAAATATTAAATGGTGACTGTATAATGCTAGTGTGGAAATTATGACTGCATTAGACATTGTGTAATTCTAAAATAAATATAAATATGAAATTTTAATTTGTTAGCCTAAGGAGAGGGACACATGTATCCATGGTCTGAGGGAGAGAGAGAGAAATGGGAGAGCAGTATATTCTAGCATAATCGAAGGCAACACCACCAAATAGATGGAAAAGAATGATTGGAAATGAGGAAGTTTCCACAACTCCCTAATTTCACTATGTGAAGAGAAAGGGAAGCGTACAAATATGAGAAGAGGAAAAAGGGATGACCCTAAGGAACAAAATAAGAAGAGGGATATGCATGCAAACAAAGATAACATAGGAGAAGCAAAGAATCACATAAGAGGAAAATATATTGAGACCGATATTTAGAAGAATTGATGTGAAATTTCCTTTGTAATGATGAATGAAGGTTGTTGGAATATGGTGTCCAAGTTGGAATGGCTAGTGGGAGTCTCAGTTGAGAATTGAATTAGGATTGATTTCTAAGTAAGTTGCTAAACCACTATGTGCTTGCTGAAAAGGCTAATAAACCACTCAGTGCTTGCTGAAAAGGCTAATAAACCACTCAGTGCTTGCTGAAAAAGATTATCAATGACTCAAGTTCTTGTTGTAAGGATGATAAACCACTAGGAAGGGTAACTAACCACTGGAGTGCATGTTGAAAAGGGATGGAAAAACACTAAGTGCTTACTGAGGAAGTTGATAAACCACTTAGTGCTTGCTAAGTAAGCTTATAAACCATCTAGACAATGAGCTAAAAGTTCCTGTAGTGCTTGCCTTGAAAATATGGCTAATAAACCACCTAGAATGTAGATTCATACTCCTAGATTTGAGCAATACCCCAAGTGAGATTTGGTTAAACTCCCTGAGAAAGCATCCCCTTAGACTGTGGAATTGGCTCAAGGGTGGTCATCTATAAGAAACATTATTGTGTAGTTGGCATGTGGTTGGTTGGATAGTTGAAGTCCCTCCTCCAGTTTCCAGCCATCTCCAACCATTCAGATAAGTGTAATTACTTGTATATATTTGAATGTGAATGCTTAACTTGATTGGTATATTATTGGCTAATGTATGACTCAATATTATTCCTGAATGGTCATTGAAAATCATCACATGTCCTCAATGGAATAGTGTTTTATATGTTTTTATGAAAAAGTTGGAATACCAAAATTATGTGGATGTAATGAATGTTTCATGAAGTATAGAAATATATGTGTAGTTGTGACTTATTGCATCAGGTCACACAACTAATTGTTATCACCAATGTTTTATATGTTGATACACTTGTTAAATTGATGGCTAACTTCTTTACTTAACACCATATATTATTTCACATATGAAGAGGGTGAATTATATGTTCTTTGTTAAGTGAAGAATCTACTAGAGTTGTGGGTGTTTGAGTTTAAAAGTAGTTTGTTTAGTCTATGATTTTTCACACATCCACATTTTTATGATATCTTGAGGTTTACTAAGTAAGCATGGTTTATAGTGATTTGGTTAAATATGGCCCTTGGTCCCATTCCTTTCTTTTATGGTAAGGATCTAATGTAAGTTAGGTCTAATGGTGCCATAAAAATCTATTATGGTCATGGTGTAACACTTTGAGGATTTTTCATACGAACTTGGTTTTACCTTGGAATTGGTGATTCTAGGAAAATACTTCCCTTACGAAATTCTAATAAGAATTCCTTAAATTATTTCCTCCTTGCAAGTTTAATAGAAACATGGGCCTTGTATCCCATACTAAATTATATCATGGAAGCCTTGTATCTGGGGTTGGATGGGTCCTCCCCAAACCCCATATTTAGACTATATATCCTTTTAAATGCAAAAATTAAAGGAGTCAAATGTTTATGTAGATGGAGAAGGTTGTACGGGGTGGGGCCAACTTAGGACTATAGCCACAAGGCCCGAATGTATAAGGATCCAAATTTTGGTGAAGAATTGTGTGTGTATGAAGTGGTTCCCACTATGGCGATTATAGGCATGCATATGGGTATTCCATGGAACTGGAATTGCATCCAGACGATTGAGGGTTGTGCCATTATGAAAATTTGTGGGTGCCTGGATTTTCCCCTGGCTTGAACATAATGAGGAGTTATGAAAATACATCATGGGGTAGGATTTATGGGTTATGTTAGCATGAGATGAAGAGGTAGACGCCACGATATTCTAATGTGGCCATGTGGGTGCCACATTGTACCATGTAGGTCACACAAGGATTCCACATGGTAGTGTCTTGATGACATGGAAAGAATTAATGAGCTAAACTTCAAATGGGCATAACTTTCAATCCAAGAGTTGGATTGAGATCAAATTTATATTGTCTGAAAAATCTTGACGATTCAAACACAATACTAGTAATGGTTTTGAGTTTTGGAAAATATAGAAGAAGAGGAAGTTTGTAACTTCATAATGGACCTTGGAGATTAGGTAAATTTTAAGTTAACACCTTTTGTAGCCTAAGAATAACACAAGGGGGTGGGAGGGACTGTTACAAAGTGGTCTCATAGCTAAAGTTTAGTACTAGACCTGAAGAGGCTTATACACACACAAGATAAACATTTAATCCGCTAGTTTTTTTTATGTATACAGATGTGTGTTGGTTTTATGTTTATAACTAAAATAATTATTGACTTTAAAAAATACTGATAGGTTATTTTATCTCTTGACCTAGATACTAATATGAAATTGATGTTTTAGATGGTTTCACATCAACATGTTTATTAAAAGCATGCTAAGATGATGGGTAAATATGTTTATTTGTGTTTTGATACGATTAATAGTTACGTGTGTGTAATAGGAAATAAGAAGAATCAAGGAACAACAAGAAAATAAAAGGATGGGAAACATAATGGTTCATCACAACATCAATAGATCCCAACATTATCTGGAAGAAGAGTCAAATGGAAAGAAGAAGCATTACAATGTCTCTCTTGACTAAATGGACACTCTTGAAAATTTAAGGATTGAACTGACAAGTTGCGAGGATAACAATGAGAAGATTTCCATAGCTTGGGAAAAGAAACCACAAGTAAATGCAATAATATTATAGAGCCTACCATACCTACAAAGCTAGAAATGATAGGACCTTAGTTTCAGTTATCTAGGCAGGAATAAGTCCAAGCCTATCCCATCAGATGTCCAAAAGAAAAATTGGACACCAATAGGGAAGGAAGCAGTAATTCAAGAAAAATACATAAGCAAGTAGATGCGGACATAGTGAGAGGATATATTCCACTCATCACTTTGGAAAGAGAGTTAAGCAACCCTTACTGGTCATTAGATAATGTAATCGAGAGAAACCAACACCATAGGAGAAGTAAGAAGAGATCAATTCCATAAGAGTTCAAGAAAGAAAATCCCCATATCTTTAATAGGGAGATAAATAATGTAGAAGATGCAGAATCTTGGCTATTGGGAATGAATAAATAATTCAGAGTGCATGACTAATCTGAACACATGAAGGCTAGGGTAGTTATTTTAATCTTGAAAGGAAAAGCTGATATATGGTGGGATGATTTGAGGAATGTTAAGGACATGAGGGAGAAACATTTTTCATGGGAAAAGATGAAGGAATACTTTCGAGATAAATACTTGTGTGAGAGGTACTATGATAACAAGGTCAAAGAATTTCACAAGCAGAAGATAGGGTATCTCACTACTGATGAATAACTAACATATTCCTAAAGTGATTGAGATATGTGCCATATATCAAATATGAGAGGGTAAATATTCAAAGGTACCTCAATAGGCACCGAAAAGCTTATAAATATAGGGATGAGTTTAATGAGCCAAAACCTTGGATGGCACCATCCAAAAGACCAAATATTTATATGAAGAGTCCAAACAGAAATCTAATTTTCAAATAGCTTGGAAAAATAAATATAAGACCAATTTCAAGGGAAAGGGGCTAAGACCTTTAGGATATAAGATAGGAGAAAAGAATGGTAAGTTCACCACTCCTACTAAGAATAAATATCTACAAAATTCATGACAACTAGCAGAAATGGGCCCAAAAAAACAACAAAATAAGAGGTTGAGGGGTTCATAAAATGGCTTATGTAGTGTTGGACATGTGGAGAGAACCATCTACAAAGAAATTTCCCTCAACAATAGCAGAGCGACACAAAGTTGTACAATGTACAATAGACAATGGAAATAAATGATGCGGCTCATAACATACCTTGAATCTACAATACGTTCGACAATATGTAGGAAGGCCAAAAATATACAATAATCAAAATGGTATGTATGGTCATTAACCAATATATTTCAATTTTAATTGAACTAGGTTCTAATTTCAGTTATATCGTCCCAAAGATTGCAAAGAAATGTGATTTGAAAAAGTAAACTGATGAAAAAACATGGTTGGTTTAGTTGGCCATGGGCACTAAAAGATAGATAGCTTACATGGTAGAGTCATGCTCCATGTAAATGGGTGGCATGTCCACTTAAATTTCTCTCGGCTTTCTATCATTGGGCTCATATGATGTTTTAATCATCATGGACTAATTAGAAGCCCAAAAACCAAGATTGTGTGCTATAAAAAATCACTAGGGTGCCTAAGTGATGCTGGTGAGAAGATGTCACTACAGGGGATAAATAAACCAATCATTCTTAGGAAAATAATTATGCTATAAGTAAAGTGATGTGGCAGGAAAGGTTGTGCATTGTATGTGATCCACGTAACCAGTGAATTGGAGAGTAGTGATTTTAAATTGCAAATTCACCTAGTGGTAAAGCAATTTAGTCATGTATTTCTAGAAGAATGCTAGCACTAGCACTAAGGAGGGATATTGAGTTTACCATTGAATTAATTCTTGGAATAATGTTAGCATTGAAGGTTCCATATTGTATGAGAATTTTTGAACTCATGGAAGTGAAGATACAAATGAAGGAGATGTTGAATAAAGGATTCATTCGACCCAATCTATCACCTTGGGGAGCCCAATGATGTTTCTTAGGAAGAAGGATGGCAAATTGCAATTGTATATTGATTACTGGTAGCTAATTAAAGCTATAGTCAAGAAACAATACTTGCTGCCAAAATCGATAATGTATTCAACTAGCAAATAGAGGCTACAATGTTTTCTAAAATAGATTTGAGGTTTGGATACCATTAGGTTCGAATTAAAGATGAAGATATCCACAAAACAAACTTAGGATGACATATGGAAACTGTGAGTTTGTAGTGGTGCCATTTGGGCTTACGAATGCGATAGCCACCTTCATGTGCTTGATTAATAATGTCCTCAAACCTTATTAGGACAAATTCATGTTGGTCTTTTTAGACATCCTAGTGTATTCGAAAAATAGATAATTGTTGGAAAATGTAACTCGTTTCGGTCTTCATAATTGTCATTGTTCTCATGTCATTATGTATATCTTATGTAACAAGTAAAAGAAGAAAGAAAAAAATGATTATTTTAAAGCATGGGTTTCATGCTTCTTTTGATTGGTAATCTAGGTTAAGCATGTTCTTCATGTTTTTAGGGTTTGTCATGTCATAAGAATAATTTTCATGAGTCAAGAGAGTCAATTTCACGTATATAAGACCCATTTGGGCAAGTTTTAAAATGGAAACTAATTTATTTTTGTGTCTAGAAAGAAAAAGGTCTTCAAGAACAAGTTGACCTTGCTAGTGACAAGTCAGCCTAGAAGAAGCCTATTTGACCTCATAAAAAGCTTATATAAAGAAGTAAGTTCAATTCATCTTGGACATACTTCTATAGTTTGATCTCAAGAAAGAAAGGGAGAAAAACAAGAGTGAAGGACAAGGAGGCAAGAGGAAGTCTAAACAAGAAGTAAAGATATGACTTTTTAGCCTTATTCTCTCACACATGTGGGAATTAGGGTTTCCATCCGATTTGTAGCTTCGAGAGTTTCAAACCTTCACTGGAGATTGAAACATTGAATAAAGAAGATCTTGAAGAAGGATTAACTATTTTTGAACTTGCATACATTGACTTGCTTAAGGAAGAACTTCTTCAAGGGATTACACGTGCAAGAAAGATAATCAAGAAGTTGAAATTGAAGATATGACATAGCAGGCTAAAATTGTGAATGGGAGGAATATTGAAAGAGGTTTGACCTTTGTTGACTTGGCTAATCTTTGACTTGTTTAAAATATATTCTTGGAGGGCTACCTTGGTGCTTGGAGGAAGTCTTGGATTTTGTCTTGAGGTCTTAGATGTCTCATTTGAACTAATTATATAAGAAAAGAAGAGATTATTTGTGGGTTTTCCCCATGGAGGAGTTTTCCCTGGATTGGAGACTACTTATTTTGTCTATTGTCTTTATTTTTTATTCTCTTGATAATCGTTTGATGAAAAGATATAATAAATAACATTAAGAAGATTATTAAATTTCACAAGATTTTATCAAGCTTAAGGAGAATTGTTTTTAATAGTTGCCCTACTAGATTCTCCAACATGGTTTCAAATCTTAGGTGAATAAGAGAAGGTAACTTGGAGGTCATTGTTTATTTGTCGAAAAGGGATAGTTTTCTATGGACACAAGGAAGGGCATAAGGAAGAAGACCTCATCATTTCAAGAAGGATCAAGCTCTCATTGAAGGAAGAAAGACTACTATATCAATCTCTCAGTAAATGCCTCATCATCTAAAGAAGGACAACTATTTATTTTAAAGGCTCTATTCTTTTGAAGGAACATATTAAAGGAAGGTTGTTCTATATTAAGAAATAATTTTGATCTCTCTCTTGGAAGGCTCATTAGAATACATCTTTGAAGGAAAAATAACATCAAATAATCTTGGGATCATCATTCACTCTTTGAAACTATTTGAAGACATTATTGTTGAAGGAATGCTAGAAGTCATCATTCTAGAGCATCTTTGAAAACTCTTTGAAAGTCTTGAAAGCATCAAGATAGTTGGAGACATCATCAAGAAGGACACTCATTTGAAAAGGAAGTACAATTTTTTTCTCCGTGTCTCAATCTACAGATCAAATGGCTAAATTTTGAAAGGAAAGAAACAAGATCGTTGGGTCAGCAAACTTATTAGCATGGAAAATTAGGATTGATTGATACTCAGAGAAAATGAGATCATGGAAGATGTTCTTGAGGAAGTTGTTGTACCAAACAAAGAGAAAAATCAAGAGTTAGCAAAATACATGAAGGGAGAAGTAAGGGCACAAAGGATCATTATTGAATCCATAAAGGATCATCTTGTTCCCTTCGTTGATGATTTTAAGACATCAAAAGATATGTATGATAAGTTGGTGAAATTTACTCTATAAGTACATCAAGTCAGAAGATATCCTTAAGATATAAACTATATAGAGTAAGGAATTCAAAATATGTGGACATGGCCACTTATCTTATGAATATATCACAAATAAGAGAGTAGTTGTAAGGGCTTGGAGAAGTTGCTTCTGATTTAGAAATGACTAATTGCGTATTAAATGATTTGCCACATAATTGGAGCACTTTTCAACTAGTGTCTACTCAAGAAATGATACTACTCTTTTTGATGAGTTATGGGCTCAATGTATCTTGAAAGAAATTAGAATAAAGACAAAGGATGACACTGAATCAAATGAAAAGTATCAATCCTTTATTGTAAATTCCAAGAAGAAGAAGAAAGGGAAGTTTGGAAAGTCCAAGGGAAAACAATATATGCTTAAGATTCAATGCTTTGGATGCAATGAGTATGGCCATTTTAAGAGGGATTTTCCAAACAAGAAAAACAAAAAAAAAAAGGAAAGGAGTGAACATCACATAGTCGAAGAAAAGGGAGAACCTAAGAAGAATTTGAAAGGAGAAGATCCCAAGGATCTTTACCATTGAAGGAAACTCCATCATATCAGGTTCATTTACAATATGTATTTCTTTTATTAGAAAGTAGAAGTTAGAGTAAGTATGCATAGTTGCATTCTCTAGAAGAAGACTTGATTTTTGTGAAGCATGGCATCATAGAAGGAAGCATATGATAGTAGAAAAGTTAGAATCATCATAATCAAATTTCTTTGGAAAAGTCATCTAGTTGTCAAAGAATGATAAGATTTAGATATTTTTCATATCATAGATCATCCAAGCATTTTCTAACATAGTGTTAGAAGTAGTCATCTTCCAAACAAGGATCATCAAGATCCTCCAATAAGAACCATCATTTAGGAATGTTCTTGGAAGAAGAATTATGATTGGAATATATATTCCATCTAGTATGGAAACAATAGTCTTGTAGGATGAAGGTATATAGATGGTCGAGTTTTAGTTTGAGAGGCAAAATTAAAGTCTTTCTCCTCTTAAGGGAAAAATTAATCTTCAATAAGGTTGGAAATAAGTGCATTCAAATAATTATGGCTAGATGTTTGTATGGAAGCAAAGGTATGCATGCTTTTAAGCAACTCTTCTCTAAGGTAGGATTCATATATATAAGAATCTTACAAAAGGATATGGTTATAAAAATACGCTCGATAAGTCTTCCATATGGTTACTCGATGCTTGGAAGAAGAAGTTTGGCATACTTTGGAATGGTTAAGGATCAAGACTCTTCCACAAGATGACATGAATTAGAAATTATAATATTGATCAACATTGAATATGGTTTCCTAAAGAAAGAAAGAGAGTTTAGAATGAAAACTCCAAGGAAGAAGAAGAAATTGTATCTTACTGCTTAGCTTGTTCCATGGGCACTTTGATTACAATTGAATAGCATGGAGAAGTATTTTTGGTAAAAGATGAACATAGACCTTGTGAAAGGATGTTGATATCATAAGTAAGCAGAATCCATGAAGGGCATCATATCGAGGTAAGTTTTTATATTGATGACTTGGTTTCAATTATCTAGTTAATATATGTTTTTCTACCTAGAAGGAAAATGCATAAAATCATAATGGAAATTGAGGCAAGTATATCTATAATTGTTGGTTTTAAACTCAATTCAATGAATACATTGAGTGAGTGGATTGTTTTGGTAATCCTTGAAGGATTGTATGATAAATATGTTTACATAATCTTGGGATTAAGAGGTACCAGTACAAAGAGATAACCCAATGAGGATCACTTTCATGTCTAAAGGGAGCTATGATTAAGCTCTACTTTGATTAGCTAAATACAAATCCTTTCTTGATGATGAATAGAGGAAAGATATATGAAAGGCTGATGGCCTGAATCCTTCCACAATTTGACTCCAGTACATTCAAGAAGACGAAATCTCAATTTCATGAAGATACAAAGAAGAGGAGGACCCATGTAGCTACTTTAAGATCTCCATGAAGGACTAGTAGATGATGTATTGATTAAGATAAAATAAAAAGCTTCCTAATTGAAAGTAAAAGAATATCCTTTATGATTTAGAGGTAGTGAGAAGTATCCTTAAATGTTTGATAAGGAGAAACTATATATTCCCCAATCAAGAGGGAATGAGGATCTCCTCTCTAGGTTGAGAGGGAGTGATGTTAAAGACATCACATTCTCTTTTTCATGGGTCATGCACTAGGCTAGGACTAACTATTGTACATCTAAGTGAAGATCATGGAGAGAGAATGGTGGATAAATGATTGGATAAGCATCTAGGATTGATATTCCTTGAGGATAAAGAATCCAAAATAGGAAGTTGACTAACACTCTTTGAGGATTGGACATGTATCCAATTCAAGAGTGGTTGAATAGGACATATATTCTTTGAGGATTGGGAACCAAGGTAAGAATGGTCCTAAAAGGACATACCTAGTGAATATCTAAATGGGGTATATACCTTGATAGGTATTGTGGTGTCTCACATAAATCCTCCCAACATTACACTCTGATATAAATTATGTTTGTCAAGTTAATGCCTTACTATGTTGGCAATGTTGGTTATGAAGTTGATTCTTAAAGATAGCTTGCCAATCCAACTCTCCTTATGAGAACTCTTCAATTTCAGAAAATCCTTGTACCAGTGGTACAATTATGAATACCTCCCTAGTTAAGGGGGAGTGTTGGAAAATTTCACTATTGTCCATCTTCATAATTGTCATTGTACTCATGTCATTATGTATATATTATGTAACAAGAAAAAGAAGAAAGAAATAATTATTCTTTTCAAGCATGGGTTTCATTTTCCTTTTGATTGGTCATCTAGGTTAAGTGTTTTCTTCATGCTTTTAGGGTTTATAATGTCATAAGAATAATTGTCACGAGTCAAGAGAGTCAATGTAATGTATATAAGACCCATTTCAGAAAGTTTTAACATGAAAAATAATTTATTTTTGTTTCTAGAAAGTCAAAAAGGTCTCCAAGCACAAGTCATCCCTACCAGTGACAAGTCAGCCTAGAAGAGACCTTTTCAATGTCATGAGAAGGCAACATAAAGAAGCAAGTTTGATTAATCTAGGACACACTTTTGTATTTCAATCTAAAGCAAGAAAGGAAGATAAACAAGAGTGAAGGACAAGGAGGCAAGAGGAAGTCCAAACAAGAAGAAAATGTCTATTTTTTTTCCTTATTATCTCACATGTGCAACAATTAGGGTTTCTATCAGAGTTTCAGTGCCGAAAGTTGAAAACCTTCATTGGAGGTCGAAACATTAACTAGAGCAAACCTTGAAGAAGGATTGAATCTTGTTGATCTTGAAGACCTTGAATTTCTTAAGGAAGAAATTCTTGAATGGATTGCATGTGCAAGAAAGAGGGTTTTTGTAGTCTAGAAGCTGAAATTGTAGAGCTGAAGTAGAAGGCCGAAATTGTGAATGGGAGAAATATTGAAATAGGTTTAACCTTGGTTAACTTGGCTAATATTTTAATTATTTGAAATATATTCTTGGAGGGCGGACTCAGTGCTTGGAGGGAGTCTTGGATTTGGTATTGAGGTTTTGGATGTCTTATTTGAACTGATTCTATAAGAAGAGAAGAGATTATTTGTGGGTTTCCCCTTGGAGGGGTTTTACCCTAGCTCGGAACCTACTTCTTGTGTCTATTGTCTTTATTGTTTATGATCTTGATAATTGTTTGATGAAAAGATCTAATAAAGATCAGTAAGAAGATAATTAAATTTCACAAGATTTTATCAAGCTTAAGGAGAATCATTTTTAATAGCTTCCCTACTAGATTCTCCAACAAGTACAACATGAAGAACACCTGAGAGCCATATTAGAATTATTGAGGGAGAAGAAGTTATATGCAAAGCTCAACAAATGTGAATTCTTCCAAATCCAGGTTCATGTTATTTTAAAAGAATGAGTGATTTTGGACCTTGAAAAGATCAAGGCCATAATGAAGTGGCCAACTCCTTTGAATGTGAGAGAGCTCAAATCCTTCATGGGATTAGCTAGATTTTACCATTAGTTCATTCATATTTTTTAAAAAAAATTGGGCATTCAATCATTTCCTTGTAAAGGAAAGGAGTCAAATTTTAGTGGATGCCAAAATGTGCAATATTTTTTCAACAGCTTAAGAAATTACTCACATGTTCACCTATTATAAGAATAACATAATTGGAGAAGGACTTTGTGCTTTGTATAGATGCTTGTAAGGAAGGAATTGAAAAAGTCTTGTTGCAAGAAGGACATGTGATTATTTATGAATCAAGAAAGTTTAATGAGCATGAGATGAATTATGCAATCCATGACTTAGAGCTTGTAGCAATCGTACACGCCTTAAAATAGTGGAGGCATTACTTGTTAGGGAGAAAATTTGTGTTAATGACAAACCATGGAGGACTAAAATACTTGCTTGACTAGCCTAAGTTAAATGTTAGATAAGCTAGGTATTTTACTTTGATTAGAGAATTCAATTTTGAGATAAAACAAATTAAAGGCAAGGAAAATAATGTAGTAGACACATTTAGTAGAAGTGTACAAGTGGCTCAATTGGCAGTGGTGACCACATGTGAAATTGATACCAAGGAAAGGATAAAAGAGGCATTGTTGCATGAACACTACCAACATGTGAAGGACTATTTGCAAAAGGAAATAGAGGCATCAATGCGAAAAAGTTACTAACTCACTAATTATAGTATGTTGCTATTCAAAAATAGAAAGTGTGTTCCTCATGTAGATGACTTAAGGAAGTTCATCATGGGTCAGTTTCATAAAAGGCATTACTCGATTCAACTCGAGTATCGGAAAATGTCAACAACCATAAAGAAAATATTATTGTCCAAGATTGAATAAGGAAGTTGCTAAATATATTTCCAACTGTTTGGAGTGCCAACAAGTCAAAGTAAAATATAGGGTCCTAGCAGGATTATTGCAACCAATTCCAATCCTTGAGTGAAAGTGGGAAGTCATATCTATGGTGGAATTCATTATAAGATTACCAAAAATGGAAAAAACAACATGATTCCATTATGGTGGTAATGGAAAATATGAGTAAGGAATCTCACTTCGTAGTTTTCAATTCCACTCACAAGGCCATAGATATAGCTCAAATATTCATGAAGAAAATATTCAAATTGCATGACATACCTAAGAAAATAATCTCAGATCGAGATGTAAATTTCACTTCCAAATTTTAGAATGTGTTGTTTGTTGGTTGTAGAACCTATCTAGATTTTAATACTTCCTATCATCCTTAGACAAATGGCAAAATGGAAAGAGTGAACATAAGTTTGGAGGACATGTTGAGGATGTATTTCATACACCATCCAAAGAAGTGGGAAGATTTCCTACCATTAGTGAAATAATGGGTATTAGGAGTCATTGAAGATGATTCCGTTCGAGGAAATATATGGCTAGAAACAATGTACCACTCCTATTAGTTCAATGGGATGACCTAGTAAATAAAGTAGTTATTAGACTTGGCATGCTGAGAAAAATGGAATAATAAGTGATCAAGATCAGGCAAAAATTAAAGGTAGCTCAAGATAGTCAACAATTATGCAGACCAATAGAGGGTGCACAAAGAATTTCAAGTGGGAGAACAGATGTATATTTAAATCATACCAAAGAAGAGCTCATTGAAAGTGGGGTCTTTTGTTAAGATAGCACCTAGATTTTGTGGACCATTTCAGATTTTGGAAAGGGTGGGACCATTGGCTTATAGATTAGCCTTACTACCCACAGTGAAAGCAGATGATTTTTTTCACGTTTTCTTTTCTAAAGAAGTATATACATGATGATAATCATATTGTTGAATGGTTTATGATATAGGTGGAACTTGTTGATGTTGTGATCAACACCTTCCAAAAATTTTCTTACACTTGAGTTTTGGAGCCTAATGAGGATCTTACGATTTGTCATTCCATGGTAACCTCATGGTCGATTGATGCTTTGTTAAGAAATCAAACCTTCTTCCCTGATTGTAAGTTTCAAAGTCACTTTTTCACACATGTTCAACCCTTCATGAATTCAAAATTACACCTTTATTTTGCAAGCTTGGACATGCATTGTGCAGTTCTTGAGAGTAAGGCTTACGTAGCCTATAGGAATAGAGCATGTGTAATGTTTAGTTAGAGTGTTGTGTAATCACTGTTGACAGTGACTGTGTAGTAAATAAATATACTAAATTACATAGCCTATGCTGACAGTTAGTGCACAACATTGTTTGACAGTCTCTCTCTTACATCGGTTGCAATTGTACTTCTATTTTAGTGAGTTTTCTCAATTTTTTGTTTTGCACACCTCTAATTACACAAGTTTCGATTTCACTTTCACAATTTTCATTTTTCCTAATTTTACTTTAAAAAGTGTCATTTTCATGTTATCTTCGCCCTGTCATGTATATCTTTCACTTTCTTTAGCTTTTGCAAGTGTCATTTTCGCATTTTCTTACTATTGCAAGTGTTGATTCTAACTAATTTCACCCTTGTATGTGTCACACCTTCACACATCACTAGAGGATATTTCTAGCACACTCGTTTGCATTAGATGGCTATATATATTATAATAATATGCACTAGACACATTCCTATTGTTATGCGGAATCTATGACTGTGGATAGAAGTATCTTCCCTATGCCTGGTGGACTGACCTAGAACAACAAAAATACAAAGGGACTAATTTTTTCCTTAAAGTAAATAGATAATGAGATGAAGCCTACCTGGAATCTGTCGTATGCTTCGCTCCTTCCTTGGCTTGTATGCTCCAATCCTAGCTCCAATCACTATAATTAGAACCTGCACAATCAAACAACATAAGCCAATGATCTATGGGATATATGTAGCGTCATATAATGACATTATTCAATAGATCAACATGGTATTGAAATATATGAAACCATAACATCATATATAGGAAAACAAAGAACTCTTTGCATTAATGGAAGTGGAGTGAGCTACAAAAAAATAGATGTCGATCTTGCAAGAGAGCTCCTCGAAGTTGACGTGTCCTTTCCTTCCCACAAAGTGCACATCTAATCACACTAATGCGTGGAATGATATCTATCACATCAACATCATAAGGGTTGAACCACTCTCCAAAATCCAACCGCTTGCCTATGGATGGCAGTAAATATATAGATGAAGGAAGTAGTTCATGAATTCTTATCCTTTTACCAATTTGAGCTTGAGATCCACTCTTTATGGGAGGACGAGCTCAAGGGATAAGGGATGAAAAATCCAAGGTAGGATAGGATAGGATTCACTACTTTTATCCAAAGAAAATAGTTACAACAAATATTGGAAGCTTCTGGAAGAGGAAGCTTCGAGATACTTTTTTGTTTTCCCAAATTTCTAGAATCAATGCACCCCCAACACTAAGAAACCTGCTAGTGATCAGCGCAGGCACAGAGTAGGGAAAATTGGTACTCATTGTTGGCCAATGAGGGGCCAGGGTGCGTTGGTCCTAAAAATGACTGAAATGAAGTAGTTTTAGGCATAAACTTAGGGATATGAGAGAGGTAGGGCTTTGTGTAGGGAGGATGAAAAAGTGTTCAAAGTGTGTGAATGATATTTTATGAAGGCCTATTGACTAGATGTGACAAAATTTCATATTACACCTATAACTTAGCACACTTTTTTATCACAGTTGACACTTGTGTCGCAACTTGTGTTCTAGGTATCACAATGCTACGTTTCAACTATCACACTTAGAAATAAGTGTCGCTTTGTTGTCGTTTAAATGTGTGATTTTTTTTATCATGAGTCCTATATATTCCCTTGGATTGTATTTATGGAATTCATATGTGTTATCTTTGTTTGAGTTTTGTTTGGATGCTTTTCCCTCTTACTCCACTGATCCCACACTTATCCAGTTTGGAGCTCTTCTCGGTCCTCCTACCCAATGAAAGTTATGAAGGCATTAAACCTCCTACAAGGTGATGAGAACATATTATTCATGATCCTAATTAATGAAAACTCTCCTTCCTAAACTTGTGCACTGAGCCTTTCTCAAGGTCAGCTCCTATCATTGCACAATGAGAACCTTCAAAGCATGGTCACCTAATCCTTGTTTCTTGTACTGAATCACTACATTGAGCTTTGATCATGTGTCCCTTACATATAGAATGGAGGACTTATATATGAAAAAAAGGACCTTCTTCATCCCCTTGCAAAAGCAAACTATGAAATGTAAAGTCCATCCTTCCTTCACATTGTAGTGAACACCTTACTAGCTAGAAGACTTAACTTTCTACTACTTGTCTCAACCAACAGTGCAATATTATTCCTTTGTGAGCCTCCCTCTGCATGTTGCATAGTTCTAGTGGATAGCCAATCCATGTTTGAGCCACTACAATCCTCAACTGTGCAAACATAGGAGTCTTCCTCTCAAGCACCGCGCATTGTGTAGTTGCAGTGCCTAGTCATTCTCCTCTACTAACTGGAATCCATCATTTTGCATACATTTTTTTCCTGCTTGGCTTCCTCTGTGTATTGAGAAGTTATAGTCCATAGGGAGACTCTCCCTCAATCACTATGACTCTCAATTGTGCAGTCATTTTATTCCTCTCCCTTGAACCCTGTGCACTGCGTAGTTTTAGTAAGTGTTAGCGCTTGAATTTGCCTTAGGCTAAGGAAGGCAGAATCCAAGGCAACATCAAACCACTTAGCCTCGTAGCTAGCCCTACGAGGACAGGAGAGGGCTCTCTCCAGTCTATCTCAGCAAAAAAGTTTTCTAAAAGGGGTTGAGATGACTTTAAAAGAAACTGATTTTAGGCTAGTAAATTGATAAAAAGGGGTTTTTAATAAAATGATGGGGTTTTTCTGGGCTGCATGGGGCAAAGAAACAACTTGAACAGAGAAATGTAATCAAAAACACAGGTTATCTCCTGAGGCAAGGTAGGCAAGAAAGTTTAACATCAAATTGAGATTAAATGGAATGGCAAGACTGCTGAGGAGCTGACAAGGGCATAGAGGATGAATCCTTGTCAAATAGAAGAAAACATTAAATATGAACAAACTTAAAGGCAGAGCATACAAAATATGAATTCTACCTTAACACTTCATTTGTCCAATTGGAAATGATCATGAAATGAAATGAATACATAATAGGCTATACATGAAACAAAGGAGGACACAAATGTTAAATCTCATACCACAGGAATCTCAGAAGCCAGAGGTGTGTATTTTCATTAAAATCTCTGTCAAAGACTGTACAATGAAAGCTCTGTTTTCTCTCCTCCACCAGCGCTCAGAACTCTCTCTTCTTCCAAAATGATTTTTGATACATTAAATAAACTCTGCTAGGGGAAAACAAATCGGCCCCAAGACAAGGGATTTGTTTTATCATTATTTAATAAATAAAACTAAAAAAGAAACAATCAGCGCTTCTGAAGATAGAATAGCGCTCCTTCTACTCGAATCTGTTGAATCTGATGAAGCAGTGGCCTTTACAGGTGCCAATCCCGTTACTGAAGATAAATATAGGCAATTGAATCTTGTTTTCCACTGTGATGAATATCTACGTTCCAATTTAAAGTATTTTGGCTCCGTTTGAATAGTGCTCTTGGGCCATATTCATGAGCCAGCTGTTGCTACCCAAATCACTACCGTTGCACATGGACTGTTCTACTAGAAATTTCTCTTTGGCCAGTTCGTCTGAACCTTTTGCTGTTATTCTGTAGTGGAGTGTGCTCGAGGCACCACGTAAGCAATTCTTCACCACATATGTCTCCTCCAGAAAGATTAACTGAGCCATCTTTGCAAGTGTTTTCCAAGTTTCCTCGCACAATAAAGATCATTTTATCTATAGGATAGCCTATCCTTAGAATTTCACTTCCACCTATGTAAAGGCGCTGCCTTAACCGTTCACAAATAGCATCCAGTACTTGATCATCCATAACAGTAAAAATGCGCACCTTCTTGACAAGATCTAAACAAAGATGGCTTCGAATTTCCCTTTGTAAGTCCTCAGGTAAATCCTCCAACAACTGTTCTTCATTAACGCCCCGATTTGCTGCCCACTTGAACCGTTCAGATTGCCTCACTCGCCTTCGCACAGATATCGGCAATCGATGACGATCCATCCACAGTTCCACATCACGCTGTCTCAACTGCATTTCTAATCTCCTGCGGCCAAGAGATTGGAGAAAATTTTGCATATTTCCAATAAGCAGAGAAAAGAGCAATAGGCCCAGTCCAATAATTCGCATTGAAAACAACACTTCCCACACAAAAAGAGTTGGGACTTGATTGCCAGCCAGAGTGCTGATTTGCTGAAAACCCCAGAACAATGAATAAATGTACTTGGTGATGACACTATTTGTTATTGTCAGCGGAACTGCTGTTGAGTATATGCCATATGTAAACACCGTTGAAAGAGCACCTTGTAGACAATCTGTGCTATTTGAATTATTTAACCATAGTTGCCAATTTTTATCATCTTCAAAAGTTTTAGTCCCATCTCCACAGTCAATGAAATTCAAACAGTAATTCCCCATGGGAATTGTTGCATTAATGCAAGCATCCCGCAAACATTGGTTTACCCTCTTCATTTGCAATGACAGTGAAAAGACCTGATGCCACCGCCACCTTGCCAATATAGCCTGCTTTCTCAATGGCAATCTTCAATAACTCGAGGCCTTCTTTATTCTCCTGAATATTTGGAGCAAAGCCTCCTTCGTCTCCAACATTTGTTGCATCTTGACCATACTTTTTCTTAATTACAGTTTTCAGATGGTGGTAAATGAACCCATCTGCATGGCCTCTTTAAATGAAGAAGCTCCAACAGGTAGAATCATAAACTCCTGCATTGCCAGTTTATTTCCTGCATGTGAACCTCCGTTAATGACATTGAAAGCAGGTACTGGCATCACCAAAGTTTTGTTACCAGCAATGTTTGCAATATGCTGATAAAGAGGTATCTTCTTAACATAAGCCTCTGCTTTACAAACAACAAGAGATACAGCTAATATAGCATTTGCTCCAAGCTTTTGTTTGCACTAGCCCCATTGATTTTGAGTTCCATCAAGCTCCTGTACCATGAAGTTATCGTTTCCAGTCTGATCTACTAGATCTTTGCCAATAAGAGCTGGTCCGATAATTTTATTTACATTTTCAACAGCCTTTGAAACACCCTTTCCCATGTAGGTCTTCCCTCCACCACAAAGCTCCAGTGCTTCATACACACCAGTGGAAGCACCACTTGGAACAACAGCTCTGGAAAGATAACCATCAGAAAGATAAATATCGACCTCGACAGTGGGATTTCCACGGCTGTCAAAAATTGATAATGCCTCTCTTCTCCTTCACTTTACATTGGCTCTCGTCATAGATTTCAACACTGGCACTATCCTGGTTAGAATAACCAAGAAATGTTTAAAAGAGAGGGATGAGTTTGGCGGGATTGAGCCTCTGCAAGCCTTGGAACTTTTTGAGCAGTTCGTATCAGAAGACTAACAACAGTTCCCACTGTGGTACTTTCTGAATATTCCTTAAGGAAATATTTAAATTTACTATCCAGGTCTCCAATTCTGATGCACCCTTGCTCTGTCTTCCAATTACGTTTGTTTTCTCCAGCCTATCTGCTTGGTGAGGAACATACCTTCAAAAAAAATACAAATATTAATGCTGTTGTTATTGCTCAGAAATTGTCCTGGTTGTGGAAGGAGATCTCTGAGAAGTACACTGGTAGCATGGCAGCGTATTTACAGAAGATTTGAGGAGACGGAGTCTAACATTGGCTCCAATTGGGATGGCAGCTGCCGCTTCGTGGAGGTGCCAAGAACCGCAAAACTTTGGGAGAGCAGACAGTGCCTCCATCCATTGGGAAATGGAGTCCATTATTTCAACAAATCAACACAACTAAAGACTCAACTTATTAACTGGAAACTGACTGAATTAATTGAAAGACTAATTCGGCAAACTTCAAACTAAACTGTAATGAAACTGGAACAAAATGCTGCCTTTTGGCTGCTTATTTATTTACAAAATCTACCCTACTTTGCTGTAAAAACACTAGATCAGGTAATACTGAAGTGCCAGATCAACCATTCAAGTAAACCTGAGAATGATGCCGCTCGAGAATGCTTCCGCCAGGACACAGATGTAATTACTGGCAGCCCTTCATGCACGTAATGAGCCTGGTCACGTACAAGACAGCCTGATCTATCAGTCAAACTGAAAAACATGTCCATGTATGTTGCCATTGGATCGTGGAAGCGAGACTCTGTTGGCTGCCCCAACTCTGCAATACATACTTCCAGCTGCACACTGTCAATGTAAACATCTGTAGGCAATTCTATGATTTCTTGTTTCAATGGAGGAAGGATTTCCAAGAACTTTTTAGGGCCTTGGAAATCATATGATCTAATTTGCTCATCTAAACATTGAATCTCCTTTTCGATTCTTTCAACAACTAACTCACAAAATCTAGTTTTAGTTTCAAAAGAGAACTTTGGAGATTTCAACCAATGAAGCACGGCACTGAAAAAATCTTCATCAAATTCAGAATCTGCTAACTCATTTCTAACCTCTTTTATAGCTTTACAATGTGCAGGGTTTGCCACATACCCTACCATTGCGTAAATGGATCAGTGAGCACTGGACTGTCTGGATCGAATTGGAGTCGCCAGGTGAATGGTTCAGCCTGCATATGTGTCTGTCTGCTGTCCACCATCAGCATCAGATCTGCAATTTGATTTCATGTACTGGGACAAGACAATCAACAAGTCAAATGTTCTCCCCAGTATGGTCGCCAATATGTTAGCGCTTGAATTTGCCTCAGGCTGAGGAAGGCAGAATCCAAGGCAACATCAAACCACTTAGCCTCGTAGCTAGCCCTACGAGGACAGGAGAGGGCTTTCTCCAGTCTATCTCAGCAAAAACGTTTTCTAAAAGGGGCTGAGATGACTTTAAAAGAAACTGATTTTAGGCTAGTAAATTGATAAAAAGGGGTTTTTAATAAAATGATGGGGTTTTTCTGGGCTGCATGGGGCAAAGAAACAGCTTGAACAGAGAAATGTAATAAAAAACACAGGTTATCTCCTGAGGCAAGGTAGCCAAGAAAGTTTAACATCAAATTGAGATTAAATGGAATGGCAAGACTGCTGAGGAGTTGACAAGGGCATAGAGGATGAATCCTTGTCAAACAGAAGAAAACATTAAATATGAACAAACTTAAAGGCAGAGCATACAAAATATGAATTCTACCTTAACACTTCATTTGTCCAATTGGAAATGATCATGAAATGAAATGAATACATAACAGGCTATACATGAAACAAAGGAGGACACAAATGTTAAATCTCATACCACAGGAATCTCAGAAGCCAGAGCTGTGTATTTTCATTAAAATCTCTATCAAAGACTGTACAATGAAAGCTCTGTTTTCTCTCCTCCACCAGTGCTCAGAACTCTATCTTCTTCCAAAATGATTTTTGATACATTAAATAAACTCTGCTAGGGGAAAACAAATCGGCCCCAAGACAAGGGATTTGTTTTATCATCATTTAATAAATAAAACTAAAAAAGAAACAATCAGCGCTTCTGAAGATAGAA
The DNA here is from genome assembly GCA_031772625.1 of Pinus tabuliformis. Taxonomy (NCBI): domain Eukaryota; kingdom Viridiplantae; phylum Streptophyta; class Pinopsida; order Pinales; family Pinaceae; genus Pinus; species Pinus tabuliformis. Next base: position 295,506,810 of record CM062815.1, on the reverse strand, counting down.
TAGCGCTCCTTCTACTCGAATCTATTGAATCTGATGAAGCGGTGGCCTTTACAGGTGTCAATCCCGTTACTGAAGATAAATATAGGCAATTGAATCTTGTTTTCCGCTGTGATGAATATGTACGTTCCAATTTAAAGTATTTTGGCTCCGTTTGAATAGCTCTCTTGGGCCATATTCATGATCCAGCTGTTGCTACCCAAATCACTGCCGCTGCACATGGACTGTTCTACTAGAAATTGCTCTTTGGCGTTCGTCTGAACCTCTTGCTGTTATTCTGTAGTGGAGTGTGCTCGAGGCACCATGTAAGCAGTTCTTCACCACATATGTCTCCTCCAGAAAGATTAACTGAGCCATCTTTGCCAGTGCTTTCCAAGTTTCCTCGCACAATAAAGATCATTTTATCTATAGGATAGCCTATCCTTAGAATTTCACTTCCACCTATGTAAAGGCGCTGCCTTAACCGTTCACAAATAGCATCCAGTACTTGATCATCCATAACAGTAAAAATGCGCACCTTCTTGACAAGATCTAAACAAAGATGGCTTCGAATTTCCCTTTGTAAGTCCTCAGGTAAATCCTCCAGCAATTGTTCTTCATTAACGCCCCGATTTGCTGCCCACTTGAACCGTTCAGATTGCCTCACTCGCCTTCGCACAGATACTGGCAATCGACGACGATCCATCCACAGTTCCACATCACGCTGTCTCAACTGCATTTCTAATCTCCTACGGCCAAGATATTGGAGAAAATTTTGCATATTTCCAATAAGCAGAGCAAAGAGCAATAGGCCCAGTCCAATAATTCCCATTGAAAACAACACTTCCCACACAAAAAGAGTTGGGACTTGATTGCCAGCCAGAGTTCTGATTTGCTGTAAACCCGAGAACAATGAATAAATGTACTTGGTGATGACACTATTTGTTATTGTCAGCGGAACTGCTGTTGAGTATATGCCATATGTAAACACCATTGAAAGAGCACCTTGTAGACAATATGTGCTATTTGAATTATTTAACCATAGTTGCCAATTTTTATCATCTTCAAAAGTTTTAGTCCCATCTCCACAGTCAATGAAATTCAAACAGTAATTCCCCATGGGAATTGTTGCATTAATGCAAGCATCCCGCAAGCATTGGTTTACCCTCTTCATTTGCAATGACAGTGAAAAGACCTGATGCCACCACCACCTTGCCAATATAGCCTGCTTTCTCAATGGCAATCTTCAATAACTCGAGGCCTTCTTTATTCTCCTGAATATTTGGAGCAAAGCCTCCTTCGTCTCCAACATTTGTTGCATCTTGACCATACTTTTTCTTAATTACAGTTTTCAGATGGTGGTAAATGAACCCATCTGCATGGCCTCTTTAAATGAAGAAGCTCCAACATGTAGAATCATAAACTCCTGCATTGCCAGTTTATTTCCTGCATGTGAACCTCCGTTAGTGACATTGAAAGCAGGTACTAGCATCACCAAAGTTTTGTTACCAGCAATGTTTGCAATATGCTGATAAAGAGGTATCTTCTTAACATAAGCCTCTGCTTTACAAACAACAAGAGATACAGCTAATATAGCATTTGCTCCAAGCTTTTGTTTGCACCAGCCCCATTGATTTTGAGTTCCATCAAGCTCCTGTACCATGAAGTTATCGTTTCCAGTCTGATCTACTGGATCTTTGCCAATAAGAGCTGGTCCGATAATTTTATTTACATTTTCAATAGCCTTTGAAACACCCTTTCCCATGTAGGTATTCCCTCCACCACAAAGCTCAAGTGCTTCATACACACCAGTGGAAGCACCACTTGGAACAGCAGCTCTAGAAAGATAACCATCAGAAAGATAAATATCGACCTCGACTGTGGGATTTCCACGGCTGTCAAAAATTTATAATTCCTCTCTTCTCCTTCACTTTACATTGGCTCTCGTCATAGATTTCAAAACTGGCACTATCCTGGTTAGAATAACCAAGAAATGTTTAAAAGAGAGGGATGAGTTTGGCGGGATTGAGCCTCTGCAAGCCTTGGAACTTTTTGAGCAGTTCGTATCAGAAGACTAACAACAGTTCCCACTGTGGTACTTTCTGAATATTCCTTAAGGAAATATTTAAATTTACTATCCAGGTCTCCAATTCTGATGCACCCTTGCTCTGTCTTCCAATTACATTTGTTTTCTCCAGCCTATCTGCTTGGTGAGGAACATACCTCCGGAAAAATACAAATATTAATGTTGTTGTTATCGCTCAGAAATTGTCCTGGTTGTGGAAGGAGATCTCTGAGAAGTACACTGGTAGCATGGCAGCGTATTTACAGAAGATTTGAGGAGACGGAGTCTAAAATTGGCTCCAATTGGGATGGCAGCTGTTGCTTCGTGGAGGTGCCAAGAACCGCAAAACTTTGGGAGAGCAGACAGTGCCTCCATCCATTGGGCAATGGAGTCCATTATTTCAACAAATCAACACAACTGAAGACTCAACTTATTAACTGAAAACTGACTGAATTGATTGAAAGACTAATTCGGCAAACTTCAAACTAAACTGTAATGAAACTGGAACAAAATGCTACCTTTTGGCTGCTTATTTATTTACAAAATCTACCCTACTTTGCTGTAAAAACACTAGATCAGGTAATACTGAAGTGCCAGATCAACCATTCAAGTAAACCTGAGAATGATGCCGCTCGAGAATGCTTCTGCCAGGACACAGATGTAATTGCTGGCAGCCCTTCATGCACGTAATGAGCCTGGTCACGTACAAGACAGCCTGATCTATCAGTCAAACTGAAAAACATGTCCATGTATGTTGCCATTGGATCGTGGAAGCGAGACTCTGTTGGCTGCCCCAACTCTGCAATACATACTTCCAGCTACACACTGTCAATGTAAACATCTGTAGGCAATTCTATGATTTCTTGTTTCAATGGAGGAAGGATTTCCAAGAACTTTTTAGGGTCTTGGAAATCATATGATCTAATTTGCTCATCTAAACATTGAATCTCCTTTTCGATTCTTTCAACAACTAACTCACAAAATCTAGTTTTAGTTTCAAAAGAGAACTTTGGAGATTTCAACCAATGAAGCACGGCACTGAAAAAATCTTCATCAAATTCAGAATCTGCTAACTCATTTCTAACCTCTTTTATAGCTTTACAATGTGTAGGGTTTGCCACATACCCTACCATTGCGTAAATGGATCAGTGAGCACTGGACTGTCTGGATCGAATTGGAGTCGCCGGGTGAATGGTTCAGCCTGCATATGTGTCTGACTGCTGTCCACCATCAGCATCAGATCTGCAATTTGATTTCATGTACTGGGACAAGACAATCAACAAGTCAAATGTTCTCCCCAGTATGGTCGCCAATATGTTAGCGCTTGAATTTGCCTCAGGCTGAGGAAGGCAGAATCCAAGGCAACATCAAACCACTTAGCCTCGTAGCTAGCCCTACGAGGACAAGAGAGGGCTTTCTCCAGTCTATCTCAGCAAAAACGTTTTCTAAAAGGGGCTGAGATGACTTTAAAAGAAACTGATTTTAGGCTAGTAAATTGATAAAAAGGGGTTTTTAATAAAATGATGGGGTTTTTCTGGGCTGCATGGGGCAAAGAAACAACTTGAACGGAGAAATGTAATCAAAAACACAGGTTATCTCCTGAGGCAAGGTAGGCAAGAAAGTTTAACATCAAATTGAGATTAAATGGAATGGCAAGACTGCTGAGGAGCTGACAAGGGCATAGAGGATGAATCCTTGTCAAACAGAAGTAAACATTAAATATGAACAAACTTAAAGGCAGAGCATACAAAATATGAATTCTACCTTAACACTTCATTTGTCCAATTGGAAATGATCATGAAATGAAATGAATACAGGCTATACATGAAACAAAGGAGGACACAAATGTTAAATCTCATACCACAGGAATGTCAGAAGCTAGAGGTGTGTATTTTCATTAAAATCTCTGTCAAAGACTGTACAATGAAAGCTCTGTTTTCTCTCCTCCACCAGCGCTCAGAACTCTCTCTTCTTCCAAAATGATTTTTGATACATTAAATAAACTCTGCTAGGGGAAAACAAATCAGCCCCAAGACAAGGGATTTGTTTTATCATTATTTAATAAATAAAACTAAAAAAGAAACAATCAGCGCTTCTGAAGATAGAATAGCGCTCCTTCTACTCGAATCTGTTGAATCTGATGAAGCGGTGGCCTTTACAGGTGTCAATCCCGTTACTGAAGATAAATATAGGCAATTGAATCTTGTTTTTCGCTGTGATGAATATCTACGTTCCAATTTAAAGTATTTTGGCTCCGTTTGAATAGCGCTCTTGGGCCATATTCATGAGCCAACTGTTGCTACCCAAATCACTGCCGCTGCACACGGACTGTTCTACTAGAAATTGCTCTTTGGCCAGTTCGTCTGAACCTCTTGCTGTTATTCTGTAGTGGAGTGTGCTCGAGGCACCACGTAAGCAGTTCTTCACCACATATGTCTCCTCCAGAAAGATTAACTGAGCCATCTTTGCCAGTGCTTTCCAAGTTTCCTCGCACAATAAAGATCATTTTATCTATAGGATAGCCTATCCTTAGAATTTCACTTCCACCTATGTAAAGGCGCTGCCTTAACCGTTCACAAATAGCATCCAGTACTTGATCATCCGTAACAGTAAAAATGCGCACCTTCTTGACAAGATCTAAACAAAGATGGCTTCGAATTTCCCTTTGTAAGTCCTCAGGTAAATCCTCCAGCAACTGTTCTTCATTAACGCCCCGATTTGCTGCCCACTTGAACCGTTCAGATTGCCTCACTCGCCTTCGCACAAACACTGGCAATCGACGACGATCCATCCACAGTTCCACATCACGCTGTCTCAACTGCATTTCTAATCTCCCGCGGCCAAGAGATTGGAGAAAATTTTGCATATTTCCAATAAGCAGAGCAAAGAGCAATAGGCCCAGTCCAATAATTCCCATTGAAAACAACACTTCCCACACAAAAAGACTTGGGACTTGATTGCCAGCCAGAGTGCTGATTTGCTGAAAACCCCAGAACAATGAATAAATGTACTTGGTGATGAGACTATTTGTTATTGTCAGCGGAACTACTATTGAGTATATGCCATATGTAAACACCGTTGAAAGAGCACCTTGTAGACAATCTATGCTATTTGAATTATTTAACCATAGTTGCCAATTTTTATCATCTTCAAAAGTTTTAGTTCCATCTCCACAGTCAATGAAATTCAAACAGTAATTCCCCATGGGAATTGTTGCATTAATGCAAGCATCCCGCAAACATTGGTTTACCCTCTTCATTTGCAATGACAGTGAAAAGACCTGATGCCACCGCCACCTTGCCAGTATAGCCTACTTTCTCAATGGCAATCTTCAATAACTCGAGGCCTTCTTTATTCTCCTGAATATTTGGAGCAAAGCCTCCTTCGTCTCCAACATTTGTTGCATCTTGACCATACTTTTTCTTAATTACAGTCTTCAGATGGTGGTAAATGAACCCATCTGCATGGCCTCTTTAAATGAAGAAGCTCCAACGGGTAGAATCATAAACTCCTGCATTGCCAGTTTATTTCCTGCATGTGAACCTCCGTTAATGACATTGAAAGCAGGTACTGGCATCACCAAAGTTTTGTTACCAGCAATGTTTGCAATATGCTGATAAAGAGGTATCTTCTTAACATAAGCCCCTGCTTTACAAACAGCAAGAGATACAGCTAATATAGCATTTGCTCCAAGCTTTTGTTTGCACCAGCCCCATTGATTTTGAGTTCCATCAAGCTCCTGTACCATGAAGTTATCGATTCCAGTCTGATCTACTGGATCCTTGCCAATAAGAGCTGGTCCGATAATTTTATTTACATTTTCAACAGCCTTTGAAACACCCTTTCCCATGTAGTTCTTCCCTCCACCACAAAGCTCCAGTGCTTCATACACACCAGTGGAAGCACCATTTGGAACAGCAGCTCTGGAAAGATAACCATCAGAAAGATAAATATCGACCTCGACAGTGGGATTTCCACAGCTGTCAAAAATTAATAATGCCTCTCTTCTCCTTCACTTTACATTGGCTCTCGTCATAGATTTCAACACTGGAACTATCCTGGTTAGAATAACCAAGAAATGTTTAAAAGAGAGGGATGAGTTTGGTGGGATTGAGCCTCTGCAAGCCTTGGAACTTTTTGAGCAGTTCGTATCAGAAGACTAACAACAGTTCCCACTGTGGTACTTTCTGAATATTCCTTAAGGAAATATTTAAATTTACTATCGAGTTCTCCAATTCTGATGCACCCTTGCTCTGTCTTCCAATTACATTTGTTTTCTCCAGCCTATCTGCTTGGTGAGGAACATACCTCCGAAAAAAATACAAATATTAATGTTGTTGTTATCTCTCAGAAATTTTACTGGTTGTGGAAGGAGATCTCTGAGAAGTACACTGGTAGCATGGCAGCGTATTTACAGAAGATTTGAGGAGACGGAGTCTAACAGTAAGAAATCTCACCATCCTTGCCTCACACTTGCTCACTATGTTGGACCATGAAAATCCCCTACTTATAGCACATTGCGTAGCTATAGTCAATAATGGTGCCTTCCCAATCCACTTTTGAGCTCAATTGCGCAATCCCAAACAAGCCCTTCCTCCTCAATCCTTACATGGGCCCATTACAACCAACTTCTTCCATGAGTAAAGTCGGGGTAGAATAGATGATCTACGAACTGATATTGCCTTGTCATGAATAAACTTCATTGGCAAGTGTACCATCTCAGAATGATAAGGTGATGCTCATAGTAGATGCCAAGGAGAATAAACAAATAAGAACTTGCAGAGAAGAAGGACAAAGAAGAACCATTATGAATACATGAAGAGATCCTAAATCATGACAGAATCATGACATTTCATGATGAATCAGAAGGTTCCAACACTTTTCCAAGACCCTTTTGAGGGTGAATATGAAGTACATATAAGATCTATCATGAATAATTAAAAGCCAAATCATCAAGGAGATAAACTTGGCATTGCCACATCATCATGAAGTTCCATGCCACCATTGCCAAGTCATGGCTTATACAAGTGTCATCACAATGTCATGTGTCAATGTGACTTACCACATCATTTTTGGACGTGATTATGTATTTTTAAGAAATTGATAAATGTAAATGTGTGGAAGTCTAAGATTCACTTGTGGAATATGAAAAGTCACATGTGGACCAAAGAGTAAATAGAAGTTCAAAGGTCACTTAGGGAGTCAAAGAGTCATGAGGGAAGCTCAAGAGTCATGGGGATATGAAAGGTCATTCCTCTTGTTATAAATACACCCTCAAAACTCAAGAAAAGAGATTTTGGCGTCATAGACATTGGAGAGCTAGCCTTGGCTTCTTTATCTTATCATATGAGAGAATATCATTGTTTGGAGAAGAAAGAAGTGACTTAATGTTCCACTATTGGATCTAGTGTCTCACCATTGTAATTGTGTACTTGGAATCTTTCACTTAACAATCATAGGCTCATTGAGCCAACACATTTTCATGCATGTATCGTGAATATTGTAAGACTATTCTTTATATGTTTGTGGTATATGTTATTTTCATATGTATTAAAGAAATTGAACTACTTCATTGGCTTTGGTTCTTATCTTGTTGAATGTGTGTTGTATTTTCTTTAATGATCATTGTGTCTATGTAAACTATTTCGCTAGATAACTAAAAATTATTTCCTTTCTCTCATGTGCCTCGCTTAGGATAGTACTATTACTTTCCTTCTAGAGACTCACTCTTGTCTCCCCTCTCATGGAAGTCTCATTTTATACGTTGCAATTGGTGTTTCACAGTGTCAACTTGCTGATTTCAAAGGTTATGTTTGTAATCTCTTATGTTATCCATTACATCCAAGGAAAACCTTAAGTCATGGTGGTCAGTTTCATACTCTAAATGGGGCTCCTATTCCAAATGATGTGAGGTCTAATTGGGACTTCACATTGGGGAGATCACTTAATGTTATCAGGATCGAACACCGTCAACAAACTTGGTGCTAAAAGGAGGGGCAGATGATAAGTTGTGCCCATTGAGTTTGTTTTGAATATCTTATCTTAAATGTCTCATCCACAGGGGCTTCACTCAATGAACCTCTGACATATCATTTGTGTTTGTGGCATACTAAACAATACCCTTAATTTGACTACATATTGGAAAATACCTCAAAAATCACATTCTTTATCCCCCTACGAATATGAATCCATTACACTTTCCCAATTTAAAAAACCCCTACTTTCACTAGATCTTGTAGGTATCTATTTTTTCATTAATATTTTTTATACCCCTTTATATTTTTTCATTAACTTTGAGCTCCATTTTTATTGCTACCAATATAAATACTATTTTCCCCCTATATATCCCCCAATATAGTATGTCATTTTTTCCTCAATATATATCCCCCCGATATGAATTCTCATGGTATGGTATTGCTCTCTAGTGAAGCCCCCGTGGGCTCCATACTCCCAGGGTGATTTTCTAATAAATCCAATTTTAAACTTCTAATCTCTGAGGAACCTTTGAATAACTTGTCTCAATTAAACTTCGATGGCGAGGGTGAACCATCCATAGCCAAGCATATATCTCATTTTCTCAAGTTTTGTGAATCTTATGAAATCGATTATGAAGGGATTGCTTGTGTACTTTTCTTCCTCACACTTGGAGGTCAAGTTAACTGATGGTGTCATACCTTACCATCAACTTCCATTCATTCATTTGAACAAGTCCTTAAGGAGTTTCATCAAGCCTTTGATAGGTATGGTTACCAAGATGTTCTTAACATGATTAATCAACTAAGAATAAACCCCGATGAGTCAATTGAGGATTTTTATAATAGATTCCTTCACCTATGTTATGAGTTTCCTAGAGAAGATATGGATTGGGATTTTTTAAAAGAAAGTTTGAACATTTGGTTCAAATATATTTGAATCATTGTAAATTTGAACCCTTGGATGATTCTTCTTTCCCGACTTTTGTAAATTATGAGACACGTTTAATTTCATAGGAGGAACCTACAATTTTTTTTTTCCCTCCTCCTTTCTATATACTAATTTGGGTCCCTCCTTGCGATCATGTTGAAGTTGGGAAATCTGGAAATCAAATTGTTGATCCATATTTTCAACCCTCATCCATTTTCCATGACCTAGATCCGATGGAGGAAAGCTTAGAATGGTTCATGAAGCCTAAGGTGAAGACCAATCCCTTGACTTTTCAAGATCATATTAAAACTCATAACTTTAATCTTGAATTTGATTTGATTGAAAGCATGATATCCACAAGGGATACCTATCATCCTCTATCATCCCTTTCTCATGATCCCTTTCCCCTTGATCCGCTTAATCATTCTTTTTCAAACTCTCCTTATTTTCAGCTTGTTAATCCAAGGAGTGATCAAGTGCAAGGTAGTCATGAAGGAGCATAAAGGTGAAGATTATTTCAATCTCTCTTCTCTTTTCCATAATATTCTATATAAATATGGCGTTCCTCCACCCTTGACTGATTTAGAATCTAGTAGTCTTGGTAATCAATCAAATGAAATCAATTTTCTTAATCAATTCAAAGGAAACCATCACCCTAATACTGTTGACTTCATTGATGTATATGATAAGGAATCCCCAAGTGCACCAACTGATAATTTAGTTTCTCAAGATTATTTTGATTTGAAATATTTAGTCTAGAATCTGATCTAGTCAAATAATATCTCACTACAAGAACTTCTTCTTCATATCACTATCCCTTGTTCCAAATTGTTTTCAATGTATTAATTTGTGATGAAGGTAGTCCATGCTCTTCAAGTTCATCATCTAATGAGTATAATTTTAAATTGACACAGGATAGTGAAGTTATCCATGATGAACAAGAAAACAAGAAAATCATTGAGCATCCATCCCATTCCTTACAACTTCATGTTTTTCATGAGGACAACTCTTGAAATAAGGTTTCTAATGATATTTCCCTAATTTATATATCTTTGAGTTTGCAACTAGAAGAATCTTATGACTTGAGTAATTTGTTTGTTGAAGTTGACAAATTCGATGAAACCACTGACTGCCATCTAGATAATAGTGATATTGTTGAAATTAGTAGTATTATTTTTCCACACACCATGCATGATATGATCCAATATTCAAAATGTAATTCGACAATCCTTAAAAGTTTTAGGACTTGTCAGGAAGCTGAGGCACTTCAACTTCCATTGTTGATTATGTTAGGTTCTCACAATCTTGATAATATTCCTGAACTAAATGATATTTTTATTTTATCGTGACAATTTTTTCTTTGCATGGTTTCATTGAATGTAAATTCCTTCTTGGAATATATTTGGTATTTTAGATACAACTTGTCTAATTTACAAGATTTGGTTTTTGATCAAATTCAGGATTTTGTTTCAGTTGATTCATTTTCTTGCAAATCTTTTGTATCAAGCTTGAGTTTGGAATGTGTGTTTTTAATGGATGAACAAAGCCATCAAACTTATCATTTTAAAGATTAACATTTGTTGAAGGATTCATACCTATTAAATACATTTGAAAATAATTAGCTCATATTTTTTCTTGTGAATTTTATGACGCTAATCATTTTCTTTATGGCACAAGATATCCTCTTGAGTGTTAGAGAGTTCTTGAGTTATTTGGTGAATCAAATTCCTCTATCTGATATATATATTCACCCATTGTATCTTGACTGGCTTCATGTATTTTTTATACTATAATTCATTTTCAATTTTTTTGATGATTATGATGTTGATTCAGTTTGTAACCAGTTACAAGGAAATGGTTTGTCACATTCAACATGTGAGAAAGATGATTCTATTGTTAAAAAAAATTTCAATGTTGTTCAAACTAATCTATATTTATTGTCCACTAACCAAGAATATTATGCCTATATTAGCCCATCTGATCATAACTATGGTCCTAACAACTATCCTTAACCTAATCATTTTCCCACTAGTGTATCTGATGATAGTTGTTTTACATCAATTTATCTTTATATTTGATCATATTATTATTTGAATACTTGTCAAGTAGTTGAGGCACTTCACCCTTCGCTGATGATTATGTCAGGTTCTTACCGTGTTGACAAGTCTTCTGAACATGATCAGATCATATTTATTTCACAATATTCTCATCTTGATCCCATGATATTAATTGAAAAATCATTTTCTCAAGGATTTCAAGGTTTTCAAGAGAATGGTTTTGAATTTCATGATCCAATTTATGATTTGCAAGCATCTTACTTAGCAAGCCCTTGTGTTAATAAAAAACTTCTATATTTCTTGATGTTTGTTAAGGAGGACAACACATATGAAGATACATTCACAAGAAACCTTCAAGGTTTTTTTTTTTATTATTCTCATAAAAAAGGTAAGGTTGTAGGTTGGTTAAAGCCAGTTGTTATGGCACATATTTTTTCCTGTAGGCAAGATCTTCAATCTTTTGTGCAAGCTATTCAAGTTCTTATCTTTTATCTTTCACATTGTTTTATATTGGTTTTAATTGCGCGTATCTTTATGTTTTTAGGTCAGGAACAACTATGATGGCTACATTGTAAATTTAATTACACTTATCCCTAACCTTCTAGCTCATTATGTTAGGAGTAGGTCTACTTGCATTCTAGTTTCCTTTCACACTCATCCTACACTTACTCTTCTTTAGTCTTTCCTTTGTTTTCTCACTTTTGTGTTACATGTTTCTTTTTAGTTCAGTTTCACATTTTCATTTTTATTTTGGTCTTGTTTCCCTGTTTTCAAATGCCCTTTATTTATTTATTTATTTTAATGAGACTCTACATGAAAGATGCTCCTTTTGGCTCAAAAGACAATGTGACAAAGCTTGAAAAGGGAAATTGTGATGATGAACAACACTTGACTAATCTGTCATCATATTCTTTGTATTGGTTTATATACCTTTAAATTCAATGATTTCTAAATAGAAAATAAGATTCGTTCTAGACATAAATCATTTGGCCAAACCACGAAGTGTTTATCTTTATTAGCATCTTCATTCTAAATTAGTATGTTATTGAATGGTGTTTCGACTCGTCAACTCAATCGATTAGAGAAGGGAAAGGAGAAAAATTTAAATGATCATATTAACTTCAGTTAACTTTGGAATCCCTTAAGAAAGGAACAACCTCTCTTGCAAATTAAATAAGTTAGGATCCCTCTTCCACCTGTGCTATAAATATTCAATAAATTCTTCAAGAATATATTTTAAATGAAAAAATAGGGCGGAGAAGAGAAAGTCTTCCTACACAAAGAGGTGAAGCAAGCAACTTTTCTTGGGTACTGAATAGGTCTGCTGATAGCGAAGTGATGCTTGTGATTCCTTGAGTTGACTCTGCCAGGGTACTAAGAAGGCACGCCGATAGCAGTGCAATATTAGGGAATGTGATTCGCTATGATTATCAAAAGCTCAATATACTTGCTATCTTATTCCCCTATCGAAACAATTTAGGTGTGGTTATTCTTATGAAGGTGTTTGAAGCTGGGAAATGAAAGAAGAGACTATATCTTTATCTAGGATAAGTGTTAAATCCAATGTAATCTACACGGTAAATAAATACTTCCTGAAAGACTAAGACCTTACACTTAAGGGTAAAACCTAAATAGAGAATTAGGAGCTCTACCAATGTGCTTCCAAGTGTTGACTCTTGGATCAACACACTCCAAAATTTTTCTTACACTTGAATTTTGGAGCGTACTGAGGATCTTATGATTTTTCGTTCCATGGTTACTTCATGGTTGGTTGATGCTTTGTTAAGTGATCAAGTCTTCTTCCTAGATTGTAAGTTTCAAAGTCACTTGTTTAGACATGTTTATCCCTTGATGAATTCACAACTATGCCTTTCTTTTGCAAGCTTAGACAGGAATTGTGCAATTTTTGAGAGTAAGGCTTGCCCAACCTCTAAAAATAGAGCTTGAGTAATGTTCAGTTATAGTGCTTGTGCAATCACCATTAATAGTTAATGCACAATCTATAAGGATAATACATTGTGAATCCTATGCTAATAGTTAGTGTGCAACATCGTTTGCAGTCTCTCTCTCACTTCGATTATGATTGTATTTTTATTTTAGTGAGTTTTCTCAACTATCACTTTTGTGTACATTTTCTTTGACAGGTGTTGCTTTCAATTTCATGGCTATCGTTTTGCTTTCTTTCACTTTAACAAGTTTAATTTCTATGTTACCTTCACTTTGGCATATGTCGCTTTCACTTTCTTTAGCTTTTATAAGTGTCATTTTTGTATTTTCTTACTTTCGCAAGGGTTACTTCTAACTATTTCACTCTTGTATGCGTTGCACCTTTGCACATCACTAGAGGTAGTTCTAGTATAATATTCCACATTATATGGTCACATAGATCATAAGAATATGCACTAGACACATTCATATAGCTTAGCACACTTTCTAATCATAGTCGACAGGTCTCCCTTGATCGAGGTGTTGTAGGCAAGAAGAGGTGATTGAAGGTGAGGTGGGTTGTAGGGCATGGGGGGCCGAGGTGAGAGTAGGAACCAACTGGCTCGAAGGACAGAGGTGGAAGAGGACGATGTGAGGCCATGAGCATAGGTGGGGTAGTAGACAATACAGGGTTAAGGCAGATGTGGACGAGGGTAGAGGTGGGAGATGGCGACCTGGTGTCAAGTGTGGGAGCGGGCAGGAAAGAGCAGCTAGAAAGTGGCAAGGTGGATGGAGCGAGCCCATGGCAGGAGAATCCAATGGTAAGTGTGGAGTTATGAAGGGAAATTATGGCAGTGTCAAGGAAACCCAATCTGAGTAAACCAAATGAGGGAATGTGCGGCAAAAGGAGGACAAAGGCATGTGGAGAGTCATTCGGATGACGGGCGGGGTAGCTGGACAGAGAAACAAAAAGGAAAAATAGTTAGGAGATGAGTCATTTGCATGCAGAGAGTGAAGGAAGGACGTGCTGTGGAAGGTGGTGGAAGTGGGTTGGAGGACGTCGAGCTGCAACTGGGTTTCATCGGCAATTTTTGGTATGTTATCTTGGCTCCTACTCTAGACTACATGGAAAAAATGGTTTTGACAGAGGATTATTAGTTAATGACTATGGTAACTCAGGATGAAATAAGAGTAGAAACCAGTTTCATCTGGGGCTTTGGCTCGATAACCTGGAGTGATTTTGCTGGAATGCCATCGGGGTGAGGGGGCTCGAGAACTCTGTAATGGGTCTCCGAGTAGATAGGTCCTAAGGGACAATGGCCTGTTGGGGTTTTTACAATGGAGGTAGGATGAAACCGGTCGCACTAATATGGTGGAGTCTGTGGCATGGGAAGGAAGGAGTTATAGCCTTGGGTGGGGGAACAATCGCCTTCTGGGAGCTTACAACAAGGTTGCATAACGTCCACATCGAGCCGAGCCCAGACATAGGTGAAGGCTAAGGGCCCAAAAGTAGTATCAGGGGTAGCAACGGGGATAGGGAAGTTGCAATGAACTGGGATAGCGAAACACCGAGGAGAAAATCCTGTCTTGCCCCTCTAATGGGATCCAGAATAGGGATGCCTGCGCAATTTTTCATTCAGAGAAGAATTATCCCGTCATTTGGGTTGGGAATAAGCAAGGGGGGAAGATACTTCAGTAGGGAGGAGAAATAGAGAAACCCTAGGGGCATTGGGAAATTGGGTTCTTCAAAATTCAACAAAAAACCACAGTAACGAAGTGGCAGAAAAAAGCCTCAATTTCCTCAAGGAGGATGGGGGGAATTTGGTTGATAAAGAGGGCCACTACAATTCTCCAAGTTGGGAGCTATTGGAAAATCTTGGGCCAGAGAAGCCTATGTTTACTATGTTCAAAATAATTCTGGCTAATAAGGAATTTTCACTGGTTCATGTTTTAGGTAATATAGCTACCAGAGTGCAACAAACCCCAGCATTTTGGAACTCATATAGTGCTCTAGCCCAGGAATAGGTGAGCTTCCCGGGAGAAGCGATATTAAGCTGGAAGGAGAACGCGGTGGAAAAGGAGGGAAAATAAGTGGGAAAGAAAGGAAATAGAGGAATGGGCAAGGTAGGAAAAAAGATGAAAGTGTTGGAAGCAACCTCCAATAGAGGACCAAGAAAAAGTGGAAGGAAGACTGGGAAAGAAAATGTGCAGAACCTGATAAATGCATACGTGGTTGGCACACCGTTGGAGGTGAAAGCTCAAATATTTGAATGGGAGAGGGAGCTAAATGATAGTAGAGAAAATCAGGAGGTTGAGGCAGAAGAATGGGAAACCATGGTTAAAGACCCCGAGAATACCAAAGGATGACAAACGTTGTTTTGGAAAACAATTCAACAGTACTGGGTCATGAAGAATATATTGACCCGAGCAATGAAAACATATAAGGAGTGAGAGGAACCGAAGGAGGCTAGACCAGCCGAGCCTACTATGAAAGATCTGCACAGGGAGATTGTAGCTGTCCAGATGCAATTGTATTGAAACAACCTCACGATGAACAAGATTGAACAAAGCATACAGGACATGAAGAGAAGAGAAATCCTGTGATCTAGTGCGAAAGCCCCAGTCCTAGTGGATTCATCAGATGAATGAAGCAGGTATTCAAACAGAATTTTGTTTAAATGTCAGCTAGAATTTACTGTTTAATTTGTATTTTATAGTAGATTAAAGTTCCAATGTAGCATGGATGGTCATGAAAACTCTCTTTAAATTCTGGACATCTTTCGACGCAGACAGGTGGCCAACAGACCTGGTTTCTTGCAAGCAGGTTGAGGTCACCTGCAAATTTTGTTAAAGATAGCCTTATGTTTAGAAAATATTAATAGAAAAAGGATATACCAAGCTTACACGAAAAAAATAGTCGACACATGTCTCGTCACTTGTGTTCTAAGTGTCACAATGCTACATTTCAATTATCGCTTTGCCATCATTTCAAGTTGTGATTGCTAATCATGATTCCGATGCATTCCCATGGATTATATTTATGGAATTTATGTGTGTAATATATGTTTGATTTTTGTTTTGATGCTTTTCCCTCTCTAACTCTATTGGTCCCACACTTAGCCATTATGGAGCTCTTCTCGGTCCTCCTGCCCAGTGCAATTTATAGAGGCATTAACCCTCCTACCAGGTGATGAGCACAACTTATTCATGAGCCTCATTAATGAAATATCTTGATCCAGGTGGATATTGGTGGCCACCCACCTATTCCACTTGCACACCCAAAATTATTTCTTTCATACTATTTCTTTTAGTTTCCTTAATTGTAGCACAATTTACTATTTTTGGCAGTTTTTCGGGTCCTAAGCTTCTGAAGCCATTTTTAGTCTTAAATGAAATTTATTTTTGGAAAAACCACAATGTGCCACATGGGTTTGAAATTGAAAGTTTTGATCCTCAGATATAGTTTTCTACCGAGGTATCATATGTGTCAAAAAAAAATTGTATGCCAAAGTTACGACCCTGGGAATTTGCTGTACTAACTAACCCCAACAGGGTCCACAAACTTTTGGTGCTTCATCTCATAGTGTTACATTTATGGATGTTTGGGGTTTTCCCTTATTTCTCAATAATAAAAAGGCCTATGAGCCTCATTGTAACATAGTTCAGACGCACATAGACGCCACATCTCTTCTTAGAGATTAACTACCATTTCTCGGGCTAGTTTATTTCCATTTTGCATGTAAGCAGTTTTCAATATTTTGTTATCAATGAATTCAAGTTTAGTGTTCATTGTAGCTCTATTTTTATGTTTAAATTTGTATTTCATTTCGTTCTTGCATAAATCTACATCAGTGGTATCAGAGTGGTCTTCTCTTTCTTTGTTTTACTATACATGTCCCTAATGAGGTCAAGGTATAAGGAGTTAGGGCTTGAACTAGTTGAAACTTTGCAAGAATGGCTTCATTAACCCTGGAAACCTCCCATGAAAAGAGAAAATAAAGACGAGGGAGCTAGAGATCCTTTAAAAAAATTGCTCGAAGAAGCCCTCGAGCAAAAAAGGAATGCGATGATGGACAATTTTTCCCACATCCTTCGACAAATGCCCACAGGTGACACATCTTAATTTGACAACCACTTTGGAGGCGTCACTCCCCTCAAGATACAAGTAAACTTTGAAATTACTATATTTTAAGGTGAAATAGATGCAGACATCATAAATAGATGGTTAAATCTATTGGAAGGATATTTTTTGGTTTATGATTTCTCTAATAGGGAAAAAAAATATTTTGCACTCCTTATGTTGGAAATAATATTGAGGGGGGTGGGGGGGGGGGGGGGGGTGTGTGGGTGAATCAGCATTATTAAATCAATATAACTTTTTCATTTCCATATTAAGATTCATATAAGCTACTTCATTTAAGGCAAACCGCGTGTATATGCAATTGTGTGTAATGCAACAAGCGTATATCCAGTAAACTTATGATTCAGTTAGTTGATCCTTAATGAGTGCATCAGAACATTATTAACCATATGAACAGTAAATAGGAGCAGTAAAATAGAATAGATCATCACACACAAGAAGCACACATGAACGCCATGATGTAAGGTGGAAACCCAATGTGGGTGAAAACCACCTACTGCAATTCGTCTCAATCTTCTTTTTAATAAGAAACTTCTTTTACAATGGTTCTGTACTGGTGCAGTCTTATACTAGTACGCAGGCTTCTACCTGCAGAAGGCTACAACCTTCTCTCGTTCTCTAGACTCTCTTGGAAGGGAGCTACAACCCCCTTAGCTCTTGTACTAGCCAATCCATTTACTAGTACGTAGGTGCCGGCCTACTAAAACGCTCCAACCTTTACTCGTTTTCCAGCTGCTACTGGAAGGGAGCTATCACCCCCTTAGCTGTTGTACTAGCTGATGTACTAGTACGTAGGTGTCAACCTACAGAAGGCTACAACCTTCTCTTTCTTCCTCCAGGTACCATGTTTCATAAATTTTCAAACTGGATACTCATGGACCACAACATCATAATCTGAAGGCCACTTTTCATCTAATTTTCATACTGGACCCATCAATATCATTGAAGCACACAATCAATCAACACTAGCATCATCAATATGTGAATCACCCAATATTGAATCACTAAAACCCTGTTAACAAAATGCAGTCACCAGAACACAGAGCAGAACACTGAACTCTGCAACAATATTCAGAACCAACTATATCATCAAAAATCATGCATCAGAGTGCATACGCTACTTGGAAGTGCCGAACCAGCGTGTATGCGCAACTTCACCAAGGTGAACTAGCGTGTATGTCATTAATTACTTACTTATAACTTCGCTCCACTTCCTTACTTCAGACATACCCAGATCATTACATATACAAAGATAATATGTATGTTAGCAACCAGATCTAGTTCATCAGATCACATAAAGATAAGTCATTCTGATCCTGATCCATTATAGATCTCATCCATCAATACTGAAGCTAAACATAATCAACCAATTTGAATATGCAGAATACTGACACCAGTAAACAGTCATCAGAACTCATCAACAACCAGAAACATCTGTAACTTCAAACATCATAGCTCATATGGTATACGCTACTTAGATGTATCTAACCTGCATATGTACGCTTTTTTATCATAGTCAACCAGTGTATACATCTGTAAATATTCATTCATGATTTGCAGCTATTCCAAACTTGAGTTATACCCAGATCATAACATTTACAGAACATTACATGCGTCAGTATACAGATCTAGACTACACAAGATCAAACCGTATAGAGATGATTCATTCCAAACCATTAGATCTCGATCTATCCTTAGATCTTGTTCTCCATTAACCGTTGAGATTCCTCCTTAGCTTAGATCAAGCAATGCATCATGAACCCATAACCTGCATACTAGATCTCATAATTCATCAGATATTCAAGACTTTCTCAATGCATTTGCCTAATGATCTTCTTCTCCTTTTATAGTCTTAGGCCTTACTCAATACCATGGTCCAAATCCATTAAGAACCAATACTAGGGACCCAATACCTGGGTTCAACACTTCGGACGCAATACCAAGGATCAAAACCATAGGTCTAAACACCACGGACCCAAAAATAAGCTTTCCCACATGTACGCACTTTTCGTGCATGAAAGTGCGTGCATATGCATACGCGACTTTTGATAAGAAATCCCACGTGTATACGCGCCTTTGTATATAGTGAACCTGCATGTATAGCCTACTTGGTATATAGCGAACCTGCGTATATACGTGAATTGGTACATAGTGAACCTGCGTATAACCTGCATATGTACGCAACTTGGTATATAGTGAACCTACGTATATACTCTTCTTTCTTCATTCTTTGTAGTATGATCATCAACTCTTTGCTACTGACCTACTGCACTATGATCTGTCATCTGTGTGAGTTGCCATCAAGGACAACACTTGTATCATAATGCCAACACCTTAAAGTCGCCCCCCACATCAAAGAAAAATGGGAAACCTACTGTGAGCATAGGGACGAGAGAGAACCCTCACTATTTTCAACCACACCCACTTGGAATTATTTCTGAGACACCATCGAGGAATAGTATTTCCCTAGTAGGAGCTATGAAGATAAGTACATAAAGTGGATCACACTGTGGCAAGGGAGGGACCAAGATGTGCCAAAGTTCACACTATTATTATTACTTTATGCAATAAGATATACAAAATATCAGAGGTATCCCCACCTACTGCCATCTCTTTGAGCTATAATAAGCATTCCAGTAAGATCATCTCCCAGACTTGGAATTTTTTTTTCTTTATGATTTGTTCTCAAAGTAAGGGGACGATCGTGGCCATATCTATGGCCCCTCAGAAGGGTTCTCCCGTGCAGCAAAAGCAAGTGGATAAGGTCGTGGAAGAATACAAGGACATATTCTCCTCACCCATAGGGGTACCTTTGCATTGTCAAGTTAATCATTCGATAGATTTGGCTCCTGGGGCACCTCTATCCAATGGGTCAATATATCGGCGCTCTATTATGGAAAATGAAGAAATGAAGTAGAAAATCTAGGAGTTGTTACAAAAATGGCACATTCGACCAAGTTCCTCACCTTATGGGAGCCCGATTGTACTTATACAGAAGAAGGATGGGACCCAGAGACTCTGCATTGATTATCAAACACTAAATAAAATCATTGTCAGGAACAAGTATCCAATCCCACTGATTGATGACCTTCTTTACCAGCTCAAAGGGGGCAATTATTTTAGCAAGATTGATTAAAATTACAATTATCACCACATTCCAATAGAACCTATGGATGTATGGAATACCGCTTTAAAATCCAAGGAGTGCCTTTTTGAGTGGTTAGTCATGCCTTTCGGGTTGAAAAATTCCCCTACAACTTTTATGACGTTGATGGATGACATATTCTGTCCCTTTACCAACCGATTCATGGTTGTATATCTAGATGAAATCCTCATATTCTATAAGAGTTGGGAAGAGAACTCGCAACACATTCAGCAGGTCCTCCAAACCCTACGGCAACACAAACTATGTGCCAACTTGGAGAAATGCACCTTCAGCATGAGATAGGTCCAATATCTGGGTTAGATCATTGATGAGAAATGTGTGCATGCGGGTCTAGCTAAGATCAAATTCATTCGGGATTGGCCAACCCCGACCACTCTAACAGAGCTTCGCAACTTTTTGGGCCTTGCCAAATTTTATCGGAGGTTTGTCTTCAGATTATCTCATGTCGCTTGGCCTTTGAGTCAAGTTACCAAGAGCAGAGAGAAAGAAATTTTTTTTTGGTATGAGTCGCAATAGAAGGAACTTGTTGAGATGAAGCAAGACCTCTACTCTACAATAGTACTCACATTGCCAGACCTGCAACAACCATTTGAAATTGAGATAAATGCTTTTGAATATGCTATTGGTATGGTTCTCACTTAGCAAGGGCATCCAATGGCCTATCATAGTGAGGAATTTTCCGACACAATTCATAAATACCCCACCTACGATAAGGATATGTATTCCATCATTCAAACTTGCCAATAATGGAAACATTACATTATGGGGAAGGAGATGGTCATCCACATAGATCACCGACCCCTTCATTTTATATAGACCCAAGGGAAGTTCTAGAACGATCACCATCAAAAGTGGTCCACATATTTGCAATAATTTTATTTGAATATCAATTACAAGAATGGAAACGCCAATCATGTTGTAGATTTCCTTAGTCAGCCACTAGTTGCAGCAATGACCACTATTCTCAACTCTTGTGGCCACGAGACCTACGGATGACCGAAACTATATAAAAATGATTTAGATTTCACCACCAAACACTAGATGCTAGTGGATGCCAAGCAAGTTCCAAATTTCCACCTCCAAGATGCATTATTATGCTACTTGGGCCACCTCTGTGTTCCTTCAAGTGAGCATGCAAAGCTAATCTGGGAGGTGCACTAGAGTCATGCCATAGGACACTTTGGTGTGGAGAAAAGTATGTCCATACTACATAAGTATTTTTATTGGCCAAATCTCTGATAGGATCATGGAAAATACATCAGTTATTGCATTTCTTGTTCCATCGCCAAGCCAACTATTAAGAATAAAGGCTTGTATACTCCTCTGATTATTCCTAGTGGGCCCTAGGAATCCATCTCCATGGACTATATCTCTATCCTTTCTTCTACCAAGCATAGCAGTGACTCTATATTTGTGGTCATCGAAAAATTTTCTAAGATGGCCATATTTATTGCCTGCAAGAAGATTATCACAACAGAAGCCATTACCAGACTCTTCTTTGGAAGAGTGTGGGTAAATTTTAGGGTCCCACAAACCATTATATCATATTGGGATAGCAGGTTCCTAAGCATTTTTTATCGATCCTTTGGTCATTGTTGGATAACAAGCTCACCAAGTTAACTACATTCCACCCCCAGATTGATGGCCAGACAAAGGTCTTCAATAGGATGATTTTGCACATACTACGCATGTACAACTCTAAGGATTCTTGGACATGGGATGAGAGTCTTCCTTATGTGCAACACAACTATGACAAAGCTCTCCATAGCTTTACTGGCCACAAGCACTTTGAAGTGGGCCTAGAATTTCAACCATTGTGTTCCCTCGATGTTGCACTACCTTTTGCAACTACATAGGAGGAATTTTCCCATGTTCAATTTGAAGATGATAAATCCACCAAGTATATTGAGTTTATTCAACACATCTGCTAGCAAGTTCACAACATCCTAGGGAAATCCAATGCCAAATACAAACAACAACATGATCAACATAGGGTGCCCCATAAGTTTCATGTGGGAGACAAATTTTGGCTACATATGTAGAAAGAGTTCCTCATTGGATCCCATCATAAGCTTCAAACATTATGATATGGGCCTTACACCATCACCAAGGTTATGGGAGACAACGTTTTCGAGCTTAGTATCCCACCATTCCTTGGCTTGTACCCCATATTCAACGTGGATTGCGTTAAGCAGTTGACACCAACGGAGCTCAACCAAAAATGCATTGAACATGCCACAATTGATTGGATCATGGAAACACATATCAATAACTCTCACAAATAGAGTATCCAACTGTATCGAGTTGTCAAAGTTGTCCAGCTCTTGCACCAGGGCAAGTGGCTCACCAGGGACCAAGTTCAACAGGAATTTCCCCATCTCATGGAGGCACTCAACACAATGGGGAGCATTGCTTCCTAAGGGGGGGGGACTGATCCAGGTGGATATTGGTGGCCACCCACCTATTCCACTTGGACCCCCAACATTTTTTCTTTTAAATTATTTCTTTTAGTTTAGTTAATTGTAGAAAAGTTTGCTATTTTCGGTAATTTTTTTTGGAAAATGGGAAAACTAATAAATTTCATTAGGGGTTTGCACTCAAAAGTTGTACTCCTTAGATATATCTTTCTAATGAGGTATCATACAGATCAAACAAATATTGTGTGCCATAGTTACGACCCCAGGAAGTTGGTGTACCAACTAACCCCAACAACGCCCACAAACTTTTGGCACTTCATCTCCTAGGGTTAGGTTTTTGGATGTTTGGGGTTTTCCCTTATTTCTCAATAATAAAAATTATTGTAGGCCTCATTTTAACACATTTCAGAGGCATGTAGCCACCACATCTATTCTGGTAGATAGGCTACCATTGCTCGAGCTAGTTTATTTCCATTCTACATGTAAAGAATTTTCACTATATTGTTATCAATGAATTGAAGTTCAGTTTTCATATAGATTTGTGTTTTTGTTTGAATATGTATTTAACTTCATTCCTTCATAAATATGGATCATGTCTCCCTCCCAAATTTGTGCACTGAGTCTTTCCCAAGGTCAGTTCATATCATTGCACATTGAGAACCTTCAAAGCATGGTCACCTAATTCTTGTTGCTTGTACTGACTCACTGCACTAATATTTTATCAATTTTAATTGCATAGCACATGGAGGACTTCTATCTGATAAAAAGGACCTTCTTCATCCCCTTTCAAAATTAAACTACGCAATGCAAAGGCCCTCCTTCCTTCACATTGCAGTGAACACCTTCCTAGCTAGGAGACTTAACTTGTTGCTTCTTGTCTCATCCAAATTAGTAATGTTCTTCCTTGGTGAGACTCCCTATACACATTTCAAAGTTCTAGTGGACATTCAATACATGTCTAAGCCACTGCAACCTTAAACTTCACAATCATAAGAGTTTGCCTCTCAAGCACTGGACATTGCACAGTTACAATACCTAGTCCTCATCCTCTGCTAACTGGAATCCCTCACTGCATAGTCATATTGTCCTACTTGGCCTCCTATGTGCATTGCAAAGTTATATTCCATAGTGATACCCTCCCTTAGTCACTATGAAGCTCAAATGTGCAGTCATTGTCTTCCTGTCCCTTGAACCCTATGCACTATGCGGTTTCAATCAATAAGATCATCATCCTTGCCTCTTACACTTTCTCACTATGATGGACCCTGAAGAGCCCCTCCTTATAGTGCATTATGTAGTTCTATTGAATAATGGTGCCTTCCCAAGCCACTTTTGAGCTCAACTATGTAATCCTCATAAGTCGTTCCTCCTTAGTCCTTACATAAGCCCATTATAAGCAACTTCTTCCGTGAGTAAAGTGAGGGTAGAATAGATGATCTCCAGACTGATCTTGCCTTATCATGAGTGAAATTAATTGATATGTGTACAATATTAGAATGAAAAGGTGATGCTCATAGAATATTCCAAGGAGAATAAACAAAGATGCACTTGCAGAGAAGATGCACAAAAAATAACTGTCATGAAGACATGAAGCAATCCTGGACCATGATAGAATGATGACATTTCATGATGACTCAGAAGGTTCCAAAACTAGCCCAAGATCTGTTTGAGGGTGAAGATGAAGTACAAATCAAATCTATGATGAAGAATTCAAAGTCAAAGCATCAAGGAGAGAAAGTTGGCATTTCCACATCATCATGAAGTTCCACATCATCATTACCAATTCATGGTTTGTACAAGTGTCATCACAATGTCATATCTATCAATGTGTCTTGCAACATCATTTATGGATGTAATTATGTATTTTCAAGAAAATGGAAAATGTAAATTTTTGGAAGTCCAAGAGTCACTTGTGGAATATGAAAATTCACATGTGGACCAAAAATTCAATAGAAGTTCAAAGGTCACTTAGGGAGTGCAAGAGTCAAGAGGGAAGCTCAAGAGTCATGGGGATATGAAAGGTCATTCCTCTTATTATAAATACACCCCCATAACTCAAGAAAAGACTTTTGGATTCATATAATTTGGATATCTAGTCTTGGATTCTCTACCTTGGCATAGGAGAGAAGATCATTCTTTGGAGAAGAAATAAGCGACTTAATGTTCCACTACTGGAGCTAGTGTCTCACCATTGTCATTGTGTACTTGGAATATTTCTCTTAATAATCAGAAGCTCATTGAGCCAACACATTTTCATGCATGTATCGTGAATATTGTAAGACTATTATTTATATGTTTGTGGTATATGTTATGTTCATATGTACTAAAGAAATTTAACTACTTCATTGGATTTTATGCTTATCTTGTTGAATGTGTATTGTATTTTCTTTAATGATTGTTGTTTATATCTAAACTATTTCATTAGACAAATAACGAATATTTCCTTGCTCTCGTATGCCTCTCTTAAGATAGTACTATTAATTTCCTTCTAGAGACTCACTCTTGTCTCCCTTCTCATGAAAATACCCTCTTACACATTGCAATTGGTGTTTCATAGTGTCAACTTACTTGTTGATTTCAAAGGTTATGTCTGTAGTCTCTTATGTTATCCATTGTAGTCAAGGAAAACCTTATGTTATGGTGTTCGGGATGATACTACAAATAATGTGAGGTCTAATTAGGACTTCACATCAGAGAGACCCCTTACTATTGGCAATATCTAGCACCGTCAACATAACCCAATGGAGAGTTCCAACTAGAACCACTGTGCATCCTAGATAGGAGGTAGATCATGCTCTAACATCAAGTGATAAAGAAGGTCAAGGTGTAATGGAAGCACTTTGGACTCAATGAAGCCAGTTAGGAGATGGAAAAGCAAATAAGGGTATTATACCCATTTTTTTAATGATTAAACGGATGTAAGAGTTGTGTTATAAAGATCGTTTTTTTCTTTTGTTATAAAACATTGAGGACAATGTTCCTTTAAGGGGCCTGAAGAGAGGGACACATAGATCCATGGACTGAGGGAGGGAGAGAGAGAAATGGGAGAGTGGTATCTACTAGCATAATCAAATTCACCACCACCAAATAAATGGAAATGAGTGATTGGACATGAAGAAGTGTCCATGAATCCCTAATTCCATGATGTGAAGGGAAAGGGAAGCAAGCATCCTGAAAAGAGGAGAAAAAGTAGGTATATCCACGAAAACAAAGATAACATAGGAGAAGAGAAAGTGTATGCAAGGGGTAAATCTATTGAGATTGATGTTCAGAAGAATTGGGGTGTAATTTCCCCTGTAATGATGAATGAAGGTGGTTGGATTGTGGTTTCCAAGTCAAAATGGCCAGCGAAATGCTTAGTGGAGAATTGAACTAGGAGTACTTGCTAAGTAAGTTGATAAACCAGTAAGTTCTTGTTGAAAAGGTTGATACACCACGTAGTTCTTGCTGAAAGATTTGATAAATCACTCAAGTGCTTGTTGTAAGGTTGATAAACCACTTAATGCTTTCTAAGTAAGTTGATAAACCACCCAAACAGTGAGCTACAAATTCTTGCATTGCCCGCCTTGAAAATATAGTTGAAAAACCACCTAGAATATAGATTCATACTCCTACATTTGATCAATACCCCAGCTAAGCCTAGGTTAAAGCATCCCCTCAAACCGTGGAACTAGCTTCAGGTTGTTCAACTACACGAGACTTATTGTGGTGTAGCTAGCCTATGAGTGAGTGGAGAGTTGAAGTCCCTCCTTCAGTTTCCAGTGATCTCTAACTATTTAGATAAGTGTAATGACTTGTATATATTTGAATGTGAATGATTAACTTGACCAATATATTATTGTTTAATGTATGGTTCAAAATTAATCTTGAATAATCACTGAAAATTGTTATATTTTCTTGGTGGACTAGTGTTTTATATGTTGTAATGGCTAAGTTGGAATATTATAATTATGTTACTGTAATGAATGTTTCATGAACTACAGGAATACTTGTGCAATTGTCACACTAGTTACATGAGGTCACACAGGTAATTGTTATCACCAATGTTATATATGTTGATATGCTTATGAACTTGATGGCTCACTACTTTCCTTAACACTATTTATTATTTCACATATGAAGAGGGTGAATTTTGTGTTATGTTTTAAGTGAAGACTCTGCTAGAGTTGTGGGCCTTTGATTATAAAAGTGGTGTGTTTAGTCTATAATTTCGCACACCTACACATTTTTATGATATCTTGAGGTTTAATGAGTAATCATGGCCTATAGTGTTTTGGCTAAATATGGCCCTTGGTGCCATTCCTTTCTTTTATGGTTAAGATATAATGTAAGTTAGGTATGATGGTGCCATCAAAATCCATTATGGCCATGGTTTAATGCTTTTGAGGGATTATTTTTAGAACTTGATTTTACCCCTAGAATTTAGTTATTCTAGGAAAATAGTTGCCTCAATAAGTTCTTATAATAATTCCTTAAATTATTTCCTCCTTGCAAGTTTGATAGAAACTCAGGCCTTGTATCCAAGACTAAATGGTCTCATGGAAGTCGTATATCTAAGGTCAGATGGGTCTTGGCCAAACCCCATATCTAGACCAAATATCCTTTTAAATGCAAAAAGCATAGGAGTCAAATGTTTATTCAATTGTAGAAGTATATCTGGGGTGGGGCCTCTTAAAGACTATATGAACGAGGCTCAAATGTAAAAGGGTCTTGATTTTGGAAAACAATGGAGTGTATCTTTGATTTTAGGATTCCAGAGTAATTGCAAGGATTGATCACTTCCATCATAGGAATTTAAGGGAACCCAACAAAATTGAGAAACAAACAAATAATCTTAACATGGACAATGATTAGAAATTAAGTGAATTTTAGATTCTTACTCTTTCTTCATAAATATCTTAGGTTCCCTTCATCTTCCTTTTTTTTTAAATTTATATATATATATATATATATATATATATATATATATATATATATTATATATTATTATTATTATTATATATTTATTCATTTATTCTAGATTCATTCATATCTTTATTCAACTTTATTTTTATTCTAATATTAGAAATACTTATATATATATTTATATATATATATATATATATATATATCATATATATATATATATATAATTGTAATGTAAATATATAATAATATTTGGATTTTTTTTGCATAGTGATATAATAACAATTCATAATAACTACTTATATTATTATATATTATAACATTATCTATAATAATTTTGAAAAGCTATTATAATAATATAAATATATAATAATATTTTGAAAATTTTATTTTAATTGATTACTAATTATATAATATAACAAAATATTACAATATTTTATTAGTAAATATTTAAAGTTTAATTATATATATATATATATATTTGATTGATTTCTTATTATATAATTTAATAAAAGATAAAGATATGAATTGTTATTATAAATATTTAGATTTTAATTATTTTTCTTTTTAAGTTATATTTTTTTGTTTTAGTTTTTGAAAATTAATTTTGATTCCATAACAGTAATTTTTCTGTAGCTTATCATACATCTTGAGTGAGCTTAATTGTTAAAAGCATGTTTTTCATCCTGAGAGGTCACAAGTTCAAAACCAGAAGGGGTAGAGTATGTATGCCTTCATAGACTTAGTAGTCAAATCATTGTGCGAAGGTGGGTCCCTTGTCCCACAAACAAAGGGGTCTCATACACTAATTTGGTGTCTAACTTGATCGTGACCTTAAAATTGGAGATATATATATATATATATAGATATATATAATCTTATAAAATAGAATCTTTAATTTCTTAGTAAAAAGGTACCAACCTCCTTATAACCTAATGTTCATTTATTAATTTAATATTAAATCTTATTAATTTATTTTACTCTCTCCAACATTCATATCTGGAACATGATGCATCTCAACTATTTAAACACGTGGATAGATTGGATTTTTCATCTTTGTCCTGAAGATTGATCTAAGTGGATCTTCAGATACAATGGCATGGAAAAGCTCAAAATTCAAAGTGGCAAAAAAGAAAGTATCTTGACATCAGATTGAAGTGCTCGTCGCCCTGATTGCAATGGTGTGAATGACACTCCAATCTGAGTTTGGATGATGAAGTTATCACGAAAAGATTTTGCCTTAGTTCCTTTGGAAAATGAGGCATTTTCTAAAAAAAATCAACTTAAAGCCTTTAAAAAGCAAATCACAATCGGAGAAGTCAAAAGGCGGCTTAAGGCAAGGATAGCGGAACCCCCAATTAGCGATGGTTGATATCGGAACTGAAGGCATGCAATTACCGATTGCAATCAGTGATCAGAGGAGTGATCGGATCGACAGATCGGTGTTGGCAGATGCCAAAGGTAGGACCTCTAGGCCGTAGCGACGCGATATGTTGATGGCGACATGCAATCTCAGCTGTCAGATTGGAAACAGATCAACGGTCCATATTTAATCGGCGATATCGGCGATCGGCATATCGATGATCGACAGATCGGCATATCAGCAATCGATAGATCCCTGGGACAGGGCCATTAAACAGTGTGATAGTGACATGCGATACAATCTGGATCGTCTAATCAAGGAACAGATCAACGATCCAAATCTAATCAGCGTATCGGCAATCGGCGATTGGCGATTCTTGATATACAGGGCCATTGACATCAGCGATAGCGATTCACAATAAGTGTAGACCTGACAGGAAAATAAGGCCGATTTGATATATTTGAAGTCTGAGTAAAAGGCTTTGTGGTTGGGTTTTTCAATGTTTTGTGTATTATCATTTTAAATGATAAAAGGATATCTTCGGGGTTTTTTTGTGCTTGCCGATCCTTCCACCTGAACAGCTTCTATTCTAACAAAATCGACCTCCAATTTGTAAGTGGCTTTATGCTATAAAACCCAATCAACATGGAAAAGTATGGGGGGGAGGATTTTTGGCACACAGTTCATGGCAGCAGCTTGCAGGAGGGCCTATTGATCATTTTGTCTAAATTGGGAAAATTTTATATGGTTTCTACCCCTCTCAACACCACGGACACAGTGGTGCTATCCATTTCTCCATCTGAATTCTCCATTTCTCAACCATCTTCCAGAATGGAGGTATAAGCCTCTTTTTATGTAACTCATGATTGTATTCTCTTCTTTTCATGCCATTTAATGAATGAAGGCCTCCCCATTTGATCGAGCAGGGCCCGGAGATGTAGTCTAAGTTGGACGAACTTTGTTATCAAGTCTTGTTATCTTCTTTTTATGCTTTATGTGTTTCTTCTTCTTTCTTGTGTGCACATTAAAATTCTGTGTTAAGCTACAATTTTCACATGTGATTCTTTTCATACATCTATAAGAAAAAGATCCCTGGATCAAGTGGTATCAGAGCAGGTCTTTTTAGATGTGAATTGCATGTTTGTATGCTAACAAGAAACATGCTCCAAAGAGGTGAAGGGGAACTAGAACCTTTCGATCTCGAAGCGGGACATGCACATTGAAGGAGAAACATGGAAGACAAGGCTCATGTTGAAGAGGAACATAATTTCAGAAAAACCTTTTATTAGATGGCAGAGAATATCGATCAGTTGGTTTTAAGGATGGAGAAAGTATAAGAGAGAAAACCAGAAGAACAAGGTTCAGCGCATGGAAACGGTGGAGAAGATCCCCCACCTTCTCCTTCCATGAGTGAAAGTTCTTCTTCTTCTCACCACCATAATCATATAAATTCAAGGGATGCATCTAAGAAACATTTCTTTAAATTAGATGTTAAATTTTATCTTCCCATGTTTAATGGTGAAAGTAACGCAGAGAAGCTTAATAATTGGATTAGGCAGATTGAGGTCTACTGCAGGATTCAGTAGATCATGGAGGATGAGGCAAAGATTCAGTTGGCCTCTCTACAGCTGAGCAGCACCACTCTTATTTGGTGGGAGAGCAAATTGCAGAGCAGTAAGAATGTGGGTAACCTCTTTTCCTCATGGCCTGATTTTATTTCTGCGTTAAAGGAATAGTTTTATCCCTTGGGATACAAGAAAAAAGATTTGATGAATTGGCAGTATTTAAGGCAAGGCAAAGGTTAGGATGTTTAGAGTTTTACAGAGGAGTTAGCAAGCACTGAATTTGGGTATTGCACTTGATACACCTGAAATAGTAACTAAGTATATTGGCTCATTGCATAGCTACATTAGGCATTCATTGTTGTTGTTTGAACCAACCACTATTGACTCAGCCAGTGTGAAGGCAATTCATATTGAGAACAGGGGCAAAAATGAAAGAGATGATCATTCCAGAAAACCACCATTCAAACCTCCCAATGGAAAATCCAAAGCGAAATGGAAAGGAAAGGAGAAGAAGACAACAACAACCAAAGAAGGAGAAAGGTCGTATTACAATCATTGCAAAAAGGAAGGCCACGATGACGATCACTGTTGGAAACAACACCCAAAAAAGCGTCCAAAGAAGTATGGAGGAAAAGGGAAGCAGAAGACAGTGGCAACTGCACAACAAGACCTTGGATCGGATTTCGAAGATGAAGCATTAATCATAGCTGCGGGAACAAAAGGTACTCTTACACCTCATGTTAATTCTGAATCATATGAAGGCATTAGTTCTATGAATGAGTCCCTTCCTAATGATCGAAAGAGAATTGAACTGTTTCATATCAGAGTTGTTGTAAATCATACTAAAGTTGAAACTCTATTTAATACTGGATCCCAAGCAAACTTAATCGCAGAATCCTTGGTAAAGAAACTTGGCTTAGAAACAAAACCACATCTGAAACCTTACCTGCTTGGATAGATACATGATAAAGTGAAACTGAATGTAACCAAGCAGTGTAAAGTCAAATTTGTAATTGCTTCTAAGTTAGTGGATGAAGTAGAACTGGATGTGATCCCATTGGATATCTGTGGCATGGTGTTAGGGAGCCCATATCTGTATGATATAATGGCAGTCTTTTTCCATCATGAAAACAAATATCAAATCACAAAATATGGGGTAGAATATATAATAAGGGCTCATCAAACTAAAATCAATGCCAGACTTGTAAGCGTAGGACAAATGAAAAGGCTGGTGAATTCCAGTAAGGGTTGCATGCCTATGGTTGTAAGGGAAAAAGAGGCAGAATTAGTTAATGCTTTCTAGGGCTGTGATCAGGAACATAAACAAGAATTATGTAAATTAATTTCTAATTATGATGAGTTTTTTAGGAACCGAAGGGATTATCTTCGGAGAGGGAAATCCAACATGAGAACCATTTGCAGCATCACGCTCCTTTACTGAATATTGGCATGTACAGGATGTCGACCATTGAGATGGAGGAAATCAAGAAACAGGTGCAGGAATTGCTGGACCAAGGGGTCATCAAGCCGAGCACTTCTCCGTGTGGCTAACCATTTGTCTTAGTCCCAAAGAAAGACAGCACATGGAGGATGTGTGTGGATTACCGCGCACTAAACAAGATCACGGTGATAAATTGTTACCCTCTTCCACGCATAAATGATTTATTCGATCAGTTAAATAATGCCATTTATTTCACAAAATTGGATTTGAATAGTGGTTATCACTAGGTCCGAATTGCAGAGCAGGACATGTAGAAAACCGCCTTTAAGACCAAACAGGGGCTGTTCGAATGGATGGTGATGCCATTCGAACTTTGTAACTCTCCAGCCACTTTTATGAGGGTCATGAATGATCTCTTTAGGCCTTTCATTGATGAATTTGTTCTTGTATATCTAGATGATATACTTGTCTTTAGTAAAAGTTGGAATGAACATGTGTGTCATGTGAAGAAAGTGCTTGATGTATTGAAAAAAGAAAAACTCTATGTAAAGTTGTCAAAGTGTGAGTTCGGGAAAACCTCTTTGGGTTACCTAGGTCATATTGTTGGTCATGGTCATTTAAAAATTAATCCCTCTAAAGTTGAAGCAATTGTAAATTGGCCTAAGCCTACTAGTGTAACCGAGGTCCGTAGCTTTTTAGGTGCAGTCCAGTATTGGAGGAGATTTATTGCCAATTTCCCTATTATTGCAGCACCTTTGCACACAATGACAAGTGTGAAACAGTTCTTACAATGGGGAGGAAGACAACAGAAGTCCTTCGAAACATTGAAGGAAAAGACCAGCACCACGCCAATCTTATCCTTACGCATTCTCCAACAGCCATTTGAGATCGAAACCGATGCCAGCGGTTATGCCATGGTAGCCATACTCATGCAGCAAAAGAAGCCGATTTTTTACCATTTTGAGAAGTTTTCTCAAGATGTGATAAACTATCCCACTTATGACAAGGAGATTTATGCCTTGGTGCAGAGTGTGAAAAAGTGGAAACACTACCTGATCGGCAAGGAGACCATCATCCATACAGATCATCAGCCCTTGCAGTACCTTCAGTCACAAACCAAGTTGCAACAATCTTGTCATTTCAGGTGGATGGGTTTTCTTCAACAATTTCATATGGTAATAAAGTATAAGAAGGGCACTAGCAATAAAGTAGCTGATATGCTATCTCGTCCTCCCATTTCGGCTTCTGTTATTTTGCATAATGCTTCGTTATATTTTGAGAGTTATGTTGAACAATATGCTAACGATGATGACTTTAAGGAGATTTATGCAAAACTAACCCATGGTTCACAGGTGGACAACTATCACTTGCAGGGGAAACTGTTGTATCACCTTGGTAAATTGTGTATTCCCACAGGGGAACGAGTACATGTAATCTGAGAGGCCCACACCTCTCTTGTGTCTGGACACTTTGGTGTCGAAAAGATTATATGTCATGTACAAAGATTTTGTTTTTGGACACATATGAAGAACAATGTGACTTGCTATGTAAAGGGTTGTGTGATGTGTTCTGTTTCAAAGCCCTCTAATAGAAAACTTAGGATCTACACACCACTCCCTATTCCAAGTCGTCCATGGGAAAGTGTGTCAATGGACTTTGTAGGAGGTTTTCCTTCGTCTAGAAAGAGTCACGAGTATTTGTATGTCGTCGTTGACCATTTTAGCAAGATGTGTATTCTAATGCCTTGTAAAAATCATATCACTATAGAGAAAACTACTCATCTTTTTTTCTAGCATGTTTTGGTCCATTTTGGATTGCCCAGATCGATTGTGTCGGATCGAGACTCTTGCTTTCTTGGAGACTTTTGGACCAGCTTGTGGAAGATGATGGACACCAAACTGAAAAGAAGCACGACATTTCATCCATAGACTAACGGATAGATAGAGGTTGTCAACCGCACTGTGGTACACTTGTTACAAGGCTATTGTGGGAAACATCCTAAGTTGTGGGATGAGCATCTCCCATATGTGAAGCATTCCTACAACTGAGCAGTGCACTCATCTACGCAGCGTTCACCATTTGAGACATGTTTTTGTTACCTGCCAAAGGACCCTTTTGATATGGTCTTTGGAAGGGAAGATGACTCCAGTGTATGTAATGATAGGTACAAAGCTCAACAATTCATTCAACGAATCTAGTTGGTTCACCAAGTAGTACAAGAGCAGTTGGAGAAAAGTCAAGCCCATTACAAGGCTTGACATGACAAACACCGAGTCAACCATCAATTCCAAGTGGGCAACAAAGTGTGGTTCACATCAGCAAGGACAGGATGAAGGGAGAAGGGAAGAAGTTGCGACCAATTCGGTATGGTCCATTCACCATTTTGGAGAAGATTGGAAGCAATGCCTTTCGTCTCAACTTGCCAATATATATGCAGATGTACTCAGTAGTGAATGTGGAACTTAAAGCTGTATGAACCACCATTGATCATGGACATCGTTGAGGTGGGCACAGTTCCTACAATTGATGATTTTTCTCCAAAATATGTCGATGAGTTACCTGAAGACATCATACTTGACATAAGAACCAGGACTTCACGGCGAGGAGATGTGGAATACCTTTGAGTTGGTTTCAAAGGGATGCACCCCAGCAAGGAAAAATGGCTGGAGAAGGAAAGGGTGAAGGTACAATTCCCTCACTTGCCAATTGACTAATGAAAGCTTTTGGCGGCCAAAAAGCTCCTTAGTGGGGAGGATTGATCCAGGTGGATCTTTAGATACAATGGCATGGAAAAGCTCAAAATTCAAAGTGGTAGAAAATAAATTATCTTGACATCGTATCGAAGTGCTCATCGCCCTGATTCCAACGGTGCGAACGGCACTCCAATCCGAGTCCGGATTATGAAGTTATCGCGAAAAGAGTTTGCCTTAGTTCCTTTGGAAAATGAGGCATTTTCTCAAACAAAATGGACTTAAAGCCTTTAAAAGGAAAATCACAACCAGAGAAGTCAAAAGGTAGCTTAAGGCAAGGACAACGAAACCCTCGATTAGCGATGGCCGATATCGAGACTGAAGGCATGTGATTAGTGATTGCGATCAGCGATCAGATCGGCATCAACGATCAACGTTGATGATCGGAGGAGCAATCGGATCGGTGGATCGGCATCGACCATCGGTGTTTTTGATTGGAGGAGCGATCGGATGGTGGATCGGCATCAGCGATCGGTGTCT
This sequence comes from Pinus tabuliformis, assembly GCA_031772625.1. Classification (NCBI taxonomy): domain Eukaryota; kingdom Viridiplantae; phylum Streptophyta; class Pinopsida; order Pinales; family Pinaceae; genus Pinus; species Pinus tabuliformis. The sequence continues at coordinate 295,471,655 of CM062815.1, read as the reverse complement.
GCGGATGCCAAACGAAGCACCCCTAGGCCATAGCGATGCGATATGCCAATGGCGATGTGAAATCTCAGTCATTGGATCGAAAATAGATCAATAGTCCAGATTTAATCGGCGATATCAGCGATCAGCAAATCCCTGAGACAAGGCCATTGAACAGTGCGATAGTGACATGCAATGCAATCTGGACCATCCGATCAAGGAACAGATCAATGGTCCAAATCTAATCAGTGGATCAGTGATCAGCGAATCGGCATATCGACGATTGGCGATTAGCAATTCCCGATATATAGGGCCATTGACATCAGTGATAGCGATTCGTGATAAGAACAGACCTGATAGGAAAATAAGGCCAATTTGATATATTTGAAGTTCGGGTAAAAGGCTTTGTGGTCGGGTTTTTCAATGTTTTGTGTATTATCATTTTAAACGATATAAAACTATCTTCGGGGTTTTGTTGTGCATGCCGATCCTTCCACCTGAACGACTTCTATTCTAACAAAACCGACCTCCGATTTGTAAGCGGCTTTGTGCTATAAAACCCGATCAACATGGAAAGGTACGGGGGAGAGGATTTTTGGCACATAGTTCACGGCAGCAGCTTGCAGGAGGGTCGATTGATCATTTTGTCTGAATTGGGAAAATTTTATATGGTTTCTGCCCCTCTCGACACCATAGACACAGTGGTGCTATCCATTTTTCCATCTAATTTCTCCATTTCTTAGCCATCTTCCAGAATGGAGGTATAAGCCTCTTTTTATGTAACTGATGATTGCATTCTCTTCTTTTCATGTGATTTAATGAATGAAGGCCTCCCCATTGATCGAGTAGGGCCCAGAGACGTAGTCCAAGTTGGACGAACTCCATTATCAAGTCTTGTTGTCTTCTTTTTATGCTTTATGCGATTCTTCTTCTTCTTTCTTGTGTGTACATTAAAATTCTGTGTTCAGCTGCAATTTTCACATGTGATTCTTTTCATACATCTATAAACAAAAGATCCCTGGATCAAGGATGAACCACAATAGACGGTTCAAAACATTGACCAAAAAGAGTGATTATGTGATTAATCAAGAAAACTATCTAAAAAAATATAGTGTATCTGAAATGGGGCCTACTATGAGAATTATAGGCACGAGGCCTTGTAATACATGGAAATTGAATTACATCTGATGGATCGTTGGTTGTGCCATTATAAAAATATGTGGTCACTCATATTTTTCCTTGGGCTTGACAAAACAAGGATTTGTGGAAATACATGGTGGGGTAGGTCTTGTGGATTCTGCTAGTGTGAGATGAGGTGGAAATCTCCATGAAGTTTTGATGTGGCCATGTGGGTGCTACCCTATACCATGGGTGACATGGTAGAGCCATGTAGGTCATGCTGGGGTGCCATGTGGCAGTGCCTTGCTGATGTGGCAAGGGTTAATGGGCTAAACTTGAAATGGGTGTGACTTTCAATCCGAAACTCGAATTGAGATAAAATTTATATCACCGGAAAACACTTGACAAGTCAAATGCGATGGTGATAATGGGTTTTATTTTCATCGAAGGTGGAAGAAGAGTATTTTTTTAACCTAGTTTTCATACCAAACATTGGAAATTGGGTAAATTTTAAAGTAACACCTTCCACAATCGAAAAATAACCCAAGGGTTGGGAGGGATTATTTCATATATATTAAGAAGGAAGTGGGGTCCAAAATAAAGAAGATTGAATATCCAACATGGTTAACAATGATGATCTATATGATGAATTCAATCAATATAGAGAGAAAGGCAATAGAATGAGATATCATCTAAACAACATGGAAAAGACACAAAGAAAAAATTGGGGAAGGAAACAAGTTGTTTCCTAAGAAAATGAATCATCTAGTAGAGAAAGGAAACATAATTGGTAATCATTTCACAAAATTTGAATATCGATGGCAATATGACCTAAGAATGAGGAGCGACGACAAGGACGAAACTACCATGACACTTAACTACCATGGAAAAAATATTAATCAACTATTTGAGAAGGTAGAAACATTAACATCACAACTCTTCTTCTATCAAAGGATGACACCTAGTCCATAATGCAATTTAACAGGACCATCAAGAACAACCTGAAATATTTTTTTCAAACAATCAATATCACACAGGAATTCTAAATAGGAATCATCAACGAACTAATAAGGAATTACCTAAGTATGAAATTAAGGACCATATTAGTGGAGTCTTTTTCAAGGTGAACAAAATGGAGTTGATTGTTTAATCAAATCCTCTATTAGGTGAAAAGGAAAAAATAATGACAACTTCCAACAATTTATAAGGGGAAGCTGACAACTAGTCTGTATGGTGAACACAAAAATGTGATTTTTGTTCCTTTCATTGGAAAATATTTACAACTGCCTTATTAAAAATGTTTCATGGTGAAGAAGATGATGATTTGTACAGCAAATTTGTACATATTAAATTGAAGGGAAATGTAAACAACTATGCACATGAATGAGAAGTTTTGGCAACTAGATAAAATGGATTTACGGACAAACAGTTACTAAAAATGTACATTTTTGGACAAAAATATTATATATGTAGTGAAATAAAGCTAAGGAATCCTAAAACTATTAAGGATTCCACGTACACAGTAAAATTTATTGAGCAAAAGAACAAGTTCAACAAGCCATCTTATATGGGTCTAAAAAAATAAAGCAAGTACTTGAAAGAAAGGTAAAAATAAAGTACCCCACAGACAAGTCTGGCAAGTATATACCTCCTTTAAGAGAAGAGGAGAAACAAAACCACAAATCAAAAAAGTAATGGGTAAACATAAGTAGGTATTGTGGAGACAATTGGATACCCAAGAATAGATGTAACAACAAAACACTATATATACATGAAACCAAGGAACAATCTGATGCTTACAACAGTGACTTGAAAGAAGAATATAAGGAAAAATAATAATATTCCAAATATAAAAGACGAGGAGACCAAGCCCAACATAATTCTTGTAGAAATAGCAAGAATAGAACAACCCCAAACTTTGAAACTAATAGGTCATGTAAAAAAGGAAAATGTCACCATACTCATAGACACAGGAAGTACCCAGAACTTGATAAATATAAATGTTGCAAAATGACTAAATTTATTCATATTTCCAACTACAAACATAAAAGTAATGGTAGTTTTTATAATCCTTGTGCCTTCAATGATCCAAGTGGATATTGGTGGCCACCCTCCTATTCCACTTGGACCCCCAACACTGTCTCTTTTAGTTTTTTAGTTTCCTTCATTGTAACACAGTTCAGAGGCATGTAGCTGCCACATCTCTTCTCAGAGATAAGCTACCATCGCCCGAGATAGTCTTATTTCCATTTTGTTTGTAAGCATATTTCAGTATTTGATATTAATGAAATGAAGCATTATTTCTGTTGCATCTTTGTATTTATGGTTATATCTGTAATTTTTTGCATTCCTGTTTAAATTTGGATCAGTGTTATCAAAGCGGTCTGCCATTTTTCTATTTTTATTTGCATGTCCCCAATGAGGTCGGGATATAAGGAATGAGGGCTTGAACTGGTCGAACCTTTGCAAGACCAACCTCGCAAATCCTGATGGCCTCCCATGGGGGAAGAAAATAAAGACAAGGGGGTAGGAGGTCCTTTCAAATTCGTTCTCGAAGAAGTCCTCGAGCATCAAAGGAACGCGATGATCGACAAATTTTCCCATATCCTTTAGAGGCCACCCAAGGGCGACACATCTACTTCTAGTAGCTACTCTAGAAGTGCCATGCCCTTTAAGGTATAAGTTAAATTTGACATTCCCATATTTGAGGGCCAGATATATGTGGACGTCGTAGATAAATGGTTAAATCTACTAGAAGGATATTTTTGTGTCCATGATTTTTCCAGCTGGGAAAAGATTACTTTTTCTCTTCTCAAAGTCGCCCCCCATGTTAAGGGCTGGTGGGAAACCTACTGTGAGTAGAAGGATGAAAGTACACCCTCACTATTTTCTTTCACACCCACATGGGATTTGTTACAGGACGCCATCAAGGAGTAGTACTAGCTTGTCAGGAGCAATGAGGATAAATACATAAAGTGGACCCCACTGTGATAGGGAAGGGACCAAGACGTGCCAAAGTTTACCAATGTTTTTCATACCTTTCGCACAAAGTTGGGTATCAAGGATTCTGAGAAACATTTAGAGCTCAAGTATGGTGACTGTCTACACAAGTACAACGAGGATGAGATGGAGTTCATGGAAATCTCCTCGCTTGGAACGACGTACCAATACACTTTCAATATTGAGAAGAATCTTAAAAAGAAAAAGAGAGACTTTGGATTTGCAAATCCGAAGCAAGGGAAAGGTTCCCCCAAACGACAGAGAAAAGGGCAAGGCCAATGTGAGGCGACCCAGGAGAACCCGCCAAAGCCACAAGCAAAGAACAACACCATGAAGAAAAATAAGGACACGGGAAAGTGGTTTGAGCTCTATAAGAGCTCCACTCACAACATAAGTGAGTGTCGGGCCAAGTAATCACTTATGGTCGAACTGAAGGCTTCTGAGTTTGACGCATGTTTCGACTCCGAGTTAGAACCCAACTGGGGAATGAAAAAGGGAAGCAAATAATTGATGTAGATCCTAGTGCCACTGTATCCACCACCAAGATCTAGAAGATTGAGCTTGAATATCTAGAAAAGGGGGAGCACCTATTCCACTCACATTTGTGGGTGAAGGGTTCTCCGCTACAGTTCATTGTCAACAACGGGAGCCAAAAGAACCTCATTTTAGCAGAGTTCGTGAAGCAACTGGGCGTACCAACTACAACACATATGCAACTGTATACCATCGGGTGGCTTGGCCAATGACAAGATCTTCACGTCATCCAACAATGTCACATTCCCTACAACATCAATCCCTTCACAAATGAAGTACTATGTGATGCTTCTCCTCTTGAAGTTTGTGATGTATTATTAGGACAACCATACTTATGGAAGCGACATGTTGTATATGATTCTAGACCTTGCTCTATTGTTATTTCTTTGGGTACTAAGTTATATAGGATATTGGAGGTAACCCCACCTACCACCATCTCTTTGATCTCTGCTAAGTAATGCGGTAAGGTCATCTCCCAGACTAGGAAATTTGTTTTCTTTCTGATTCACTCTCAAAGTGAGGGGAAGGTCATATCCACATCCATGGCCCTGGGAAGGGTTCCTCCAAGGAGAAGAAGCAAGTGGATATGGTCGTGGAAGAATATAGGGAAATATTCTCCTCCCCCACAAGGGTACCCTTGCATTGTCAGGTCAAACATTCAATTGATCTGACTCCTGGAGCACCTCTACCCAACGAGCCGATATATTGTCGCTCCATTATGGAAAATGAAGAGATCAAAAGACAAATCCAATAGTTTCTACATAAAGGGAACATCCTACCAAGTTCCTCACCTTATGGGAGCCCAATTGTACTTGTACAGAAGAAGGATGGGACCTAGAGGCTCTGTATTGATTATCAGGCACTAAACAAAATCACTGTAAGGAACAGATATCCAATCCCATGGATTGATGGCTTATTGGACCAACTCAAGGGTAAAAATTATTTCATCAAGATCGATATGAAGTCTGTTTATCACCAGGTTCCAATATATTCCACAGATGTATGGAAGTCCACCTTTAAATCCAAGGAAAGCCTTTTTGAATCATTGGTTATGCCCTTCGGGTTGAAAAATTCCCTTGTTTCTTTGATGAGGCTAATGGATGACATCTTGCAGCCCTTCACCAACTCATTTGTGGTGGTTTATCTGGATGACATCCTCATCTTCAGGAAGAGTTTGGAATAACACTTGCAACACATTCAACAGGTCCTTCAAACCCTTCAGCAGCATAAACTCTTTGCCAACTTGGAGAAATTCACCTTTGGCATGAGTCGAGTCCAATACTTGGGCTACATCATAGATGAGGTTGGTGTGCATGTGGAATCAACCAAGATCCAAGTCATTGAGGATTGGCCAAACCCTACCACTCTAACGGAGCTTCGTATCTTTTTGGGACTTGCAAATTTCTATTAGAGGTTCGTGTTGGGATTCTCCCATATCACTTGGCCTTTGAGTCATATTACTAAGGGCGGGATGAAAGAAAAATTTTCTTGCTCTGAGTCCCAACAGAATGCGTTCATTGAGTTGAAGCATCGCTTCTGCTCTGCACCGGTACTCACACTGCCAGACCTGAAACAACCATTTGGAATTGGGAGAGACACCTCAGACTATGTTATTGGTGTAGTCCTCACCCAGAATGGGCATCTAGTGGCCTATCATAGTGAGACACTTTCCAATACAATTTGGAAGTACCCCACCTATGATAAAGAGATGTATTCCATCGTGCAGGCTTGCCGACAACGGAAGCACTACATTCTGGGGAAGGAGGCAACCATCCACACCGATCATTGACCTCTTTAGTTTATATAGACACAATAAAAGTTGTAGAACGACCGTCATCAGAAGTGGTCTACATATCTACAACAATTCTACCTGAACATTAAATAGAAAAAGGGTAGCACCAATCATGTTGCAGACTGCCTCAGCTGGCCCCCAATTGCAACACTGACTACTATCCTCAACTCTTGTGGTCATGAGACCTATGGATGGCCACAACTATAAAAAAATGATCTAGAGTTCACCTCGACATACCAGATGCTAGTAGATGGTAAGAAAGTTCTTGATTTCCACCTCTAAGGCACATTATTATGCTACCTAGGCCACCTTTGTGTTCCTCCAAGCGAGCATGCCAAGATGATTTGGGAGGCACACTACAGTCAGGTCACAGGACACTTTCGTGTGGGGAAAAGTGTGGCTATACTACAAAAGTACTTTTATTGGTCCAAACTCCGACTAGATGTTGGGAAATATATTAGATGTTGCACTTCCTATGCCATTTCTAAGCCAACCATCAAGAAGCAAGGCATGTACACTCCTCTGCCTACTCCCATCCAGCCGTGGGAATCCATCTCAATGGACCATATGTTTGGCCTCCCTTCTACCAAGCATGGTAATGATTGTGTATTTTTGTTCATGGACAAATTTTATAAGATGTATATATTTGCGGCTTGCAAGAAGAGTTTCACAACTGAGGACACTGCCAAACTCTTCTTTGAACGAGTATAGGTACATTTTCGGATTCCACAAACCATTATATCAGATCGGGATAGTAGTTTCCTGAGCACATTCTAATCAAGCCTCTAGACACTATTGGACACCAAGCTTGCCTAATCGACTACCTTCCATCCCCATACTGATGGCCAAACGAAGGTCATCAATAGGATGATAATGCACATACTCTGCATGTACAACTCCAAGCATCCTCGAACCTAGGATAAGAGTCTTCCATATGTGTAGCACAGCTATAATAGAGCTTTTTATAGCTTGACTGGTCATAGTCCTTTTCAAGTGGGTCTAGGATTTCAACCATTATGTCTTATTGATGTTGCCATGCCTCATGTGGTTACGCAAACAAAATCCACACATGTAATATCTAAGGTTGATAAAGCAGCCAGATTTATTTAACACATCCAACACATCTGCTAGCAGGTTCAAAACATCCTGGAGAAGTCAAATGGCAAGTACAAGCAGTGACATGATCAACATCGTGTTCCATGCAAGTTTCAAGTGGGTGACAAAGTCTGGTTGCATTTGCAAAAAGAACGCCTTACCAAATCCCATCAAAAGCTCAGACCAATCCGATATGGTCCTTACACCATTACCAAGGTTGTGGGAGACAATGATTTTGAGCTTAAAATTCCCCCATTCCTTGGCCTACACCCAGTGTTCAATGTGGACCGCCTTCAACCATACTTTCCACCATTGTTGGACACATCAGACATTGCAGAACAACTCACACCAACAAATTTAAATCCAGATTGCATGGAACATGCCACAACTGATCAGATTATGGACACATAGGTCAAGAACACTTGCCAACAAAATATCCAACTATATCAGGTTGTTAAAGCTGGCCAACTTTTGCACCAAGGAAAATGGATCACTAGGGACCAAATTCAACAGAAGTTTCCCCATCTCATGGAGGCACTCAACGCAATGGGGACCATTGCTTCCTAATGGGGGAGGATTGATCCAAGTGGATATTGGTGGCCACCCTCCTATTCCACTTGGACCCCCAACACTATCACTTTCAATTTTTCAGTTTCCTTCATTGTAACACGGTCCAGAGGCATGTAGTCGCCAAATCTCTTCTCATAGATAAGCTACCATCACTCGAGATAGTCTTATTTCCATTTTATTTGTAAGCATATTTCAGTATTTGATATTAATTTAATGAAGTGTTATTTCTTTTGCATCTTTATATTTGTGGTTATATCTGTAATTTGTTGTGTTCTTGTTTAAATTCGGATCATTAAAAATGATAAGAAACAAACAATTATAGTCCTCTTTGAGGGGGAAACCTCCTTTTACAATGAATACAATGTATACGAAAATATTTGATGATTCTAAAACTTGGTCTCCTTAGTGTGTGTGTGTGTGTGTGTATATATATATATATCTATATATATATATATATATATATATGATACAAGGGGTACAATTATAATAAAATGGGACCATGATGTGTTCTAGCCTACATAACAATATAATAATAGAATCTAATCACTCAATATCTAGGGCTTAATAAGGAGTTATAGGGTTAACATGAGACTTATATAGGGTTTAACATGCCCCTCCACTTCAAAAAAGTGTTGTCCTCAACACTTGACTAGTTGTTAGTGATTTTGCAAGAATAAGTTATCTTCACATGTCATTCCTTCAACTAGAAGGTTCTTTTGTTTGATTATGTACACTACAATTGTTGGGTTACCTAGCTACATAATCCCTATTTTAAAGATACAATTTCTACTTGTGGTATGATTTTCCCTTCTTCATTTATCTGTAGCACACTTCCCGAATGAAAATTAATATCATGGTCATGATATCGAATAGCTAGAAGACACTTAGGAATTAATCCAAATACCTTGGGATGTTTGTTGATAGTTTTACAGAGATCCCCTAATATATATATGATATTGACATTTGAACATTTAGTTAACATAATTGTGCCATTACACCCCGATGCCCCTTTTAGAGTAGTTTTTTCATTCCATTAGAGTTTATCACTTTAGAGGGTTTCCCTTGCATACCTCTAAGCTAAATTTCCTTTCTTTCTAAGGTAAATCTATGAAGAGATCTTGAAAATTAGAGGTCATTGTTCCCAATGATTGTAACAATTGGACCCCTAATACAACATCAATACCACCCATTTGTATTACAATCATGATATTGTCCAACAAATACTCCCCCAATATTGAGCTTAATACTATGAAACTTCCTTGAACAATTTATGGTGCCTCCATATGCAATCATTACTTGAAAATCTAGTGTTGGATATATGAAACAATTGAGAAATTTTTTAAATTAATAATTCATGAAGTTATGGGTACTATCAGAATCAATCAACATTGTTACCTTTTATTTTTTATATATCTTTGTATCTTGAGGGTTTTTGGAGTATTGATGTTGCTCAAAGCATGACAAGAGATTGTTGGAGCAATACCTTCTAGCTCTAGATCTCATGAAGTTTCCACTTCTTGATATTCTTCATCTCCACAGTATATGTAGAATGATTTCTTCTCACTGCATTTATGCCTCTTACTATACTTTATATCACAATTGAAGCATATTCCCTTTTCTCTTCTTTAATCTATTTGTTTAAGAGTCAACATTGTCAGTTTAGGAGAGGAACATGATTTTATCTATAGTTATTAGTGGTCATATTTTTACTTTCAACTTTCCTTGCTAGAGTGTAAGCACGCTCTAGAGATTTAGGTTCAAAGAGATGGACCTCATGTTGTATGTTTTCCTTTAAAATTACCATAAATATGTCTAACAAATTATCCTTTGAAATGTTCTTTACTCTAAGACACAACTTTCGGAGTTGTTGAATATGCTCAATAACTGAAACCTTTTGTTGAGTATTTACCAATTAACTGAAGAATTTATTTCTCTTAATATCCCCATAATATGTTATCAATTCTATTATAAAAATGGACCAATATATAACATAATTCATTTTCCTTTCACACAGCCATTAATACCATACATGTTGGTCTTGTTCTAAAAAAATGGATGCAATATTTATCTTTTGTAAGGATGTCACTTGGTGTAGATGAAAGTATTGCTCCATCTAAAATATCCAAGTTACATGATCATTCCCATCAAACGTCCTCATATCAAACTTTGGAATGTGGTAGCTCCTTGGTGCTGAATTGAAGCTTAAATGTGGATCTTGGATTGAAAATTCATTATTCCAGTTCTATGATTCAATATTTTTCTCCAATTGTGATAACATACTCCCCATATGAGATTGATTCTCAACACCATGCTTGTAATTATGTTTATGGTTTCCTTGGATCTCCACATCCTTTTTAGGGAGATATTTTAATAGATTGTTTTGTAATTATTTTATTTCTTCCATGATGGATTTTTATGTATATTCCTTGATATTTTTCATTTCTTCATTGTTTTTATACATTTTACTTTCTAATTCTTCCTTATTTTCATTCATATTCTTTTCTATCCCTTACTTATTCACATTCTTCTTTTTCATTTATATTTTAATATTTTCTTGAGAACTTGATAACTCCACCTTTTTCAGCATACTACCATCTATTTCGTTAAATTTCTTGTCTAATTGAGATAGCCTAAGTTCTAATGCTTCACGTTCTTCATGAGATAAGGATATGCCTTCAATAGATTTAACTGGTGTAGTAGCTTTATTTGGAGGCATGTTGGAAAATGATATTTGTACTCCTCTTTATCACAACTTCCATTCACCAAAAAAAATATCTTCTTATCTTAAACGAATAGATCATTAGTAATTCACATATATTAATTTTGATAATATCATAACCCTTGAAGTTTTATTGATATATCTTTAAGATTTTGGGTTTTGTGGATCTAAAAATTTGTTTTATAACACCTTAATCTTTCTTCTCCAAATTCCACTAGTGTGAGTTGAATTTGATCTAACAAATGAAGGTTAACATAACTTTCCCAAAACTTGTTTATTATATGGCCTCTTCCACCATAAAAACTTGTATAGCATGCCACGAGTTCAGTTATTCAAATATAATTCTAAAACCTATACCTGGGGTACTTTTGTATGTCTCCTAAAATCCGTGAATATTTCATCATATGAAAATTCCTAGAGAGGAATATATAGACAAAATACCATGCTAACTTGTTTAAAATATAATTCATGATTGTTCACAAACCTTAACTTCAATATGATGTAACTTTGAAAGTATAGCAGACTAAATTTCGAAACTTGAACTAGATATTCCTCAAGATTGATCGGAGAGTTAGAATTGATGTCAAAGATCAAAATCGTCATGAGGATCAAAGGCTTGAGATGGTTGTTTGTTTCTCCATTCACTCTCAGTTAGTTACTGGAGTACATCAAACTTTATTCTCACGCATACATGGTGTAGTAATCAAGATGTTAGGTGTTAAGAGAATGTTGGTTATTCCTAAGACACTTATAGTATCACCAAAGTTATCCACAACTCTTATTGGATCTATCACAACAACTAAGAAAGGTTCACCATCATCGTCTTTTTTCCATAGTGCATGAGAGAACTGGAGATAACTATAAAGGCAAGAAGGCATAGCAAAAAGAGATGAAATTGAATAATTTGTGACAAATCTATTTATTTTCTAATGATTTTTGGCTGAGCAGTTTTGACATTTTTCTAACTTTTCATTTAGTCTCTTATAAGCCAAGTTTAAAGTTCCATTTGTAGTTTTGGCCTTGGAAAATTTTGAGCAAGTTATGTAACTTACAATCATGTAGACATCCTAAATGTTATTGAGTCTTGTTGGTCAAAACTTGAGGAATTATTCTCCCCTTCAACCTACATGATACATACAAGTTCATGAATTTGACACTTGAACAATATCTACATGTTTTTGCACTCCTTTCAAATTGTCCCCATTCATTTCAAACATAGTACAATCTAGAATTATATGTAATATATTTTCAAACCAAGACACACATATGGGTGCGGAAAATAGAGTCCATGTTTTGCAATATAGCATGACCTATTTTTTCATAATTTTTTGAAAATTAGATTTGTGACAAAAAAATGGAAGGATATAACTCTAATGGAGTTCTTTTCACTTCATCAAGAATAATTTCTTGTTTTGACCAAGTATTTTGAAATTTTGACTAGCTTTTTCATCAACGGCAATAGTGAGAAACAAATATTCTATGTAAGAATTGTTGGTTGATGCTTCCATTTCTTGGTTCTACAAGCACACCTTTAATCCTTAATATAATTTTTGAGTGATGTTTCCCATGGAAAATTTAAGGACCCAATTCATGGCTAGCTAAGGCATATTGTATCCTGTGTAAAGAGAAACTACAGAGCATCCATTGATTATTCTTAACATGCAAGTTCACTATAGAAATTTGGAATGCATACAAAAATATTATTGATGATAAGGGGCAATGGGATAGAGAAATTTTAGAGGAAGCACTTCAACAATGGCTAGAGATTCGAGAATTATGACTGAGAGGAAGCATCACTGATCACTCCCTTCCATTACTTGCCTTTTGGGCCATATGTATTATGGATGGATAGGAGTGCCATTGTTTTTCCAAGAAAAGGTCTAAAGTCCATAAAATATATTCTACAAACTACAAGGCTCATAAAAATCCTATAGGCAAAGGGAAAATCATAAGAAAACAAGGGAGATAGGAGAGCTAATAATCAACAAAAGAAATCCATGTGACTTCTTTAATGGAACAACTTAATAAGGTACTGGTAAAATTGGAGCAAGAGAAGTCCTATGACTTTTTTAGCCTTGTTGGATCTCATTTCATTACAGTTTTGGGAATCAAATCAATAATTCATTTCAATTAAAATCCAATGCAATTATTCTGACAACAGCCTTGTAGGATGGGGTAACATGAACATATAAAATCAAAATTCATTACATCTTGGAAGAATGGAACAATCGAACAAAGGAATATTCACTTCATGGGAGCACCCAATATGTTGTTGATTTAAAGACCACATTTCAAGTTGTTCATTCCATCATGCCTACAAGAAACATAACACCTTTGTAGATAGGTCATCTATGAAATCCTTCAACAGAGTTTCTAGTTAGCTCTATATGATCATATACACAGATGGACTGGAAGAAGACCTCTAACCTAGGTAGGTTACTGTGATCGGTCTACTGTTCTTCAATCAGAAAACATGGATGTTAATGCAGGTAATGAAATGAATCATGTGGAAGAAGAGTAAATTAATAAGGGAAGACCAGGGGTTTTACACCTATTATTTGATGATATTGTTTATATATATAAAATAAATTACCCCTAGGTGCACATGGTTTATATACTTGTTGGAGTTGTCTTATGTTAATTTTTTAATATTTCAATGTCCATTTGGTTTTTACTTAATATTGAAAATTTGGAAGAATGGGAAATGAATGGGTGGACCACAAAGAGACAACTTTGGAATACAAAGTGAAATAAAATGAATTCAAATCCATACATTGGAATACAAATAGATGATGAGTTTATATAAAAATATATTTTTGGAATGCTACACTAGTATTTGATTGAAGTTTATGAGACCTAGTTCATGAATTTCCTGAACAATATAGAAGAACATAAATACTTGAAGAAGAAGAATAAGGAAGAAAAATAGAGTTGAGATATAGGATCACATGAGATAAATAGTTTAAATGAGGCATAGACAAAGAACATAATAGGTTCAAAGAGAAGGAAGAATTTACTATTAAACATCTTGTAAGCCAACAAAATGAATTTTTAATCTATTATGAGATTGGTATCTCCTTTCAAGTAGTAGCCTAAACAAGAACAAGTTGTAACTTATAAGAAGAAAGAGTGGGTGCTCCCAGCAAGTTGTAGCTTGCATAAGAAAAGTGAGGTTGAAGCCTCTTGTAGGTAGTAGCCTAAAAAAATTGATGTAAAAAGGAAGTGTGTGCTTGCATTACATCACAACAAAAATTCATGGTTTTCTCCCTTTATGGGTTTCCACTTATATCTGGTGTCTACATGTTTTTATTTTTTGTTCTTCCTTTGAATTCATGGTAAATTGTTGATCATATGCTTAACCATATTAATAGGTAATGAGAAGTTAAAATTGTTTAAAATTTGTCATTGTTAAAAATACACAATTATTGATTCACACCCCCCAGTGATTTCCTAGTTTCCAACAATTGGTAATAGATTTGATTCCTTCTATATCAACCTAATAGTTGGAAGGAATATTTAAGTCATAAGAATGGCCAATTAGGAATGGTGTTCAAAAAATAAATCTCCTTTGTTTAATGATACTAATTATACCTTTCCGAAAGTTAGGATGAGAACATAGTTAATGTCTTGAAGAGTATATGTTTGGGGTGTTATTGAGCATTATTATGAGGAACCCCCTACTATTGTAGATAAAGAGAATAAACTTGAATTTTATTTCAATGACAATTTTATGAATGCTATCCTTAGTGGGTTAGCTAAGTCAAATTTTGTGAAAGTAATGCATTGTAAGACTATTAAAGATATGTGGGATACATTATGAAACATTAATGAAGGAGATGGTAAAGTGAAATTGTTCAAATTACAAGTCTACAAAATGTAGTTTGAGTCCTTGAGAATGAATGATGATGAAGATAGTTAAGTTATTTCTTCGAGTTGATGAACTTTTTAATGTTATGAAGGGTATGGGTGAAAACATTCAGTCTACAATAGTCTAAAAAATGTTGATATCACTCCTTGCCAAGTTTAATCCTAAAGTATCATCTATTGAAGAAATTTATAAGATTGAAACCATAACAATGGATCAATTTCTTGGCTCTCTAAAAACAAATGAAATGGGAATTACAAAAGGAAAGTCTTCTTCAACAGAAAAGAAGAGCCTATGTCCGAAGTGATACTCTAGTTAAAAGTTGAATTTGAAGACGAGGTGGGAGAAGTTGAGAACCTTCCTGTTGAATTGTCACCTCCTCCCACCCTACCTAAGCCTAGATTTCTGCGCAAATTTGGACTACAAGCCTAATGGTTATCATGTGGTCTCATCCCCTCAACCTTCATCCACTAGTTCCTTTGGTCCTCCGGATTTTGGTGTGTTGTGTTCATTTGTTCCAGATTCCACACGTGATGTTCACGAGAATCAAGTTATGGACGAAGTTGGTGTCAGGAAGTCAACCTGCACTATAATTTTTTATGAGTATGTGTGGGAATCTTAAAAAGAAGTTGCAGTGAAGGATAGACTCCTTATGTTCGCACCTCATCCACTTTATCCTGACATCTTCCATGATTCTGCCATTTCTGATTTTTCTTGTGAAAATTTATCCCTGGATGTTTCCACTTCCGATCATTCACAGAATGCACAAGATATCATTCCATCATTTGATTGTGAAGAGGAAAAATATTTCTTCCTGAATCCACTTTACCTCTCATCTGTCATTTCTGGAAATTCAGAGAGTGAAAATTTTGTTTTTCATCAACCCTCTGTATGATTCAACATATCATGAGGATGTTGATGTACATCTTATATCTTTTGATCGTGGTTGTCATTATCTTTTCACTCTTTCATTTGATCACGATTCTAATTCACTATTGTTGATCTTTCTAAGTCACTGGTCTTTGACGATCCATCTTCTAATGAAGTGGAAACCCCTCAAGCTATCAAGGCATTTCAGCTCAAGTTGATGGTTATATCAGGTTCTCGTAGCCTTTAGGTCAGTTCCACTTCTGATCAGAAAGTTGTTAAATCTTCCCAAGCTCCTCATCACTCTCCTGTTCACATTGAAAATCAATCTGGTTTACATTTTTCACATCCTCCACCAGAATCACACGTTCTTATCGCTCATGCATTGGAGGAGTCATACATAGCAAGCACTGTGGTGAAATGAAAATTATATTCCTTCTTCATGTTTGCTCGTTTGTGACATTTGAAAGAGTGTCCATATTTCTCATCCACGCACAATATGACACAATACCATGATACATCTACAGGGTTCCTTTCATGCACTTTCAATCGTTTCTTTTTTTAGACGCATTCAAGATTTGAACATTTTGGTTTGCATTGCTTTATCTTTCTTGTTTATTGGTTTTCTTGAATATCTTTCTTGTTATTCATGCCATCACTTACATGGGTGAACCAATGCATTGATGGCTACATTAGAAATTTCACTTCACGTGAGTTGGCCCATGCTCTGCTTAGCTTAGGAGTAGGAGTAGTGTTTTCTTATTCTATTTTGTTTGCTTACTTTGTTTTGCTTCTTTCCTTTACCTGTTTATTTGTTTTATGCACCCATTGGATTAGTTTTCCCATGAAACCGTGTTTGGCTTCTTGAGACAAGAAGGGTGAAATACAAGAGTACTTGTACAACTATCAACATTTGTTTATCTTCCTACTCCCTCTCTTTACGAAGACCTTTCATTTCTTTAGTCGATGATACCCTGATGGAAAATATGCTCCTTTTAGAGTGAGTCTTGGTGAAATCACAACGCCTGCACTCTTAACTAGTACCACCTACTCTAATCAGTGTTTTATGTTCGGTTAACCCATGTTGACTCAGTCAAGTAGAGTAAGGAGAGGGGGAAAACCTTAAAAAGTATGTTAGAGGTATATATAAACATCCTTTTCTGAAGGGACAACCTCTTATGCTCTTAATAAGTTGGGATACCTCTTCTACCTCATGAAATAAATAATTGCCTATGCACAGTTCTTTGAAAAATGAAATGGAAGAAATAAAAATAAAATAAAGGTGAAGAAGTGAAAGGCTTCCTGTGCAGGGAGGTGAACCCATTAAATCCGATGGGGTACTGTCCAGGCTCGCTGGCAGTGGAGCAATGCTTGTGTTCATGAAGTGACTCTATTGGGTACTGTCCAGGCCTGCTGGAAACGGAGCAACACCAGAGATGAAACTAAAACTTTGACAGTCTATATTACTTTTGCATCAATATACCCCTCATCTCCAATTGAAACAACTCAATTGACTCGGCTTGGTATGTGTGTTGTCGACAAAGAGAATGGTAGGGACTACATCTTTAACTCAAGCTAGTGAAGAAGACATGACAATCAAAGAACCAAACAATACTTCCAAAAGAGGTAGACTCACTTTACAGAAGAAAAGGTCCATACAAAGAGCTGGATTTCTACAAGTGTGTCCTGAATGTTGTAGCGGCTACAACCACCCTCCAAATTTTTTCCTATGCTTCGTTTTGGAGCCTCCCTCCTAAAATAAAAAACTCATCTTACACTGACCTAGCTACTTGTGCTTTCATTGAGCTTTATCTTTTCCATTTTGGCTTGTGTTTCCTTACTTGACTTACTATCTAACCTGCAAGTTGATCTCTTGACTTGGTTTCAACCCGGTTCCAAGCTTGCCTTAGTGAACTGTGTAATCCTTAAGGGCAACCAACCTTGCTCTCGGGAAATCCAAGCCAGTGATGAGCCTTCAACTCCAAAATTGTGCAAAGCCACCTAATAGCCTGAATTTAGCTCGAAAACTGAACAAAGTATGAGAGGGAACCAGGGCCACTAAGCCCAGGAATTGCGCAGAAGCTTTTCCCTCAGAAATTGCCCGATGCATGAGCCGGTTAGTTGCCCAGTTCTCCCCGAAACTGGGAAATCTCTCCAAGCATGCATGGCAGTTTTTTCCCGAAAAATAAAAAAGAAAAAAGAGAAAAATCATCCCTAAAGAATAGGGATCTATTTTTAGCAGTCAGAGTGGCACTTGAGTTATTTTTACAAACTGCGGCCAAGTCTCTCTTTTTCCTAGGCATCACAAACCCTAAATCAACCAAATCTATTTAATGGATGCCACCAGAGCTCATTTTTACATTTGATCTTGGAGCTCTGGAATTCTTGAGGAGATCTAGGAACCTTCGGTACATTCATCATAACTTTTACGGGTAAGTCTTGCTTTTCTAGCCTTTTAGGGATTTTTTATGTCGCTTTTGTTTGTTTAGCTGTGAGAGTGTTGTTTTACCTATTTTATTGAACGAATATTGGTGTTTTTATCTTTTTAGCTTGTATAAGTGATATTTTAAGTTTTTCATTGCCTTTCCCAAGTGTCGCATGCATAACCTAGTTTTTTCACTAATGGTCGTTGTTGCGGTGACTCTCTCCACATGATTCATTGTTCTTCAGTTTGATTGACTCCTTCACTCATTTTGTTTGCATACATCATCATTCACCTAGATCTGCACCCACCTTCACTTTCACCTTCATATCTGCTCATTCTCATGTTCCCATTAGGCAGATCTGGGCTTCCTTGGTCTGGATCTTGCTCCTTCCTGGCATGCATTGCGCATTTCTAGATCTCAAGAGTTTGCCTTAGCTCCAAGAATTACGCAGAGGTGGCCAAGGCCTGGGTCCAACTGCACACTATGCAATTCCAGGAGCTAGTCCTGAGCCTTGGCCACTGGGATTGTGCAATACGCAATCCCAGCCAGCCTAAGCCATACTTAACTACACATTGCATAGTTCTAGTCAGCAAGCCATCCCCTCTGGCAGTTGGGACAATGCAATGTGCAAAACCAGCTAGTAGTCAGTCACCTCTTAGAGCCAGGATTACGCAATTCTTCCTAGAAGTTGCCCAGTTTGTTGTTGGCTCTGTTCTTGAAGTGCTTTTGGTTTCAAGCTAACATTTGCATGCCATGTGTTATCACCCAAAAATTCTCAAAACATCATTGTGTCAACTCTATTTTTGGTCATGATTTCAAGAAGGTCTAAAAGTCATTTAGTCTTGACAAATGGGTAGGTGATTAGTTAAGAGTCTCATTTTCATATCCAAATAAAGTTTAACCTTATTCCATGTCTTAGAAGTCTCACATGTTTAGAACTCATATCTTAAATCGTTTTGAATTTTTTTTGGAATTAGCCCCGAAACCACGTTTTCGTAGCGCAGATAGTGTAAAAGGTCTGTTTTGAGCTACGAAAACACTGCTCTTTTCGTAGCACTTTTCCCCGCAAATACACTAAGTGCGAATTCATAGGCAATCTTGTCAAAACATCAATTCATTCAAATTTTGTTAATTTTTCATTATTAGGTGTTAGCTAGGAGTCAGTTCTTAAGCATGCAACCATCCAAATCCATCATTTGAAATGTAAGGGTCATCATGATAGGTAATTTCAAATTCGAAAGAGTTGGCTGGTTTCTTATTGTAGTTTGCATGCAAACACTCAAACAGACCATTTTCGAATGATAAACTTATGGTAATCTCTTACCAAAGCTTCTCTCATCTATAATTCAAGCGACATTGATTACCATTAACAAGTGAGGCTGATAAATAGAAATTCAAGCGAGGCTGATAAACAGAAATTCAAGCAAGGCTAATTTTTTACAGGAATTCAAAGGCAAAGAAGACAGAAAAAAGGAAAAACCACAGGTTTGGTCATTGTTTAAGAATAGAGCCAGAAAGCACCGAGATCTTAGCCAAAGATAAATCAGTAATGGAAGCCTTCAAGAAAATAGGATGTTGGAAATTTTGCGAAAAATTGCAGGGAGGACAAACTCAGGTGACAAAGGAGTTTGCCCTACATTTCACTGGCTCAAACACAAAAATTGGAATCCTAAACTTGCCAATTACTCCTGAGATCATAGCTTTGGTGACAGAGATTCCTAGGGGGCAAGATAGATGGTTCAAAAAATTCAGATTTGACATGGAACCATGTAAAGTGTTTTTGAAGCTAGAGTTTGTAAAAACAGACTTAACCAAGGCAATTCCAAGGAACTACATCAAAGACATCTATGCCAACTTGCTCTTCAACATGAGGGAAGATATCATAATCTATATTCATATCATTTTAAACTCCTGTTGCATTTTACTGGTATGATTTCTTTAGATTTTCCTTTCTTCCTGTATCGAAGTATAGCTAAGATGGCAGATAAAGTGCAAATGAAATCTCAAGGATATGAAACCTCCCTTTTTCATCATGGTCTAATTAAACTGATAGTTTTACATGAACTCAAAAGGATCAACAGAGAATGGTCTTCATTTTTGTTTTTATGTGGTTTTGGAATGGAAAATCAAGATACAGGCATTAACCCTAAGGCTAAAGAAACTCCACCAGCAGAAATCAGTAAGCCTGTAATGACCAGGTCAAAAAGATTTGTTAAGTTGAAACCTAGAAAGCAGGTGAAAGAGCAAGTGAGTAAAGCATCAGTGGTTATTCTTGAGACTCCTCAATCTATAAAGGAAAAGATAGCTGAAGTTAAAGAAATGACACAAGATCAGTCAGTTGTCACCTTTGAAAAGTTAACTTTGTGACAAACAACTTGTTGTCCAAATAGTTCTTTACAACTGTCATATTTTTAAGAGGGAAGTTTGGGTTATAAAGGGAAATTTCCATGAAGATGAAAGAATAAAAATAAGGCTATGTGTTTGGATAGGATCCTATAGAGCCTTAACTGATCATGGACGACCTCATCTTCACACAATTTTTCATCCAGACAGGTTACATGTATTTCTACCAGGAGCTGCAAGGGGATTTTTGTGTTTCTTGGACTGTTTTGAGCTGTTGGTTTCAAAAGGAATTTTCAAGCAAATGAAGATGAGTTTCAAAAATATGAAGGTTTTTTCTAAGAATATAACAAGGAACAAAAACCTCTTTCAAATTTCTCCCAGCTGCTACCAATTTGGAGATTCGAAGTTTCCTTTGAGACCTATTTTCAGAATTCTGAATTTTTTCTGTTTTATACATGATTTTATAATGCAAATTCTGGGCAACTGAAGTTGGTTTTCAAAAAATTGAGAGAGATTTTTCTTATAAACATTCTTATCTACAAAAACCTCCTCCATTTTTGTAACATCTATCAGGGATCAAAAGATATAAGCTTTGTCTCAACACCTATTTTTCAGATAAAAACAATGCAGAAAATGATAAATTTATAGGTCAGTCTTTCATTAAGGTGAAGACCAAATTTTGAGGAAAAACACTTTTAAAGGTCAAGTTGTTATGCTTTTTGATGTTGATACCAATCCTTGAAGAATTTTAAATATCTTCAAACTATAAATTTCTGAAAACTGTGTTCAAAGGAGCATACATAGCAATTTTGTAGTGTGCTACGAAACTGCTGAAGGTGAATTTTGGGCATTTTATGCATGTATTTTGGAGGTAAAGACTGTTGGTTTTCAAATTTTGGTGTTGCTGATGGAAAGATTAAGATCACAGATGAAGACTCAGATTGAAAAGCAGAAGAAAGAATGGTCAAAGAAGTGTTTTACAGTGGTATAAAAGTTGCACTACGAGAACAGGCTATTTTCGTAGCTCAAAACAGAGTTTTGACAACAAGGTTAGATTTCATCATTAATGTTGGGTAGAGGGAGAAAGGTAAAACATACTTAAAGTAGTTCTAGATCAACAGACAAAGAGTATCAAAGCATGACAAAGAGTATTAGATCAGTCATTTGACAAGTGGAGATATTCAGTTAAAGGAAGAATTTGAAGACACTAGTCTACATGTGCCAGGTCATCAAAATGATATCTCCTTAATGATAGGTAGAGTAACTTCACGAAGGTAGTCATAATATTAATGTTTGGTTGATGTCCAGCATGGTTAAAAGATAGGATTCCTTTTGAGGAATATTTGGATAAGTTTGGTTTAAATGTAATAATTAGGTGTTTGAGTCATAGTAGGACTCTAGCTCTTAATTCGAATAGGTGTTAGTCATAGTTTTATGAATCTAGTTAGTAGTTAGATTTGGTGTTAGTTGTAAATTCTAATGGTCTAGCCACTTGTCAGACTTATTGTAAAGGCTAGATGCCTATAAGTAATGTAAACTTCGTTGTACACAGGGTTGGTAATTTCATTAGCAAAAGAAAGTTGTGTTATTGTAAGAAACTGTGGTTTTTCAAACTTAATACAGAGATCAGTTTGACTACTCAAGATTCGTAAGGAGTTTATGTGTTTGATGTTCTTATGGCCTTTTTCAATTACTTATTTGCAGTGGTATGAGCTTGTGATACTTAGAATTCATTGGAAAATGCTCTAACTTCCTTCACATGCTTGTAAACTGTGTTGATTCACTGTGTTATTGTTTTATTTAGAAACCTAAGCTCTAAGTGCCTTGACTTCCATGTTTTGCTGATCATGTTGTTTTGTTGAAGACTATCTTGACTCCATAGCCCAATAGATGTTTGCTAATCCTTAATTCAACCAGTCAACCAATTATACATTTCCCCATTTTGCCTAGAGTTAGCCATCTAATCATTAATCAAAAATCTTAAACCTATTGAGAGAGCCCTCTCAGGTTGAGGAGGCTAAGCCTCAACCAAAAGATTGGTTTGAAAGAGTTACTCAGAATCTACTTGATTAGCAGCCTATCAGGGTCAGATTTTGTGATAACATTTTGGTGCGTCTGCCGGGAGCCTGAAGATTACTCATTCCCAAAATCAACAAGCTGAACCTTTGAAGGTAGCAGGAGATCAGGAAGTTGTTTGAGGCTACATCTACCTTGGTGACTCCACACATCAAATAAAAAATTGGAAGGTGACTCCAATGATAGAAGATCAGTAGCTTGATGAAGTTTCAAGATGAGTGCCATTGCAAGAATGAATGCCAAGTATGCCTGTCACACTCCCTTCTATAAACCAAAATTACAGCCATAAAAAAAAATTTATGATATGGTTAACTTTACACTTGCAACCTTATATTTAATATTCACTTATCGTATAATCCATCTACCACATGATCACATAAGGGTTGGTGTAAGTTGTAATGGTTTATGGTTCAATACTTTGACACCACGGATATACATAAGGTGTTTAAAGCTCAAACTAAACGTGCTGCAAATCCTTTATTAATGATATATATATTGGCACTTGTGAGTTGACGGCATTCAATTGGTGTTTACTGCCAAATGGCAGAGTAAGCACGCCAGCTCACTGCAACCCTCTTAGACCACATGGCCTTCACGTGATGAGGGGCCATTTGGCATTCACTTATCGTATAATCCATCTACCACATGATCACATAAGGTTGCAAGTGTAAAGTTAACCATATCATAAATTTTTTTTTATGGCTGTAATTTTGGTTTATAGAAGGGAGTGTGACAATGCCCCTATGAATCGGTCTCATATCCCTGGTTTTCCAAATCCTATGCCAAAGGTTGAATGGTTAGATGATCTTCCAATATTCAAAGATGAAAAGAAAGACAACGCTGCTCTTAATTTGGTTAGGTTCCATATGCATTTACACAGTCTTAAGGTTCAGTTCCCTGAAGATTGTCTCATGAAGATGTTTATGACCACTTTAGAAGGAAAAGCATGGTCTTGGTATAAAGCCTTGGAAAATGGTTCATTATATTCTCTTGCTAATTTCCATGATGTATTCTATGAGATGTATAAAGAGTGTCATCCCTCCTTATTGCTGGTCAAAGATTGTTGTAAGCATTCTATGAATTTTATTCAATATTTGGAGGATTGTTATGATGATGATGAATTCACGGATGAAGAAATTTTAGAGGCTCTTCATAACAATACATTTCAACACCAAGAAGAAAGGATAACATCCCATAAAATGCAACATGAAAATCAACAGGGGTTTACTTATGAAAACCATGTTACATCCTCTAAGATTAATGTAAAGATACAACAAATTTTCCAGTCTTTTGATCATAAAGAGTATGAAAATCATCGCAAACACCAAGAAGAAATAATGGAAGATAGCTTTTATAACCCTCAGGCAGAGGAAAAGGTTGATTTTTTATGTCATACTTTGCAACAGCTTACATCAAAGAATGATCATAATAATGAGGAAAATTACATTGTTTGTGGGAATCATTCAGAAAAGCAGTTGGATAACATATTAAAGGAATTTTGTGTGGCTAAGGATCAGTTGTTTGAAGATATAGAATGTTGTGATGATCATCAAACTAACCATGTCCTCTTTGACCCTATAACTGAATACATGGCAAAGCTTTGCACACCAATATTTCATTTTCATTTGCATTATGAAGATGAGATATATTATAAGTTGATTTGGTCATCTCACTATCATGGTTATTTTGAGGTCGAATGCAGTCAAGAACCTCAAATATCAGAAAAGACAATTGATTGGATTTATTGGAAATGTCATGTTGCCTGACCTAAAGTGGAAATTACAACTGATAGGGTAGGTAGGAATGTGAAAATAATCTCAGGGTAGGTTGACTGAGAATTTTTTAGTAGGTGCAGTTTGAGTCCCTCTTGCAGAAATCATTAAAGCTTGGGGAGCAGATTGGGCAGAATTTCAGAGTTTTAATCTAAAGGATGGATAGCAACACCGAAGCCACCGATTCTTAGTGTACCATTGGGGCACACTATCCTTATTGGAGCCACTGTTATCACCCAAAAATTCTCAAAACATCATTGTGTCAACTTTGCTTTTGGTCATGATTTCAAGGAGGTCTAAAAGTCATTTAGTCTTGATAAATCGGTAGATGATAGGTTAAGAGTCTCATTTTCATATCCAAATAAAGTTTAAAAACCTTATTCCATGTCTTAGAAGTCTCGCATTCTATTTAGAACTCATATCTTAAACCATTTTGAAATTTTTTTGGAATCAACCCTGAAACCACGTTTTCGTAGTGAAAATAGTGTAAAAGGTCTATTTTGCGCTACGGAAATGCTGCTCTTTTCGTAGCACTTTTCCCTGAAAATACACTAAGCGTGGAATCATAGGCAGTCTTGTCAAAACATTAATTTGTTCAAATTCCGTTAATTTTTCATTATAGGTGTTAGCTAGGAGTTAGTTCTTAAGCATGTAACCATCCATATCTATCATTTCAAATGTAGGGGTCATCATGATAGGTAATTTCAAATTCGAAAGGGCTGGCTAGTTTCTTATTGTAGTTTGCATGCAAACACTCAAACAGACTGTTTTCGAATGATAAACTTATGGTAATCTCTTGCCAAAGCTTCTCTCATCTACAATTCAAGCGAGGCTGATTACCATTAACAAGCGAGGCTAACCACCATAAGCAAGCGAGGGTGATAAACAGAAATTCAAGCGAGGCTGATTTGTTACAGGAATTCAGAGGCAAATATGACAGAAAAAAGGAAAAACCACAGGTTGGTCATTGTTTAAGAACAGAGCCTGAAATCACCAAGGTCTTAGCCAGAGATATATCAGTAATGGAAGCCTTCAAGAAAACAGGATGTTGGAAATTTTGTGAAAAATTGCAAGGAGGACACACTCAGGTGACAGAGAAGTTTTCCCTACATTTCACTGGCTCAAACACAAAAAATTGGAATCCTAAACTTGCCAATTACTCCTGAGATCATAGATTTGGTGATAGAGATTCCTAGGGGGCAAGATAGATTGTTAAAAAACTTCAAATTTGACATGGAACCATGTAAAGTGTTTCTGAAGCCAGAGTTTGCAGAAACAAACTTAACTAAGGCAATTCCAAGGAACTACATCAAAGACATCTATGCCAACTTGCTCTTCAACATTCAAAGGTATTTTACCTCTGAGGGAAGATATCATAAGGTATATTCATATAATTTTAAACTCCTGTTGCATTTTACTGGTATGATTTCTTTAGATTTGCCTTTATTCCTATATCAAAGTATAGCTAAGATGACAGATAAATAGCAAATGAAATCTCAAGGATATGAAACGTCCCTTTTTCATCATGGTCTAATTAAACTGATAGTTTTACATGAACTCAAAAGGATCAACAGAGAATGGTCTTCATTTTTGTTTTAATGTGGTTTTGGAATGTAAAATCAAGATACAGGCATTAACCCTAAGGCTAAAGAAACTCCACTAGCAGAAATCAGTATGCCTGTAATGACCAGGTCAAAAAGATTTGTTAAGCTGAAACCTAGAAAGCAGGTGAAAGAGTAAGTGAGTAAAGCATTAGTGGTTATTCTTGAGATTCCTCAATCTACAAAGGAAAAGATAGCTAAAGTTAAATAAATGACACAAGATCAGTGAGCTTTCACCTTTGAAAAGTTAACTTTGTGACAAACAGCTTGTTGTCCAAATAGTTCTTTACATTTGTCATATTTTTAAGAGGGCAGTTTGGGCTATAAATGGAAATTGCCATGAAGATGAAAGCATAAAAAGAAGGCTATGTGTTTGGATAGGAGCCTATAGAGATTTAACTGATCATGGACAACCTCATCTTCACACAAGTTTTCATTTAGACATGTTACATGTATTTCTACCAGGAGCTGCAAGGGGATTTTTTTGTTTCTTGGACTGTTTTGAGCTGTTGGTTTCAAAAGGAATTTTCAGGCAAATGAAGATGAGTTTCAAAAATATGAAGGAGGTTTTTTCTAATAACATAACAAGGAACAAAAACCTCTTTCAAATTTCTCTCAGGTGCTACCAATTTGGAGATTCAAAGTTTCCTTTGAGACCTATTTTCAGAATTCTGAATTTTTTTTGTTTTATACATGATTTTATAATGCCGATTCCGGACAAATGAAGATGGTTTTCAAAAACATGAGAGAGGATTTTCTTATAAACATTCTTATATACAAAAAATTCTTCCATTTTTGTAACAGCTATCAAGGATCAAAATATATAAGCTCTGTATCAACACCTATTTTTCAGATAAAAACAGTGCAGAAAATGATAAATTTATCGGTCAGTCTTTCATTATGGTGAAGACCAAATTTTGAGGAAAAAACTTTTAAAGGTAAAGTTGTTATGCTTTTTTATGTTGACACCAATCCTTGAAGAATGTTAAATATCTTCAAAACAATAGATTTCTGAAAACTATGTTAAAAGGAGCATACACAGCAATTTCGTAGCGCGCTACGAAACTGTTGAAGGTGAATTTTGGGCATTTATACATGTATTTGGGAGGTAAAGACTGCTGGTTTTCAAATTTTGGTGTTGCTGATGGAAAGACTAAGATCACAGATGAAGACTCAGATTGAAAAGCAAAAGAAAGAATGGTCAAAGAAGTGTTTTATATAAAAGTTGCACTACGAGAACAGGCTATTTTCATAGCTCAAAACAGAGTTTTGACAACAAGGTTAAATTTCATCATTAATGTTGGGTAGAGGGAGAAAGATAAAACATACTTAAAGTAGTTCCACATCAGCAGACAAAGAGTATCAAAGCTTGACAAAGAGTATCAGATCGGTCATTTGACAAGTGAAGATATTCAGTTAAAGGAAAAGTTTGAAGACACTAGTCAACATGTGCCAGGTCATCAAACTGATATCTCCTTAATGATAGGCAGAGTAACTTCACAAAGGCAGTCAGAATATTAATGTTTGGTTGATGGCCAGCATGGTTAAAAGATAGGATTCCTTTAGAGGAATATTTGGATCAGCTTGGTTTAAATGTAATAATTAGGTGTTTGAGTCATAGTAGGACTCTAGCTCTTAATTCAAATAGGTGTCAGTCCTAGTTTTATGAATCTAGTTAGTAGTTAGATTTGGTGTCAGTTGTAAAGTCTAATGGTCTAGCCACTTGGCAGACTTGTTGTAAAGGCTAGATGCCTATAAGTAATGTAAACTTCGATGTACATAGGGTTGGTAATTTCATTAGCAAAAGAAAGTTGTGTTATTGTAAGAACTGTGGTTTTTCAAACTTAATACAGAGATCAGTTTGACTACTCAAGATTCGCAAGGAGTTTATGTGTTTGATGTTCTTATGGCTTTCTTCAATTACTTATTTGCAATGGTATGAGCTTTTGATACTTATAATTCATTGGAAAATGCTCTATCTTCCTTCACATGCTCGTAAACTATGTTGATTCACTGTGTTACTATTTTATTTATAAACCTAAGCTCTAAGTGCCTTGACTTCCATGTTTTTCTGATCATGTTGTTTTGTTGAAGACTATCTTAACTCCATAGCCCAATAGATGTTTAATAATCCTTGATTCAACTAGTCAACCAGTTATACATTTGCCCATTTTGTTCCTAAATTTAGCCATCTAATCATTAATCAAAAATCTTAAACCTATTAAGAGAGATTTCTCAGGTTAAGAAGGCTAAGCCTCAACCAAAAGATTGGTTTGAAAGAGTTACTCAGAGTCTACTTGATCAGCAACCTATCAAGGTTAGATTTTGTGATAACACCATGAGTGTCCTCTATGTCTCCACATACAAATTTTTTTGAGCTAATCTCCACTAGTTACAGGTGACATGGCTTCCAAGAGAGCTACATCAAAGGATATTGTTCAGAGTAGCACTAGGGAATCAGTTGAGAATGTGTTAGTGAATTTTCAAATTTATGCAATCACTCAATTGTTCATTGAGAAGGACACGAAGTTAACATGGGAGGAGATCAAAGATATCTTTACAGGGGACTTCACAGAAGATCTTGAAGA
Source organism: Pinus tabuliformis (assembly GCA_031772625.1). Classification (NCBI taxonomy): domain Eukaryota; kingdom Viridiplantae; phylum Streptophyta; class Pinopsida; order Pinales; family Pinaceae; genus Pinus; species Pinus tabuliformis. The sequence goes on along the minus strand of CM062815.1, from coordinate 295,443,312 downwards.
TCAGTAGCTGTATTCCAATATCCATCGGTTGGGCTTAAATAAGGTTACATTCAGGTACCCCACCTTCCCATGTGCGGACATCATCCACGGGATTGTCTCACACACAAATCAAGAGACTATGACATTGAGAAGTGCCAGTGGTACACAACTTGCTACCTTCAAGATGGAGAACTATCATCATATGTATCACTTACCTTAGTTGGTGAACCACATGGATACATTTTTCTATTTCATCCACAACTTTGTAAACACTAGAGATATTATAAAGTGCTAGGTGAAAGAGCCATCGAAGTTCATATCAACACCCAATCGTGTTTTCAAGACCAAGTCACTTACTAAGAAAGACCTACCAGCTCTTGATCAGCTTTCCATGTCGTCTATACGGTCAAGAGAGCACGAAGACCTTTCTGGAGAATTGGGTGGTTGTATTGGACCAGTTGGTGAATGATGGAAGGCCATTCAACTAGTCAGATCAGTTGGCTCATTAGTTGAAATTCCATGTGAATAACGCCCGGGATTGGCCCAAGGATGAGCAAGCAAGATGCTACATGTCTACATATTTACTTGATGCAATTTGTGCCCAGCATCAGTATCTAGGCATGATTTGGACATGGATACGACAAGAGAATTCCATCAATATTTATTGCAAGTTTCTTTCTGAGTGCAGCTACCGAGGAGTTATGGCGAGGCTAGCTGACCATTTTATTATCCCGATGTACAAGTTGATCTTTGAGTAGGATATACCTTGCATGTCCCAAGAAGCAATGGAGGCAATACTAAACATTTCATATTGGTATGCCTCACTCGGTTGCACATTCATTAGAATGTTTGGTGGTGAGAAGCCTCTGCATGTTCTACCAAGGTATGCCACAGAAAATTTGGTCATGCAAGAGGTCACATATCACATCTCCATAGGGTTATCAGCAGGGTTGTACAAGAGGAAGAAGGCACCATGGCCTGCTCTTCCTTTGTAGATTGGATTGTATGAGATTAAGAGCTTGAAAGATGTGGATTTCAAAGCTAAGGATATAGTGAAGTTTGTGTTCGGAACCAGATATTACAATCCATATGATCCCCACGAGATTTGCAAGAACCATTGTGTGAAGGTGTATTATCCATGTATCCATGGGGCATGTCATTTGGCAAAGGAGGACCCTTCGAGGTATTGTTACAACCACTCTAAACTCAATGAAATAGTCAAAATAGCCACAACATGGAAAGCTTCTCTATAGGAAGCAACACCATAGGAAGCCACAACAACAACAACAATAAGCAAAAAACCGACACAGGACAAAGGTAAGAGGAAGATTGCCGAGAACCCATAGGATGAGCAAAGCTACAAGTTCAAAGAATATCCTCTCATTGAGAAAGTAGCTTTGGAAGTGGAGGCAAAGAGACAACAACACATAAAGAGAGTAGAGCGAAGGAATAGAGAAAAGAAAATATTGGAGGAAGAAGAAAGGAAGTTGCAGGAAATGAAGAAGAAATTTAAAGAAGAATAGGAGATAAGAAGGAGAGAGAGGAGAGGGAAGCAGAAACAAGAACGAGAAGAAGGGAAAGGTACGATAACAGAGTAAACTATGCCCATACAGGTTGAGAAGTCAGAACAACCAATAGATGAAGAAGAGGGTGAGAAGATGCAGGATCGAGAGCTTGCTCAACAGATTGATGAAATGGTTGAAGAAATGGACAGGGAATTGGGATAGGAGCCACAAGACCAATATACTGACCTCGTGCTGAGAGCATCTGAGGTCACCCCTCAGTCTCCACCACCTTTAGTATCAGAATCAGTCCTGAGCGAGCAAGGAGAGTTTTTTCTCCTTGATGATGATTTAGTGATGGATGTGTACAATCTATCATTTGATGAGTTGCAAAGGAAGATTGTACAGGCGTAGAAAAATCATTTCTCAGATGATCAGGCATCACCTAAATTTATGAAGGAAAAGGTGATAGTGTGAGATGTCAAAAATCATCCAGTCGCCATGGTCGATGCCACTATAGATTATGCAGGAGCCACTAGCTCAAATGTCAAGTTCCTGTTAGTAGAAAATGAACATATGGAAAAAAAATTGCAAGCAGCCAGGTAGAAGGCATAACAATCCATACGATCCACAATGGCAGAGACAAGGAAAGAGATACTTGTTGAAGTATCAACACTTGAGGCCACCATGCAGAAAATCTATGACGGATTTTTCACTGTGCATAAGGCAGTTGTCCAGCTATATGGTTTCCAGCGGTGGAGCAAGAAGATTATCCAAACTCTTAGGGAGATACATGCTACCATCGCCCATGTGAAAGAATGGACATTGAGTTACAAGGGAGCCCCCCTTCACTTTCCCAAAATAATGAAGTTGGAGGCATATCTAGACAAAAAAAAAGATCCAGATACAGATCCAAAACTATGAGCAGCTCACCACGTTCATCAGTAGCATACAGGTTTCATTTGCACAGTTGTATAAGAGTGTAGATGTCATGGTGAGAATGCAAGATCCTGTCAATCAATTCCCTCACTAAAACTAAGGAGAGAACCAAGTCCAATTAGAGATTGACAGGTACATGGAGCAGCTAAGGCGAGAGGCCACGAAAAATGACTTGGAGTTGAGCGTAGAAAACATGCAAAAGTACATTGGTCGTCTTGTCGTAGTCAAGATCTTGTTGTGAAAGATTCAGGATGAGTTGGAAAAGGGTTGGAAGACCATATACCCAGAAGCTATGGGAGCAAGATTCTTCCATCAAAAATACACTATCAAGCAGTATGGGGACACTATAACACAATACCAAGCTTGGTACCAGTATGTCACTAAGAGTCATCAAGTGGAGGTTTCTGAGTTGGTCTTTCCCCAAAAATCTGAGTCATAGTGTTTGTATTGTTAGGCTATCACTATCCTATTTTGTCTCACATGGGTACATGTGGAAAATGTATATTATTTGTAAATATGTAGTAAGTGAAATTCTAAGTGTCATTTGTGGAATGTGAACAGTCACTATGTAATGTAATGATTTATTTATAAAGGAAGTTGAAGAGTCATGAGGGAAGTCAAAGAGCCACAAAGGGGAATGTCAAGGATCACCCCACCCTTTGTTAAAAATAGAACCTCATAACTCATAGAAAAGGCTTTTGGGAGACAATATTTTCACTAGGCTTAGGCTTAGAGAAGGCTTGAGATTATTGTGACGAGCCTTGGCTTCTGCACAACGTAGAGAAAGTATACTTCTTTGGAGGAGCAGGAGTTCTTGACTGTAATGTTCCACTATTGGGGCTAGTGGTTGTCAATGGTGTATGTATGGATGGAACTTCACTTATAATAATAATAACTAAGCCATCATGTTTTCATGCATATGTTTTAATTCTAGTTAGACTATTCTAGTTGCTTTATCAATGTATTTTCTTTAACTTAAGCATTTTCTTATGAACTATTTTGTATGTAATTGTATAAATTTGGTTGAAGGCATGTTATTGGATTAACCTGCCACTTTGTTTTGTGGACTATTCTGCATTTTAGCTTGTGATGTCATTCCTTTCATTTGTTCATTTCAGGATGTGTAATATTACAAGCTTCTAATGGATACACTTCCTTTTCCCCTTTGTGTGCTATAAACCTCATGCATCTCACTTGACTCATTGCAAGCTCATACACTTGCTTTTGACCAAATTCATCATACTTATCTCTACATGCTACCACAGCCAAGGCACTACATCACCACCCATTGTTGGGAATCCTACTCCAAACAGTCTGAGGTCTAGTTGGGACTTCTTACCAGGGAGATCCCCTTGAATGTTGGCGGGTCCAACACTGTCAACATTTCTGGCGCTAGAAGGAGGACCAAATGACAAGATGAGCCCTCAAATTATGTTTTAAATCTCTGCACATCATTCATGACATACATCACAATCTCAACCCCAACATGTTTTTCTCACGCTCATGATTTCGATGTGTTGACAGATGTTATAGATGAATTTTCATGTTTTAAATATGATGGTGAAAATGGAACATCCTTGTTAACTAACAGAATTTCATTTTTCGATTTCTGTGACAGGAATGAAGTCCCCTCATATGAAATTGCATGTGGGTTGTTCACTTGCATGTTTGAAGGGTGCATTAAACAATGGTGTCTCACATTTCCCACGGTCTATATACACTCTTTCAATCATATGTTCATAGAGTTACATTGTGATTTTTTATTTTATGACTGTAAAGCACTTAATTGCAAAATTTTGAAATTATGAAAAGCACCTAACGGGTATATTGCACACTTTTATGAACGCTTCTACCATTATTGTTTTGAATTTCCAGAATATGAAGTTGACTGGAAATTTCTAAATGAAAGATTTCAGTATCTTGTTCACATATCAAATAATCCACATGAGACAGAATCTTTCAAAACCCTCCCAACATACCTCGATGTTAGAGCTTCTAAATCCAAGACGGTGAAGGTCACTGTCCCAACTGACCCTCCATCCCCTTCTCATAAAAAACTCTAACTCTGCAAGACGAGGTGGGAGAAGTTGCGAACCTAACTGTTGAATTGTCACCACCTCCCACCCCACCTTCTTTGGATTTCTACGCATATTTGGACTGCAAGCCTGATGGTTGTGATGTGGTCTCATCCCCTCAACCTCTATCCACTAGTTCCTTTGGTCCTCCAGATTTTGGTGTGTTTTGTTCATCTATTCTAGATTCCACACATGATGTTCAAGAGGATCAAGTTATGGATGGAGTTGGTGTTGGGTAGCCAACCTGTGATATCATTTTTGACAAGTATGTGTGGGAATATAAACAAGAAGTTGCGGTGAAGGATGACCTCCTTAGATCCGCACCTCGTCGACTTTATCCTCACCTCTTCTGCGATTCTGCCATTTCTAATTTTTCTTGTGAAAATTGATCCCCAAACGTTTCCACTTCTAATCATTCACAAAACACACAAGATGTTATTCCATCATTTGATTGTGGAGAGGAAAAATCTTTCTTCCTGAATCCCTTGACCTCTCATCTGTCATTTCTAAAAATTCGGAGAGTGAAAATTTTTGTTTTTCATCAACCCCTCTGTATGATTCGTGAGATCATGAGGATGCAAATGCACATCTTGAATCTTCTGATCATGGTTGTCATTATATTTTCACTCTTTCATTTGATCACAATTCTAATTCACCTACTATTGATATCTCTAAGCCACCGGTCTTTGACAATCCATCTTTTGATGAAGTGGAAACCCCTCAAGCTATTGAGGCACTTCAGCCCAAGTTGATGGTTATGTCAAGTTCTCATAGTCTTGAGGTCAGTTCCGCTTCTGATCAAAAAGTTGTTAAATCTCCCCAGGCTCCTCATCACTCTCTTGTTCACATTGAAAATCAATCTGGTTTACAATTTTCACATCCTCCACCAGAATCACTAAAATTTTATCGCTCATGCATTGGATTCATACGTAGCAAGCACTGTGGCAAAACAAAAATTATATTCCTTCTTCATGTTTGCTCATTTGTCACATTCAAAAGAGTGTACATCTTTGTCGTCCACGCACAATGTGACACAACACCAAGATACATCTACAGGGTTCCTTTCATGTGCTTTCAATCATTTCTTTTCTGTAGACACATTCAAGCATCGAACGTTTTAGTTTTCATTGCTTTATCTTTCTTTTTTATTGCTTTGCTTGAATCTCTTTCTTGTTATTCGTGCCGTCACATATGTGGGTCAACGAATCCATTGATGGCTGCATTGGAAATTTTACTTCATGTGAGTTGGCCCATGCTCTGCTTAGCTTAGGAGTAGGAGTAGTGTTTTCTTATTGTATTTTGTTCTCTTACTTTGTTTTGCTTATTTCCTTTGCCTGTTTGTTTGTTTTATGCACCCGTAGGATTAGTTTTCCCATGAAACCGTGTTTTGCTTCTTGAGACAAGCAGGGTGAAATATAAGAGGACTTGTAAAACTATCAAAGTTTGGTTATTTTCCAATTCCCTAAAGACATTTCATTTCTTTGGTCGATGATACCCTGATGGAAAATATGTTTAAGAGTGAGTCTTGGTGAAATCACAACGCTTTCACTCTTAACTAGTACCACCTACTCTAATCAGTGTTTTATGTTTGGTTAACCCTTGTTGACTTATTCAAGTAGATTAAGGAGAGGGGGAAACCTTAATAGTATGTCAGAGGTATATAAAAATCCTTCTCTGAAGGGACAACCTCTTCTGCTCTCAATAAGTTGGGATCCCTCTTCCACCTCATGAAATAAATAAGTTCCTATGCACATTTCTTTGAAAAATGAAATGGAAAAAATAAAAATAAAATAAAGGTGAAAGAAGAGAATGGATTCTTGCGTAGGGTACTCCACTGGGGTACTGTCCAGGCTCGCTAGCAATGGAGCAATGCTTGTGTTCCTGAAGTGACTCCGTCAGGGTACTATCCAGGCCTGCTGGCAGCGGAGCAACACCCGATATGAAACTAAAACTCTGATAGTCTAGATCACTTGTGCATCAATATACCCCCCCTTCCCAATCGAAACAACTTAGTTGACTCAGCTTGGTATGTGTGTTGCCGCCACAGAGAATGGTAGGGACTACATCTTTAACTCAAGCTAGTGAAGAAGTCATGACAGTCAAAGAATCGAACAATACTTTTGGACGAGTTAGACTCACTTTACATGAGTCAAGATCCATACAGAGAGTTGGAGTTTCACCAGTGTGTCACCAATGTTGTAGCAGCTACAACCACCCTCCAAAATTTTGGTTATGCTTCATTGTGGAGCCTCCCTCCTAAAATCACAACAGCTCATCTTACACTGACCCAGGTACTTGTGCTTTCATTGAGCATTATATTTTTCATTTTGGATTTTGTTTCCTTACTTGACTTATTTTCTAACCCGCAACTCGATCTCTTGACTTGGTTTCAACCTGATTCCAGGCTTGCCTTAGAGAACTCTGCAATCCTTCAGGGAAACCAACCTTGCTCTCGAGAATTGTCTAGTTCAAGCCAATAGTGAGCCTTCAACTCCAAAACTACACAAAGCCAGCTGACAACCTTCCTTCAGCTGGGAAACTACATAGAGCATGAGAGGCATCTAGGGCCACTCAACCCAGGAATTGCGCAGAAGCTTTTCCCTCAACAGTTGCTCAATGCATGAGTCAGTGAGTTGCCCAGTTCTCCCCATAACTGTGTAATATCTGTGAGCATGCATGGAAAATTTTTACCAAAAAAGGAAAAAGAAAAAAGTGAAAAGAATCCCTAAAAAATAGGGACCTATTTTTAGCAATCAGAGTGGAAATTTAGTTATTTTTGGAAACTGCTGCCAAGTGTCACTACTTCTTAGGTTTTTGGCCTTCACATCACAAACCCTAAATCAACCAAATCTATTTAATGGATGCTACTAGAACTCAATTTCAAATTTGATCTTGAATCTTTGGTATTCCCGAGGAGATCTAAAAACCTTCAGCATAGTCGTCGCAACTTTTCTGGGTAAGTCTTTCTTTTCTAGTCTTTTGCTGCTTTTTCTGTCATTTTTATTTTCTTGGTTTGTGAGAGTGTTGATTTACCCATTTTATTGAATGACCATTAGCGTTTCGATTTGTTTTATCTTTTAGAAGTGATTTTTAAATTTTTTATTTCCTTTCCCAAGTTTCACATGCATAACCATTTTTTTCACTAACGGTCGTCATTGCGGAAACTCTCTCCACATGCTTCATTGTTCTTCAGTTTGATTGATTCCCACACTCATTTTGTTTGCACGCATCATAATTCACTCAGATCTTCACCCACCTACACTTCCACCTTTAGATATTCTCGTTTTCATGTTCCCATTGGGCATATCTAGGCTTCCTTGGTCTAAATATTGCTCCTCCCTAGCATGCATTCCACATTTTTGGATCTTAAGGCTCTTCTTTAGCTCCAAGATTTGCATAGAGGCTACCAGATCCTAGATTCAACTACACACTGTGCAGTTCTAGGAGCCATCCCTGAGGCTTGGCCACTAGGATTGTGCAATGCAGCATCGTAGCCAGCCTAAGCCATACTAAACTACACATTGCATAGTTCCAATCAGCAATCCCTCCCCACTGGCAGTTGGGATTGTGCAATGTGCAGAACCAGTTGGCAGTCAATCACCTCTGAGAGCCAGGATTTCACAATTCTTCCCATCAGTTTCCCAGTTTGTTGTTTGATTTGTTCTTGAAGTGATTTTTGTTTTAAGCTAACATTTTCATGCCATGAGTGTCCTCTCTGTATCCAAGTACAACAATTGTTGATAAACTCTCCAATAGTTACAGGTAACATGGATTCCAAGAGAGCTCCATCAAAGGATACTATCAAGAGTGTCATTGGGGAAGCAGTTGAGGAGGTGTCAAGGAATTTTACAATTTATGTAGACGCTCAGTTGTTTGTTGAGAAGGACACGAAGTAAACATGGAAGGAAATCAAGGATATCTTTGCAAGAGACTTCAAGGAAGATCTAGAAGATCAGGATATGTATGTCAATATCCAATGGTTAGGATTACATAAGGTTGCATGCAGGTACCTCGCCTTCCCATGTGCGGACATCGTCCATTGGATTGTCTCACACATCGATCCAAAGACTATAGCATTGAGTAGTACTAGTGGGACACAAATTTCTACCGTCATGATGGACAACTATCATCAGATGTATCACTTACCTCAGCTGGTGAACCACATGGATACACTTTTCTATGCCACCCACAACTTTGTAAACACCAGAGATATTATAAATCATTGGGTGAAATAGCCGTCGAAGTTTAGACCAACACCCAATCATGTTTACAAGACAAAGTCACTTAGAATTGCCTACCAACTCTTGATCATCTTTGCATGCTAACTATATGGTCAAGAGAGCACGGAGACCTTTTCGATGAATTGGGTGGTTGTGTTGGACCAGTCGGTGAATGATGGAAGGTCATTCAATTGGTCGGATACGTTGGCTCATCAATTGAAAGTCCATGTGACTAATGCCCAAAATCTGCCCAAGGATGAGCAAGAGAGATTCTACATGTCTGCATATTTACTTGATGCAATTTGTGCCCAACATCAGTTTCCTGGCATGGGTTAGACATGGACACCACAAGAGGATGTGGTAAATATTTATTGCAAGTTTCTTTTTGAGTGCAGCTACTAAGGAGTTATGGTGAGGCTAGATAACCATTTCATTATCCTGGGGTACAAGTTTATCTTTGAGCAGGATCCACCTTGGACATCCCAAGAAGTGATGGAGGCAATACTTAACATTGCAGATTGGTATGCCTCACCCAGTGGCACCTTCATTAGGATGTTTAGAAGAGGGAAGCCTCTACATGTTCTACCAAGGCATGCCATGAACAAGTTGGTCATGCAAAAGGTTGCATATCATATCTCCATGGGGTTATCAACAGGGTTGCACAAGAATAAGAAGGAACCATGGTCTGCTCTTCCTTTATGGATTGGATTTTACGAGATTAAGAGCTTGAAAGATGCAAATGTCGAAGCTAAGGAGATAGAGAAGTTTGAGTTCAGCACCAGAGATTACAATCCGTATGATCCCCACGATATTTGCAATAACCACAGTGCGAAGGTGTATTCTCCATGGATCCACGAGGCGTGTCATTGGGCATACGAGGACTCTTGGAGGTATTGTTACAACCACTCCAAACTCGATGAACCAATCAGTATAGCCACAATGTGGAAAGTTTCTCTGCAGGTAGAAGCACCACAAGAAGCAACAACAATAACAACAATAAGCAGCAAATTGGCACAGGACAAAGGTAAGAGGAAGATTGTCGAGAACTCATAGGCTAAGAAAAGCTACAAGTTTAAAGAAGTTCCTCTCATTGAGAAAGAAGCTTTGGCAGTGGAGGCAAAGAGGCAACAATGCATAAAGAGAGCAGAGCGAAGGAAGAGAGAAAAGAAAAGGTTGGTGGAAGCAGAAAGGAAGTTGCATGAAACGAATAAGAAGTTGAAAGAAAAACAGGAGCTGAGAAGGAGAGAGAGGGAACAGAAGTAGAAACGGGAATGAGAAGAAGGGCAAGGCGCGATCACAGAGAAAATTGCACCCATATAGGTTGAGGAGTTAGAACAACCAGTAGATGAAGAATAGGGTCAGAAGATGCAGGATCGGTAGATTTCTCAGCAGATTGAGAAAATGGTTGAAGCAACGAACATGGAGTTGGGACAGGAGCCAAAGGACCATGATACTGACCTCATGCCGAGAGCATCTGAGGTCACCCCTCAGTCACCAACACCTCCAGTATCAGAACCAGTCCCAAGCGAGCAAGGAGAGGTTATTCTCCTTGATGATGATCTGGTGATGGATGTGTACAATCTATCATTTGAGGAGTTGTGGAAGAAGATTGTACATGCGCAGAGAGAATTTTCTGTATGATCACGCATCACCTATATTTATGAAGGAAAGGGTGATAGTGTCAAATTTCAGAAAGCATCCAATCGTCATGGCCGATGCCACTATGGCTTATGAAAGAGCCAAGAGCTTAAATGCCAATTTCCTGTTAGAAAAAAATGAACAAATGGCAAAATTGCAAGTGGGCATGCAGAAGGTAGAAAAATCTACAGGATCCACAATGGCAGAGATGAGGGAAACGATACTTGTTGAAGTATCAAATCTTGAGTCCACCATGCGGAAAATCTATGTCGGATTTGTCACCTTGCATAAGGTGGTTGTCCATCTATATGGTTTCCAGTGGCGGAGCAAGAAGAATGTCCAAAATATTAGGGGCATACATGCGGCCACCACCCATGTGAAATAATGGAAAATGAGGTACAAGGGAGCCCTACTTCACTTTCCCAAAATGATTAAGCCTGAGGTAGAGATAGACAAAGAAAAGATCCAAATGAAGATCCAAAACTATGAGCAGCTCACCCCGTTCATCAGTAGCATACATGCTTCATATACACAGTTATATAAGAGTGTGGATGTCACGATGAGAACACACAAGATCCCATCAATTGGTTCCCTCACCGAAGCTCAGGAAAAGATCCAAGTCAGACTAGAGATTGACAGGTACATGGAGCAGCTAAGGTGAGAGGCCACCAATGATGAATTGGAGCTGAGTGTAGAAAACATACAGAAGTACATTGGTGGTCCTGCCGTAGTCAAGACCATGATGTACATGCTTCAAGATGAGTTGGACAAGGGTTCCAAGACCATATAACTAGAAGCTATGGAGGCAAGAGTCTGTTATCAGAAAGACACTATCAATTAGTATGGAGACACCATAGCACAGTACCAAGATTGGTACCAATACATCATTGAGAGTCATCAAGTGGAGGTTTCCGAGTTGGTCTTTCCCCAAACTTCTGAGTCATAGTGTTTTGTCTTGCTAGGTTGTCTCTAGACTATTTTGTCTCACATGGGTACATGTGGAAAATGTATATTATTTGTAAATATGTTGTAAATGAAATTCCAAGTGTCATTAGTGGAATGTGAATAGTCACTATGCAATGTAATGATTTATTTGTAAAGGAATTTGAAGAGTCATGAGGAAAGTCAAAGAGTCACAAAGGGTAATGTCAAGGGTCACCCCACCCTTCATTATAAATAGAACATCATAACTCATAGAAAGGGATTTTAGGATCCAAGATTTTGGCTAGGCTTAGGTTTAGAGAAGGCTTGGGAGTATTGTGATGAGAATTTGCTTCTCCACAGCATAAAGCGAGTATACTTATTCGGAGGAGTAGGTATTATTGACTATAATGTTCCGCTATTGGGGTTAGTGGTTGTCAATGGTGTATGTATGGTTGGAACTTTCACTTATAATAATATTAACTGAGCCAACATGTTTTCATGCTTATGTTGTTATTGTAGTTTGACTATTCTGGGTGCTTTATCAATGTATGTTGTTTAACTTACACATTTTCTTATGAACTATTTTGTATGCAATTGTATGAATCTGGTTGAAGGCGTGTTGTTGGATTAACCCGTCACTTTGTTTTGTGGACTATTCCGCATTTCAGCTTGTGATGTCATTCTACTCGTGTGTTCCTTTAAGTTGCGTACTATTATAGGCTTCTAAGGTACACACTTCCTTTTCCCCTCTGTGTGTTAGAACCCCCATGCATCTCACTTGATTCTCTGCAAGGTCACACTCTTGCTTCTGACCAAAGTCATCATACTTATCTTTGCACACTACTGCGATGAAGGCACTACATCACCACACACTACTGGGACTCCTATTCCAAATGGTCTGAGGTCTAGTTGGGTCTTCTTACTGGGGAGATCCCCTTGAATGTTTGTAGGTCCAACAGTGTCAACATCATCATATTCATGATGATAAGATGAGCTATGAGCTAATTTAGTGCCAAGACAAGAAAATAATTCCATCCAAAAATTTCTAGTGAAAACAGGACCTTTGTCACTTTGAAAAATCTTTTGGTTTCCATGTAGCTTTTGAATTGTTTCCATAAATACAGTTGCAACTGTACTAGTTTCAAAAGGATGAGATAATGCACAAAAGTGTTCATACTTGGTAATTCTATCAACAACCACCATAACGACATTCTTTCCTTTAGAATTGGGTAAACCTGTGATAAAATACATTGAGACCTCCTCCCAACATTGACTTGGAATGGCTAAAGGTTATAATAGACCTGGGGTCTTAATTGTCTCAAGTTTATTTTTTTGGAAAACCAAGCATTCTACCACAAACTTATGTATATAAGATTTAAGCGATAATTTTGCTTTCAACTTTTCTTGCCACCCTGAATGCCTTCTCCAGTGAATCAGGTCCGCAAAGAGGAACCTCATGTTGGATTTTACCCATTAAAGTCCCTATGATGACATCAATCATATGCTCCTCTGGAATATCATTTACCCTGATATTCAATTTTTGGAAGTCCTCAATGTGCTCCGCCATTGAACCCTTTAGTTTGAGATTTATCAATTGGCTAAAGAAGGTGTTGTTATTTGTATCTTCATATTGTGCTATCATTTCCTCCGTAAAAATTTACCAAGTGACAAGTGGTTTATGAGAACAAATCCATTGATATCATAGAAAATGATTGGATTCTAAATATAAAGATGCAATGTGTACCTTTTGTGTGTGTTGCACATCATGGAGATCTAAATATTGTTCTATCTGTAGTATCCATGTTACCAGATCCTTGGCATCAAACTTCCTCATATCGATCTTGGTGATTCTTAAACCCAACATTGGAGTCTCTAAAATCATAATTAATATTTATTTTGTCCTCATCATGATTTTCATGGATTACCTTGTCACCATTGGGAAGCCTTTCTTCTAGAAACTTTGCCAAACCTTCCTTCAACCCTTCTATCTTGACATTCATCATTTCTTCCATGTCTTCTCTTAAAGCATCATTCAAAACTCCAATTTCCCTTTTTAAGCCATCTATATTAACGTTCATCATGTTTTTCAATTCATTTTTTGTTACTTTTTGCGAGAGCAAAATTTTTTGTACTTGGTCTCATAATTTTGATATATATTGTTGCATTTCTTCCTCTTTTTTATCCGTCATGGAAGAGCTTTCTGGTTGATTACTAAGTGTATCCCTTTTTTTGTTTCGAGGCATTATGGAATCAAAAAATTATATCTATGCTTCACTATGCCCTTTGAATCACTTCAAACTGATTTTTCAAACAAAAATTCTGCAAAAAAAAAAAAACAAAAACAAAAAAAACCAAAAAAAAAAAAAAAAAAAAAACAAATATACACACCTTTTTATTGCTTTTTAAGAGCTCAATATTGAAACTATTGTACCTCTCTAATTTTGAATATTAAACGTCTAAATTATTTTCATGTGGTAGCACTCTTAGTCTTCATTCCAACCCCACAAGTCATACCGAGATTGGATTCTTCAAGAGTTATGCCCAATCTCCATAATGGCCTTATTATAGACTCGTTCAGTGTAGCAAACTTGTATGGAGTTCCATGTGTCACTATTTCAACCTTCAGCCCTGAAAATTATACAAGAAAAACTATAGTTTGTGCACTTTCAGAAACATTTTACTAGATTCAAATCTGATGCTCAAATAGAAAGTTATGACTATTTTCCCTAGGTTGCCTATTTGAGATGGAATTTTAGATCTTGCAAAAACCCTAACTTCCACGGATCATATCTCTGAAACTAGAGCGAAACATGATCTAAAATTCTTACACTAAGTTCACCAATATTTCGGTTCCATGTTGTTGCAATTTTAACTTTTGAAGCCTAGTATAAAAAACGTTATTGCGAAAATTCCAAGATGGTTTTTTTGAAGAAGTGAAACCCTAGAATGCAAAGCTCTGATACCAAATGTTATGCAAACAACTCAAAAAATAGAAGAAAAGATAGATTAATGACTTAGAAATTAGCCTATTTGAAGGGAAAACCTCCTTTACATTACATAAATTAACAATTATTGGATGATACAAATGATAAGACCTCCTTGGTATATATAGGAGTCTAAGGGATCACAATATAATTAGAGTCCACATAATAATAATAATAATAATAATGTAAGTGCACAATAATAACAATAGCGGGCTTCTATGGAGCACAAAAATAACAACATGGGGGATACATGGGCACAACAATAACAATAGGTGGCTACACTAACAATAAAAATAAGGGAATACACTAGTATTATAGGGACCTAACAATGCCTAATAGGCTCAAGACTAGAAATAATGCTAATAGTTGGGTTAGTAGAAAGATATCAATCAACACCAAAGAAAATCCATCTCTTAACAACAAAAATAATCTTCAGATATTTAAAATTCACTATGGATTATGGATTATGGTATCCAAAAGGAAAATGCTTTTCACTAAAAACTTACACAAATGCAAATTGGGCCAACTGTATAAATGATAGAAACTGTACAAGTGGTGGTGCATTTTTCTTAGGATAATCATTGGTTTCTTGGCTAAGAAAGAAGCAAACTTCAGTCTGATTATCTAATCATAAGTTGAATATATAAAAATAACATATCATTGCACACAAGTAATTTGGATGAAGTAAACTCTTCGAGACATGAAGGTAACATATAATGAACCAATCCTTATCAAATGTGATAATACAAGTACAATAAGCATATAAAAAAATCCAGTACTTTGCTCTAAAACTAAACACATTCTAATCAAGTATCATTTCCATTGAGATCAGGTTGTTGAGAAAATTGTAAAACTGGAGTATATATCAACTAAAGAACAAATAGTTGATATATTCACTAAGCCTTTGGCAAGGAAGCCCTTTGTTAGGTCCCTACAATACTAGGGTATCCCCCTTATTGTTATTGTTGTGCCCATGTAGCCCCCATATTGTTATTGTTGTGCCCATGTAGCCCCAATATTGTTATTGTTGTGCCCCATAGAAGCCCACTATTTTTATTGTTGTGCACTTGCATTATTATTGTTATGTAGGTTCTAATTATATTGTGACACCTTAGACTCCTATATATACAAAGGTGGTCATGTCATTTGTATCATCCAAGAATTTTTCATTTATGTAATGTAAAAGAGGCTTCCCCCTTGAAGAGGATAATTTTTAAGTCGTTGATATATCTATTTGTGAGTTGTTTGCATAACATTTGGTATCATAGATTTGGATTCTAGGGTTTCACTTCAAACAGGTCATCTTGGAATTTTTGATATATTGTTTTTTCTATGAGGCTTCAGAAGCTAAAAAAATTACCACGTGGAGTTGAAATCTTGGTGAACTTCGCATAAAAATTAGAGCTTGCTTCACTATATTTCAAATATATGATCTGCGGAAGTTAGGGTTTTTGCAGGCTCAAGAATTATGTCTCAAACATGTGATCTAGGGAAACTCGTCATAACTTTCGTTTCAGGCACCAGATTTGAATTCTGTAAAAATGGGCTGAAAGTGCATAGGCTCTAGTTTCTCGTGTAGCAATTTCAAGCTTGAACAAACATTATCTTTGGAAGAGCAGCAAAATGGGTGACAAAGATGTTGGGTGATGACTTTGAAATCATCTAAAAAAAGGAAGAGAAATGTTGTTGCAGATGCACTCTCAAGAAAGGATGAGGACGTGGAAGCATTTCTTTATGCCATTTCTGTTATCCAACCTGAGTGGATAACTGAAGCAAGGGATGAATGGAAGAATGATGAAGAGGTGTGGTCACTCATTCAAAAGTTGCAGCAAGGTCCCAGTATATCTGATACATTTAGCTGGAAAAATGATTCATTATGGTACAAATATCACTTATATCTTTGTAAGAATTCCTAGCTCAAAAAAAAATATTATTTTGGAATTTCACACCTCTCCCTTAAGAGGGAACTCAGGATTTTTAAAATCTTACCATAGGATCAAGAAGAAATTTTTTTGGGATGGCCTTAAAACTAATATTTAAAAGTTTGTGGCAGAATGTTTAGTTTTCCAACAAAATAAAGTTGAGAAAATTAAGACCCCGAGTCTGCTACAACCTTTATCCATTCCAAGTCAATGTTAGGAGTAGGCCTGAATGGATTTTATCATAGGTTTACCCAATTATGAAGGAAAGAGTTTCATCATGGTGGTAGTTGATAGACTTACCAAGTATGCACACTTTTGTGCATTGTCTCATCCTTTCAAAGCCAATACAGTTGCTACTGCATTTATGGAAATAATTCAAAAGCTTCATGGAAATCCAAAGATTATAGTAAGTGACAGAGATCCCATTTTCACTAGAAATTTTTAGACAGGATTATTTTCTTATCTTGGTACTCAATTATCTCATAACTCATCTTATCATCCTCAATCTGACGAGAAAACAGAGATAGTGAAAAAATGTTTGGAAGGATATATTCGTTTCTTTGTATCTGATAAACAAATACAATGGGTCAAGTGGTTACCTCTAGCTAAATTGTGGTATAACGCTTCTTTCCATAATGTAGCAAAAATGACCCCATTTATGGCACTTTATGGATATCATCCACCATCCATCACATTATCTTTAAGAGAAAATTATAAGATTCAAGCAATGGAATATCAGATCAAGCATCAACAACAAGTTCTCCAACTCTTAAAGGATAACCTCACTCTGGTGCAGAATCAAATGAAAAAACAGGCAGATCAACATCATAGTGAAAGAATTTTTTATGTAGGGGATTGGGTATTTTTACAGCTACAACAATACAAACAAATGTCTCTCAAGCAAGCTAAGAAGGATAATAAATTATCACCCATGTACAATGGTCCTTACAAGGTATTGCAAAAGATTGGTACTATGGTATACAAATTGGAGTTCCTCGCATCTTCTCGAGTACACCCAGTTTTCCATGTTTCATGATTAAAGAAGGTTATCGGTGACAAGCTTCCTATTCAAAAAGTGTTTCAATAATTTGACAAAGAAGGAAAAATCATATTGGAGCCTAAAGTAGTCACGGAAACAAGAACCCGATAGCTACAGAATCAAACAATTTTTGAGTATCTCATTAAGTGGAAGAACTTACCTCCTGAATATTCCACATGGGAGGATGAGAATTTTATACAAAAGCTTCTAGAACTACTCAAGCATTGAGGAAAACACTTTTTTGAAGGAGAGGGGCATGTTAGGTCCCTATAATACTAGTGTATCCCCCTTATTGTTAATGTCGTGCCCATGTAGCCCCCATATTATTGTTGTTGTGCGCCATAGAAGCCCAATATTGTTATTGTTGTACTCTTACATTATTATTGTTATGTAGGCTCTGATTATATTGTGACTCCTTAGACTCCTATATATACAAAGGATGTCTTGTCATTTGTATCATCCAAAAATTGTTCATTTATGTAATGTAAAGGATGTTTCCCCCTCGAAGATGATAATTTTTAAGTCGTTGATCTATCTATTTGTAAGCTAGTTGCATAACACCCTTTGAATATTATCTAAGACAAAAATTGGGAATAATACCTTCTCCTCACTAATTTGACTTCAAATAAGTGCATATAATGACTATTGTATGATTGAAAAAGTGAAGGCCGATCTAAGGGGGAGCTTCTACAATCATAGGAACAACAAAATCATTTCTACATATTTACAAATAGAGGTATATTAGTAACAATAGCTAGAATTCCTCGAAGCATTTAGAGGAGATGCTTGTATTGGTGATATTTTTTTATTCTCATTAAAGGTCCACGAAAAGTGTAATCTAGCATCAAGAAGTGGAGCACAAACTTCTATTGAGAAGTGCACTATAGTAGGAAGAATTGTAAATGTTGAAATTGTAGCAAGAAAAGGCTTCATTTGAATTGTGCCTTAGTAAAATGGATAAATTCGAATTTCCACATCATCAAGATGACTTGGATTGTAGTTAGATGGAGTGACATGGCTTTCACTCCTAGTTAAATCAGTAAATTCGAGTTTTTAAGCTATAAGTATACTTGTGCATGGGTTGATTGCTAAAATTTAGCAATCTAGTTGAGTTATTGTTAGTTAAACTCAGTTAATATGAGCTCCAGTCTAGAATAGATTCAGTAAGAGTTCAATTGAGTAGTAAAATTGTTGTTAACTCAATGATCTCTTAGTTAATAGATAAATTTACTAAAAATAGTCCCAGTCATGCATGGAATTCAAATTGCCTTGTTGAGTGGAGGGAAAAGGAATAATTTTATATATTGTTGTATACTAGTTGAGTGTATAGGTTTTTGCATTAGATCAAGTGATCGATTCCTTCAAGATTTGAGAAAGGAAATGGGGAATTCTCCTATTTTTAGGTTCTACTTTCCTCAAGGATTATGCAAGGAAATAGGAGGATAGTTGAGGCATGTTTTGGCTTAGTGTTGGTCAAAACAGGTCAGTGAGTAGGAGACCAGAATTGTAGTGCAGGGTGTGCTTCGGGATTGAAACAAGAAATTGTGATTGATCCATATTCTCATATGAATTAATGCAAAGCAGCAGAGGGGTTTTTTCCATTTGGGTTCCCCTGTCAAATCATTATTTTCCTTATGTTTTTTATAGTTGCAAGTTATTGCATGTGTTTCTTTCTTGTGTTTTCCTTTCTGTAGAATAGTAGAAGAAATTTGTGTCTCTTGATTTCAGTTCGATTTGATTAGCAATAGAAAATTTCTTGGAATTTATACATGGTATTAGAGTTATTGAAAACTACATAGAAACCAGATTCCTGATCATCTCTCAAAGAAATTTTGAATAACATATTTTTTGTGCAAGAATTTTCTTCAGTGCAAGAACAATGTCCTTTTATGGATTGACGCTTGAGTATGAATTAGAGGGCACTTAGAATTTCATAGCTTGGAAAGATAAAATGGAAGTTGTGTTGAACGATAATGGAGTAATGGAGTACACAAAAGCTAATATTCCAAAATTAGCAACATCAAATATATAACAACTAGCACAGTGGAAGAAAGATACTACAAAATCCAAGAGGATTATCATAGAGGGAGTCAGAGACCATGTGGTTTTGATTTTGCATGGAAAGTAGAATACTTATGCAATGTGGAAAACCCTCACAAAGTTATTCGAAGGTAGCAGTGATTCCAGGAAAATTGCATTGAAAGATAAGTTTGGGAACATTAGGATGCAGAAAAATGAAACGATTGTTGAGTACCTATCTAAATTCACTAAGGTCAAAGATGCACATGGAGGAGTAGGAGAGATTGTGCCACCATCTAAGCTTGTGAGCTTAGCACTCTTTGGTCTTCTGAAGTCCTGGTACAACTATCATGATTCAGCTAATGGAAGAGACAAGCTACCAGATTGGGAGAGACTTTGGTCTAATTTAGTGCAGGAGGAGATCAGAAGAAACACTAGATATGTGTTGGTAGGCCGAATGCCCCATTTTTATCCCCTTCCTATCACAAAACCACAATCATTAACCTTTGTTTTTCTACATAAACCTCCTCATTCCTACACTAGTCCAAGAATACTGTCCATTCCTACATAAATTTCATATTTCATGTTTAAGGTTTATTAGGTGCCTAATTAATCATTTTAAATAGATTTTATGCCTTTAATATTTGTTGTAACTTATATTTAATTTCCTAAAGTATTTGATAAGCTAAAGTATTAATCTTTATGGTAGCTTGATCTAGCGTAGGAATATTCCTGCACCGCTAGCAACTATCTGTTCTGTGATCTCCGTAACAATTCGATCACTTCACACGGGCAATTGGTCCACGTCGTCCAGTTCGGTTGTGGTCATCCGGAGTTGAACTCCAAATGGAGGACAATCAGGGATATGGCCGAGGATTAGTCTATGCCAATGAATAGTTCGCACCTTAATATAGCCATTGTCTTAATTTTGTTATTTTGTTTCAGCTGAAAGGCTTGATTTGCAACAACTGTAATTTTTGGTTACGGCCACAGGCCGAGGGGTTGTATAAAATGTAGATTTCAGATAGAACTAAGCTAGCAAGAGATATCAATAGTATATCATTGTAATTTCGATTTTATTTGTAATTTCGTTGTTGCCCTCGTTCTGGGATGGACTTGAACTCAAATGTATATTTGCTGATCGGTATTAACACAAGTAGTTGTGCCATGATTTTCTCATTATGCATTATAATTCTTCATTAATGTGTTGATAACATGCTGAAGTTTTTCATTTCCAAAAATGGGAAACGAGCTGGTTGGCTAGGGCCCAGCCAACCCAGCTCGTTTACCCTCTTGCTTTGTTATCCTAAAGGTGTGTTAATTTTATTTATTTACAGAAGCTTGGTTTGGATCTTGATTTCATGCTTTCTTATGAATTCTGATTTGTCTCATTAAAATAGTCAAGTGTGAATGGATATGTTGCGTGAAAGTTAAATTCAATCACTTCATGTAATTCCTTTTTTTCTTGGTTTTCTTTCACTTGGATCATGCAGACAAGATCCTTCATGCACCAATGCATGTAGGATCTTGCACCCTGGTTCGCTAGTTCATTTACAGCAAATGTTTCATTCTTTTTCTTTTACATGATTTAATCCATTTCTGCAAAGAAAGCATTATCATCCAAAGGAGGCATCCCTAATACTAAAAGTTTAATTCTTAAAGATTAAAGATAACTTCGGAAAATAGAAAAGAACGTTGTTGCATATATCAATTTGTATTTGCACTTCACAATTTAAGGAAAAAGACTAGAAGTAATATGGAATATATCAGTGAAGCGTTTCGAGTTATATTTGTTTACATGTAAAACCCATTTGACTGAAGAAAGTTTGCTTTACTTTCGAAGATTGTTTTTATCTTAAGAGTTTATTTCTATTTTTTAGATTCAGTTGATTAAAGCATTCTTTTAGTGTGCAAGATTATTTCAGATTCTACTCGCACTTGTAATTCTTTTTATAGTTAACGTGCTCTTTTATTTTCCCAAAAGAAAATTGGAATATTTGGTGTAGGAAGCTCTGTTCTAGTACAAGGACTAGTGTCTTGTTACAAGAATAGAGTTCTCAAAGCCTTGAGGCTTAGAGCCCCTACAAGAAAATATAAGTCTTCAGTATAAGTGTAAGTTATACCTTTCACATAAGCTATGTACCTGCACTAGTGCAAGTAGATTGTAAGAGTACAGGGATGACTGCTTAGTGTGAGAAGGAAAATCATTTAGAAGGCAAATCTTTTCAAGGGCCCACTTGTTAAACTGCCATCACCTATACTAAGGATAAACGTAGAGTTTCACTTCAACAATTAAGATTGTTTACAGCAGTGTGACAATTCCTTTATTTGATTTCTTCGAAAATGCATTCTTTTACATTCCAGCACTAGAATTACTTTGGTGTTAATTGCCTTTGATATTTTTCTGTTTGATTCTGCAAAGTTTCAGTTGAGAAGTAGGAATAGAAATAGGAAAAGTTCATACCACATTTGGCATTACCTATGCTTCGTCTCTAAGTTTACGAAACCCCCAGGTTGACAACTAAGTGTTGAAGGAGCTTGTTTAAGTGCAATTCCTACACCCAACATTTTGGTGCCGTTGTCGGGGAGGCGATTTGAATTGGTAAGAATTTTCCATTTTTTGCAATAGGGGTAAGTCTGCTATTATTTTTTCCTGCAATGTGCTTCTACCGATTGAAGAAATTTATAGGTGTTTAGTAATTTTTGAGTTGCAGCATTTTATTGGAATTTTGTTTTGTCATTTTTTGAAATGAATGCCTAAAAGAGGTAGGGATCTGAAGCCCACTAGGGGCCAAAGAAATACTAAAAAATCTGAAGTCAAATCTCATATTGGACCTTCTTTTGTAGTCAGAAAGTCCAAACAAACCCATAATCATCACACAGGAACAATCTACTTGGGCTCTAGTAGTAGTGGTCCAGGGTGACACAACCCACAGAGGGGAAGAAGGGGACTATTGGAACCCATAGTCAGCCTTCTCAGCCTATTGAGAGCGGTTTGTGTGGAGGAGAAATAATGGCAGATCAGGAAGACCATGTAGAAGGAACTGGTGAAAATCAGGTAAATGAGGAACAACCCACTTTTGGATTCCTAATTGTGGATCCTGATACATAAGTGAAAATGAAAAACATTTCACCATCAACTCTTCCTCATTTCTATGGTAAGGTACATGAAGACCCGGACTCTTTCTTATTTGAGTTTGATATTTTTTGTAGAAGTTATGATTATTCATCTAATGCCCAGAAGTTAAAGTTGTTTCCCGCAACTCTCAAGGACAAAATACTCTGTTGGTTCATGGGACTAGGAGGAAACACTATATCTTCTTGGGAACAAATGAAGAGTGTGTTCTTGTCAAAATATCAGGAATATTGTAAAACTAGAGATATTCAAGATGAAATCTTTACTATTTTTCAAAATGATGATGAGACTCTATAGGACTACTTGGAGAGATTATTTTACATCCTCCAAAGGTCAAATCACAAATTTGATCTAAGTACCATTAGAACCTTGTTCTTACGAGGGCTTACTGATGATGCTAGGAATAATCTAAATCTGTTAGGACAAGGGGATATTTCTCAGAAATTTTTTAGTCAAATCTATGACTTGTACAGGAAATTCTTGAGGAACCAATATAGATCCAGTAAAGGAATTCATAATAGAAATAAGAAAATCGAATCTATTGATGCCATGATTATTGGATTAGAAAACAAAATGGACAATATGAAAATTGAAATAATGAATATTGTTATTAAACAAATAGACTCTTTAAAGTTTCAACAAAAACTTGTAGAGGAACAAGAGTCATTATCTATTTTTTGTCCAAAATGTAGAAAAAGGCATATTTTAAGAGAATGTCCTCCTGATATTAAAGGAACTAATAAATGTGAAATTTGTACAGAGAACCATGCCAGAGAAAAATTTCCCTCCATACCTGGGCTAAAAGTTGTACTTGGAGGAGGACAACCTGAAGCCGAATCATTGCATGTTATGGGAGCACGAAGAAACTGGCCTCAGGTAAGTGCAGCTATGGCTCCTAAACTTCCACCACATTTTTTTTGTTATAATGCACATTCATATTCCTATCCTAACACTAGCCACTCTCAACATTGGTAGCATGGGAACCAATATCATTATGGACAACCCTCCCAATCTTGGAAACAAGGATGGAGAGGGCCAAACCATTCACACCATTCTTATCCTGCACCTATGCAGTCATACCCACCTACATATGCACCTTACCCAATGCGACAACCATTACTACCTCAACTAAGTTAGCCAATGCCACCATTTCCTTTGCCTCCTCCATCTCGATCTCATCAGCTTCCTGCCCAACCTTTACCCGACCCCAATAACAAATTGGTACAAATGGTCCACTCTATGAACCCACTTTCCTCATCTAGATATCAGTCCATGCCAGTTGGAGTCAATGATCTCCAATTGAGATCAGGGAAGATAGTAACCTCACAAAATCAAAAGCAACCTATAGTGATTATCAACGAGAAAGGTGAGGAGGAAACTCCTAACCATTCTGAAAAATATGTCACCATCTAGCCTATCTCCGTACCTTTTGAGCCTTTTCCATCTTCTTCCAACTGGCCTCCCTATCTAGAGAGGTTAGTTGTGGAGAAGAATGACCCCATTCCTGAGTCTAGCCTGGCCTCTGAGCTTAGAAACCTTTTCATAAAGGTACCTTTGCTCCAAGCTATTAAAGAGATCCCCATTTGCACAAAAATTATTAGGGAACTCTGTCTCAAGAAGCTAGGAAGGAGAAGATTAGAACCTCAAACTATTCAATTTGTTGGTAGAGCAGTAGAGTTAATGATGGGATGTATGCACATGGAGAAATATATTGACCCCGGAAACCCTGTTGTCTCTATTCAGATAGGTGATGTCCTTGTCTCCAATGTACTTATAGACCTGGGGGTGGCTATTAATGTTATGACCAAGAAAACCATGGATCAACTTGGATTGGTCCATATTCGTCCTACTCCCACTGTACTTGAACTAGCAGATAGATCTAAAATCAAGACGAAAGGGGTGTTGGATGATGTGGTCATTTCTTTAGACTCTTGGGAATACCCCACAGACTTCATTGTGCTTCAACCAAAGAATCCTATGGGAGGACATCCCTTGATCTTGGGACAACCATGGCTTGCTACCATTGATTCTTATATCAAATGTCGTTCTGGGGACATTTATATTTCCCATGGAGATTCTAGGAAGAAGGTCACCTTGTATCCACCCACTAGATCCATTCAGGAGCTATGAGACACTTTACGGTTAGACTACAGTAGTGATGAGGAAACTTGACCTGTTTCCTTGATACATCATAATGTTGAGTTCTCGTAGGAGGGTGAGATTCAGGTCTTCCTGGACAATCTATACACCATGCCCAATTTCGAGTCATTGAGTCAGATTTTAGTCTAGATTTTCAAGAAAGTCATGACTCTCTACCTCCCTCGCCACCATCTCTAGCAACACCTTTGTGTACTCTTGAGCCCGATACCACTCTTGTTGAGATTAGTCCAGGCAAATCCTTGCATATTAGTTTAGACTTGGATTCATCCCAGCAAGAGCAGCTTGTGAATTTTTTGTGAAACCATCTTGATGCCTTTGCATGGGGCTATGAAGATATGAAAGGCATCCCTCCTTAAACTTGTACCCACAATATTTATATTCAGTATGGAGCCCGACCTGTCCGACTACCCCAAAGGCATATGAACCTGGCTCTAAGAGATGTTGTAAAGGAAGAATTGCAAAAACTCTTGGATGTTGATTATATCTATCCTATTTCTGATAGCCAGCGGGTCTCTCCATTGGTAGTAGTCCCTAAAAAATACGGGAGATGGCGCATTTGTATTGACTATAGAGAATTGAACAAAGACACTCTCAAGGATTACTTCCCCCTCCCTTTCATTGACCAAGTACTCGATACCCTTGCTGGTAAGAAGTACTTTTGTTTTCTAGATGGCTTTAACAGTTATAACCAGATATAGATTGCACCTGAAGACAAAACCACTTTTATATGTCCATGGGGTACATTTTCTTACCGAGTGCTTCCCTTTGGGCTATGTAATACCCTGGCTACCTTTCAAAGGGCAGTCTTTTCCATTTTTGCTGACCTTGCGTGTGTGGAAATCTATATGGATGACTTTTCTGTGTTTGGTGATTCATTTTAGGAAGCCCTCAAAAATCTAGAAAAAGTGCTTCTTCGCTGCGAAGAAGCTCATCTCGGCTTGAGTGACAAAATATGCAGATTAATGTGCAAGACGGGAGTGGTTCTTGGCCATCTTATTTCTGACAAAGGTATCTAGGTTGACCCTGCAAAAATAAAAATTATTTTGAGTCTTCCTGTACCCAAAACTCAAAGGGAAGTGAGAGTTTTTCTAGGACATGCGGGCTACTATAGGAGATTCATTGAGAATTTCTAAAGGATAGCTACCCCCCTTTTTTTACTTACTTTTGGCTAAAGATAGTGAGTTTTCTTGGTCCATGTCTTGCCAACAGTCCTTTGAGACATTGAAGGAACAGTTTTGAAAGGACCAAACTAGTCCCTGCCATTTCATATTTCCTCGTATGCCTCAAATACTGCTATTGGCGCAAATTTAGGACAAGAAGAAGAAAAGCAATCTTAAGTTATTTATTTCATTAGTAAAAACTTGTCACCCACTGAGATAAATTATACAGTTACTGAGAAAGAGTTTTTAGCTGTAATTTTTTCGATATATAAATTCACACATTATATTATAGGATATGAAGTCTTTGTGCATACTGACCATTCTACAATAAGGTATTTGATGAATAAACCATTAACTAGTGGTGGAGTGACTAGGTGGTTATTATTGTTACAGGAATTTAATATTACCATTATTGATAGACCGGGAAAATCTAATGTAGTAGCAGATTATCTTTCAAGATTAAATAATCCTGGTGAAGCAATTCCTGTTAATGATGATTTTCCTGACGAACATATTTTTGCTGTGTCGACAAAATCCCCGTGGTTTGCTAACATATCTAACTATTTAGTCACTGGAAAATTACCACCTCACTTATCTGCTTGTGAAAAGCAGAATATCATACAAAAAAGCGCTGCATATTCTTGGGTTCAAGGAGACCTCTTTTACACTGGAGAAGATCTTATTATCCGTAGATGTGTAAGAGAGGAAGAAGTGTTTGATATTTTAAGTTTTCCCATGATGAACCTTGCGAAGGTCACTTCACCGATAAGCAAACTGCATACAAAGTGTTACGAGCTGGCTATTTTTGGCCCTTCTTGTTTAAGGATGCCAAACACTATGTCAAGCAATGTGACAACTGTCAACGAATTGGCCAACCTAATCAAACCAATGAAATGCCTTTATGTCCTCAGGTTATGATTGAGCCTTTTGAAAAATGGGCCATTGATTTTGTAGGACCAATAAATCCAACATCATTAAATAAAAAGAATATTTTGGTTTGCACAGATTTCATTACAAAATGGGTAGAAGCTAAAGTTGTTTCTTTTGCTACTGAAAGAGTTGTTGTTGATTTTCTTTTTATTGAAATCTTTACTAGATTTGGTGTGCCTAGAGAAATTGTTTCTAAAAATGGACCACAGTTTATTTCTAATCTAGTACAGGGTGTGATGGAGCAGTACAAAATTCGGCATAGGAAATATACACCATATCACCCGCAAGAAAATGTTCAGGTGGAGTCCACAAAAAAGGTGATTGAGTCCATCCTCACAAAGATAGTAAATATTCATAGAAAGGATTGGGCTGACAAATTACTGGAAGCCCTGTGTGCATACCGAACCACTTGAAGGAACATCACACGACACACACCATATGAGCTGGTGTACAAGAAACAAGTCCTCTTCCTAATAGAATGTTAGATCAAGACTTTCAGGATTATAGTCCAATTGGGGCTAGATATCTCTGAAGCACAACAACAGCGTCTTCTACAGTTGAATGAGTTAGATGAATTTTGAAGGGATGTGGTTCAACAAAACATCTTGATTCAACAGCAGCGCAAGAAGTGGCATCACAAGTCTATCCAGAAGAAGCAATTCCAACCAGGTGATTGGGTACTCCTTTATGATTCTAGATTCAAATATCTTAAAGGGAAATTCCATACACGCTGGATGGGACCTTATGAGGTGGTCAAAGTGTTTGAAAATGGATCAGTAGAAATTAAAACTATTGATGGACAGAATTTTGTGTTCCTGGTAAATGGGCATAGATTGAAAGCGTATTTTCAACCCCTTACTAAAGGAGAATTTATGTAGCAAGTCCAACAGCAATCTGAAAAAGGAGTTGGTAGTGGCAATACCAACTTGTTGAAGATTTGATTCTTTCTTTCTTTTCCTCATTGGATAAAATAATAAAAATTAAAAGAAAAAATTAAAAATTAAAAAGTATAATTTTTTTCCTGTAATTATGAAAATCAGTTGACTGACATGATTGCAGAAGGATCAACCTAAAAACCAGCATGCTGGCAGGAAGATCGAAATTTCAATAAAAATGGAATGTTACTTGATTTTTTAGATATGTTAGCTGTCACCAAGAATAAGTAGGTTCAAGGAACCCATCCCTTACCCAAGTTTGGGGTAACTAGCATGGAAATTTTTACCCAAGTAAATGCTTAATTCCCGTTGCAACTACTTTTTCCAGCACCAGTGCAAGCAGACCTTGAAGATAAAATTATGTCTTTCTTCTATTTTCCCGTTTCGTAATTCCCGCTATTTTTCTTTTCTGAATCCCATAATGAATCACCCTCCGTTTTCTTCTAAGAAAATTATCCCTATCTGATTTCGTAAAATCCCTCTTTCCCCTTCGAATTTTTTTCCCACATCCCATTCTCATTTATCCCCCTTGGTAGTATCATTCTTGGAATCCCTGTTATGACACTCCTTCCCATTATGAAAATTACCCCTTCCCACTTCTTTGTTCCCTCATGGATCGATTGCAGGATCTGATACAGCCAGATCAAAAGGCATGCTCATGAAACACCAAAGAATGGCAAATAAAAATGATCTTGTATATTCAGGAAATTTTTAAAGTCCAGCCAAAGAACTAAGTTCTATCATATTTTTTTATTATTATCCCCTCTTTCTTCGATGCTACAGAAATCCCTCGTGCAGGAACATGCGTGACTAGTGCAGGCAGGTTCAGTGAAAGCAGTCTCAGTGCAAGCACGTTGCAGTGCAAGCAGGATCAGTCCAAGCACAATTAGTGTAGGCACGCAAACACAGTGCAAAGAATTGTTTAAACATAGTACATAAGCACTTGATGCAGAACGTTTATTGAGAAAATTACATTTTTAATTCCTGCAGATGAATAACTACCACCATGATAAATCATAGCATTGTATTATTTAAATTTTGGTTAAAACTTTGTTTTATCATATATTAATTTAGGGAGAAATCATTTAAGTGCAAGATATTTTAGGTTCTGAAGTCTAATATTTTTAATGAGTATCGAAGTACACCTTATGTGAATTATGAGGCAATCGAGGATAGTACAGATCCATCTGAAATCCTACACTTACCTTCATTGAAAAGATCCTCCATCACTTGCTCATGATAGCCTTACCTCATAATCCAATCCCCCACAACCGTTACACCGCCACCGAAAAAATTTCAGCCTCCTCCAATTATCATTGCCTGCTCGTAGCAGATTGATACGTGTGTGCATCTGTCCTGAAGGGGAGACTTTAATGATTGAACGTGATTGGATGGAAGCGATCAACAAGACAGTGGAACGAACAGATCTCCATCATAAAATCTTGGCAGCTCCCTTGCACTCCGCAGTGTGAAATCTCCCCAAATCTATGGCAGAGAATTGAGGCGAAGTCAACACAGAGATGGTGCCCATGAGACATGAACCATCATCTGTGAAGGAGATAGAGAAAACAACCGAGTATCGAGGTATTCTTGCACTATTGCAAGAATTAGGATTTCTCCCATTTTTGCAGAAACTCGACGAGTTCGATATGGCCTTGGCTTTGGGGTTTGCAAAGACATTCGAGGAGGGCCAAGCTAAAGTAGGCTCACTAGAATTTGAGGTCACAGAAGAATCTGTAGCGCAAGCTATAGGCTTGTCAACTGTGGGCGAAAAATGGTTCAAAAAGGAGAGGATCGAAAGGAAAATACGGTGTCGATTTGTGGTTGATCGAAATCTCAAAGTCGACTGGAAGAAAGGACTTCCGCAGAGCACCATGCTTGGAAAATGGTGATACCTTCTATACATATTACAAAAATTTCTGACCTGCGAGCGACTTACACATTAACGTTTGTGTACCATAGCAGGTTGTTGTTGCATTTTGAATCAGGGAAACGCATCAATTTCCCTTATTACATATTCCGAAGATTAGAGAAAATGGTGAAAGCAGTGCAGAATGGGAGTGCCAGATGGGTTGTAGATAAACTCTACCATCACGAGCTCATTGCAGTCCTGGTCAAGAAAGAGATGAAGGCCAAGGGAATCACCTGGGAGGCATTCTTGAAAGAATTTTGGGAAAGAAGTGCAAGGGAGTCAGCTAGAAAAAGTGCAGGCAAGAAGGAAAAGCTAAGACGAAAAGTAAGGACAAAAGGGTGCAAGTAGGGGAGAAATCTATTAAAGAAACCCCATCCTCAGCAAAAAGAAGAACGAATAGGACCTCGACAAAGAGAAGGACTGTCTCTTCGGGGACAAGTCACGCTCAGTCGAGCTCCCCGATTTTGATTGATGAAAAACCCCAGGCTTCACCTGGAGATCATAACCTCTTGGTTCTCACAAATGCAACAACTCACACAGTGGGGAATGAAGAAGATGTAGAGAAAGAGGATGACATACTCTTGTCAGCCTTCATTCATAAATTGAAGAAGAAAAGAATGACAGCAAGTGCAAGTAAAGACCCGACAGAGGATCAGGTAGATGACGAGGCGCAGCACATAGAAGCCCTCGAAAATTTTTATGAACAGGGTACTGAAGCCCTCGAAAATTTTGATGAACAAGGTACTAAAGCCCCTAATGAATTGAAGGAACAGGGTACTGAAGCCCTTGGCAAGGCAAAGGAATAGGGTACTGAAGCCCCTAACGAGGTGAATGAATAGGGTACTGAAGCCCCTACTGAGTTGGATGTACAGGGCATTGAAACCCCTGATGAGTTAGATGCATAGGGGGATGAAACCCTCGGTGACATGGAAGCCCCTGGCACTGAAACCCTTGGTGATATTATGATGCAGACGTTGGATGGCCAAGATGACTTTGACCTTGGAAATAACGATACATGTTTTGAATCAGTTGCAGAGAAAGTGCTCGCACCAAATGAGATAGAAATAGAGACCTCTACCCTCTATCTAAATAACCGGATAGTAGAGCTTAAGCAACAAATTCACGACTTGGAGGCATTAAACCAAGTCATGAAGGAACAAACTTGGCAAAAGCAAGGAAAGATAAAGTTGGTAGAAGAGGTCAAAGAACAAAAACGTCAAGTGAAGATATTTAAGTTTCGGGCTTCTAAATGCTACAAGCGCCTTAAGAAGGTGACCAAACAACTTAAGAAATCCCTAGGAAAGAAGACGAAGGTAGTGAAGGTAGGAATCAGTATCCAAGTGCAGGATTGAAATATGGCTTCCTATGTGAAGAGTTTTGCAGTAGGTAAAGGTTGTGTGAGGACACATAATAGCTTAGGGATGGGAGGATGTTGGTAGGCCGAAATGCCCCATTTTTATCCCCTTCCTATCACAAAACCACAATCATTAACCTCTGTTTTTCTACATAAACCTCCTCGTTCCTACACTAATCAATAATACTGTCCATTCCTACATAAACTTCATATTTCATGTTTAAGGTTTATTAGGTGCTTAATTAATCATTTTAAATAGATTTTGTGCCTTTAATATTTCTTGTAACTTATATTTACTTTCCTAAATTATTTGATAAGTTAAAGTATTAATCATTATGCTAGCTTGATCTAGTGCAGGAATATTCCTGCACTGCCAGTAATTATCTGTTCCGTGATCTCCGTAACAATTTGATCACTTGACGTGGGCATCTTGGTCCAAGTCGTCCAATTCGGTTGTGGTCATCCGGAGTTGACCTCAAAACGGAGGACAATCAGGGATATGGTTAAGGATCAGTGTATAACCACAAATAGTTCACACTTCATTATAGCCATCATCTTAATTTTGTAATTTTGTTTGTTATTTCGTTTTAGCTGAAAGGCTTGATTTGGAACGACTGTAATTTTTTGTTACGACCACAGGCCGAAGGGTTGTATAAAATGTAGATTTCAGATAGAACTAAGCTAGCAAGTGATAGTGATAGCAGATCATTGTAATTTCTGGTTTATTTGTAATTTCGTTGTTGCCCTCATTCTAGGCTCGACTTGAACTCAAATGTATATTTTCTGATTTGAATTAATACAAGGAGCTGCGACATGATTTTCTCATTCCGCATTATAATTCTTCACTGATGTGTTGATAACGTGCTAAAGGTTTTCGTTTCCTAAAACGAGAAACGAGATGGTTGGCTAGGGCCCAGTCAACCCAACTCATTTACCCTCTTCCTTTGTTATCTTAAAGGTGTGTTAACTTTATTTATTTACAGAAGTGTGGTTTGAATCTTGATTTCATGCTTGCTTGCAAATTTTGATTTGTCTCATTAAAACAATCAAGTGTGAATGAATCCGTTATGTGAAAGTTAAATTCAATCACTTCATGTAATTCCTTTTTTCTTGGTTTGCTTTCGCTTGGATCGTGCAAACAAGATCCTTCATGCACCAGTGCATGTAGGATCTTGCACTCTGGTTCACTAGTTCATTTATAGCAAATGTTTCATTCTTTTTCTTTTACATGATTTAATCCATTTTTGCAAAGAAAGTGTTATCATCCAAAGGAGGCATCCCTAATACTGAAAGTTGAATTCTTAAAGATTAAAGATAACTTCAAGAAATAGAAATGAATGTTGTTGCATATCTCAATTTGTATTTTCACTTCACGACTTAAGGAAAAAGACTAGAAGTAATCTGGAATATTATAGTGAAGTGTTTCAAGTTATATTTGTTTACATGCAAAAACCCTTTGACTGAAGAAATTTTGCTTTACTTTCAAAGATTTTTTTATCTTAAGAGTTTATTTCTATTTTTGAGATTCAGCCAATTAAAGCATTATTTTCGTGTGCAAGATTATTTCAGATTCTACTCGCACTTGCAATTCTTTTTATAGTTAAGATGCTCTTTTATTTTCCCAAAATCAAATTGGAATAGTTGGTGTAGGAAGCTCTGTTCTGGTATAAGGACTAGTGTATTGTGTAAAATTTTCTCTACAAATCAGCTAGCTCACTGATATCATGTAGAAATTTCACCTGCAGATCAAACTGATATATGCAAAGTACTAAAGCATAATACTAGATCTACATCTACCATAAACTTTGCGGAAGCTAATCAACCATGATCAACATCAAGCATGAACACATATAACTAATAAGAAGGAATCAATCACACATAACACAAAATAATTTATCCGAGAAAAGCACCAACCTAAAACCCCATCTTTGTATTATCAATCAAGTGGAAATCCTCAACAACATACAAAAAGAATCAGCTTAAAAGCTATCCTACTCTCTCTGTACTTTGATGATAAAGCTCATGGACTACCTAGCCCTGTATATAAAGATTGCACCTCAGGTCCAAGCTCCTATTTCCTTGCGCAGTTTTGATTGGGGTCCAATTACAAAACACATGTAAATTGCCCTAATCATACCTGTTGTCACCTCATGTCCAACTATGCAGTCATAGAAGGAAGAAGCTTCCTTCCCATGCAAGGAATACTTACTAGAAATATCCTAGCATCTGATAGTACACTGTCCCACATCTGATCTCAACTGGGTCTCTGACAGAACTGACATGCATTAGTTATCCATGAGTGAATACACAGTTATCTGAAAATAACAATTGTCACATGCATGCAAGCATCAACAAACTGTATCTCAGTAATTTAACAACTTGTTAAATTAATCTAATTGAACTTGACTAAGTTAAACTAAGTCAACTGATCCTCTCAATATAGAACTCATCCTTAATTCCTCAATCAATGGAGCAAATCAAGGACACATTCCCCAATTAGTGGGTAAATAATTGCATGTTCTCACAAAGACTTCAAGTTTTCTTTTCCTTAACTAATTAACTCATGGAGAATTATTAATTAATATTACAAATTGCTGGTAAGACCAAATTCGAATTTACTTCCTATAGATAGACCAGGGACTGTTATAAATAGGAAGGGACCCAGAAATGCTATTTTTAGAAGATGCTAGTTTTAGCAGTTTCACCTCTCACCCAAGGTGGCCAAAATTCCACACTAGCCAAACTGCTATTTTTAGAAATTTCTATTTTTACATTTCTTGTTGCACACTTGTCAACACTCCCTCTCAACAAGAAAGGCTTCCTCTCAAACCCGATCCTGTAACTCTGGAATGTTCTGCATGCAACACATCTACCAAGTGTAGTTGCTCCAGCAACAATCAGAACAAAAAAAACTCCCAACTGACCACTCTATTGCGCTAGAAACATACTCTGATGTTGAAGCTCTACCTAGTGTTGACAAGTGCTCCTCTTTGACCTCTGCACTACTGCAACATCTCCATGCATCTCGCACCATTGCACCCTTCTCTGTGCTACCCTGCACTGTGCAACACACTTGTGCCTCTCGCATTGTTGCAGCCTGCATGCTTTGCGTTGTCTTGGTATTCCCTACACTGTAGCTCTCTCTGCCACTCCATCTGTATCTGTCTCTACCCAATTAGTCAGTTCGTGCTACTCCACATCGGGGCTCTCGTAGTAAGGTCTCACCCAAGAGGTTGGGTACCTCAAGGATCCTGCCCCTCATCCTTGGTACGATCACTCTATATCGCCCCACCTCCTACCTGGAGGTATGGCTACATGTGATCCCTCTGCCCACCTAACTCGAAGTTTCCCCCTACTAGAGGTCTCTGCATGAGTAGATGTCTTGACTCGATCTCCACTCAGCTTCCCCTATTGCGGCTGCTCCACAACCTCCTGAAGCTACTGCACCAATCGTGGCTCCTCCACAATCGTCTGAGACTTCTTCTAGCGCTGCATGTTGAGAGATAACATACCCTCCCTCTCAACCACCAAGTCTCCATCAGTTTCCTTGCTGCTAAAGTCTTTGCATGCATCTTTAACCTCAAGAGCATACAGGTCCTTGACCCGTGAACCAATCTTTTTCACCTGTCTAGTGATGATGTGTCTAAGGAAAACATTTCCCTTACTAAAGACTACATCATAGCCTCTATCTTCCAGCATCGCGATCGACACCAAGTTTCTCTTCAGTCCTGGTTCATACTTGACATCGGTCAAGGTAAGGCGAGCTCCATGCTGCCTCCTAAAAATAACCATGCCTACACCTGAGACACTATACTTCTCATCATTACGCATCGCTATGAGTATATGGAGATCTTTCTCCTCCAAAGTACTAAACAAACTCTTGTCGCTGGTCATGTGGAAAGAAGCTCCACTGTCAAGAAACCAACCACTTCCCACCATGGATGAAACCATGCATGTGAAGAGTGTGAAATCCAACTCAAACTGTGAAGCAAGTGCCTCACCTTTAGATCCTTCCTCAGATCCCTTCTTGGATTTCCTCTGTGGACAATTTGCAGCATAATGGCCCACCTCATGACAACAAAAGCATCACACTTTCAATTTGTCAACCTTCTTCCCACCATTGGAAGAATTGGATTCGGAAAGAGAAACCTTCTCCTTCCCCTTCTTTGCCTTACTCGCTAAGGCACAGTTCTCCTCATCCTCCATGGATGAAGAACTGTCTCTGGTGCTCCGTCTGATCTCCTCCTGCATCAAATCCGACCATAGTTGTTCCCAATCTGGCAGTTTCTCCCTTCCATTAACCGAGTCCTGGTAGCTATGCCAGCTCTTAGGAAGGCCAAGGAGTGCTAGACTCACCATATCATCATCAGCTGTCACGACCCCTACACTTGCAAGCTCATCCCTGCATGTGATGAGCTTGGTCAGATACATAGAGATCATCTCATCCTTTTCACACTTTATCTTTCGAAATTTGTCCTTCAGTGCCAGCTTCCTCTGATCACTATTATTCTGATATAAATCTTTCAATGTTTTCCACATTGCAAACGGAGTCTCCTTCCCATGGAGGCTCGAGACAATGTGATCTCACACTCCATCCAAGAGAATTCTCCTAGCTCTAGCCACACACTTTTTCCATTCCGCCAGTTGAGTAGCATCAGTAGGCTTAGGGACTTCTTTATCAATGAATTCCTTAAGGCCATTATCTTCCAATACTACCTCCATGCGATTCTTCCAAGCTATATAGTTTGAGCTACCATCAAGGGAATACTCAGGCCTCAAAACATAGAACACCATCGATGAAATAGATGTGATAAGAACTTGAGATCTATATCCCAAATAATAAACTTTGAATTCCTTCTTGTATATTGTTCTTCCTTGATCACCTATGCTCTGATACCATGTAGAATTTTCTCTACAAATCAGCTAGCTCACTGATATCATGTAGAAATTTCACCTGCAGATCAAACTGATATATGCAATGTACTAAATCATAATACTAGATCTATATCTACCATAAACTTTGTGGAATCTAATTAACCATGAGCAACATCAAGCATGAACACATATAATTAATAAGAAGGAATCAATCACACATAACACAGAAGAATTTATTCGAGAATAGCACCAGCTTAAAACCCCATCTCTGTATTATCAATCAAGTGGAAATCCTCAACAACATACAAAAAGAATCAGCTCAAAAGCTATCCTGCTATCTCTGTACTCTGTGATAAAGCTCATGGACTACCTAGCCCTGTATATAAAGGCTGCACCTCAGGTCCAAGCTCCTATTTCCTTGCGCAGTTTTGATTGGGGTCCAATTACAAAACACATGTAAATTTCCCTGATCATACCTGCTGTCACCTCAGGGCCAACTACGTAGTCATGGAAGGAAGAAGCTTCCTTCCCCATGCAAGGAATATTTACTAGAAATATCCTAGCATCTGATAGTACACTGTCCCACATCTAATCTCAACTGGGTTTCTGACAGAACTAACATGCATCAGTTATCCATGAGTGAATACATAGTTATCTGAAAATAGCAGTTGTCACATGCATGCAAGCATCAACAAACTGTATCTCATTAATTTAACAACTTGTTAAATTAATCTAAATGAACTTGACTAAGTTAAACTAAGTCAACTAATCCTCTCAATATAGAACTCATCCTTAATTCCTCGATTAGTGGAGCAAATCAAGAACACATTCCCCAATTAGTGGAGAAATAATTGTCTGTTCTCACAAAGACTTCAAGTTTGCTTTTCCTTAGCTAATTAACTCATGGAGAATTAATTAATTAATTAATATTCCAAACTGCTGGTAAGACCAAATTTGAATTTACTTCCTATAGATAGACCATGGACTGCTATAAATAGGAAGGGACCCAGAAATGCTATTTTTAGAAGATGTTATTTTTAGCAGTTTCACCTCTCACCCAAGGTAGCCAAAATTCCACACTGGCCAAACTACTATTTTTAGCAATTTCTATTTTTACATTTCTTGTTGCACACTTTTCAAGATCTTGTTATAGGAACAGAGTGATCCAAGCCTTGAGGCTTAGAGCCCTAAGGAAAAGACAAGTCTTCAGTATAAGAGTAAGTTATACTTCTCACATAAGTTATGTACATGCACTAGTGCAAGCAGATTGCAAGAGTATAGGAACAACTGCTTAGTGTGAGAAGGAAAATCATTTAGAAGGAAGATCTTTTCAAGGGCCCACTTGTTAAACTACCATCACCTATACTGAGGATAAACATAGAGTTTCACTTCAGCAACTAAGATTTTTTACAGTAGTGTGAAAGTTCCATTATTTGATTTCTTCGCAAATGCATTCTTTTACATTCCAGCACTAGAATTAATTTGGTGTTAATTGCCTTTGATATTTTTTTGTTTGATTCTGAAAAGTTTCAGTTGAGAAGTAGGAATAGAAATAGGAAAAGTTCATACCACTTCTGGCATTACTTGTGCTTCGTCTCTAAGTTTACGAAACCCTCGGGTTGACAATTAAGTGTTGAAGGAGCTTGCTTAAGTGCAATTCCTACACCCAACAATATGGTGTCTCATCCATATATGATGAGGAAGAAGATTTTTCTCTAATTGGAAAATGAAAGAATACCAAAGGAAAGAAGAACCAAGGTGAGGAAAAATCTAGCCAAAACCATGGCAAGAAGAAAGTCTTGAATAAAATTAAATGCTTTCATTGCCATGATTATGGACATTATGCAACCAATTTTCCACATAAGAAATCTAATAAGGAGCCTGCAGTAGCAGCAGGAGGATATGCTCTTTCATCACAATTCGAGTTGGATTTCACCCTCATTACTTACATGACAAGCACAGTAAGAGGGAGTGAAAGGTACCTAGACTTTGGTGCTTCATATCATATGATAGGAAATAAGGAGTTCTTCAACAGCCTAGAGGAGAAGGACCTACAAGTACACATAGAGTTTGGAGATGATGGGAGGTATAGTACCAAAGGGATTTGTACTATCACCTATAAGAGGGAGTTAGGCTCCCATCTTCACCCAAAGGATGTAATGTATGTGCCTGGTATGAAGAAAAATTTAGTTTTTACAGCTGTACTTGAAGACTGTGGATATGATGTGTTATTCAGTAAGGGAAAAACTTTTCTAAAGTATGTTGCTATTAGACAAGTAAAACAAATTGATGTTCAAGTTAAAAATTTCTACAAGCTAGAGGTAGATTTCACCATGCATTCATCTATACCTACAGGTGTGAGGTGGGGAAATGTAGAAACTTAGTCCCAGAGTTGCAAATATTTGGGTAGGATCCATAGTAGAGCAAAAACTGTTGCAAAATATACTTCTCATGGATCATTACCCTTGATACAGGGGTCCACAATATTCAGTAGCAGAAGGATCGGTATCAATTGATGCAATCATATCTTGAGTGGCAGTGCAGAGGATAGTAGCAGTCAGAGACTCAAGATACAGTTGCAAGAAAGAGACACAATTGATTGAGTATTTTCGATGCTTCTTAGTTGCAGTTGGTGCAGTAGCAACAACAACAGTGTGAGGAAGTGTTAATTGTGTTACAATACATTCGTACACAAGAGCAAGATTACGGTGCGCAAAACCCTTTTCTTACTAAGAGGGAGTGTTGAAACTGTTGCAAGAAAAGGCTTCATTTGAATTGTGCCTTATTCAAATGGAGAAATTCGTATTTCCACATCAGAAGGATGACTTGGATTACAATTAGTTGGAGTTACATGGCTTTGTCTCCTAGTTAAATCAGTAAATTCGAGTTTGTAGGCTAGAAGTAGAGTTGTGCATGGGTTGGTTGCTAAAATTTAGCAATCTAGTTGACTTATTGTTAGTTAAACTAAGTTATCTAAGCTCTAGTCTAGAATATAGTCAATAGGAGTTCAAATGAGTATTAGAACTATGGTTAACTCAATGATCTCTCAATTAACTAATCAATTTACTAAAAATAGTCACAGTCATGAATGGAATTCGAATTTTCTTATTGAGTGGAGGGAAAAGGCATAATTTTATATATTGTCATATACTAGTTGAGTGTATATGTTTTTTCATTAGAGAAGGTGATTAATTCCTTCAGGATTTGCGCAAGGAAATAGGGAATTCTCTTATTTTTTAAAGGCTAATTTCCTCAAGGATTGCGAAAGGAAATAAGAGGATGGTTGAGGCCTACTTTGGCTTTGTGTTGGTCAGAGCATGTCAGTGGGAAGGAGATCAGGATTGCAGTGCAGGGTGTGCTTCAGTTGAAGCAAGAAATTGTAATTGATTCATATTCTCATATGAATTAATGCAAAGTAGCAGAGAGGTATTTCCTAGTTGGATTCCCCTGTAAAATCATTGTATTCGTTGTGTTTTTTATGGTTTCATGTTATTTCATGTGTTTCTTTCCTGTGTTTTCCTTTCTGCATAATAGTAGAAGAAATTTATGTCTCTTGATTTCAGTTTGATTTCAGTAGCAGTAACAAATTTCTTGACATTTCTACAATAAAGGAAAATTATATCAAAACCAAGAAATAACATACTTTTGTTGTTGAAATAAAAAGCCTCATTCTTGCTTATACAAAGCCACAAAGGTTGGGAAAAATTCATCATGCAGAGAAATATCAATTCAGTTCAACCATCAAAAAGCCAACATTTGACCTCCATGGAAACACATAGTTTGGATGCCATCGAATCCAGTTACAAATAGTTATTTCCTTCCACCAATTCATTCAAATTCTATGGGTTATTTTGATAGTTCACAATTAACAGTGCAATCACATATTTTTGCTTCACAAGAATGGATGAAGTAGCATTAATGAACATCCAAAGGAAAGGGTGTTTCCTCCATGCAAAATGAAAAAAATGAAAAAATGAAAAAACATCAGATCCCATGCCCTATCAGTCTAATATCACTACCAGTCTAGTGGAGAAGACAAAATTCAAAAGAATGTATACCACCATGCCCGAAGGAATACATCCAATCAGAAAGAGAATGTTAGTTTAATCGATTGTGAATATGTAGAATAAATACCTTGGAAGAAAGTATAAATTATTGGAGATTTACCATCACATTAAGAAACAAAAAGATGTCACAATGTTTTGAGATTTTCTTGCATGAACCAATGTGGCATGAACTGTTACTTAGTCTAGAAGTGGAAGCATTACATACTCTACATTAGCAGTCAGATGCGTTACCTACTCTATGGAACTAAGGAAGTGTAACTCAATCAACAAACCTACAGTATATGGTGCAATCAAGGATGCATATGTCAGACCTATTACAGATGATAGATGCTAGTTACATATGACATAGCAGTTACATAATTTGTGCATTTGTGGAAGCATTACACAGAGAAGATAATGAACATATATCAAACCTACGAACCTATGGTATGCCACAATAGTTACAACTTACAATCTCACACTTGAGGGTATTTACAAGTCAAAGGAATCTCCAAGAATGACCCTGAGGGTAGTTACAAGTCAAAGAAATTTCCGAGTTTAGAATTGAGGGAAGAGAATAAGTCAGGGAAGAAAATTACAAAATTAGTAATCGATCCCTTGTCATTGATTTCAAAAAGGGAGACCAGAAGAAATAAGGAGAAATAATTCTCAGGAAAAAAGGGGGAGGATCAAATCATTATTTCCATCAATGCTAAAGGGGAGATTGATGGAAGAGTTGGAATTAATGTCAAATATCATACTCCTCATGAGGATAAAAGACCTCATATGGTTGTGTGTTTCTCCATTCATGCTCAGTATGATACTGGAGTAAATCTACTTGTTCTCACTTGTACATGGTGTAGTAAACAAGATGTTAGGTGTTAAGAGAGCATTTCCTATTCTCGAGATACCTATGTCACCAAATGCACCCATAACTCTTGTTGGATCTATCACATTAACTGAGAAAGGGCCACCATCATCTTCTCTTTTCCATGAATGCATGAGATCACTAGACAGAATTGTAAAGGCAAGAAGGCATAGCAAGAAAAGATGAAATCGAATCTTTTGAGATAGACCAGTTTATTTTCTAGTCATTTTGGCCTAAGAAGATTTTACATATTTCTAACTTTTCATTTAGACTATTACAAGCCAAGTTTAAAATTCCATTTTTAGTTTTGGTCTTGGAAAACTTTGAGCAATTTATGTAACTTACAACCATGCGAGCATTGTAAATGTTATTGAGCCTTGTTCATCAAAATTTGAGGCACGATTCTCCCTTTCAACCTACATGATGCATATAAGTGCATCAATATGATAGTGGAACAATATCTACATGTTTTTTCATTACTTTCACATTGTTCCCATTCAGTTCAAACTTATTCTAATTTTGAATTACATATAATAAGATGTTCAAACCAAGGCACGGGCATGGGTGTTGAAAATAGAGTCCATGTTTTGTGATATAAAGAAAAATATTTTCATCATTTTTTCAATGTAGATTTGTGAAAAAAAATGGAAGGTTATAGCTCTAATGGAGTTCTTTTCGCTTCATCAAGAGAAATTGCTTCTTATGCCAAATTATTTTGAAGTTTTTACTAGCTTTTTGATCAGTGCCAATAGTGAGAAACAAATATTTTGTGTAAGAATTGTTGGTTGATGCTTCCATTGCTTGTTTCTACAAGCACACCTTCAATGCTTAAGATAAATTTTGAGGGATGTTCCTTTAGAATATTTAAGGACCCAATTCATGGTTAGCCAAGGCATGCTAAATCCTGTGTAAAGAGAAACCAGAGAGCATCCATTGATTATTATTAAGATGCAAATACACTAGAGAAATTTGGAATGTATTAAAAAATATCATTAATGACAAGGGGTAATGGGATCAAGAAAGTTTAGAGGAAGCACTTCAACAATGGCTAGATATTCGAGAATTATGACACCAAGAGGAAGCATCATTGATCACTCCCTTCCATTACCTGTCTTGTGGACCATATGTATTATGGATGGCTAGGAATGTCATTATTTTCTAAGTGAAGTTCTACAATCCGGAAAATGTTTTCTACAAATTACAAGGCTCATACAAAGCCTGTGGGAAAAGGGAAAATCATAAGAAAACAAGGGAGATATGAGAGCTTGAAATTAAAAAATAAATCCATGTGAATTCTTTAATGGAACAATTCAACAAGATACTAGGAGAACCCAATATGTTGACAATTTAAAGGAGATATTTCAAGTCATTCATTTCCACCATGCCTACAAGAAACATAACACCTTTGCAAATAGGTCATATAAGCAAGCCTACAACAAAGTTTCTAGTTATCTCTTTATAATAATATACATATATGGCCTAGAAGAATCCCTCCAACCTTGGTAGGTTATTTTGACCAATCTACTATTGAAAATCAAAAACTCTTGGATGCTAATAGAGGTAATAAATAGAATCATATGGAAGAAGAGTAGATCAAGAAGGGAAGAACATGGTTTTTGAATTTGTTATGTGATGATACTATTGTTCTCTAGAAAATAAATTACACCTAGGTGCACATGGTTTATGCACTCACTAGAGTTGGCTTATGTTTTTTTTTTAATATTTCGAGGTCCATTTTTTTTTATCTTGAAAATTTGGAAGAATGGGAAATGAATAGGTGGAACACAAAGAGACGACATTGGAATACAAAGAGAAAATGAATCACTTCAAATCCCTGCACTAGAATACAAACAAACAACAAGTTACATATAAAAATATATTTTTGGAATGCTACACTACTAGTTGAGTGAAGTTTATGAGACCTAGTTCATGATGTTCCCGGAAAAGAGAGAAGTATAGAAAGACTTGAGGAAGAAGAAGAGGAGAAGGAAAATAGATTTGAGATAGAGTGACAAGATAAACAATTGAAAAGGAGGGAGAGCTAGAGTACATAATAGGGTCAAAGAGAAGGAAGAATTTAGTCTAATTAAGGATCAGGTAAGCCAACAAAATGAAATTTTAATCTATTACGGGTTTGGTGTCTCCTTTCAGGTAGTAGCTTGAAAAAGAATAGGTTGTAGCCTATAATAAGAGGGAGTGGGTGCTCCCACCAAGTGATAGCTTGTAGAAGAAAAGAAAGGTTGAAACCTTCTGTAGGTAGGACCCTACAAAAATTAATGTAAAAGGGAAGTGGTAGCTTGCTTTACATCACAAAAAAAATTGCATTTTTCTTCCTTTGTGGGTTTCCACTTATATCTAGTGTCTACATGTTTTGCTTGTGTGTTTTTCCATTGAATTCACGATTGATCATTGAACACCTACTTAAATTTGTTAATTGTAAAATAAGGAGTTAAAATTGTTTAAAATTGGTCATCATTAAAAAAATACAATTACTTATTCACCTCCCCTCTCAGTAATATCCTAGTTTCCAATAGATATTTCTCCTTAATATGGTTTGAGTTTCACTTTATGAAGCCTTATGAGAAAAATTCATAGTGAAAATACCAAACCAACTTTTTTGAGACTTATTTCAAGAGCATACAAAAACCATAAATTCCTTGGATTATATCGCTAAAAATATAGCGAAACAAGATTTTTAACCCTAATTAGATGTTCACTACGATTTGGCCTCAATGTGGTCCATGTTTCATGATTTGAAGCCTCACAAAATAAAAGTTGTAGAATTGAGGCTTATGTGATCCATAATAAGTATATGATAGGGGTTTCGGCGTAAATCACATTATTAATCAATTGTCGATGCGTTTCGAACCAACAAGTGTGGTTCATCGTCAGGACAAGTTGAAGAACCAGATCATGGCTGCATGTTAAATAGAGAGAGAGAAGATCATCCAACAACTATATTTGACTAGAAACAACTATAATAGACTAGGAAACGACTATATTTGACTAGACTGGACCAAAGGATAGGGACAACGGCTATATTTGACTTGACTCGACCGAGGGATAGGGATAGGGAGAATTAGTTTAGATAATTTATAAGTTAGTTATTTTATTATTAATACTATCAATGAATTGTATTTAATTATTAATTGGAAAGGTTTATTAAAACTAATATAACTTAAATCATTTCAACAATTAACCCTTTGGAGAAAGAATATATTACTATTTAAGATAATATTTATAATTAATTTTATTCAAAGGCTCAAATATTAAAATTATATTATTAAAAGTATATGGAATGAATCAATTAATGATTTGTTAGAAGAATAACTAACTTATTTAGTTAAGTTAATATTAATTTTTATTTGAGGGTTGAAATATTAATATAGTATCAAAAGTATATGTAATAAATAATTTGTTAGAAGAATAACTAACTTATTTAGTTAATTAACCCAATTTATTTAATAATAACCCTTAATATTATATAAGAAGTAATGTTTATTAAAAGAAAAACTAATTTTAGTTTTTAATCATTTCTCTTATAACCCCGAGGAGAAATGAGATAATATTTATAATTAAAATATTCAATATTGTAATATTATTTGGACTAAATGGTTTATTAGAAGATTAACAAATGAAGTTAGTTAAATAATCTAATCTCTCTAATTAAAACCTTTAGGAGAACGATTATTGATAGTTATTAATAGTTATTGA
Source organism: Pinus tabuliformis (assembly GCA_031772625.1). NCBI lineage: Eukaryota > Viridiplantae > Streptophyta > Pinopsida > Pinales > Pinaceae > Pinus > Pinus tabuliformis. Next base: position 295,398,981 of record CM062815.1, on the reverse strand, counting down.
GAAATAGTTATAATTATATAATAATAATAATAATAATAATAATATAATAGTTATAATGTTAACTAACTAATAATAATAATAGTTATTATAATAATAATTAAGCTAATTAAAAAGGAATTATAATATATAATAAGATTTAACGAATCTGTGCTTATTACCAAACTAGAAGGGAATTAGATAAGATTACTACACAAACCGTCAAGAAATCGAATAGCGAAGACGAACATACTAAAGGACAACACAAGGGGCGGGGACAAGGGGTGGGCTGAGAAGAAAGGGTAGGGATCCAACAGCTGCTAATTTCTAGCCATCGTCCCTATTGAGATTGATCGGCCTCTTTTCAATTTCAATGGCCTCCCTGAATTTCCGATGATGAAAAGGGGCAATCTTGGCAATAACATAGGCCTCCTCAATGCATATGTGATGTTTAGTCTTTTTTGCGTGTTCTGCCAAGGCGGAAGAACAAATCCTCCCATGTTTTATGTTAGTTGAGTGTTCATGAATTCTTTGATTAATGGAGTGCCCTATCTCACCAATGTAGGGGGTCCCACAAGAACAAGGAATAATGTAGATGCATTTCATGTCCTTGGGGTCAATAGGGTATTTTATTGACGTAAGGGAGTTACGTATGGTGTTAAGGGGTCTAAAGGTCGAGGGAAAATAAAATTTATAGTGAAAATACCAAACTGACATGTTTGAGATAGATTTCAGGAGCATTCAGAAACTCTAATATCCTTGGAACATATATATGAAAATATAGTAAACCAATATTTGAAACTTGAACCGAATATTACCTAACATGTCGTCTAAATTGTTTCCAAGTTTCATTGTCTGAAATCTCCCAGGAAATTTATAGCAAAAATGCCATGATAACCTATTTGAAGAAGCAAAACCATAAGATCATATACTCGAACACCAAATGACCCATGCAGCTTAAAAATGATAAGAATCCAATAATTGTAGTCCTCTTGGAGGGGGAAACCTCCTTTTACAAATACAATGTACAAGACAATATTTGATGATTCTAGGACTAGGTCTCCTTACTATATATATAGGAGACAAGGGGTATAGTTACAATAAAGTAGTACCATGAGGGGTTCTACCCTACATAACAATATAAAAAATAGAAATGTAATCACTCAATATCTAGGGCTTAATAAGGGGTTTTAGGGTTAACATGGGGACTATATAGGGCTTAATTGTAGTAGATGGAAAATGAATTAATGGAGGTAGGAAATGTCACAAGGCCAAACTATAATTAGAATATCACAAATTAGAATTTGGGTTCTACACTATGCCATTGGGAGGAGTACATGTCGTATTAGGAATTCAATGGATGCAAACCCTAGGGGCCTATTTTGCAAATCACCAAAAACAATTTATCAAATTCAAAGTAAAGGAAGAAAATATCAGTTATTTGAATTCCAACCTCCACCAACTCAAATTGTATATTCTCACTGAATGACGAAACTAATTAGAAATGGGGAACCATTCTACATCACATAATGTCATTAGATGGAAACAATAATTCCAAAAATAGTGCATTCTCAACATCCAAAGATTGATGCATTAATCCACAAATATGACAAGGTATTCGAATACTTACCTATGAAGATGCTTCCAAAATGAAGGATAAACATATATTTGAAGTTAAACTAGTCTTAACACCAGTGAATGTCAAACCATACCAATATCCTCACCACCATAAAACTGAAATGGAAAGCTTAATTAAATACCTATTAATGTGTCGATTTATTTCAATGAGTAGGAGCCCATATGAAACCCCAATAGTTTTGGTTTCGAAAAAATATGGAGCTTTCTAACTATGCATAAATTATCGAGACTTAAAAATGATAAATATAAAAAATAAGTTTCCTATCCCATTGTTGACGGTGTTGGACCCGCCAACATTCAGGGGATCTCCCCGATATGAAGTCCCAACTAGACCTCACATTGTTTGGTGTAGGAGTCCCATCCGGTACGAAGGCCCAGTTGCCATTATCTTGAAGATATGCCTTAGCTCTTGCTTGTCAGCACATGAGAGTGGTATACTTAGTCTTCAAACAACTAGGTTCGTGTGCCTGGTGAGTGCTTAGTGTCGCTTATGTCAAATTCCTTTCATTGCAAAGGGAGAGGGTGAGAGTGAGTCTCAAGTCGAAAGGGAATAGTCCCAATTCAGTTAGAGACACACAACACAACAAGACATGCGTAGCTTCTGGCGGATTAGTCGACACAGATGCGGCAATCACAAAAGCAAGTGAAAAGATATCACATACAACACCCAATGAAGTAGTCCACATGAGTGTGACAGTCGTTATAACAAGTTTACAAAAATGAATATGTCTAGTGTCTGACGGATATGCACTAAAACAACCAAAATAATTCAACTATCTTAGTACAGGGTAAAGAAGCATGCATTACAAGTGTCTAAAGAATAGTCTTACAAATGAATACAATACATGTATGAAAACGGGTTGGCCTATTAATAGGCTTCTGAATTAAGCGAAAGTTCCAAGACGCATCAGTACACCATACACCACTAACCCTAATAGCGGGGTGTTGGACCCACTGCTCGCTCCTCAAAGAAAATACTACAAACTCTTAATGCTATATGGGAGGAGCCAAGGTGAAACATTCCTTTTCATGTACAAATTAGGGGTATTTATAGCCAAGGGTGAAACTGACCCTTGTGACTGTTTGACTTCCCTCATGACTGTTCGACTTACATGAATCTTTGACTTCATCTGTGGGTCTCTTGGACTTCCATGTTACATTACATTGATTACACAGTTATGACCCAAAGTAGTGATGTGGCCAAGGTGACTCATGACACAACTCGACATGACACTGCAGGTATGCACATGTTGGTTGTGTTGTTCGTGTCAAGCTATTGTGCTACTGAGTGATGAGTGTGCCCATGGTGTACCATAGCTTCACCTCCACATGGCAGACTACGTGAAGTCTTTAATGGTCTTGGTGTTCACTTGATAGTTCATGCATGTGCATGTGTCTCCTTCGCTTGCTACTTGGTATGCTTCACGTGTTCGTCCAACCGTGAGAAATTCTTCTAGCATGCGCTCCTTGTTCATCTCGTTCGTCGTCATGCCATGTCTCATCCATGTACATGATCTGCAATCACTCATGACGAGACAACTTCAGATCCACAAATCCCCTAGTCTATCATGATGCATTGTCTTTCGTTTCCAGGTGCAAGTGACTAAGAGAGAGGACAAGGCTCTGAAATAGTGCAGAGAACATGTCAGGACGGGATGCGAGGCTCTAGGGCACTGTCAAGAAAAGTTGCACAGAGGTCACTGGAGGGCTAGGATGAGCAGTCTGGAATAGCAGTCACATTTTGTGGGATCTGTCTCAGCTGGGAGGCAGAACTTCATATTTTTTCCCTAGAAGGCAGTGCAGGCAGTAGAGGACACTGGAAGTGAAAACTGCGTAGATCTTCAGGGGAAGTTAGGAGCGAGCTACAGGAGATTGCTAGCCAAAACTGCGCAAAACTGGGAGGCAGACATGCTGAACATGTCTGCGCAGTTTCCAAGCTAAGCAGAGGTCTCAGTTCATTGGTGGACAGTCCAAGAAAACTGCATAATTTTCAGGAGGAACAGTAGGTCGGCTGGCAGGGGGACCGACTGACAGAACTACACAATTTTCAGAGACAATGCAGTGATAGGAAGTGGGTGCCTGTCCCTCTTGTCTGTGCAATTTATTCAGTCAGCGGAGGCAGGAATGATGACAAATTCTGCGTAATTTTTGGGAGGAGTGAAGCTTAGGGTCACTGTCCAGTCAAACTCTCTAGTTGACTAGCGGGAGGCTTGGTGGATTGGCTTGTAGGCAGCGCAGATTGAGATGGCTTCTTGGGCGACTTCTGCGTTGTTCTAAGTAATAGTCAGCCAGGTCGATTCCAAGATTGCATAGTGCAGACTGCCTAGGAGGCAACCTTAAGCTCTGCGCAATTCTAAGTAGAAATACTTGGTCACTGAGGGCTGAGACTACGCAATGCAGCTTAGCAGAGGTTCAGCTGATGGAGGGTGGTCTGGTCGACAAATATTTGGAAAAATGGTTAAGTGTGTGAGTGAGTGAAATCATGTATACATGACCTTGCGAACACACACTCCACATGACTTGACAACAAGGCATCTCGACCCAACAAGACAACATATGCTCAGAGTGACTGATTGTGGGACTGTCTAATGGTGAAAGCGACAAGTGCTACACTTCGGATAGACCTTCAGACGACCGTGACAATACTTGAGCGACAATGCTTACAACATCATGTGTGAGTGCCATAGATATTTACATATCGAACACAACTCAAACACAAACCTTCAACATCACCCGAACAAGATCGCAATCATGACATAGAAATCAACATGCCAAAGACGACAGTTGGTCAAACAAGCGAAAAGGAAGCAAGACATGTAGAGGAAACACACGAAATGACTTTTTTTGTTTGCGCACATGCATGTTCCTAAGGACATGATGATATGATAATGACAAGCAGTCTTGCAAACTCAACTAAGAGGTTTACTTCGAAAGGTGTTCTTTACTTATCATACTTACACCCGAGATGATCATTCATCTGAAGGAGTTTGCATGCAATCCTGATCTTTTTCCATTACTTGGTCTCTTGGTCCTTCTCCTCGACTCCTTGGGAGTGATCTCAGCATTTAACCTTTTCTTGTAGTCACTGAGCGATGGATTAGTGCAGTTTCAACGGGAAGTAACTGCTGCTGGGATGACGACATGGTAGGCCCATTTGTTCAATTTCTGAATGCAAGACAAACAGGGCATCTTGGACAACACTGCGTATTTTTTAGACACAGGACACTACTGTGAGATGGGGATCCTAGGAGGACACTTCTACACAATTTTTGAGTGTAGGGAAACCTTACTTCTCTACGCATTTCTGGAGAGCAGTGCTAGCTGCCTAACTGCTCTACGCATTTCTAGAGAGCAGTGTTGGCTAGGGTCTCTGTGCACTACGGGGCTTCAGCAGGCAAGGGAGGAAGCTTTATGGCTGTAGAAGTAAAGTTCAGAGTTTTGGGAGGTTGGATGAGGCTAAGCTTCTTGGGAAATTAGCTAAGTGTGAGATCAATGAAACATATGTAAACATTGATAAGACTTAACTGTGATCACACACAAACACTTAGTGATGCATCATAGACTATCCAAAATGTATAAAACATACTCTGCTTGATGCAACAACCTTTGCAACAAGAGTGCATGAAGTGAGTGTGAAACATGTCTACGTGATGATAGAAACTCATGCGTGCATGCTTTCCCTTGAAGCAAAACAACATTACATGACAAACAACAACCCCTATGCCCAAACATGACACATGCTGCATAAAGATGAGAACATGAGCAACTCTTAAGATCAAGGACGTGTTATCACCCCAAGAAACTCTCCTAGGTTGTAGCTCGGAGATGCTCAGGAACATTACAAATTCAACTTAATGTTGCAAATGGATGAATGGAAGGAATGATGCTTGTTCAAGCCAGATAACCACTTCTACTATGCTTAACTCCAGACATGCGTGAACACCCCCAGACTACAAGGCTTTAGACCACCAATTACTCACAATTCAGAGATTGGGTGAATATGGAGAATATTGACCACACTAGCGGATGCACAAGACCTTGTGATGGTCGACTGCAACTAGTAAAGAGGTCTGCAAATATAATTTCCTAATGTACAGACAGGATGACATCTCTCTGTCACTAGGTGAAAAGAAACCTGAATAACACATTCACTGATACATTCAAGATTTTAACACAGAGGTAGGATGACAACTCCTCTAATGCTAAACATCAAGAGTTCAGGAAAACTGCATATCAGGCAGAGCCTAGAACAAAATAGAAATGGAAAGTGAGCAATTAATAGCAAAAGAAGCTTGTATTAGCTAAAAATGAAGATGAGACGCTACAAGTATCAAAGTAGTTACAGTGTCCAGAAGTTGAACCTTGCATCAAAACAACAACCATCAACCCTGATTACACCTTGTTTCTGGGTATATATAGAGTTTCATTACAAAGGCACTCGACCATTCTAAGTATGGAGGGGTCATAATTAACCACCAACTGCTTTAACTGCCTGATGAAGTCTGAGTGCGATTTCTTGCTATAGTGGATATATTTGATCTTCTTGGGTGCTCTGCTGTCCTCTCAGGTGGTTGGAGTGTCGTATGGGATGAAGTCCCATAGCTGTTAAATGCATTTGCCTGTTTGTGCTCTATCCTTTTCCTTCTTGACCATACTGTCTGTTGAATGCGGTTGTTGAGCAGGAAATGCACCTGGTATTGGTAGACTGGTCACCTTCATCCTTCAGGAGTGCAGAACAATTAAGAGACGCGGACTGCACAGCAGGTGGATGAGTAGGAGGAAGGATAAGGGTCGGTCGTTGGATCTGGATGATAGATGGTGGAGATGGCTTTGCGAGGGATATTGGAAGAAGTGGGAGCGGAATGAGTGTGGGCCATTGGATCTTGGCGGAGCTGATTAGATGGCGAAGGGATGATCGGTGGTGAGCTCCAGTATTGTAGCAATAGTGCTACAACTCCTGGGGCTTCCTGTCTCTTAATTTTATCAACCCGGTAGTTCGTACAAACTTGGAAGCGACGGTGCTATATGCACAAGTACTAGCTCTTGTCGCAGCTGTCACTTGGTCAGCTGGCACAAGTGCGCTAGGGCTCAAGCCAACTTCTATAGGCTCTCAGAAGAAGCTTGCTAATTGATGGACGAAAGCTATTCTCAAAGGAAAGCTACTTTACTTGACAAAAATGGACTGAAAGCAAATCAAAGCATGTAAACCTAGGAAACCCTAATTTGACTAGTCTAACCTCTATAACGCAAAGAATGTGAATGAAACTTCTACCAATGCTGTCATTACCTCTAATAAGTGAAAATGCATGAATCTAAGCTGCTTGCATCTTAAAAGACATATTTTTGTATTTTTTCTTTAAGTGGATGGAATGATTGTGATTTTGTGCTTATTAGGGTTTGGTTGTGCAGATGGGATGGAGAAGGAAGGAAAGCGTGGGAAAGGTTTGGGAGGCTAGGAGAGGTCCCCAGGGATCCTTAGCATCCGTCCACAGAGGTTCCTCACGTTCAGAAGCTCAGCAACCGAGTGAGTGGCCTCCTACAGGATGTCTGCAGGGGATCCTACAGGAAACTCAGAGTTTCTACAGGAAGTCTACAAATTGCTACAGGATGACCTACCGTGGGTGTTTGAAGTGATGGAGGAGTGATGGAATGGTAGGGGGAGATATGTAAGGTAGGAATAAGGCTGGTGATGGCTCAGAAGTGGAGGGATAGGATGGGGAATGAGTGTAGGGAGTAGGTTGGAAGATAGAGGGCTATGTCAATGAAAGGGCTAAAGAATGAAGTTACGTGAGGAGTGGAGGAATTTGGAAGATAACAGAGTGGAGCAGTGGTCAAGGATGTGGTTGCATGCATGATCAAGACGAAGGAGGAGGTAATGGAGCGAGGGAGAGCAGTGTAAATGAAACAAATGCTTATGACTGTCACTAAGACGAAAATGCATTCACCTAGACTACCTGTGCTATGAATTCAATGAACAGCAATCCAAAACGCGAAGAGGAATGTGCATGAAGCTATGATGAAGGTGTGTGGTGCAGGTGTGAATTACATGGAAGCATCTAACATAACCGTGACTGTGTTGCAGCAATCATGAAGTAAAGAAATGCGTATTTTTGGTGGTTGGTTATGGACTGCACCCCAATCCCTAACAGAGATGGCAGTGGGCCTTTACAACCTTTTTGCTGGAGCTCCAATGATGTATAACTATCCTCCTATTGAAATTAAGCAACTGAAACAAATGCACCATAAACTAATCCTATCTAAGCTCATGAAAAAGACTAAGTTAACAAACTGTAAATTCGAATTGCATGTGAAAGTAAACAAACTCAAAGTGCTGGAACTAAATGCAAACACATTACAACACCGAGGAGATCTATTGCTCTCAGGTTGGGCCCTAACCTGAGAGCTATAGCTCCTTGAGAAAACTCAGAACTAGATCAAAATCTGCCTTCTTTATTCATAATCTGATGTCATGCCAAACTGGCTTACAAAAGGAACAAAAACACAGAGCTGTGCTCAAGAATTACAATAGTAATGCGAAAGTTTCAACAACCTATCAAAGGCTACGGCCTCTATACTTATGCAAAAACGATCATCCAACAGGTGTCCTTGATTTTAGGAGCTCGGCTGTCCAACTGAAGTTTAAACTGCTGATCCTGTAGGACAGTCATAATTGTTGTTCCTGTAGAACAGTTATAACTGTTGTTCCTGTAGAACAGCTGGCTGCTTCTAAGCTCGGTGGGGAGATGGATTGGAGCTCGGAGCTATGGTGGGAATCACGAGGAGGGTCCCAAGACTGTGGACATCCTCTCCTAAAAACCAGCAGTGCCACCTCATTGTCTCCTTGTCTCCTTTTCACGTGGTCTTTTCTCCCTTTTAATGCAAAAACCTGAAATCATAATGCATTAGTCACGTGGATAGAGTGCCTACCCTTCTTCCTACAAACAACATGAATAAACTAAGAAATGCATGCATAAGCAATAAAAGATGAATGGTTTGAGCAAGTAGAATAGGCCAAAATGAGCCCAAATTGTACCAAAATTGGGGCTCATCATCACCCCCCAGCTGAACCATTTGCTCATCCTTGAGCAACCTTGCTCCTGCTCCTTGTCCTTGGCCGAGGACTCGAGATCGGAACAGGCTCTTTCTTTCCCGCTTTTGAGGGCCCTGCCTTCTCTGCCCCTGGTGGTGACGAGGGTGGCGCTTCTTCCCCCTTTTTCATTTCCTTGAGCCGGGCTTCAGAAGGCGACTGGCTTATTTTTCGTGTCCAGGAAGTGACTTTTGGGCTTCCCTTCTCGGGGGTGGCCTGTGTTTTAGAGGGAGTTTTTGTACTGGGTGAAGTAGGAACACTCCCTAAAGTGGTTTGGCTGCTGGGAGGAGGCTGCGACTTGTCTGTTTTCATTCTATGACTTTTCCTGGCTTCGGAAGGTAGAGGGATCTCCCTCTCTCTCTTTTCTTTTGGTTTTGCAGGTGTGCTGAGGGCGGCCAGCGCAGCTGCCGCCTCCTTCTCGAGAAGACCAGCCTTCTCTTTCTTGCGTTTTTCTCTCTCAGAGCTCCTTGTAGAGGGACCCTCCTTTTTAGATTTCAGGCTTCCTGTAGAAGACCCTGCTTTGCCCGCTTCCGGGCCTCCTGTAGAAGATTCGGCTTTAGCCACTCCCGGGCTTTCAGTAGAAGGCCCTCTCTCTGTCTTCAGGCCTCCTGTAGGAGGCTGTTTCTCAAAGACTTTCGGGCTTCCTGTAGAAGCCTTGGTCTTTGCTTTTGGGCTTCCTGTAGAAGCCTGCTTCTTAATGATCTTCGGGCTTCCTGTAGAAGCCTGTGTTTTTGTTTTTGGGCTTCCTGTAGAAGCCTTCGTCTGCTTTCCTGTAGGCGTTATTCTTGGTCTTCCTGTAGAAGCCTGCTTCTGCGTTCCTGTAGATGCAAATGTCACCACCTTTTCTTGCTTGGCTGCATGGATTTTGCTTTTGGCTTTGGCTGCAGGAGCTGACGAGGTGCTTGGGCTGACGGGGACCACCTCAGTTTTGACCGTCCTACTTTTCAACCTCTTTTCTCTTGCTGACAGGATGGGGGTGTCCTCTTTTGCTCTGTCATCCTTTCCCTCCTCCTTCTCCTTTCGTTCTTTCTTCTGTGTTGGAGTCGGGATCTTTCGGCCTTTCCCTTTCTTACTCTCGGCTACTGCCTCTTCTTCCTCACTGCTAGAGGAACCCGTTTCTTCAATCAACATCTTTATATCCCCCTCTCTCGTTAAATTCCTAAATGACTCCCATGAGAGGGGAACTTTATATGAGTGGAGAGCATCCTCCACAAGAAGCTTGATTAGCCCATGGTGGGCTACCTGATCCGGTATGCCGTCCTTGAGCTTTGTAGTGCACTCCATCAAGGACTGTAGCAAAAAGTAAGGAATGCTCAGTCTCTGCTCTGCAGGAAGATCAATCCGGTGTCTTAGTTCATTGAGCAGCCTGAAGTGATATGCATACACGATGCTGAAACGACCTTCACAGGTGATATATTTCATGATTTGCAAGCTGACTTCGTTCCATGGTGGCAACAGGCTTGTCCTTCTCACCCCATTTTTATCCTCCGTGAATTCTTCTTCAGGTGGGAAGAACTCTTTCTTGGCTTGCTGGCTTAGCTTTCTTTCGTCCTTGTCCCATGGCAGACCCATAGGGAGTTCTGTGATCCGACTGATATGTTCTGGGGTGAGCTTGAGGCTCAGACCTCTGAAGTTCACTGTGGCCAGTGTCTGGGATTTAGGCTTCAGAGCCTGCAAGAATTCTTCGGCTACTTCATCATCGTAGCCCTGCAGCTTATCACAAAAAGTCATCCATTGTGCTCTGGTGAAGAGCTCTACCACTGCCGGGTTTCTCCTCAATTTATCTGAATCCGTGGGTTCTTGCCTGATAAATCCACCCGGCATGATGGCACAATTTTCTTAACCGGAGGTGGTGATGGTGGCAGAGAGTTTAGTTTCGGGGACAGAGTGTAGAACAATGCGCATAACCCACAAAATTTTCAACACAGTCTAATTACTCAACAATCCTGTAGAATGACAGTATAGGCACACAGACAGCAATTTCACCACTTTCTCTATACCCAGACAGTGACTGACAATCCTACCACCTTTAATGACCATTTGCATGAGAAGTCCAGGGTTACCTCGTTACTCGGCCACTTTTTTTTACGTGAGCACCCGCGTTCCTGTAGAAGACTGTGTTCCTGTAGAACTGCGTTCCTGTAGAACTGTGTTCCTGTAGGAGCTGTTCCTGTAGGAGCAGTGTGCAAACTTCGGGGAGGACTGTAGTTGGCCAGCGGTCGAGATGTGCTTCACCGGCGTTCTGGTAGCCGAAAGCTCGGCGTATCAACATGCAGAGGAAATCAGAAGAGCCACTCGAGTTTTGAAGTGGAGGTTGATGAATACATGCGCATAATCTAGCCGGTTAGATTTTGAATCAGCGCAGCTCGTGGCGCGGGGGGTGAGCTGTCCCCGCCGGACCATTGGGCGACGTCACCCATCATTCGCCTGCATATTCACTCGCTGCCGCATTCATTCCCACAAATCTGCCGCCGCCCTTTTCGGTTAAACTCGTTTCTCGGTTAACGGGACTATCCTCACGTGCGTGATGCGTATTTTCTTTGTCGTGGCTGCCACCCAATCATCTGACTATACCATAACTAGCCGACGTGGCCAGTCAACTGGCCATACGGCCGCTCAAACATTCATTTCTACGCCATGCAAACAAATCAAAGTAATACTCATGCGATTTGGTGGAAGGAAGGGTTGAGACACTTACCTGCACGCGGCTGCACACGAGTTTTCGGTTTTTGGACGACGGGGAGCGGATCTACCTGCTGCATGCGGCTTACACAGTCCCGGAGGCTCATGGTTACAGGATGCTGGCGATGGAGTGGATGCTCTGGTTGCCTGCGCCCGTGTGTTGTTTGCAGATGGCGGTGCTGTGAATGGTATCCACTCATGCAGGTTTGACTGTTACAGAATTCCCGCGGGGTGCCTTGTAACAGTCTCACCTCCTTGGGTGCATGCTGCATGATGATGGATAGAATCTTCTGATCACGCTCCCGGAGCTTCTGATGCTCGACATGGATGTGGTATGAGCTCTCGGTGCTTGTTTTTCTTTGACAAATGGCTTTACCACGAGAACTCATTGATATGGTTTGTTGGTGCAGGGATCTTGGGTGCATGTCGACGAGGATGGTGGAGCAAGGTAACAGCGTCGTGCATGGGCCCAAAAGAGGCTTGCATGCGTCCAAACCAACCCGTAGTCATCAGATCTGTTCATGAAATGCATTCTGGGCTGTTCTGAGCTTCTACAGGAAGTTTCCTGTAGAAATACAGAGCTTCCTGTAGACAGACAGCTCTTCCTGTAGAAATTTTCACCTTCCTGTAGAAATTTGCACCTTCCTGTAGAAAATCGCACCTTCCTGTAGAAAATCTGCGTCTTCCTGTAGAAAATCGCACCTTCCTGTAGAAAATCTGCATCTTCCTGTAGGAGACTCAATCTATAATGAAAGTGCACATACCTTGAAGAACATAAGCATTCTTGGAGGAGGTGCTGGTGAGGTGTTTTGGCTGCATGATAAGGACTTTTGGCCTTGAGTTGAGAGGCTTCCTCTCCTCCATAGAACACCTGCAATCTGCATGCAACTTTCACATAAGAAACTTGTTGATCTTATATTTTTTTTTTGGAAGATAGCAGGGGTGCCTCAATGAGGTTTTCACCCTTACCACCTGCCTTAAGCGCCTCAGAGAGGTTTTCACTCAAGGATCTTTATCTCTTTTTTCTTTTTTTTTTGAAAGATAGCAGGGGCGCCTCAATGAGGTTTTCACCCCTACCACCTGCCTTGGGCACCTCAGAAAGGTTTTCACCCAAGGATCTTTATTATTTATTTATTATTATTTTTTTTTTTTAGATTCTTCAGGGGGTGCCCAAAGCAGGGGCAGAACCCTTCTCTATGACCAATACTGCCTTCTCCATAGTTTTGATGAACTCTTGTCTGGAGGGAGGCTTCCTGTAGATCTTCAATCGATGCCCGTTGACAAGCATGGGGATGGCTTCCTCATCAATGGTCCGAATAAGAACAGATCCATTGTCATGACATTTTTCCATTGAATATGGCCCGAGCCATCTAGTTCTCAGCTTCCCCTTGAAGTCTTTGTATCTGGAATCATACAACAAAGCCCAATCTCCCGGCTGAAATTGCTTGTCATGGAGATGTTGGTCATGCCACACCTTTCTCTGAAGTTGGACCACTTCTGAGTGAAGGAGGGCCTGCATGCGGTGCTCATCCAGTCCATTCAGCTGCAATAGCCTTTCTTGTTGTGCATGGCTGAGATCTAGATCCATCTGAGCTGCCATCCTCAAAGTGTTGTATTCGAACTCAATGGACAGCAAAGCCTTCTTCCCATAGACCAGCTCATAAGGTGTGAAGCCGGTGGTGGTCTTCCAAGTGGTGTTGTAAGCCCATGTGGCTTCAACCAGGCGATCTGCCCAGTCCTTTCTGCTGCTGCTCACCACCTTGGTCAAGATCCCTTCTAATGCTCTATTGGTGACTTCCACCTGCCCATTTGCTTGAGGATGATAGGGGGTGGAAGTCCTATGCTTGATCTTGTGATGAGCTAGTAGATCTTCAACCAAGTTGGATGTGAACTGGCTCCCTTGATCGGTCACCAGCTCTCTTGGGTAGCCAAACTTATAGAAGATGTTCTCTCTTAAGAACTCGACCACCCTTTCTTTTGTTGCTGCTTTGATTGCTTTGGTCTCTGCCCACTTTGTCAAATAGTCAGTGCACATAATGATGTAAGACCTTTGCCTTGAAGGAGGGTTGATTGGGCCCACAAAGTCCATACCCCAATTCTCAAATGGCTCAAGAGTCACTTGAGGTTGGAGAGGCATCTCATCCCTTTGGGTCAGTTTCCCCATTCTTTGGCATTGGTCACACTGACTGACATATCTTCTGACATCTTGATGAAGTGTGGGCCAATAGTAGCCTGCCTGCAGGATCTTGAAGGCAGTTCTCTTTGCTGCAAAATGTCCTCCACAAGGCCCATCATGACAGGTGAGGAGGAGGTCAAAGACTTCCTCCTCCCTTACACAACGCCTTAAGATCTGATCGGGGCCAAGCTTGAACAGATTGCCCTCGATCCAGGTAAATGAGGCACTCTTTCTGATGATTCTGCTCTTCTCTTTTGAAGAGAGGTGTGGAGGGAACTGAGCTGAAACAAGGTAGTTTGCTATATCAGAAAACCATGGAGAGAGTACTGAGATAGCAAACAGATGCTCATCAGGCATCTGGTCATCCACCGTCCCATCTTCATCTGCAGACAAATCCAATCTAGATAAAAAATCAGCAACAACATTTTCTCTACCTGGTTTATCAACAATGGTTAAGTCAAACTGCTGCAATAAAAGTAACCATCTAATAATACGAGCATTCACATCTGGTTTATTCATTAAATATCGGATTGCAGCATGGTCAGTATGTACAAATGTTTGATAGCCAGTGATGTAATGTCGGAACTTGTTCAATGCATGGACCACAGCTAAGAATTCTTTCTCGGTTACAGTGTAATTCAGCTCAGCTTTGGACAAGTTTTTGCTAACGAAGTAAATGGCATATGGAAGTTTTTGCTCAACTTGTCCTAAGGCTACACCTATGGCTTTGTTCGAGGCATCAGTGTGGATGTGGAAAGGTAGGGCCCAGTTTGGACCTCTCAGGATTGGTGCTGACACTAACTTGTCTTTTAATTCATTCAAACTCTTCTGACAATCATCAGTCCAATTAAACTCCACATCTTTTGCCAAAAGGCCAAACAATGGTGAGGCTAACTTGCTGAAGTCCTTAATGAATCTTCGGTAATATCCTGCTAATCCCAAGAAACTCCTAACATCCCTTACCTTCTGTGGAGGTGGAACCTTCTTGATTAGAGCAATTTTGTTAGGATCCACCTGTAACCCTTGGCGAGAGATGGTATGGCCTAGCACGGTCCCTTCAGTCATTAGGAATTCACATTTTTCAGGGCTAAGGGACAAGTTCATCTCGATGCACTTGGTTAGGACTTTTCCCAAATTGGACAATGCTTCCTGGAAGTTGGCCCCATAAGGAGTAAAGTCATCCATATAGATTTCTACTGCATCATGGACCAGCTCCGAGAAGATGCTCAAGACAGCTCTCTGGAAGGTAGCAGGAGCATTGCATAGCCCAAAGGGAAGGACACGGTAGGCAAAGGTACCCCAAGGACAGGTGAAGGTGGTCTTATCTTGGTCTTCCGGGCTGATTTGAATCTGATTGTACCCGCTAAACCCATCCAGGAAAGAGAAGAACTTCTTTCCTGCCAGTCCATCCAACACTTGATCTATGAAAGGTAGGGGGAAATGGTCTTTCTTGGTAGCTTTGTTCAGCTCTCGGTAATCCACACAGATTCTCCACTTCCCATTCTTCTTGGGAACCAACACTAGAGGGGACACCCATTCACTATCTGAGATGGGGTAGATGAATCCGGCATCCAACAGTTTTTGCAATTCTTCCTTGACAATGTCCTTAAGGGCTGGATTCATTCTCCTCTGGGGTTGCCTAACCGGTTTACAGTCCTCTTTGATGTATATATGATGGGTACAGACCGAGGGATGGACTCCTTTCATCTCCTTATAGCTCCAAGCAAAAGCATCTAGGTGGCTGGCCAACAGGCTACACAGCTCCTTTTCCTGAGAAGGAGATAGGGAGGAGCTGATTTTCAATGCTCTCTCAGGGCCGAACTCCACATTCTTAACTCTGGGAGTGACAGGGTTGGTTGTACAAAGATCCACTAAGGTGCCAGCTTGGGCATCCTCCACCAATTTTTCTAAGGGTAGTGCACTGGTAGGTGGGTTTTGGATCAAGTTCTCGATCAAGTCATCCTCGGTTGGAGGGTCTCTTCTAGTGGTATCTAGGGTACACAGAGGTGCTGAGTACACCTCGTCTTCTTCTCCTTCTTCTAGCCAAAGTGGTAAATCATGCTCTAAGGAGGGTTGGGCAGGAGGGTATAGGACTAGCTGCTTGGACATGGGACCATTTTTGATGGTCATATTTCCTGCACGACAACTTATGTACGCATCTGCAGTAGCTAACCAAGGCCTTCCCAAAATGAGAGGATATCCAGTAAGCTTGGCCTTTGGTTGCAGAACCAGGAAGTCTGCAGGGTATTCCCAAGAATCAATAGAGACCAAGACATCCTCCACAATCCCTTCGGGAGTCATGGTGGAGCGATCTGCTAATTGCAGTACTGTCGAGGTCTTCCTTAAGGAACCCTGAAGATTGAGTTTAAGCATAGTATCTCTGGTCATCACATTAATGGCAGCTCCCAGATCAATCAAGGTGTGAGGTATAATGGTGCCATTGATGTGGACATCTACTACAGGACTTCCAGGATCTAGGTACTTTGGGTAGATGACTTGTCCTAGCATAAGGTCGGACAGTTGTCCTATGACATTGATAGTTGAGGCATCTTTCTTTCTCCTGCCTGGGTGTTTAAAGCACTTTTCCTTAACCAGTTTGTTGTATATGGGCACATCCTTGATGGCTTGGAGAAGTGGTATCTTCACACACAACTGCTTGAGCTCTCCCAGAAGCTCATCTTCTTCCGGGTTGGGTTGTGTGGTGGTTGCAAGTCTCTCAGGAAAGGGTGGAATAGGCTTTGGTTCACTCTCCTGATGGTCTTCCTCATCCTCTGGGGGAGGAGGTTGGCGATCTGGAAGAGTCTTTCCAGATCTAAGATTGATCTCCTGGATCTCCACAGCATAGGTAGGACATGATGTTTCCCCAGTGTATACCTGCTGAGCCTGTCTATTGTTGGGGTTCGAGTTCGGTTGAGCAGGCATTTGAGGTTGCCTTGGAGGAGCAGGAGGTAAAGGCTGAGGTTGAACTGGTGGTGGAGGCAAAATGGCAGGAGGAGTGTTGTATTGGGGCCTCCACCCCGACTGAGGTGCACTCCACTGAGGCTGTGACTGGGCGTGTGAATGATATGAATGAGAAGTAGGTTGAGCAGGGTACTGAGGTGGATAAGACCATGGAGGAGGCATGGACCAAGAAGGATGAGAAGGGGGACCCCAAGAAGGCATGGGAGTCGATTGGTTGGGGTTATAATAAGCTTGTGGTGCCCCTTGCATTCCCTGCTGATAAGGTCTAGATCCTTGTGGCCTCCTTTGGTTGATGAAGTAGAGAGGTTCAGTGGGGGCTTCGGTCCCTTGGTACATGGCTTTAAACCCAGGTAAGGTTGGACACTGATTTGTTGGATGGTCCTCCTCACAAACAAAACACACTTCAACCGAGTGCAATGGGCATTCGTTCTTAGGGTGTCTTCTGGTGCACCTAGGGCAGAAGACAGCCAAGGCTCTCTCAGCTTCTTCCTTCTTCTGCTGGATCCTGAATGTGTCCAGCTGCATGGCAATGGTCTGTCTCACCTCACTCTTAAGATCTTCTAGTTGGTTTGTAAACTCATGTTTGGAGAAAGGGACACCAGTGGAGAGGAGATTTCCTCTACCTCGTTTCCTAGCTGCCCTAGAATGATTTCTAAACACAGTCTTGATGTCCTCATAAGGCAGTTGGTAAATGTCCCCCCCAGCTAACATGTGAAGGGTGTCTAAGAGATCTTCACGGACTCCTCGGAGTAGAACCAACTTGAGGGATTCAGGGTCAAGTGTGCACCTGGCCCGCTTATAGCTAAGTTGGAACCTCTCCTCATAATCCTCTAAGGACTCATCATTTCCCATGGTCATCCGAAAGATTTCTCCCTTGGTTTCCTTAGACCTACAGTAATCCCTATACTTGGTATTGAAGGCTTGCTGCATCTGAGCCCAAGTAGTGATACTATTCCCAGGTAATCCCATGAACCAGCGTAATGTTGCATCCTTAAGAGTTGAAGGGAAAAGATTCAGCTTTTGCTCATCTTCGGTATAGTCATAAGTTCTACAAAGGACAGCAAACTCAAACAAGAAGGTATCAGGATCCTCAGTGGTCAGTCCATGGAAGTGAGGCAAGGCGGAGGGGCTAATGTTCTTCATTTTCATCTCTCCATTGGTCTCTCAGATGGGGAATGCACCTTCTATTCTCTCATCCTCTCTTCTATTATCAGCCATGGCTTCAGATGGAGTGGTTTCTAACTCTTCTTCTTCTATAGGGTCTTGGTATATCTCAGGTTGTTCACCTATAGGTTCCTCTGGGTCACTGTCACCAAAGAAGAGAGAAGGGTGACTTAGAGATGTGGTGGGGGTGTTGGGTAGGAATTTGCCTGATTTATCTCGGTTCCTACGAGGCATGAAATGGAAAGGACTTTTCTTTTTTGATTGCTTTTGCTTTTTTTTCTTTGGTACCTGCAAAACTGAAACAGAGTGATCTACAACTAACTATCTTGCTCAAATGCAATTGCGGAATTGGAAAGCTAATCTAGGAAAGCAAGAAATACTAATCTATGAAAGCAGGAAATGCTAATCTATGAAAGCAGGAAATGCTAATCTATGAAAGCAGGAAATGCTAATCTATGAAAGCAGGAAATACTAATCTATGAAAGCAGGAAATGCTAATCTATTTTTGCAGAATGGAAATGAAATAAACTACTGAGCAGAAGTAAGAGTACGAAAGTAGAAGAAAAGCAACAATTACTAATACTCTGACGCTTCCCCGGCAACGACGCCAAAAAGATGGTGAGCTCCAGTATTGTAGCAATAATGCTACAACTCCTGGGGCTTCATGTCTCTTAATTTTATCAACCCGGTAGTTCGTACAAACTTGGAAGCGACGGTGCTATATGCACAAGTACTAGCTCTTGTCGCAGCTGTCACTTGGTCAGCTGGCACAAGTGCGCTAGGGCTCAAGCCAACTTCTATAGGCTCTCAGAAGAAGCTTGCTAATTGATGGACGAAAGCTATTCTCAAAGGAAAGCTACTTTACTTGACAAAAATGGACTGAAAGCAAATCAAAGCATGTAAACCTAGGAAACCCTAATTTGACTAGTCTAACCTCTATAACGCAAAGAATGTGAATGAAACTTCTACCAATGCTGTCATTAACTCTAATAAGTGAAAATGCATGAATCTAAGCTGCTTGCATCTTAAAAGACATATTTTTGTATTTTTTCTTTAAGTGGATGGAATGATTGTGATTTTGTGCTTATTAGGGTTTGGTTGTGCAGATGGGATGGAGAAGGAAGGAAAGCGTGGGAAAGGTTGGGGAGGCTAGGAGAGGTCCCCAGGGATCCTTAGCATCCGTCCACAGAGGTTCCTCACGTTCAGAAGCTCAGCAACCGAGTGAGTGGCCTCCTACAGGATGTCTGCAGGGGATCCTACAGGAAACTCAGAGGTTTCTACAGGAAGTCTACAAATTGCTACAGGATGACCTACCGTGGGTGTTTGAAGTGATGGAGGAGTGATGGAATGGTAGGGGGAGATATGTAAGGTAGGAATAAGGCTGGTGATGGCTCAGAAGTGGAGGGATAGGATGGGGAATGAGTGTAGGGAGTAGGTTGGAAGATAGAGGGCTATGTCAATGAAAGGGCTAAAGAATGAAGTTACGTGAGGAGTGGAGGAATTTGGAAGATAACAGAGCGGAGCAGTGGTCAAGGATGTGGTTGCATGCATGATCAAGACGAAGGAGGAGGTAATGGAGCGAGGGAGAGTAGTGTAAATGAAACAAATGCTTATGACTGTCACCAAGACGAAAATGCATTCACCTAGACTACCTGTGCTATGAATTCAATGAACAGCAATCCAAAACGCGAAGAGGAATGTGCATGAAGCTGTGATGAAGGTGTGTGGTGCAGGTGTGAATTACATGGAAGCATCTAACATAACCGTGACTATGTTGCAGCAATCATGAAGTAAAGAAATGCGTATTTT
Source organism: Pinus tabuliformis (assembly GCA_031772625.1). NCBI lineage: Eukaryota > Viridiplantae > Streptophyta > Pinopsida > Pinales > Pinaceae > Pinus > Pinus tabuliformis. Next base: position 295,379,488 of record CM062815.1, on the reverse strand, counting down.
TGGTGGTTGGTTATGGACTGCACCCCAATCCCTAACAGAGATGGCAGTGGGCCTTTACAACCTTTTTGCTGGAGCTCCAATGATGTATAACTATCCTCCTATTGAACTTAAGCAACTGAAACAAATGCACCATAAACTAATCCTATCTAAGCTCATGAAAAAGACTAAGTTAACAAACTGTAAATTCGAATTGCATGTGAAAGTAAACAAACTCAAAGTGCTGGAACTAAATGCAAACACATTACAACACCGAGGAGATCTATTGCTCTCAGGTTGGGCCCTAACCTGAGAGCTATAGCTCCTTGAGAAAACTCAGAACTAGATCAAAATCTGCCTTCTTTATTCATAATCTGATGTCATGCCAAACTGGCTTACAAAAGGAACAAAAACACAGAGCTGTGCTCAAGAATTACAATAGTAATGCGAAAGTTTCAACAACCTATCAAAGGCTACGGCCTCTATACTTATGCAAAAACGATCATCCAACAGGTGTCCTTGATTTTAGGAGCTCGGCTGTCCAACTAAAGTTTAAACTGCTGATCCTGTAGGACAGTCATAATTGCTGTTCCTGTAGAACAGTTATAACTGTTGTTCCTGTAGAACAGCTGGCTGCTTCTAAGCTCGGTGGGGAGATGGATTGGAGCTCGGAGCTATGGTGGGAATCACGAGGAGGGTCCCAAGACTGTGGACATCCTCTCCTAAAAACCAGCAGTGCCACCTCATTGTCTCCTTGTCTCCTTTTCACGTGGTCTTTTCTCCCTTTTAATGCAAAAACCTGAAATCATAATGCATTAGTCACGTGGATAGAGTGCCTACCCTTCTTCCTACAAACAACATGAATAAACTAAGAAATGCATGCATAAGCAATAAAAGATGAATGGTTTGAGCAAGTAGAATAGGCCAAAATGAGCCCAAATTGTACCAAAATTGGGGCTCATCAATCGGGCGAGTCGCTTTATTGGGCGCGACGAGAGTCGTCGAATCGGGTTTTTGGATCTTGGGCCTTTACGTATGGTGACGTGCGATTGCGATCGAATCACATGGCAATATCGCATCAATGGAAGCAGAGGGGCGCGACTTTTATACACACACGGATGCGATTTGTGATCAGATCGCATCACAATATCGCATCGGCGAAAGCCAAGGGGCGCGGCCTTGATACATACATGGATGCGATTTGTGATAGCAATTAAACCGAACCTGATAAAGGAATTAATCATTTTTGGGACTAATGAAGGGAGAATGGGCAGTGCAAGGGAAGGAGAAGATGACCGTTATGAGTCTCTTTTGGGTGCGACCATGGACCAAGCTCACTTCTGGCCTTTAGAAATCAAAGATATGTAGCATAGCTAATAGGAAGGGAAGCTTGATATCATCAACTTACCAATGACTAAGGACGATCGATCGCATGATCCAAGGTAGGCTTTGAAATTTGCATGTGACCCAAAATTTTGGAGGGTGGTTGTAGCCGCTACAACACCCATTTATAGATGAAATGTTGGATGAGCTCCATGAAGAAAAATATTTCTCAAAATCTAAGATCAGGATATTATCAAATCTATGTAAGGTTAGAAGATGTGGTGAAGATTGCTTTCAAAACTCGCAAAGGTCAATACGAATTTAAGGTGAATATATTTGGGTTAACTAATGCCCCTACCACCATTCGAAGAAACCACGAATGAGATTTTTGAACCCTACCCAACAAAAATTGTACTAGTCTTTGTTGATGGAATTATTATCTACAACAAGACATGGAAGGAACATATTAAGGATTTAGAGCAAGCACTTCTTCTTCTAGAAGAAAATCAATTCTATGCAAAAATATCAAAATGTACTTTCGGTAAGGAATAATTTGAATACCTTGGCCATGTCATATCCAAGGAAGGATTTAATGCATTCAAATAAATAAAAACAACCATGGAATGACCAAGGCCAAATAATGTACCAAAACTAATAGGATTCCTAAGGTTATCATAGAAGATTCATCAATAACTATGCTCAGTTAACAACACCACTATATAACTTGTTGAAGAAAAATTCCTTTCCATGGAGTAATCAAGTAGAAGAGGTTTTTGAAGCATTGAAAAAAGTTATGTCTTCTACAAATGTGATACCAACACCAGATTTCACAACACCCTTTGCAGTAAAATGTGATGCTTCAGGGGTTGGGATAGGTGTGGTATTTATGCAAACTGACCATTTGATAGCTTTTGAGAGACGAAAATTCAACAAGATGGAAAACCTAAAATCCAATATGATAAAGAGTTGTTGTCCACTATATATGCATTAGCCAAGTGGAAAAAATACCTCATAGGTAGTAAATCCTCAATTTGTATAGACCACAATAGTATTAAAGACTTATTTCAACAAAAAACATTATCAACCGAAAAAAATAATGGATGGAAAATCTTTACACCTTTGATATGCAAATATTACACAAAAAGGGGAAAAATAATGAAGTTGTTGATGCATTGTCATGAAAGGATGACAGAATAACAATGGGTGCAACAACAATGGTGATTCTCAATTTGTTAGATGAAATTTTGGTTGAATATGCCAAAGATCTTGAATCTTATTCCATAATCAACAATTTGAAGAAAAGTCCAAAATGCGAATGTGCGAATGACATTTTATGGTATACAAATAGAATTTACCAAATCTTTCTTCTAAGTTTAAAAGGAGATTCTTAAGGGAGTCACATAGTTCTGCAACTACAAGAAATGTTGGATTTTTTAAAAATATACTATAATGACGACAATCCTTTTATTCGAAAGGGATGAGTAAATATATTCAAAAGTTTGATGTTGAATGTGACATGTGTAAAAGAAATAAAATTAATAATGTCATGACACCGAGGTTGCTTCACTTCTTACATGTCCCAAACCAAAAATGGGAAGAGATATCAATGGACTTCACTGAAGGATTACCCATGTATGACAAAAAAATAATAATAATAAAAAAATAAAAAAAAATGGTTGAAAGATTAACTAAATATGCACATTGTATGGCAATCAAAAAACTAGATTCAACAAATTAGATTGTTGATGTATTTTATATAAATATTTATAAATTGCATGGTTTTCTGAAGGTCATTGTGAATGATAAGGATCCAAAATTTAAGGGGAACATTCGGAAATAATTTTATAAACAAACTAGAATACCCCTTAGTATGAGTTTAGCTTACCATCTACAAACTAATGGAGAAAAAGAAATTATTAATAAATGTTTAGAAACTTACCTCCTTTGTTTTGTGACAAATAAGCATAACAAGTGGTTCCAATGGTTTCATTGAGCCGATGGTGGTATGATTCTACCTACCACACATCCACCAAAATGACTCTTTTCCAAGCCTTAGATGATTATGAACCACAAAAATTGAAGGAATTTGAACTAATTGAAACTAAGGTCTAGGAAGTAAAGAATCATCTTAATGAAGAAAAAAATCATCAAAATATTTAAAAAAATTAGCTACATCTCCCCCTAATGGGGTTGGATGAAGATAACAAGGGGATTTCAGGGAGGGCGCTTGCCACCCCAACGAGCCTCACAAGGATTAAAGTGGGCCTGGCGTTTCACACCTTCACCATGCACATACATGTGAATTAAATGTTATTCAATGGGTAAGTCTGATAAGATGTTCTTCTGGTGTTTATCAGAAGGCAGGTCAAGAAGAGCTAGTTTGTCGCTACTTTGGGTGCAAGGACTATGGTAATGTGTCCAAATAAGTGATTATAGATTCTACCATTATAGATTTTGGCTAGCCTCATCAGAGTATGGGATGAATTCAGAGGATGAAGAGAAATCTGGAAATGGAAATCCTAACATTAGTAAGGAAAATTCTCTTGTATGGTTTTCACACAGTAAAGGTAAAACTGGTAGGTTGTATATCAAGCTAATCTAGTGTTCAGAACTAAATCCACAGTAGTCATTTTTAATCGACGTTTCGAGTCCATAGCAAGAATCATCATCAGGATAATACCTACATAGAAGAGCATAAAGGGTGGGAGATTATTATAGGATGGTATGAACAATAAAAGAGCAGACGAGTTAATAATTTTAAATTTTAGGATTAAATTATCATATTATTTTATTATATTCCTTAATAGTGTAAAATTATTATAGATAATAATAAAGTGAATAATTATAAATTATAATTATAAATATTATTGTTATTATTAATTATTATTATTATTGTTAATTAATTAATTAATACTAATAATAAAGCTAATTAATAATAATAACAATAATTATTATTATTATTAACCTTATTATTATTCATTTGTTATTATTTAAGGGGATTTTATAAATTATAAATTGTTAATGTTTATTATTACATTAAAGTTAATAATTGTAATTATTATTAATAATATCTATTGTTAGTAGTAATTACTTAATTAAAACTAATAATAAAGTTAATTAATAATAATAATAATAAAGATAATAATCATTATTATTAACCTTATATTAATTGTTATAATTAAATTAAATTAATCATTGTTTGTTATTAATTTGATAATTATTATTAGAAGGGGATGGCGTTATCATTAGGTTAGCCTAGGCTAAGATGTTATGATAGTTAAGATAAGGAGATACTAAGGAGGAAAGGAGGGAATAAGGAAGAGGGAAGCAGAGAGAGGATTAAGAGGGAAATGAATGTGGAGGAGAGGGAATAGGTGAAAGGTCAAATGAGGTTAAAAGAGTCAAAGGAAGCCAGGGAGAGAGGTATTAGTCAAGGTTACGAGACATGGATTCTTGAGTGAGTAAGGGGATCCAACTTCTACTAAAGTCCATGCCCCCGTCTCTGTTAATATTGACAGAATGCTTTATAATTTCAAGAGCTTCAACCTCATATGACCTTTCATCTGTTCCCTCTCCTCTACATTCATTTCCCTCCTAATCCACTCTCTGCTTCCCTCTTCCTTATTCCCTCCTTTCCTCTTTAGTATCTTCTTATCTTATCTATCATAAAATTTTGGCCTTGGCTAACCTTATAATAATGCCATCCCTTCTAATAATAATTATCAAATTAATAACAAACAATGATTAATTTAGTTTAACAATTAATATAAAGTTAGTAATAATGATTATTATCTTTAGTATTATTATTAATTGACTTTATTATTATTTTTAATTAAGTAATTAATAATAATAATAATGATAATTATAATTATAATTATTAACTTTAATATAATAATAAACACTAACAATTTATAATTTATAAAATCCCCTTAAAGAATAACAAATGAATAATAATAAGTTTAATAATAATAATTATTATTTTTTTAGATTTATTATTAGTATTAACTAATTAATTAACACTAATAATAATTAATAATAACAATAATAATTATAGATATAATTTTAAATTATTCACTTTATTATTATCTATAATAATTTTACACTATTAAGGAATATAATACAAATTTATGATAATTTAATTCCTAAAAATTAAAATTATTAATTGGTCGTCTCTTTCATTTTTAATATTGTCCTATATTAATCCCTTACCCTTTATGCTCTTGTATGTAGGTATTATCCTGATAATAAGTCTTGTTATAGACTCAAAACGATGATTAAAAATGACTACTGTGAATTTAGTTCCGAACACTAAATTAGCTCAAGATACCCTCCACAGAAATCTTCAAACGATCAGGGTGTATATCATCTGGGACCCTGGTACTGTGGCTACTTTCTTTCCTCACCTACTATCAGGAGTGGGAAAGGTGAAATTGTGGGATTAACTCTGCACAACAGATCGTTCGCTCAACCCCCCTTCGGATTCCCAATTAGAGAACAAGGTTATGTGAAGTGCTTCTATGATCTAACTTAATTGCTTGTTGTCATTGTATTCCATCATTTTAATTGGGTATTTTGAACATTCTCTGTGATTATTGAGGGGTATAGTGATTTGAGCATTCCCTTAGATTCTTGGGTCTTTCTTTTCTTGTTTGGGCTTTGGAAGTATGGCCTGAGAGGGAAATTCAAGGACATTGGTTTTATGCATCAACCTCTCCATCACGGATTCCTTCTTGAGGCCAGTTCTATATCCTTTCTATTGAAATATATGGGTATCTATTTAGATAGTTTCTTGTGGGACTTCGTCTTGATTTATTTCACTGCAAGCCTGGGTGGTTTATTGTTGTTTTGGGGTTGATTCATACTCTAATTGGCGTGAAATACTTTGTTACTTCACCTAGTTCATAGCTTCCATGTATTTGAGCCTTTATGTTCCTTGGTGAGATTCAATATTCAACGTCAGTGAGGTAGAGTGGGGCATGGGGTTAGTGAGCAAGGGAAATCAAGCTGGCATTTCCTAGAGGAAATTGGCTAGGGTGAGGTTGTAAACCCCAACCCTGGAAATATACCTTGTTTTAATGAGTTTGTTCCTAATCAGGAAAAATTTGGCTGCAAACTCAGATATCTCAAGATGCTTCTGGAACAATTCATCGGAAATAGGCATGATGATCGGAACATGATCAATCCATTCATGAATGATCTCCAAAGAAACTGGTGTTACTTGCAAGACAAATTAGTAAATTTACAAAGAAGTCAATGACACCTACAAGAAAAATTAGACCGCTTTGAAGGTAGATTGACTCACTGTTAGGTTCCTATAATATTAGTGTAGCCCCATTATTGTTAGTGTTGTGCCCCATAGAAGCCCATTATTGTTATTGTGTGCCCTTACATTATTATTGCTATGTAGGCTCTGATTATATTGTGGCCCCTTAGACTCCTATATATACCAAAGAGGTCTTGTCATTTGGACAATCCAAGAATTTTTCATTTATGTGACGTAAATGTGGTTTCCTCCTCAAAGAGGCTGATTTTCAAGTCATTTGTTTATCTTTCCTTCTCTTTTTTGATCTAGTTTCATAGCATTTAGTATCAGATCTTTGGATTCTAGAGTTTCACTGCTTCAAACAGGGCATCTTGGAATTTTCGCTATTACTTTTTCTTCTGTGAAACCTCAGAAGCTTAAATTTTGACCACATGGAGTTGAAATCTTGGTAAAAGTATTATAAAAATTTCAGATATTTGTTCGCTATATTTTATGAGATATGGTCCGAATAATTTAGGGTATCAGCATACTCCAAAATTCATTATCAAATATGTGACCTAGGGAAAATCACTATAAATTTCTCTGCATTAATCGAATTTGAATTTTATAAAAAGTTACTGAAAGTAAACAAAATTCATTTTTTCCTGTATTATTTTCTGAGCCAAAGGTTGAAACAGTGACACGTGAAATTTTGTATAAGTTCGCTCTACTGAACCGGTCTATAGTTAGGTTATCGTGGGATATTGGGCATAAATTTATCTTGAAGAATCCAATATTGATATGACTAATGGCGTTTGAAAGAAGATTCAAAGGGATGCCACAAGAACAAATTTTAGGCCTTGTAGAGATGAAATTACAAAGATACAAGGGTTTCAAGATCAAGCTCCTAAAAGCAAGAAAAAAATGGGTATTTTTTTTTTAATTTTACATAACTTTTGTTTGAAAAAGCAGTTTGAAGTGATTCAAAGGGCATAGTGAAACAGGGATATCATTTTTTTATTTCATAATCCCTCAAAACGAAAAAATGTATACACCTAATAAGCAACTAGAAATATTTAATATGAAATGTGAAGAAGAGAAAGAAATGCAACATGATATATCAAAATTATGAGACCAAGTGCAACAAATTACGATATCGCAAAAAGTAATAAAAAATGAATTGGAGGACATGATGAATGTTAAGATAGATGGTATAAAAAGAGACATGGGATTTTTGAATTATGGTTTAAAATCATACATGGAAACAATGATGAATGTCAAGATAGAAGGGTTGAAGGAAGGTTTAACAAAGTTGTTAGAAGAAAGGCTTCCTGGTGGTGATAAGGTAATCCATGAAAATCATGATGAGGAAAAAGGAATATTGATTATGATTTTAGAGACTCAAATGTTGGGTTTAAGCCCCACCACATTCCAAATATCAATATGATGAATTTTGATGGCAAGGATCATGTAACATGGATACTACAAATGGAGAAATATTTTGATCTACATGATGTGCAACACACAAAAAGGGTACACATTGCATTTTTATATTTAGAACCTAATCAGTTTATATGGTATAGATGGATTTATTCTCACAAACCACTTGTCACTCGGTCAATTTTTATAGAAGAAATGATAACACATTATGAGGATACAAAGAGCAACATATTCTTTAGCCAATTGATAAATCTAAAACAAAAAGGTTCAGTGGTGGAGCACATTGAGGAATTCCAAAAATTAAATATCAGGGAAACTGATATTCCATAGGAGCATAGGATTGATGTCTTCATATGTACTTGAAGGATAACATCTAACATGTGGTTCTCCTTTGGGAACCCGATTCATTGGAGAAGGCATTCAGGGTCGCAAGAAAAGTTGAAAGCAAAATTATGGCAACAAGGAAGTCTACCACTCACAACTATTAAGATGGAAGTGTTGTTGTTCCTAGTCTTGCACAACCTGCAAGGTTGACACCACAAAAATTAGAGGAGAAAAGAATAAAAGGGTTTTGTTATAGTTGTGATATAAAATACAATAAAGGTTGTAAGTGTTCTAAGAATAAATTATTTTACATAGATTGTAAAGAGGAGGAAGAAAAGGAACAAGACATATCAAAAGATGAGGATATACACTAGGAACCAACCCCATAGAAATAAGAAATGAATCTGACCATATCTTGTAATGCATTGGTAGGACCACTCCTCAAACTCTCAAGATAGAAGGATATAAGAAGAAAAGGGTAATAGTGTTGATTGATTCAGGTAGTACCCATAATTTTATTCATTATAAGATAGCCAAGGGATTTAATTTTGTTCTATATCCAGCACCAGAGTGTCAAGTGATGGCTGTGAATGGAGGAACTATAAATTTATCTGGAAAATGCTATAATATCAAGATAACCATGGAGGAATATGTATTGAATACTTCAATTCTTTCCATTCAAATGCGTGGTGTTGATGTTGTACTAGGAGTCCAATGGTTACAATCTTTGGGATGATAGCTTTTAATTTTCAATAACTTTTCTGAAACTTTTCTGGGAAGGAAAGGAAATTGAATTAAGAGGTATCATTTGGAAACTAGGGAAGCCAATTAGCTCTAATGGGATGACAAAGATTTTGAAGAAATACCAATGGTTTATAATTGAACATTTATGCTCACTAGAGGTTCAAACATCAAAATCATCCATTTCTCCAAATACCCAAAAAGCCTTGGACAATCATTCCAATGTATTTGAGACTCCCAAAGGCCTCCCACCTATTCATGATTATGACCATGCTATTCACTTGATTCCAGGAAGTGTTCATCCAAACATCAGGCCTTATAGATATCCCTATGCCCAGAAGAATGAAATTGAATGTATGGTTGCAGAAATGCTAGAGGTCAATATGATTCAACCTAGCCAAATTTCTTTCTCTGCTCCAGTATTATTGGTGCACAAGTAGGATGGATCATGGTGTATGTGTACGGATTATAGAGAACCCAACAAGCTCACTATTAAAGATAAATTTCCCATTCCTGTCATTCATCAATTGTTGCATGAATTACATGGATCATTTTACATCACCAAGTCTGATCTTCGTTCAAGATATCATAAAATTAGAATGAAGACTAAAGACATTCTAAAAACAACATTCAGAACTCATGAAGGTCATCATGAATTTTTGGTCATGCCTTTTGGCCTTACTAATGCATCTTCCACATTTCAAGGTTTGATGAATTCCATTTTCAAACCCTTCATCAGAAAATTTGTGTTAGTATTTTTTGATGATAGACTAATCTATGCAAGTCTTGGAAGGATATGTTCAACATGTTGACAGGGTGCTCAAACTATTAGAGGAGTAACAATTATATGCAAAAACCTCCAAATTCTTTGGAGTATAGGAGGTGGAGTATTTGGGTCATACTGTATCTCATGAGTGTGTCAAGGTAGATCCTAACAAAATTAAATCCATTAAGGAATGGAAAATCCCCACAACCCTAAAGCATCTTGGAGTATTTCTCGAGTGGATGGGGTATTATTGCAAGTTTTTTAAGGATTATGGGAGAAAAGTAGTGCCTCTAACAACATTACTGAAGAAAGATACATTTTATTGGACTCCAAAGCAACTAAGTGTTGGGAATCATTTCTCTATGCAATTTTTACTATCCAACTTGATTGGGTAACTAAAGCAAGGAAGGAATGAAAGAATAACAAAGAGGTGTGGATATTCATTCAAAACTGGCAACAAGATCCCAATACATCTAATACATTTATCTAGAAAAATGTTTCATTATGGTACAAAGATCACTTATATCTATGTAAGAATTCTCAACTCAAACAAAAGATTCTTTTGAATTGCACACCCCCTCCCCCCTTGGGAGGCCACTCAGGATTTTTAAAAACTTACCACAAAGTCAAGAAGGAATTATTTTGGGATGACCTTAAACATGATATTCAAAAATTTGTGGTAGAATGTTTGGTTTCTCAACAACATAAATTTGAGACAATTAAGACCCCAGGTCTGTTACAACCTTTAGTCATTCCAAGTCAGCATTGGGAGGAGGTCTCAATGGATTTTATCATAGGTTTACCCAAGTCTAAAGGAAAGAGTGTCATCATGGTGTTAGTTGATAGACTTACGAAGTATGCACACTTTAGTGCATTACCTCATCCTTTTAAATCCAATATAGTTTCTAATGCATTTATGGAAACAATTCAAAAGCTATATGGAAACCCAAAGATTATTGTAAGTTATAGAGATCCCATTTTCTTTGGATATTTTTGGACGAAATTATTTTGTTGTCTTGGTACTGAATTAGCTCATATATCATCTTATCATCCTCAATCTAATGGGAAAACTGAGATAGTGAACAAATGTTTGGAAGGATATCTTTGTTTCTTTGTATCGATAAATAAACACTATGGGTCAAGTGGTTACCTCTAGCTGAATGGTGGTATAACACTTCCTTCCATATTGCAGCAAAAATGACCCCATTTATGGCGCTTTATGGATATCATCCATCGTCCATCACATCATATTTAAGAGAAAAATTTAAGGTTCAACCAATGGAAGATCACATCGAGCATCAACAACAAGTTCTCCAACTCTTAAATGATGACCTCACTCTGACACAAAATCGAATGAAATTACAGGAAAATTAGCATCGTAATGAAAGAAGTTTTGACATAGGCTATTGGGTATTTTTACGGCTAAAACCATACAAATAAATGTCCCTTAAGTAATCTAAAAAGGATAATAAATTATCACCCAAGTACTATGGTCCTTACAAAGTGTTCTAAAATATTGGTACTATGGCATACAAATTGGAACTACTTGCATCTTCCCGAGTACACCCAATTTTCCATGTTTCATGCTTAAAGAAGGTTATCAGTGGCAAGCTTCCAGTTCAAACAATATTGCCAAAACTTGACGAAGAAGGAAAAATCATATTGGAGCCTGAAGCAGTCATAGAAACAAGAACCCAACAACTATAAAATCGATCAATTTTAGAGTATCCCATTAAGTGAAATAACTTACACACCGAATATTCCACATGGAAGGATGAGAATTTTATATAAAAGCATCCAAAACTACTTAAGCATTGAGGACAACACTTGTTTTGAAGGATAGGGGGGTGTTAGGTCCCTATAATACTAGTGTATCCCCGTTATTGTTATTGTTAGTGTGTCTGTTATTAAACCAGCTCACAAAAAGATAGAAAAGAGAGATCAACACCTTAGAATTCAGCCTCTTCGAGGGGGAATCCTCCTTTACATTACACAAATGAGCAATTCTTCGATGATACGAATGAAAAGACCTCCTTTCTATATATAGGAGTCTAAGGGGTCATAACATAATCAGAGCCGACATAACAATAATAATGTAAGGGGCACAATAATAACAATAGTGGGCTTCTATGGGGCACAATAATAACAATAGTGGGCTTCTATGGGGCACAATAGTAACAATATGGGCACTACATGGGTACATCAATATAATAAGTGGGTTGTACTAATAAAAATAAGGGGTTACACTAGTAGTATAGGGGCCTAACATGCCCCTCTCCTTAAAAAATCGTTGTCCTCAACGCTTGAGTAGTTATTGATGCTTTTGTATAAAATTCTTGTCCTCCCATGTGGAATCTTTAGCGGGTAAGTTATTCCACTTGATGAGATACTCTGAGATTGATCGATTTCGTAGCTGTTGGGTTCTTGTTTCTGTGACTGCTCCAGGTTCCAATATGATTTTTCCTTCCTCTTCAATTTCTGGCAATATTGTTTGAATTGGGATCTTTTGCAACTTTTGAATAAGTGGCCATACTTATTCATCCTTCTTCCATTCATCCCTTGCTTCGTTTATCCAATCTGGTTGGATAATAGAAATAGCACAAAACAATGCTTCCACATCCTCATCCTTGAAGAGTCTTCTCATTCGGTAAGGTCGCCATTTTTTAAGTGCATGTAGTATTGCCAACATTTCCTTCTCATAAATAGCTTGCTTGAGATGTAGCAGTAAAAATACCCAATCACCTACATCAAAACATTTTTCACTACGATGTTGATCTACCTGTTGTTTCATTTGATTTTGCACCGAAGTGGCGTTATCCTTTAAAATTTGGATAACTTCTTGTTGATGCTTGATGTGATCTTTCACTGCTTGAACCTTTTTCTTCTTGATATGTCCTTCTATCTCTAGAGTTTGAGGAGTGGTAATTTCTTCCAATCCTTTACAAGATATGGTCAGATTCATTTCTTGATGCTTGATGTGATCTTTCACTTCTTGAACATTTTTCTTCTTGATATGTCCTTCTATCTTGATAGTTTGAGGAGTGGTAATTTCAACAAATGAATTACAAGATATGGTTGGATTCATTTCTTCTTTCTCGATGTGATATTTCACTTCTTGCACCTTTTTCTTCTTGATATGTCCTTCTATCTTGAGAGTTTGAGGAGTGGTAATTCTTACCAATGCTTTACAAGATATGGTCTGATTCATTTCTTCTTTCTCTGGGGTGGGGTCCTAGCGTATATCTTCTTCTTTTGATGTTTCTTGATCCTTTTCTTCCTCCTCTTCATATTCTATGTAAAATAATTTCTTCTCAACACACTTATGACCTTTAGTGCATTTGCTATCACAATTGTAACAAAGCCCTTTTTCTCTTTTTTCTTCCAATTGTTGTGGTGTAACCCTTGTAGGTTGTGGAAGGCTAGGAGAAACAACACTTCCATATTTATAGTTGTGAGGGGTATGCTTCCTGGTTTCCATAATTTTGCTTTCCACTATGTCACAAAGCCCTTTTACTCTTTCCAATTGTTGTGGTGTTGCTCTTTGTATCCTCATAATGTGCTATCATTTCCTCCGTGAAAATTGACCACGTAACAAGTTGTTTACGAGAAAAAAGCCCTTCATACCATAAAAATTGATCTTGTTCTAAATATGAAGATGAAATACATACCTTTTGTAACAGTGGTACACCATGTAGATCAAAATATTGCTCCATCTGAAGTATCCAATTTACCGGATCCTTGCCATCAAACTTCCTCATCTTTCTTTTTCTTGATTTTAGGAGCTCGATCTTGAAACAACTGTAACTCTGTACTTTTGGATCTTTAAGTTCTGAAATTGTGATCTGTAGTAGCCCTCTGTGTCCTCTTTCCAATGCCACTAGTCTGATCCAAATTGGATTCTCCAAGAAAGAGTTATGCACAATCTCCCAAGATGACCTGATTATAGACCTTTCCAAAAGAGCGAACTTGTATGAAGTGCCACGTGTCACTGTTTGGACCTTTGGCTCTTAAAAAAACCTACAAGAAACTACAGTCCGTCCTCTTTTTGTACCTTCTTACAAAATTTCAATCCGATGCTCAGAGAGAAATTTATGATGATTTTCCTCAGGTCACCTGTTTGGAATGTAATTCAGGAGTCTACAAAAATACCAACTTCCTCAGATCATATCTCCACACATATAGCACGAAAAGTTCTGAAATTCAGACCCAAGATTCAGTGCGATTTCTTCTCAAATGGGTTTTTTTAGCTTCTAAAACGTCTCAGAAAAAAAGTTATAGAGAAAATGCCACGATGACCTATTTGGAGCAGCGAAACCCTAGAATCCAAAGCTCTAATACCAAATGTTATGAAACCAGCTCACAAAAAGATAGAAAAGAGAGATCAACGCCTTAGAATTCAGCCTCTTCGAGGGGGAAACCTCCTTTACATTACACAAATGAGCAATTCTTCGATGATACAAATGAAAAGACCTCCTTTCTATATATAGGGGTCTAAGGGGTCATAACATAATCAGAGCTGACATAACAATAATAATGTAAGGGCACAATAATAACAATAGTGGGCTTCTATGGGGCACAATAGTAACAATATGGGCACTACATGGGTGCATCAATATAATAAGTGGGTTGTACTAATAACAATAAGGGGTTACACTAATAGTATAGGAGCCTAACAGTGTCCCCCTTATTGTTGTTGTTCGTGTATCCTCTTATTGCTATTGTTAACGCATCCTCCTTATTATTGTTATGTAGGATCTGATTATATTGTGAACCCTTAGACTCCTATGTATACCAAGGAGGTCTTGTCATTTGGATCATCCAAGAATTGTTCATTTATGTGAAGTAAAGGTGGTTGCCCCCTCGAAGAGACTAATTTTCAAGTCATTGATCTATCTTTTCTTCTCTTTTGTGGTCTAGTTGCATAACACTCACATGGAGAGACATGTTCATTGTGAGTTTTAAACTCCACTACCACCTGGTTCACACCCAAAGAATCTTTCTATGGAATCTTCCTCTGATACATAATGGCTCTTGGTTGTATATTGATCCTGAAGGTTTTCCAGTTTTATCTTCCTCTTCATTTTTGGATAGTCAAGCAATATTGGTTATTTGTAATATTTTTTGGTAATTACCTACTAGCCAATAAATCTGGTAATAGTGAGTCCGGTAGGATTTTCTTAAGTTGTTCTCAATGATGTAATCTTCCAACATAAATAAAAAGCCTAGATTCACAAAAAAAATAGATACAACTCATTATAGAACGAAACAATAAGAAGACCAATGTAGATTAGAAAGAAGGTTTGAAGAAGGTGATGGATCTTTGTAAGACTCTATCCTTACAAGCAGCTATCACTTAAATAACAAGGGAAAAACAAATTGGGTTCAAAATTCTATGGGCCTTTTCAAATCAGAAAAAAGAAAATAGTGAAGTAGCCTATGGGTTGAAGTTACTAGAAAACTATCACATCAATAATGTGTTCAATGTTTCTTTCCTCGAGAAAGTGTTGGAATAAGCCCAACCTATTCAAATAGAAATTCACGACCTTAATAACAAAGGAGGAATTATTTTTTAACCAAAAGGAATTCTTGCAACTAAAGAAAAAGCATTATGTTCTAGAACCATAAAAAAATACCTTGTTAAATCGAAAAACCTTCCGGAAGAAGATGCATAATGGGAAATAGAAAAAAAAAATCCAACAATGTCGCTCATTACCCCTTATTTGAGGATAAAGTAAGTTTAAAGGAGGTGGCAATGTTATAAACATAATACATAGTAATAAATTAATTAATTAATTAAAAATGAATTGTCAAGGGGTACACACCCTTTCACCTCATGATAAGTTGCTACTATATAGAAAATCGTCACAAGGGTTATTGTATCCTCAATTTCTTATTCACTAATCATTTTTGTCACTTCAAAAGATAAGTGTTCTTGTTACATCCTACTTCAATTATTGTATCGACACAATGTGTTGGTTCTTTCCTTGGAGTTCATGGGTTTGTTGTTTTTAGAGACTCAAATACAAGAGGCCAAGAAACCAAAATGTTTTTCAAGACCTAGGAAGTTGGCTAGGAGCCTAGCTAGTAGGAACCTTCAATACTAACCATAGCCCCAGGATTTGTTTACTAACTAAAATAAAGTTTGAACATATATTAATTTTTATGTTGCGTTAGCAACTAGTTTCAAGGGGTTCACTGGACTAAATAAACTTGTAAAGGATATTTAATGTTTAAAATGATGTGATGTTTATGGGCATATGCTAAGCTACGATGAAAGACCGCATCTATATAAATATGTTATTATGTTATAATGTATGAAGTTGTTTTAAATTAACCATGGACACGTGGTTGAAGTTATGTATGTTTGATTGACATTTGATATGCAAAATTGTGTAATAGGGGACTAATTTTGGATGGTTTTAGGAATTGTTTAGGAGTTAATTTTATGTAATTCCAACGAAACGTGTGATGATATTGTATATGTGTATTTGTAACTAATTCAAAAATTGAGACTCTACTGGAGTCTTGAGGTGATACCATCACACTCCAATTTGAGTGTTAGAGTGCAATCAATATAGTTATGCATTATTTAATACTTTCAATATTTTATGCTTGATGTTTTAGCAAGTTTGTGTATCATGCAAGATGAAAGGGACATGCCCAAAGTATTTATCATATAACATGAACCAATGTCAAAACAATGGGTAGAGGAATAGGTCATTTGATAGAGAAATCTAGGTTGATAGGAATAGGTCATATGATAGAGAAGCCTATGTTGATAAATGTCGACCAAAAAGAAAGAAGAGGAAGAGGAGGATAGACACACTTAATTGGAACTTCACTTTTTTGATTGGATTTTATAATTAAAGAAAGGTTAAAAGAAGTAAAATATAGCAACGACGTGTTGGTAGTTTGTGATTGTGGTTGGCTATTGTATTCTTACCCATTGTTCAACATTGAATTGAGGGATTAAAGAGCAAAGGTTTGAAGTGAACTCTTGATTTAGTAAAGAGGCACCAAATAAAATTTCAATTTGAATAAATAGAATTGCATTGATTAATGTTGTTATAGACCTATTTTAAAATTAAATAATAAAATTAACAATTTATCCAAGTATTATGTATAAATGGCAAAAGACATTCATGAAATTACATTTATATCATAAAAACAAAAAGTAATATCTTATTTCCTTGGACACCAAAACACTTATCTCATGATACATCTCACATCACCGAGATTTTAAAAACTATAAAAATTAACTATATTATAACTTTATTATTATTATTATTATTATTATTATAGCAATAATTAATATATGAGTTAAACATTAGAAACATAAAACATGTAACAATCTATTCTTAAAAACAAAGTTCATTACAATACCATAACTTACTAAGACTACATGCCCAAATCATAATTCATATTCATGCCCAAAAAATCATAATTCATATTCTTGCCCAAAAAATCATAATTCATATTCATACGACATATTTATATAACAATTTTTTAACTAATTAAGTTGATTAAAAATAAAATATAAACCTAACTACTTGTTAAATTTCTACCTACATTAATTAAAATGTTGACAACCTATCATAATTATATTAACATAAATGTGTTTTGAGAGATGCCGTCCTCATCTTCTAACTTTCAAATAAAAACTTGTGTAGCCATGCAAAAGTACATGAGAATGCTCCTTGCACATTTTTAATGGTCAAAAAGGGAAAACAAGTGAACACGCAAAAAATACACTCCCATTTCTCGTTGGTATCTATGCCGCAACACATCGTCTTCAATATTTATAAAGCACCAATAGTTCGTTGAGTACGGCAACAATAAACTTTTTGGACACGTGGCTGTCCAATATGAACTTTATGGTGTGAAGATATATATATATATATATATTTTGGCCATTTTTAATTGAATTATTACATAAAAAGCTTCCGCCTTATATTTTGTCGAGCTAGTGAGGTAAACATTTACCGCCAACTTTTAATTTGATAATAATTTCGTTTATTTGCGAAGAGATCCGTTCCCTGTTCGGCTATGTCCGGACGCATATACATTGTATATATCACGGGGTTCAACTGTTACGTACGTGATGATTTTGACAATGGAGCCTCTGATAGAAAGCCCGTGTCCTGAACGACAAAATGAAGCTCAGTACTATGCCGATCACGCAGACCGATCCCCATATGAGAAACGTATCGTTGTAGCAGTGGGCTCCATGACAAACAGTTGAGCCAATTCTATGCACAGGAGAAGCCGAAAGCTGATTAGCCTGTATTTTATTCTTATTTGCTCTGTCATCGTAGAAAATGCCGGCCAAATAACCCAAGGCTAGAGATCCCAGAGGGATGTTTACGACCACGATGTTATGATTCACTCCGAAATTCTTGAGGCCGAATAGCTCCGAGGTGATGGAGATTGCAATGGAGGTTACCATCCCTGTGAAGAATCCCAGGATGGCTGTGCCCACATACAGAGCGACGCTGTCGTTGATTAGAAGCAGGAAGAACGAGGCTGCCATGGGAACCATCGATATGCCGATCCAGGCCGGTCTGGGGATGCAGATTTTGAACCTGAGCAATAATTTAATGAAATGCATTAATTTTTTGATGAATTTCACCAAGGTAGGCTAGTTTCAATGGTTGGTTTTAGGTTAGAGTAGTTGAGGGCTTGAACTTATGCAAGAAGTTTAAGGTTCATCAGCTAGTTAAATTATATTTGAGGGTGTTTTAATTAATTAGAAAAAAATATGGAGACAAAATCCCAAACATAGATGGGAAAAAATAAGATTTAAACAAATTTAGACTGAATACCACCAACACCAACACATTTTACACTCACAACACACTAGTGGTGGATGAAAAAAAGACTGCTAGCAGATATATAGAGATTGGCTTTTATGCTATTTTTATCTTGATTACCCATTGCAAGAATATTTCAGAAATTCCATTAAGGTATAGTTGCACATTTCAGGAATATTTTAGAAAAAGATGAATTCAAATAATTGAATTTGCTGGTTAAGTAAATGAATTCCAACCAGTGTTTTTGAAATCTACAGTCCAGTTAAGTTCAACCTGCACTTTTAAGAGTATTTCAAGATTCTACAAATGTCAGATTGCGATAATATTTTAAAATCAGGTAAATTGAAGAGACTAAAAAAATTAAGTTCGCTCTTACAACAATTAAATTTCAATCTATATTTCAAAGATCTACAATCAAATTAAGTTCAACCTGCAATAGAGTTAAGTTCAAGTTCAACTGAAATAGATTTAAGTTCAACTGAAATTGGTAAGTGGGCACATTTGGTATGTTTGTTAAGTTCAACTGAAATTGGGAGGTGGGCATACCTCAATAAGTAGTCGGGCGCAGAAGACGCCAGGCGGCCGAAGAAGCTGGAAGAAGACGAGAGTGAAACTAAGATGGAAGCTTTGGAGTAGCCGCGGGACTCTGCAATTTGCCCCAAATTGCTGATGAATACCAAACCCAACGTTCCTCCGCAGAGATAGACCAGGAAAAATAGCCAGAAATCAATGCTTCTGATCAGTTGGATTGTGTTATGATCCTCCCCAAGGACTACCCGCCTGGATTTCGGTTCGGTCTCCACCCGGGCAGCGCTGCCGCTGGGGCTGGTGGCTTCTTGATCTTGAATTTGCAGGGGCAATTCAATTTCAGTTTCGTCTTTGGACTTGGAGTCTCGTTTGCCCACTTCACTTATTTCAATAGTGCTTTTGCGCTCGGGCTCATCTTTCTCGTCCAGTACATCGATTGCTAGAACCCTCGCGTCCCGATGTGCCTGCCGGCGTTTTATGTCGGCCTGGTTTCTCAGCTCCGTGATAAAAAGCGTAGCAGGGAGAGACACAGGTGCGAGCAGAAGGCCAAGCAGAATTAAAGCATTTAGCTGGCCAGAGGAGGACGAGAGCGGCTGAAAGTCCAGGAGCAACAAATATACACCCGTGACAATGGCGATTCCGTAGGACATTACTGCTAAGAATGGCCTCTGCATTTGCGCCCTTTCCTTTTGTTCTGCCCCTCCGATGAATGGCAGCGAGAGTAAGCAGACCACGGCAGGAACCACGGCGTTCAAGAGCAGGAAAAGGGATTTGGCGTGGGGAGCTATTGCGGTCTGGACGGAGGTGTAAACCGCTGCGCTTAGCCCTACGTAACTGGTGGAGAGCCCCAGCGCGAAGCTTCTCTCGTTTGCAAAATTTCGAATACAGACCAGGTAGGATACTGTGTTGAACCAGCAGATGCTGTTGCCCGCCAAAATACAGAGAAGAAATGCCTGCCACGCACAAAGAAAAATCAAATCAAGAAATCAATTTCTTGATTACAGTAAATGATAAATCGATTTCTTGATTACATTATAAATCAATTTCTTGATTTCTGGATGTCTTAGTGTCTGTGTATATTCTGCGCAATATTTGTGTTTATACATTTAATAATGAAAATGTAAAATAAATATGAATAGAAAATTCCATGTTCAATATATATTTACTGTGTATATACTGACAATAAGGACTCAGCCGCATATACATCCCATTGTATATATATCTCAGAGTCTAGACATATGGTGAAGAGATCAAGATAAACCCATTTTCTACATGATGTTTATCCCCTAATCTAATACAAAATTACAAATCTTTATAAACCTCAGCTGCAATTGCAATTAAGGCCAGTGCCTCATTCTCTGTATGAATGAATTTCAATTTTCACCCACCTGCCAGTATGCCAAAGGAGAAATCTTCGAGACCAGCGAGAGCCACTGGACTCCATAGCCCACTAACCCCAAGCAGCCGGCAATCAGGAGCACAGTCCACAAAGGCAAATAAAGAGAAGCGAGGCCTGATAACCAGCCCAGGGCCTTGCCTAGATCTGAGGCCACTGCAAGATTGTTGAGCTGGACCTGGTCGATGTCCAATACTTCCTTCAGAACCGAGGAATAATCAGAGAAATCGAAGTTGGTTCCATTGATTACCTGCAGCCATATGGCAGTGACAAAGCCCATCCATTTGAATGCTTCTGTTCCTCGCCAGCCACTCTTCATTGCTACCCCGCACGCTTAAAATGTTGAATCAGCAGGTGTTGCTCTGTTTAAATGAAGAATCATAGCTGAGGCAGAGAAACTAGCTACTACAGAAAGCCAATATACAGCCCGTTTGAATAGCCATCAGCCTGGATTGGGATGGAATTGGAGAAAAGTGGGCTAAAATTTGTGACCACTAACCATTTCTGGTTCACTTCATCAATGCCACTGTCAATTATATAGGCAAATAAATGAGGAATGAGATTCTTGGTTGGCTAAGCACCCGCAATTTGATTGCAATTTGGGAAGAAAAGACCACAGTATCTGTATTGCGGAAGCCCCACGAGGTAAACCATAATTGAGATTCAGATTCATGTACCAGGAAATCAAGTTTGAACAATAACCATTAATTAAGCATTGACTTTAGAATTGAGATTGGGCACATGCGTGAGTTAATTTTTTTTATTGCGACAAACAGTCGAGTATGAAATTTTTTTTCACGAGTCGAAACAATCTCTAACTCTAAACTAGATTTATTAAAAGTACTGATATATGAAAATTTAAATTTTCTATCCCGAAATTCACCAAAGTGACATCAATATGCCATGAGCATTACCTTCAGGTAGCAGGCTCTGGGCAAAATTAGAGGTAATAAACAGTTGGATTTAATTTGATTATAGATTCAAGAAATTTGAAATAATACAGTTATTTTTATTTTTATTATAGATTTTAAAAATATTCTAAAATCTATATACAAAAGTAAGATCAAATAATTGATTTTGTTTTTGTCTATCAAATTTGGAAATAATTTCAGAAACTACAATACAGTTAAATTCATCTGCAATGTGTACTTTACAGGGATGGAGAGAACTTTCCCAGTGATTATGCAGTAATGACTTTATTCGGTTGTATTTATTCTAGAAGTTCCAAAATTTATAGACAAAAGAGACATTAAACAATTGATTTTGCTTTTGTCAAATTTCAAATATTCCTAAAATCTCCAATCAGTTAGAAAAACTTGCAAGTTATGCAATAATGACTTGGTATTTATTCCCAACCGCCCCAACCGACAGGTAGCCATGGCCATTTCTCTAGTAGACAGTAACCAGAAGGTGGTAGCCATGGCCATTTCTCTAGTAGACAGTAACCAGAAGGTGGATGTGAGACATCTCATCCTTCCATGGCTGTGGTGAAATGTTGACTTCAAATAATCTGATAAACGCTTCTTTGATATCACAAGAGAGGTGGTCAAAGAATTAAAGAAAACGGTGGCTTTATTGATTCAACTTACTCGTGAGTTTCCAAACTTATTAAAGCTCACTTGTTAAAACACAGTTATCATGAGCTGTTATGTATACAAGTGAATTGACAAATCATTATTATTGTGAAGGAAAACCTAGGAATAATTGACAAATCATTATTATTGTGAAGGAAAACCTAGGAATAAACTTTCACTGAATATCTCTGTATCAGGATGCTAACATGTTTTTCTTTTTGGTAAAAGTGAGCTCTTCATGAGTGAAAACAATTTTTACAAATTTTTCAAGTTGTTGGATTGTTTGTATGGGAAGTTATTAAGTTTCATAATCCCAATATTTGTAAAATGTTAAATTTATTTTTATATTGAAAAATATAACATAAACGATGAAATAATGTAATATAGTAAAAAACTATCATAAACAAAGAAATAATGTAATATAGTAAAAATTTATCATCAAATTTAAGGGAAAAAACTAGAAAATTCTAAATGTAGGTTTGCTATCACAAAAGTGGTTGTGAAAGAATTAAGGAGAACAGTTTCTTTATTTAGCGAAGAAGGATGGCTTTCGCACCTCCCAGCCATGTTCGATTCCTGCGGAGGCGTATATTTGATGACCCCCACGCTTTGGAGATGTTTGAACGACAGCCATGTTTGATCCCTGCGGAGGCGTATATTTGATGACCCCCAGGCTTTGGAGATGTTTGAACGATTTGTAACGGCTATGCCGTAAAAATTCTGCTGGCTTCGGGCATATATATTGTAAAAATCTGCTGGCTTCGGCCATATGATGATTTCTCTCCGAAAAAAAAAAACCATAAATTAAAATCCCTCACGAACAACCCTACATTAAAATCAACCCTACATTAAAATCCAGGAACACACTCGCTCCTGCACTCATCTCTGGCAATCATGTTTTTTCAACAACCATTAAATGCATGTTGAAGTTCAACCCCTCTTCGCTTTCCTATCCATTCCATGCCCCTCTACATTTCTTATTTACCCCCTCCCCCTCTGCTTTGAAAGGTGAAAGGTGCATGACATTTATTTTCTTCAAAAGTGCATACGTGTTGCTTACTCTCTCCCGTCGAATGATTACTTTCTGTTGGAAAGTATCATAGTTTATCTTAAAGATTGGTGAATAACATGCAACACTTATGTCCTTCACTAGTAAAATTTGGTGCTTAACTTGAACTGTACGGCATCACATGAGAATGACGTTTTATACTCCAACTGATCTAAGGATAATAACTGCCATGATTTTTTTCTTCCCATTAATTAAAAACGTACGTACCAGGCTATCCTAGTTAGAAGATACGATTAGAGAGAGGAGGAGAAATTAAATATTTTTTTAGTATTTTAATTTTATTATTTTTTCTAAACTAGATTTTTTTATTTGGATCAAGTATGAAAGGGGTTATAAAAGGGGTGATTCTGACGGCTACCATTATAGCTCTATGTTGACATGATATATTTGAAAATTAAATTAATTTTTTATTTATAATAAAATAAAACAAGAAGTATATATATATATATATATATTATAAAATCGATTTTCCACAATTTTAATTTAATTTCCATCATAAATCTATTTTAGTTTTGGATCTACCAAACTCCAAAAGGGATCAAATATCTTAAGATGTAAATCTCTTTTTGAGTCTAAAAGTTGAGAAAAAGCTTGCAGCAAGAGAGATTTGATTCTTCTAGGCTCTTGGTAGATATGGAAATAAGATAGATCTATACAGGTTTTGGACAACATACTAATAAAATGTTTGAAAAAAAAATCACTAGTTTTATAATATATGGAATTATTTTATTATTACTACTTTTTAAGATGTTGCATTTAAACATTGAAGTAACTGTAAATCTCTATCATATATTGAATTAGAAAGAACTTATTAATGAAATAAGAAAATACACTATTTTCCTTTCTCTTTTAAATCTTAATATCAACTCCATATTAATAATGGAATAAATAACAAATCTCCCTCACAATAAAAAATAAAAACATAAGAAAAAAATAATTTAAATTGTTTTGTTTTTCTCTATATAAAATTGATATAAAATTATGTTGATAAAGTTGATATAAAATTATGTTGTTTATCACTGATTGTAAAATATTTCTTTGTTATTTATATTTTTGTTTTAAATGTTACATGTCAACTCAACATAAAATAAATTGCATATCATGTACTATCAATAATGTTATTTTTACATGTCATTTGTCAAATCTAGTCCATACTAAATAGTGAAGGGATTACGTTTCTCTGACACTAAAAAATAATTTTATTTATTTATTTGTATTTTTTTTACTTCCAATCAATCTTTCTTTCTATATAAAGTTTGATGTAAAATTAAAATAGAAATTGAAATATTTCTATCATTATATTTTTTTTAAGCTACACTGGAATATTCATTGAAATATTCACATATTAAGAGTTTATGGCTACACTAAATGGAGTGTCCCTTTTTAAGTTTTTATTATGTATGAGGAGAGTCTAAATTATTAGTTAAAAAGAATGTGTTATACATAAACTATAGTTTATTTTTTCTAAAGGTGACTTCCATCGTGAATCCCTCTCCATGAGATTTGAACATGAGACGTGATGAAGACTAAACCCACACATGATGAAAATTATATATATAGATAAACTCTGGATATCAAATCTCTTTTCACTTTAAAAAAGGTTTGCATCTCAAAAAATTTGATTGAATTAAGATGTATATAGATTGGTTTAATTATTAATTATAATCATAATGATTAATTTTATCTTCTTCTTTTTTTAATTTAATTTTAGTTTTACAAAACTGAATAACCTTAACACAATAATGATTAACTGTATCATACTTATATGATATAGAGTCTCTTATCACCTTAACCTTTTAATATCCTTGTCAAAAAATGTGCATAAGATATTAGGAAATTTCATCCAAAAAAAACCTATATTTAACATAATTAAAAATAAATATTTAATTATTTATGAATAAATTTGTATAATAATAATTGTGAGAATACTGGAGAGAAAATATTAAAATAATTATTTAAAAATAGGTTTAATAAGATGTCATATATATATTACGTATTTATTTATTAATGGAACTTTTTCTTAATTTTCAAGGACTATTTTCATTTCTTATTATCTCGTATCGATTTTTCTAAGCCTTCATGGGAGCATCTGAACTTACTGTTACACAATCTCAATTAATCCTTTGTTGGATTCAATCAAGCATGCCTTCATTGTGTATTCGTCACATGGTATGACATCTTTCAACCCGGAGTATATAGATTTTAATATAGTTTTGTGTTAAAAGGATTTTATTTTCGTAGCTTTGCATGATTTTTATAGAAAAAATCACCTTATCAAATTATTTATAAAAATATAGTACTTTTCCACTTTCTAGTTAGAATTTCAATTTTAAAAAGTACATTACTTTTTAATTTTGCATTAAATAATCATAGGTCTTTCTAGCTGGGAGGTCATTCTATAGAATTTTTATTTTTATGTATATTAATAGTAAGAATATTTTGTTTTTATATTTTGGTAGTATATAGATTTATAAATTAGTTCAGACATATAAATTAAATGGCTAATAAATGTTGATATGTATCAATCCATAATAAATATCAAAATACTTAGCGGTAGCAGGAGTGGGAGGGGTTATTTATCGCTCCGAAGAACAAAATGTTTATAGCTTTGTGTGGGGCTTAGAAACAATAGCGAACAACCAAGCTATATTATGGGCACTTTGGAAAGGACTGGACATTGTCATAAGCAAAGGAATAAAGAAATTAAAAGCTCTTAGAGATTCTATGATCATTATTAGACAAAGCTCCAAGGTGGTGTCAAGTAGCTTCTCTAGTCTCCCTTCAATCATTCATAGAATAGCCCTGCAAAGCTCAAATCTGAAGAAATTACCCTCCAACATATCCTTAGAAATTTAAATGACGAGGCGGATAAGCTTGTCAAGATAGGCTCACAACTTGAGCAAAGAATTATCGAATTTCAAGATGGAGTAAGGTCTATGGCTCCAATCCCATGATTTTAAAATGAATTTAATGAGAAAAATAGGGAGTTCACTTCAATCAAAGCTTATGATAATTGGAACAAAAGGAATAAATGATGGGTGCCAGGTGGAATTCCACTTCCCTGGCTTTGTCTTTTTAGATAGACACCTGTGTGGTTGAAATGATCTCTACATGTTACATCTCTTGCACAGAGGCGATAACAATTGGTTGAAAAGGCTTGGCAGATGGTGGATTTTTTATTTGAATTAGACTCTTCACTTGATGTTGAGGATATGTCTAAAATCTTTGAATGCCATGAATATTAATGGCCCAGAGCGATCCCAATTTAAGAAGATTATTTGTATTGCAAGGGAGGATGATTGGAGATCTCGCTTGAGGGATGTATTAATGCTCTTTCTTGGGGTTAGTCATCATCGGCGAGCGTATGCAATCATAAATTGGACGGATATCAGGGTAGTTGCTACATCTACTTTTTTCCCTCTGCATTTAGTTTTCCTGCTAAGGAACTGGACAGTTGACAAGGCTACCATGGAGATCCAAGATGTAGAAGGGGAATTGACCTGCTGGAAGAAGTTTGTGAAGAGGTTATTTAAAATTATGATGAGAATGTATGAATTGGTCATCAAGGGGTTGGAGTTCGTTGAGCGGGAAAGGGACAAGAGGTCCAAACTCATGGATCATAAATTCAAGTGGTTACAAGCACAAATGGAGAGGAAGCTCATCATTCTGGAGGTGGTGATTCTCTTATTAAGACTAAGTCATGTGAAGTTTCCAAACTTGCAGGACTTCACCGACTCAGAAATGGACCTACAAAAGGTTGGCTTCAAAGGGAAGTTTCATGGTGAAGGCCAAGCTCATGGTAAACAGGTAGCAATGGGGAACAAGTATGAAGCATGCTTCTTTGGGGTATCCTGGTTAAATATGTGTTATGTATTGTAAATTTAAACTACTTTTGGGTCAATTTTATAAAGTTTATGGGAGATATTAGTGCAAAATCATAGTGCAAGAAGCTCATAGAGGCAAGGAAAAAAAATTGTGGCTATATTGAAATGTTGAAGTAGCAAAAGTAACAAAGGCATGTAAATGGTTATGGCCATGAAAACTAGTGTTTTTAATATAATCGATAACCATCATGTATATATATATATATATATATATATATATATATATATATATATAGCAAAACACTTACTTCATTATACATCTCAAGTCGCTAAAATTACAAAAATCATAAAAATTAACTAAATTACAACTCTATTTAATATAATAATTATTATTATTAGTGATAAAAAGAATTAAAAATAAGCTAAACAAATATACATTTAAGAAAAGCATGTAACAAGATTCAGAACTATGGAGATTCACCCTCACTTTCTCTTGGAGATTCTTAATTTGTAAAGAGGCTTTGTTACAATACAATGGCTTATCAATACCATACGCGCAAAAAACCATAACTCATTTTATATGACACTTTTTCATATGACATTTTTAATTAAATAATTTAATTAAAAGGGAAAAAATGCATAATTTTTTTGGAAATAAATCTCAGCCTTTTATTTGTGTATATTATTAAGAATATTCTAAAATATTTTATGGAGGTTAAATCCCTACCATCCATGTAATAATTATTGATAGTTAAATTAAAATTATGGAAGCCCTATTCCAAAATAGAGATGCCTATCTACATAATTATATATACTATACTATACTATACTATACCATATGAATTTATATTGAGAGATTTAAATTTTTAAAACACAATATCATATGAATTTATATGAGTTGTAAAAATTATAAATTTGAAAGCAATGCATTACTTAATATTGTAGTGTTTTCTCGGCTTTTAATTTATTTGATATGTTATTATTTGAGGACATTGTAGTTACAATAATGTTGGTTGACAAATATATTTACGAATGATGTGATTTATACGTTTGACTTAAGTTGATGTGATTATTACTTGATGTGGACATATATCACCTTATGGTTTATGCTTCAATGATATTCTTATGATGTTTTTGAATTTGAAAATGAACATGAACATGTGGTATATGATGAAATCTATGCTACTAATGGTAAGAAGTACAAGTGCATATAGACTTTGAACTAAGTCAAGATATGTGAACCCAAGATTAGATTGGATAATGTATGATTGGCATGTATATGACATTTCTTATTAATTATTCATGATCATTGGAGAATGTTGTTTGATATGTTGTCTTTGGATGTGTGCAAAGACAAGGAAACATTTAGCAAATAAACTTACACATAAGGTAATAGTTGTATGATGAGATGTGACATGAGTACAATCAACAAGAGGAGGTCTAGGTTACCTATTCCTTACTATTAGCCTCTCTTCCATGGAATGGGTTGAAAAACATATGTTTAATTTTGTTTTCTTGAGGTTAAACATTAATGTAATCTAGAAGACCACGTATTCTCTCATTTATGGAGTCCTATAGAGGGGTGCACAATAACACGTCAAACCTTATTCCTCAATGACCATTAGCTTCTCACGAATAGTGATTGCGTTGGGTGAATTTAGCCTCAACCATTCGCACTGCCCCCCATCATTGAAAAATGATACTTGAAGGGCATTAGGGAACATGACACCCTCGATACATACGAGTAGGTGGTACTTAAAGGGCATGTAGGGGCATGCCACCCTTGAAAGTTGGCATCTTGTGCTTGAAGACTTTTAGAGGTTATGCTTAGCTTTTTATAGAGGATTTGAAGTGTTGTAAGGGATATGTCTAGCTCTTGGTATTGAATACTTGAATCCTTTGAGGTAACTTGGTCTTACTCTTGTTACTAACTTTAAATTAGTTTATTTGTACTTGAATATATGAATACTTTGGGAGAAAATTATCCCTTCGCATGTGCATTTTATTTTATCATGAAAAATTGAATAAATTGCATGAGTGGTTTGATTGATCATATGCACTTGTTTGGTAAAAAGGGAAATATAATTTATTTTATAATTGAAAATGCAAATACATATAGAGAGGGGTGGCTTAAATGTAAAGAAAAACAATTTATTAAAAGAAAATATAGTAATTTCATGTGCACCCACTCAATTAAGAAAAAGAAAAAGGGATTTAGGGAACATCTGAGGGTAAAAATAGGAAAAGAAATAGGGACGGGATGAGTAATTTATATTTTTAGTGACACAACGGTGGGTGAATAATATGCATTAGGTATTAAAATAACTAGTATCTTGCATAAGATAAACAAATGGCAATGAACTTCAAAAGCTATATAAGAAAGAATTGGGCTTGAGAGCTCACTTTTTTTCACCTAATGCTGGACAAATGTCATAATGCTAAAAATTTTCTAGGTGATTTGTTGTTGAGTTGCTCTCAAGGCTACTTATGTACTTGGGAAGTGGGGATTTTGTATGCTTTAGAGGAGCCACTCAATATAAATGCTAGTTTTTGTACTCTTATCATATAACTTATTATAGTTTATGGTGGTCAATTCTTAGAAAATTTATATTTGGCAAAGAAGAATTGGAGTTAATACTTAGAGAAAGCTTGGGAATGAAGAATCATAAAAAAAGGATCATTAATGGCCTTCTGTAAAAAAGTATGTCAATAGGAAATTTATAGAGCTATCTATATTTCCTTTGAGACCAAGGAATTGGTGTTTGGAGTTTGAAATTTCTAAAAAAATTCAAGGAAATGAGAATGAGTTTTTAGAGTTGAATTTTCTTATTAAAACCCATAGAATAGGATTTAGGTCCAACCTAACCCTTGTAGAAAATCTCATAATGAACGACTAATTAAGTTTGGAAAGCAAATTGTAAATTGTTTTTTCTATTTTGATAGAAGTGACAACACCCTATAGAAGCCATATGTATGGTTGATTGCTAGTTACCCATACAAAACTTGTGATCACGTTCATCTAAACACAAATTTTCATTAGGATACTCGTGGTACAAACTGTAGGTGGAAAAATGAGCCTTCCGAGAAAATATGTTATACAAGCAGCTCACAAAATAGAGAAAAGATAGATCAACGACTTGAGAAATAGACTATTTGAGGGGGAAACCCCCTTTACATTACATAAATGAACAATTCTTGGATGATTCAAATGATAACACCTCCTTGGTATATATAGGAGTCTAAGGGGTCACAATATAATCAGAGCCTACATAACAATAATAATGTAAGGGCACAACAATAACAATAGTGGGCTTCTATGGGGCACAACAATAACAACATGGGGGATATATGGGCACAACAATAATAATAGGGGGGCTACAGTAATCACAATAAGGGGAATACTATAGTATTATAAGGACCTAACATGCCCCTCTCCTTCAAAAAAGGTTTTTTCCTCAATGCTTGAGTAGTTCCAGATTCTTTTGTATAAAATTCGCATCCTTCCAGGTGGAATCTTCAACAGGTAAGTTCTTCCACTTAATGAGATACTCTAAAATTAATTGATTATGTAGTTGTTGACTCCTTGTTTCTGTGACTTCTTCAGGCCCAAATATGATTTTTCCTTCTTCATCATGTTTTGGCAACACTATTTGAACTAAGAGCTTGTCACTAGTAACCTTCTTTAAGCATGAAACATGGAAAACTGGGCGTACTCAGGAAGATGTAGGCAACTCCAATTTGTATGCCATAGTACCAATATTTTGCAACACCTTGTAAGGACCATAGTACTTGGGTTATAATTTATTATCCTTCTTAGCTTGCTTGAGGGACATTTGTTTGTATGGTGGTAGCCGTAAAAATACCTAGTCCCCTACATCAAAACTTCTTTCATGGAGATGTTGATATGCTTGTTGTTTCATTTGATTTTGTGCCAGAGTGACGTTATCCTTTAAGAGTTGGAGAAATTATTGTTGATGCTCGACGTGATCTTCCACTTCTTGAACCTTAGATTTTTCTCTTAAAGATGATGTGATGGATGGTGTGTGATATCCATAAAGTGCCATAAATGGGGTCATTTTTGCTATAGTATGGAAGGAAGTGTTATACCACCATTCAACTATAGGTAACCACTTGACCCATTGTGTTTTCTTATCTGATACAAAGCAACAAAGATATCCTTCCAAGCATTATTTTTACTGTCCCAGTTTGCTCGTTAGATTGAGGATGATAAGATGAGCTATGAGCTAGTTGAGTACCAAGACAAGAAAATAATTTGATGCAAAAATTTCCAGTGAAAATGAGATCTCTGTCACTTACAATAATCTTTGGGTTTCCATGTAGCTTTTGAATTATTTCCATAAATGCAATAGCAATTGTACTGGATTTAAAAGGATGAGATAATGCACAAAAGTGTGCATACTTGGTAAGTCTATCAACTACCACCATGATGACACTATTTCCTTCAGACTTGGGTAAACCTGTGATAAAATCCATTGAGACCTCCTCCCAACACTAACTTGGAATGGCTAAAGGTTGTAACAGACCCAGGTCTTAATTGTCTCAACTTTATTTTGTTGGGAAACCAAACATTTTTCCACAAACTTCTGAATATCAAATTTAAGGCCATCCCAAAAAAATTCCTTCTTAAGCCCGTGGTAAGTTTTAAAAAATCCCAAGTTCCCTCCTAAGGGGGAGGTTTGAAATTCCAAAAGAATCTTTTTCTTGAGTTGGGAATTATTACAAAGATATAAGGAATCTTTGTACCATAATAAATAATTTTTCCAACTAAATGTATCAGATTCACTAGGATCTTGTTGCAACTTTTGAACGAGTGCCCAAACCTCTTCTTCATTCTTCCATTGATCCCTTGCTTCAGTTATCCAATCAGATTTGATAATAGAAATGGCACAAAGCAATGCTTCCATTTCTTGAGAGTGCATCTGCAACAACATTTTGCTTCCCTTTTTTGTAGATAATTTCAAAGTCATAACCCAACATCTTTGTGACCCATTTTTTCTACTCTTTTGAAGATAATCTTTGTTCCAAGAAGACTATCATGATCTGTTTTTACCTTGAAGTGTCTTCCCATTAGGTAAGGTCTCCATTGCTTTAGTGCATGTACTATTGCCAACATTTCCTTCTCATAAATAGTTTTGTGTAAATACTTTCCTTTGATTAGACAAATTTCAAGAGCAATGGGTCTCCCTTCTTGGATTAAAACAACACCAATTCCATTTCCCAAGGCATCGCAATCCACAATAAAGGTTTTTGTGAAGTCATGCATTGCTAAGACCGGTTCTTGGCACATTGCCTCTTTAAGATGTTCAAAGGCCTTAGTTGCTTTTGGAGTCCAAAAAAATGCTTATTTCTTCAGTAGTGTTGTTAGAGGTGCTACTATTCTCCCATAATCCTTAACAAGCTTGCAATAATACCTTATCAACCCTATAAATACTCGAATATGCTCTATGGTTGTGGGGATTTTCCCTTCCTTAACAATTGTAATTTTTTTAGGGTCTACCTTAACACCCTCATGAGATACAATATGACCCAAATATCCCACCTCTTGTACTCAAAATAAACATTTGGAGGTTTTTGCATATAACTATTGCTCCTCCAATAATTTGAGCACCCTATCAACATGTTGAACATGATCCTTCCAAGACTTGTTGTAGATTAGTATATCATCAAAAACACTAACACAAAATTTCTAAGGAAGGGTTTGAAAATGGAATTCTTCTAACCTTAAAATGTCGAAGGTGCATTAGTAAGGCCAAAAGGCATGACCAAAAATTCATAATGACGCTCATGAGTTCTGAATGTTGTTTTCGAAATGTCTTCAATCTTCATTCTAATTTGATGATATCCTGAACGAAATTTTGGCTTGGTCAAGTAAATTGCTTCATGTAATTCATCCAACAATTCATCAAAGACAAGAAAGGGAAATTTATATTTAATAGTGAGCTTGTTGAGCTCCCTATAATCTGAAAACATACGCCATGATCCTTCTTCTTGTGCACCAATACTACTAGAGTAGAGAAAGAACTTTAACTAGGTTGAATTATACCAGCCTCTAGCATTTCTACAACCATACATTCAATTTCACTCTTTTTGGTATAGGAATATCTATAAGGTCAAATTCTTGGAGGAAC
This sequence comes from Pinus tabuliformis, assembly GCA_031772625.1. NCBI lineage: Eukaryota > Viridiplantae > Streptophyta > Pinopsida > Pinales > Pinaceae > Pinus > Pinus tabuliformis. Next base: position 295,346,326 of record CM062815.1, on the reverse strand, counting down.
ACTTCCTGGAATCAAATGAATAGCATGATCATGGTCACGGATAGGTGGGAGGCCTTTGGGAGTCTCAAATACCTTGGCATAATTGTCCAAGACTTTTTGGAGATCTGGAGAAATAGATGATTTTGATATTTGAACCTCTAGTGAGCATAATTGTGCAATTACGCCACGTTATTATTTCATCAAAATATTTGTCATGCCATTAAAGCTAATTATGTCTCTTGGTTTCCCAACGATACCCCTTAATTCAATTTCCTTTCCTTCCCGAAAAAAATTCAAGAAAAATTCTTGAAAATTAAAATTTATTGTCCCCAAAGATTGTAACCATTAGACTCCTAGTACAACATCAGCACCACCCATTGGAATGGAAAGAATCAGACTATTAAATACATATTCCCCCATGGTTAGCTTGATATTATGGCACTTTCCAGAGCAATTTATAGTTCCTCCATTTGCAACCACCACACGACACTCGGGTATTGGATATAGGAAGCAATTCAATTCTTTGGTTATCTTACAATGAATAAAATTATGAGTACTACATGAATCAATCAACACTATTACATTTTTCTTCTTGATATATCCTTCTATATTAAGAGTTTGAGGAGTGGTAATTCCTTCCAATGTATTGCAAGATATGTTCGAATCCATTTCTTCTTTCTTTGGGGTTGGTTCCTGGTGTATATCCTCCTCTTTTGATGTTTCTTGCTCCTTTTCTTCCTCCTGTTCACAATCTATATAGAATAATTTCTTCTCAGCACACTTATGCCCTTTAGTGTATTTTCTATCACAATTGTAACAAAGCCCTTTTTGCTCTTTTTTCCTCCATTTTTTGTGGAATCAACCTTGTAGGTTGTGGAAGGCTAGGAGTAGTAACACTTCCATCTTTATAATTGTGAGTGGTAGACTTCCTTGTTGCCATATTTTTTCTTTCAACTTTTCTAGTCACCCTGAATGCCTTCTCCAATGAATCAGGTTCCCAAAGGCAAACCTCATGTTGGATGTTATCCTTCAAATACCCTATGAATACATTAATCCTATGCTCCTCTAGAATATATGTTACCCTAATATTTAATTTTTGGAAGTCCTCAATGTGTTTCATCATTGAAACTTTTTGTTTGAGTTTATCAATTGGCTAAATAAGGTGTATCTCTTTGTACCTCATAATGTGCTATCATTTCCTCCATAAAAATTTATCAAGTGACAAGTGTTTTATGAGAACAAATCCATCGATACCATTCAAATTGATTGGGTTATAAATATAAAGATGCAATGTGTACCTTTTTTGTGAGTTGCACATCATTTAGATCAAAATATTACTCCATCTGTAGTATCCATGTTACCAGATCATTGCCATCAAAATTCCTCATATCTATCTTTGGAATGTGGTGGTTCTTAAACCCTACACTGAAGTCTCTAAAATCATAATTAATATTCCTTTTGTCCTCATCATGATTTTCATGGATTACCTTGTCGCCACTAGGAAGCCTTTCTTGCAACAACTTTGTTAAACCTTCATTCAAACCTTCCATGCCTGCTTTTAAACCATTCATGTCACCTTTTAAACCATCCATGTCACCTTTTAAACCATCCATGTCATCTTTGGTTTCTCTTTGTGAGAGCGAAATTTGTTGCACTTGGTCCCGTAACTTTGATATATCATGTTGGAATTCTTCCTCTTCATGTGTCATAGTAGAGCTTTGTGAGAGCTTAATAGGTGTAGAGTTATTTTGCTTGGGAGGCATTTTAGAACCCAATATTGATATCTATGCTTCAATATTCACTTGGAATCACTTCAAAATGACTTTTCAAACAAAAGTTAGGTCCCTATACTACTAGTGTAACCCTTGGAATCACTTCAATATGCCCTTGGAATCACTTCAAAATGACTTTTCAAAAAATGTTAGGTCCCTATACTACTAGTGTAACCCCTTATTGTTATTAGTGCAACTCCCTTATTATATTGTTGTTCCCATGTAGTCCCCATATTGTTATTATTGTACCCCATAGAAGCTCACTATTTTTATTATTGTGCCCTTACATTATTATTGTTATGTCGGCTTTGATTATATTATGACCCCTTAGACTCCTATATATAGAAAGGAGGTCTTGTCATTTGTATCATCCAAGAATTATTCATTTGTGTAATGTAAAGGAGGTTCCCCATCGAAGAGGATTATTTTAAAGGCGTTGATCTCTCTTTTCTATCTTTTGTGAGATGGTTTCATAACATTTGGTATCAGAGCTTTGGATTCTAGGGTTTCACTGCTCCAAACAGGTCATCATTGCATTTTCTCTATAGCTTTTTCACTACAAAATTTCAGAACCTACAAACAAAACCCATTTGAGACAAAATCAGTCTGAACCTTGGGTCTAAATTTCAAAACTTGTCTCGCTATATTTTCGGCAATATGATCTGAGGAAGTTAGGGTGTTTGCAAGCTCCATAATTCCATCTCAAACTGGTCATTGTGGAATTTTTGCTATAATTTGTTTTCTATGAAGATTTAGATTCTGAAATTAAAAAACATTTGAGCCAAAATCTTGATGAAGTTTGGGCCCTAATTTTAGATCTTGGTTTTCTATATTTTCGGAGATACGGTCCAAGACATTTTGGGTTTCTGCAGGCTCCCGAATTACATCCCAAACAGGTGACCTTGGGAAAATAATCATAAATTTCTCTCTAAGCATCAAATTGAAATTGCGTAAGAAGTTTCAGAAAGAGGACAGATTTTAGTTTTCTGTGTATCAGTTTCGGATCCTAAGGTTGAAATAGTGACACGTGGAACTTCATACAAGTTCTCTCTACTGAACCAGTCTATAATCAGGTCATCGTGGGAGATTTGACATAACTCTTCCTTGTAGAATCCAATCTTGATTAGACTTGCAGGGTTAGAAAGAGGACTTAGAGGGCTACTGCAGGGCGCAATTTTAGACCTTGGAGATCCAAAATTACAGAAATACAGAAGATTCAAGATCGAGCTCCTAAAATCAAGAAAAAGCGATATGAGGAAGTTTGATGGCAAGGATCCGGTAAATTGGATACTACAGATGGAGCAATATTTTGATCTACATGGTGTACAATTGTTACAAAAGGTACATATTGCATCTTTATATTTAGAACCGAATCAATTTTTATGGTATGAAGGGCTTTGTTCTAGTAAATAACTTGTTTCTTGGTCAACTTTCACAGAAGAAATGGTAGCACATTATGAGGATACAAAGAGTAACGCCTTCTTTAACCAATTGATAAATCTCGAACAAAAGGGTTCAATGGCAGAGCGCATTGAGGACTTCCAAAAATTAAATATAAGGGTAAATGATATTCTAGAGAAGCAAAAGATTAATGTCTTCATAGGGACTATAAAGGACAACATTCAACATGAGGTTCGTCTTTGGGAACCTGATTCATTGGAAAAGGCATTCAGGTTGGCAAGAAAAATTGAAAGCGGAATTATGGAAACAAGGAAACAAGGAATCCTACCACTCACAACTATAAACATGGAAGTGTTTTTGCTCCTAGCCTTCCACAACCTACAAGGTTTACACAACAACAATTGGAAGAAAAAGGAGAAAAAGGGCTTTGTTACAGTTGTGATAGCAAATACACTAAAGGTCATAAGTGTGCTGAGAATAAATTATTTTACATAGATTATGAAGAGGAGGAAGAAAAGGATCAAGAAATGTCAAAAGAAGAGGATATACACCAGGAACGAACCCCAAAGAAAGAAGAAATGAATCCGACCATATCTTGTAAATTATTGGCAAGAATTACCACTCCTCAAACTCTCAAGATAGAAGGACATATCAAGAAGAAAAATGTTCAAGAAGTGAAAGATCACATGGCACATCAAAAAATGAATCCGACCATATATTGTAATGCATTCGCAGGAATTACCACTCCTCAAACTATCAAGATAGAAGGACATATCAAGAAGAAAAAGGTAATAGTGTTGATTGATTTGGGCAATACCCATAATTTCATTCATTGTAAGATAGCCAAGGAATTGAATTGCTTCCTATATCCAGCACTAGAGTGTCAAGTAATGGTTGCAAATGGAGGAACCATAAATTTCTCTGGAAAGTGCCATAATATCAAGCTATCCATGAGAGAATATGTCTTTAATAGTCCAATGCTTTCCATTCCAATGGGAGGTGCAGATGTTGTACTAGGAGTCCAATGGCTGCGATCTTGGGTACAATAGCTTTTAATTTTCAATAACTTTTCTTGAAATTTTTTTGGGAAGGAAAGGAAGTTGAATTGAGGGGTATCGAAGGGAAACCGAGAAAGATAATCAACTCTAAGAGCATGACAAAGCTTCTAAAGAAAGAACAATGGGGCATAATTGCACGATTATGTTCACTAGAGGATCCCACATTGAAATCATCTATTTCTCTAAATCTCCAAAACGTTTTGGACAATCATTCCAAGGTATTTGAGACTCCCAAAGGCCTCCCACCTATTCGTGATCATGATCATGCTATTCATTTGATTCCAGGAAGTGTTCCTCCAAACATCAGGCCTTACATATATCCCTATGCCCAAAAGAGTGAAATTGAATGTATGGTTGCAGAAATGCTAGAGGCTGGTATAATTCAACCTAGTCAAAGTTCTTTCTCTACTCCAGTGGTATTGATGCACAAGAAGGATGGGTCATGACACATATTTCCGGATTATAGAGAGCTCAACAAACTCACTATTAAAGATAAATTTTCCATTCCTATCATTGATGAATTATTGGAGGAATTGCATGGATTAATTTACTTCACCAAGTTGGATCTTCGTTCAAGATATCATCAAATCATAATGAAGACTAAAGAAATTCCAAAAACAACATTATTGAAGAAAGATGCATTTTCATGGACTCCAGAAGCAACAAAGGCCTTTGAACATCTTAAAGAGGCAATGTGCCAAGCACTGGTCTTAGCGACACTAGACTTCACAAAAACCTTTATTGTGGAATATGATGCCTCAGGAAATGGAATTGGTGATGTTTTAACGCAAGAAGAAAGACTCATTTATTTCGAAAGTCGTCTAATCAAAGGAAAGTATTTACACAAAGATATCTATGAGAAGGAAATGTTGGCAAGACTACATGCACTTAAGAAATGGTGACCTTACCTAATGAGAAGATCCCAGTTCAAAAAATATTTCCAGAACTCAACGAGGAAGGAAAAATCATATTGGAACCTGGAGCAGTCACAAAAAAAAGAACCTGACAACTATGAAATCGATCAATTTCAGAGTATCTCATCAAGTTGAAGAACTTACCCACTGAAGATTCCACATGGGAAGACAAGAATTTTATGCAAAAGCATCCAGAACTACTCAAGCGTTGAGGACAACACTTTCTGAAGGAGAGGGGCATGTTAGGTCCCTATACTACTAGTGTAACCCCTTATTGTTATTAGTGCAACTCCCTTATTATATTGTTGTGCCCATGTAGTCCTCATATTGTTATTATTGTACCCCATAAAATCTCACTATTGTTATTATTGTGCCCTTACATTATTACTGTTATGTTGGTTTTGATTATATTATGACCCCTTAGACTCCTATATATAGAAATGAGGTCTTGTCATTTGTATCATCCAAGAATTATTCATTTGTGTAATGTAAAGGAGGTTTCCCCCTTGAAGAGGCTTATTTTGAAGGCATTGATCTCTATTTTCTATGTTTTGTGAGCCAATTTCATAACAGTATGCTTTTAAACCATTCATGTCAGCTTTTGAACCATCCATGTCATCTTTGGTTTCTCTTTGTGAGAGTGAAATTTGTTGCACTTGGTCTTGTAACTTCGATATATCATGTTGGAAGTCCTCCTCTTCATGTGTCGTAGTAGAGCTTTGTGATGGCTTAATAAGTGTAGAATTATTTTGTTTGGGAGGCATTTTAGAACCCAATACTGATATCTATGCTTCAATATGCCCTTGAAATCACTTCAAAATGACTTTTCAAACAAAAGTTATGCAATTTAAAAAACAAAATACACACATTTTTCTTGCTTTTAGGAGCTCGACCTTGAAACAATTGTAACTCTGTAATTTTGGATCTCCAAGGTCAGAAATTTGGTTATGTGGTAGGCCTATGAATATTATTTCTAATGCCACAAGTCAAACCAATATTGGATTACTCAATATAGAGTTATGCCAGATCTCCCATGATGACCTGATTATGGACTAGTTTAGTAGAGAGAAGTTGTATGGGATGCCACATGTTATTGTTTCAACATTCGGCCCTGAAATTGCTACAGAAAAAACTACAGCCCGTTTGATTTCAGTCGCTTTTTACAGAATTCAAATACAATGCCTAAAACAAAAGTTATGGCAATTTTTCCTAGGTCACCTGCTTGAGATGGAATTCTGAAGCCTACAAAAACTCCAACTTCCTCGAATCATATATTTGAAAATATAGTGAAATAAGATCTGAAATTTGTACACGATGTTCAACGAGATTTCAGCTCCACATGGTCAAAATTTCATCTTCTAAAGCCTCATAGAAAAAAGTTATAGTCAAAATTCCAAGATGACATGTTTGAAGAAGAGAAACCCTAAAATCCAAAGCTCTAATACTAAATGTTATGCAAGCAACTCACAAAATAGAGAAAATATAAATCAACGACTTGAGAAATAGCCTCTTCGAGAGGGAGAAACCTCCTTTACATTACATAAATGAAAAATTCTTGGATGATTCAAATGATAAGTCCTCCTTGGTATATATAGGAGTCTAAGGGGTCAAAATATAATCAAAGCCTACATAACAATAATAATGTAAGGGCACAACAATAATAATAGTGGGCTTCTATGGGGCATAACAATAACAACATGGCGGGTACATGGGCACAACAATAACAATATAGGGCTACACTAATAACAATAAGGGGAATACACTACTATTATAGGGACCTAACAAAATATCTTAGGTTTTTTTGTTGTTTCTATTTCAAGAGGGAATAATAGGATATGATTTATAGTCTTAGTAGCTTTATTTACACTATGTTTAATACGTCTATTTATTTATTTGATTTTCTCTAATTGAGTTAAAAAGAGTCCATTCTAATTTCCAGTTGGTAGGTTGATTACTTTGCATTGCTAAAACTTGAGCGTTCTAAATTATAATACTTGTAATTTGATTTAACATTGAAATAATTGTAATCCTCCCAACCTAAAAAGAGAAAAGACAAATTGTTATAGTTATATGCATAGAGAAATATCATTGAAAGAGGCTTTGTGTGCATCAAATCTTTCCTTGAAGTGTGTTTTATAATTGTTCATTATTAAGTTTGTTGTATAATTATTGTTATTGAGTATTTTCAGATGAATCACTAGCATAGTAGATAGGGTCATGGTGAGATGGAAGAGAGTTTCTTCAATTGCTATATTGCTTATAATTTGAGAAAATATTATTATATGAAAAAAGTTATTATGACCTTAAGTAAGGGATTATGCCTCTTTCAATTTAAATTCGGGATCAATTACAAATCCTAACTTCCATAGGCTATATCTATGAAAGTATAGTGAATCAAAATCTAAAATTTTGACCACTTACACTTTGATATGTTACTCAAGCTCTTCAAAAATTGGTTTCCTAAAGATGCTCATAAAAAACATTATAGCAAAAATTATAATATGTCTCATTTGGAGCAACAAAATCTTAGCATCATACCTCTAATAACAGTTTTTATGGTGCAAACACATAAAAAACCAAACATGCACACCATTGTAAGTGTGGAACACAACTCCAATATAGATAAGGGAGATAAGTTACACAATAACTCCTTGAAGAATAGGAAAACCTCCTCAAAATACCCAAGACATTCATACATCCAAATCACATGTCCTAAACAATGACTACATGATCTCTATATATACGTATTCACACATTGCAAATGTGGTCCATTTGTAATTAGAATGACCCTATTACATATATATTTACACATTGCATGCACATTTAACCCCATATATGCCTCCCTTGGGGTCATATCACTCAACCTTATATGCAAAATCTATGTTCATTCCTATCTTTGATTCTCTTGTAGATAGTATGAAATCACCATTTGAATGTTCTATTTGCACAACATCTATGGCCCTACATAAGGTTGGAATCCTCTGTTATGAAACCAGCTCAAGAAAAGATAGAAAAGAAAGATCAACGCCTTAGAATTCAGCCTCTTCGAGGGGGCAACCTCCTTTACATTACATAAATGAACAATTCTTGGATGATACAAATGACAAAACCTCCTTTCTATATATAGGAGTCTAAGGAGTCACAATATAATCCAGCCGACCTAACAATAATAATATAAAGCCACAAAAATAACAATAGAGGGATTCTAAGGGGCACAGAAATAACAATATGGGGGTAATAGGGGCACAACAATATAAATAAGGGGTATAACTACAATAGTAATGGGGTAATCACTAGTATTATAGGGACCCAACATGCCCCTCTCCTTCAAAAAAGTGTTGTCCTCAACGCTTGAGTAGTTCTGGATACTTCTGCATAAAATTCTCATCCTCCCATGTGGAATCTTCAGCGGATAAGTTCTTCCACTTGATAAGATACTCTGAAATTGATCGATTTCGTAGCTGTCGAGTTCTTGTTTCTGTGACTGCTTCCGGTTCCAATATAATTTTTCCTTCCTCGTCAAGTTCTGGCAATATTGTTTGAACTGGGAGCTTGTCGCCTATAACCTTCTTTAAACATGAAACATGGAAAACTGGGTGCAATCGAGAAGCTGCAGGAAGCTCCAATTTGTATGCCATAGTACCAATCTTTTCCAACACCTTGTACGGACCATAATACTTTGGTGATAATTTATTATCCTTCTTAGCTTGCTTTAGGGACATTTGCTTATATGGTTGTAGCCGTAGGAATACCCAATCACCTACATCAAAACTTCTTTCACTGCGATGTTGATCTGCCTGTTGTTTCATTCTATTTTGTGCCAACACGAGGTTATCCTTTAAGAGTTGGAGGACTTGTTGTTGATGTTCGATGTGATGTTCCACTGCCTGAACCTTAGAATTTTCTCTTAAATATGATGTGATGATGGTGGTTGATACCCATAAAGTGCCATAAATGGGGTCATTTTTGTTGTTGTATGGAAGGAAGTGTTATACCACCATTCAGCCAGAGGCAACCATTTGACCCATTGTGTCTGTTTATCAGATACAAAGCAACGAAGATATCCTTCCAAACATTTGTTTACTATCTCAGTTTGCCCATCAGATTGAGGATGATAAGATGAGCTATGAGCTAACTGAGTACCAAGACAAGAAAATAATTCTGTCCAAAAATTTCCAGTGAAAATGGGATCTCTGTCACTTACAATAATCTTTGGGTTTCCATGTAGCTTTTGAACTGTTTCCATAAATGCAGTAGAAACTGTACTGGCTTTAAATGGATGTGATAATGCACAAAAGTGTGCATACTTGGTAAGTCTGTCAACTACCACCATGATGACACTCTTTCCCTCAGACTTGGGTAAACCTGTGATAAAATCCATTGAAACCTCCTCCCAACGTTGGCTTGGAATGGATAAAGGTTGTAATAGACCCGGTGTCTTAATTGTTTCAACTTTATTTTGTTGGCAAACCAAACATTCCGCCACAAACTTTTGAATATCTGATTTAAGGCCATCCCAAAAAAATTCCTTCTTAACCCTGTGGTAAGTTTTTAAAAATCCTGAGTGCCCTCCTAAGGGAGAAGTGTGCAATTCCATAAGAATCTTTTGTTTTAGCTGGGAATTCTTACAGAGGTATAAGCGATCTTTGTACCATAACGAATCATTTTGCCAGCTAAATGTATCAGAAGTACTGGAATCTTGTTGTAGCTTTCGAATAAGTGCCCACACTTCTTCGTCATTCTTCCATTCCTCCTTTGCTTCGTTTATCCAATCTGGTTGGATAATAGAAATGGCACACAACAATGCTTCCACATCCTCATCCTTTCTTGAGAGTGCATCTGCCACCACATTTTGCTTCCCTTTTTTGTAGATGATTTCAAAGTCATAACCCAACATCTTTGTGACCCACTTTTGTTGCTCTTCAGAGGATAATCTTTGTTCTAAAAAGTATTTAAGGCTATCATGATCCGTTTTTACCTTGAAGTGTCTTCCCATTAGGTAGGGTCGCCATTTCTTAAGTGCATGGAGTATTGCCAACATTTCCTTCTCATAAATAGCTTTGCTTAAAAACTTTCCCTTGATTGGACGACTTTCAAAAGCAATGGGTCTTTCATCTTGCATTAGAACAGCACCAATTCCATTTCCTGAAGCATCACATTCCACAATAAAGGTTTTTGTGAAGTCCGGTGTAGCTAAGACCGGTGCTTGGCACATTGCCTCTTTAAGATGTTCAAAGGCCTTTGTTGCTTCCGGAGTCCATGAAAATGAATCTTTCTTCAATAATGTTGTTAGAGGTGCTGCTATTCTCCCATAATTCTTAACAAACTTGCGATAATACCCTGTCAACCCAAGAAATCCTCGCAGATGCTTTATGGATGTGGGGATTTTCCATTCCTTAATGGCTTTAATTTTGCTAGGGTCTACCTTAACTCCTTCATGAGATACAATATGACCCAAATATTCCACCTCCTGGACTCCAAAGAAACATTTGGATCTTTTTGCATATAATTGTTTCTCCTCCAATAGTTGTAGCACCTTGTCAACATGTTCAACATGATCCTTCCAAGACTTGCTGTAGATTAGTATATCATCAAAAAATACTAACACAAATTTTCTAAGGAATGGTTTGAAAATTGAATTCATCAAACCTTGAAATGTTGAAGGTGCATTGGTAAGGCCAAAAGGCATGACCAAAAATTCATAATGACCCTCATGAGTTCTAAATGCCGTTTTCGGAATGTCTTCAATCTTCATTCTGATTTGATGATATCCCGAATGAAGATCCAACTTGGTGAAGTAAATTGATCCATGCAATTCATCCAGTAATTCATCAATGGGGAACTTATCTTTAATAGTGAGCTTGTTGAGCTCCCTATAATCTGGACACATGCGCCATGATCCATCCTTCTTGTGCACCAATACTACTGGAGCTGAGAAAGAACTTTGACTCGGTTGAATTATACCAGCCTCTAGCATTTCTGCAACCATACGTTCAATTTCACTTTTTTGGACATATGGATATCTGTACGGCCTGATGTTTGGAGGAACACTTCCTGGAATCAGATGAATAGCATGATCATGATCACGCATAGGTGGGAGACCTTTGGGAGTCTCAAATACCTTGGAATGATTGTCCAGGACTTTTTGGAGATCTGGAGAAATAGATGATTCCAATGTGGAAACATCTAGCGAACATAATTGTGCAATTACACCTCTTTGCTCCTTTTTTAGAAGCTTTGTCATGACATTAGAGCTGATTATCTTTCCTGGTTTCCCTGCAATACCCCTTAATTCAACTTCCTTTCCTTCCACAGAAAATTTCATGAAAAGTTCTTGAAAATTAAAAGCTATTGTACCCAAGGATTGTAGCCATTGGACTCCTAGTACAACATCAGCACCTCCCATTGGAATGGAAAGCATTGGGCTAGTCAATACATATTCTCCCATGGATAGCTTGATATTATGGCACTTTCCAGAACAATTTATTGTTCCTCCATTTGCAATCATCACTTGACACTCTGGTGCTGGATATAGGAAGCAATTCAATTCTTTTGCTACCCTACAATGAATAAAATTGTGGGTGCTTCCTGAATCAATCAACACTATTACCTTTTTCTTCTTGATTTGTCCTTCTATCTTGATGGTTTGAGGAGTGGTAATTCCCGCCAATGCATTACAAGATATGGTCGGATTTATTTGTTCTTCATCTAGGCTTTGTTCCTGGAATATATCCTCTTCTTTTGACCTTTCTTGCTCCTTTTCTTCTTCCTCTTCACAATCTATGTAGAATAATTTCTTCTCAGCACACTTATGACCTTTTGTGTATTTGCTATCACAATTGTAACAAAGCCCTTTTGCTCTTTTTTCTTCCAATTTTTGTGGTGTCAACCTTGTAGGTTGTGGAAGACTATGGGCAACAACACTTCCGTCTTTATAGTTGTGAATGGTATGCTTCCTAGTTGCCATAATTTTGCTTTCCATTTTTCTTGCTAACCTGAATGCCTTCTCTAATGAATCAGGTTCCCAAAGGCGCACATCATGTTGGATATTATCCTTTAAAGACCCTATGAACACATCAATCCTATGCTCCTCTGGAATATCTTTTACCCTTATGTTCAATTTTTGGAACTCCTCAATGTGCTCCATTATTGAACCCTTTTGTTTGAGACTTATCAATTGGCTAAAAAAAGTGTTGCTTTTTGTATCCTCATAATGTGCTATCAATTCTTCCGTAAAAATTTCCCAAGTGATAAATTGTTTACGAGAGCAAAGCCATTGATACCATACAAACTGATTTGGTTCCAAATATAAAGTTGCCATACGTACCTTTTGTGTGTTTTGCACATTATTGAGATCGAAGAATTGCTCCATCTGTAATATCCATGTGGCGAGATCCTTGCCATCAAACTTCCTCATATCGATTTTTGGAACATGGTGGGTCTTCGATCCAACATTAGAGTCTATGGTATCATGATTAACATTTCTTTTGTTCACATCATGAGTTTCCTTACAACCTTTTCACCATTAGTAAGTATTTCTTGTAGAAAATTTGTCAAGTCTGTCTTCAAATCTGCCATGTCTGTCTTCAAAAATCTGTCCTCAAATCTGTCTTTAGATCATCCATCTTAGCTTCCATGCCCTTTATCTTAGATTCCATGCCATTTATCTTAGCATCTGTTAGCTTTTGTGAGCGTGACATTTGTTGCACTTGTTCTTGTAATTTTGATATATCATGTAGCATTTCTTCCTCTTCTTCATGAGTCATGCTAGAGCTTTCAGGTTCCTTACTAGGTGTTTGCATTTTCTTTCCTCTTTCCAATGCCACTAGTCTGATCCAAATTGGATTCTCCAAGAAAGAGTTATGCACAATCTCCCGCAGTGACCTGATTATAGACTAGTTCAGTAGAGCGAACTTGTATGAAGTGCCACGTGTCACTGTTCCAACCTTTGACTCTAAAAAATATATACAAGAAAACTACAGTCCGTCCTATTTCTGTACCTTCTTACGAAATTTCAATCCGATGCTCAGAAAGAAAGTTATGACGATTTTCCCCAGGTCACCTGTTTTGAATGTAATTCAGGAGTCTGCAAAAAGACCAACTTCCTCAGATCATATCTCCGAAAATATCGCGCGAAATGCTCTGAAATTCGGACCCAAGGTTTAGCACGATGTCTTCTCAAATGGGTTTTTTTTGCGACTTCTGAAACGTCACAGAAAAAAAGTTATAGCGAAAATGCCACGATGACCTGTTTGGAGCAGCGAAACCCTAGAATCCAAAGCTCTGATACCAAATGTTATGAAACCAGCTCAAGAAAAGATAGAAAAGAAAGATCAACGCCTTAGAATTCAGCCTCTTCGAGGGGGCAACCTCCTTTACATTACATAAATGAACAATTCTTGGATGATACAAATGACAAAACCTCCTTTCTATATATAGGAGTCTAAGGAGTCACAATATAATCCAGCCGACCTAACAATAATAATATAAAGCCACAAAAATAACAATAGAGGGATTCTAAGGGGCACAGAAATAACAATATGGGGGTAATAGGGGCACAACAATATAAATAAGGGGTATAACTACAATAGTAATGGGGTAATCACTAGTATTATAGGGACCCAACATCCTCCTTATTTGAATACATTCCTACATGTTGCATAGGGTGTGGATTTTCCATTGAAAATGCAACATCAATAACACGAAATCATGTACTCATACAAATAGATATAAACATATCTAATTCATGTATTTGGAAATCCATTTGTTGTCCCTCAAACTATCTCTAGTGACCAATACAATATTAAAGTATTCACTAAAGCTTTTTAAACCTTCCCGCTTTAAGCTAAAGGTTGGCTTCCTCCATCACAAGGTGTATCCCTACAATTATAATTTATCACAACAAAAAATAACTCCTATAATAATAATAATTCTTCAAATATAAGCTAGAATTAGATTCATAATTTGTGACAAAATTATTTTACAAATCCTAAATTATATAAAACTCAACAAATTAATTAAATTTATTAAACATTACATGAGAATTTCTGATTTATAATATGATCAATTAATCAAAACATACAATTTACCAACTAATAACACATATCATTAATTTCAAAATACTTTATATAACCTAATAAATTAAAATTTAAAAATAAAAAACAATAAAATCAAACTAAAGAAATCTTAAAAAAAAAACAAAACCGAAATTAAACTTTGGGTATATCAAAATCTGATCAATCAATTAGTTACAATAAAATATATGATATCATGTATCCAATATATTTCAAAATTAGTTCTAATCAATCACTACTTTCAATTTAACCTTTCAAACACTGTATATTTAAAAATGAATAACTTGAAACAATAAACTAAAAATTGGAGAAGATAAGTGTGTTAATTCTAAGAATATTTTCCATTAAAGGGTAGACCATTATACATCAATAACCATCATAAAGGAAGAACACATTATTATGATAAAACGAAGCCATCATACACATGAAAAGGTATACCACACTATTATGATAAAATGAGCAAAACCATCATGTAATATAAGTTTCATACAATAATGTGTATTCTTTTGCTTTTCAAGGCATCCTAAGAGTAATTATCCCAACAACTATATTTTCTAGCTGATTACAAGTAAGAGGATGTTCATGCCATAACTCCCTTTTAGCTTTTCATTTTATCTTCGTGGAGTAGCTTTTTGTTTTCTTGAGTGTCTCAACACTTTTTCTTTCCCCTTACCTAACATATATATATATATATATAAAGGGGAGAATTTTATTTGTTTAATTATTATTTTTTATATATAATTTTTAATTATATATATAGTTGGTTAAAAAAAAATTGAAATTTTTTATATTTTCAATTAAAAAAAATTATTTGTTACATCATTTTTTAAAGGTTACTTTTTATGAATTTGTGTATATTAATGATGATTTTATAAATTATGGTTAGAGAATATTGCAATTTTAATGCTTCAATGAAAATAGATTAATTTGTGTTAAGCTAAGATCTCACAAGAGCTATATTTCTAATCTTCAAATAGAAAAAAATTGCTATAGGAAGAATTATTCTTTAATTTAAGTGTTGATTTCTAAGGTTTTTCTAGTTATGATATTTGATTTATAATGGCATGGTTGAAAAATGTTGAAAATTTAAGATATTTTATACTTTTGATATTTGGTTGTAATTCCATGGTTGAAAAATGTCATAATATTAAGGTTTTTTGGAATCATGCTATTTGATCTTAAACATCATGGTTAAAAAATGTTGGAATTTTAAGGTTTTTCATGACCATTATTTTGGTTTTTAATGTCACGGCCGAAAAATATTGGAATTTTAACCCCAAAATAATGGTGATGCAACATAAACACTTTTTTATTTAAGGTTGTTTTCATGTTTTTGTGCAAAAATACAGGTTTTTTGGGCTAGAGGTCTCGTTTTGAGGTTATTGTTCTTGTTAAGTTGGCAAAATTGTTCAATTAGTCCCTTAACATTGGTGGTTGAATCAACATAAAATGCATTATCATGATTGAACTTTGTTTTAGTTAGTGAATGAATCCTTGAGTTATGATCAGTCCTAAAGGTTCCTGCTAGTCATAATCCTAACAAATTTCATAGATCGTGAAAACCATTTTGGCTTCCTAGCCTCTCGTACTTGGATATCTAACATGAAAAGCAAGCCCATGAACTTCAAGACGGTAACCAACATACTATGTGGATATGATACCTCAACTAGGAAACAATCTCTCTCTTTCCTCAAAACAACAAAGTAAAACCAAATAATAGCTCTTGGAAGAAAAGGATGATCCTATTTTCTTTCAATCTTACTCCTCTTATCATCTAGCCACCACTGGGAATAAGGATAAGCGATCACACCCATGAAACCGACAATGTTATATATTTATCTATCTATATATAATGCATTCAGTTAAGATATTCTTAATCAACAAATATCAATAATAATAATGACAAAGACATCCATTTTGAACCAACTACTCTTAATCATCGTTCTCAATATAATTTCTCAATTAAATACTTATCCAACTAGTTGAGGTTACTATTGCTCATGTGTAAGGTGTGTATATATAGCTAGCATACATGTGTCCCATACATATACTAATAATCCATAATTTGAAACTTATTTAGAAACAAATGGGAAATCAATAACAATAAATTTAGGTTAATTTGTAATGCATAATGATCAAAAGGCTATATATTATTCCAATCAAGTTATACATCATTTAACACACATGCAAATTCACAATTACTTCCTCTCACCCTTGGTGTAGGCCTTGTTACTTGTGCTTATTGGCCTCTCTAAGGAGTATTAATAATTCAAAGCCACTACATCCACCAAATCCTAGAAATGACATTGGTAGTCACCATCACACAACTAGTGGAACATGAGCTAGACTCTAATTAACTTCCTCAACTCTAATAATAAAGGATAATTAGTAAGAATTATACCTTCGACCCTCTCAAGTCTAGACTCAATATCCATATACACCTCTCTATGTGTTGATGCTTTCCTTTGGGGCTATGTTCCATATGTTTTCTTTATTTTAGTCAAGTCTTGCAATATATGCATTCACTAACATCATGCATTACATCTCTACATATACATAAATCATGAACTAGTATCCATGTATCTAAAGTTTAAACATTTAATTGCATGATTAAAATAGATTCTCATCTCTATCATTATTATAAAAATATGCCGACAAAATATTATCTTTTGACACACAATTGATATACAAATTTGGCCAAATGTCTATATATCAAATGATTTCAGTAGTCTAGCCAAGTCCAAACAAATACTAAGCAATGAACTACTTTGATAAATACATATTAGTGTTATAATTTTGTAAGGAAAAAATATTGGGAATCACATATGCATCCACACTTAGGGATTGTTGTCCTGAAGTCATAGTCAAGTAAAAGTGAAGAGTAATCTTCATGTATGGTCTCCATGTCCTCCCAGGTAGTATATCTTGAGTCATAATTATCCCACTTAACCTTAATGTAACTAATAAAATGTCGAGAGCATCTATCCATTATATGTATTAGCTTGGTTTGACAAGACATCTCCTTGACCAGCTATAGATTGGTCTTTTAATATCATAATTTTCTCAACACATATTAGTGTAAAACTTGAAATAACAATTTATTATTATACCACTTATGTAGATAGACTAGTGGTAATGTGAGTAACTATTTCGTTGGTTTGCCTCTTAAGGGTTTTCAAAAGGTTTAATTGAACAAAATAACATTTGACTCTCTTTCTCTAATTTATTATAGTCTTATGTATTTTGGCTTATAGGAAAGCTTTGTCCCCTTATGTGAATGCTTTTTTTGTTTTGTGGGAATTGACATAACTCTTTGTTGATCCCTATCTTTATTGAACATCTTCAAATTAAATCACATACATAATTATATCTTACATGCATTTTCATTATAACTGATGGATTACAATCTTTCTTAGAACAATAGTCTATGTGCGGGTAAATAGTATCACAGTTCCCTTCCATGCTTGAGGTTGATAAAAAGCATTCAAATTTTCAATCAACCATAAATATTGACCTACGATATCATCTTTTGTACCCGTTGAACAACAAAAATGCACTCTATTAATTGTTCTATGCTTAGTTGAATTTCATGTGTGTGTAAGGAAGCCCACATTCTTTTCTCCACACACATTTCCTTCCACACATTCTTCTCTTGCAAATCACTTCCCCTTTTATATGATCCTCATTCCGCACATCCCCACTTCCTCATCCCTGCACACCTCCACACATTTCCTTCCACACCCTTCCATCCCACATAACATTTCCCTTGCACACACACTACTATGCACAACTACTTTCCCCACACATGTCCTTTCTCACACACTTTCCCACTGAGCGTTATTAACTAGCTTGTACACCAATTGTTGTGATCACAAAGATTTCATAGCTCAATATTTATTTCATTCCATAAATTCACCTGTCACTTATGATATGGTAAATTCACTTGTCACTTACGATATCATAAATTCACTTGTCACTTACTTGTCACTATTGTTGCCCATATTTGTTATAGATAAGGATTTTGTTGTTGAAGTATGTAGACAATACCAACCATGGTTAATTTTATTCAGAAGGAAGAAGAAAAGACAAATTATTTCTTTGTCATTTGTTGTTGGAGAAGTGATTGTAAATAATGGCACCCACCTTGCATAGTTTTCCTAGTCTTTAAATTCTTTAAACTTAAGTGAATTTGAAGTCATTCAAGGCTTTGATCTTGAAGTTATATTTTCCAAACACCTTACTACAGTTAGATATGGATATCTATTTACAAGAGTTACAAAGGAAAGTGAAGAAATTCACACCAATCCATCTAGAGACTAAGAGTTTCCAACACATACTGAAGAAGTTTTTGAAGAAACTAGTATAAGTATGGGAGGAAGATACGAGTAAAGATGCAAAAAGCCCATAGAGCAACCTCCAACCTCCATGCCCTAGAATCGCCCAAGTTCATCCTATACGCAAAGGAAGAGAAATGCTACCTCGAATCGAAAACAAAGTAATGATAGGCTCTTGGGTGGTGGAGATGAGGAAGATCCCCTTGCCAAACTCATCCCAGAAATATCGCACATGAATCAATAAGCCAAAGTCATAAATTCAAAAGAAACATTGTGTGGAAGAAATTATAGATGTTGAAGTTAATAACACTACACTACCAAATTGGGTTACTACTCGTTTAGCTAAAAATAAAAGGATGATAGAAGAGACATCTAAGGAGACCACTGCTTTTGATGATCACCCTGTCACCTTACAAAATGCAAGTTATGACAAAAGTAATAAAAATTTAAAAATTGAAAGGGTGAAAGTTCAAAATAAAAGAGTAATAGATCAAAATCAAATGGACATTGATGGCGTTGATGTTGGAGCTACTGGGCTCATAAAGTTGTATCAAACTATTGGAGAAGCATTGGCACACTATGTCATGGAACAAGAAGCAAAGAACATGGGGCTTCAAAAGAGAATAAGAGAACTAGAAGAAGCCCTAAGTCATGTGCCTTTGTTCATAAGTCCTCTCACCATACAGGCACTAGTAGCGATAATATCCACCCTGACACACCCCATAGAGTTAAGAAAACAACCCACCTCCTAATGGAGTAAAATTATATATTGTTAGTAATATAAGTAAAAGATAGAAAATTATTGAAGGTGTGTGGGAAGTAGCTTCCCACATGAGATATATAACCAAAATAATTTACTCCTTTGTTGATTAGGTTAAAAAGGACCTTGAGCATGACATGAATTTTGTAGATGATTACGTATCTACTTTTATTCAGAAGGTTGATTCACTCAATGGACCATGGAGATCACAGTAAAATCTCTTAGGATGTAAATGAATGAAGCAAATTCAAGATGGATGGTCTACAAAAAATAATTTATTAGGGGAGATTAATTATGAATGTAGTAAGATTAATGATAGGAGTAATGCATTTTTCAAGGAAATTAAAATTTCTGATGATCTACATGATCCCTGCATGACAAGGCACTCCATGCTAATTTCCAAGGATGTGCTAAAAGATAAGTTGAACTGTTTAAAAGAGTTAATGGGAGCATAATTTGATAGTATAACTAATTTCACTAAGGAAGAGATTAAGAAATGGTTGGTTATTTTTGTTAATGTTAATGAAGATCAGTCTATTATAATTACATAATTATATGAGGAGGCCCTATGGGGTTATGGTTTTGGAGGAGGCAATATAGACACCAGTATCAATAATATCCACCCTGACACACCCCATAGGGTTATGGTTTTAGTTGTTTGGCGTTTTATCTTATTGTTAAATCATAAAGAGGCCCTTGAGCCTCATTGTAATGCAGTTCCGAAGACATCGCAGGGGATACATAGTGCAAGAAGAAGGATGAAAGATTTATGCATGTTGACTTGTGAAGTGATGCCAAGTATTGAGGATGTCAAACAGTGCATTGGTGTGACAAATTGTTGGTGTTAGATGGCATTGTGCAGATCTGTAACAGATCAAGTATGGGAACATGATTGGTGGCTAACAATTTGTTATTGTAGGTGTCATTTACAGTGATTTTTTTACATGTTGATGGACAAAGTATTATAGTTGTAAACAACTAAGATCTTGACATTATTGATGTATCTCCATTCTAATTATCCTTGTACTCATGGATTGTTGTTGTTGTAAGACCTTGAGTGAGATATTGTTGCTACTAGGATCATTATTGTTTAATGTATTGGGTTGAATGTTGGAATGGTTTTAGATATGGATGAGTGCTGAGAAAATTATATTGTTGTTAGTGAATGGTGAGAGTGACGAAGAGATGAGATAGCTTTTGATGTTGATTGTATTTTTTGAGTTGAGCGATTGAAATGTTGTAGAGAGAGTGTTGTTGATGTACTTGTTTTTAGAATTTAATATTTTGAAAAGTGACCCTAGAGAGTTTGTGGAGGCTGGGGCCTCCAAAAAGTGGTGGCTTGGAAAGATAGAAGTAGTGTCTCCTTGCTAGTGGTGTTCATAAAACAATTGATAGGGATTTGGGGCTTCCTATATAGTGGTGGCCAATAAACTATAGTAGGGGTTGTGGCCCCTAGCTGGTAGTGGCCAGCTAAACAATGTAAGAGGAAATTATTTGAATATCTAGTAAAAGAAGACAAGCAAAGAAACAACAACATAGTGGCTTTTCTAAGTTGGGTTTTCAACCTAACATTTGGTGTCCCTAAGTGATGTGATTTGTGTCACATTGTGCATGATTTCTTTATGTCTCATGGCTCTTATGTGTTGATTCTTGATGTAGTTGCATGTTCAGATTTACTAGATGGGTTATTGATCGGTTAATATATTGATGAATTTTTTTTAAAGTTGTATATATGTTATCACTATTGATTCACACCCCCCCAGTAGTGACCTACTTTCCTACAAGTGGTATCAAAGCATGATACCTTCTATTAAAAGTTCACTAATGGAAGATAGATCATGGAGGATCAGGGAAGGTTTGCTGCAAATGGAGTTCCTTTCCTTCATGGACTTGATTATGCACTATGGAGGGCAATATTGGAAGCATACTTCATATCTATTGATGTGAATACTTTTCTTTCAATAGCGTATGGTACGCAAGATGAATTTAATGAGGAAGCCAAGAAGATTATTTTGAAGGGCTTATCAGATCACGATGTACCTAAAGTGAGACACCACAAGACTACAAAAGAGATTTTGGACAAGGTGCAAAATATGTATGGAATAGAAGAGTTTAAGGGTTATGAAATTGTTGAAGGACCCTGCTACACTCATGAGGAAAAGGAGACTAATGCAAAATACTCTACATTCATAGAAATAACAAATCTAAATTCCTATCAAGGAGATAATTAAAGCAACAATGAGAGTAATGATGTGTTAATCATTGATCTAAAGAGACGGAACGAAGAAGTCAACAAAACAAATGAATTATTAACAAATCAACTACAAGATCGTGAAACCTATTGTGCAAGGTTGGAGCTAAACTAGCCTCATTGAGATGTGAATTAGAAAAGGATAATAGTCAACTATCTCTATATTGGAAGCTCGAGAAAACTACCAAAATATTAGATGAGATCCTCATCAGTCAAAGATCCCCTCTTATCAAGATTGGTTTGGGTTTTGAAGAAGGATCATGCTCTAAGAGAGAAAAGGAGAAGGAATTGGACAACCATGTTGCAAAAATCATAAATCCACCATCAGTAAATTCAAATGGAGTCCTAGGAAGTTGCAGTAGCAAGGAATGTCAAGGAAGAAAAGCACTTATCAGTAGAAGAAAATAAAAGTAGATCACAACCACAACAAGTAGCAACACTCCAGAAGAGAAAAGAAGTGGCCAAGTTCTTAAGGTCTAGAAAATAGAAACTTAAGGTATCAAAGATTTTTTTATGGGTATTTTTTTTCTTGTAATAGTTTTGTACATTGAGTTATAGGATTAAATATCTTACAAGAAGACAGAGATTTTTGGATAACATTTGTTTCAAGTGTGGAAAACTTGGCCACAAAGCACTAACTTGCAGATATTACAAGATTAAGCCTACAAAATGAGTAATGAACCACTAAATACAAAGAAGTTGAGTAGAAAATATGAGCTGCAAACCTACAAAGAACTTCAAGGAATGGCACTTTGTTTTGTAGAAATATAATCTACTCAACAAGCGTAAATCTTTACCCTGTGCCCAATTTAACATGGCTTCAGAAAATTCATTTAAAATTCATCGTCTGAGGACCCCCTATGTTTTTTATCAATGTAATAATGTTTCCTCATCATTAATGAAGGAAAAAATTGGTATGACATCAACAAAGTTAGGATGCAATTATTTCTAGATTCATGTTTTTTTTTTTGCTAATAACCAATGAAAACAGTAGAAAAAATATTTTCCATATTTATATTTTAAGTGTAGAAAGGATGCATATTTGGAACATATATATTCACCTCCACTACACATTAATATGATATAAACTGTCATTTAATAATTCAATGTATGAGTTGTCCCATTCTTGTTTTGTAGCAGGAATACATGATTATTGAGTGCTTGAATTCTTCCGCGAATGAATCAACTCAGATTTTGGTAATTCTTTGAAACTTTTTCATCACATGAGCGATTTGGAAAGATTGCAAGTGCTAGTGCTCTTTGATTTCTTTCGAATTTAACAACAAACTTTCATTGTAGCGAGAAGGAATCTTAGATCTACCTTTGTAGTCCCTAGGCCATTGCTGACCATTGTATTATGCATATATGATTTATTTATAAGCGCTCATCTCGGTTCTTGCTTTTTATAAGCATGATGATCAATTATAAAATTTGATTAAGGCTCCCTTATTATAGATAAGTCCATTGTCCATGCATGTCTCTGGTATGACCATTCATAATATTTGAAGCTCCCTTAGTTTAACAATGCATTGGAAATACTAACAAGAGGCATCAATTATTGCAAAAGTTCAATACTACCAATATTTACACCAGATGGTCCTGCAATATATGAGGTGTTGTATTTTTCATTATTATGTTTTACTTCTTGTTGTAGGTGAAGATCGGGAAAATAGGACTCAGTGCCTTGGAGTGATACATAAATTTGCAAAACAATGACTCTCGATTCTCAGGAGCTCATTTTCATATGTTATCTCATCTTAATTAGGGATATACCATTTAGGACCTGCATAAGCTTCTTTATTATGAATTTCCTTAGTGATAATCCATTCTTCTAATCCATCAATGCCCGGATAATGAGAACAGCACTTTTATTAATCCATTGAGTAATAAATAACTAAGATTGCAATAAAGGACCTCAAAAGAGGGTTTCTAACCTAGTTCATCTTCCAAAATAGTGCATAAAAAAACTGTTGAAATATCTTCTTAATTTCTTTGCACCAAAAATATATGCTTCTCCAATATTGATGGTGACAGAAAGAACATTCAACTAGTATGTTGCAGATGCTTATAAAACTGGAGATAATGATACCCTAGTTCTAGCAATAGCAGACTTTATCCCTAACCAAAATTTCACCTTGCAAATTTTGGGGCTCCATCCGGGGACAATTTTTTGTTTGCAAAACATTGAGAACAACAAACTAGTTGCCTTGGTTGGGAATGGAGTCATAAAACTAGAGTTTCTCCCAATTAGCTCTAAAACTGTAAAATATGAAAATCTCCCTGAAACTTGTTTTATTTGGACATCTGATCCTTATTCACCAACTGAAACAAAAAAAATATAAATTGCAAGCTAAAATGAAATGCTCAATGGAAGAGCTTATATATGTACATGATTCTACTTATGTACAAGGATGATCTCAATCAAGTGAAGTTAGCCTTCCAATGGTACTATGTTAACATTTGAGTGTTGGATCAAAGACCATTATGCCCGTGAATTTTGAAAATACAATCCAGCATGCACAAAAATGAAATCATGCATAAGGGAAACTTACAACAAAAATTAGGGATATATCCACAAAATTATATGTGTTGGATGCTAATAAATTTCTCCATGTAAGCTTCCACAGGATCTTCAAAAGTATGAGAAAATATATTGGCTTCATCATCTCTAAAAAAAAAATCTTTATCTTTGAAGGTTCTTTCTGAAAGACTTTTTTTCTAGAATAATATTCTCAATAGAACAATTAGGAACATTCTTCAGAAAAAGAACTATGTCACTTTTATGTCTCCATTTTCCACCTTTGAGCTTTGAATGAAAATACTTTTTAATAATGACCTCAGAAAATGAAAGAAATGTTTCCATATCATTATATGACATATGGCCAAATTGAAGTGGATTGTTTACCTTTGATCCATGGGAAACATTGTTTCCTTTAATGAAATTATAAACAATATCTTTATTGGCATCTTCTTTACACAATATATCATTTTATGCTATGATAAATGACTTGACATACTGTAGTCCAAAATTTCCCACTTGTTGATTTTCTTCTCTATGTTCAACATTCAACAGATGAACTTGAATACCTTCATCATGTTCTTCATCTAAATCATATGTGTCATAAATAGGATAAGCATCAAAATTTACAAAATAAGACCTCTGAGGATTAATACGGAGCTCAGTGATTTATGGTTTTTCTTGACTACTAAATAATGGCTTTTGATGGAGGTGATAACTTTCATCATGTTTAGTGTTTTCTTGATTAACTTTAAGCATGGTCAACAAATCTTCAACTTGTAGAGTTCTTAAAGAATGATTTTCTTTTAATTGTACATCATCTTTTTTAGGGAAAGATTGTTCCTTACATCCAGAGACTTCTTCACAAATAAATTGTCATATTTCATTCTTGTCAATTTCTTCAACAACCTTAAAAACTTCTCCAAAATTGAAATATTCACAACAGTCTTCCAAAAGACATTCTTGTGAATAGAAAGTTCTGTAAAAAAGGATTGAATGCAATATGAAAAACTTTCAAATAAGTTATACTGGAACGAGGCAAAGATTTATACCATGTTCTAGCATCTCCATCTAGTGAATAAAAGAACGGTTTCATTTGTGTGTCCTCTTGAAAGATTCCTTGTTGTCCATGCAAATATGAAATTTCTTGATATGTTGGGATTGATTTTCATTCCCAACTCCACTGAATCCTAGAAAATAAAGATTCCAATCATGGAATTCTGGCACAAGATTTTGAAAATTAGGAATAGCGGAGAAGTCCAAAGAGGCAATTTGTTGGCCAAGAATGTAGGGACAACCATTTGTAAAACCTAGAAAAACAAGTGTGCAAAGATGAAAAATACCAAATGAAAATTTTAAAGCCTATCACTAGTTTTTGTCACCTTTAAAAATGACACAAAAATATTTAAACCTAGGGAAGATATTTTCAATTTCATCCGCGAAAAAAATGCCAAAAGATGTTATAACTGTTGAAGACATTTCCTGGATGTAGGGGAACAAGTGCCTGAGACATCTTAAGATTGATGGAAAGTTTTAAAATTAGTGGCCAAAGGGATATACCATGAGGGCTTGCAACCAAAATTCTAGTTCTAAAACCTTAGATTTCCAAAAGAATCTGTCTAGAAAACTCTAAGAGTTGTAGGGTCTTGGACTGACGGAGTGGTTTGAAGAAAACAAAGATGACAGAGCTCATACCCAGGAAATTTGTTATGAAACCAACTCACAAAAAGATAGAAAAGATAGATCAACGCCTTAGAATTCAGCCTCTTCGAGGGGGCAACCTCCTTTACATTACACAAATGAATGATTCTTTGATGATTCAAATGACAAAACCTCCTTTCTATATATAGGAGTCTAAGGAGTCACAATATAATCCAGTCGACCTAACAATAATAATATAAAGGCACAAAAATAACAATAGAGGGATTTTATGGGGCACAGTAATAACATTATGGGGACAATAGGGGCACAACAATATTAATAAGGGATACAACTACAATAGTAATGGGGTAATCACTAGTATTATAGGGACCTAACATGCCCCTCTCCTTCAAAAAAGTGTTTTCCTCAACGCTTGAGTAGTTTTGGATGCTTCTATATAAAACTCTCATCCTCCCATGTGGAATCTTCAGCGGATAAGTTCTTCCACTTGATGAGATACTTCGAAATTGATCGATTTCGTAGCTGTCGAGTTCTTGTTTATGTGACTACTTCCGATTCCAATATAATTTTTCCTTCCTCGTCAAGTTCTGGCAATATTGTTTGAATTGGGAGCTTTTCGCCTATAACCTTCTTTAAACATGAAACATGGAAAACTGGGTGCACTCGAGAAGCTGCAGGAAGCTCCAATTCGTATGCCATAGTACCTTGTACGAACCATAATACTTCGGTGATAATTTATTATCCTTCTTAGCTTGCTTGAGGGACATTTGTTTATATGGTTGTAGCCGTAGGAATACCCAATCACCTACATCAAAACTTCTTTCGCTGCGATGTTGATCTGCCTGTTGTTTCATTCTATTCCGCGCTAACATGAGGTTATGCTTTAAGAGTTGGAGGACTTCTTGTTGATGCTTGATGTGATGTTCCACTGCTTGAACCTTAGAATTTTCTCTTAAATATGATGTGATGGATGGTGGCTGATATCCATAAAGTGCCATAAATGGGGTCATTTTTGTTGCTGTATGGAAGGAAGTGTTATACCACCATTTAGCCAGAGGCAACCATTTGACCCATTGTGTCTATTTATCAGAGACAAAGCAATGAAGATATCCTTCCAAACATTTGTTTACTATCTCAGTTTGCCCATCAGATTGAGGATGAAAAGATGAGCTATGAGCTAACTGAGTACCGAGACAAGAAAATAATTCTGTCAAAAAATTTCCAGTGAAAATGGGATCTCTATCACTTACAATAATCTTTGGGTTTCCATGTAGCTTTTGAATTTTTTCCATAAATGCAGTAGAAACTGTACTGGCTTTAAAGGGATGTGATAATGCACAAAAGTGTGCATACTTGGTAAGTCTGTCAACTACCACCATGATGACACTCTTTCCCTTAAACATGGGTAAACCTATGATAAAATCCATTGAAACCTCCTCCCAACGTTGGCTTGGAATGGATAAAGGTTGTAATAGACCCAGGGTCTTAATTGTTTCAACTTTATTTTGTTGGCAAAACCAAACATTCTGCCACAAACTTTTGAATATCCGATTTAAGGCCATCCCAAAAAAATTCTTCTTAACCCTGTGGTAAGTTTTTAAAAATCCTAAGTGCCCTCCTAAGGGAGAAGTGTGCAATTCCATAAGAATCTTTTGTTTGAGTTGGGAATTCTTACAGAGGTATAAGAAATCTTTGTACCATAACGAATCATTTTGCCAGCTAAATGTATCAGATGTACTGGAATCTTGTTGTAACTTTCAAATAAGTTCCCACACTTCTTCACCATTCTTCCATTCCTCCCTTTCTTCATTTATCCAATCTGGTTGGATAATAGAAATGACGCACAACAGTGCTTCCACATCCTCATCCTTTCTTGAGAGTGCATCTGCCACCACATTTTGCTTCCCTTTTTTGTAGATGATTTCAAAGTCATAACCCAACATCTTTGTGACCCACTTTTGTTGCTCTTCAAAGGATAATCTTTGTTCTAAAAAGTATTTAAGCCTATCATGATCCGTTTTTACCTTGAAGTGTCTTCCCATTAGGTAGGGTCGCCATTTCTTGAGTGCATGTAGTATTGCCAACATTTCCTTCTCATAAATAGCTTTATGTAAAAACTTTCCCTTGATTGGACAACTTTCAAAAGAAATGGGTATTTCATCTTGCATTAAAACAGCACCAATTCCATTTCCTGAAGCATCACATTCCACAATAAAGGTTTTTGTGAAGTCCGGTGTAGCTAAGACCGGTGCTTGGCACATTGCCTCTTTAAAATGTTTGAAGGCCTTTGTTGCTTATGGAGTCTATGAAAATGCATCTTTCTTCAATAATGTTGTTAGAGGTGCTGCTATTCTCCCATAATTCTTAACAAACTTGCGATAATACCCTATCAAACCAAGAAATCCTTTCAGATTCTTTATGGATGTGGGGATTTTCCATTCCTTAATGGCTTTAATTTTCCTAGTGTCTACCTTAACTCTTTCATGAGATACAATATGACCCAGATATTCGACCTCTTGTACTCCAAAGAAACATTTGGATCTTTTTGCATATAATTGTTTCTCCTCCAATAGTTGTAGAACCGTGTTAACATGTTCAACATGATCCTTCCAAGACTTTCTGTAGATTAGTATATCATCAAAAAATACTAACACAAATTTTCTAAGGAAGGGTTTGAAAATGGAATTCATTAAACCTTGAAATGTAGAAGGTGCATTAGTAAGGCCAAAAGGCATGACAAAAAATTCATAATGACCCTCATGAGTTCTAAATGTTGTTTTCAGAATGTCTTCAGTCTTTATTCTGATTTGATGATATCCTGAATGAAGATCCAACTTGGTGAAGTAAATTGATCCATGCAATTCATCCAATAATTCATCAATGATAGGAATGAGAAACTTATCTTTAATAGTGAGCTTGTTGAGCTCCCTCTAATCCAGACACATGCGCCATGATCCATCCTCTAGCATTTATGCAACCATACATTCAATTTCACTCTTTTGGGCGTAGAGATATCTGTACGGCCTGATGTTTGGAGGAATACTTCCTGGAATCAGATGAATAGCATGATCATGATCACGAATAGGTGGGAGACCTTTGGGAGTCTCAAATACCTTGGAATGATTGTCCAAGACTTTTTGGAGATCTGGAGAAATAGATGATTTCGATGTGGAAACATCTATCAAACATAATTGTGCAATTACACCTCTTTGTTCCTTTTTTAGAAGCTTTTTCATACCGTTAGAGCTGATTATATTTCTCGGTTTCCTTGCAATACCCCTTAATTCAACTTACTTTCCTTTCACAGAAAATTTCATGAAAAGTTCTTGAAAATTAAAAGCTATTGTAGCCAAGGATTGTAGCCATTGGACTCCTAGTACAACATCAGCACCTCCCATTGGAATGGAAATCATTGGGCTAGTCAATACATATTCTCCCATGGATAGCTTGATATTATGGCACTTTCCAGAGCAATTTATCATTCCTCCATTTGCAACCATCACTTGACACTCTGGTGCTGGATATAGGAAGCAATTCAATTCTTTTGCTATCTTACAATGAATAAAATTGTGAGTACTTCCTGAATCAATCAACACTATTACCTTTTTCTTCTTGATTTGTCCTTCTATCTTGATGGTTTGAGGAGTGGTAATTCCAGCCAATGCATTACAAGATATGTTCAGATTCATTTCTTCTTTATCTAGGCTTTGTTCCTAGAGTATATCCTCTTCTTTTGACCTTTCTTGCTCCTTTTCTTCTTCCTCTTCACAATCTATGTAG
Source organism: Pinus tabuliformis (assembly GCA_031772625.1). Lineage (NCBI taxonomy): Eukaryota > Viridiplantae > Streptophyta > Pinopsida > Pinales > Pinaceae > Pinus > Pinus tabuliformis. Next base: position 295,316,823 of record CM062815.1, on the reverse strand, counting down.
AATAGTTTCTTCTCAGCACAATTATGACCTTTAGTGTATTTGCTATCACAATTGTAACAAAGTCCTTTTGCTCTTTTTTCTTCCAATTGTTGTGGTGTCAACCTTATAGGTTGTGTAAGACTAGGGGCAACAACACTTCCACCTTTATAGTCGTGAGTGGTATGCTTCTTGGTTGCCATTATTTTGCTTTCCATTTTTTTTGCTAACCTGAATGCCTTCTCTATTGAATCAGGTTCCCAAAGGTGAACATCATGTTGGATATTATCCTTTAAAGTCCCTATGAACACATCAATCCTATGCTCCTCTGGAATATTTTTTACCCTTATGTTCAATTTTTGGAACTCCTTAATGTGCTCCATTATTGAACCCTATTGTTTGAGACTTATCAATTGGCTAAAAAAAGTGTTGCTTTTTGTATCCTCATAATGTGCTGTAAATTCTTCCGTAAAAGTTGCCCAAGTGATAATTTGTTTACGAGAGAAAAGCCATTGGTACCATACAAAATGATTTGATTCCAAATATAAAGTTGCAATATGTACCTTTTGTGTGTTTTGCACATTACTGAGATCGAAAAATTGCTCCATCTGTAATATCCATGTTGCGGGATCCTTGCCATCAAACTTCATCATATCAATTTTTGGAATATGGTGGGTCTTTGATCCAACATTAGAGTCTATGAAATCATGATTAACATTTATTTTGTTCGCATCATGAGTTTCCTTTACTACCCTTTCACCATTAGTAAGTATTTCTTGTAGAAAATTTGTCAAATCTGTCTTCAAATATGCCATGCTTGTCTTCAAATCTGTCTTCAAATATATCTTCAAATCATCCACCGTAGCTTCCACACCATTCATCTTAGCTTCCACGCCCTTTATCTTAGATTCCACACCATTTATCTTAGCTTCTGTTAGCTTTTGTGAGAGTGACATTTGTTGCACTTGGTCTTGTAATTTTGATATATCATGTAGCATTTCTTCCTCTTCTTCATGAGTCATGCTAGAGCTTTCAAGTTGCTTACTAGGTGTTTGCATTTTCTTTTCTCGGGGCATCAATTACCAATAATAATGCTCTACTATGCCCTTTGAATTCCTTCAAAATAATTTTTCAACCAAGCTTAAGCAAAAATTTAAAAAAATCTACACACCTTTCTTTTTCACTTTGTAGGAGCTCGATATTGCCTTTGATATATCTCTGTAATTTCAGATCATCCAGTTCTGAAATTCTGACCTGAAGTAACCCTTTGTGTCCTCTTTCTAATGCCACCAGTTTGATCCAAATTGGATTCTCCAAGGAAGAGTTATGCCAAATCTCCCACAGTGACCTGATTATAGACTAGTTCAGTAGAGCAAACTTGTAAAATGTGCCACGTGTCCCTATTTTGACCTTTGGCTCTGAAAAATATATACGAGAAACTACAGTACGTCCTCTTTCTGTACCTTCTAACGAAATTTCAATCCGATGTTCAGAGAGAAAGTTATGATTATTTTCCCCAAGTCACCTGTTTGGAATGTAATTCAGGAGTCTGCAAAAAGGCCAACTTCCTCAGATCATATCTCCCCAAATATAGCGTGAAAAGCTCTGAAATTTGGACCGAGGTTCAGTACGATTTAGTCTCAAATGGGTTTTTTTTTTCGCTTCTCAAAAGTCGTAGAAAAAATGTTATAGTGAAAATTCCACAATGACCTATTTGGAGCAACGAAACCTTAGAATCCAAAGCTTTGATACCAAATGTTATGAAACCAGCTCACAAAAAGATAGAAAAGATAGATCAATGCCTTAGAATTCAGCCTCTTTGAGGGGGCAGCCTCCTTTACATTACACAAATGAATGATTCTTTGATGATTCAGATGAAAAAACCTCCTTTCTATATATAGGAGTCTAAGGAGTCGCAATATAACCCAGCCGACCTAACAATAATAATATAAAGGCACAAAAATAACAATAGAGGGATTCTATGGGGCACAGTAATAACAATATGGAGACAATAAGGGCACAACAATATTAATAAGGGATACAACTACAATAGTAATGGGGTAATCACTAGTATTATAGGGACCTAACAAAATTAAGAATCTGGGTATAGCTTCTATAGAAAGAATATTGAAAGCTTGTGAAGAGGTGGATGAATTCTTGGATGCGGAGCGCTTCATTAAAGACTTCAATATTAATTGTCATGAGTACAATTAAGTAAATTCATTAAAAACTAAACTAAAACACCAGTTGCATCTTACAATGTCCAAGAGAATAAAAACATAGATGAATGTTAAACCACAAGAGAAAAACAATGACTAAAACTACACCCACACCTGGAATCAAAACTATTTTGTATTCATTGATTTTAGAGAGAATTTATGATTACAATGCCAGGGATGAGAACTGGACCCCCCCCCCCCCCCCCCCCCCCCAAACCCTCAACATGTCTAATTTCTCGTCTTTTATTTTTGCTCCCTAGACCTAACTGTTTAATCAGTTATAAAAACCAACTTCTAGAATAGTGGTTAAACTTCCCTCTCTTCAAAAGTTCTAAAATAATAGAAGGACAATAATAAATTTTTAATATTATATATGTAATATATATAGTATTAGTAAACCCTTTTTTACAATACTTATACAACATTTGGCTTAGGACCTTTGATTTGTCTCTTGTAACATTAAGTAAAATTTAATTGAAAATAGAAGAGAGGGGCCAAATCTTAAGCGTTTCTAGAGATAATGATGGATGTAGATGGTGTGTGGGTCCCACTGTCACATTTGAAAAACCACATATAGCTCTTGAAAACCACAAACAACCTATGGGAACACCTTTTGGCAGTTTTTGGAATAGAAGAAGGTGTCGTCAGAATCAATGATGATCGTAGATCTATTGGATGATGATTTTGACTAAACCACTTACGGAGGGACTCCTTTACATAAACCTCATGTAGTTTAAGTTATCAGGATTTCGTTGATTAGAAGGATGAGCGCTCCAAAGCATTGATATTCATGTACCTATCATAAAAATAAATTCTTCCTGCTGGCATTTCATCAAAACATTGATTCCCAATATTACATGTTGAACGAAGATTTTGTTGTCGTAGATTTATTTCTACCTTGCTTGTTTCCAATTTCGTGAAGTTCAACTTGTGAATGAAATTGTGTCACCATTCTCAATGGATCCTGAATGGTTCTTTGTACATTGTTTCCATAATTCACTAAATCGAACAAAGCCACAAGAGCATTCAATTTTTCTTCAACACTTAGATCTGTATATTCTCCTTCAGCAATAAAGAACACAACATATGACAATATATGTTCAGAATCTTGAAAATTTCTTGCAGTTTGCCCAATAAAAACGCCCTATTTGTTGCGTTGATACCAATATTTGGAACATTTAACACTCAACCCCTTCTAGTCTTCATCGTTATTATTGGAATGCTTCAATATCATTAAGGTCAAAATTTTGATATAGTTGTACTGCCTACAAGTGCTCAAAGAAGGAAATGCACGTGTATATCTGATATGAGTCCATAAGGAAAACCCTGAGCTCACTGGGTATTTGATATTTCTCAATTTCTTCCTTTGGAAGGACTAAAAAAATTTCTTAATTCGTACATAAATCTTTAAAACTACACACATGCAAGTCATTGGGGTCCCTCGGCAAACCATTTACAACTTGCAAGGCATTTTTACAAAAACTAGTGTTGAATGAACCCACGAAATCTCTCGAATTATTCTCAATTTTTGGAAACTGTTCACGTTGAAGTCAATTTGAGTCCTTCTGCAAAAAACCCAAATCACAGATCTTAGTTATTTTTCTTTGTTTTCTCAAAAACTGCATTTAAAATTCATCGTCTAAGGATGCCTACATTTTTATGAATGTAATAATGTTGCCTCATTATTAATCAGGGAAAAAATTAGTATGTCATCAGCCAAGTCAAGATGCAACACTTCCTAGATTTGAAATTGTTTTTTCTAATAACCAATGAAAACAATAGAACATTTATTTTCCATATTGTTATTTTAAGAGCAAAAGGGATGCATATATGGAACATATATTTTCACCTCCATTACACTTTAATATGATATAAATTGTAATTTAATAGTTCAACGAATGAGTTGTTCCATTATTGGTTTGTAGCAGGAATACATGATTATTGAGCTCTTGAATTCTTCCACGAATGAATCAACTCAAGTTTTTGTAATTATTTGAAACTTTTTCATCACATGATCCATTTGGAAAGATTGCAGGTGATAGTTCTCTTCGATTTCTTTCGAATTTAACAAAAACCTTTCATTGTGGCGAGAAGGAATCCTAGATTTTCCTTTGTATTCCCCGGGCCATTGTTGACCATTTTATTATGCATATATGATATATTTATAAGCACCCACCTTGGTTCCTACTTTTTATGAGCATGATGACCAGTTATAAAATTTGATTGAGGCTATTTTATTACAGATAATTCCATTGTCCATGCATGTCTATGGTATGACCATTCATAATACTCCACACTCCCATAATTTACCAATGCATTGGAAATACTAACAAGAGGCATCAATTATTGCAAAATTTCAATACCGCCAATGCTTACACCACATGGTCCTGAAATATATGAGGTGTTGTATTTTTCATTATTATGTTTTGCTTCTACGGTTGTAGGTGAAGATCACGAAAATAGGACTGAGTGCCTTGGAGTGATGCATCAACTTGCAAAAGAATGACTCTAAAGTCTCATGAGCTCATTTGCATATGTTATCTCATCTTAATTAGGGATATACCATTTAGGACCTACTGAAGCTTCTTTATTATGAATTTCCTTTGTGTTGATCCATTCTTCTAATTCATCAATGCCGGGATAATGAGAATATCACTTTTACTAATCTAGTGAGTAATAAAGAACTAATCTTGCAATAAGGGACCTCAGAAGAGGGTTTCCAGCCACGTTCATCTTCCAAGATAGTGCATAAAAAACCACTGAAATATCTTCTAAATTTCTTTGCACTAAAAATACATGGTTCTCCAAGATTGATGGCGACAAAAAGAACATTCAACTAGTATATTACATATTCTTATAAAATCGGAGATAATGATACCCTAGTTCCAGCAACAACAGTTCCAGCAATAACAAACTCTGTCCCTGACCAAAATCTAACCTTGCAAATTTTGGTTACAATAAGGTACACAACCAAGATTTTACTGACGCTTTACATTTTCTTTGTGAAATCATGAGCAATGCATACTCTAACAACACTTTAGCAAACCATCAACATGAAATGGGGAACAAATAAGAAGCCATAATTATGAACAACCATAACTCAAAGAAATGATAACACATCTCATCCAATGTGGACTACGTATTCGAGCCCGGCATCAAGAGCAGGGCGGCCGCTTCATTATTCGCTGCAGGAAGATAATGAGTACATGATGCAATATTTGTCAATACAAGGAAGAACCCCCTTAACTAAAGTGGCATGTCTCTCTCCCAGGAGATGTTCTTCTATAAGAACTCTCACTCATAAAATCTCTCCTTCAATATGACAAAATAACAATCTCTCACGTAAAGTGGCATATAAATATCCTCTCACAACGTGGCATACATGGATATTAGGATCAAAACATCATCTCAACAAAATCAAATAAGGACATGGCAACAATGCACCTTATACCTCTAAGTATGAGGATGGCTTGAAAATTGGCTACTCGGATGAAGGAACTTCTCATGCCATTAAATTCCTTGCGAAAATATGTGAAATATGACTGTAAACTCGACCCCTTTCTGAATTAGTCAAATCTAGGCTCCCTGGGAATCTCAAAGATTCCTCATAAGATTTTTTTCTTGGACACGTGCAAAAATTATACTGCTCAGATGAAGAAACGGACTACGCCATTAAACTCCTAGCAAAAAACTTGTTCATTTGAGTATAAACTTGACATAGTTCTGACACCTTCAAAATTCTGCCTTAGGGAATCTTAAAGATTCCTCATAATGAATATTCATTGAAATATTCACTAACAACATTCCTAGAATCTTCTTAAGATTCATAACTTTATTAGCATGCTTGCACCCTCATCTCTCATGTATTATCCATGGTTCCCTTTGAACCATTTGAATGACGTTTTATAACAAAGTGTGAGAGTGAATAAGACAAAGTGTTTGGTTGGCATAATGCTTGGTATAGTCATATTAAGTTACTTGTTGTTGGAAAGGTTTTGGGTTCAAAATCCATGGACTCCCAATTTTTCTTTAATATGGTTTTAAAGCCCAATTTTGGTTTTAATATAGCTTTCAAACCATATAATATATGGAAATTGTATATCCATATTGTAACGACTCCCAAAACCATGAGAATAAGATAAAAATGGAGGTTGCACCATGCCAATGCCACTTGGGCCTAATTTGAGGTTCCATGTGGCACCATGTGATTGGACCATGTGGCAGGCTCTCATTGGTCCACATCATTTGCCACTTCTGTCACTTACTTGCCATGAGTCGACTTATGGTGCCACCACATCATTTTCTTGTGGGTCCACCTAGTTTGTTGATTAGGTTGCCACATTAGCTCTGTGGGTCCCACTAGGCCTACTGACTTTGATGCCATGTGTAATGTGTATGGCCTAACATGTGGCAGAATGTTGACTTTGAATTTGAAATTTTCTTATCTTGATTGAAACTTTAACTGAGCATAACTTTCGCACACGAACTTGAATTGAGGTGCCATTTGTTCCGTTGGAATCAGGAAGACGATTTCTATGCTCTGTCCTAGTTTCAATGAAATCTAAAGACTTTTATTTTTAAGCCTTTCTAGAGCCACTTGGATCATTCATCCCCACTAAGGAGCTTTTGGTCCTCCAAAAGAATAAACACAATCTTCAATCTAATGTACTACCTCATCTACTGAACAAGTGCCCTAACAGGCCACACTTCCTTCTTCTTCATCTTTGTACTTCAGAGCCATAAGTGATGAAATGACACATGTATCTTGTGAAAACGTGTAGTACAACTTGCAAAATACATATTCTTTTACATTACCTATCATGACCCAATTAAACCCCATACTTGCCAATATTTTATAACATAATATTTGGTCAAGTTTACATCAAAATCATAATAGAAACCAATACCCTAGCTATCAATAAAAGGCCAAAAACATCATCATGTTGAATTCATAAGTGATGGAAAACACTTCATCACTTTTACAATCATTTCACAACATGTGATTTACAAAATGCGGCCATGACAAGCTACTATATCTAATAAAACCATCTCTCACTCATCAAAGTGAATGGATCATCTCCCTATAGTTGATTCGCTTGTTGAACAACTTTATTGGTTGGTTCCTACACAGGCGCTTTGTCCTTCTTGAGTTGCTGCTTTGGATGGAGCTCCCAACATGTGGCTCTCTGATGTCCACCTCTATTGCAATGATTGCAAAATTTCTTCTTCCTCCAAGCCTGCTTAACCTTCTTCCTTCCCTGATGTGGAGAAGGCCTTTCACATCTTGTCCTCTTTCTTGTTGCCATTATTTTCCAACACTTGGAAACTACATGGTTATACAAGCCACAAAAAATACATGGTTTTCTATGCAATAAAATTTTCTCATCATTATCAATCTTCTTGTAATCAAAATGAACATTAGAATACTGAGACTTTTTATACCTCGCTTAGTTTTCTTTGGTGCAATCTTGGCGATGAGATCTTGCCTTAGCTCTTCTTTTGCAATGTGCACTGTCATGGAAATATTGTGATGTGTTCCCATCATCCTCTTTTCTCGATGATTTTGGCTTGGATTCTTTGCCTAAAGAACCCTTTCTTTTATTGCCTTCAAGAACTCCCCTTCAGTATATCCCAATCCTACAAATCGAGGTCTCTGTACAACCTCCAATGGCTGAGTCATTCCTTGGCCATTAACACCATGTCCTACTCCTTTATACCCCATCTTGGTAAGGAGTCTCATGTCAGTTCCTAAAACGGAGGTTCCTCAAGGCTTCCAACAGAAATAACATCATGTGAAAATGAAACTGATGAATTACCAATATTGTTTACCACAGTTGTTTATTTTGAAGCAGGTGATAATGGCTTCGCTAAGCCCTCCTTGCACTTCAACTTTTTGAAGGAACATTTCATGGCTCATAATTGAAGCTGCAATATTTGCTTCTCTTCTTCTACTTCTTGTAGAAGTCTCCTTAATTTAGTGTTCTCTTCTTGAAGGCTTTCTTTGATCTCTTCATTTGAATGATGAGAAGAATATGAAGAAGAAGAACATTCTCTCGAATATGGAGATGGAGCATCGTCCTCTACTCTCTTTTTCTCTTGTTCCTCTTTTTCCATTTTCTCCTCATAATATGCATACATTATATATACCATGCTTTCTATCATGTAGAAAGCCTCATAGATATCTTTGTGATCCTACATTTCCCTTCTTGTATGCTCAATTCACAATCCCTTGCAAAAAGGTCATACCACTCTAATACCACTTGATCCGAGAAATTTTCGTGAATTCTTCCAAACAAAAATCCCCATTATAGAGGACCTTTTATTGACACTTACATTTTCTTTGTGAAATCATGAGAAATGCATATTGTAACAAAACTTTAGAATATCGTCAACATGAAATAAGTAACAGATAAGAATTCATAATTATGAACAACCATAACTCAATGATATGATAACGGAGTTTGTCTAGTGTGGACTATGTCTCTTGCCCCGGTGTCAAGAGTGGGGAGGTCACTTCATTAGTTGTTGGAGGAAGATGATGAGTACATCATGCAATATTTTTCAATACAAGGAAGAACTCCCTTAACTAGAGCGGCATGTCACTCTCCCAAGAGATGTTCTTCTACAATAATTTTCACTCATAAAATCTCTCCTTTAGTATGACAAAATAGAAATCTCTCACATAAAGTGGCATATAAAGATCCTCTCACAATGTGGCATACATGGATCTTAGAATCAAAGCATCATCTCAACAAAATCAAATAAGTACATGGCAACAATGCACCTTATACCTCTAAGTATGGAGATGTCTTGAAAATAGGATATGCAGATGGAGGAACTTCGTGCACCATCGTGTTCCTTGTGAAAAAGCATGAAATATGATTGTAAACTCAACCCCTTTCTGACTCAGTCAAATCTAGGCTCCCTAGGAATCTCAAAGATCCCTCATAAGATTTTCTTCTTGGACATAGGAAAAAATGTTGCTGCTTAGATGAAGAAATGGACTACACCATTAGATTCCTAGCAAAAAACTAGTTCATTTGAGTATAAACTCGGCATAGTTTTGATACCTTCAAAATTCCGCCTCAGGGAATCTTAAAGTTTCCTTAAAGATTCCTAATAAAGAATATGCTTTAAAATATTCCATAACATATGCTATAACGATATTCCTAGAATCTTCTTGATATTCATGCCTTCATTGGCTTGCTTGCACCCTCATCTCTCATGTATTCTCTATGGTTCCCTTTGAACGATTTGAATGAAATTTTATAACAAAGTGTGAGGGTGAATAAGATAAAGTGTGTGGTTGGCAGTCATATTAAGTTACTTTTTGTTGGAGTGGTTTTTGGGTCAAAACCCATGGACTCCCAATTTTGCTTTAATATCATTTTAAAGCCCAATTTTGGTTTTAATATAGTTTTCAAACCATATAATATATGGAAATCATATGTCCATATTGTAACAATTCCAAAAACCATGAAAATAAAACAAAAATGGAGGTTCCACCATGCCAAGGCGACTTGGGCCTAATTTTAGGTGCCATGTGGCACCATGTGATTGGGGCATGATTTGTCCATGTCATATGCCACTTATGTCACTTACTTGTTGTGTCGACTTGTGGTGCTGCCACATCATCTGCTTGTGGGTCCACTTGGTTTGCTGATCGGGCTGCCACATTAGCTCTGTGGATCCCACTAGGCCTGTTGACTTTAATGCCACGTGTCATATGTATGGCATTCCACTTGGCATAATCTTGAATTTGACTTTCACTTTTTCCTATTTTGACTGAAACTTTGACTGAGCATAACTTTCGCATACAACTTGGATTGAAGCGTCATTTGTGATGTTGGAATTAGGAAGATGAGCTCTACTCTCTAGTCCTAGTTTCAACAAAATCTGAAGACTTTAATTTTTGAGCCTTTGTAGATCCACCTAGATCACTCCAAAACTTGTAAAATGGTGGATTTGGTCTCTTGGTGTACTCGCAACCACTGATTGGTAGTAACTTCTCATAAGCTATCCAAGTTGTTGATGGACCTTAAGCAAGGAACAAGCCTCCTAGATCTTCTCTTGTTGGTCTCCAACTTGCTCTGCCCAATAAATCCTCAATGTCTTGCACATTTAATGCATTAAGCCACATGATATGGCAAATATCTCCTAACCTTCCTAAGAACACATTATAACTTGAAAAATATATTATCAAATGCAAAAAGAGAGGTTAAAATGTGCCAAAGGATGGTCAGATGGGGCTTGAATTGTACCTATTTGGGAAGCCCATCAACCACAAAGGATGAAGTTGTTGAGATTTTTATTATGAGAGGTTGTGTTGCAGAATTATGGTTGCATGATTGTTGTTGTTGGATTTGGTTCCATCTGTTGTTAGTGAAGCTATGTTGTGATGCTTGCTCTTCACAAATGGAGTTTATGCTCTTATTTGTATGCAGATGGATCTATGTTATGTGATTGATTTCAAGAGGATGGCTAAGTATTGACCCAGTATATTGTATTATTTATGTGCATTGCTATAGAGGATAGATCATTAGTATTTATGGGAATTACATGTTGTTGATCTGAGCTCTTATTTGTATTGGTTTGGTGCACTGGTATGGTGGTTTGTGAGGGTTTACACATTATTTTCATATTGCTAATTATTTCTATGTGTGGATGAAGAGTTGTTGTTGTTACTAATTTAATAAGCCCTATGTTGTTAGTTTAATGATACTAACCATTGTTAATGTTGTTTTATAGTGTCGCCATGTATTGCTAATGGCAGTGGTTGAATAATTGGATTTGTGGGGGTTGTGTATAATATTTCTAGTTTGTTGATGTTTATTTCTTGATGTTGATCATGGTTGCAAAGAATTTCATATTTACTATTGCTAATGGTGAATTTGTTGAGAGTCACGGGGGTTATCATATTTAAACCATGTATGGGTTGTGAATGCATTGTCGCAACATTGTACTTTTATTATTATAGCCTTGTAATCTCATTATGAAGTTTTTTATCATTATTGCTTATCATTCGGTGTGTTGGTTGAGTGGTCTTAGTGCTGACATACATAGAGGAGACAGAGTGGTCTTAATGCTGACATGGATAGAGGAGAGAGTCTCTAGCATTATTGCAACCATGTGTGGGCTAATGGAGTCATTGTTGTAACTTTTTATTTCTTATGATGTAGCTTTTTATATCAAAACATAGCCCTGTACTTTCATGTCATCAATTATTATGGAGTCAATAATCACACTTGGAGTAGCCTCTTGCATGTGGAAAGGAAGAAATGAAAATAGCATAAGTGTTTTCACATCAACGTAGATGAGATATTTGCAACCCCTAGTACATATTCAGGAGGAGAATATTTGATGATAGATAATCATAATGTTGGCATGATTGATTGTTGGTCAAATATTTTGCAGGTGAGTCATAGAATTTTGGTACAACCTTCAAAGTGTTACCGTTTTCCATTGATGTAAAAGGGGGGGGGGGGGGATGAAGAGAAGATAATCTAGTGTTTGTAGAAGGTTTCCATCAATGCCAAAGGAGGATCACGTTGGCATGATGGCAGGTTTTCTTATTGGCGTTGATTCCAACCTACTAGTGGTGGCCCTCATGATCCTAACTTGATGTAGAGTTGTTTTGCAAACTAGTTTCTTATGGTGATGTCCTTGATGCTTTCATAGTAGTTGTGGGAGGTTGGAAAAGGTCTAAATAAGTTATAGGAGGTTTGACAGGGTTTTGAGATGCTTGTAGGTGAATATATGAGCTGAATATAGGGTAACATAGGTAATGAGAAGACAACCTGCATTATAACTCACCCTAGTAGGCTTCTCACCTACATTATAGCTCACTTCCCAAAGGAATAGGGGATTATAGCCTATAGGACGATAAAATGAAGAAACCACTAGGAAAACCAATGGATTTATCATGGTAATGGAAAGAAGCTTCACTATAGTGGTTGGTTGAGTCAAAATTAATCATTAGGACAGCTATTTATATCTAAGTGTTGGACAAAGATTTAGTTGATTTGAGGAACACATTCTTCTACCAAAGGGAGCATAGAAACCCTCTAGAGAGAAAAGGGAAAGAGTGATGGATACCTTATTTAGATTGTAGAGATCATGGTAGAGGGTCAGAGTATGGTATACACATAGCAGGGGAGACAGAGCACAAGCAGAATGATGAAAGATCTATGCATGTTAAATTTTGAAGCAATGCCAAGTATTGAGGATGTGAAATAGTGCATTAGTGTGACAGAGTGTTGGTGTTAGATGGCATGGTGCAGACCTGTAGCAGATCAAGTATGGGCAAAGGATCGATGGCTAACAATTTTTTTGCTGTAGGTATCATGTTCAGTGACTGTTTTACATGCTAATGGATAGAGTATTATAGTTATGAGCATCCAAGATCTTGACACCATTGATGTATCTCCATTCAAAATATCCTTGTACTAATGTATTGTCATTGTTGTAAGACCTTGAGTGAGAGATTGTTACTACTACGATCATGGTTGTTTAATGTATTGGGATTAATGTTGTAATGGTTTTGTATATGGTTGAGTGATGAGAAAAGTATATTGTTGTTAATGAATGGTGAGAGTGTTGAAGAGATGAGATAGGTTTTTATATTAATTGTATTTATTGAGATGAATGGTTGACATGTTGTAGAGAGAGTGTTGTCGATGTACTTTGATAAGTTGTGATAGAGAGAGAATTGGTATTACATTGATGCCTTTATCATGATGTTGTATTTGTTGAAAAATGAAACTATCTTCTGTCTTCAATAATGTACTTGTCAAAAGAATAAAAAGAATAATTTTTATTATTATTATTGTGACTTATTAAAGCATGGGTTTCATGCTTGGGTCACCATGTTTTAGGTCAAAGTCCCCATTAAGGAATTCTAGGATTTATTCTGAGCTTATAGAGTTATAGTACATTTAACGAGACCCTTCTTGGGCTTTTGAATCATGTAAAAACGTTAAGTATTGAGTCAAATATGAATGATGTAACCTCCACACCATGTCGGCCTAAGGGAAAATCAAGTCGGTCTAAATACCCTATTCACCCTCATAAGAAGCCTATAAAAGGAAGGTCATCAAATTCATTTGTAGCATCATTCTCTCATCAAGTTCGAATTCTCTTGTTGTTGGGCAGAAGTGTGAAGTTCTCTTGTAGCTGGGAAAGTCTATTACTAGGAAGACGAATTGAGTTTGAGTTTGGGGAAGTCTAAGGAGACAAGTAAAATCTAAATTTTGGTGTGTCTCTCTCTCTTTTTCATGCCCTAGATTGGGAGATCGAAGTCTTCCAAGTTTCACTATTACTGGAAGCTGCCAGTTGCCATAAATTGTTGCATAGTTGAAGTTGCTGGGAAGAGGTCGAAATTTAGGGAAGCTGATTTGGTGTGGAGGGAAGGTCTTGTCTTGGTCTAGGGTGAAGAGTCTCAAAGAATACTATTGAAAGGAAGAATTATCTTGACTAGATTTTCCCCTCGAGGGGGAGTTTTCCCTGGCATGTGCCTACATATTGTGTCTATCGTTTTATGTGTTGCTTGTTATAGACAATTTTGTGCCTTGCAGCAACAAGCATGAATTGTCAATAATCCAAGGGATCCAAAGTTCCCTAAACATGATGTTCCTACCCCTAGAGGAACAAGGTCAGCAAACCAACAGCTCTCAGATCAGTTCTCCACCTGAAAACACTCAAAAACAAGCAATCCTGAAATCAAAGCAGGTGCTCCACTGGGTTTCTGTGCTGAAACACAACTGCTCCATGGTGTACCTGCGTTGCAAAGCAGGCAGAACAAAGCCCACCTGCATTGGGCGAGTTTGGACATGTGGCAGAGTGAGTCATAGCTTTGGAATCTTCCAAAATTGACACTTGGATCAGGTATTTCGCCTTGTGATGAGTCAGAGGCTTTGTTTCTCCAAGTGGAAGCAAGGTTCACCAAGTGGACTCAAGAACTGAAGATCAACTAAAGATTAACTGAAGAGAGAGAGGACACAAGGCAGCTACACATCAGTTGCAAGCTGACTCATCCTTTCTCAATTCATCTATATATTGAGCTCTCTCCTATGAGCTCAAGAGGCTGGAATTTTGTGCAAAGTAATGATATGCTGTTGGTTTCATTCTTGAGTTATTGGGTGATTGTTTGAGAGAGGTGAAGAAGAGCAATTCTTTCTGCTGGGAGGTGTTGCTGGGTTGGAGCCTGCAATGGTTGTAATCCTCTCAGAACCTTTATTTCTTCATTAATAAAAGCTATTGAGGTTCTTCTATGTGCTCTTGTTTCAATTATGTATTGTGATGATTGCATGTTTGGTTTACACTAATCCATGAACCAGTTATGATTGCATGCCTCTTGTAGTTTCCTTCTTTGTCATTGTGCAGGATCTCATTGCAGCTGGGCGAGCAGAAGGACAAAGAGCTAGGAGCAAGCGGCCAAAGAGGAGAGTTTGGATTCGACATTAAGCGCAAGGCAACGGTTAGTGCTTTCTCCATCCTCTTTTGCTTTCATAAAGAAGTAAACCTTCAGTAGTTTGTTTTACAGTTGTTGCTAAGGAACTGTCACCCTTAGAGTGGGTTAGGGTCATCCGAGTCGGATACTTTTCCCTACAACAAACTGGCGACTCCGCTGGGGACCGTATCCGTTTGATTGTGTTTGTAGTATTTTGCTATTCATTTCCTGAACAAAAGAGTACCAAATCGAAAAGCTTTTGACTATATCAAAAGCGAAGTAGAGGGGCTGCTACTCTTGCTCATTGTCTGAGCAGATTCATGATTTGAAGAGCTGATCTACAAAGATCCTTGTAAGCTCTTAGTGATAGCTTTGCACCTTCTAAATCATCCCTTTGATTGTGCTTGACTGATTGCTTCTGATTTGAGCAAAAACCGTGCATTTTTGAGAAAATTGTGACCCAGAAACTGAGAAAACGTAAGTCTCGTTTTCCAAAGCAGGCTGTACACAGGCTACCTGCTTTGCAACGCAGGTAGCCCCTTCGGGACCTGCGCTGAATGTCAAACAGGCAGTGTACTACCTGCTTTGATCCAGTTTTGCCTAGTGCAGTTGGGGTTTCCTCCCTTTTTCTTGCCTGTTTTCACTACAGTTTTTGCAGCAAGTTGTCTTTCTTGTACCTATTCTGAAACCAACCTTACTTGCCATCATTCAGCCTCTGTTATATAACGAAATTGTACTTGTTCTTTGTATTTCTTACTTCATTTACAAATTCCCATAACGAAAAGTAAACTAGTCTTGCTTTGGCCTCCTAGATCTGAACCTGTGTTAGGCATTTTGCTGGTCTAAAGAGTTAGCTTGCTTGTTGTCCATAGCTGATTAGTCTTTTTACTTTCGTCATTATGGTTTGATTTCATGTATTTCCAGTGATTAAACAAGTAAATCTTAAGGTGTCTTTTGATTTTGGGCAAACTTGTTTGTTTTCGCTTTAAATCGAAATCAAAGTTATATAACAACTTTCTTTTTGTAATACATCAACATTAAGAAAGGGAAAAGAAAATACATGCATTGTGCATTTTGCATTTGAAAAAGTTTGCATGATGATTTAGGAGAAAGTGCATTAGTTTGTGCTATATGAACTGTGTGAAAAGATATGCCTTTCTTCTCCCTCAGTAGTTAAGATTTTCATCAGTCAAAAAGATTTGAAAAAGCTTGCTTCTCATCTTAGACTGCATTTAGGAATTTGTATCAAACATCTCGTGGTGATCCTTAAAGGCAAACTGCTAAACAAGATCAACATTAAAATAAATTCAATTTACATAACAACGCTTTGTAACATAACGCAAACACATAGAGGTCTAGGTAGAGACGTGTTCCGGCGTCATTAAACATAGTGACTGTCGATCTCTACGAAGGTGGGTGATTCCTCCTGAGAGTCGGTGGCACTAATACGGACTTGTGCTCCCACGTACCGTCGCGTATATATTGGGAGACCCCTATAGGAACAAAGCCTTTATCCATAGGAAGCCGTGTCGGCCGCCCTACTGATCGCGACGCAGTGAACACAGCATTCACGAAGATCGACCACCCATACCGTAAAACGTATTCTGTGGTTTCGCGAAAAGTTTGGCACACCCTCTGCCTAGAACTCCAGAGAAGTTTCTTTTGGCCTTTTTCAAACTCTATAACTGAAAAAGTCCATCCGAGCATTTGTCACTTCGGGCTCGTTAAAACATCGAAGGAGACTAGAGTCATCTTTAGCTTTTTCTCGACTCTTAAAACATGAAAAAGCAAAGTTGTGTCTAAAGCGTCGTTAATAAAATTTATTTTAAGCGGAATAATCATCCCCCTATTCCTGCGTTGATCTTCGAAGTTAGTCTTTTGGCATCGTAAGTTCTTGTAGAATCGCTAAGAAATCTTTTGGATAGACTAGATATGTCTGAACAACCGTCGACATCTAGGACTGTGTCGTCTGACACAGCAGCAGCAGAACCTCCTGCCGCTACTCCAACAATGTTCGCTGGTATACCATCTATCCCGGCAAATTGTCAACAACAAGCCGGAGTCCCATCAGGGACGACGATATGGTTAGTTCCTATTTCTTCATCCGGATTATCATCTGGTACTTCTTATGTTGAAACTCAACAAACTGATCCAATGTGTCTTCAAAGGCCAATTTACCCTTTAAGTACTGGATTTCCACCATATGGAGGGCAGTATGCTCTTTCATTGTTCCCTCCCGGAGAACAACCATATGGGAGTTTACAACAAGGTTCAGGTCAAACTGGAATTACATCTAGCGGTTGGGTACCAATACTGCCTCAACAACCAGGAGTTGTATCTTCAATGCAACCAGTACACCCTGTGTCGAATATTACCACCACTCCTGCTATGGTGAATGCGTTGCATCAATCACAATCTCAGGGTAGTGCCTCCTTATCTGGAGCGACTCAGGCTCAAACAAGTACTGTGACTCCTCATCTTGGTCAATCATCCAATATTGGTCAACAGCAAATGGTCCAACAACCAGAGCTGATTCAATCTCAACAACCGCCATTCCAGCAATCATATCAAGGACCTGAGCAACAAGTCTTTGTAATTAATGGGCGACCATGCTATAATGGTTACGCCCATCAACCTTGTCAAAGTTGTCAGCATTATGCTGGTCTGCAAAGACCCATTGCTCAGGCGATACCATCTTATCCTGGATATGCTCCGCCTAATCTGAACCATCAGTTGCCTTTTGTAGCAACTCTAGAATTACCAGATCTAAACCGGCTGACGAATGATCCAATTGCTTACGCCCCTTGGTGGCCAGCGATTCCGCATAAACTTCCATCGGACATTCCTAAATTCAATGGAAATCCAGGTGAAGACCCGTCGAATCACGTCATGACTTTTCATCTGTGGTGTTCATCGAACACTCTAAACGATGATTCGATAAGACTTCGCCTCTTCCAGAGGACATTGACAGGTCCAGCGGCTAAATGGTATATTGAAATGCCCAGAGCCTCTTTCGACAATTTCAGCTCCTTAGCCACGACTTTCCTGACCCATTTTCAATT
Source organism: Pinus tabuliformis (assembly GCA_031772625.1). Classification (NCBI taxonomy): domain Eukaryota; kingdom Viridiplantae; phylum Streptophyta; class Pinopsida; order Pinales; family Pinaceae; genus Pinus; species Pinus tabuliformis. Next base: position 295,299,118 of record CM062815.1, on the reverse strand, counting down.
ACCGATAAGGTATGAAACGGGAACAGAACTCCTTACCAACTTCAAACAGACAACGGCCACTCACATATCTGATCATATACATGAGTGGCATCGTCGTCGTAGGATGGTGAAAACTTACGTTCCCGATCAGCTGTTAGCTGAATGGTTTATAAAGTCGTTACTTCCGGCTATAACGGAAGATGTGGCCAAGGGAGGAGTCGTAACAGAGGAGCAAGTCATTGCTCGTGCTCAATACTTAGACTTAGTATATACTCAGTCGGGCACGCTTTACGACAAAATACCTGACGCCCCTAGACCTGAATTTTCAATTCCTCCCCCTCCTGAATCGAATACTAACTCTCACGCCAATAATGGCGTGACTGGCAAACGCAAAATTTCTAGTCAAAATGCAAATGAGGAACTTCTTGCCTCGGAAGTAAATGCCATGTCGACCGACAAGGGCAAACAACTGAAGCAACCAGGGGGCAAGAAGATAAAGAAAAGGAAAGGGAGACCCCCGACAGGGTGTCATATATGCGATGAGGATCATTGGACGAAAGATTGTCCACATATACCTGAAGTTAAGAAACTCTTCAAGAGTTCAAAAACCCCAGCAGTATTGACTGATCCGTTCCCTAATCCAAGCCAAAATCTGGTTGCCAATCAAAATGCTTCCCGATCCCAAGTGCTTATGTTGTCCACCTCAAAGCAGCAGAATAATGCTTTGACAAGGAATAAAGGTTACCGGAATCCACAGCGGTCGAATAACAAGGCTGATAAACAACCTAGCAGTTCGACAACAACTTTGAACGAAGTTGTGCCACCCATCGTTTCTAAACCAATGATAAAGTCGCCAAAGGGAGTAGTACACAAGTCTACATTTAATCCTCGTGAAAAAATAACACAGGATTATAATATAATAGAGGACCTGACCCAATCGTCGTCCGCTACGTCGACACTTGAGGTAGCACAAAATTGCACCTCCCAAGAGCAAGCTTTATTATCAGCTATAGGTGGGATTGGCCCAATGGATTCCAATCTTGTGACCTTTGATCATAAAGGATATGACCCTAAGTTACCAGCTCAACAAGCTTTCCTTATTAAAGTGAAAGCCCTCAACAAAACTGTTCATCGAACAATTATTGATGAGGGGGCATCTACATGTCTTATGTTGATGAGTTGCTGGAAAAATTTAGGCTCACCACCCTTGTCGAAATCGTCAACGACGTTAAAAGCATTTGATGGACGATCATACACTCCATACGGGATTTTAAGTAACTTACAAGTTGAACTGGGGGGCAAAACAGTAGAAGTTGATGTGGAAGTAATCGACGGAAACCTCGATTACAACATCCTACTGGGAAGGCCTTGGATATATGCCATGGCTGCAGTTGTGTCGACCTACTACAGGATAATTGTATTTCCTTTTCAAGGAAAAATTACAATCGTCGACCAACAAACATTTCTCCCCAACAGTTCTCAAGTTACGGGAAGCAGCACAATGATCCATGAAAGTAATCAATCACTCCAAAATATCGGAGTAGGTCTCCTAAAAGACCCTGCCTTAATGGGTACTTTTGCCCTACCGCCGGCAAGTAATTTGGCGGAAGTAGCCACAGTGGAAACCTACAATATGAAATCTTCTATATCCAACGGATTCAGAAGATTCCTAAATATTTTGTCAGCATGGATCGTCGCCCTAATGGAAATACTGTAAATACAGTGGGCGCCGAGGACGGTTCTTATCTCGTGTCAACCTCGTTAAAAAATGAAACAAGGAGTCATGAGGATAGTTCTTTTACTATGTCAACCTCATTAAAAAATGAAACAAATCCCCTTTTCAAAATTCAAAGGTAAACCTTCATTCCAACCACCAAGTTGAATGCAATGAAGCTTGGGGGGCACCCTCCTTTGACATGCGTCATTATGATGCTGGGGGCATGCACAATCATCGAGCAGTTTTAGCAATGTTCATGCTCGTTAAAAAATAAAAGCAATCATCGAGTAGTTTTTGTGCAGAAGTTCATGCTCGTTAAAAAATAAACGTAAATTGTGAGCAATCTTTCCCTAGCAGTTCAAGCTCATCCAGAAAAATGAACCGGTAAACAACCTCGAGAAATGTAACCTTTGAAAGCCATATTAAAAGCCCTTGGTCGTGTTTATATGCCATCACCTCCATCTGTTCATTTGGCCAATCGTTCACCTCCATATGTTTGTTTACCCATTTTGAGGAACAGCTGCGAAGAGTGATTTCACTTAGCCATCCTTGTGACACTGCCGTGATTGGAGAGTTCCAACCTGTACCTGGAATCTGCTGCTATCCCTGTTCATCACTCGTTCCTCAAAAGACGAGTCTTCTTTGAGCTCTTTTCACTGACTCGTAAAATATGAAAAGTTTGCCGAGTTTTGGCCTTCCAGCTCGTTAAAGCGACCGGAAAGCTATCCCTCCTCTAGATTTTAATCTTTTTGGACCTGAGGGATTATTGCACAAAAAGATCGAGCGCTTGTTTTGTTCGGCTCGTTAAAGCAACCGAAAATTCATCCCTTTTGTATTGTTTTATACTTTTTCGGACTTAAGGATTAGATGACGAAAAAGGAATTTTGGAGTTAACTTTTCGTGCCTTTTCAGACTCTCTAAAAATGAAAAGGACCGAGTTTTCCTTGTCGTTAGACTCGTTAAAATGATTAAATAGCGACAAACTTGTCTTTAGACGAGAACGAGTTTCCCTATCACTAGGCTCGTTAAAACATAGCGATGGGCTTGCCCGAAGGGCAGGTTATAGAACAAGCATATGTTATCCTCCTCAAGCTTGACAAAAATAAAGAGGTACTGGTCAGCAATGACTGGGGAAAAATTGGGAGAACCTCACAGTGTTAATGGTAGCAAGTCGCTCTTGAACATGACACTTTGTCCTCCGTCCGCTTCGGGTTGGGTTGTTTCATTCACCGATCACAGAATCATGGTCCTCGCCACACCATCCACAATTGGGGTAATGCTACCAATCCATCACATCAGTGTCGTTATATGTTCAAGAGATGTGGTTCTGTAAAGAGTCAACCCTGTTCCACCCACTGCCATACATTATCCTTCATCCACTTCATGACCGCCACCCTGAATCATACATCACAGTTTGTTTTCACCTCATCATTATCACTAACTCCGTTCCGTGTCACTGATGTGGGATTCACTAAGGCCCTCCTTTGACGGATCGCTCCTTGTCGACATCAGCTCATTATCCAAGGAGTTGATCTAGGAACACCTCCCTCAGTACTTTGAAGCTTGCATGCCTCAATGGCAAGTTTCTCACTTCCGGCGACAGGTATACATCAATGACCTTCGACCAGAAGATTTTGCATGGTAGTCGACGCCAAGTCCTTTATTCCCACCATGTAGATTGTACTGCCGTACCTTGAGGGTCATCATCCTTATTGGTGATTCCTCTCGCGCTTGTCAACGGTTTACATTATTGACCGGTAATCAAGCGATGTATTTCCATGTTCGACTTCAAGAAATTCTCACATGGATCGACTTGTACATCGAGTGAAGATCGGAAGAGATTGAAGACCCCGGATCTAGTTTCATCCATCCGGGCTGCGATATATATTCAGGACATAAAAACATTTGATATGTACATCATTGCAACAGATGATCATCCTTCTCAAAAGATGATAAATTCGGCAGAGAATTATCAGTGAAGGATGATAAATTCGGCAGAGAATTATCAGTCTAGCATCAGACGATCGTCTGTTCTATGTACCAAAATGTATTTATAAAGCTGAGCATGGGAATGCCCGCCTCAGCTAGATCATGAAAAATGTATGAAAAATAATGTATTGTATTGTATCTTATTACAGGACACTTCTCAGCAGATTGAATGAACTTCGGATCCTCTCAATAAAGCATTTCACCCGATAAACGACCTCATACTTTAGGGGGCATCTGTTATAGACAATTTTGTGCCTTGCAGCAACAAGCATGAATTGTCAATAATCCAAGGGATCCAAAGTTCCCTAAACATGATGTTCCTACCCCTAGAGGAACAAGGTCAGCAAACCAACAGCTCTCAGATCAGTTCTCCACCTGAAAACACTCAAAAACAAGCAATCCTGAAATCAAAGCAGGTGCTCCACTGGGTTTCTGCGCTGAAACACAACTGCTCCATGGTGTACCTGCGTTGCAAAGCAGGCAGAACAAAGCCCACCTGCGTTGGGCGAGTTTGGACATGTGGCAGAGTGAGTCATAGCTTTGGAATCTTCCAAAATTGACACTTGGATCAGGTATTTCGCCTTGTGATGAGTCAGAGGCTTTGTTTCTCCAAGTGGAAGCAAGGTTCACCAAGTGGACTCAAGAACTGAAGATCAACTAAAGATTAACTGAAGAGAGAGAGGACACAAGGCAGCTACACATCAGTTGCAAGCTGACTCATCCTTTCTCAATTCATCTATATATTGAGCTCTCTCCTATGAGCTCAAGAGGCTGGAATTTTGTGCAAAGTAATGATATGCTGTTGGTTTCATTCTTGAGTTATTGGGTGATTGTTTGAGAGAGGTGAAGAAGAGCAATTCTTTCTGCTGGGAGGTGTTGCTGGGTTGGAGCCTGCAATGGTTGTAATCCTCTCAGAACCTTTATTTCTTCATTAATAAAAGCTATTGAGGTTCTTCTATTTGCTCTTGTTTCAATTATGTATTGTGATGATTGCATGTTTGGTTTACACTAATCCATGAACCAGTTATGATTGCATGCCTCTTGTAGTTTCCTTCTTTGTCATTGTGCAGGATCTCATTGCAGCTGGGCGAGCAGAAGGACAAAGAGCTAGGAGCAAGCGGCCAAAGAGGAGAGTTTGGATTCGACATTAAGCGCAAGGCAACGGTTAGTGCTTTCTCCATCCTCTTTTGCTTTCATAAAGAAGTAAACCTTCAGTAGTTTGTTTTACAGTTGTTGCTAAGGAACTGTCACCCTTAGAGTGGGTTAGGGTCATCCGAGTCGGATACTTTTCCCTACAACATTGCTGCTTTTGGTAATAGTTTGATGAACAAAATAAATAAGATATAAAGGATTGTAATAATAAGAAACATCACAATTAACTATTAAGAACAAGAAAATATTTAGTGCCTTTCTAATTTTCCAACATGGTATCACAACTTTGGTGAAGAAGGAGGAAAAAGGTAGTCTATAGCGCTTGATTCATTCAAAAGTACCATCTCAAGGAAGGAGTCTATTATATTCAAGATGTATAACTCAATCAAGTGTGAGAAAAAAAATTAAGGAGCATCTAACTTCAAATCCTAGAAGAAGAGGATTGACCTATTCCTCGAGAAGAACAAGGTGTTGGATTTGGTAAAAGGAAATGTAAAGAAGCCTACAGAACAATTCAGTGATGTCCACGAAGCGAAATTCATGGATTTAGAATTGGTATTTATGACTCTAATGGTATAAGGGATAAAATAAAATCTTGTCCCATTCATAGCTAACATCGATCATTCTCAAGAGATGTATGAATCCTTGTCGAAGTTCTTCACTATTAAGTAGCAAGTTTGAAGAATGAGTTGAGGACTACAAAGATGACTAAAGAAGATATTGTGTCAAACTTCTTTGTGAAGATAGCTAGACTCAGGGATGATATTCTTGCCATCAATGAGATTGTTCCAGACAATTAACTTGTGATCACTACTCTATTAGGATTACTGGCCATCGATGAGATTGTTCCAGATAATTAACTTGTGATCACTGCTCTATTAGGATTACCACCCTCTTGGGGTGCATTTGCTATAGGTCTCAACAATTGGAAGGTAGCCCCCACCTTTGAAGAATTATGGACCGCCTGTAGTAAAGAAGAATTAAGAATCTCAATGGTTTCCAATCCTGAAGGAGTATCAAATGCTTATGTTTCCGATCATAAAGGAAAGATATCGAAGAGATCGAGGAAGAAAGTTGACATGTCTAAGATAGAGTGATATCAATGTCATAAGAAGGGCCACTATAAAAGTGATTGTCCCAAGAATCCAAAGAATAAGAAGAGAGGAAGGGATCAAGCCAACCTTGTTGTAGAAGGAGACTCAAAGAAAGTCAAGCCCGAAGAACCAGACATTAGGGACTTACACCATTAATTCCTTTGCTTGTAGATTTATATATATTATTTAATATGTTTTAGAATTTATAGGTTTTTTACATATTTTGGAAAATACATTTTTGTATTGTTTTAAATTTGTAGGCCTCCCTCAAGCTCTGGAGGGAGCCCTCAACAACTTCCAAAGATAACTATTTCATGTATTTTCAAATTTTGGTTCATGTACTCATTTAGTTGTGATTATATTAAATACTAATCACCTCTCTCCCTATGTTTTATTGACTAGGGAAAACATTTGAAAGAAGGAGAATATCTCAAGACAAGGTTAGTCAAGAAACAAAGGTATGCTTTGAATACATTGATTGAAAGTATTATTCATTTGATGATATATTACTAACTCCGTTATGACTAACTGGATTGAATCTTAGTGATTCTTGTTTGGGGGATTCGTCTCTCAATAAATCTACCCACCCCATTCATATTCTTGATTGACTATGTAGAACTCTAGATAGGTTTTGGACCCTAATCGAAGGGTATGCTTATTTGAATGTCTAAAAATCCTAAACTGCTTAGGGTGATTGTGAAATGATAGTCAAAGTTTTATTGATGGTGTCTTGTTTGAGATTTTGGTATGATCTGGAAATCCTAACTTGTTAGGATTGAATGATAAAGTCTAAACTCCCGGATCCTTTGAAGTTTTGGTTATGTTAGGTTTTTTATGTTTCTACATTAGAACCGTAGCTCATTAGGGTTTGGTGGATTGTGTAAGCAAGACCCTTCTAATGTCTTAGAAATGTTTTTCTTGGTATGTGTGTGTTTGTCTGATCAAACCCTAGTGCAATCAAGATGGTTGTGAGTCTAACTCTTATTGATATTTGTGAAGTTAGGGTTGATTAATGTGTGATCATGAAATCTAAGCATGTATAGATATGTTATTTTGGTTGAATCCCTAGGTTGGTATAGGTCCTATGTATTAATATTGTTGGACATATGATATGCTTATGAATGATTATGAATTCCTAGATATGTGTGTTGACCTAGTTATTGGTGGTCTTAAGTCTTAGAATTTAATGGAAGTCCTTGTCTAAGATTCTAGGATGATGATATTTGGAAATATAGGGTGTTGCACGCTAAACCCTAGTGAAGTTAAATCATTGAGTATGTGTGATATAACAATCAGAAATTTATATGATTGTTGGAAAATAGAACTCTAGGGTTTTGGGGTTAAACCCTAGTCAAAGGAAAATCTTTGAAATGTGATGATTTGAGATCTGTGTGAGATTTTTTATTTTTGGAAAATGGAATTCTAGGGTTTTGGAGTTGAACCTTAGTCGAAGTAGAAACGTCTAAGGAATGTTGACCATATGATAATTTGAGGTTTCTGAAAGATCATTGAAATTTGGTTTTTAGTTGTGATTGATGATTGATCAAAAATCTAGGGCTTGCAACTAACCCTAGTGGTAGTTAGGCATGTTAGTGACTAACTGATGGTTGATTGAAAATCTAGGGGTTGGAACTAACCCTAGTGAAATCTAGTCAGGTTAATGACTAAGTTGTGATTGACTTTGATTCTTTTGTATGAAATCTAGGATTTGTATGAATCCCTAGTGAGAAACCTAACATATGTATTTTGAAGGGTTGTTAGATACTTTATATATCTATATTTGTTGTGAATTGTTTCTAGGGTTTTCTATATGTTAAAGGAAGGTATGTCATGCCTTTGGAAGAAAGCATTGAAACCCTAGATGGAATGAATGTTTTTATGTAGTAGTCTAGGGTGTATGACAAAGTCTCTAAAAAGATGTTGAAGAGTATATGTCTCTTTTTTGTAATTGATTTTGGGTATCTAATATGTATAAAGATGAAATTATTTTGTGATTTTCATATGGCTAACACCATGCTTCTATAGATTTGGTTGTACTTGCTATTTAAGTTGTGCAAGAACCCTATCTTAAATATGATGAAAATTCTCACTGATGTGATAAGCATGATGGAGATGATGATAACTCTAATATGGTTGGAAGCCACGAAAGATTCCCCGATATTGAAAAAGAAGAAGTTGATCCCTCTGAGGAAGCACGAATAGAAGGGATCTCCCTAAGATTAAGAGGGAGTCTGGATAAAGAGGTGCTTCCTGGTTAAGAGGGAGGGCTTAGCTTGGTGTTAATTGAAGAATAAATTTCGGAGGATATGTTACTGCATGAGAAGGAAAACATATGATTGAGAATCTTCTTTCAAAGATTCGGTTGATAGTCCTACTATGGAAAGTTGAGAAGAAACATCAAGTTGTCTGTAAGACCCTTGAGGTTTGTGTTTGATTATGTACATGTGAAAGTATATTATTGATTGGGGTTGTGTTTGTACAGGTGAATCTCTTGAAGGATTTGATAGCATCTTGGTTACCAATCAGTTTGATTGGGAGAGATTGGTCATTCTTGATCTACCAGATCAAGGGGTGTTGAGGCTTTGTGAGTGAAACAATGCCTGGGAAGACATCTAGCTAACAATTTGTGCTAATGTATGAGTCCCGAAGTTGGAAGATGGTGTTGGTTATTGAGCTCTCTTTTGGATACACAACTAGATTTTTGGGTTGATGGTTAGCAAGTAAGCCTAAGGGTACCTAAAGGGGCTGAAAGCTTGAGTTCATCTTAGTCCCACCTAGATATATTGCCGTGGTCAGGAATCTAGTCCTTGGCATTGCAATGCCTAAAGTATTGAGTGATTGTTTGGATAGATTTCCCTGGTCAGGAATCTAGTCCATGGCATTGAGGTGCCTAAAGTTCTTCATGATTCATATAGTTTGAGATCTTCCATTGTATTTGTACATTATGAATACCTCCCTAGTTAAGAGGGAATGTTGGAAAATGTAGCTATGTTCAGTCTTCAATAATGTACTTGAGTAATTATGTAATGTACTTTTCAAAAGAATAAAGAAAATAATTATTACTATTATTATTATTAGTGTGACTTATTAAAGCAGGGGTTTCATGATTGGGTCAACATATTTTCATTCAAATTCCCCATTGAGGACTTCTAGGATTTATTCTAAGTTTATAGAGTTATTTTACATTTAAAGGGACCCTTCTTGGGGTTTTGAATCATGTAAAAAGGTTAAGTAATGAGTCAAATATGAATTATGTAACCTCCACACCATGTCGGCCTAAGGGAAGATCAAGTTGGTCTAAATACCTTAGTCGAACCCACAAAAAGCCTATGAAAGGAATATCATCAAATTCATTTGGAGCATCATTCTCTCATCAAGTTCGAATTCTCTTATTGCTGGGAAGAAGTGTGAAATTCTATTATTGTTGGGCAGAAGTGCGAAGTTCTCTTACAGATGGGAAAGTCTGTTGTTGGGAAGTTGAAGTGATTGAAAGTTTGGGGAAGTCTAGGGAGACAAGGAAAATCGAAATTTTGGTGTCTCTCTCTCTTTGTTTCGTGCCCTAGATTGGGAGATTGAAGTCTTCCAAGTTTTAGTGTTGCTGGAAGATGCCAGTTGTCGTAAGTTGTTGCATAGTCAAAGTTGATGGGAAGAGGTCGAAATTCTGGGAGGTTGACTTGGTGTGGAGGGAAGGTATTGTCTTGGTCTAAGGTGAAGAATCTCAAAGAATATTATTGAAAGGAAGAATTATCTTGACTGCGTTTTCCCCTTGAGGGTGTTTTTCCCTAGCATGTGCCTACATCTTGTGTCTATTGTTTTGTGTTGCTACTTTTGGTAATTGCTTGATGAAAAAAAGAAATAATATATAAACTATTGTAATAATAAGAAACATCACAAGTAATTATCAAGAACAAGAAAATCTTTACTGCCTTTCTGATTTTCCAATAGTATTTTGGGTCAAGTCAGAAATATTTTGAAAAGTGGCCTAGAGAGTTTGTGGAGGTTGGGGCCTTCAACAAGTGGTGACTTGCTAAGATAGGGGTAGTGGCTCCTTTCTGATGGTGGCCAGCAAACAACTGATAGGGAGTTGGGGCTTCCTAGCTGGTGGTGGCAAACAAATTGTAATAGGGGTTGTGGCTCCTAGCTGATAGTGGCCAACTAAACAATGCAAGAGGAAATTATTTGAAGAGATAATAAAAGAACAGAAGCAAAGCAACAATAAAAAAGTGGTTTTTCCTAGTTGGGTTTCCCACCTAACATCTAGTGTCCCTATGTGATGTGATTTGTGTCTCATTGTGCATGATTGCTTTATGTGTCATCTATGTTATGTGTCGAGCCTTGATGTAGTTACATGTTCATATTTACTTCCTATATGTTGGGTTATTGATCGGTTCATATATTGACATAAAGTTTTTACAGTTGTATATTTTCTATCACTATTGATTCAACCACCCCCCTCATCTCAGTAGTGACCCAATTTCAAACAATCTAGGGATTATATCTCAACAAATACTATCAAGTACAGGGTCCTCTCCAACCTAACGGAAGAACAAATTATTTTCTACTAGAAAAACTACTATAAAACTTGCTTATGTTTAAAAATAACCATGTCTACACATGGGATAGTAGGGACCATATACTATGAGGATCCATACCTAATCCTATAGTTACCTCACCCATAAGGTTGTTTATTTTTTAGTTTTTACATTCTAACCTTGTAGAACACTATCATTTATACCTCTAAGATACTTACTAACTCTAGTGCAACGAACTCCACTAAACAAGTAAACATGAGTGAGCTTAATCATCATATTTTCCAATAGAAATAGGTCTATATACTTATTGTAGTCATTACAACAACCTTCCCCCCCCCCCATAATTTTCAACATGTTCTCTTAAAATGTTAGGTTCCCCCTTTCTTTCTAAGTTCATGTACATATTGATACATTATTTTGTTATGTTTGTTAGAATGGTTTATTCATCTTGAGTGCTAAACACATTGTCCAAAATGACTCTTTGTCATGACCTACTAAATAAATGACTTCTTCACCATAGCCATTATGCATTGTAGACATTTTACTAGAATGACAATTACATATCCCTTGCTAATGTGCTTGTTCATTTTTTTTAACTAAGGATGCTCTATTTTTTATATTGTATATTACTCATATCGCAGAAGGATGCATTGAATAGAGTCAAACGGAATCTTGATCAAGCACATTATTTCCTTTCCAAGGAAATTGGGCCCATTGTTAGCAGTTCTTGAAAGCTTGCTAATTATGTGCCTCAAATAATCACCTCTATTTTTTCCACAGTTACATTCTCTTACAGACGGCTCTAGACCTGTAGAAAATAGTGAGCATCACTAGTTAAAGAACACACCAATAAGAAAAAGAGGAAGAAAATAAAAAGTTGTGGGTTTTGGTAGTGCATCAGAGATAGATAAAAGTTAGAGTACAAGCTCAAAGTATTACCATCATTTCAATTCTAGTGGAATACTAAAGTACCAAACAATTTCAGATGTCTTGAAAAATGTAACAACATGACCAAGTCAACGATCTTCTCATCAAAGTCACAGCCATTTTCCTACCAATTCACATAAACAAATGGGAACTAGATATGAGGAGGCAAAAACTAGGAATAATGATGAACATGAATTGATATATATTTCAATGTTCCTTGAATAATTCGAGATGCATAGTTTCAAATGCATGCCACTAGTTTTATCTTGATTATCAATCCTTTCTCTTTCACAAGAGTCAAAAGCATCATGGTGTGCTAATTTGTTGGATTTTGAAGTGTTCCCCATGTTTTTCGTGACATGTTCTTAATCGCCTCTCAAGGATTCGTTAATTTTGACGATGCATCTATTTACTAACACTTGCAAGTTTTTGTGTAATGATAATTGTGATCCCAATAGGTGGTATCAGAGCCAAAGGTCTTGAGTTTGAAACACCCTCGAGTCGCACTAGAGGGGAGATTGTTGGACTTGGAACATGTGTTTTGCAACATGTGCTTAACTTCCTCTCGAGGATTTATTAACTCTAGCTATGCATCCATTTACTAACACCTGTGGGTTTTGTATAATGGAAATCATGATCCCAACATGATCCTGTAGTTGAGCTACTAGTTCACTTCTACCTTATACGTGATTTTTGCTGTAAAATGGATTACATAGATTGTCCTTGTAAGCAATTTCTTGCTATGATATCCATTGAATGTAAGGCACCTCTTTGCCTTAAGAATATTCCTTAATTGAATTTATCAATAAAGTTCAAGGCCTTTTTCCAAGCCTCAAAAGGCATATAGATTGTGCAGTTAATTTTCTTAAAGAAGATTGTGAAGATTACCGACAACACTAGATGGATGAGTCTCTTCAGTTTGGAAACCCATAAACAACAATTGTTATTACTTGAAGTTCCTTAACTGCAAAGTTTGTTTCCAAGGAGATTATTTTCTATGTGCGTAAGATGTTAAGTTTTGATGACTTGTCCACTTCTAGTAATGTACCCATTCTAAAAGAGTTGTTTGATGCATTTCAGTCATCTAATGTTGTTAGGTTCCTATAATACTAGCGTAGCCTCCTTATTTTTATTGTTAGTGTAGCCCCCTTATTGTTATTATTGTTCCCATATTGTTATTGTTGTTCCCCATAGAAGCCCACTATTTTTATTGTTGTTCCCTTACATTAGTACTTTTGTGTAGGCTCTGACTATATTGTGACCCCTTAGACTCTTATATATACAAAGGAGGCCTTGTCATTTGTATCATCCAATAATTGTTCATTTATGTGATGTAAATGAGGTTTCCCCCTTGAATAGGCTATTTCTCAAGTCATTGATCTATCTTTTATTTTGTTTTGAGAGTTGGTTGCATAACATTTGGTATCGGAGCTTTGGATTCTAGGGTTTCGCTGCTTCAAACAAGTCATCTTGGAATTTTCTCTATAACGTTTTTTCTACAAGGCTTCAAAAGCTGAAATTTTGACCACGTGGAGAAAAAATATTGGTGAACTTCATGTAAAAGTTTCAGATCTTGGTTCACTATATTTTCTTAGATACGGTCCGAAGAAGTTAGATTTTTTCGCAGGCTCCATAATTCAATCTCAAACAGGTGACCTAGGGAAAATCGGCATAGCTTTATCTTCAAGCATTGGATTTGAATTTTGTAAAAAATTATTGAAAGAGAACAAATTTATTTTTTCATGTATCAATTTCAGGGTTAAAGGTGGAAACAATGATATGCGACATCTCGTACAAGTTCGCTCTATTGAACCAGTCCATAAGCAGGTCATCGTGGGATATTTGGCATAACTTTATATTGAAGAATCCAATCTTGGTCTGACTTGTGTAGTTGGAAAGAAGACTCGTATTTCTACTGTATGACTGAACTTCAGATCTTGGGAGCCCAAAATTATAGATATATTACAGTTTCAACATTGAGTTCCTAAAAACAAGAAAAAGGTGTGTAATTTTTTTTAAATTTTACATAACTTTTGATTGAAAAATCAATTTGAAGTGATTACAAGGGCATAGTGAAGCATAGATATCATTTTTTGATTCCATAATTCCTTGAAACAAAAAAATGGATACACCTAGTAAGCAACAAGAAATCTCTACTATGACACATGAAGAAGAGGAAGAAACGCAACATGATATATCAAAATTACAAGACCAAGTTCAATAAATTTCACTCTCACAAAGAGTAACCAAAAATGGAATGGAAGATAATATGGATGGTTTGAATAATGGTTTAAAAGTAGACATGGAAGGTTTGAAAAAGTTGCTATAAGAAATGTGTCCTAGTGGGGACAAGGTACTCCATGAAAATTAGGATGAGGACAAAAGGAATATGAAATATGATTTTAGAGACTCCAACATTGGATTTAAGACCCACCACATTCCAAAGATAAATATGAGTAAGTTTGATGGAAAGGATCTGGTAACATGGGTACTACAAATGGAGAAATTATTTGATCTACATGATGTACCGCACACAGAAAATGTGTGCATTGTATATTTACATTTAGAACAAAATCAATTTGTGTGGTATAGATGACTTTGTTCTCGTAAATCAATTGTCATTTGAAAAATGTTTATGGAATAATTGGTATCACATTATGAGGATAGAAAGAGCAATACCTTCTTTAGCCAATTGATAAATCTCAAACAAAAGGGTTCAGTGGTGGAGAACATTGAGGACTTCCAAAGATTGAATATCAAGGTAAATGATATTCAAGAGGAGCATATGATTGATGTCTTCATAGGGACTTTAAAGGATAACATCCAATATGAGTTTTTCCTTTGGGAATCTGATTCATTAGAGAAGGAATTCAAGGTGGCAAGAAAATTTGAAAGAAAAATTATGAAAACGAGGAAGTCTGCCACTCACAACTATAAATATGGAAGTGTTTCTACTCCTAGCCACCCATAACCTACAAGGTTGACACCACCACAACTGGAGAAAGAAAGAGAAAAATGGATTTATTACAGTTGTAATAGAAAGTACACTAAGAGTCATAAGTGTGCTAAGAAGAAATTATTTTACATAGATTGTGAAGAGGAGGAAGAAAAGGAACTAGAAACATCAAAAGAAGACGATATACACTAGGAACCAACCCCAGAGAAAGAAGAAATGAATCTGACCATATCTTGTAATTCATTAGTAGGAATTACCACTCCTCAAACTCTCAAGATAGAAGATTTATCAAGAATAAAAAGGTAATAGTGTTCATCAATTATAGTAGTACCCAAAATTTTATTCATTGTAAAATAGTCGAGGAATTGAATTTCTTTCTATATCCAACACCAGTGTGTCAAGTGGTCGTTGCAAATGGAGGAATATAAATTTCTCAAGGAAGTTTCATAATACCAATCTAACAATGGGTGAATATATATTGAATAATACAATTTTTTCCATTCCAATAGGTGGTGTTGATGTTGTATTAGGAGTCCAATGGTTGCAATCTTTGGGGACAGTAGCTTTTAATTTTCAAGAACTTTTCTTGAAATTTTCATGGGAAGGAAAGGAAATTTAATTAAGGGGAATCACGGGAAAATGAGGAATATAATCAACTCTAATGGCATGACAAATATTTTGAAAAAAGAACAACATGGCATAATTTCACAATTATGCTCACTAGATTTTCAAACATTGAAATCATTTGTTTATCCAGATCTCCAAAGAATTTTGGACATTCATTCCAAAGTATTTGAGACTCCCAAAGGCCTCCCACCTATTCTTGATCATGATCATGATATTCACATGATTCCGGGAAGTGTTCCTCCAAATATCATACCTTATAGATACCCCTATGACCAAAAGAGTGAAATTAAATGTATGTATGCGAAAATGCCAGAGGCAGGTATAATTCAACCTAGCCAAAGTTCTTTCTCTACTCTAGTAGTAATGGTACACAAGAAGGATAGATCATGGCATATGTTTCTGGATTATAGGGAGCTCAACAATCTCACTATTAAAGATAAATGTCCCATTCCTATCATTGATGAATTATTGGACAAATTACATGGAGTAATTTACTTCACCAAGATGGATCTTCGTGCAAGATATCATCAAATTAGAATGAAGGCTAAATATATTCTGAAGAAGAAAAAAAAAACACACACACACACATTCAGAACTCATGAAGATCATTATGAATTTTTGGTCATGTATTTTAGCCTTACTAATGCACCTTCCACATTTCAAGGTTTGATAAATTGCACTTTCAAACCCTTCCTTACAAAATTTGTGTTAGTATTTTTTGATGATATACTAACACACAACAAGTCTTGGAAGGACCATGTTCAACATGTTGACAGGGTGCTCAAACTATTGGAGGAGAAACAATTTTATGAAAAAACGTCCAAATGTTTCTTTGGGGTACAAGATGTGGAATAATTGGGCCATATTGTATCTCATGAGGGTGTTAGAGTAGATCCTAACTAAATTAAAGCCATCAAGGAATAGAAAATTCCCATGACCCTAAACCATCTTCAAGGATTTCTTGAGTTGATAGAGTATTATCACAAGTTTGTTAAGAATTATGGGAAAATAGCAGTAACTCTAACAACATTATTGAAGAAATATGCAAGCAACTAAGTCCTTTGAACATCTTAAAGAGGCAATGTGCCAAGCTCTGGTTTTAGCTACTCCAAACTTCAAAAAGACCTCTATGGTGGAATGTGATGCCTCGAGAAATGGAATTGGTGTTGTTTTAATGCGAGAAGGATGACCCATTGCTTTTGAAAGTCATCCAATCAAGGGAAAGTATTTACACAAACCTAGTTATGAGAAGGAAATCTTGGCAATACTACATGCCCTAAAGTGATGGCACCCTTACCTAATGGGAAGACACTTCAAGGTAAAAACGGATCATGATATTCTTAAATACTTTTTGGAACAAAGGTTGTCTTCTGAAGAGTAGAAAAAATGGGTCACTAAGATGTTGGGTTATGACTTTGAAATCATCTACAAAAAAGGGAAGAAAAATGTTGTTGCAAATGCACTCTCAAGGAGGGATGAGGATGTGGAAGAATTTCTCTACGCCATTTCAGTTATCCAACCTGGCTGGATAACTAAAACAAGGGAGGAATGGAAGAATGACGAAGAGGTGTGGAAACTCATTCAAAAGTTGCAACAAGATCCCAATACATCGGATACATTTATCTAGAAAAATGACTCATTATGGTACAAATATCACTTATATCTATGTAATAATTCCCAACTCAAACAAAATATTCTTTTGGAATTGCTTGCCTCTCCTTTAGGTTGGCACTCGGGATTTTAAAAAATATACCACAAGGTCAAGATGATTTTTTTTGGGATGGCCTTAAACCTAATATTCAAAAGTTTGTGGAAGAATGTTTGGTTTTCCAACAAAATAAAGTTGAAACAATTAAGATCCTCTATCGGTTACAACATTTAGTCATTCCAAGTTAGCATTGGGAGGAGGTCTCAATGGATTTTATCATAGGCTTACCCAAGACTGAAGGAAACTGTGTCATCATAGTGGTAGTTGATAAACTTACCAAGTATGCACACTTGTGTGCATTATCCCATCTGTTTAAAGCCAGAATGGTTGCTACTGCATTTATGGAAACAATTCAAAAGCTACATGGAAACCCAAATATTATTGTAAGTGATAGAGATCCCATTTTCACTAGAAATGTTTGGACGAAATTATTTTCTTGTCTTGGTACTCAATTAGCTCATAGTTCATCTTATCATCCTCAATTTGACAGGAAAACTGAGATAGTGAACAAATGTTTGGAAGGATATCTTTGTTGCTTTGTATCTAATAAACAAACATAATGGGTCAAGTGGTTACCTCTAGTTGAATGGTGGTATAACACTTCCTTCCATACTATAGCAAAAATGACCCCATTTATCACACTTTATGGATATCATCCACCGTCCATCACATCATATTTAAGAGAAAATTATTAGGCTCAAGCAATGGAAGATCACATCGAGCATCAACAACAAGTTCTCCAACTCTTAAAGGATAACCGCTCACTCTAGTGCAGAACTGAATGAAATAATAGGTAGATCATAATCGCAGTGAAAAAAGTTTTGATGTAGACGGCTGGGTATTTTTATGACTACAACCATACAAACAAATGTCCCTCAAGCAAGCTAAGAAGGATAATAAATTATCACCCAAGTACTATGGTCCTTACAAGGTGTTGTAAAAGATTGGTACTGTGGCATACAAATTGGAGCGTCCTTCATCTTCCCGAGTACACCTCGTTTTCCATGTTTCATGCTTAAAGAAGGTTATCAATGACAAGCTCATAGTTCAAACAATATTACTAGAACTTGACAAGGAAGGAAAAATCATATTGGAGCCTGAAGAATTCATAGAAACAAGAACCCGACAGCTATGAAATCGATCAATTTCATAGTATCTCATTAAGTGGAAGAACTTACCCACTGAAGATTCCACATGGGAGGATGAGAATTTTATACAAAAGCATCCAAAACTAGTCAAGAGTTGAGGGAAACACTTTTTTGAAGGAGAGGGGCGTGTTAGGTCCCTATAATATTATTGTAGCCCCCATAGAATCCCACTATTTTTATTGTTGTGCCCTTACATAATTAATGTTATGTAGGCTTTGATTATATTGTGACCCCCTAGACTCCTATATATACAAAGGAGGTCTTATCATTTGTATCATCCAATAATTTTTCATTTATGTGATGTCAAGGAGGTTGCCCCCTCTAAGAGGCTATTTCTCAAGTCGTTGATCTATATTTTCTTTTGTTTTATGAGTTGGTTGCATAAGAAACGTTGCAAATGACGCCCTTTTGTTGGCATTATAGAGTATTGTTTATGTAGTGCTTATTCATTCATTCATGGGATTTTGATACTGCCAAAGCACTTTTTATTTCGTGGCGTCGAAACTTATAATGACATTGAGAATGTTATCAAATTTTACTCAATCATGTGTTGAAAATTTTGTTGAAAGTAAGGAACAACGCTCAAGTGTTAGTGGGGATGGTAAGATTTGTCCCAATTTTGCATAAAAGGCTGAGTGCATCATCCCACAAGTTACTAGAGCACAATTGGGATATTGATGGTCAAGGTAAAACATTGACAAGCAAGGGAGATGTGTTACAACAATTTCTTCATATCTACATTATGATATAGTGAATCTCCAATTGATTGTCTTGAAGAACTTGCATGTAGGATTATGCCACAGATGCTTGTTGGGAAATCCCAAAGTGGACAAGATTCAATTCCATACTTTCCTACTCTTTCCTCTTCTACATTCATTATTTGGTATCAAATACAACATGAAGAAATTCATATTATCTTAAACAAAGTGATCCAATAAATAAAACATGTCACAAGTCAAAGGCCACTATAAATGAAGACAATGTTAAAAATATTTTGAGCATTTCTTGTCAGTGTGTGAATGTGGTTGTATCTCTTGTGAATTTAACTAAATTTCATGATAAGGTATCTATGCATGCCATGGTAGTTAAGTATGGTGGGAAATTCATAAACAACTTGATGAAAGGTTCTGAAATTCTCAAGGCTCGCTATAATGCTCACAATAATATCATATTTATGTTGGTGAAGGAGCTCCAAAGAGCAACAAGGATCGTTCAAACATTGTGTTCTTAGGCCAAGGATTTCAAAAGGAAAGTGGTCACAAGCAAGGTCCCTATTGTGAAGATGTCTATAGAGCATTACTAGATTTTTTTTAATCATCTTCTTCACAATACCTCACATGGTCAGGAGGTTAGTTCTCAGTTGCATGTGAGTGAAGATTAGAACTTTGTAGGGATGGTGGAACATATGTTGTTGTGGGTTAGTACACTGACAATGGGAGTGTAAGCATAAACCCTCATTTCTTGATCAATCATAAACACATCTCCATTAAGGGTTCATGGGGTTCTGTTGTGGTAAAAACACAACCCCCCCATTTTTTACTTGCTCAACTCAAGTAATGGGGACCCTTTCTATAAAAATTTTGGCTAAACATCTTTTTGAATTTTTATTTAGTTGATTACCCTACGCGTTTGTTAATTTTTTATTTTCTTTGGATTCTTGTTTTGATTGCTTTGTTAGAATCGATTTTTTATAAGCTTCCCATTGACGCTTGTTTTGCCTCATTTAGTCAACTGGTTTGAAAATGGCACTCCTTTAAAGTCTCATCATTTATCTAGCCTGGGTTAAGAATGCATAAAATGTACAATATTGCATTTTGTAAATAAATTAGCTCAATAACGCATTTATTTCAAATATTAACCCCTAGTTAGTTATTACTAACATTTTTCATTTTTCAGCCAAATCATGAATTATCGGGATTTTAGTAATTTACTCTAATTTCCCAAATTGATTATTAATCTCGAAAACCCAAAATTTTCGAAGTGGCTGTAGTTTAATTTTTATTTTCATTAAAGTCGTTGTAGTTTAAAATTCACAAAAATAAAACCAAAATAAAAAAATTAATGTTTCATATTAAATTTTAAATTAATTAAATTAATTAGTATTAAATATAATTAATTAAATTAAATTAAAATTTAAATAAAACATAAAATATATATAAAAAATAATAATAATAAAAATATTTTTTACGATCGGATCGGAAGATCGAATTGGGAGTTTTCAAATTATAACAATATTGGAAGACCTTCAATCTTCCCAATTGCCGATCCCACGATCATTAAAGCATTCAATGCATCGCATCGGGGGTTTTCACTTGATACATATCTTAAAACCCCGATATCCCGTCATATCCCCGATCGTCGATGCTTAAAAAGTCAAAGAGCATTTGGGTTTTACATAAACTTTGGTTTTTACTTAAGGTTTCAAATTCACTCATACGTGAGTGAATGAATGAACATATGGTGAGGATGGTTATAATTTAAAATTAGTTCAAAGATTTAATATATTAAATTTTAAATTAAATAAATTAATTAATATATAAAATTTAATTAATTTAATTAAATTAAAATTTAATTATTATTTAGATTATTTAAATTAATTAATTTATAAAAATAGTTATTAGTTAGATTAAATTGGTTTATAAATAGTTTATTATATATTAGTTAGTTAGATTAATAAATAGGCTATTAATTAATTAGTTTAGTTCATAATTAATAATTAATTTAAAATTAATTAGAATTCTAATTTAGGATTTAATTTTTAATGAGAATTTTGATTTTTTAGCCCAGCAATAGAATTTTCAGATTCATGCTAGATTTGATCCATCGACTTTGGAGGCTCATAGATTGAGTTATACTTAGCCAAATGAGGCCCAGGACGGCTCATTGGAAAGAGAAAATCAAGGAAAACATTTTTTAGGAGGTTTCACTAACAGATTTAATCATCTATTGGGTCAAAAATCAGGCAGAAGATCAAGCTCCGATTTGAAAACAAAATCAATTTTCTGAGTTATTTTCTTCATTTTCATTTGTCCAAAGCCTCTTCTAATTGTAGATCCATTGGTTAATAATATCTTTGGCCAATTAAACCACCCCCAACATCAATAGAGAGCTTATATTTTATTTTCGATTATTTATTTAAATAGAATTTGATTGGATTTGATTTAATTGCCAGAAATGATAGTTTGATTGCATCTTAATTTATTTTGATTGCTTTTTGCAAAAAAACAGTGGAAGAAATATGGGGAAAAGGATCTCAATTAATGAAAATGCTCCAGCAATTGAAGATCAAGATTTTTGAGCAAATAAAATTGGATTTGACAGATTTCTCTTCAACAAACTTTCCTCTCAAGAATTCCTTCACAAATATTATAAATAGCAGTTTGCAGAATGTAATAAGAGGTTGCTCTCCTCTGCAATTCTAGACTTCTAAAAGCACTACTGTAATAGGAATTTAGAGTTGTAGGAGAGAGGAGAGAAAATCTCAGATCTGGGGATTATTGAGGATTTTCCCTTTGTATCTTGAATTATGCATGAAGGGCAAAGTTTGCACTATTGTGGCTTTAGCTTTGAAAGTAGAAGTTCAAGCAATGTAAAGAGCTGTTGGAGACCAAAGACAGAGAAATGGATGCAATAAATTGGTATTTCTAATACTACTATTTCAAACATCAGTTTTATTTTTATAGTAACAGGAATGTTTCATTTTATTCATGTTTGTGCACTATTGTCAACATGGGTAATTTGTCTCAATATTGTTATTAGGTATCTCTGTTCTTATGAATTAAAATCTGATTTCTGAGTAACTATTTACTCAGAAATCTGTCTTATAAGACTGATTAATTGAATGGTAATCTGTTGTGAACTATTTCCACATGTCATTATTCAATTATTGAATTCACTGATTTGATAATTAATATCATTTTTGTGAACTACTTCCTGAGTGTTGTTGGTTTATTAGTTCAGTTAAGAGGTCTCAATAAGATGTGTTTTGGTAACCATAATATCAGTTAATTGAACTACTTCATTAACTTGATATTCATTATAAACAAGACATATTTAAATCCCAATACTTTAATTATCTTGCTCTTAGTTGGGTTAGATCTATATCTACCTAATTAAAATAGGATTTAGATTAGTTTCTTTTGCTTGCATCATAGAATAAGCTTGCATTTAGAGTAATTTCTGCATTCTTTTAAGTCCTCTTCTCAAAGAGGCAAAATTTTAGTTGTGGCTTGGCTGATCCCAAATCAGCTTAAGGGTCATTCTCTTGCCTGATCAGCAAGAAGAAGTGATCTGATATTCCTGTTTATTAGTAGGTAAAGATACATCATAAACCAATAGCAATAGGGAGAAGGTAACTGGACCTAGTTAAACCAGTCGGAGCCACCACACCAAACGGAAAAGGAGCTGCTTTAAGGTCCAGACCGGGTGGTTATCCCCATTGTTGTTGCAGCGATTTTCGAGGCATCAACAATTTTGGTGCTAAAAGGAGGGCCTGAGATTTCTTGTCTATTGGAGTCTTTTCAATTTTAATATTTTATTTATTATGATGGCTCCTCGTAAACTTCCAATTTGAAGTTGCTTCCATGGACGTGCGTCTTCCAATACTCCACCCGAAGTGGTAAGACTCTTGTCTCAGGTAAAGTTTAATGGTAAGGGAAGTTCTTCTGCTTTTAATCATGTCTTTCAATTTATTCAAAATGTTTCAAATTATGATTTTCAAGGAATTAATGAAGGCATCTTATGCAGAATTTTTACTCTCACATTTGCAGCAAAAGCCAGAAACTGGTGTAAAGCTCTTCCAGTTGCCTCAATTCACAGCTGGGATCAATTTGTTACAATTTTCATTTATAAATTTGAAAGTTATGATTATGAACAGGTATGTGAAGAAATTGAATATCTACGAAGGTTTGAAAATGAGTCTGTTAATGATTTTAATATTCAATTTCATTTGAATTGTTTAAGATTCAAAATCGAAGATAAACCTACGGAAGAAGAATCATTAGATTGGTTTGAATATATTTGTTCTCTTCCACCCATTCCCAATCCATATGAAATTAGTTCAAGCTTTGTTCCATTCTCTTCCAACATAAATGAGAATCCCAATTTGGATGTGCAAATAAATTGTGATGATGTGGTTTCACAAATCTTAGAAGATATTTCTAATCAAATGCAAGAAGACAACAACAACAATTTTGAAGAAAGAGCCGCCTTGAAATCTGAAAGCTACTCTACAGTGAATTCAGAAAATCAGATCACAAATCAGCAGCTGCAAGCAGCAATCAAAGTAAATAATAAAATGCAGACTGCTGTACAAATTTCTGAATTTTTCCATGATGAGCAAAAAAGCAGCCTTCTTCAAGAAAGCATGAGTACACAAAGGAATGACTTACAATCTGAAATTTACAATGAGCATAATGCACAAGAGTTCTCAAACAGAGACAGTTTTAAATGCATTGTTTTAGGTTCACATTTTTCCCTTTATCCTGATATTTTTAATGATGGTAAATTTTCCCCTCTTGGTATTAATGATATTTCAAAAAATACAGAGGCTGATCTAAATGAATCACCATTAAGTTTTTATCAAGATAGAGAAGCAATTAATGATCATTCTTTTGCCATTAATGAACATGAAATTATTGTTCCTCCTTGTTTTGATATATTGGATAAGATAGAAGAGAATTATAGAGAATATTGTAAAGTCATTTATGATAATTACTCTGACATCGAGGTTGTTGATTTCTATTCTTCTCAAGAGAATCCCCATGATAAAATTCAAATAACATCTGAGAATGAGGAACGTTTCAATTTAGAAATTATCCCAACCAATCCTCATTTTAGAGTAGCAAATTATCTTCATGATTTCATTATTCGAGAAAACTTTCCAATTTATGATTCGTATCGTGATCAAGCTCTCATTCCTACTCATAATCATAATTTGTTTTCTAATTCACAAGTTGGAATTCAAAATTACTCAAATTCCATAATTCTGACCAATTCTTGTGAAAAGGAAATTATTTCAAAACAATCTCAATTGTGCTGTAACATTAGTTGTAAGAATAATGATTTTAGTTCATTTAGATTTGAATTACTAACATTTGAACTGTACATATATGCGGAAATAAAAATGAGAGAATGGTTACACTGGAAATATGATTATACCTAGTCATTTTCATGTATATGGTTAGAATAGGAGTAGAATTAAATTAGTTTGTTTGTTTTATGTAGTTAATTTGTTTTTAACAGTTTTGTAGATGAAAAAATAAAACAAAACAATCAGCCCTTCTCATACATGTTCACTGAAAACATTTTCTTCCTATCAGAAAATTTTAAATTCTAGCTCTCCTTTTTAAAATTTCTTACAGCAATACCTCTACTCTGTCTATTTTGAATAATGTCTTAATTAAATTCAATTAAAGTTGCACTTGGATCGATTGCCTCAAAGCCACTTTTCTTCATTTCGGGATTTCCTTCTAAGATTTTCTTTTGAAATTTATATGGTAAGGATTTGAGGATATAAAAGCTTCATGATCCCATTATCCCATGAAATGTATTGACTGTCTATGAAAAGCTTAATTCTAATTCAATCATTATTAGTCAATCTAACCTTTCACGATAATCATATGAAGTTCATATTATCTTCCTCGGAATTTGCTAAAGCTGACCTTCAGGATGTCCATTTTGCTGAGTGCACACATTCAAATCTGTTTTGATATTTTTCCACAATTAGTGGCTTTATCCCATTCTGATCTTTAGTTGATTATTTGATGCTGCAATACGCATCATATTTATTTACTAAAGGCATTATTAAATAGTCGCTATAACAATACAGATTCTTCTCAAGCTATTCAAAATAAGCAGAGGTAATAAATTATTGTTTCAATTCAAAAGGGAAGCCTATTTTTATATTTATTTCTGATAAATTTTATATTTCCTGAACATGAATAAACAGATTTTATTTAGGCTGATTGCACACTTAGATTTAGAATAAATGATGAGATGATTTTGAACAAAGTCAAAATTTTGATAAATCAAAGGAAGAATTTGAAGATTCATAAGGTAAAATCTACAGACAAATTCCTTCCAAGTACGCATTTACAAGTTCATTCTCATCTATTATTAGTTTCTCTTCACGAGCATTACAGCATCATGATTGCATCTTAATTTATTTTGATTTCTTTTTGCAGGAAAACAATGGAAGAAATATGGGGAAAAGGATCTCAATTAATGAGAATGCTCCAGCAATTGAAGATCAGGATTTTTGAGCAAATAAAATTGGATTTGACAGATTTCTCTTCAACAAACTTTCTTCTCAAGAATTCCTTCACAAATATTATAAATAGCAGATTTTAGAATGTATAAGGGGTTGCTCTCCTTTGCAATTCTAGACTTCTAAAAGTACTACTGTAATAGGAATTTAGAGTTGTAGGAGAGAGGAGAGAAAATCTCAGATCTAGGGATTATTGAGGATTTTCCCTTTGTATCATGAATTATGCATGAAGGGAAAAGTTTGCACTATTGTGGCTTTAGCTTTGAAAGTAGAAGTTCAAGCAATGTAAAGAGCTATTGGAGACCAGGGACAGAGAAATGGATGCAATAAATTGGTATTTCTAATACTACTATTTCAAACATCAGTTTCATTTTTATGGTAACTGGAATGTCTCATTTTATTCATGTTTGTGCACTATTGTCAACATGGGTAATTGTCTCAATATTGTTATTAGATATCTCTGTTCTTATGAATTAAAATTTGATTTCTGAGTAACTATTTACTCAGAAATCTGTCTTATAAAACTGATTAATTGAATGGTAATGTGTTGTGAACTATTTCCACATGTCATTATTCAATTATTGGATTTACTAATTTGATAATTAATTTCATTTTTGTGAGCTACTTCCTGAGTGTTGTTGGTTTATTAGTTCAGTTAAGAGGTCTCAATAGGGTGTGTTTTCGTAACCATAATATCAGTTAATTGAACTACTTCATTAACTTGATATTCATTATAAAGAAGACATATTTAAATCCCAATACTTTAATTATCTTGCTCTTAGTTGGGTTAGATCTATATCTTCCTAATTAAGATAGGATTTAGATTAGTTTCTTTTGCTTGCATCATAGAATAAGCTTGCATTTAGAGTAATTTCTGCATTCTTTTAAGTCCTCTTCTCAAAGAGGCAAAATTTTAGTTGTGGCTTAGCTGAACCCAAATCAGCTTAAGGGTCATTCTCTTGCCTGATCAGAAAGAAGAAGTGATCTGATATCCCTGTCTATTGGTAGGTAAAGATACATCATAAACCAATAGCAATATGTAGAAGGTAACTGGACCTAGTTAAACCAATCGGAGCCACCACATCAAACGAAAAAGGAACTGCTTTAAGGTCCAGACCGGGTGGTTATCCCCCATTGTTGTTGCAGCGATTTTCGAGGCATCAATAGGTTCATATTTCAAACATTTCTATAGAGGGGGTTGTGCTAGCTCCAAAATAGGTCATTAGTCCCATGCTTGGATTTGCTCCTTGGTAGGTATGTGTTTGGAACTGCATTCAAAATGCTTTACATATTAATGGAATAATTTGCCCTTATGATATCTACAATATAGTGGATGCAACAAAATCTTTTAATATCAATGGTTGATGCATTCTCAAGTGACATTGAAATTCCTAGATATTGATTTGTTCACATTCGTGTCAGGACTATATGGAATATTGATGAAGTTGGGATTTGCTTGCTTGATCAATCTGGAATGGAAATTCAAATCAAAGGAAACTTGGGCCACATCCTTATTTTATGGGTAAATGTTAGGAGAAAAGAATTTTAATACTTACGACTTGCTAGTTGTCGCATTCTAAAATTGCGACTCACAATCGCATCCTTGTCTCACTACATTGTACCAACAGAACATATATTAGCAAACCTAGCCCTTTTAACACTAATTTATCTAACTGTGATGTGTGATTGAACCCTATCCTATATTGCTATTGCAAATTGTAATGAATATATTGTTTCCTTATATGATTTCGATTTGCAGCCTTGCGACCTCTGGGCTCCCCAAACATCATCGATTGCACCATCACATTCTTAAATTGTGACTCTTCCTAAGTCGCATCTTCTTCAACCAAATAGTGACCTCCCTCACTCGATTATGGTTACACTTAGCCACATCACAACACAACTATTTATATCATGACCTATCTCTCTCATTATGTCATATCATAGATATTGGAATCCATCATGGTATTGTTGAATAATGGGGGCGAAGTCACTTGGTAGGAGTCAATTCGCTTGGGTACTCTTTAGAAAAACTATGTTCTCCCTTTCAAGTACCCCTTCAACAATAACATGCATAATTATGAAATGTGTCATAAGCTCATACTTAGAAATTCTACCTACAAGAGGCAAAATAGAGTAATTGGTATCAAACTGGAATGTTTAGCAAATGTTGACACTTCAAAGCCATAATACAACACATAACAAATTTTAGTGGCAATGTGGTTGCCTAGTTATGATACAAAGAGCACAATGTGTACAATGACGAAGATACGAAAATGGATTTTATTACAAAGATTATTCACCACACTCTAAAAATTCAATTAAGGTTCTAGGCATGTCTTCTATAGGAAACATGGAAAGGATGCTAGTGATTATCATCTTTAAAATATTTTTGGAGAAATAATGAAGTAGCTTGTTGATTTCAGTCATTCATACAGTGAGTTATGCATTGAACATATGAAGTTTTATTTGTTACACAATAATGTATTAATTTATAGGGTAAATCAGACTTGTGAAAGGTGGGTGGGTGCTCTAGGGGATGTTGAAACTGCCTATTGACATGTTTGTAATATTTCTTTTGTTATTACAATTATCTTACCATGGAGGATCATACTTTGTCCTCAAGGTGTCTACATATTTCCAAGAGGATGTAGAGTCACATAACTTTGTTAATATGCAAATGCTAACCATAAAACTGCCTTTATCCATCATTTCCCATGAGAGAATTTCAAATGACAGGTTGTAAACATGTTGGCAGTTAACAATATTATGCAATTGCAACTTGATATAATTGCCATAAATTTCGCAGAGAGAGGACAAGAAGGGCTATTCTATCCTTTTGCCAAAGGAGTTCAAATAATGGTTGACATGTTTATGAAAGGGTTGGGCAAGATATTACAAGGTAGTTCCACAAGGTTTCCCATCATCTGCATAATTAGGTTATGTATCTTATCTGTCAGTGAAATGCAGGGTGCTAGTGTTGATCCAAGATCAAATCCAGCAGCAAGCAAAATGAGCTTAATACAAGTTCCCCTGACTTGGTATCAACACCAATGAAAATGATCTCAAATTTTCCAACAATAATGAGAATTTTTTAAAAACTAAATATCAAAAGATAGGATTCCAGTTACAACTTATGGTACTGATGTAAATCATCCAATAAGAACCCTCTATTCTTCATAATCAATTTTATGACACACTCCTTCAGATAGGTTTGCAACTCCAAGAGTGTGGATTCATTGGAAGCGAAGAAGAATTTTGGAGGTCGAAGAAGGGAAAATTTTGTGGCTAGGTTGTAATGTTATGACAGAGGCCCGATAGTTGTAAACAAAGAAAAACACAAAATCCTATAAACGTAAGGGAAACACTTCAACATTTTGATTTGTAAAGAGGTGGAAATACAGTAGTTGGCGGATCTACCATCCTTTGAACACTTCAATGTTCAATTTTCAAAATAGTATCTACCAGCCTTTGAACATACCAAGGATTCTGAAGATAGAAAGCCATACAAGATTTCCATGCTCATGGATAAGGTTCTAATATTACTGGCTCCACCCATTCTCAACTACTTTAGTTAATATGCGAACCTAGTTACAATTCACGCATGTAAGGTGTTAAGAATATATAGTGATTCACATTAAGTAACTTTCAAACCTAAAGGTTAATGTGACATATCACTTGCAACAGTCGGAATTGGAGAAGCATACAAGGATCTTGTATTAGACCCACTGAATGCTAATAAAAACACTTATTTTTTAAAATCTTGCTAGTTGAAAAATTTTGTGGGTTGCTCCAAGTTGATTGCAAAGATCATCTATTCAAGACTCGGAGGAAGACCAAAAAAAATATGTTTAGGGTTCTAATTCTGTTAAAACTAGCAAAGACTACATTGAAGTACATGCCAATGCTGGAGTCACATAAATGCAATTGATGGACCAACTTCGATATCAAGATAAAATTGATATCTTAGGGTTGTAAATTCCTTTAAGTTTCTCAAGATTGATTATATTAAGCAATCTCATTCATAATAAATGGGAGTATAATTATCACAAGTTTTATATCTTGTTATGGTGAATCATTTCCATCTGGTGTCTTGATCATCGGTTATTTGCTTGCAGGATTGAAGTGGTCAAGATGATTTTTGCATGAATATGTGATCTCAATCAACAAGAAATATTGGATAGTCTAGCCAATACCAAGGCTACCTTATGGCATGATTAAGACATCAAAAATCTTGTCCCAAAGTGAAATATCTTCCCTAAAGCTACCACATTAAAGTTTGTTTCCTTTCCTCTTATAATATAATTGTGAATATTATCTTGTCATAAAATATCAAATATCAAAATTATGTAAAAGTCCACATGGTTGTAAAAATTATTAAAAGTGAAAGAGTTGTTGAGAAATAAAATAGGTCATAAGGGATCTGAAGAGTCATGGGGAAGGTGAAAGGTCACCTATCCCCATTTCTATAAATGTACCTTCATGCCTCATTCAAAGGGATTTTAGCACGTGAGCTAAGTTAGGAATTAGATAGTTTTTTCTACTTAGGGAGCTAGAAGCACTATAATCCTGGCAGATAGTAAGGTGAGTTGTGGTGAGGTTAGGGTTTTGTCTTGAAGATGGTGTGAGAAACTTACATTCCACTATTGGATCTTAATGCCTTTGTTGGACGTGTAATTGATTTTGCAACATGATTAATGATAAATCCTCCACTTTTGGCATTGATTCCCATGCACGTCCATGGTGGTTGTTATGGTTATCCAATGTTTCCATTATGTGTGCACGTGTGCTTCATATTCGTTATATGTTATTGAACTAATTCATAATTATGGCTTGTATGCTTTTTTTAAGTATTTTCTCTTAATTTCATGCTAATTCTAGTAACTTATCATGAACTAATTTGCAATTAACTTCTAGTTCTAGTAACTTATCATGAACTAATTTGCAATTAACTTCTAGTGCATTCTCACTCGTGTATGTCTTAGATGGTTTCAACTCACTAACTCCACATGAGACATAATCCTTCTCATTGTTGTGTTGATATACTCTTTTTCTTTGTACCTCAAGTTATCAATCGTGGAATGATTTCATCCCCGTTTTCTGAGCATTTCACATCTATCCTCACTCTAACATCTTTGCATTTGACAGCGAGGAGTAAAACATACATGGTGGAAACCAAGCCCACATACTAGATGAGGATCCTATCCCAAATGGAGTGAGGTCTAATTGGGACTTCATGTTATAGCTCTGATACCACTTGTTATAGCTCTGATACCACTTGTTGTAGATCTAACCCAGAAATATATGATAATGGAAATAAACCCAGAAACAATAAGATAGAAATAGATAGAAATGTTTATTTATTGATATCAAACCCTTAAGGTAGGGCAACACCATACATTCACTCCTTAAGGAAGGAGAACACTCCACAAGCCATATGCTTGTTCATACAATAATCCTTCTCTCTCTCCATGTGGAGTCTCTAGCCTCTATATAGGCCTCATACATACAATACCATGGGTCATTACCATGGTTCTCTCATACCATCAACTAATACCATGGGCCCATTACATTATTATTAACTACTTGTGGTCCCTTACATGATATGGGTTAACCACCTTATTTATTACTATGGCCCATCCCATTATTACATTATTACCTTGGGTACCTCCCTTGGTACCCCATATTATCCCCCCTAGGTATATAACATTCCACCCCCCTAAGCATGTTTCGTCCCCGAAACATGGGAAGAACACAAATAATAAGATCTACTCAAAAGAGTAGTCCACTGGTACCATGCACGTGCATCTAGCCATCCAAGAGAAAGATGAACCCTCGATCTCGCTGGTGCCTCGCTCGCTTGAGATGGAAGTTGACCGTGGTAACTCTTCTGTGTGTAGTAGGTGGATTGTCGCTCCTCGCTATCCATCATACGGGGGTTGTTGTCCTTGTGGCTAATTGGTTGCCATCTTGTTGGTTGTTGTCTTGCGGGGTGATGTGGGTGTTGATATGTTGAAGTTTTAACCCACTGTGTCTTTTTCTTTAATTCACCCTGCTGTGGTGCCCGTTGTGGTGTCTTCTTTTCTAATATGACTTCAACCACTAAACCCTCATCAGATGTGTTAGCACTTGTTACCTTTTCGGCTTCAGCCTCTGTTTGTGTTTGATTTTCGACCATCAACTGCTCATCATCTAATATGTCATTCCCTGGAACCATGGAAAAGTTTAGGGGCTAATGTTCGCCCAGTGGGCTAATTTTCCATGATTTTTCCACAAAAAAGATTCGCTAATTTCCAATTTTATAAAAGACGATTCGCTTTTAGAATATAAAATTATTTTACCTTATCGCCAACATTATATATAGACTATATATAAAATAATTATAAATTTGATTAATTTTACAAATATATCAATAAACATTTATAATTTGCATATTAGGGATTAGTGAGATTCGCCAATGTTTTAAACTTCAAGAAAATTTTCCATCCTTAAAATTTTCCTTGCCTGGAACATCTTCTGCTTCAACCTCCTTGGAATCTACCTGCTTATTAATGGAAATATCCTGTAATGTAATTTTCTTCTTTTTATACTAGAGCTTCAGGAATTTCTTCTGCACATTAATATTTATAGTACCCACTAATTTCATCCAAGGGTATCCCAAAACAACATCCATGTTATCCATATCTGAAGCATAAAAATCACCATGAAACACATACTTATCCATAGAAAGTTTCAAATCCTTATAAATTTGAACATCTTTATCATCAACCTGTGTATTTCCAATATGTTTTGCTGGGACTTGCAATTCTTTTGCCAGATTAACATTGATAAAATTATGTTTACCACTAGGATTGATAGAAACAATGATCTTCTCTTTCTGAATCAATCCATAAACCTGCAATAAGGAGACACCTGTAGCAATTAACTCCTTATGTGTCTCATTCTCCTTTTTTCTAGCCCGAGACCATTTGTCCAAAAAGACTTTTTCAAATTCTGCATCTGCAAGTTTGAGCAACTGCTTCTAGTCAAGTGATGAATGCCATTTGTGAGCCTCATCTTTCATATTAAGCATCATTAGAATCTTCCAATATGTCCCATGTGTGGACTTGTATCTTTGTATGAATTCTTCAATAGTAGGACCATCATCTTTTCCTGTAAAATATAGACCTTGCTAGAAGCCATGAAGAGAGTTTTGAAAAAATTCACTTACTTGGCGAAAAGTTGAAATTGTCACAGTTTAGTCAATATTGCTCAGAATCCTTATTATGACCTGTTTTTGGAAATGGAACAACCATTCTGCATCTACCCATGTGATAGAAATTTTGATCCAGGCAATGAAATTTCAAATCTGCCCTGCAACTCTCCCGCCGTCACCAAAATTTCTGCAAAAATAGTTGATTTTAAGTCAGCGATATCTCCCTCATCCGGACTCCAATTCGACCGATTTTTTTTTTTGAAATCGGGTATTTTTTCACATAGAATCCAGATCTGCAATTATATTTTTCAGATCTTGTACCAGGACGTCTAGATCTGCGCCGCAATATCGCTGCCCTGAAAATTGTCTGCAACCCCATTGATTTTTAGATCAGTGATATCTCCTTCATCCGGACTCCGATTCAACCGATTTTTTTTTGAAATCGGCTATTTTTTCACAAATAATCCATATCTGCAATTAGATTTAGCATATATTGCACTAAAACGTACAGATCTGATCTGCGAACTCGCCGCCCCCGAAATCCTGCAAAAAATGAAAAAAAAATTCTCCACTTTTGTGCCCAAGAAAGTGCTCTGATACCACTTGTTGTAGCTCTGACCCAGAAATATATGATAATGGAAATAAACCCAGAAACAATAAGATAAAAATAGATAGAAATGCTTCTTTATTGATATCAAACCCTTATAGCTCTGATACCACTTGTTATAGCTCTGATACCACTTGTTGTAGATCTAACCCAAAAATATATGATAATGGAAATAAACCCAGAAACAATAAGATAGAAATAGATAGAAATGCTTCTTTATTGATATCAAACTCTTAAGGTAGGGCAACACCATACATTCACTCCTTAAGGAAGGAGAACACTCCACAAGCCATATGCTTATTCATACAATAATCCTTCTCTCTCTCTCTCCATGTGGAGTCTCTAGCCTCTATATAGGCCTCATACATACAATACCATGGGTCATTACCATGGTTCTCTCATACCATCAACTAATACCATGGGCCCATTACATTATTATTAATTACTTGTGGTCCCTTACATGATATGGGTTAACCACCTTATTTATTACTATGGCCCATCCCATTATTACATTATTACCTTGGGTACCTCCCTTGGTACCCCATATTATCCCCCCTAGATATATAACACTTCACACCAAGGAGACCCCCTAACTGTTGGCAATACATTCCCCCCCATCAATAGATTTGGTGTTAAAAGGAGGGCATGAACCTTCGAAGTTCAGATTTAAATATTTGATCTTGAAATTGTTTCTTCCCTAATCCTTATTCCAAGGTTCCTTCCCTAATCCTCTTTTTTTTTTTTTTTTTTTTTTTTTTTTTTTTTTTTTTTTTTCCGAAAAGGTAAATATTTCAATCCCTATCAAGCTATTCAATCTCTTTTCAAATAATAAATTTGAGGGAAAGAGGAAAATCATTGAATCTGAACATATCCTTTGATTTTTTTAATGTTTATCTCTAATGATGTTTGTCATAAAAATTCCACATGCACACTTTTCAAGGTCGTATCAAATCATGGTGCAAAACCTTTCCTTGTGCATCTATCCATTCTTTTGAATAGTTCATATATGAGTTTATGTTTTCTTTTCAAAGGTCTAGTTTTGAAAATTTATTTAAAGAAATTGATGATCTTAGAATGGGATCAGATGAATCAATGGAAGTTTTTTCTTAGATATTTCTCAATATTTGCTATAAAATTCCCGAGAAAGATAAGGATTGGTATCATTTACCCTCAGATAATTTCCATGTTTGGTTGGTATTTCTGAGAGGAAACTTAAATCTAATTTTCACATTGAAAATCTATCATCAAATGTTTCTAATGATTCACAAATTATAAATCATCCAAACTATATTTCTCCTTTTTTTATGCCAACTTGTATTTCTTTTTTAGGTGTAAGTAAAAGGAAATGTCAGGTTTCAGAGGAGGAAATGGTTCCCCTTGACTTTTCTTGTCCTCCTTTTTCTTCATTACCCATTGAAATAGATTTCAGTATTAACATTCAAATATTTGTTGTTGATGAATAAGGTAATGATGAAGTTTTGCATGAAAAAGAGAAAAGTATTTTTTCTTTAGAAGTTGCAATAAACCCTGTTCAATGAATTGGGGCAAGATCAAACTAAAATCAGTATGCCTTCTCTGGATTATCATGTTGACAAAGTTCAAATTGATTTTGGTTATCTTTAATCTTCTTTTGATGTACCTTTGTCTTTACCTCCTTTCTATGACAAAGACCCTATCTTGGATAATGCTGAATGTACAAATAGTTCCATAGACCATAGCATGAAGGTTGATCCACTCCTTACTCAAGAAAATACAAACTTTGACTCATATTCGAGTGTTGTTTCTTTGAGAGAGTCTTTTCATCTTCTATCAGCCTATACTCCCTACTCCTTGTACTCTGATTTGTTTGTTGAATCTTGTACACCAACAATTGTTTTAAATCCTCTAGGTTCTCATTTTTCCCATCTAGATTGTGATCAGGAACAAATTGGTGTTGTCTCACATTTGGAAGAGGAAAAGAATTAGAATGTTTCCCATCTTTCTTCTAGTTTGGAATCCACTCTATGCGAGTAAGGAAATCACATGACCCAACCCTTTCATGAATCTCATCCCATTGGTTCATATTCATTCTTAATCAATGAAGAATCTTGTGTGTTGAATGATCAATCTAATATCACTTAGAAATTTCATCAAGGAAGTGTCTTTATCAACAGTCATCTTGTTAACAACAACATTTCTGATATATCTAATAATGGTTGTCAACATACTTTTTTTTATCTAACCAACCCTCCAAAATCTGATCACCCAACATGGGATGAAGACAAATCCCTAGGTCAAATCATTCATGGTCTCCCTATGAATGATTCATCTCCATCTTTGAGATCAGAAGTATCTTATCTTTTGAACCACCAATCTGTGAATACTAGAATATATGATCAAAGTAGTGCTATAGTCAATAATGATCTTGATGTTATAACTGACAATGATTGTATGCATTCATCTATTGATCTTACAAAGCCATCAAAATTTGATGATCCACCACTTGAAGGTTAAGAGGTTTGTCAGGACAGTGAGGCACTTCATCTCTCACTGGTGGTTATGTCAAGTCATCATGTTCTTGAAAATATCCCTGAACAAGATCAAATTAGGGTTTCCTCATTGGATTCTTCTCATATCACGGTTGCACCAAATGAATACTCATCTTTGAAATATTTTTAGGGTTTTCAAGTTGGTCATTTTGAAGATCATGACAAAATTGTTGATTAGCTAGAAGAATCATTTTAGGCAAACTCATTTGCAATAAAATGACCTATGTTTTCTCGTATGCTTGTTGTGAATGAAAATGTAAATGATTGTACATTTATGAGAGGTTTTAAGGTTTTCTATGTTCAACAATTTGTCTATCAGGAGAGAGTTACAACTTGGTTAGAACAATATTTTATGGCATGCTTTCCTACTAGCAGGAGGGTCCTTCTTACTCTTTTGCATGTTTTAAAGGTAAGTATCTTTGTTCTTGCACAATACTTCATATTGGGTCTAATCATTGACATCTTTATTTTTACAGGTCGGGAAAAACTATGGTGGCTACATTGGAAGATTGACTTCACATGACTTGATCTCCTTTTTGGTTAAATTAGGGTTTAGACTTAGAGTACATAGGGTTTTCTTTTTATAATAGTTATGCATATATCTTCCTTTAATAGCTAGTTTCGTGCCTTGCATTATGTTTTGTGTTGTATTTTCTTGCTAACTTTCAAACATTGATTTCCCTTTTATTGCAGGTAATTTTTGTTTGCTTACTGACATTTTGCATTTATTTTGCATTCAACATCATCTTCTTACGTTACTTACTTTTCATTACATTTGTTCTTTTATTTCACATTCAATTTGGTTTTCCTGCATTGTCCTTCTCTTCATTACATTGCTTGTGAATTTACTCTTCCATTGCAACCTTGTTCCTTACATTATCTTTTTCAAATGAATACATACTAAAACCCTAGAATGGCTTCTCTTACCCACCTTGTCTAATGTTGGAACCCAAATCAATGGTTGTGTGTTTTTAATGGTCACTCCAAGAGGCAACATCTTGTATACCTTGATAATGAAACCCTATCTGAGGTATATATTTGTGAATTTGACCTATTAACAAGGAAGATATGAGTAGGTACTTGTGGGGAACCCTAATCAATTTATACAACCTATATTTGTCACCTAAACCATGTTTCTAGTATGGTCCTGCATATTTCAATGTGTGTTTTCACTATCCACCTATCAATCGGAGATATGATGTGGAAACACAGCATGAGGGAAAACCTAAGTCATAAAATATTTTAGTTTATTCAAAATAAGAAACCACCTCTCTTACCTGTAAAATAAGTCGACATCCCTCATATGCCTTGGCGCAATGAATGCCCTAATAAATAATGCCAAGTGTAGGGAAAAGATAAATTCAAATAAAGGGCAAAGGCATAATAAAGGCTTCTTGCACAAAGAGGTGAAGCAAGCAACTTCGTTGGGTCTATGGACAATCATTAATATTGAAGCAATTCTTTTGATTTCTTGAGTGACTCCATTGGGGATATCGATGCTCGGTGGAAGTGGAGAAACAATAGAAACTAACTTTAATTATTGAACATAATAAACCCTTTATAATGATATTTATATAATTTTTGAAGACTTACATGTGTGAGCTCTTGTTTTCATGTGTAAAGACAAGCAAGAACTAGCTAAGGAGATAGATAAATGGCATATCTATAAATGGTCAAGTAACCCAAAGTGGTTCCTGTAATTTCTATCCAATACTTCCTTGCATCATTATTTTCAAAGACTCTATCTATTAAAGGGATAAAGGAAGAGATGTTGGATCTAATAGTGGTTTGCCAATTTTTTCAACCACTATAACACCCTCCCGAAAAAAAAATCAACTTGTGCTCTTAAAATTTTAGGTCCCCCCTTGCTTTCCAAGATCATGTACATATTGGAGCATTATTTTGTTATGTTTGTTATAATGGTTTATTCATCTTGAATGCAAATACATTCTCCAAAATGAATCTTTGTCATGATTTTCTAAAGAAATGGCTCCTTCACCATAGCCACTCTGCATTGTAGAAATTTTACTGGAATTAAAATTATATATCCCTTGCAAATGTGCTTGTTAAAGTTTTGTTTTACTAAGGATGTTTGATTGGTTTATATTGCAGATTATTCATATCACATAAGGATGCATTGAATATAATAAAATGGAATCTTTCTCAAGCACATTATTTACTTGCTAAAGAAATCGACCCCATTGTTAGCGATTCTTAGAGATTTTACTAATTATGTGCCTCAAATCATCACCTCTATTTTTTCCACAATTACATTCTCTTATAGACAACTTTGGACCTGCAGAAAATAATGAGCATCACCAGTTAAAGGACATACCAATAAGAAAAATAGGAAGAAAATAAAAAGTCATGGGTTTTGGTAGTGCATCAGAGATGGCTAAGTCAAAGTACAAGCTCAAAGTCTTCCCAAGATACCAATTCTAGTGGAAGACTAAAGAATCAAACAATTTTGGATGTTTTGAAAAATGTGACAACAAGACCAAGTTAGTAATATTCTCAGCAGAGTCAAGGTTTTCCTTCCAGATTAGATAAACAAATGGGAACTGGAGACAGGGAGGCAAAATATAGGAATAAAGATGATCATGAATTGTTTGATATTTCAATGTTCCCTGAACAGTTGGAGATGCAGAGATTCAAATTTAGGCCATTGTTTTTATCCTTCTTATCAATCTCTCTCTTTGATAGGAGTCGAAAGAATCTTTTTGCACTGATCCCACAACTAAGCTAACAGTTCACTTTTACCTTTTGCATGATTTTTGTTATAAACTAGAATACATGGATTGTCCTCACAAGCAATTTCTTGCTATGATATTCGTTGTTTGCAAGGCACCTTTTGGCCTTAAGAATATGTACTTAATTGAATTTCTCAAGAAAGTGAAAGGCCTTTTTCCAAGCCTCGGAAGGCATATTGATTATGCAGTTAATTTTCTTAAAGAAGGTTGTGAAGCTTACCAACAACATTGGATGGTTGTGTCTCTTCAATATCGAAACCCATAAACAATTGTTGTTATTGCTTCAAGTTCTCTAACTCTGGAGTCTTTTTTCGAGGAGATTCTTTGTTGCGTGTGTAATATGTTATGTTTTGGTAACTTGTCCACTCCTAGTAATGTATGCATTCCAAAAGAGTTTCTGAGGCATTTTAGTCATCTGATGCTGCAAATAATCTTTGTTCAGTTCACCCCTGTACTGATGTTCGCACTATAGAGTATTGTTTATGTAGTGCTTATGCATTCATTGATGGGATTTTGATATTGATAAAACAAATTCATATTTAGTAACATTCAAACTTATAATGATACTGAGAATGTTATAAAATTCATATTTAGTAACCCGTGTTGAAAAATTTGTTGAAAGTAAGCAATGACGCTCAAGTGTTAGTGGGATGGTAAGATTGTCCCAATTTTTCATAAAAGGTTGAGTGCATAAACTCGCAAGTTATTGGAGCACAATTGGGATATTGATGGTTAGGGTAAAATGTGGAAAAGGGAGATGCATTACAACAAGTTCTTCATATCTACATTGAATACAATGAATCTCCAACCTTGAAGAACTTGCATGCAGGATTATGCCACAAATGATTATTGGGAAATCCTGAAGTGGGCAATATTCACTTCCAAACTTTCCTACTCTTCCCTCTTCTACATTCTTTGTTTGTTATAAATAACAACATGAATAAATCCATATTATCTTAAACAAAGTGATCCAAGAATTAATAACATGTCTCAAGTCAAAGGCCAGTATAAATGAAGAGAATGTTTAAAATCTTTTGAGAATTACTCATCAATGTGTGAATGTGGTTGTATCTCTTGTGAATCTGACTAAACTTCATAATAAGTTATTTATGCATCCCATGGTATTTAAGTATGATGGGAAATTTGTAGATAACTTTTGGAAACGTTTTGAATTTCGTAAGGCTCACTATATTGCTCACAAGTATAGCATAATTATGTTTGTGAAGGAGCCCCAAAAAGAAACAAGGACTATTTAAGCATTTTATTCTGAGGCCAAGGATTTCATAAGGACAGTGGTCACAAGCAAGATCCCTGTTGTGAAGCAGTCTATGGAGCATTACATATTTTTTGTTAATTTTATTCTTCATAATACCTTACGTGGCACCTCTTTCTAGATGGGAAATCTAAAGCATAAAAACTTGCAAGTTTGTGAGGCTACTTCTCAGTTGCATGTGACTAAAGAAGAAGAAAATTCACCTCTAAATGATCAAAATTAGATGGTTGAGTCTGTTGCTGATGAAAATAATCATGGTCAAGGATTGGAACTTTGTAGGAATGGTGGACAATATGTTGTTGCACGTTAGTACACTGACAATGGGAATGTATACATAAACCCTCATTTCTTGATCAATCATAAGTACATCACCGTTAAGGGTTCATTGGGTTAATATTTCATCCATTTCTATAAATGGGGTTGCACTAGCTGCAAAATAGATCATTAGGCCCATGCTTGGCTTTGCTCTTTGGTAGGTATGTGTTTGGAAATGAATTAAAAATGCTTTAAATATTAATGGCATAGTTGACCCTTATAAAATATACAATATAATTGGTGCCACAAAAACCTTTAAGATCATTGGTTCGTGCATTCTCAAGCGAGATTGGCATGCCTAGAAATCAATATGTTTACATTCAAATCAGGACTATGTGGAATATTGATAAACTTGGGATTTGCTTTCTCGATAAATTTGGAATGGAAAGTTAGATAAAAGACAGCTTGGACCATGTAATTCTCTTATGGGTAAATGTTTGGAGAAAAGGATATTAATACTCACAACATGTGACTCATCGCATTATGAAATTGTGACTCATGATCGCATCCTTGTCTCACTACATCGCACCAACAAAATGTCGATTAGAAAACCTATCCCTTTTAGCACTAATTTCTCCAACTATAATATATGATTAAAACCTATCACATAGCACTATCGCAAATTGTAATGAATATCTTGTTTCCTTCTATGATTGTGATTTGTTGTATTGCAACCTTTGGGCTCTCCACACATCACCAATTGCACTATCACACTCTTAAATTACAACTCTTCCTCAGTCACATCTTCTTCTACCAAATAGTGACCTCCCTCACTCAATTATTGTTACACTCAGTTGCATCCAAGTAAGCTATTTATACTACAACCTATCTCCCCCATCATTTCATATCAAAGATATTGGAATCTATCACATTCATGTTGAAGAATGGGGGCAAAGTCACTTGGAAGGAGTCACAACAACGATTGGCCTATTTATGCAAGGCTTGGGAAAGATATTACAAGTTATTTCCACATGGTTTCTTATCATGTGCGGAATTGATTTATGTATCTTATCATGTCAAAAACATGTAGGGTGCCAGTGTTGATCCTGGATGATATACAATAGCAAACAAAATGAGCTTCATACAAGTTCCCTTGGCTTGGTAACGACACCAATGAAAATCATCTTAGATTTTCAAAAAACAATGAGAATTTACACAAAACTAAATATCAAAAGATAGGATGATATTTACTGCTTGGGGTACTAGTGTAGTTCATCCAATAAGAACCCTCTATTCTTCATAATTATTTTTATGACTCACTTATTAAGACATGTTTGCAACGCCAAAAGTGTGGATTCCTTGGCAAAAAAGAAAAAATTTGGAGGTTGAAGAAGGGAAAATTTTGTGGCCCGATTATAATATTATGATAAGTGCCCAACAATTGTTAACAAAGAAAAACAAAAAACCCTATAAAATTAAGGACAACACTTCAACGGTCTTATTTGTAAAGAGGCGAAAATACAGTAGTTGGTGGATGCTTTTACATGATTCCTTTGAAGAATGATCTTTACCCAAAAAATAAATTTTCAAAGCAATATTTACCAACCTTTGAACATACCAAGGATTTTGAAGATATCAAGACATATAGGATATTCATACCCATGGATACATTTCTAATATTATTAGCTCCACCCATTATCAACTGCTTTAGTTAATATGTGATCCTAGTTACAATTCACACATGTAAGGTGTCAAGTTGAAACAACCAAGTTTCATGATCCATATATGGTGAATATCCTTAAGGAACTTTCAAATTTAGAGGTGAATGTGACATATCACTTGAAACAATTAGAATTGGCTAAGCATACAAGGATCTTGTATGACCCACTAAATGCTAATAAAAGCACTTATTTTTTGAAAGATTTCTAGTTGACAAATTATGTGGGTTGCTCCAAGATGATTGCAGAGACCATCCATTCAAGACTCGGAGGAAGACCAGAAACATGTGACTAGGGTTCTGATTTGGTTAAAACCAACAGAGACTACATTGAAGTACAAGCCAACGTGGAGTCACATAAATGCAATTAACGGGCCTGCTTCAATATCAAGATGAAATTGATATCTTAGGGATGTAAATTCCTTTAAGTCTCTCAAGATTGATTATATTAAGAAATCTCATTCATAATAAATGGGGGGGGTAATTATCGCAAGTTTTCTATCCTGTTATGGTGAATTGTTTTCATATGAGGTCATGATCGTTGGTTGTGTGCTTCTAGGATTAAAGAAGTTGGGATGATTGCTACATGAATATGTTATGTCAATCAACAACAATTATTGGATAGCCAAAATAGTACCAAGGCTACCCTAGGGCGTGATTAAGACATCAAAGATCCTCTTCCAAAGTGAAATATCTTCCCTCCAAGCTGCCACATCAAAGCTCATTCCCTTTCCTCTTATAATATTTTGAATATTATCTTGTCATAAAATATCAAATATCAAGATCATGTAAAAGTCCATATGATTGTAAAAGTTATTAGAAGTGAAAGAGTTATTGAGAAGTCAAATAGATCATCAGGGATTTGAAGAGTCACGGGGAAGGTGAAACGTTACCTCTCTCCATTTCTATAAATGTACCTTCATGCCTCATTCAAAGGGACTTTTAGCACTTGTGCTAGGCTAGAAATTAGATTGTTGTTTTGTTCTTAGGAAGCTAGAAGAACTCTCCTCTTGGCAGATAGTAAGGTGAGTTATGGTGAGGCTAGATTTTTTTCTTGAAGATGGTGTGAGAAACTTACATTCCACTACTAGATCTTGATGGGTTTTCTTGATGTGTACTTGAGTTTACAACATGATTAATGAGAAGTCCTACACTTTTGGCATTGATTCCCATGCACCTTCATGGTGGTTGTAATGGTTATCCAGTATTTCCATTATATGTGCATGTGTGCTTCATATTGGTTATATGTTATTGAACTAATTCAAAATTATTGCTTGTATGCTTGTTTTTTGAGTCTTTTCTCTTAATTCCCTGCTAATACTAGTAACTTATTGTGAAATAATTTTCGAATAACCTCTAGTATATTCTCACTTGTATATGTCTTAGATGGTTTCATCTCACTCGCTACACTTGAGACATACTCCTCGGCATTGTTTTTCTAATATACTCTTGTGCTTTGTACTTCAAGCTATCAATCATGGCTGATTTTGTCCCCATTTTTTGGGCATTTCACACTTGTCCTCACTCTAACATATTTAAATTTTAAAACAAGGAATAAAACATACATGATGGTGTTTGGGCCCACATATCGAATGGGTCTCCTACCCAAACAATGTGAGGTCTAAATGGGACTTCACACTAGGGCGGGCCCCTAAATGTTGGTGGTACATTACCCCCCATCAAAAATACCACATCACACATCATTATATAATAAAATATATCATTTGCAAAGTCTTTCGATAGAAATCACATAAGAGAAATTTTTGGCCGACGCATTTCGAACCAACAAGTATGGTTCATCATCAAGACCAGATGAAGAGGCAGACCATGGAAAAGGCTTAAATAGAGAAAAATGTAGAGATATAATTTCAAGTAATGGTCGTTACTTGAAATTATGTCTCTACATTGCTCTCTATTTAAGCCTTTTCTATGGTCTACCTCTTCATCTGGTCCTAATGATGAACCACACTTGTTGGTTCGAAACGCGATGGCCAAAAATTTATCTTATGTGATTTCTACCGAAAGACTTTGCTTAATTCATTATGGATCACAGAATCTTGAATACATAAAATATATCATCCTGAAAATTCACTTATCTTTATGAACTCAATTAACATATAACTAGAAATAAGCAACATCTATGGTGTTATGATGTTAACATGACAATTGTAATCTAGATAATGAGTAAATATAATCAACCCACAACAACTACTATGGCAGGTTTTTCATTACACCTTCTTTAGGACCGAGGCTCCTTCCTACCCACACTTAAGTATAGAGGCATCCCAAGTATGATAAGATATTCTCCTAAGCTAGTTAAACTCCCCACTAGGAACTACATCAATTTCTCCAAAATTTTGGCAGTGTTTTCTTTAACAAACCTAATGTCATATAACCTTGTTTCTTGTGAGAACAAGTAATTCTATACTATACTGGGGAAAATTTTGGGTCGAAATAAGATAAATAAGAAAAAACATGTTTCTTGAATTGGAAATTCAATAAGCAACATAATTTCATAGAATTAAGTCAACAATAATCATTGCTGGCCATATAGAAATTAATATGATTATATATCATGATTCAATTTAGAAATATTTAACCATAAATACATCTTGCCTTTCTTAAGATCTTCATTAGATCATCTCAAGATGTGATAAAAAAAAAATGAAATGCTAAACATGGAATATTTTATATTAGTAGTATTTCTATTATTATTGAATGATCTATTATCATATATATATATATATATATATATATATATATATATATATATATATATATATATATATATATAGTTTACTTTTATTTTTATTTAATCTTGATGAAATACACATCTCGAGGAAACCTTATGGGCACTTCTCCTCATTTCAAGAATGGTACCTATTGTAAACAAGACAGTTGTAGTTTTGGCAACCTAACCCAACATGAACATCGAGTGAGGCCTAATAATATCCACATAGGCATCCACCCCATGAAATTGACCTTGTGACCTCATTCTTGTAATTCATAGTACTCTAGCACTCAAGCTAACCCATTTGGCTAGTTATTACCTATATTATATATTATAGCATTATAATTAAATTATATATCATTAGTTATTAAACGCCATTTTGTGTGTGTACTTTAAAAATATGGTTAAGATAATATTATATGAAAAAAGGGGTTGCAACAATGTCATGTGGCTGGTAAAAATAATAGAATAGGTCCATGCCTTACACTTAAAAAATACATGGGCAAAAAATGTGGTCCATAAGTTTTAGAATTCTAAAAAGCTCTAGTACAACTCACTATGTGTATTTTTTAATAAATTGGCGTAGTAAGAGAATGCATAAACAAAAAGAAACTACATGAATATATTGTATCATGTTGTTTGTTTCTTATAATAATTGGCTACACCACTAGAATAGTTGTTTCTAAACCATTATCTTCTATGCTTTGTTTGAGACGTCAATATTTATAACTAGGTCCTCC
The DNA here is from genome assembly GCA_031772625.1 of Pinus tabuliformis. Taxonomy (NCBI): domain Eukaryota; kingdom Viridiplantae; phylum Streptophyta; class Pinopsida; order Pinales; family Pinaceae; genus Pinus; species Pinus tabuliformis. Next base: position 295,254,226 of record CM062815.1, on the reverse strand, counting down.
AATTCCATTTTTTTTTTAGATATAGTGTGTCTAGATGTTGAACTTGATTTGAATTATTTTACTTAATTAGCATATATTTCCTTAGACTAAGGATTTAGGTTGGGGAGGTACCACGTAATTTGGTAGTGCTAGGTTACGTGGGAAAGATGATTCCACTATAGGTAGGGATTCTCTAGCTATTTTTGAATTAGATTAAGTGTCTCTTAAGAAGGATACAAATCCAATATAATTTCCTTGATAATTAATAATTATTCCTTTGCACCATCCCATCAAGTTGGTTTTACTAATATTCCTAGAGTGTCCATTCTTGAGAACTTTATAGAATTGAGTTGCATTATGCCATGTTTCATAACAAGCTCTGAAATTTAATAAGAGTTGCTCTTAAACTATTTTTTGGGTCCAGGAGTAATCGTTTTTTGTCGAATTTATTTCCACTAAAAACTCTTTGTTGAAATATATGTCCACATATGCATAGGAAATTGTCATCATGTTGTGATTCTTTGTTTCTATACTTTTTAAATGATAACTTGTTGGTTTTTAGACTAAATTTCCTCTAGTAGAAAAATACATCACTTCTCACCCATAATATAATACATATGACTTATAAGTGAGAACCACCAATATCCTTTTCTCATAAGATAGGAACATCAAGTCAACTTATAACTCATTGATAACCTTCTCACCAAGTCTATTCTTTGGTAACATGGAGGTAGTTGTTTCCTATCTTGCAACATCGTGCTGATTTTTCAAGTGCAATATATACAAGCACAAATTTCTGAAATACTGATAATTACTTTTAATGATATAAATCTTCTTTTAACAATTCCAATTTATCATTAAGAAATTACACTTTAGAAATTCAACCATTAAATCATAAGGACAATAGAGATCGTAAGGTACAAAGATAACACAAGATTTACACCGGGAAAACCCACTTGTGGAAAGCCCAACAATCTTTTCCTTAAAGAAATTATTTAGTTAAACAAGAGATGCACCTAATGTTGCTAGTCAATTATGACATCAAACTGATCAACAAGATATCATCAAAACTAGTCCACAAACCTCAAGTCAAGTCAAACTTTTGCCCTTCAAAATTTCGGCCTTCTCATATCTGCCTAGAATTTTGACCTGCACAAAATTTCGGTCTAACCAGAAGTTGCCCATAATTTCAGCCTTGCAACTCAACCCTACAACTTCATCCTTGCAATTCAAACTTGTAGGTGCAACTTTGGCCTCACAACTATCCTTCCCAGAAACTGTTTCCTGAGAGAGAGAGAGAGAGAGAGAGAGAGAGAATTAGGGTATGCTGAGAAGCTACCTCGAAATACAGCCTTACAACTCGACCCTACAACTTCGTCCTTGCAATTCAAACCTGTAGGCTGCAACTTTGTCCTGCCCAGAAACTGTCGCCAAAGAGAGAGAGAGAGAGAGAGAGAGAGAGAGATTCTGGCCTTACAACTCGACTCTACAAATTTTTCCTTGCAATTCAAACCTATAGGCCACAACTTTAAACTGTTTCCAAAGAGAGAGAGATCTTTTTCCTTCTTGATCTTCATTTGGATGCCCAAAACTTGTCTTTCTTGTGTGAGATTGAATAGTTCCTTTGAGGAGGAGGTCAAATTCCTTTATATAGTGTTTTTACTTCACAAGGGCGGACTTGACTTGGGGAGGGACAACTTGAATATTTTGGAGTCAATAATTCAAATTTCAAATTTCAAAATTTCTCTTTTAAATCCGGCATGAACAACATGTCTTACAAATTATTTATACATTACAATGGCTAAAATATAAATTATGAAGACCGACCATAGCTACAAAATTTAACACATCCTCATATCGTTTTCTCTTGGAAATGCAAATATAAGGTACTCTAGTTGACATAAACTAGGCCTAGTTGTCCACTTGCACAATGTCACGGGTGATTAATATAGATTTGGGCTTATGCCAATGATTTTACTACAAATAGTGTAATCCCAACCTTCCACTTACTAAATGGTGGACAACGTCTAAGTAATATGTTGCACATTGTTTTGTGTTGACATGCTTCTCTTTAAAGCTATTATATTTTCTAAATGTTTCATGTTAAATCCCTCTTTGACATTGTAAAACATTCCAAATGAGATTTTATGATAAATGTGGGTTAATGGAAATTCCTAGTTATAAATTTTTCTCTTTAAAATTATCTATTAAAGTGTCCATTATTAACTACGCTTAAATGATATTAGGGGCATCTTATCCAGTTTCCCTTTTCTAAATTTCTTACTTGATTATTTCCCTTATCACATTTCCATAAGCCATCCCAACACTTCAATAGAAATATAGTGAAAATAAGACTCAACATGGATGTGTTCTAGGTGTAAACATTTTTATGCTCCAACTATATGATGAGATTCTCAATTTCATTTTAAATATATTTAAGGTTAATGTCCTAACTTCTGTTTTCTATGCATTTTAATGTCTTAATACCTTATCCTTCATGCACTCTTTATATGGTAGGATAACTTTCCTCACCAAGTTCCCTTCCAAGTTTTCTACTCGTCTCTTTTGATTATGCTAGAAATGGTTTTGACTAACCAAGAGTAATGGAAACCATGAGAACTTCTTTTTATTGTCTTTAAATATACATATAAAAAAAATTCACTGGTATTAGAGGCTTGGCTTGATCAAGGGCGCCCCTCTCTTCTCTTTACCTTCATGGTGATTACATGGAATGCTCTAGATCATATGGCACATGGTTAGTTTCATATACTTACATTTTGTCTATTTTTTTCTTTTCAAACTTGAGTTTATCCCAATTTTATTTGAGAAACTGAGGTTATGTAGCACTATCGTTCCTCAAAAAATATGGCATGGTTAACTTGTTCCTACTATAATAAAATTACATCTCTTCACTTAAAGTCTACTCATAAGTTCACCTTAAGCTACAATTTTCCAAATGCAACTAAGTCCTACTTAATGAAGTTCATTTAATAGTAATCAAGGAACAATAGCATACAACACATAAAGAATCCACAACATGAATATATATGTGACAACAAAGGTAGATGCCTTAAATTTATTATATGAATATTGTCATAGATATAAAACAATGCAATTGCATCCTTATACTTGAAACTATAATACATATATAATGAGTTTAAGGTAATATGTCCTTCTAGTTACTACCTAATTGACTTGAACAATTCAACCCCTTAAGAAACTGCAGGCCTACCTATTGCATGTCCTATCTTCTTCTTCTTCTCCCTTAGATAGTGTAATTTGTCCTACTATGCAAATGTTGAACTTAACACAATTTCAAAGCTCCTTTACACCCTTGGTGAATGGTTATGAATGATTGATTATTTCCTTAGCACCCTTGGGGCATCCACTATTTATACAAGAGTTGCATTATACCTACCTCCTTCTTAGGAATAATGTAAGCCCCTTGAATCCTAAGTGGACCTAAGTGCCCAAATCACTAATTTCAATTATGTTTGATGGTGCCACTACACCTTCATGACTTGTCTATTCATTGTTTCATGTATAATGGTGTTGGGACCAAAGTACCATGCACCAAACAAGTGTTCTTCATAAGGTTGTGTTGTCAAGTGCATCTAATGAATTTGTGCCTAATGAATGTGCACCCAATGAGTGCATCCCATAAATTTTTTGCATGGATTCTTATAGCCGAAGTCATTTATACCATCTATCATAACCCCCAAGTGTGGAATTCCCAACTCCTTGGATCCTCATGTAGCCCAAGCACCCATGTTTATAAAAGTTATTTAAATTATCTATGCACCTTCAAATGTCATGTAATGCATGCCCAAAGATGAAGATTCCCATGGCAACCTTCTTTGCCTTTCCTTTTCGAGTTCCCTTCCAAGCTTCTCTCGGTTTAATCAATTGGTGCAAGATGTCATGGTTTATGGTGTTCCCAGTCTATCATCAAGAGTCTTTAGTATGTCAATGGTGCACCTTGCCAATGGGATAAGGCACTCCAAATTTCACTTTTCTATCCATTATCCTTATGCCAATTAGTTACCATCAATATGGTCATGTGGTAGAGGTGCTCAAATCCATTCAAGGCTAGGGCCTTACATCCTCCCTACTAAAATTCATTGTCATCCCTCACAACATCATCAGAAACCTGCTATCCTCCAAGTCTATTTTCCATACTCATGCATCCATCTATTATTGGATTCTATAATTTATTTACACCATCACTACTATAATTATGTGTGCATCTACTCATTATCCATTACATCCTTTGAACAAACAAACAAAAATCCCAACCCTATTGCAATGCTCTTGGATTCCTATGTTGTTTTTGTTATTGTTGACCTTTGTTATTATTGCAACCTAAGTGTCAATTGTTTCTACAATATCCTTATGGTACTATGGAAACTCGACCTCCACTAAGAAGGTTATTCAAATGTCCACATGTTAAATTTTCTAGTCTTACTACTACTCTAGTACTTTTGGCCGCTCTACCATGTTATTGTACATTGAAAGTCTTCAATGTTTTTGTATTTTATGCATCCCTTAGCCAACTCCTTGATAATGTACTTCATCATGCCTTAATTGGTCACTTCCCTTGCCACTTCAATCTACCTATACATCTCTTTTGGACCAAGGCAAGGTTACTAGCTTCACCTTCAAATTGTCAATGCATCTATTGCAACCCAACACTTCCAACTCCCTCATTGAACTTGGCACCTTTTTTTGGTTCTATTAATATCTTCTACCAAATTCTAGGCAATGATCCATATTACGGAAACTAACAATGAGAAAAAGGTGGAGAATGGCCATCATAACAACTAGACTCAAAAGCTCCAACAATTTTTCCAAATTCTAATAAGTGCAATGAGCTAGTAAAAATTAATTCTATACCTCTTATTAAGAGGGGCATGTCTACACTAGTACATTTTCACCTTCAATCAAATGGGTCATCTAGATAATAATTCTTAAATATTTCCAAGTAGCTTTTTACCTAATTATAGGGAGATGGAGGTGGGAAAGCACCTCCCAAGTTGAGTTGTTTTGCTTTCTAGTCCAAGCCATCTAGGTTGAATGCAAACTGTTTCTTTGTTGAATACTTCACGATATCATCCTCTTCTTTGGAACTATCATAGAAATTTCACAAGGAAAGGTATTCACCTCTTCCTCAAGTTTGTTTAGTCACTTTCTACAACTTAACCATTTATTGAAGGCACTCATGCACTAGCCTCTCCTTGTCCATTGTCCTACTTCTTGGACAACATATTTTCTAAAGTGACATCAATGAGGAGAAAATGTTTGCCTCCTATCATCATTCATTTCATCCTTATGATAATATAACTCCTCCTCTACCAATATTTCACTAATTTTGACACCTCTATTGATGCCCTCAACTCCACTACCGACATATATGCATCACGACATTTATGGATTTTGATAGTGAAAGGAGAGATTCCCAAAGTGTTAAAATTGGCAATTAGGGCCAAACTCCATGTGGGTCATCTTATTTATGGCAGTTGATATTTTTCTTCGATCCCTCTCATCGATAGGTGTAAGAAAGATCTAAAGATCATCCGATTCCGATAAGTATTTATGAAGATACGAATTTATTTTGATTATGGACAAATTGTCAAGTCGACCAGCAACTTATGTAGGCTTAGAAGCCTAACAGTCATGTCTATTCAACCTCTACGTTTTAGTATAAATAGAAGAGGACTTGAAGTCATTTGTCACACACACACACTCACTCTTGTGATCTCACTTCATCCTGTTTTGGGTTTGATGAAGATGAGAGCTAGAGGGAGTGTCCTAGGGTATACACTGCCCTAGATAACATGCCCTAGATCTAAATGCAGTCATGGGAGAATAGGCTCTACGTTTCTCAAAAAGCTGGAAAAGCCGGAACTATCGGAAAAGCTAGAACTACCAAAACTGCCAGAAAAGCCGAAAAAGTCGAAAAAGCTGGAACTGCTGGAAAAGTCAGAACTGCCGGAAAATCTGGAACTGTCGGAAAAGTCGGAACTGCCGGAACCGCCGAAAAAGCTGGAAAAGTCGGAACTGCCGGAAAATCTGGAATTGTCGGAACTGCTAGAAAAGCCGGAAAAGCCAGAACAACTGGAACTACTGGAAAAGACGGAACCGCCGAAAAAGTCGGAAAAGTCAGAAAATTCAAAAATGCCGGAAAAGCCGGAACTATCGGGAACTGTCGAAATAGCCAAAGTATCTGTCTCCGAAGGAGAGTAGCATGCAAGGGACAACTAACTAACATTGGGACAGTTGTATGGTACTTAGCAGCAAATACACCAAGCATGCAATGTTACAGCTAGCATGCAAGGGACAACTAGCATGCAACAACAAGCATGCTAAGGACAACAAGCATGCTAGGGACAACAAGCAAGCAAGGGGCAACAAGCAAGCAAGGTGCATCCAACACATAGGTCAGGATGGCAACATGGTGCAACAATGGCACATAATGCAGTACAGTGATGGGTACAGTCATGATTAATGAAGCGTGATGAGATGCAACATAGTGATGATGGGTGCAGCATGGTGCAGCAACATGATGACGAAATGCAGCACAACGATAGGTGGAGTCACCTTGGAGAATTAGTTGAAGCAGCATGTCTTCAATTGATCTCATGTATCATCTTCTTACAGATGATCTATGCTCTTATCTAGTTAAGTCAAAGTGTTGAATTCTGTTGTAAATGCACTATCTCTCTCTCTCTCTGTTGAACTATTGAATAACATATAAGAAGAATTGATCAAGGGTTTCCCCACATTTGGGTTTGTCCCTGGCTAGTGCCACATCTTGTGTCCTCTTGTCTTGGCTTGTCTTCTGCGATTTATATTTATGTTCTATCTACAATTTACTTTAATGTTGATTTGATTGCTAATCTGGAAAAGCTATTGAGCTAACTGTGAAAATTGAAATAAATTGCTCTAGCATAGAACATACCTAAAATTAACATGGTATTAGAGCTGAGGCAAAGACAATTCCTAAGAAAGAGTGAAAGAGCAATCACCAAAGACAGTTGGGAAAGGACAAAAGGATCAGTGGATTCCTCATCCCTCTTCAAATTCACCAAGGGTGAAGTCGAAGCAGAGAATATTATCAGAATGGCGCAACAGAATATGGCCTACCTAAAGATCACTTCATTGGAAGACCGGATCTCAGGGTGGAAGGAAAGGCAGATAACTAGTTCGGCCATTATGTGTGAAGGAGTGCCCGAATGGGAGGGACACATCACTTGATGATGATAACAATCATTCCAAGGACATCTTCAATGATCAAATGAATGAAAGGTAATGCAGGTCATCAAGGAAATGGCCGACTCTTCATAGAAAGAAGGGAACCCCAAGTATGAAGAATCAAATGTTGTTTCTAATAAGATAAAGAAGCGTTATCTTGTATTGGCCCTCTCCTTCAGATTCTTTGGGAATCTGGCTTATTGATTGTAGTGCTTCAAGGCACTTCATCGGATAGATGGGTGCACTCTCTAATTTGGTAGAGATGGAAACAATCGTGGGATTATACTTGGAGCCGATGCCTCCTATCCCGAAAAGGGTGTAGGGAATGTTATCCCTCAATTGAATGAGGGTAACTCAATTCATTTATAGAATATCTTTTATGTACCTGATCGCAAGAAGAACCTGGTGTCCATTTTAGCAATGGAAGTCAAAGGTTTCAGGGTGGCACTCATCGATGGAAAGGTACGTGTTTGAAAATATAATTTTCAAAGATATTTCTGAGTTCAGGGTTGTATCAAGTTGCAGGAAGTCCACTGGGGACCATGTCCATTGACACATAGCACCGAAGGTCTATGAGTCAGATGGTGACAAGGATGCTTGAATTCAAAAAGAGCATGAAAGTACATGTATGAGATGTACCAAAGGAAAATCTTACAAGGGGACCATTCCCCTCATGTACATGTCCACAGGTTTGGAACAACCTGAGGAGTTTGAGATTCATGATCGGGAATCTCATGTATACATGTGGAAAAAGGCCCTCTATGGCTTGAATCAAAACTCCTCGGGTATAGTATGAGAGGATTGATAGCTGTCAGATGAAGCTGAGATTCACTAGGAGTGAAACTGATCCAAACCATTACCCGAAGGTTTTGGATGATAGACCTCTCATACCGGCAGCTTATGAGGATGACCTATTTCTGACAGGTGCAAACCCTCTCATTTGCAGAAGTAAGAGGGAGTTGGATTCCGAATGTGGAATGATAAACTACAAGCGTGTGACTACCTCGAGGATATTAACTTTCAGAAGTTATATGGTAGTGATGTCGGACCAGATTTGGGAAATGCCTCTGAGTTTCATAAACTCATTCGCTTTGATGTTCTTGGTGAACTTCCATTCGAACATATGTTTTGCAGTTAGCATGGTGAGCTCATATTTGGTTGAGCCTCACTAGAGTGGTGCCAAGAATCTTCTGAGATATCTCCAGGGCAAAATCTCTCATGGATTGAGATACACTGCCAGAAATATGAAACTGCATGATTATTCGAATGCTGAGTGGGCAGGCAATATGGAGGATCACTAGAGCACTTATCAGCGCTGGTTCTCTTTGGATTCTGCTTCGATATCATGGATGAGCAGGAAGCAGAAGTTGGTTGCTATAAGCACCACTGAGACTGAATACACAGCTACAAGTATGATCTCGTGTGAAGCTGCATGGTTGCAAAAGCTCTTAAGTGAGTTGTTTGTACACATGATGAATACCACTATGATTCTCTGTGACAACCAGAGGTGGGATTCGATTATTGAGGAATCTCGTATTCGATGATTGATCCAGAAAATAGACATCAGATACTACCTTATCTGGGATATGGTAAGTCGATGAGCGAGGATGCTCCATCACATTGAGACTGATGTATAGGTTGCAGACATTTTTTGTCAAAGCCCTGGGGAAAGGTCCTGAGTCATTGAGATACCTTCTTATAAGGGTCCTGCATGTTGCATGCATTGAGCTTTGGGAGCTCTGGGGGGCTTGGGGTACTTACTGGAGCAACATACGACCATAGGGCAACTCACCCTCCCCTGGTGGTGCACTATGGAACAGGATGATTCGTTCTCCTGTGGGCCAGGATGATTCGTTATCTGTGGCGACTGTGGAATAGGATGATTCGTTCTCCTATGGGCCAGGATGATTCGTTCTCCGTGGCAATTGTGGAACAGGATGATTCGTTCTCATGTGGTCCAGGATGATTCGTTCTCTGTGGTGACTGTGGAACAGGATGATTTTTTCTCCTATGGGCCAGGATGATTCATTCTCTGTGGCGATTGTGGAATAGGATGATTCGTTCTCCTGTGGGCCAGGATGATTTGTTCTCTGTGGCGACTGTGGAATAGGATGATTCATTCTCCTGTGGGCCAGGATGATTCATTCTCCGTGGCGACTGTGGAACAGGATGATTCATTTTCCTGTGGGCCACGATGATTCGTTCTCGTGGCAACTATGGAATGGGATGATTCGTTCTCCTATGGGCCAGGATGATTCGTTCTCCATGGTGACTGTGGGCCAGGATGATTCGTTCTCCTGTCGAGGCATCCTACCCATGCAGTTTGGGACTCATGGGAAGTACCTCTCATCTGATCAATGAGCAAGGAAATGAGGATAGGGACCATAGTAGTTCTATCGATGGACGCATCATTGTATCTACCGTACTCCCTATGTTAGGATGACCTTCATTGATCTGGGATCAATGAAACTGATATGGGATCAGTATGAGTGGTTTGAGACACTCTCTTTTGATATTGATCTAGGATAAACTAACTTCGGGTCAGTAAAAGTGATGTGACACACTCTCTTCAGATGAAACTGACTTTGGGTCAGTAGAGAATGGTATGAGACATTCTCGATCAATTCTTCTTCTTCATGGTTCAGTAGAGCAGTGCAGGGAACTGATGGCAGAGATAGTATAGTCGGACATATGGATCAGTAGATGGAGTTCTCCCTAGTTGAGAGGGAGTGTCCAAATTGGAAACTAGGGCCAAAATCCATGTGAGTTAGTTTATTTATGGCAGCTGATATTTTTTTTGGATCCCTCTCATCGAGAGGTGTAAGATTGATCTAAAGATCATCTGATTCCGATAATATTTATGAAGATATGAATTTGTTTTTATTTGGACAAATTGTCAAGTCGGCCAGCAACTTATGTAGGCTCAGAAGCCCAACAGTCATGTCTATTCAACCTCTACATTTTAGTATAAATAGAAGAGGACTTGAATTCATTTGTCACACACACACTCACTCTTGTGATCTCACTTCATCTTGTTTTGGGTTTGATGAAGATAAGAGCTAGAGGGAGTGCCCTAGGGTATACACTGCCCTAGATCTAAATGCAGTCATGGGAGAATAATCTCTACGTTGCTCAAAAAGTCAGAAAAGTCGGAACGGCCGGAAAATTCGGAACTGCCGGAAAAGCCAGAACTGCCAGAAAAGCTGGAAATGCCGAAACTGCCAAAAAAGCTGGAAAAGCCGAAACTACTGGAAAAGCCAAAACTGTCAGAAAAGTCGAAACTGCAAGAAAAGCCGGAAAAGCCGAAATTGCCGGAAAAGTCGGAACTACAGGAAAAGCTGAAAAAGTTGGAACTGCCAGAAAAGCCAGAACTACAGGAACTACCAGAAAAGCTGGAAAATCCGGAACTGCAGGAAAAGACGGAACTGCCGAAAAAGTTGGAAAAGCCATAAAAGCCAGAAATGTCGAAAAAGCCGGAAATGTCGGAAAAGCTGGAAAATTCGGAACTGCCGGAAAAGCCGGAACTACTAGGAACTGCCGAAATAGCGGGAGCATCTGTCTCCAAAGGAGAGCAGCATGCAAGGGACAACTAACCAACACTGGGACAGTTGTATGGTACTTAGTAGTAAATACACCAAGCATTCAATGTTACAACTAGCATGCAAGGGACAACTAGCATGCTAAGGACAATAAGCATGCTAGGGACAACAAGCAAGCAAGGTGCAGCCAACACATAGGTTAGGATGGAAACATGGTGCATCAATGTCACATAATGCAATACAGTCATGGGTACAGTCATGATTAATGAAGCGTGATGAGATGCAACATAGTGATGATGGGTGCAACATGGTGCAACAACATGATGATGAAATACAGCACAATGACAGGTGAAGGAGTCACCTTGGAGAATTAGTTGAAGCAGCATGTCTTCAACTAATCTCATGTATCATCTTCTTAGAGATGATCTATGCTCTTATCTAGATAAGTCAAAGTGTTGACTTCTATTGTAAATGTACTATCTCTCTCTCTCTCTCTCTCTGCTGAACTATTGAAGAACATATAAGAAGAATTGATCAAGGGTTTCCCCACATTGGGGTTTGTCCCTGGCTAGCACCACATCTTGTGTCCTCTTGTCTTGGCATGTCTTCTATGATTTATATTTATGTTCTATCTGCAATTTACTTTAATGCTGATGTGATTGCTAATCTAGAAAAGATATTGAGCTAATTATGAAAATTGAAATAAATTGCTCTAGCATAGAACATACCTAAAATTAACACAAAGTCACCTCCAACAACTGTGTTTGGGATCTATTCACTCATTATAGGATTTTACCCAACAAACTTTTGGAAAATATGAGTCACCTTTCATTCTGTTGTAGCATTTTTTGGTTTTGATAAGATAGAATATTTGAAAAAATATTTAGGATATGGACATAACAATAGTGAATAAAATGTTAGTTAAATAAAATATCTTGATGATGATGTCCATATCAAAGAAAATGTTAGGTTAGATGTCCTAAAAAATGAAGACAAAAAGAAAATGTTAGGTTAGAAAGAAAAGAAAACAAATAAACTCTGAAAGTGAGCAAGTCTAAATGCCACTACTCTGTTTCTGCAAAATAATGGTTGTGTGCAGCTTGTGTTAAATGCCACAACCCATGATAGTCAAATAGTTTAATCTTGACTGCTTCATGCTTTAAATTTGATGTTATAGTTAGAGAATAAAGATCTGGCCAAACTGTTTAATCTTGGCAGATCAGTAGTTAGGTAGAGAATAATAAGGTGCTCATCAGTTTAATCTGAGCCCTTGGAGGTTATAAGGGTAGATTTAGATAGTTTTCTTTTGTAAAATAAAAAGAAAGGAAAAGGGTTTGCTAGCTTAAATGCACCCATTAAGTGAAGAACAAAAGATAGGATAAGCAAAGAGTAAGTAGAGGAAGGTTGCAGAAGTTTGATTATTCATTGGACTAAAGGTACATTATCATGTTTCACCATATGTTTCTATGTCCATGATTCAATTACACAAAGCAAAAGAATGTCTACAACATAGATTAATTAACTTCCCATTCATCCCCATTCATCCCTATATTCACCCACAAAAATATGTTTTCCCTAAGTATTGATGCATATATGAAAAGCAAATAAATCATTAAAAAGCACTTTACTTAGTGTATTTCCCCTTTTCCGCTCATATTTCATATAATTCCTTTTTCTGCCTATAAATCCCCTTTTCTCATATGTTTCCCCTTTTTTCGCTCATTTTTCATATTAACATTAACTATAGCATTAAACCCCTAAAATCCCTTTCCCATATATTATTAACTCCTTTAATAAAATATCTCGAAAACCTTAGTTTTATAATAAAACTATGTATTTTCATATCGCATCGCAACATTGTCACATCGCAAGCCTTTCATATGAATACACTCTTCCCCGATTGTGATATGCGATCAACAATGGGCCCAGACCCAACCAAATATATACTATAATTTATACCTATGTCGCATCCGCCCCTCATCGCAAGTCCTGCTAATAGCATAAACCTCCGCCAGTTGCGATCTCCGATTGCGATTGGGACCCGGACCTGATCACATACCATATATCATTTATTCCCATGCCGCGTCTGATGCCTATCGCATTCCTTTGTGATGGGTCGTCCCCCGCTAAACTGTGATTGCGATATGCGATTAGCCCGGACTTGATATCATTATATACCCGCATTCATAAAATTTAAAATCCACCATATGTGCTTTGCAAAGAATTTCTTTGTTAAATCATTTTTTATGATTTAAATGAAGAATTGACTTAAACCTTTGTTTAACCACTAAACCTCCATTTCACAGCTAATCTGGGTTTTAACACATAGTAAAGCCATTTCTGCCATATTTAATCATTCATACCCTCCGTACTGCTCCTTCACTCCACCACCGTCCGATCTAATGCATTCAGATCCAACGGCCCTCAGCGATTTCGAGTACACTCTCTGTACAGGCATTACCCACCCGAAAAGTGGCATTTCACCATCCTCCTTTGCTACGTGTCAAGCTCAAATCATTTCAGGTAACCCTTCCCAAAACCGCCCACGCTTCATAAGCGGTGCGATGAAAACCGCCTTCTGCAAAATGACAAAATAGTCACTGTTCACCATCACGCCATAATTTAAATGGAACACTGTTTTTCCCGTTTAAACGCCAAAATGACCATTTTGCTCTGTTTTCGCGTGTTTTCACAGTAAACCCTCCATATACCTCTGCAACCACTAAAACCATCATTTAACCCTCCAATACGTTATGGACTCCTTCCAATAGCCTTTCAAGATCAAACAAAGCCATTGAAGACCCTCTATCACCCTTGCTTTTCTTAAACAGTTTTTTTGTTTTGCATGTAAAGACTCGGTGTTCTAGCCTTACAAAGAAAAGCATGTATACAATCAAAAGATAAATACGAAGATCATATCAAGTCACTTTATTCTCCAAAGGATTTACTGTTAAAAAACACAGTAAAAACCTGAAATGCACAGTAAAGGTAAAAAGACACAGTAAAGGTTTCTCGACAAGGTTAAAGGAGATTTACAGAGTTTAAAGTGTATCAGATGAAAGATTAAATGAAGGACTCAACCAGCGTGAAGGATACAAACAATAAAGCAGCTTAAAGGGAAAAATATCAGACAACAAAGCCAGCACAACTTGAATAAAAGGGACAACAAGAAGCAGTTCAATAGTTGTCCCTATCTTCTTGCATGAAGATCTTTCCTTTCCTAGAATAAATCTTAAACAGTTTTAGGATATTTTCTTAGTTTTATTATTGTATAAATAACTCTCTTCTCGAGATGTTAAAGGTTTGGAGTTCAAGATTCATAGTTCATTACTTGTACAGTCTTGACTGTTAATACTACTTTGAACCTGGAAGCCACCTTTGAAGGAAGCTTTTGCAGACACTTGATGTACTTAGTCTTTCTGGAACCTTAATACAAAGCAGAGGTTTATGAATTTGGTTTTACACAGTTTTGTGTTATCCTGTAAGTTTTTCCAGTTAACAATCATTGTGTTTTTCTTCATATGCTTATGAGTTATAGAGATATCTAGGTAGGAATAATTGTGTCTCAATTACTTCCTATAAGCTCCTGAAGTGATCATCTATTAAGAGAATGGATTAATGAACTGTCTGTTTAGCTAACCCCCTCTAATCAATAAATCATCAGCATCTTTTGTAAGCTTAAGTATTCTGATTTGAACCTTTGGAATGTAGTTTAGAAGGTTTTCCCACTTATGATTGTTCTGTTTTACAGTCTGAAAACTATGATAATCATATTTTTTGTTGTCTTCTTCTCACCACTATTTTTTATCTATATCATTGTGTAATGCTTTATAGTAGCCCTTTGCTGAAGTATTAATATAACCCAAAGGATTAAATACTTTAATTCTACATCTGTCTTCATTCATTGGTCTTCCAAAAAACTTAAACCAAAAACCCCAAAACAATTATTTTAGATGCTCTGGCATTGGTAGCTAACCTACTACTATCTCAGAGGTACAACATCAGACTGGCACCATTTCCGGGGATTCGAATTTCATTAAATGTTTCCCTTGGGACAACGATATTCATTCATTATTTTCCTTTAGAGGTGATTAAAGGTTTAGAAAGGTTAAAATCATTCACCTTGGCGACTCCACACTCCCAAGCTGGCACCTTTTAAACATACCAGATCTCGTTCAGAAGCTGACATAGTTAGCCCTTTGTCAGATCCTAAAAGGCTTCTAAGAAAAGCCAGTTCTAAAAGGGGACACCGATCATCTTCTTCTTCCTCTTCAGTCCTACAGTTTGAAGAATTAGAATCATTTGACCCCTATAGTAATATCCCATCTGATCCTGATTACTCCCATTTATCACCTAGGGTTGCTAAACTTCTAAATAGAGGAGTTGATTTTAAGTCAGCCTACCTTATTCATTCATTAGAATCTCATATGATACCCACATTACCACTAGGATCACCTAGAACTAAATCTGAGTTGGGTGTTGATCTATGAGAATATAAACCCACAGATTTCATATCCCCTACCACCTATCCATTTCCTTCCATTTTTGACCGACCTGAAGCTTCTTCTTCTAAACAATCTAAGGAAACTTTCTCTATATATATTAATCCTCTTTTTGAAACAAAATAAGGTATTCCTTTATATGTCCCAAAACTAGTTCTTAAGACTCCTTTGAAGTCTATCAGGAGATCTCCTCCTCCTTCACCTCCAACTAGTTTATCCACCCCTAAATCACCATCTTCTTCCTCTACTTCTTCTTCATCCTCTACATCCACACAAACACCTCATACTCCACTTGGACAACTCATATACCTCAAGCAACTCATACACCACCTGTTGTCATGGCTTTCCGACCTATTGTACAGGCTAGATATGATGCCTTAGTCTTACCTAATAACCTTGATGCATTCCCATCTGGATACTTAAAATACCTTCCCAAATACAATGGAGAAACTAGTCCCTCAGCTGAGGACCATCTTCAAGCTTTCCTTGACTTTGCAGACAACATGAATATTGAACAAGAAAATGTTTATATGAGACTGTTTGTATAGTCACTTGAAGGAAATGTGAGTATTTGGTTTAGACAGTTACTAGCAGCTACCATTAGAAATTGGGAAGAGCTTACAAACATATTTAAAAATCAATGGGGTGTGAAAAAGGATCCTCTTTACTTCCTCACAGAATTAGAAGAGCTTAAAAGGAACTTTGGTGAACCAGTATCAGATTTTATCAAAAGATTCAATAAACTCTATCACAAAATGCCTTTTGATTGTAAGCCCCCTGTAGCAGCAGCTAAGTCTAGATTTTCTAAAGCTTTTGATGATGACTTTGTTTTTATGATACGAGAGAGAAATTCAAGAACTCTTGAAGATATGCAAACAAAATGCTATAGAAGTAGAAGCAAATAGGGCAGCCTCAACTTCTTTAAAACATAAGGAAGAAAAGGCCCAAAGAAAACTAAAATTTGTTCAAGAAGCCTCTAGTTCCTCTAAGACTAAATCAGAGGACTCAAAAATAGATGAAATAACATCTCTTCTTAGCAACCTATCAAATAGGATTTCAAAGATTGAGACCCAACCTAGGACAATACAACAAACAATTACTAGACACCAAAATCAAAATCATGGTCAGTATAAAAGAAATCCACCACTACAAATTCTTCAGAGACCGAGCAATGATCAACAGGTTCCTACTCCTTTATTGATAGATGACCAACAACCTAATGATACGACTATGACAATTACTGAAGATATTAATAGTATGGATTCTTCTTCCAATCAAACAACCATCATTCCTCTCTCACAACAGAATCAGGTTCAAGAAGATCAGGAAGCTTCACAAGTCTCTAAATATCATGCTTTCTTTGAATTTTTAATTGCAGAATTAAACAAGAGGTATGATCTTAGGCCTAGGCCTGGCCCTGGGAGACCTCCAAAGGAGACTCCAGTGATTGAACCACGTACCAAAACTACTGAAGCTCAAACAACTCTTATTCAGCCCTTAGATCAGTCAATTGATGCTACCCAAGCTGGTAAAAACATTTTGACTACATTTAATGTTGAAAAAGAATTAGAGAGGGTTAAAATCCCAATTCCACTGTTAAAACTTTCTAAAAACCCTGGTTACAAAAGCCAAGTCACAAAATGGATACAGAATACCTCGGTTGATGCTGAAGACGATGTCATATGTCTGCAGGATGAAAAACCAGCAGTAGTTTTTGGCCCTAGTTTAGACATGATAGATGAGATAGTGCCTCCTTTCTATGTAACTCTTAAAACAAATGATTCCATGTTGTATAATTGTATGCTTGATTCAGGAGCATCACACAACCTTATGCCAAAATCTATCATGGACCATTTGAAACTCATCATAACTAGATCCTACCATGACATGTACACCTTTGATTCTAAAAAGGTGCCCTGTTTAGGATTGATTAAGGATCTGGTGGTTACCCTTGCCCAAATTCCAGTGAAAAGTGTAGTACTTGATATTGTTGTCATAGATATCCCTCCCAAGTGTGGAATGCTCCTTTCTAGGTCTTGTTGTGCAAATTAGGGGGGAACTCTGCATATGGATATGTCATATGCTACTATTCCTATTTGTGGAGGAAAGCAATTAAAATTATATAGAGAGGTAAGATTTGTACATACTGTTTGTAAGACTGACCAGCCAAGGAACCATCCAATTTATGCAACTGACGAAGACTTTGGTTGTTTTCAACTCACTTCAAACCAACATAAAACTCAAGTCAAAATTGAAGAGGTAGTTGAAAGTCCTGAACCAAACCAAACTGATATTTGTAAACTGCTCTTTGATGGCTCTTGCACGAAAGATGGGGCAAGAGCTGGAGTAGTTTTAATTTCACCTAAAAAAGAAAATATAACACAATCATGTAAATTAGATTTTGAAGATACAAATAATGTTGCTGAATATGAAGCTTTCCTTTTAGGATTGCAATTAGCCAAAAGCTTAAAAGTTCAAAACTTAAGTGTTTTTACTTATTCAAAACTTATTGTTAAGCAAGTAAGAAATGCTTGCCAGACCAAGCACCTGAGACTTAGGTCCTACCGAAATGAAGTATGGGATTCAGTTGAAAACTTCTTTGATTCTTTTAATTTGACTCATATTCCCAGAGATCAGAATATTCATGCAAATGCCTTAGCTATCTCTGCCAGTTCTTTTAAAATTCCTGATCATATTGATGTACTCTATCAAATACAAGTCAAATATAGGCCATCTATCCCAGATAATCTGAAACATTGGCAAATATTTGAAGATGATGAACATTTGAAATCATTCCTGCAGGTAATAGATGATTTTTCACTTCTACAAGTTGATGAAGATGGAACTGAAATAAATGAAAATGTAGATGGAAATGATACTTCAGATTTTAAAACCCATATTGCTAATCATGAAATTATTCAATTATCCAAAAATTTTATTCCAAAAGGACTCATTCCTTTAGAAAAAATGTTTGATCAAAATGATGTCCTCTGAAACCCTCAGTCCATTTCTTCAGAAGATGATATAGAAGAGATTAACATTGGAACTAATGAAGATATCAAAAACTTCAAATTATGTGCACCTCTAGACGCTGAGATCAAAGCTCAATATCTTAAGCTACTGCAAAACTATAAGGATGTTTTTGCTTGGACTTATGCTAATCTAAAGACCTATGATACTTCAAAAATACAACATAAGATTCCTTTGAAGCCAGAAGCAAAACCTTATCAACATAAACTTAGAAGGATAAATCCAGTCCTTCTCCCAACTGTAGAAAAGGAGATTAAGAAAATGCTATATGCTCAAATCATCCTCCATCTTAGATATTCTAATTGGGTTGCAAATCTAGTTCCTGTTAGAAAGAAAAATGGAGAAATAAGACTCTGTGTGAATTTTAGAAATCTGAACAAGGAATCATTAAAAGATAATTATCCTTTGCCCAAAATGGATCAGTTACTTCAAATGGTTTCAGGAGCACAAAGACTTTCTATGCTTGATGGCTTTTTAGGTTACAATCAGGGGAATGTTGATACAGCAGACAGAGAGAAGACAACCTTTACTACACCCTGGGGTACATTCATGTACGCTAGGATACCATTTGGCTTAACCAATGTTGGAGCAACGTTTCAGAGAGCTATGGACATAGCTTTTATGGGTCAGGTAAATAAATCTGTGGTTATTTATCTTGATGACATAACTATTTTTTATAAATCTGATCAGAAACATCTAAAGCACTTGATGAAGGTTTTTGACAGGTGTAGAATATTTGGAATATCATTGAACCCCAAGAAGTCCTTGTTTGTTGTCAAAGAAGGAAAATTGTTGGGCCATATCATTTCAAAGGAGGGAGTAGTAATTGACCCCAAACGAGTATCTGCCATTGAATCATTGACCTTACCTAGAAACAAGAAGGAGATTCAAGCTTTTCTAAGCAAGATCAATTTTTAAGGAGGCTTATCCCAAATTATGCAGAGATTGTAAAAGACATAACTGACATGCTCCGAAAGGACCATGAAATCAAATGGACTCCCTCTTCTAGGCATGCATTTGAACAAATAAAAAGGGCTAACTATGAAGCTCCCACCTTAGCCAGCCCTGATTATACTAAGACATTTATTATTTTCGAAACAACCCTTGTTGTTGTTCTATTACAGAAAAATGAAGATTCCCATGACCAACCCATAGGCTTTTTCAGCAAGGTTATGAGAGATGTTGAGCTTAAGAAAAACATCACTGAGAAGCAAGCCTATGCCCTCATTCAAGCCCTGAAATCATTCAGAATGTATGTTTACATTCACCTATTACTGCTTATGTTCCTAATAGTGCTGTGAAAATTGTCCTAACCCAACCAAACACTGATGGGAAAAGAGGTAGATGGATCACTCAAATTCTGGATTTTGATCTAACTATCAAGACTACCAAGTTAGTAAAAGGTCAAGGATTAGCCAAGCTTCCGCTGAACCCAACTGTAAAGTACTCGGAATCAATTCTGTTTTAGAAATACAAGGGAAGAATACACAAGAACCTTCCTTTCCTCCTAAAGGGGAGAATCCACAAGAACCTCTTACTTCAGAGCAGATCAGTCCTATACACATTGATGAAAAATTCTTGTTGTCAAACTGGTATCAAGATATCGTAAATTTCTTGATCAATTTTGAGTGTCCAACATCATTCTCCAAAACCCAGTGTAAAACCTTTAAGTTGAAATCAGTCAAGTACTGTATTATAAATGCAAATTTATACTGGAAAGATCCATTAAATATTTTGTTATTATGTTTAACAGAATCAAAAACTGAAGGAATCATTGATCAGTTTCATATAGGATTTTGTGGGGGACATTATGCTTGGAGAGAAATAGCATACAAGATTCTGAGGGGAGGATTTTATTGGCCCACATTGTTCTTACAAGTAGGGGAAAAGGTCAGAGGTTGTGTTCCTTGTCAAATGTTTACTGGTAAACAAAAATTAGCAACTCTTCCACTTGTTCCATCAATAGTTTCAGAACCTTTTTCTCAATGGGGGTTAGATTTTGTTGGAGAGATTCACCCCACTTCAAGTAATCAGCATAGATGGATCCTCACCACAACAAACTACTTTACTAAATGAGTGGAAGCAATTCCAATCAGAAATGCTACTGATGCAGTAGTAATTAAGTTTATTGAGGAGAATATCTTATCTAGATTTGGTTTCCCAACTCAAATTGTCACAGATAATGTAACAACCTTTTCTAGTGTTAAATTGATTAACTTTTGCTAGAAATATCAAATTATGTTACATCATTCAACTCCATACTACCCTCAAGGTAATGGCCTTGCAGAATCATCCAACAAAAGCCTAGTAAAGGTAATCAAAAAGACTCTAGTTGATCATAAGAAGAGCTGGGATTCACATTTGATCTATGTAGTATGGGCAAATATAATTACTCCAAAGAGATCAACTAGCAAATCTCCATTTCAGTTAGTCTATGGGAAAGATGCAATTTTCCCTACCAATTTGGCCTTGCCTGTTTTAAAATTCCTGCAGGATTCAACAGATGAACCTGATGATTTTTCAAGAAGAATAAATCAGATTATTGAACTTACTGAGAATAGAGATGCAGTTCAATACAAATTGTTGAAATATCAAAATAAGATGAAGACCCTGTTTGATAGAAGAGCCCGGGAAAGCGACTTTAAGGAAGGTGATCTAGTTCTAAGATGGGATGCCAGGAGAGAAGAGAAAGGGAAGCATGGCAAATTTGACAATCTATGGTTTGGACCTTAAGCAATTGCTGAAGTGAAGGGTAATAACACTTTTTGTTGCATAATCTTGAGAGGCTATATTCCACTTATCCTACAAATGGAAGGTTTCTCAAACACTACATTCAGTACTAAGAAGTTGAAATAGTTTTCATTGTAAATACTCCAGTTTTCTTTACTTTTCCAGATGTCAGTGTGATTTTTGTTACAGCAAGGACTCCATAGCCCAAGGAGAAGGCACATGGATCTGCAGGTTCTCTGCATTCTACAGGAGAAAGCAGTCCCCAGTTGGAGCCAATGTTGTAGCATTTTTTGGTTTTGATAAGATAAAATATTTGAAAAAATGTTAAGTTAGGATATGGACATAACAATAGTGAATAAAATGTTAGTTAAAGAAAATATCTTGTTGATGATGTCCATATCAAAGAAAATGTTAGGTTAGATGTCCTAAAAATTGAAGACAAAAAGAAAATGTTAGGTTAGAAAGAAAAGAAAACAAATAAACTCTGAAAGTGAGCAAGTCTAAATGCCACTAGTCTGTTTCTACAAAATAATGGTTGTGCGTAGCTTGCGTTAAATGCCACAACCCATGACAATCAAATAGTTTAATCTTGACTGCTTCATGCTTTAATTTGATGTTATAGTTAGAGAATAAAGATTTGGCCAAACTGTTTAATCTTGGCGGATCAATAGTTAGGTAAAGAATAATAAGGTGCTCATTAGTTTAATCTAAGCCCTTGGAGGTTATAAGGGTAGATTTAGATAGTTTGCTTTTGTAAAATAAAAAGAAAGGAAAAGGGTTTGCTAGCTTATATGCACCCATTAAGTGAAGAAAAAATGATAGGATAAGGAAAGAGTAAGTAGAGGAAGGTTGCAGAAGTTTGATTATTCATTGGACTAAAGGTACATTATCATGTTTCACCATATGATTCTATGTCCATGATTCAATTACACAAAGCAAAAGAAGGTCTACAAGATAGATTAATTAACTTCCCATTCATCCCAATTCATCCCTATATTCACCCACAAAAATATGTTTTCCCTAAGTATTGATGCATATATGAAAAGAAAATAAATCATTAAAAATCACTTTACTTAGTGTATTCCCCTTTTCCGCTCATATTTCATATAATTCCCTTTTCCGCCTATAAATCCCTTTTTTCTGCTCACTTTTCATATTAACATTAACTATAGTATTAAACCCCTAAATCCCTTTCCCATATATTATTAACTCCTTTAATAAAATATCTCGAAAACCTTAGTTTTAGAATAAAACTATGTATTTTCATATCGCATCGCAACATTGTTGCATCGCAAGCCTTTCATATGAATACACTCTTCCCCAATTGTGATATGCCATCAACGATGGGCCTGGACCTAGCCAAATATAAATTGTAATTTATACCCATATCGCATCTGCCCCTCATCGCAAGTCCCACTAATAGCATAAACCTCCGCCAGTTGCGATCTCCGATTGAGATTGGGACCCAGACCCGATCACATATCATATATCGTTTATTCCCACATCGCGTCTGATGCCTATTGCATTCCTTTGCGATGGGCCGTCCCCTGCTAAAATGCGATTGCGATATGCGATTAGCCCGGACCCGATATCATTATATACCCACATTCATAAAATTTCAAATCCACCATATGTGTTTTACAAATAATTTCTTTGTTAAATCGTTTTTTATGATTTAAACGAAGAATTGACTTAAACCTTTGTTTAACCATTAAACCTCCATTTCACCGCTAATCTGGGTTTTAACACATAATAAAGCCATTTCAGCCATATTTAATCATTCGTGCTCTCCGTACTACTCCTTCACTCCACCACCGTCCGATCTAATGCATTCAGATCCAATGGTCCTCGACGATTTCAAGTATGCTCTTTGTACGGGCATTACCCACCTAAAAAGTGGTATTTCATCGTCCTCCTTTGCTATGTGTCAAGCTCAGATCATTTCGGGTAACCCTTCCCAAAACCGCCCGCGCTTCAGAAGCGGTGCGATGAAAACTGCCTTCTGCAAAATGACAAAATAGTCACTGTTCACTATCGCCCCATAATTTAAATGGAAAACTA
The DNA here is from genome assembly GCA_031772625.1 of Pinus tabuliformis. Lineage (NCBI taxonomy): Eukaryota > Viridiplantae > Streptophyta > Pinopsida > Pinales > Pinaceae > Pinus > Pinus tabuliformis. The sequence continues at coordinate 295,231,134 of CM062815.1, read as the reverse complement.
TTTTTCCCGTTTAAATGCCAAAATGACCATTTTTCTCTGTTTTTGCCTGTTTTCACAGTAAACCCTCCATATACCTCTGCGACGACTAAAACCATCATTTAACCCTCCGATATTCTATGGACTCCTTCCAATAGCCTTTCAAGCTCAAATAATGCCATTGAAGACCCTCTGTCACCCTTGCTCTTCTTAAACAGTTTCTATGTTTTGCAGGTAAAGACTCAGTGTTCTAGGCTTACAAAGAAAAGTTTTTATATAGTCACAAGATAAATACGAAGATCATATCAAGTCACTTTACTCTGTATCATAAAATCTAAAGGATTTACTGTTAAAAAACATAGTAAAAACCCGAAATGCACAATAAAGGTAAAAAGACACAGTAAAGGTTTCTCGGCAGGGTTAAAGGAGATTTACAAAGTTTAAAGAGTATCAGATGAAAGATTAAATGAAGGAATCAACCAGCGTGAAGGATAAAAACAATAAAGCAGCTTAAAGGGAAAAATATCAGACAACAAGCCAGCACAACCTGAATAAAAGGGACAACAAGAAGCAATTCAATAGCTGCCCCTATCTTCTTGCATGAAGATCTTTCCTTTCCTATAATAAATCTTAAAAAGTTTTAGGATATTTTCTTAGTTTTATTATTGTATAAATAACTCTCTTCTCGAGATGTTAAAGGTTTGGAGTTCAAGATTCATAGTTCGTTGCTTGTAAAGTCTTGACTGTTAATACTAGTTTGAACCTGGAAGCCACCTTTGAAGGAAGCTTTTGCAGAAACTTGATTTACTTAGTCTTTCTGGAACCTTAATACAAAGCATAGGATTCTGAATCTGGTTTTACATGGTTTTGTGTTATCCTGTAAGTTTTTCCAGTTATCAATCACTGTGTTTTTCTTCATATGCTTATGACTTATAGAGATATCTGGGTAGGAATAAGTGTGTCTCAATTACTTCCTATAAGCTCTTGAAGTGATCATCTATTAAGAGAATGGATTAATGAATTGTCTGTTTAGCTAATCCCCTCTAATCAATAAATCATTAGCATCTTGTGTAAGCTTAAGTATACTGCCTTGAACCTTTGGAACGTAGTTTAGAAGGTTTTCCCACTTATGATTGTTCTGTTTTACAGTCTAGAAACGATGATAATCATATTTTTTGTTGTCTTGTTCTCACCACTATTTTTTATTTATATCGTTGTGTAATGCTTTATAGCAGCCCTTTTCTGAAGTATTAATATAACCCAAAGGATTAATTACTTTAATTCTACATCTGCCTTAATTCATTGGTCTTCCAAAAAACTAAACCAAAAACCCCAAAACAATTATTTTAGATGCTCTGGCATTGATAGCTGACCTACTACTATCTAGAGGTACAACACATTCCAAAGACTTAATCTTGGTAGTGACTTCTTCCACCTTTCTTGACCAACTTTAGATGACTTCAACTCATTAATCGACCAATTTCTCCAAAATAGAATGCATTTGATCTATCTCTATGAACCATCTTTCATGCCTCATATCATAGTCTTCATAAGGCAAGATAAATGGGACTTATTCACCCTTTTAGTATGGCATTATTCTCATTACGAACATAATGACTTTTCAAAGTGATTATTACTTCAAGCTTGAAGCATGTTACCTAAAACAACAAAGAACTTATCAATTATGTGCAAACAACTAGCATGGATACCTATTGTAGGAACACAAAGAACCTACTTTGTCCAATCTCCATGTCACTGTTATAGCTACCTAGAAATTCATATCAAATTGATTCTTTCTCTCAAGTTCATTCCAATGTGACGAAGAATGCTCTGATGTCACTTGTCATGGTAATGACAATGGTGAAGAACACCAAAACTATATCAAAATCAACTATGATAACATTTTCCCTTTAGTAAGTGGTGAAGAGTATGAATTGAAACCACATATCGCAAACCTATAATTTTCTCAATTTTTTCTTTGCAAACTTGAATTTTTCCCAAGTCAATTTTTTATCTAACGTTTTGTGAGCTAATCTTTCTTCAATTGTAGTGGCTTGGCTAACCTAGATCTACTACAATCAAACTACACCTCTTCACTTAGTGAAGTGAAGAGTAACTTGATCTTAAGTTATAATATGCCAAACACATCTAAGTCCTACTCAACCAAGTTTTTTGAATAGTAGGCATAGATCTAATTTCAACCTTTAAAACACCACAATAATACTTTTAACACTTAGCCAATATTTCAATACTTAGCCAACACAAAGCAAAGTAAGGAACAATAACATACAACACATGAAATAGTCCATGACACACATGCATAGGTGGAACCCAAGGTAGATGCCTCAACTTTAGTATATGAAGAATATAACATATATACAACAATGGAGTTACATCCTTCTACTTGAAATTCTACGGAAATACTTCCTTCTTCCTACTGCCTAATAAACTTGCACAATCCAACCCTTTAAGAAATTGCAAGCATGCCTAACATAGGTCTTGTATTCTTCTTTTTCTCACTCAGTAAATCATGATTCACCATACTTTTCCACCCTTGAACTTAGCATAATCATAGATATCCTCTACACTTTTGGTGAATGATAATAAATGATTGATTTTTTCGTTAGCATCTTTGATGAATCCACTAGTTATACTATACGTGTGTTGCACTTTCTTCCCCCTTAAGCATAGTGAAAGAGACTCTAGTCCTAAGTAGACACAAGTTCCCATATCACCAAATTTTACTATTCTCGATGGTGTCATTGATCCCTTCATGAATATTCCATAGACTGTCTAAAGTCCAACAGTGTTATGCCCAAAGTGCCAAGTGTCCAACATGTGTTCCTAAGGTACCTAAGTGTGCTTGACAAGGGTGTGCCCAACAAGTGCATCCAATGGATGTACGACTATTGGATGTGCACAATAATGAGTGTTTGTCCCATGATTATGCTCTATATATGCTTATTCCCAAATGCACTTCTACAATATTTCACAACCCCCAAGTGTGGAATTCTTAACTCCTTAGGTCTGCATGTATTCCAAGCACCCAAGTCTATAAAAAATAGTCAAGTTGTTTATGCCACTTTTTCCATTATGCATAGTGCAATTTATGGATAAGATTTCCCATGGAAACCCTCTTGCCCTTTCCTCTCTACGTTCCCTTCCAATATTTACTTCATTTGGAAAATTAATGTGAGCTATCAAGGTTTGTGGTGCCCCTAGTCTATAAGCGAGGGTGCTCATAATGTTTTTGGTGCACCTTTCTAATGAGGAAAGAAACTTCAAAACTAAATATTATACCCATCAATGTTATTTCAATTATTTTAATTTTAGTTAGTTACCACTTACATGATAATGTGGTGAGGGTACTCAAATCCATTTAAGGATAGGACCTTACAATGGGGGTTTCAAGAGAGTAGCCTCTCAAGTGCAACCCTCATTTTCCTTCTCCCATTACTATTGCAACCCTCTCTATTCATGTAGATAAAACATGCTTGATGTTTATTGGGTGTGAGCACCCTTTGATATTTTTAGGATTTCGGCTGCAAACTTATGGGCACACCCCCTCTTCCTTTTTCCTTTTCCTAACCATGGTGGCCACGACTATCCCTTCAAGCTGCATATTTTTCAAGGAAGCTCAACCTTGAATTTTTGTGGTATGTGGTATCCATTGCGTGGACGATGTCTTCACTTGAAGCTTTGGTTTGGACATGAGCAATGGATTTGAAGGGATGCTATGCGTGGGTGACATAACCCCAAACAAAACAAAAAAATATATTCTAAGGACTTAGATAGTTCCAAAGAAATATTTCATGCACATGAATATTTTCAATTCTTTAACTAAGATGGATTTTAATATTTGATGAAGGAAATAAAGTGGCTTTCATTTAGCTCAAAAGCTTCATTTAAGGTTTGTGAGTGTAGTGTCCACAATTTAGTGTTGAATAGAATGATAGGTTTTGTTGAGCCTAAAACAATAACTTCTATATCAGTCATGGTTGTTTCTATGGATCATGAAGTGATTGTGTATTTCAGTTTGGTAGCATTCATTTCTTATGGGATTTCTTCAATGGATATGGTCTTAGTTAACAAGGTGGTTCTCATCCAACATCCATATTCAATGACTCTTCTTAAACTACAACAATTGGCAATAACTTTCATATACACTATTTTCGAGCCTTTGGCTTCATTTAATCATCGCCTCTAGCCCTAAATAAAAAAAAGAGGCCTCTTGACCTTCTCTCACTTTCCTATAATGAAAATGTGGTAGTTTCTATGGAAATATCAAAAGGGGTCAATATAACCATGTCTCTTTCTTTAAAGAGGCTTGCTTCCCTATCTATTTTGATTTCAGGAATCCTCTATGGTAAAGGAAAGGCACCCATTTAGCTTAAGGATATTTCCCAGTTGATATCATTGAACACTCCTTAGCTCTTACTTTCTATTTATTTATTTATTTCAAGAAACATAATTGACATCAACTGAAACGCCAGATGCAAAATGTCAAGCCTCCAGTTTGTCTAGTTTTGTACACCTTTTTGCTCCAAAATTCCTCATGTTTTTACCTATTCCTTATGGTTACTATCATCATTTTGCACATTCTTGGGCTAAATATCTTAAATGTGAGCATAAAAAGGTAAATTATTGAATAATTAATAAATGTCCTTTGTTTTTAGTGACTTAAGAGTATTTATATAACACCATCACTAATTATGGGTGTTTTAACAATGCTCAAGTTTTTAGGAAGAAGTACAAATTTATGGCTAAATATTCGATCGAACTTATTCTCTGTGCAACGTGATCTCTCGGCCTTAATCACATACCATGTATAGAAATCCTGCACCAAGGAAGAATTTTGTATGGTTTTCTTCATGGGAAATTCACCACATGGGCCTAAGATATATGATCAAATTGTACACCCTGTCAAATTCAACAAGTTAGGTCAAGTGTGCCCGACAAGATTGCAGTTAGTTCATATTTGAGAAAGAAGGAACTATTTCCCAATTTCTCCATGCATCAAATTTGTGATCTCTTCGATTAGTTTGTGGCTGGAGATCGATTTTAGTTTGTAGGTGCTTTCATTCCAGGTTCAATTATTAATCTTGCGTTGTAATCTCCTTCAGCAAGTTAATAAAATTGTGATTTGCCTCTCATATATCTCTATTCTTAGCTTTGTCTTCAAAATGTTTGACGAAATTTCTGCGCACTAAGTGTTTGAAGAAATTCATCAAAGAAGATTTTAATATTTATTGAATTTTATTAGTGATTTCTAGCTTTTGTACATTACATAAAAATGCTTGTAATAACATGTCAATTTGTTAGTCAACTACTCTATATATTTCAATCTTGATTAGCGAACTTTGCTTGCCCAAAATTGAAGTTTATCCAGTGCCTCCTTGTAACCCAATGATTTAGTTCAAACCCTTTACCCTTTGAGCCCACAACCAATCAAGGAGAGTAGGTAAGAATACATGGCAAAAAAATATCATAAACAACCAACATGAAATTAGCATTTGTTACCCCCTTTCACATTCCTTCAATAGTGAAAATCAATGATGCCATATTCCAACTTATTGTGGTTGTCCTCTTCTTCATCTTCTTTCTTTTTGGTCTACATTTATCAACCCCACTTTCTCTCCCAAATGGAATTTCCCCTACCCATTGTTCTGACATCAATTCATGTCCATATGATAAATGGTTTGGGAAAGAACCTTGTGCCTTGCATGATACAAAAAATTTCCAATACATAAAGCTTAAAATATTAAGATGTGTTAAACAATGCATAGTACTAATAGACTTATCATTGTTAAATTTGAGTGCAAAGTCATTGCCTTAAGGCTCCACAACATATCAATATATAAATTAGTTTCACATACACATATACAATATCATCATAATCCCCACTATGATTACATAAACTTTAACTCCTAAGTATTCACTAAAACCATCAAGAATTAGTTCCCTGCTACCTGAGTTTGCACACATGAATTAAGTCAATCAAGCATATTTAACATCTATCTTGCATCCACATGGGGGCTTCACCTTACTGACTAATATCTTATCACATTAATTCATAAAAGGGGTTTAAAAGTGTGAAAAATTAAGTCAATATATTGTATTTATTTGGGGGTTTATAGATATTGGAGTGTGTAAAAAAGGTTATCTAATAAATTGGGGATTTTAATTGGAAATATCTATTAGTAGGGGGGTTCAACAAAAGGATTTTGGGAGGTACTTATCAACATCTAGTGAAATAAAGGGTATTCTTTAATATCCCATGAATGCACATGCTATGTTATAGGTTGACTAAGTGAATACATTGTATGTGTCCATGGCTAATCTACCATAACATCATGAATAATAACATATCAACACCTTATAGAGATGTGGCCTTTTGTTGCTAAGTTAGCACCCATTCATAAATATCACATCATTAATGGAGTTCATATGTTTTATAAGTTTATCTACTTTAGTCAACCCCTTGACATCGGTGGTCGAATTGATAGAAAATATACTATCATGTTTAATCTTTGTTGTAGTTAGAAAATAAAAGTGTGGGTAATTCATAATAGAACATAATAATCTCAAAATTTTAGGTTGGATGGCATTTAAGAACTTCGTTTTGACAAAATAATGAGAAGAATACAAAATTATCAAAATTTTGTCAATGGTGTATTATAAGTTGGTATCAATTAATTTTTTAGCATAGGTTCATTTTTTTTTTTTTTTTATAATGTGGAAGGATTAAATAAGAGCGAATATTTATGTATTTAAAAAATTGTGAATTAAAATGATTATGTTGAAGCTTTATATTTCAAGTATAAAATGAAGCTACATTTTAGAAGTGTGACTAAGCAAAAATTCTCAATTCACACTCTAGGAAAACGACTCTTGCCTATTTTTTGAAAGCATTTGACTTCTATTACATAAAATAGATTTTAAAAAAAGATATGGTATTTCTACCTATTAGGAAGCCCTTGAAACTAGAGAAGAATTGATAATGGATCATTGAGAAAAGGTCTAGACTCAGGGGGTTGGTCCCATACTCTTTGTGCTTAATCAACATTGAAATTCCTTTCAAACTTCAGTTTCCTATTTGGATGCACTGCCAACAAAAGAAATTGTGCTCCCTATATACATGGGTGAAAATTAACTCCAATAAACTTCTCAATCAAAATCATATTTGATACAACACTGGTGGAAGGTAGATATTACAAAATCCTAGATTCCCTTTGACCTAATAAATGCTTGATGTCCAATTTTCAAGCACTCGAAGATAGTACAAATATTCTCTTTTGATATCATAAGTAGAGGAACCAGGGCCCTCATCTCTACATAATTATTAAGGCCCCTTTGTAGACCCAATTTAAAGGAGAAATTATCAATATTAGAAGAAAAAATAGCACCTTCAACACCACACTCTCTAGGGTTCCCTTAGTTTTCTCCATCCCTGTCCCTGTCACTCTTGTGGGATTAGACTCTGGAGTCAAATAAATATGATAAAAATATATTTGATTTTAAAGAAAAAATCTAAGAGAGAGAAACTTCCATTTGAAAATAATGACATTTCTAGTAATCCAAATACCCTAGGAAACCACAAAGGCGACTTCTTATGATCTACCACATACATATCTTCCATCTAATGTTTTGGTCCATTAATTAGAGATGGTCACTCCCATATCCCCTTGCCTCAAGTTAAGCTAAGGATTTCCTTCCATACTTCTTTGTAAAGGTACAATCCATTAAACATCTACCAAGAATACTCTTCAATGTTTTCACATAAAACATAGAAGCTTGGTTCATGCCAAGAGATTTTCTAGAGCACATCCCAAGATAGGGTCTTGTTTGATAATGACAATGAAAATATTTCTGGATTTTAAAGGAGATTTTAATTTCCACAATGGTTTTCACCATCCACTTGTTTCTCCTTACTTCCCTTTTAAGAAACTTTTTGAATATCCAACCTTGGTTGTATAATCCCTTGTTATAGTGCTTTTAGACTATATCATTGTATCATCTTTCAATCTAAACTAGATAAAATTTCTTTGCAATTTTTGTATAAAGGAATTCCCGCTATTGAGTTTTCTAACCATTTAAACCCAACATCTCCACAGCCTTCCATCTTTTTTTCCAAATTGAATTATATTATAGACTCCATTCCATTAGCAAAATATATATACCCTTCTATCTCAACGCCACAATAAAATCCTTTGAATTCATATACTAGCCATTATAGCCCATCTAGGTGTTTATGCCTAATCTAACACTTTTCCTATGCCAACCTTCCAACATAACCAACTCCCTGAAGGCTATAATCAAAGTTAAGCATTAGTAGTGGGTTTGATGGCCATCTTATCCATTCTTCTATGGGAGTAATGTATTTGGATTTCATTACTTATTACTAAAGGCCTTCTAGTTTGATCATCCTCCTAAGCTCTTTGTTGCATGGGCTTCCTAAATTAGTGTATATTTTTTAATCCCCACCTCCAAAGAGCCTTGGGCTTGACATGTTTATTCCATTTGACTAAAGGTTTTACATCCATTACCTTTCTCCCCTTCCATATAATACTTTAAGCATTTTCTCCTAATTTTCACCAATCTTCCTATTGGGATATAGATTAAGGAATGCCAAAAAAATTGGAGTGGTCTCTAGCTCTAACTTAAGTAGAATTATCTTCCACCTAATGAGAGCCAATAGGTGCACCAACTTGGAAATCTCTTCCCATTTTTGGAATAAAGCGAAATCTAGTTGTAGAAACCATAGTCATTAGGTTTAAGAATGAACCCTTGTAGGTACACTTCATGATTATTGTAAATCACAACTTGAAAAGGAGCAAATATATCAAGTCTCTCTCCATCCTTCGGGTTAATCCATACGATAATTTTTTAATTCATTTCCACATTAGTGGCCAACCTATATAGGCCCATAGGGGCTTCACCTTTTTTACCATTATCCTACCATGTCCATTCATAGAGGGGTTTTTTAATTGTGAAAAAATAGAGTGAGTGTATTGTAGCTATTAGGGTGGGGGATGTAGAATACCAGGAAATTATAGGTATTAGGAGGCATAAAAAAAGTATTAGATAAAAATAGGAAAATATCTATTAAAAATATAGATTATTTTTACTAAACAGATGTATTAAGAAAGAATTAAACAAAAAATTATAAATAGTTTATAAGATTAAAATATTCTTTATATCCTATAAACAAAGAAAGAATTAAACAAAAAAAATTATAAATGGTTTATAAGATTAAAATATTGTTTATATGCTATAAACACTAGTGCTATGATATAAGTTTACTAAATAAAATCAGGCTTAACATTATTTTGGAATTTTTAGTTTCTTGTTTTAAACCATTCCTTAACAATGAGACATTATGTACCAGTAATATATAGATCACAAATATATCATTGCCAAATTTATTCTTTTAATCCTTTCAGGAACTTAAAAGCTTGCTAGCACCCTGCTGCAACGATATGTTTCTCATTTGCAGTCAGTCTGCGTGATCGTTTAGCAACCGGCTCGACTGTTTGCCATGGAGCCCACTGCTACAACGATATGTTTCTCATTTGGGATCAGTCTGCGTGATCGGCAGAGTGCTGACCTTAATTTTGTTGTTTGAAGCCACAGAACTTCTAATCGGAGGCTCCATTATTGTCAAAAATATCACTTCTCCCGAATTAATCACACTCAATCCGTGATATATACCATGTATATACTTCCGGAGATCGCCAACCTCTTCGAATATAACAGACATTATTGTCGAACTAAAAAGTTGGCGGCGGACGTTAAAGGTAGGATGAAAGTTTTGTATACCAACTCCAATTAAGATCCTGTAAATATATTTTGTACACCTACTGCACTTATTATCCAATAAATATATTCACTATTACTGTATCTTCCCAATGTCACGTTCACATCTAGATGGCTACCTTTCAACAATTTCATTGCCGTGATTCTTTATGGATTTTGAGTATGATAGAGTGGAGGTTGGTTTGTGTGGGGTTTAATTTTTATTTATTTATTTATTTATTTAAATTTTATAGTGAAAATTGTTTTTGGGAAATAATTGGTAAAGATAAAATTATTTTAAAAATGTTTAAATTTATCAAATTTTGTACAATAGTAATAATAATATTTCGCAATATATAAATTAACTATAAGTTCAACTTAAATTTGAAAAAAAAACATTAAGTTATATATATATATATATATATATATATATATTTCTAAATAATAAAAATAATAAATGAATTATTATTTGTGACAAATTTTAGTCTATGCTTGAATCTTTTAATGGATTTTTTTTAGGTGGATTTAAAGTAATAATTGGAGTTTCTAATGAGATAAGTTGTGAACCATTAACACCTTTGCTTTTAGGGTAAAGCACAACGAGTTTAATTTTTGTTCTTTAAATATAGTGAGTTTCTTTAGATATAGTGAGTTTTAGTTTTGCAATTAGAGTGAGGAAGGGCGGCTTCTATGGTATTTTCAATTTCAAGCTTGAATTTTTTTAGAGAAAAATAAAATACTTTTCAATTTTATTTTATTTTATTTATTTTAAAAATTCTCAAATCTTGTACTTTAACTATTTTAAATTTTTTTTTGCCTATATTGTAGTTAAACTAGAAAATGAATTATTGGTGAACATTAGAACACCAAAAACTGTTCATCCTCATCACAACTATTGACAAGTTATGGTTATTTAAATTTAATGTTTATTGGTTTTCTTCATCCTTCATATATTTGTCTCGTGGATTCATTTGTCTTAGAGAAAAACTTGTTTTAGACATTTATCTCTTCCAAGGTTTTATAAGAAAGCTTTAAAGGAGGGTGGTTTGGGAAAGTGTGGGACTATTGATAACTTGGTTCCCAAAAATTGACCCAACCTCTATGTCCATTACTCAAATTCCATTTTGGACTTGTTTTACCAATTTTCCTTCACATTTCAACATATTTTAGTTATGGAGGATATTGGGAATGCTTTGGGCAATTACATAAAAATAGATTTTAACAGAGATATAGAAAGACTATGCACATATGCTTTACTTTGTGTTGAGAATGACCTTGCTAAGGGTCTGCATCAGATAGGGGTATCTTTATCCTCCTGTTAGCTTGGAAATTGAAATTGAATTGCTTTGCTTCTTCTACACTGATGAGTATAATAAGCATCATACTCCAGTCTCTCTATGAATGGAGGAGAAACATGTGTAGATTCTAATACGATATTAACTCGAAAATCAGTATAAAATCGAAAGCATCATGAACTCATCAAAACCAAAGCATGCATCCTATATATATACATACGTGCATTTCTCCTCTGGTATTTCCACCATTCAACGCAAACCAAATTGACTAAAAATGATGTTATGATCGCTCGATTTGCGGGGAAAAACAAGAATTTCCTACCCAAATGATTCTCAAATTAAAAATTTTGGATGGACTTAAGGCTTGGATTATGACAACAAAATATTAGGGTGTTTGTCATCTTTCAATATATTTAGAGGAAACTTGTGCTAACGCACCAACTCATTCTTCATGAAAGCAGGAGACTAGATCTAAATCAAAATAGTTGGACAAGGTCTACCAACTAAACAAGAAGAAAAGGATGAAGAAAACCAACAAACACAAGATTCCAAGAAGGCTAATATTACTTGTCCAGAAGTGTTGCTTGCATAACCTTTGTTTGTCTTTGAGAATAAAACTAAAACTAAGGATGCTAGGATTTCCTCTCCAAGTATGGAAGTTGCACCTATTGACTCTTTTTGGGAAATGGACTAATTTCATAAATTTTGCACCTTTGATTTTGATAAGCAATTCATTCTATATTAACACAAGAAGACAAGCTTAACTGTCACCTATTATATTTTCTTCACGGATGTATCTGTGACAGTTGTGGACCAGGCTTGGTTCTTCTTTGGATAAAGCAAGACTATGGATCAAGAACGTTCAACAATGTGCAACGTTGTTGTGCTTTCCTTAACTCCATACAGGAGTTGCAACCACTCCCATGCGCAAAACCCCTCACACGAGCCCCTAAATTTCATACAACCCTTAAGGACCAGGGCTTTATCAGATCTGGGCATATGGTCACACCCAAAACCAAGCGTTTACTTTGAAGGCACCACGGTCTATCGCACCCAACCTATCAACACTCCCCTACTATAATGCCTCATGGTCTAGACAGGCCATATAACACGTGACATGTAACTTTCTGTCACTTGGCTCCCTCAGTCGACAAGACCACCTACCACCAGCCACCACTTCTTAAGTCTTCAACAATTCCCAACTTGGCGATAGAGCAGTGATTGATATGCATCAAACGAGAAACTCTCTGTTTGTCAAGCCTATTACTTGACAATATCGCCCCGTGCTCCCCCACCCAACTTTCGTTGCAACCTCAACAAACCCCCTGATGGGTGATGGTAGTGACGACAATTGGCAAGACTAGTTCCCGCTTAACAAGTTCATTAAATGACGAGACCACCCAATTCTTGTCGACGCTCACAAAACAAAATCTTGAGTCTCGCTTCACCACCGGTCTCGGTCACCACTGTGTCCTGACCCCTCCAACTTCCCCATGTTCCAACAAATGTCATCCTAACGTCATGTCAATCTCAACCTCTTGTTATAGTTTTGTTCCTCTGCATTGCCTTGTGGTCCCAATACTGGGACAAACTTCTCTCGACAAGAAAAAAATTTAAGTATGGGGGTTTACGCAGTGCATTATATTAGATATCATTTTGGGATGGGATCTCTACTTGAATGGTTCATGAGGCACAATACTTGCTAAGGTTTTGCAAATGGGGTAGCAAGCTAAGTGGGCTTGATTGTGGGGAAAACTCCACAGTCAAGCGCGCTTGAGCCAGAGGAGTTCTGGGATGGGTGACCTCCTGGGAAGTCCTGGTTACCGGGTGCAAGCCCCGGAAGTGATGATTAATGCTATGTGATTCATTTCACTAGTTTCAATCCCACTTCTTCACCCCTATGAGCATCACCCGATGCAATGAGTGCTAAGTGAACTATTCAAAAATCATGAGAAATTAGTCAGTTACGACTACCTCTCATGGAAATGGTCATACGTGAATGACTTACTTAACGCAGTTGAATCCCAAAATGATATCTAAGAAAAAAATTGTCCATTGGGTTCGTCAATTGACAGAATGTGGCATTAGGGGAATTTTGAGGTCTAAAATGGGCCTCCTAAAATAAATGTACAACCAAAATAAATTTTATAAGAACCAATAGGATTTAAGATGATGACGTCAACCATGGGGGATGATTCACTATTTTTGGAGTAAAAGAGTAAAAAGATTAAAAAATAATCAAATAATAAAACTACTTTTTCAACTCGTATTTTCAACTTATCTCCCTAAGGTTTTACACAAATTTCAAGCAAGATTACTCGTAGGATGAAAAATTTAATTCCTCATCCAAGGAGTACCCATGTTGCATAATTTTGATGGACCCTGCTACACGAAAAATGAGAAATACATGAAAAAACATGATTGCAATCATGTTTTTCATGTATTTCTCATTTTTTGTGTAGTAAAATCCATCGAAAGTATGTAACATGGGTACTCCTTGGATGAGGAATCAAATCTTTCATCCAATGAGTGTTTCCACTTAAAATTTGAGTAAACCCATAGGGAGATAAGTTGAAAATACGAATTGAAAAAGTAGTTTTTCCCTTTTTCCCTCTAAAATTTGATGATGTAATATAATCATATTTTATTATTTCCACTATTATTTTATAATTTCCTTAGGAGGCCCATTTTAGACCTCAAAATTCCCCTAATGTCTTGGCCTTTAATAATTTGTTCTCGGTGGCTTGAAGGTCCTCTCTTGGCCCATAGATTCTCAGAGTGTTGTGTTTTTTGCGCTTAACTTCACCAATATTCTTCCTCAATCTAAGACTTCACAACGCTTGATGTTTCCCACTCTCTCTTGCCAAGAATTAACAAATTCTTGGACCCCTGATTTCATGAACAGAGCTCGCCCTTTGGCCACACCCTTCAATGGATTCAGAGATTGTAAATCCTTCATCCTTCATCCTTAGGCTATGTTATGAGTGTTGGACTAGGAGTTGCCTCCTATAGGTCACACAAACAATAAGTTCTAGCAGATTCCACAACAAAGACAAAATATTGGGCAACTGCAAAAACAACCAAGGAGATGTGTGGCTTAGGAAAATTCTTAAATACTTGTAGGAGAAACAAGTGAACTCCACCCCTATTTTGATTGACAATACTTTTGCAATTAAGTTAGCTAAGAATACCAAATTCTGTGATCAAACCAAACATATCAATACAAAGTATCATTTGATTCGATATCATGTAGAGGCCAACACTATTCATGTACGACATTGTTCCACAAATAAATAAATTGCAAACATCTTCAGCAAAGCACGTGTAAGAGAAATGTTTGAAAGATTCAAAATGATGTTTGGACTCACAAATACCCCTTCAAATTAAGGGGACAACGTTATACACCTAATCCTCAGGGATTTGGTGAGCAAATTGTAAATATGTAAATAAAGGAAAATGAAGAGTTAGAATAGGAAGAAACCTTGGAATATGGATCCCAAAGGTCACAACTATTCATGCCATATAATTTTGTTTACATTAATGGAAACATAGGGATTTGGGAGTTACCTTCTTGGTGTGACAATAAAAACTAAACGAAATTTTATTTAAAAATTGAATATTAATTATCATTATCTTGATGACGATTCCATCTAGTGAGACCAAAAATGGTTTACTAAATCTTAAAAAGGTATGGTGTATATCTATATATATATAAGCTTGGTAGGACTCTCTAATTTTCATGTTTACATGTCCATTATTCATATACTACGGGGGGAGGGTCCCAATTTTTGAACCCAAGACTTCTAGTTCGGTGAGACTTCATTTTCATAGGTCTGCCACTTAGCTACCCCATGCAGACATTATTATTATATATTATTCTTAATTATAATTTTTATTTTAAGTTAAAATTAAAAATTAAATTTCATTTTTAATAATACAAATTTATTTATACCAGTAAAATTTAATTTTCATTTTAACTTAAAATGAAAAATTATAATTAAGAATAATATATAATAATAATGTCTGCATGGGGTAGCTCAAGTGGCAGTGGCTGTGAAAATGAAGTCTCACCGAACTAGAAGTCTTGGGTTCAAATCTTGGGCTACCCTCCCCCCGTAGTGGGGTGAATAATGGACATGTAAACATGAAAATTAGAGAGTCCTACCAAGCTTATATATATATAGATATACACCATACCTTTTTAAGATTTAGTAAACCATTTTTGGTCTCACTAGATGGAATCGTCATCAAGATAATGATAATTAATATTCAATTTTTAAATAAAATTTCGTTTAGTTTTTATTGTCACACCAAGAAGGTAACTCCCAAATCCCTATGTTTCCATTAATGTAAACAAAATTATATGGCATGAATAGTTGTGACCTTTGGGATCCATATTCCAAGGTTTCTTCCTATTCTAACTCTTCATTTTCCTTTATTTACATATTTACAATTTGCTCACCAAATCCCTGAGGATTAGGTGTATAACGTTGTCCCCTTAATTTGAAGGGGTATTTGTGAGTCCAAACATCATTTTGAATCTTTCAAACATTTCTCTTACACGTGCTTTGCTAAAGATGTTTGCAATTTATTTATTTGTGGAACAATGTCGTACATGAATAGTGTTGGCCTCTACATGATATCGAATCAAATGATACTTTGTATTGATATGTTTGGTTTGATCACAGAATTTGGTATTCTTAGCTAACTTAATTGCAAAAGTATTGTCAATCAAAATAGGGGTGGAGTTCACTTGTTTCTCCTACAAGTATTTAAGAATTTTCCTAAGCCACACATCTCCTTGGTTGTTTTTGCAGTTGCCCAATATTTTGTCTTTGTTGTGGAATCTGCTAGAACTTATTGTTTGTGTGACCTATAGGAGGCAACTCCTAGTCCAACACTCATAACATAGCCTAAAGTAAACACTCCATTTTCCTTATCTCCACTAAAGTCTAAATTAGAATATCCAATCAAGTTGAAGTCATCCACCTGTGAATATTTGAGTCCAAAACTCCTTAGTCTGTTTCAAATACTTTAGAACTCTTTTTGCAACAAACCAATATACTTCACAGGGATTTTTGCATAAACTTGGAAATAATTCCAATAGCAAATGAAATATATGTTATGGTATTAGTGAGGTAGATAAGGCTTCCCACAAGCTAAGCTTAGTTGCATCCTAAAATTCATTTTCTTCTTTAGATGTGAGCTTCAAATTTTGTTCTATTGGAGTGGATAAAGGATTGCATTCAAAAATGCCAAACTTGTTCAACAATTCTCCAATGTACTTCTTTTGAAAGAGGAATATATACCTTGGATGTTGGGTCACTTCAATGCCCAAGTAGTAGTGAAGTGTCCCAAATTTGTCATCTCAAATCCCTTCTTCAATTATTTATTTATGGATGCAATATAGTTCTCAATGTTCCATGTTATCAAAAGATCATCTACATATACCACAAGATAGATAATAATTTTTCCAATGTCATTGACAAATAAGGTTGCATCATCATGATTAAAGTGTTTAAAATTTAATTTCAGAAGATGCTCAGTCAATTTTTCATACCAAGCTCACGGTGTTTATTTTAGGCCATATAAGGATTTGGTGAGTTTGCATATTTTTTGTTTTTATCGCTTCACACAAAGCCCTCTAGTTGATACATGAAGACATTTTCTTTCAAGTCTCTATTCAAGAAAACAATCTTCACATCCATTTGATGGACTTTCTATCCATTCTCAATTGCTAAGGCAAAGAGAGTCTGAATGATGTCCCATCTTGTCGTGGGGGCAAATATCTCTTCATAATCGACACCTTATCTCGGTGCAAATCCTTTGTCACGAGCCTTGCTTGTCAAGTGAGCCATCTAATTTATACTTGTTCTTATGTACACACTTTCCACCAATTGGTCTAGATCCAAATGGAGAGTCCACCAAGTTCCATGTTCCATTCTTTATGAGAGCATCATACTCCTTCATTGCTTATTTCCATCCATCATGACAAGCAACCTCTTTAATTGAAGTTAGTTCAAAATTAGTAGACAAATTTCATTCACAATCATATAAAACATCCATATCATCAACTAAAACATAATCATCACATCCATTTTTTCTGGTGGAACTTCTAATTCTTGTCTTTTTGGCCTCATCATAATGAACACTTTCAAGTGTTTTAGTGAGCCATTTTGGGGGACCTTTCTGAGATGGTCTAGGCTGCTCTATTGATATAGATGGGGTTGCATCAAGATTTAGTCATCCAATCCTCTCAATCACATCACTCAAAGGGTCTTCCTGATTTGAAGGAATGGTTAGAACTTCATGAGAGGGAGACAATGCTTCAAAAGGATACTGCATAGATTGATCAAGGATAGGTATCCCCTCCTCAAGATGTGGAATCTCATTACCAAATTCATCATAATTTTTTGCATGATTAAGTATATCCAAACGATCAAATTGCCGCTCAACAGTACTTTTGGTCATGGAAGATTAAAAAAACATAACATCTCTAGACAATATAAACTTCTTATTTACTTCATTGTAGAGACAATATGCTTTGGTGGTATCTGAACAGCCCAAGAAGATGCACTTTCAACTGTTTGTGTCAAGCTTGCTTCTTTGTTCTTTAGGAATTAAGGCATAGCAAGTGGAACCAAAGATCTTGAGATGCCTTACTGAAGGAAGTTGGTAATACCAAATTTCATGAGTCTTGTTTTTTAGAGCATGGGATGGACATATGTTGCACATAGAACTACATAATACCAAAATATCAACACTACATTTTTGTAAACATCAATGAGCGAACCATATTTAAGATGGTCCTATTCATTTTTTCAACTACACCATTTGTTGAGGATTGTAAGAAATAATAGTTTGATATTGAATCCCATGTTGGTGAAGATAGTTTTCAAATTCATTACAAGTATATTATTTTTCATTACCAGTACGAAGGGAGCCAATCTGTGATTGTGCATCATTTCAATCCATGCGCGAAAATTTCTGATATACTTTTCAACAAGTATATCTAACACATTCTAGGGTAATCATCAATAAGAGTCATCATATATCTATTTCCATTTGCAGAAAGAATAGGCATAAGGCCACACAAATCAAAATGACTTAGTGCAAGATTTCTACATGCTTTGAAAGAAAAATCATGAAATGGTTGTTTGTTATGTTTTCCTAGGATACAAGCATCACAATTCTTTAGTTTCCTTGGAATAGTTGGCAAACCAGACGCCATTTCTTTTCAATAAACGAATATTGTCATAATTAAGTTGTCAAAATCTTGCATACCATAAAAGATTGGATGGAAATGTACCTTCGTTACATTATGAAAGGCATGAAAAGTTCTATGCACGAGCATATGTTCCTTGCAACTTCAATAGTCTTTCCTCCTCTATTCCAATCATGACAATAATGTTGGCTAATGCTTTTCTTATCTCTTTTTTTCATCAAACATATGAATGGAGTGTCCTTCTTGGCGAATGTGAACAAGGGACATTAGGTTTCTCTGCAGTTCTGGAAGATAGGATACATCATGTAGAGGAAAGTCAGGAAGTCCATACAATTTAATCTTGTTGGTGACAAGTGTGGAAGGCTTTAGACTTGACTTGTCTACAAAGCACACAGCTTCATCTACATTGTCACTAAGGTCTTCAAAGATGTATTTTTTAAAGGTCATATGGTATGTTGCACCTATATCAAGTAGCCATGCATCTTTCCAAGAAGCAAATGAATTATGAAACAAATTTTTAGTCACTCCAATATTGCAATGAAAAACAATGTAATGAGCAAATTCAGGTGCTTTACCTTTCACTGGATATAGTGTTTTACCTTTGTCTACTTTGTGTTCTTCTTTGATTTTCTCCCAAGGGATTCTACATGTGAATGCATCATGTTTGTCTCTATCACAGCGAACGCAATGGAGATTAGACCTTTCTCCTTGATGGTATTTACCCCCCTTACCTCTATGATTCTTCCTTCCACTTCCTCTTTTACTGCCTCTTCTGTTAGAAAATTATCGTGATTATATCTTATCTTTCAATGCAAAGCACATTACATATTTAGGGGATTGAGAACTTGTCTTCCTCTCCCCAAAATCTTTCCCCTGTCCTGCAAAATTCTCCACAAGAGTGTCAAAAGTAATATCCTTGAGTTGGCCACTAGCTTGTAGGGATTCAAAATATTGAGAGAATGTAGGATAGAGGGCCTTGACAAAGGCTATGACAAGAATTTCCATTTTAACTCCAATGGCTTCTGCACCATGCACGATGGCTCTAATCTTTGAGGCTAGGGCCAAGGGGTCATCGTCTTTCAACTCAAGGTTGATGAGCTTAATCATCAACTGAACCACTTCCAATTTTGAGTGTGAGTCATATAAATTTTTTAACTTCTTCAATAAATCATAACAATTTGTAATTGGAATAATATGATGACATACTTTTTCATTTACAAAAGCAGCAATTAAGGCATACGCCTTGTTGTCCTTATTTTCCCAAATGGGTATTTCTTTTTCTGATGTGGGCTTTATAGGTGAAGTGTCACCTTCTCCTTCACAAACACCTTTCCATAAGTCATTAAAGATGAGGGTGTGCCTAGTTTTTTTGGACCCTTCTGGGTAGTTCTTCTTGTCATTGGGCATTACACCAACAATAGAGATGAGGGAAAACATCTTTAAATAGTTATGAGCTAGGTTTGAATAAATTCGAGAATAAGAGGGAAAAAGACTAGGATTTTACTAAGAGTGTCCTCAAAGGGGAAGCTCAAGTAAAAGTAACAAAATGAAGTAGATAAAAATATTGGGCTTGCTTGGAGAGTAATAAGCACAAAATAGCATACCCTCATAATTGATTACTCAAACTCCTTACAACATATTATCAATTCATTCAGGCAACTTCCTCAAGAGATTAAGCATAAGAGAAGGAAGTTAACCTTGGGTGGACATATAGTTCAATTACTCTAGGACGCTTATCAATCAACAATAACCATCACCTAAAAATCATACAAGCGCCAACTACAAAAGCAACAAAATCACATAACTAACCAAATCATTCCAATGAATATTGAATGCCTAACGACCCTTACAAGGTTGGCTAAAAAGAGAAATGGGTGATTGCAACCGCTAATTCATATTCCTTATGAAACCTCTCAAGAATGTTAAGTTAGCAATGCAAATTATAATTTCAAATTCCAAGAATCGCAAGGATGTCATGGTATGATATTTTTGTTAAGATTTTCTCTACATTATTCATAATATGTCTTCAATGGATTTCCAAATGCATGAGTTTGTTGTGTTGATATATGTTTGCATGAGTATAGGATTTAGGCATATTGAAGTTGTATTTTTAGCTAAAAAATCCACACTCTTTGAAACACATATTATTGTTTTTGAAATGAGGAGGATGTAACTTTCTGCAAGAAACTAAATGTTGTGCAAATATAACATTCATATGGTGGTCTCATGCGAGTTCCAAGAGAGTTAGAGGTAGGAATGACCATAACTCCAACTTATATGTTTGAGATGTCTCACCTAGAAAGGTGTTCCTTGCACTATAAAGGAAGAATTGGTGAAAGTAAATAGATGTTTTTATCTAAAACATTATTTTCAATTTAGCAAAATTTATAAAATGGAATTTTGAATGCTTTATTTCATTGCAAACAAGCTTAAATTTGTAAGCACTTCAATATTTTAAGTTTGTCAAATCATTACTTTTTACTTTCTTAATTGTCATCTTTGTTTCTAGATCTTTATATATTTTTAAACATTTAAATCTATTTGGTTTTTGGTTTTTAAACCAAATTTACTGGCATATTGTAATATGGTTAGTCCAAATGATATCCCACTTACTAATTTAAACTACTCACAAAAATCATGTATGGACAATTTACGACAAAGTAAAGGACTACCTCTGAAAATGATGTGGTGCTTGAGTCCCACAAACTGTCAGGGCTTCACTATGTAATCCCTCCCAGGAGGGAAGTCCACATCCTCCTCCACCTCATCCATGTGGCTAAATCCATTGATGATAACAACCTTCCCTTTTAAGGAAACAACATAGCAAGAATCCCCATATTAGAAACATAGGCACAACACCACCTGCATGTCACTCAATGCCTCGTCAATGATGGAAAAAGTACTAACGCAACAACTTTATTCTCTTGTGCTCACCTTCATCAACAAATCTGCACTCCAAAAATCAATTGAATTGGCAATAACAGTAGTGCTCTTGCTCAAACACTACTCTTTCTATTACAGTTGCTTCTCTTCTCTCACAACGACAACTAACAATTCATTAAATGTGTAGCCAACATGCCCTCTTAAATAGTGGCTCAATGGTGACTCAGCAAATCAAGCAATCAATCGTAGATAGCAACTATAGATTCCTCTTATGTAGTGTTGATGGCTCCTTCCATGCATGACACAATTTCTAGCCAATGTTTTCAGAACTGAACCGGAAAACCTTGTTGACTGGGAATCAATCGGAACCAAACTGAAACCCATAAAAAAATTGAACCGGAAAACCAGTTGACTAAAAACACATAGAATATTCAAAATTTAAAGAAAATCATGTGTATACATGTGCATCCATATGAATATATATTATTTATGTCTTTAATTTATTTTTTCCCTTCTCGCCTTCTGGTAAATGTGATTGTGTATGATGATTAAGTTCCTTTTACATGGAAATATTGTGCAAGTTGTATATTTTTTGTTTCTGCAAGTGGAATGGACGAACGTATGTGGTAACAATCTTTATTTAATAAAATTTATGTTATAATTAGAATTTTAAGTTATATTTAAAAATTTTGATTGGTTTGTGTGGGGTTTAATTTCTATTTACCGATTTAAATTTTATAGTAAAAGTTGCCTTGGGAAATAACTGGTAAAGATAAAAATTGTTTTAAAGATTCTTTAAACTTGATCAAATCTTACACAATAGTAATGATAATATTTCGCACTTAAATTATTTTTCCATCCAATATATATATTAACCTTAAGTTTAACTTAAATTTGAAAAAAGAAACCATAAGTTCAATTTAAATTTGAAAAAAGAAAAAACTATTTATTTATTTTTAAATAATAAAAATAATAAATGAATTACAAAATTCAAATACTAGTTAAATGAACTATTATCTGTGACAAATTTTAGTCTATACTTAAATCTTTCAATGGAAATTTTTTTTTTCAATTCATATTTGGGTGGATTTAAAGTAATAATTGGAGTTCCTACTGGGATAACTTGTGAACCATTAATGCCTTTGCTTTTAGGGTAAAGCACAATGAGTTTAACTTTTGTTCTTTAAGTATAGCTAGTTTTAGTTTTGCGATTAGAACAATTAGAACAATGAAGGGCGGCTTTTATGTTATTTCAATTTCAAGCTTGTATCTTTTAGAGAAAAATAAAATACTTTTCAATTTTATTTTATTTATTTTTAAATTTTTCAAATCTTGTAATTGAACTATTTTTATTTTTTATTTTTTTTGCCTGTATGTAGTTAAAGTGGAAAATGAATTATTGGTGAACATCAGAACACCAAAGACCACTCATCTTCATCACAACTACTAACAAGTTATGGTTATCTTTAAATTTAATGGTTATTGGTTTTCTTCATCCTTCATCACATTTGTCTCATGGATCATTTGTCTTGGACAAAAACTTGTTTTAGACATCTATCTCTTCCAAGGGTTTTATAAGAAAGCTTTAAAGGAGCGTGGTTTTGGAAAGTGTGGAACTATTGATAACTTGGTTCCCAAAAATTGACCCAATCTCTATGTCCATTACTCAAATTCCGTTTTGGGCTTGTTTTACCAATTTTCCTTTACATTTCAACATATCTTAGTTATGGAGGATATTGGGAATGCTTTAGGCAATTACATAAAAATAGATTTTAAAAGACATATAGAAATATTATGCACATATCTTTTACTTTGTGTTGAGAATAGCCTTGTTGAGGGTTTGCTTCAGATAGGGGTAGCTTTATCCCCCTGTTTGCTTTGAAATTGAAATTGAATTGCTTTGCTTCTTCCACGGTGCTGAGTATAATAAGCATCATACTCCAATCTCTATATGAATGGAGGAGAAACATGTGTAGATTCTAATACAATATTAACTCAAAAATCACTATAAAATCGAAAGCATCATGATCTCATCAAAACCAAAGCATGCATCCTATATATATATACATACGTGCATTTCTCCTCTGATCTTTCCACCATTCAACGCAAGCCAAATTGACCAAAAATGATGTTATGACCACTCGATTTGTGGGGAAAAACATGAATTTCCTACCCAAATGATTCTCAAATTAAAACTTTTGGATGGACTTAAGGCTTGGATTATGACAACACAATGTTAGGGTGTTTGTCATCTTTCAATATATTTAGAAGAAACTTGTCCTAATACACCAACTCATTCTTCATGAAAGTGGGAGACTAGACCTAAATCAAAATAGTTGGACGAGTTCTACCAACTAAACAAGAGGAAAAGGATGAAAACAACTAACAAACACAAGATTCCAAGAAGGTTAATATTACTTGTCTAGAAGTATTGCTTGCATAACCTTTGTTTGTCTTTGAGAATAAAACTAAAACTAAGGATGCTAGGATTTCCTCTCCAAGTATGGAAGTTGCAACTATTGACTCTTTTTGGGAAATCGACTAGTTTCATGAATTTTTCACCTTTGATTTTGATAAAGAATTCATTCTATATTTGACGCAGGAAGACAAGCTTAACCATCACCTGTTATATTTTCTTCATGGACGTATCCATGACAGTTGTGGCCCGGATTTGCTTCTTCTTTGGATAAATCAAGACTATGGATCGAGAACGTTCAACAGTGTGCAACGTTGTTGTGCTTTCCTTCACTCCATATAGGAGTTGCAACCATTCCCATGCGCAAAACCCCTCGCATGAGCCCCCAAATTTCATACAACCCTTAAGGACCAGGGCTTTATCAGATCTAGGCATATGCTCACACCCAAAACCAAGCGTTTACTTTAAAGGCACCACGATCTATCGCCCCCTACCTATCGACACTCCCCTGCTATAATGCCTCGTGGTCTCGACAAGCCATATAACACGTGATGTGTAACTTTCTGTCACTTGGCTCCCTTAGTTGACAAGACCACCTACCACGAGCCGCCACTTCTCAACTCTTCAACACTTCCCAATTTGGCGATAGAGCAGTGATTGATATGCATCAGATGAGAAATTCTCCGTCTGTCAAGCATGTTACTTGACAAGACCGCCCCGTGCTCCCCCACCCAACCTTCGTTGCAACCTCGACAAACCCCCTGATGGGTGACGGAAGTAACGACAATTGGCAGGACTAGTTCTCGCTTAACGAGCTCATTAAATGACGAGACCACCCAATTCATGTCAACGCTCACAAAACAAAATCTTGAGTCTCGCTTCACCACCTATCTCGGCCACCACTGTGTCCCGACTCCTCTAACTTCCCCATAGTCCAACAAATGTCATCCTTACGTCATGTCAATCTCAACCTCTTGTTATGGTTTTGTTCCTATGCATTTCCCTATGGTCCCAACACTGGGACGAACTTCTCTCGACAAGAAAAAATATTGTCCATTGGGTCCATCAACTGATAGAATGTGGCGTTAGGGGAATTTTGAGGTCTAAAATGGGCCTCCTAAAATAAATGTACAACCAAAATAAACTTTATAAGAACCAATAGGATTTAATATGATGATGTCAACCATGGGGGATGATTTACTATTTTTGGAGTAGAAAAATAAAAAGATTAAAAATAATAAATAACAAAACTACTTTTTCAACTCATATTTTCAACTTATCTCCGTAAGGTTTTACTCAAATTTCAAGCGAGAGTACTCATCAGATGCAAAATTTAATTCATCATCCAAGGAGTACCCATGTTGCATAATTTCGATGGACCCTACTACACAAAAAATGAGAAATAGATGAAAAAACATGATTGCAATCATGTTTTTCATGTATTTCTCATTTTTTGTGTAGTAAGGTCCATCGAAAGTATGCAACATGGGTAATCTTTGGATGAGGAATCAAATTATGCATCCAACAATTGTTTCCGTTTGAAATTTGAGCAAACCCATAGGGAGTTAAGTTGAATATACGAGTTGAAAAAATATTTTTTCCTTTTTTCCCTTTAAAATTTGGTGATGTAATATAATCATATTTTATTATTTCCACTATTATTTTATAATTTCCTTAGGAGGCCCATTTTAGACCTCAAAATTACCCTAATGTCTTGGCCCTTAACGATTTGTTCTCGGCGGCTTGACGATCCTCTCTCGGCCCAATGATTCTCGGAGTGTTGCATTTTTTGCGCTTAACTTCTCCAATATTCTTCCTCAATCTAAGATTTCACAACGCTTGATGTTTCCCACTCTCTCTTGCCAAGACTTAACAAATTCTTGGACCCCTGATTTCATGACCAGAGCTCGCCCTTTAGCCACACCCTTCAATGGATTCAGAGATTGTAAACCTTCCACGTTGTATTGTATTCGACTCCTATAAGGTTGAATCTATGAATTCTCCAACTATCGACAGGGGTGACTCTACACTCTTTCTTCATGGTCACTCAAAGTTGCTTTGGCCACATTATTCTCCACACATATCTCCTTTCTCACATGCAAGGATTTGATGGTCTTTGCACGCAATCTTGAAAACTCACTCTAACAGAGAAATAATAACGTAGGCATAATTCTCACAAGAATAATTTACTAGTTCCAAAGCGTATGGATTTAAAACATGATTGGAGGATAATTCACATAGTTTCCATTAACGCTAAAGATTTGCACAATATGGCCAAATTTACATAGTAAGTGGCCCTCTCCTTTTTCTCAAATCTCTATGGTCCTTAGATTGTCTCTCAGTTGCTCCTATTATTCTCTTCTCTATTCTCCTATCTCCTCCTTCTATCTTGTATTCTACCTACAGCTTAACAAATCACAATATCTTTACTTCATTGGGCTATTCTACAGTTGTCCAACTTCACAATGTATCTTAGCATGTTTATTTTGTTCTTTTACAATGTGTCACATGGCTAAGAATGACAACTCACCAAAACTCCCTAACAACCTAGATTCCTTCTAAAACTAGAACACTTGCCCTTACATGAGAATTTCCTATTTTATACAAAATTATGACTAAAAGACCTCACTCCCTATTGGAAATTTTTAAGACCGGTTAAGTTTGAAAAGATGAAGAAATGAAAACCTTGGATTCTATGCTCTTGCATCACTTTTGCATCACTCAATTTCTAAGTAAACAACATAGTTCTTTCTTTATATATTCACTTTCGTATCTCTCAATTTTTATGTGAACAAAATAGTTTCTTCTGAGTTAAAAGTGAACAATATAGATCTTCTTGTTACGTGAGATTAAAAAAATAAGTTAAAAAATGAGGGTATTGAAGATTATTTTTATAAAACAAGAATTTATATACCTTATGTATTTCATTTTTAATAATACAAATTTATTTATACCAGTAAAATTTAATATTTATTGTAATTAAAATGAAAAGTTATAATTAATAATAATTAATTATGTGTGTGGGTTAATAATAAAACATGATCATATTAATGTAAAATGTGTATAACTAAGTTGTGAGGCGTGGATTAATAAGGATTTATATTGCGTTTTACTATCAAATATTTGTAGAGATGAAAATAAAATTAATATGTAATTTTTTTTATAGTTAAAATGAGTTATATTTAGTTAAAAGTTTGATATTAAGAAGTTTGAAAATGAAAAATAATTTCTTTCTATTATATATTTAAATTCAGTGCACCCTAACTTAGTCAATGAAATGAACATTTTCCGAGTATTTTTCTTGGTCAGTTTTTCCTAAATATTGATAGAGATTTTTAAGAATCGTAAGTTTTAGTTGTTCAATTTGCAAATTTCGAGTTCTTCAGAAGCTTTTCGTGGTGTTGAATCCATTTATGCATGCAAAAATAAATTTTAAACAACAAAAAGTCACAATCTCACTAGAAATAGTATTGTTGGATTCCAACTAAAAAAACCATTTTGTCTGTTAGTTAGAATACACCTTTAAATTAGGTCTAAATTTCAATATATTTTCCATATTATGGATTTTATTGACCTTATAACTCAACAAAATTATGGTAATCTTGGAACACTTGTCTCAATGTTATTCTAGCATTAATTTTTTTTTTCTAAGAATGCATTTAAGTAATACCTTACCTTTTTAAGCCCCTCAAGGGCAACTCAATCGGTGATGGTCGTGAAAATGAAGTGTTATGCACGAGGAGGTTCGAGGTTCAAATTCCCCTTATTCACTTGTGCCTAGCATACATAGGCAGCTAGAGGTTATAGTGGTAGTGGTTGGAATCGGCCTCATATCATGTGAGTACGAGACCAACCCACTTATCAATATATATATATATATATATATATATATACATATATACACCCATACCACCATTTTTAAGATTTAGTAAACCATTTTTGGTCTCGCTAGATGGAATCATCATCATGATAATGATAATTAATATTCAATTTTTAAATAAAAATTCGTTTAGTTTTTATTGTCATGCCAAGAAGGTAACTCCCAAATCCCTATGTTTCCATTAATGTAAACAACATGAGAAGCAACCTCTTTAATTGAAGTTGGTTCAAAGTTAGTAGACAAATTTCATTCACAATCAGATAAAACATCCATATCATCAACTGAATCATAATCATCACATCCATTTTGTTTGGTGGAACTTTTAGTTCTTGTCTTTCCGGCCTCATCATAATGAATACTTTCAAGTGTTTTAGTGAGCCATTTTGGGGGACCTTTTTGAGATGGTCCAAGCAACTCTATTGATAGAGATGGGGTTGCATCAAGATTTAGCCGTCCAATCCTCTCAATCACATCACTCAAAGGGTCTTCCTGATTTGAAGGAATGGCTGGAACTTCATGAAAGGGAGACAATGCTTCAAAAGAATATTCCATAGGTTGATTGAAGATAGGGTTCACCTCATCAAGATGTGTAATCTCATTATCAAATTCATCATAATTTTTTGCATGATTTAATGATCAAATTGTCGCTCAACAATATTTTTGGTCATGGAAGATTTAAAAAATAACATCTCTAGACAATATAAACTTCTAATTTACCTCATTGTAGAGACAATATGCTTTGGTGGTATCTGAATAGCCCAAGAAGATGCACTTTCAACTATTTGTGTCAAGTTTACTTCTTTGTTCTTTAGGAATTAAGGCATAGCAAGTGGAACCAAAGATCTTGAGATGCCTTACTGAAGGAAGTTGACCATACCAAATTTCATGAATCTTGCTTTTTAGAGCATGGGATGGACATATGTTGCACATAGAACAACATCATACCAAAACATCAGCATTACATTTTTTTAAACATCAATGAGCGAATCATATTTAAGATGGTCCTATTCATTTTTTCAATTACACCATTTGTTGGGGATTGTAAGGAATAATAGTTTGATGTTGAATCCCATGTTGGTGAAGATAGTTTTAAAATTCATTACAAGTATATTATTTTTCATTACTAATATGAAGGGAGCCAATCTATGATTATGCATCATTTCAATCCATGCATGAAAATTTCTGAAAGCTTCATATGCTTCTGATATACTTTTCAACAAGATGTCCAACACATTCTGTGGTAATCGTCAATAAGAGTCATCATATATCTATTTCCATTTGCAGAAAGAATAGCCATAAGGCCACAAATCAGAATGAATTAGTGCAAGATTTCTACATGCTCTAGAAGCAAAATCATGAAATGGTTGTTTGTTATGTTTTCCTAAGATACAAGCATCACAATTCTTCAGTTTCCTTGGAATAGTTGGCAAACTAGACACAATTTCTTTTCAATAAACAAATATTGTCATAAATAAGTTGTCAAAATCTTGCATTCCATAAAAGATTAGATGGAAATGTACCTTCATTACACTATGAAACGCATGCAAAGTTCTATGCACGAGCAGATGTTCCTTACAACTTCGATAGTCTTTCCTCCTTTATTCCAATCATGACAATCATGTTGGTTGATTATTTTCTTATCTCTACTTTTTCATCAAACATATGAATGGAGTTTCCTTGTTGACAGATGTGAACAAGGGACAATAGGTTTCTCTGCAATTCTAGAAGGTAGGGTACATCATGTAGAAGAAAGTCAGGAAGTCCATACAATTTAAGCCCGTTGGTGACAAGTCTGGAAGGCTTGAGACTTGACTTGTCTACAAAGCACACTAGTTCATCTACATTGTCACTAAGGTCTTCAAATAAGTCTTTTTGAAAGGTCATATGGTAGGTTGCACCTATTTCAAGCAGCCATGCATCTATCCAAGAAGCAAATGAAGTATGAAACAAATTTTAGTTACTCCAATATTGCAATGAAAAACAATGTAATGAGCAGATTCATGTGCTTTACCTTTCACTGGATATAGTGTTTTACCTTTGTCTTCTTTGTGTTCTTGTTTGATTCTCTGCCAATGGATTCTACATGTGAATGCATCATTTCCGTCTCTATCACAGCGAATGCAATGGAGATTAGACCTTTCTCCTTGATGGTATTTACCCCCCTTACCTCTATGATTCTTCCTTCCCCTTCCTCTTTTACTACCTCTTCCATTAGGAAATTCTCGTGATTGAATCTTCTCTTTCAATGCAAAGCACACTACATATTCAGGGCATTGAAAACTTGTCTTCCTTTCCCGCAAAATCTTTCTCATGTCCTGAAAATTTTCCACAAGAGTGTCAAAAGTAATGTCCTTGAGTTGGCCACTAGCTTGTAGGGATTCAAAATAGTGAGAGAATGTAGGATAGAGGGCCTTGACAAAGGCTATGACAAGAATATCCATTTTAACTCCAATGGCTTCTACATCATGCACGATGGCTCTAATCTTTGAGGCTAGGGCCAAGGGGTCATAGTCTTTCAACTCAAGGTTGAGGAGCTTAATCATCAACTGAACCACTTCCAATTTTGAGCGAGTCATATAAATTTTTTAACTTCTTCAACAAATCATAAGAAATTGTAATTGGAATAATATAATGACTTACTTTTTCATTTACAAAAGCAGCAATTAAGGCATACGCCTTGTTGTCCTTGTTTTCCCAAATGGGTAGTTCTTTGTTCGATGTGAGCTTGATAGGTGCATTGCCACCTTCTCCTTCACAAACACCTTTCCACAAGTCATTAAAGATAAGGGTGTGCCTAATATTTTTGGACCCTTCTTGGTAGTTCTTCTTGCCAATGGGCATTACACCAACAATAGAGATGAGGGAGTACATCTTTAAAAAGTTCTGAGCTAGGTTTGAATAAATTTGAGAATAAGAGGGGAAAAGACTAGGATTTTACTAAGAGTGTCCTCAGAGGGGAAGCTCAAGTAAAAGTAACAAAATGAAGTAGATAAAGATATTGGGCTTGCTTGGAGAGTAATAAGCACAAAATAACTACAACAAAATAGCATACACTCATAATTGATTACTCAAACTCCTTACAACATACTATCAATTCATTTGGGAAACTTCCTTAAGAGATTAAGCAGAATAGAAGGAAGTTAACCTTGGGTGGACATATAGTTCAATTACTCTAGGACGCTTATCAATCAACAATCACCATCACCTAAAAAGCACACCAGCACCAACTACAAAAGAAACGAAATCACATAGCTAACCAAATCATTCTAATGAATATTGAATGCCTGCCTAATATATGAACGTCCCTTACAAGGTTGGCTAAAAAGAGAAATGGGCGATTGCAACTGCTAATTCATATTCCTTGTGAAACCTCTCAAAAATGTTAAATTAGCAATGCAAATTATAATTTCAAATACCAAGAGTCACAAGGATGTCATGGTATGATATTTTTGTTAAGATTTTTTCTAAATTATTCATAATATGTCTTCAATGGATTTCCAAATGCATGACTTGGTTGTGTTGATATATGTTTGCATGAGTATAGGATTTGGGCATATTGAAACTGCATTTTTAGCTATAAAATCCACACTTTTTGTAACACATATTATTGTTTTTGAAATAAGGAGGATGTAACATTTTGCAAGAACCTAAATGTTGTGTAAATAGAACATTCATATGGTGGTCTCATGCTAGTTCCAAGAGGGTTAGAGATAGGAATGACCATAACTCCAACTTATATGTTTGAGATGTCTCACATAGAAAGGTGTTCCTTGCACTATAAAGGAAGAATTGGTGAAAGTAAATAGATGTTTTTATCTAAAACATGCTTTTCAATTTAGCCAAATTCATAAAAAATAATTTTGAATGCTTTATTTTATTGTAAACAATCTTAAAATTGTAAGCACTTCAATATTTTAAGTTTGTCAAATCATTACTTTTTACTTTCTTAATTGTCATCTTTGTTTCTAGATCTTTATATATTTTTAAACATTTAAATCTATTTGGTTTTTGGTTTTTAAACCAAATTTACCTGCATATTGTAATATGGTTAGTCCAAATGATCTCCCACTTACTAATTTAAACTACTCACAAAAATCATGTATGGACAATTTACGACAAAGTAAAGGACTGCCTCTGAAAATGATGTGGCGCTTGAGTCCCACAAACTATCAGGGCTTCACTATGTAAGCCCTCCCAAGAGGGAAGTCCACATCCTCCTCCACCTCATCCATGTGGCTAAATCCATAGATGATAACAACCTTCCCTTTTAAGGAAACAACATAGCAAGAATCCCCATAATAGAAACATAGGCCCAGCACCACGTGCATGCCACTCAATGCCTCGTCAATGATGGACAAAGTACTAGCGCAGCAACTTTATGCTCTTGTGCTCACCTTCATCAACAAATCTACACTCCAACAATGAATTGAATTGGCAATAATAGTAGTGCTCTTGCTCAAGCACTACTCTTTCTACTACCACTGCTTATTTTCTCTCACAATGACAACTGGCAATTCATTAAACATGTAGCCAACATGACCTCTTAAATAGTGGCTCAATGGTGACTTAGCAAATCAAGCAATCAATTGTAGATAGAAACTATAGATTCCTCTTATGTAGCGGTGATGGCTCCTTCTATGCATGACACAATTCCCAACCAATGTTATCAAAACCGAACCGATAAACCTTGTTGACCGGGAATCAATCAGAACCAAATTGAAACCCGTAAAAAAATTGAACCAAAAAACTAGTTGACTAAAAACACACAGAATATTCAAAATTTAAAGAAAATCATATATATTCATGTGCTTCCATATGAATCCAAACCAGTTATACACAAATAAGTGAAATTTTTCATTTATATAGCATGCAATAAGGAACATAACCAAAATAGCATAGAGTGCAATCCATCTTTGAACCGAAAATACCTCAACAAATAGTCTCTAGATGACTTCTAGTATCCAAAAAAAATCATGCTACAACAAATACCTACAAAACATCAAAAGCATTGCCTATATTGGGATCTTCGTCATCAATATAACCCTCAACATTAAAATAAGAGAAAAAATGTGGCATGTCAAGTCAAGATTTTGTTTGAGTGATGGGTACATTTTTAACAGTGTCATGATAAAGGAGTTCAACAACCAATGCTACTAACATCAAAGTACATAGAGGGCTTGGTGATCTTTATTAAATACTAATTCCATACCCTCGTACTTGACAAAATCCAATGGAAACGTTGCAATCCCCCCAATCTTGAATCCTGAAAAAATATTAAGTCTGTTGGATTTTGAGTGAAATCTACAATTATACTTTCTCCATATGAAATCCAATGAGGTTGAAACCACTCTCAAACATCTCAAGTCATTTCATGGTAATGTTAAAAATTGAAGTAAAAGGATGAGACATTCTTCATTTTCATCCTTTTACTTTAAGAACTTAACATTACCATGAATTGCATAGCAACTAGGAGTTGAAGTTTAACATTGCCATTGAATTACAAAGCTTGAATATTAAGTTGAGGGCCATAGGATTAAATATTACGCTGGGCTAGGGGAGAATTAGAAGTGTGCCAACCAAATGAAAAAAGTAAAAAAAAAGACAAAAAGACAAAAAATTTAAGTTTCCCTGCAAAAGTACAAACTGCACAAAACCGATCCTGAACCAGCTTATTCCAGTTCCAAATGCCAAACCAGAACGATTTTAGGCCTAAACCCGATTGGATCAGCCGGTCCCACCATTTTCGGTCTGGTTCTGATAACATTGTTCCCAACAGCAATACCAATTGCCTTCAATAAACCAAATGAAAAGCATGTATGCAAACTTTCAAAGGTGCATGAACCACCACAAATCTTCTCAACCACTGCTAGCAATAGCATAAATGGACAGACAAAATAAATTTTCATCACACTATTATGGACATATCACAACAACAATCCACTCTCAAATAATCTACTCTACTCTCGTACGCTAATCTAATATTATAGTAGATTAATTGTCTATCTCTCACATGTTCCTAGGCCCTCCCATGAGGGGGATAAACCCAATCCAACTCTAATACCATGTAAAGAAATGGGAGAGTGGACATTATCACACACCAAAAATTGAGTTGAGTACTCTATTAAATCAAATAATGTTACACATATAAATACATGAAAGTTGCCTCAAGGTAGACACTATCTTTATCATATGAACAACCAATTGTGAAAATTTCTCAAACACCTCTGATGCTAATTAGTTGAAACAATACATGGAGATGAGCTCTAGCTAATAATGACATAATCATAGACACAAATATGATCACACATAGGACAAGTTACATATTCGAACAAGCTGAAAAATAATTTCACAAAATTAGTAGCGAGCCACAACCTAACAACAAAATGGGTGTTGTGGAAAGGTTGGTTATGGATAGCATTACATCAAATAACACTATGAACCCACCTTTCTTTAATGTATATAGAGACAAACCAATGAGTTTTTTCAATTCAAGCACCTTGTTTCTTTTGTGGGGGGTGAGGGTGATTTCGACAATTGCCTGATTTATTGAAATCTTTAAACAAATAAACTACGACAATTAAAAAATATATATGATTGATGTGTACCTCCCAAACCACAATGAGACCATGGATGGCTCACAAGCACGATGTTAGAATGGAACCTCGAATTTTACAGGCTCCAAATCAAAAATCAAATATGGTGTGAAAATGAGTCTGATCCCAAAGAGAACACAACTCAATTTTTTCCTGGTATCCTTCTACACTATCTCACCTTAATAGGGTAAATCTTTTTGCAAATATTTTCTTGCAAAAAAAGTATACATTACTGGCGAGTAAATAGATTAGAATTACCAGTCCATGTGACTTAATACGGTTAACAATAAAATGCACTGTTGAGACACTCATGTGAAAATCACCGCTTCAAAACCCCATAGATCTAATTAACCCAAACAAATAAAAACTAAAAAAGAGAATAACTCATAATTGCCAAATGGAAGCCCAAATTCAAGAAGTTTTCCTATTCAAATTCACCTCTAATTTGATTAAAAAAATACAAACCAGGACATGTGAGTTAATATAGCTAATAGCTAGCTCATAATTGCCAAATGGAAGCCCAAACTATGAAGCTGCCCTGTTTAAGTTCACCTCTAATTCAATGAACTTTTTAATTTTCTATTTTATAATAAAGCAGTCGCACGCTTACCTCTACACCACAACAAATTGCAATTACTCTGATCATGATCTTTACATGGTCGCTGGAAGAGTTGAACATTTTCAAACATCAAAATCGATGCGATCTTAGAGCATCATTACAATCGAACCTTTCTATGATGTCCCGTATCTTACTATGGAACCAATACAAACTCATAGAAGGTAAACTCATCTAGTATGGACACTAATATGTAAAGTCTAAGAATATAAAATAACTCTTGGATACATAGCATCAAAAAGTTGAAGAATAATCTAGCCATGCATCTTTAGAGAGAGAACATTCATATATAGATAGATATAGATATGCCAATGATGACTCCCCCGCCGCATGACTGTAGCGAGATAGTTCAGCATTAAGTAGGGCAAGGTCAGACTTCATCACACATAATTACACCAAGAAGTAGCCTGAAATTTTTGTCACTCTCCTAAGATAGACATTGGATTAGTAAAGATTATGCAGGGAAGATCGTTAGCTATATCCGAGTTAACAAGCTTTTAGTGGACAGTGAAGATCAAATATCATATCATGTCTCTGAACAGCACTTGCCTACAGGCGCTTGCGGGAACTGAAAGAATGGAATCTCATTAAGCAAACATTGATGGTATATAGAATAAGCCATCCCACGGACAAGGAGCGAGAAGCATCTACAGAATTATTCGACACATTCAAAGATGATACCTTGCATCCATCCTTCAATTAAATATATCGGACATCAAAATAAACCAATGAATTTTTCCCATACCCCGCTTCCTTAATTCCAGGTTGGCCTCAGCTTGTTGAACAAACATATATTAAATCATCTGATTGATTATTGCCAATTTGTGAAGAGGATTGAAATTATATACATAGTGGACCTCGGATGGTAACTTGGTAAGCACTTTCTAGCTTACCCGGATATATTACCGAGGAAGAACATCTGTCAACTCTCAATATAACTCCTTTGCATTATAATCCACAAGGCTGGGCTGCATGGAAAACAATAAAGAAAACCTTCCATAGTGAGAGCTCCAATGCTCAAGATCAACAAATATCACAGGTTCCATGAAATGTATATGTGACATGTCAACAGCTCAAGGTCTCAAGATCATTCTGCAGCCAGATCTCTATTTCTAGTTCGACTCAGAAATGACAGACGAACTACCATTTGGATTAATGTCAGAAGCATTACTGTATCCTGGATGATGAAGCCATGGGATGAGTAGAACCTGTGCAGTTCAGTGATTGGTCAGGCTTGGCACTAACTCCTCCGTTTGTTCTGTGAGTAAAATGCCCATGAGAAAACTTAAACCTACCGACCTTTGCATTCTTTTGAACTGATAAAAGGGGAATTATTCTTCTAGCTGCTGGAGCATGAGTTTCTTTGGAAACATTTTTCGATGAGGTCTTCTGAGATGTGGTCATTGGCAAATCTAAACCTTTCCCTAAATCTCCCATATTATCTTTTGCCTGATCATGGAATATCTTACCTGCAATTGGACCAGTGGTATCATAAGAAACTCCAAGCCCGCCTATATTCTTTGAGACTTTCATGATTTCACATTGTGTTCTACTTGTTGATACTGTATTTTTCACACGCCTTGAGGTGTCATTAACTTGACTGAGACTTTTCCTCCTCTCAAGTGATGATGACTTCTTTTGAACCACTGAACTTCCACCTGCCCTACTTTTTGAATTTTTCTTCTCCATTACTCTTGGATTCCTGAATTCTGCATCAGCATCAATTGAATCCCTAGATTGTTGGACTTTAGCAACTTTTTTTAACGACACTCCAGACCAGGATTCAAATGCTTGCTGCCTGTCTGTTGTAAAATATTGGCTGACCTTTGCCATGTCATATAATGTCTGAGCTGCAGCTAGTACCCTCGGAGAAACAGGCACTATCAAATGACGAGAATTATGATGAAAGTCAGCTTCGGAGAATAATTATAAATGGTCAAATGAGAATAGGATATGTAGCACATCCAATACCCGAACAAAAAGGAAAATAATGATCTGACAGTACCAATCCTATGAAAATATATGTACATAAAGGTCTCCAATACAGCACCTTGGCCCCATGACGCAAAACGCGATTTAAAATATCAGACAAGAAAATTAAGGGTTTCTTTTGCCAAGTGAACAATTCCAAGCGGATAAACACACATACAAGATGATGCCTTTTGAAGTCTTGCTAAAAGGATGCCTTGAAGTTCTCGTTTTAATATCCGTTCCCGTATACTTACCAGCCAAGTAAAGTCGTCATTTTAATTTTCCCCATTTCCCCACACTTTGGTATGAAAAATGAGCAACCTGTACCAAGGATAATCTCAAAACAAGCACTATCTGACAAAAACAGTCACCAAAGTAAAGAGAATACGCTTTATAAATCCCTAGTCAGTATTAAAAATGGTTTCAATGGGCGTAGTGATTGAGCAGTGATGATAGTGGCATGCCAAGTCGCCCATAAGGGTTCGATTCCCCTGGAGATGCAAATAAAAGGTTGGGCCAGGTGCAACTCCTAGGTGTATTTGACAGAAACCCCTACCACAGCAGCTTAGCAAAGAACAATATGGAAGAAAAGAAAGAATTGCTTATATTATAATCTAATGTCGTGACTCATGATACACAGCTTAACGTTACAAAAGTCACCAATTTATCAGCAACATGAAGTTTTTTTGTGATTTTTACTCAACTAAAAATCACCCTTAAAAAGTGGTGATTTTTTCTGCGCCAATCTTTTGCCATTTTTTTCCCTTTCTTTCCTATTTTTAAAAAGTGAATATATTTTGTATTTTTTAAATTGGTTGAATTTTCCGCAATTTTTCCAACGACCCGAGTTCATGACCCGGTCATTTTTTTTATGATGCCAATGTTTGCCGCACTGATACATAGGATCATAAGGGAGGAGAGATTAACGCTCCATTTTGAAACTCTTTATTTTATCCGTGTCATTTTTTTTATGATGCCAATGGTTGCCGCACTGATACATAGGATGATACATAGCATCACAAGGGAGGAGAGATTAACGCTCCATTTTGAAACCCTTTATTTTATCACACAACTTATCATTATCTTATCTTACTACATTATAATTTTGTATTATTATATTTAATCATATAACTTAATTATTATATTAAAGATTGCATAATAATTTTATATAATAAAGTGACATATTGACAAAGTACATTAATTAAACTTCTATCGTATGCCCATCATAAACCATATTTTCTAAGATCCTCTCTTAATGGTCAAATTGGAATACACACCAAGCTTATCTCTAAATTTTATGAACTTATCTAGAACAAGAAGCTAGGTGAAAATATCCTGAATCAGCTGCTATTTTGCAAAATATCTCATCTCAACATCTCCATTCTCCACCAACGGCCAAATATAATGACAATATATTTCCACATGTTGTGTGCTCATGGAAGACATGACACTCTAATTATCACATTGGAGTATAGTAGATCCTGCGAATCAGCAAGAAAAATTCTCAGCAAAACCACTTCACAAACTGCTTCCACTGCTTCCTTGTACCCAGCTTCAGTGGAGGAAAGCGAAACTGCACGCTGCTTCCTACACAACAAAGATGTTTGTAATTATGCCAAGGCTTAAAACATAATCAGTTGTGGATTTCACATCATCCATTGGTCCTATTTAATCTAGATTCATATGTCATGTTGTCGCACAGATTGTCCAGGCAGCATGACAATGCTCAGACCGAGGGCTGTCACCCTAATCCTCGATCCCTCCATTTACGCTGTCTCCCTGAAGCGGGCTACTAAGGGGGGTAGACCCTATAGGAAA
This sequence comes from Pinus tabuliformis, assembly GCA_031772625.1. Lineage (NCBI taxonomy): Eukaryota > Viridiplantae > Streptophyta > Pinopsida > Pinales > Pinaceae > Pinus > Pinus tabuliformis. Next base: position 295,192,666 of record CM062815.1, on the reverse strand, counting down.
AAGGAAGACCAACTGGGAACCAGCTGGCTTGGAAGACGCAGCAGGAGGAAACAAGCACTTGATCGATGTTAGAATTTGATTAGATCTTTAAATGCTTAAGACCAGTGCCTTATGGAGTCAATGAAGACCAAGTAATTAATTAGTTGCTGCTGCTTAAGAAGAAATTTAACGATTGCTTGAAAATATTTACAAAATATCAAACATGTAACGAGCATTATATAATCCAAGCAATGATTGATTTCACCCGATACAAGATGTTCAATAGATGCACAGAGCTTTAGCAATTAAACTTCAAAAGATCAAATACTTAAAGCAACCACAAAATTTAAATGTTAACCAGTTTCAAATAGTTAATCTTAACTATACCATAACAGAAAAAAGACTTTAAAAGTAATTTCCAATGTTCAATTAGTTTTTTTTTTTTTTTTTTTAAAATTTCTAAATATTTTTTTTATATTTTTATTTTTTACGAGACTAAACTAAACCAAAACTTAAAAGATTAAAAACTAAGCTAAAAGAAAATGAAACTTAGACCAAACACTAAATATATATACAAATGAAATGAAAATTAAAATTAAAAGGAAATTTGCTAAAATCTAAATGAAACGGAACAAATCAAAACTTTTTTATATATATTTTTTATAATTTTTGTAAAATTCTAAGATTAAACTAAAATCTAAATAAAATTAAAATCTAGTCTAATCTAAAACCTAAAAGAACTTTTTTTATGCTTTTTTTATATTTTTTTATATTTTTATAATTTTTGATATTATTTTTAAAATCAAAATTTAAACAAAATTAAATCTAAATTTAAAGAAATCTAAATCTAAAACTAAAACAAAAATTTAATAAATCTAAAACTAAAATGAACTAACGTATATACATTATAATAAAAAAAATGAAAATCTAAAGCTTATCTAAATCCTAGAGTAAATGAAATCAAAGTAAATAAAAAAAAAAGGAAATACCTATGCTAACCTACCAACACGCATATAGAGAAAATCGAAAAAATAAATAAATTTGATTGTTGTTGTGTTTAGTGTGTGCAGGTATGCAGAGGGAGTCGATGGCAGCGAAAAGAGGAGTAGGTGAGAAAAATCGCGTGGAGAACAATGAACGCTGACGTGCGGAGGAAGAGCAGGATGGTAGCTAAGGGACGTCGACAAGGTTTGAAATGGCGGATTTTGCAGCAAATGGAAAGGACGCGAGTCAGGGAGGAGAAGCTACGATGGAGTATGACAAGGCAGCAATAGAGTGGTTTTGACGACAGCGATGAGAGAGCTGCAGCATAGGATGGAGGAGCCGCATATCGATGGCAACAAAGGATGACTGTGGGTTGGCAGATTTATATCTGCGATTTTGATGCAAGACGCGTGGAGGGAGGGATGTAAACTCAAGCAGCGTGAAGCCAGCGAGGCAAGGATAGAGGGGAAGAACGTTGAGGATTGCCGATTTCAAGAGGGTTTGCTGCAGAGGAATGGAATCCGACGGGTTTGATGAGCGCAAGTGGAGGAGTTCGAAAATGTAGCAAGTAATCTTGTTGTGGATATGCGAAGGAGATATGGCAACGGATGGATGGCAGAGAGGAAGGAAAACGGACGGAAGGGAAAGTTCGCTGCAGGGAGAAAGCAATCACGCGTGAAGGAAGAGATAAACAATGGATTAGGGTGTGAAATGACTAGCGTAAAGAAACTGAGGGACTGCAGCGTAGGAGTTGGGAACAATCCAGGAGCCTGCCTAAAAAAATTTCGAAAATTTTCCTGCGGAATTGAAACCCCAACGGACAGATAGCTTGGAGAGCCTCAAATTTCTTCAGAAAAACCCTACAAGAACCGATTCTGAGGCCAATTCTTGCCCTCCAAGGCCTAGATCTGGCTTCAAACAAAAATTTCTTTTCAGACCTATAACCTGCAATGGCAAAACAGAATACCCAGGAACAACATGCACAAAAAACAAAACTAAAAATCCTAAAACCTGCTAAATAATTACACTATTCACAGTTTAAAGGCTCTAAATAGCCAGATTTGTCAATATGCCACAAAAATATTTTTAAAATTTTAAATTTAAGATGAGGTGCTTCAGAAAACCCTTCGTGCATTCACCAGAAAATTTCAAATGATAAGCCCGGGATCAAAACTGGTTGGGCTCTTCAGAAAATGCAATTTGGGAGTTGGCTGGTTCAGCCGAGAACTTCCCCGAATGCCCAGTAATCTCAAAAAAAGGATTTCCTGCACAGCTTAAATCAACCATTAACGAAGGAGAAAACGATACTAAAATCCAAATGTAATGGAGATACCTGCCATCATATCCAGAAATTTAACTACCATTCAAACCCTAGCGACTAAGCAAGATCCCTGAGTTTAAAATCACTCTTCATCAAGCTATCATCTTACAGCAATTCCAGAAGAGTAACACCAGCGAACTTTCAACTCCAAAGTCTTTCTTTATTGCACAAAAAATGACTACAAGAGAGCTTTCTTTAGCACACCACTCTAAGATCGAATGATCTGAAATGACCCCTGACACCCTATTTAAAGGAAAATTTTCCAACGACTAGTTCGAGTGATCCATGTCAAAATGATCTCGACCGTCGATGAGGATCAAAAGCTCTTTTAATCTTATCCGTCGAAATTTTAAATGCATTTTAATATATTAAAAAATTAAAATCTTGCATTTATTTCCTCAAAACTTTGACTTATTATTATTTTATTATTTTATTTTATTTTTTCACATTTTTATTTATTTTTAAATTTAATTTAATTTTATTTTATTTTTTAGTTATTTTTTAATTTTATTATTTTATTATTTTTTATTATTTTTATTTTTCACTAGACCCTCGAACTTAACCTTTGGAAAAAACACCTAGGACCTAGGACTTATGAGAGGATAAAACATTTTCTAACCCTCAACACACTTTATATCATGACTTGCACAATTTTACATCTCAAAGGCGAAAACCCATTTGACATAGACCCTCATAGACTACTCAGTGTTACGACACAAATATAATCTAGCAGATCAAGCAATTTGTAATAACCTAACCAGATAGTTAGAATTATTTCCAAATTACTTTTACATAAACTCGACTCAGCACACTAGGATTCCCCTAAGATTCTAATGACAAAATCCATTCTGGCTTTGGGGTTACGCTGAAGGAAAACTCGGCCGATCATGGATCGGCGAGACAAAAAACCTTCCGGAACATAGATTATCACTAGAAAATTAGGTTTGCCTAGGCAATTTACATACATGACTCAGATCTGCTAAGATTATTTACAATTTACACATGCAGACTAGGTTTACAACATAACACGATCAGGTTGATGATGGAAGTCGAATGGCATGGATACGACGATCAAGCGCTACCCTTTTGCGAAAAAAGGGAGTGTACTGCTATGGGTAGTTGACACGTAGTGGTCAACATGTCCTATCAACTGAAAATCCTCTCATCTGCCACACAAGATGCCAAAATCCAATGTACTATTTACCTTTCTTAAAATTCTCTTGGTTGTTGTTAAATGTTCATCTTTAGGAGATGTCATAAATCTAGAAATGTGGCTCACTCCAAAACTCAAGTTCAAGCTAATGGCTATGAGAAAGATGAGGCTCCCCACCAACTGTCTATATATAGAATTATTCGTTAGTTTTGAGTCAGATATGGCCGAAAGATTCATCCCAGCCTCCATAGATATAGATTAGTTTACAATTAATCATTCAGAACTTCTCCACTAGGTCTTTTGCAAACTTATGTTGGGAAGCAAACACAACCAGTCTACTAAAACTCCACACCTAAGCAATGATGTCGGAGGCCTAACTCAGTGGTGTCAAAAGAAAAATTGTTACCTTTCAAATTATGTTGACCTCACTACATGTGATAATGATGTCATCCATGTAGACCACTAGAATCACCAAATCACAATCTATGCTTTTGACTTGGTGAATCGAATCGAAAGGATTTTTGAATTCAATGTTTATGAGATGTTTGTCAATTTTAACATACCAAGCTCTTGGAGACTATCCCAAACCATAAAGAGCTTCAGCCATCAGCTAACCTGCAAAGCCTATTTCAAACCGTAAAGAGCTTCAACCTTCAACTAACGTGCAAAGCCTATTTCAAACCATAAAGAGCTTCAACTAACCTGATCCTTATGTGTCTTAGAATTATCTTGGTTGTTGTTAGATGTTCATCTTTAGGAGATGTTATAAATCTATAAATGTGGTCCACTCCAAAACTCAAGTTCAACCTAATGGCTATGAGAAAGATAAGGCACCCCACCAACTGTCTATATATAGACTTATTCGTTAATTTTGAGTCAGATATGGCTGAAAGATTCATCTCAACCTCCATAAGTATAGATATTAGTTTACAAATTACAATTAATCATTCAAAACTTCTCCACTAGGTCTTTTGCAAACTTACGTTGGGAAGCAAACACAACCACAGTCTATTAAAACTCTACACCCAAGCAGTGATGTAGGAGGCCTAACTCAGTGATATAAAAAGAAAATTTGTTACCTTTCAAATCGTGTTGACCTTGTTACTGCTCAAACTAGTAGGGGTCCTAAAAGGGGATCCTTGAAGGGCTACTACTAGGTCAAGGGCAACAATGGAGCAATAGCCCACTATTACCTCGACTAAGGCACCCTACTTTTTACGGACTTTCACCGATGGGAGGAGACTCGTTATAATAAGGTTCACGAAATAATGGATCAATGATAGGATGAGAGGTGATCTTAGAAGCCTATTCACAAAGGAGGCTCAGATATATGGCTTGCTTGCTTTGAAAGCAAGATGAAAGGCTCTCTAGGAAGGGCTTAGGGGAATTCAAAGAGCTAGGGTGAGTATATGACTTGTTAAGAAGATTGTTAGCTCCTAAAATCCTTGTGGAAACTTGGCTTCAAAGTGGTCTTTGTGAAACTCGCTTCAATAAGTTGTGGGACCACACAAGACCAAGTGGACCCGAGGTTAGGTCAAGAGAATGGGGTTGAGCAACCAATGACGTGTTTGACCTAATCAGGGAGAAGAAAGAGATCAAAGAACGAATTTTCAATGAAAGGTAATGCAAGGATCCCAATGAGGTTACTAGCCTAAGGAAACCAAGGGCAAGATTCAATCTCGAGATTAGGGTTTGAAATATCTCAAAATCCCATCGTCGGAATTTCTTCAAAATTGGAGGGCACCTAGGAGACACACCCACACAATAGGAGCCAAGAGAGTGAATATTTTGGATGGGTGGTTTTGCAAGAAATTTAATGCCCTAGGTGACCCAATGGGGCTAGACCTAGAAAAGAGAGAAAGAGGGGAAAAGTTTAGGGTTTTAGGGTGATCACCTATTGTGTACTAGTGCCTAATCCTTTGGGGAGATTGGAGTCAAGAATGATTACGAAATCGGATTTGATTTTCTAGGTCAAGGGGGCTTCAAAGACAACTTCTTCGCTTAGCATTAGGGCAGAAGAAAAGCAGCTTCAAAGACTTTACACTTCGTTTTGCAAAATAGATGGCTTATCAAGATGAATTTCAGCCATGAAACATCCCTAGAACATTCATTCATTATACATGGCCCATACATGAAGCAGCACAATCTAGAAACAAAATTTCCACAACTTCGCATAAATGGATGCAATAAATTAGCCCTAGTATAGCGAAATCCCAGCAACAATGTATGTGACAAAATAGAAAGAATAGCATTAAATTGCACTTACATGTATAAGAGTATATCCAACCATCAAAATTTTGCCAATCAAGAAGCTCCAAGACATGAGAAAATGATCCAAACATCAAAATTCATTCCATGCTCCAAAATTTCATCCTCCAAGAAGGATAGTGAAGTTCTCTTAAGAGATACAAGCCCAAACCAAGTGATGATGATGAAATGAAATCATCTCACTTGTATTTATACATGTCCAAATGAATTCAATTTGCCTAATGAGGCTTAATAGAACCCCTAAAATAAAATAATGTGCAAAATAACAATCTTTTGGTGACAAACCCACCAAATTAGCTCAAAATCAGAGAGTAAGCCTCTCAAGAGGTCGAATGATCAATAATACATGTCGTTGGGCTGTAGAGGAGGCCTAATGAAGTCCATATGTGCCATAATGTGAAATCAAACTCCCAAAAGCAGTGGACAAGGGGTTGGCCCCTTGTTCTCCAAACAATGAACCTGTGGTGCTCCCAAATGGGTGTGGGGGCACACAAGTGTCCTCATGGGTCTCCAAACAAATCGAAGATGCATGTAGACCATCTGCAAGGGCTTGGATGATGGTATAAGTGATGCCACATCATCATACATGTCCTGGGTCATTTGCCTAGTACATGATATAACTGTGGGGCCGATTGGGCATGGTGAACCAGGTGCATCTTCCTCGTCCAATAAGTGAACCACGAGCAAACTTTGAATGACTCTGGGGATCCAAAGAATGTTGTTTGTTGTTGTGGAGGCCCATGGCTCTCTACACACACCTTACATGTGTCAATGTAATCCTCTGGAGGGTTAGGACCCTGTATAGGGAGACCAAACCTAAGATGGAGACCATCTGCAATCCTGCATAAGATCCAAAGCGTCCCCTTGCCTTCCAGCACACCAAGTCATTAAAGAAATCAATTTAAAGAGTTTACAAACCATGGACAATAGGTGGGCACTTCATAATGGAATGCCCTTCCATAATGGGCTTTGGCATGTGCTAATGTCTCCAAGCTCCAAGGGGGGTTAACCAAGTACCTTATTAGGTGGTTTTTACTTTTAAAGGGGATAGTATGTCCTTGGTACATCCTTCAAATGGTGGTGGCATGTGATAAAGTGATGGAACGAAGTAGAGGATGAAGGGGCAATCTTGGGTCACATGCCAGGATACAAGGGTAGCTGACAAAGGGAAGACCACACTTGGGTAAATTGTGGAAATTTCTAAGTCTGACATGTTAGAAATCCCTACTGCATTATTTGGTTTATTATCTCCTACTTGTTCATTCCATTAACAAGTTATTTATTGATATAAATACCGAAATAAACACAAACGTAGCCTTCACACATATACAGATCAGCAACTGAAATAACTGAGACAATCATACAAGGGACACCGTTATTTTTGGACAAACATCCCCAGAAAAACCCAACGCGGGAAATGGATCACCCTTCAAAGATTTTCCTTGGTAGAAGTACCTCTCCTCGGGGACAGATATTTTAGTTGATTAGCAAACGGATGAATGATCCCACAACAACTTCGACAGTTCCTTAGCTGGACAGCGAAAGCTGCTCCAAGCTTCTCTCTGGAACTGTGTCACCCTCTTCTGCTCTACGTCTGCCTCTCAACTCTCAGTATGCCCCACGAAAATTCCTCCACATTACCTCTTCTTCCCAGCGTCAGCTCTACAGCCCTCTGCGTAGCAGTCAGCCTCTTGGCTCTCTGCATCAGCCTCTTGGCAATCTGTGTATTCTGTGTTGGCCTCCTCAGCCTCTGCGTCAGTCCAGGCTGCCTCTGCGTCAGCCTTCCTAGCCTCTGCGCTGTCTCTCCGGCACTTCCTCTGCCTCTCTGATATGCATTATGGGCCTTCTACCAAACTGCCCCTCGCTGCAACGGATCACTAACTCGATTTCTCAGCAAACCCTGCCCCAAAAAATTGAATTCTTGATCAACTTGGTGTATTTCCAACTAACCCTCAAGCCTCGTCTTATACTTTTCCTGTTGATGAATCAACGGTCGAGATTAAGTCCCTAATCAACGGCTAAAGATTAGATCTGGCTTGATCCTCGTTATTTAGAACTTTCTCACCCATATTATATTAATACACATTAATATTTAAATTTTCCTAAAATATTAATTATTTTAATATCTCTCCATCCGGGTGGAATTTCCCCAAACGATTTTTGGGTCTTGGAGATCTCATGTGCCTTAGCCTCTCCACCAATTTTCATGGCTAGACCACATCCGATTCTACCAAAAACAACATAAATAATGTATATGAGGGAGAATCGTGGTACATGAATTACCCCGGCCTTGATTTTTCCACCCTTATTCATATGCCTTTTGTCTTTTATGATTTTTCTTTGGTTAACTGCTCGGGGCTCAAGGAATGAGAGCATGATGTGTAAAGTATAGCAGTGGATACCCCCTTTAAGGTGGGGCGGTTCATTGCCCACTAGGGGTTGGGACAATCATGGGTTCTTGAATGATAAAGGAGGCTCATCTAGGGCCTATAGGAACCAAGGTGATGGCCATGGAAATGGGGTAGAGCTCATATATTGGCTTTTGCCCACGTGCTAAATGTGTTTGTCCCAACCATCTTTTGCATTTTGTGGTACATTTTCCTGTTGAATGTGGCCAATTATGCTTTTTGTTTTCTTCTTAGCTACATCAACCTCTGGGGCATCGTTACAGGCCTGACCCAAGGTATGGACAAGCATAGGGGAAGGCTAAACCTATGTGGACCCAGTGGAGGAATGTGGACCCAGGTGGGAGGAATGATGAATGGAGTTATAATGAGCGGAATGGGAGTGATATATGTGGATGAAGGAGCGGGACCACACAACCAAAATCAGGTTTTCCCATGTAGTACCATCCCTAAAGCCCAAAGGTCAATAAAAGAAATCCCACGGGACTAAGGTCTAAGGGTAACGTCCAAAAGAGGTCTAGCAGACAAGAGCACAGACCTTAGCCCACTCTTTCCGCCGAATCCCCCATTAATCCATTCCCAAAAGTTTCCATGATAAGTAAACTACAATATTCAATTACAAAATGACGAGGCATACCTTTAGGTTTAGGAGGCCCACCTTCAAACATACGATCATGACATGGCTGGCTCAAGTAGCAGAGAAGTGGCAGAACGAACTAGTTGGTGGCTGCAAGGGGTTGTTGGTTCCCAATTGAGAACCATCTTAGAGAAAAAATTTCTCCTAGGGATATCACCCACAAAATGGTGGGTAGCATTTGGCTTCAACTGGGACGTAATCTCCCTAAAATTGGGCGAAGCTACTCAAATAGGAGGTCACGAGAACACCAGCAATCTCTTGGTTAATGTAGACCTGTTATCTGCACATATCAAAGACTGAACCCACTCGGCAGCATGTGTCTATAGTGTCTTATGATCACCCATGCTTGGTGTTAGGCCATAAAATCAACAGAAAAATAAAATATGCAAAATTTTAATCTAAATGCAAATAATCTACCATAAGAAATATCATATGACATTAGTTCTAATGCAAAAATGAGCATGCAATAGATCCTACCCTAACATGCATACGACGAAGCTAATATTAAGTGTAATCATAAAGCCAGTGCAACCAACATATCATCAAATCAACAGAAGTATGTCTACCTATATGATTACTCGTGCAGCGAATCCCAAAGCGAATGCAAATGCAAACACATGGAGGATGTTGTTAGTGGGAGGTGGGAAAATATGGTTTCCATGTGAGGTAAGAGGAATTCTTAAGAGAAGGAACACGAGTCAATCTAGAAATGCGGAGCCTTCCCTCCAAGTACACAATAGTGGAATGCGTGATTATCCTTAAGAACTTATTATCACAATCATTGCTCATAATATTGTGCTTTGAAGATGTCACAAGCTTGTGATGAGAAGGGAATGAAAGGTGAGAGAAAGAAGGGGTGCAACAAACAGGGTGCCTAAGGTGATGGTCACATTGGAGATGGGAGGTCATGGAGTGATCAAAACCCTGAGGGTGTGTCCAAGGAGGTAAAGTATAATCAATGAGGGCTCTTCCTTGACACTATACTCGGAAGGGGGAAGGGCTTACTGTCACTTGAGATCATATGACAAGGGGTGAGGGAATCACTTGATGAAGACTCAAGATGATGAACAATAGGAAAGGGCCAAAGGGAGGGTGAAGTATTGTATTCAAAGGGTTTCTCTTCCTTAAAATCATAATCTAAAGGCTTAAGTGATTCGAATATAGAATAATAATGAGGAGAGGTGGGAGCCTTATAGATTTCCTTAGTATCGATTATTGGGTCTCTCCTAAATGGAAAATTGATCACTTCCCATTGCCCCTCTTTATGCAAGGGAAAATAATAGTTCTCCTTTCCAAGGGTATCAATGGATATGTCATCATACGTAATGCCTGAGGGAAAGGGAAGACCAATCTCAGCCTCATTCTCCTTGTCGATGTCGTAAATGGGAGCACAATCAAATTGAGGACCAACAATTTCCCATTTCTCCCTTTCAACATGGAAGTAATCTCCAATGTCATCTTCTAAGGGCCTAATGGGATCACCTTCCTCTAGGTTCTCGAAAGGAGAGTCATCGAGAGTAATATCCTTGAGAAAGGAGAGTCATCGAGAGTAATATCCTTGAGAAAGGTAATGTTAGTGTCAACTTCACCTTCCATAGACCCATCCTTCCCAACACATTGTTCTCAAAATCATCCTTTCCACCATGTGGACCCAAGGAGGACTCGTCTTCCTGCTCATTACTTAGGTTCTCAAGGTCTTGATGATGCTTGATGAAGGCTTCCTCTTGGATGCTTAATGCAGGATATACTTGAAAATGTCTAAGAAAACCATCAATGAACTCCTCAATAGATGAGATGCTCTTAGGTTCATGATCATGCAACCATGAGTTATGACCACCGAGAGATCCCAAGAAAAACAACATAAGGACATCCTGGTGAACAACTTTCTCTCTTGAAGCATGTGCATTAAATCTTTCTACATGGTTAATTGCAAAGAGTAGATCACCATCAAACACAGGCACCCCACGTACCACCCTTCCTTCGACATGATTAGGGTGCCCAGGGACGCTAACGATGTCCAAAGCGATAAAATCATCAAAGAAAGACAACCTATTTGAGATATACATGACACATGTAGGAGTCGCCAAGATGAATTTAAAGATGCCTAGAAATATGCTTGCTTCACCCTACAAGCATCTACTTTAACGTTCAATGAAGAACTAGGGCTCTGTTCTTCCAATGGAGTCGTCAATAATGATATGTCAATAATAAATATGTCGTAAGGGGAACAAAGCACACATCTTGTGTCCCCAACAACGGCACCAAAATGTTACTATTCAAACTAGCAGGGGTCCTAAAAGGGGATCCTTGAAGGGCTACTACTAGGTCAAGGGCAACAAGGGAGCGATAGCCCATTGTCACCTCGGCTAAGGCTCCCTACTCTTTACGGAATTTCACCGATGGGAGGAGACCCATTATAATAAGGATCACGGAATAATGGATCAATGATAGGATGAGAGGTGATCCTGGAAGCCTATTCACAAGGGAGGCTCAAATATATGGCTTGCTTCTTTGAGAGAAAGATGAAAGGCTCTCTAGGAAGGGCTTAGGGGAATTCTAAGAGCTAGGGTTTAAGTATATGACTTGTTAAGAAGATTGTTAGCTCCTAAAATCCTTGTGGAAACTTGGATTCCAAGTGGTCTTTGTGAAACTAGCTTCAACAAGTTGTGGGACCACTCAGGACCAAGTGGACCCGAGTTTAGGTCAAGAGAATGGGGTTGAGCAACCAATGATGTGCTTGACCTAATCAGGGAGGAGAAAGAGATCAAAGAACGAATTTTCAATGAAAAGTAATGCAAGGATCCCAATGAAGTTACCTGCCTAAGGGAACCAAGGGCAAGATTCAATCTTGAGGTTAGGACTTGAGATATCTCAAAATCCCACCGTCAAAATTTCTTCAAAATTGGAGGGCATCTAGGAGGCACACCAGCGCAGTAGGAGCCAAGATATCAAATTTTCTTGGATGGGTGATTTGCAAGAAATTTGATGCCCTAGGTGACCCAATGGGGCTAGACCTAGAAAAGAGAGAAAGAGGGGAAAAGTTTAGGGTTTTAGGGTGATCACCTATGGTGGACCAGTGCCTAATCCTTTGGGGAGATTGGAGTCAAGAATGATTATGAAATTGGATTTAACTTTCTAGGTCAAGGGGGCTTCAAATACAAATTCGCTTAGCATAGGGCAGAAGAAAAGCAACTTCAAAGACTTTACACTTCGTTTTGATAAATATATGGCTTATCAAGATGAATTTCAACCATGAAACATCCCTAGGAACATTCATTCATTATACATGACCCATACATGAAGTAGCACTATCTAGAAATAAAATTTCCACAACTTCGCAAAAATGGATGTAGTAAATTAGCCCTAGTATAGCGAAATCCCAGCAACAATGTATGTGGCAAAATAGAAAGAATACCATTTAAATTGCACTTGCATGTATAAGAGTATATCCAACCATCAAAATTTTGCCAATCAAGAAGCTCCAAGACAAGAGAAAATGATCTCACCATCAAAATTCATTCCATGCTCCAAAATTTCGTCCTCCAAGAAGGATAGCGAATTTCTCTTAAGAGATGCAAGTCCAAACCAAGTGATGATGATGAAATGAAATCATCTCACTTGTATTTATACATGTCCAAATGAATTTGATTTGCCTAAAGAGGCCTAATATAACACCTAAAATAAAATAATATGCAAAATAACAATCATTTGGTGACAAGCCCACCAAACTAGCTCAAAATCAAAGAGTAAGTCTCTCACGAGGTCGAATGATCAATAATATATGTCACTGGGCCTAAGAGGAGACCTAATGAAGTCCATAGTTGCCATAATGTGAAATAGGACTCCCAAAAGCAGTGGACAAGGGGTTGGCCCCTTGTTCTCCAAATAAGGAACTTGTGGTGTGTTGATTTTTGGTAGCATCGGATGTGCTCTAAGTCTCAAAATTTGCAGGGAGTTTTAGACACATGCATTCGCCGATACCCAGAAATCGTTTTGGGAAATTCCACCCAGAGACAATTTTATTAAAATAATTAATTATTTTTAGTGGGACACTAAGTCTAAACTTAGGAAATTAAAATAATTAATGGGTATTAATCTAAACTGTGGGTGTAACTTCTAGAAGAAGACGGGGATCAAGCCAAAATGATCTAAGCTATTGATTAGAAGTTAATCTGGGTCATTGGTTGTCCAACAGAAAGATATAATAAGAGGCTTGAGGGGCACTTGGAGAACACACATAGGGGAGATCAAAAGTTCAATTTTCTGAAGCAGAGCAGTTGCCGAAGAGATTTTCGATAGTGATATTTTGCAGCAAGGGGCAAGGATAGTATCTGAAGGAAAATCTTTCCCGGTTGTAGAATACTCAATAGAGGAGGCAAAGAGAGATTTGGGAGAGGCAACGCAGAGCCAGAAGAGGCTGATGCAGGGCCACAGAGGCAACACAAAGCCTTGAGGAAGTCTGAAAATTTGCTGCAGATATCGATTTTTGAGCTGGAAGCCGGGGTGTGAGACCGAAAGAGCTAAAGTCAAAATCTCCATCGATCAGCTGAAGGGGTGACGCTGGCCCTAGAGGGTGTGACGCTGAGCTGACACAGTGATAGCGCAGAGGCAGCCAGGGACAGCGCATTCAGTGGGTGGATCAGCCAGGATTTCCAGTGATAGTGTGAGGTAACCTCACTTGTCTTTCTGTCAGTGATATTCTTTGTATTGGATAGTCAAGAGGGCATCCAAAGATTGTATTCAGAATTACTATTGCTTAATAATACAAACCCTCAGCTATTGAACCGGTTTTCCCGTATTGAGTTTTTCCGGGCACATTTGTCCAAAAATAACTATGTAGATGTGTTGTATTTCTTTCTTGTTCAGTTTCTTGTTTCTTCTTATAAATTTAAATGGTGTACGTTGCAATGTATTTGTTTCAGTGTTTACTGTAGGAAACAGTAAATAATTTGGTTCAGTAATTAACAAATAGGAGAAACGTAATCAGTTGCTGCAGTAGAAATTTGGGCATCCAAATTTTCACATGGTATCAGAGGTGCAGGTAAAACAAGAGAACAGTGTCGGAAGAGCCCAGCGCTGAAGGAATAAGGGAGTTCGAAATTCCTGCAAGGCAGCAATTCGAATCCCCAGAGGGATTGCGCAGTTCAGGCTAGGAGGGCAAGATTTTCGAGGAAGGTCTCTCTCTGAGTGAGTCGATGGAGAGAAAGACTTCCAAATCGAAGTTTGTCAGTGTCAGAGGGAGCAACGCAGCCGCTTCAGCGAAGAGGCAGTTTCTAGTGGGACACAATTTTCTGCAAGCAATTGTTGGGTAGAAATATGTCAAAAGGAAGAGAGAGACACGGTTGAGGGAATTCTTCCTTAGAGGACTTCCAGCCAAGGAGTCCAAATTCTCATTTGCTGAGCAGCAGCGAAGAGGGTCAAATCTACAAGCTCCAACAGGGGTGCGTAGTCCAATCTAATGTTGCACAGAGGAGAAAGGAGGCTATTCAACTTTTCCGTTTGGCAGGGATGGCAACCAGTGGATTGAGAGATCAAAACAGGTTGGATGGGGCATCCAGCTATGTGATCTAGAAGGCAAGGATGTCGTGCCTTCTGGATGAGAATTTTCTCAAGATCTATGTCAAAAGCGTGATCGCTGAGCCCGCGAATCCAGATTCGCTCAAGAAGTACAAGGGAGAGATGGCGAAGACAAAAAGAATGATCCTCGACAGAGTGAAGGATCATATAGTCTGTCACATCGCTGGCAGAGACACTGCCAAGGAGATGTGGGATGCATTGTCGACGTTGTATCAAGGATCTTCCGAGCAACGAAAGATGTACTTGGAGCAGAAGATGAGATCTATACAGATGCAGAAGAGGGAACGCATTGATCCGTTCCTCACTAAGCTTCAGGAGACCCGAGATGAGCTAGCAGCTGTGGGGTCTACACCTCAAGGTTCCGAGATGGTAATACTGGCCCTAAATTCAATATCTGAGGAGTGGCAAGTCTTTGTCCAGAGCATCCTGGGCAGGACGACTTTGCCTAACTGGGATGAAATGTGGGCAGCTCTTAAGCAAGAGGTGCCGAGGAGAGACTTGGTCAAGTGTAAACTTGACGGAAGCAACAACAGTGGGTCGAAGCCCAAGGAAGAGGAAGAGAATGCAACGCTTGCATCCAAGGGGCAACAGGAGTAGCGGTAGAAGAAGAAAGATGTTTCGAAGATCAAATGCTTCAAGTGTGGTGAATTCGGTCACTACGCAACACAGTGTCCTCTGAGGAAGAAGGACAAAGATGAGAAGCATGATCCGAAAGTTGCAGCCACGAAGATCGAGGAGGAGGAGTTCGCCATGACAACCCGGGCATCTCCAGGAGGGAGGTGGGGTGATTTAGAGTTGTAGTTTAAGAGGACTGCAGATGGGCAGGATCCTTCAGGAGCCCACCTCTCAGATCAATTCCTTGCTACCGGAGCTCAGATCACAAGTAGCAGGATGGACCAGTGCCAGTTGATGCAAAGGAGTGCTAGGAGAGATAGTTGCAGTGAATAGTAGAGCCAGAGACTGAGCAGCATAGAGCAGAGTTGGCAGCAGTGCAGATGGCACAGAGCAGAGGTCAGCAGCAGCATAGAGGATTCAAAGGGTTAGCGCAAAGACTAGCAACAGCCAGAACTCCAGCAATGAGATGCATCATACTGAACACCAGTTCAAAAATTTGGGATGCTTTTCCATTGTTGATACAGTAGCAGCAACAGTTGAAGAAGGTTGTAGTGCAGATGCAGTATTAGCAGTGGCAGTGTCAGCAACAACACAGATGCAGAATTGAGAGGGAGTTGCAGTACGGATGCAGTGTTGCCAGTGGCAGGGTCAGCAACAATACAGATGCAGCATTTGCGCATTAGTTGGTGGGCAACGATGTCAGACATCAGCAGCGCAGAGGGAGATGTTTCAGAGTCAGAGTGATGCTTCAGCAAGTTCATTGCTAGAGCACATTCCTCGCTAAGAGAGAGTGTTGATTTCTAGTAGCATCGGATCTGCTCTAAGTCTCAAAATATGCAAGGAGGCTTAGACACATGCAATCGCCAATACCCAGAAATCGTTTTGGAAAATTCCACCTGAAGAGTTTTATTAAAATAATTAATTATTTTTAGTGGGACGCTATGTCTAACTTAGGAAATTAAAATATTTAATGGGTATTAATCTAAACTATGGGTGTAACTTCTAGAAGAAGATGGGGATCAAGCCAAAATGATCTAAGCCATTGATTAGAAGTTAATCTGGGTCGTTGGTTGCCCAATAGAAAGATACAAGAAGAAGCTTGAGGGGCACTTGGGGAACACACAAAGGGGAGATCAAAAGTTTGATTTTCTAAAGCAAAGTAGCTGCCGAAGAGATTTTTGATAGTGATCTTTTGCAGTGAGGGGCAGGGATAGTATCTAAAGTCAAATATTTCTCGGTCAGAGACTACTCAGCAGAGGAGGCAGACAAAGATCTAGGAGAGGCAGCGCAGACCCAGAAGAAGCTGATGCAAGGCCACGCAAAGGCAACGCAGAGCCTTGAGGAAGTCCGAAAATTTGTCGGGGAAATCGATTTCTGAGCTGGAAGCAAGGGTGTGAGACCGTGAGAGCTAAAGTCAAAATCTCAAAGGCAAATTGATCAGCTGAAGGGGTGACGTTGGCCCCAGAGGGTGTGACGCTGGGCTGACACAATGAAAGCACAGAGGCTGCCAAGGACAGCGCATTCAGTGGGTGGATCAACCAGGATTTCCAGTGATAGTGTGAGGTAACCTCACTTATCTTTCTGTCAATGATATTCTCTGTACTGGATAGCCAAGAGGGCATCCAGAGATTGTATTCAGAATTACTACTGCTTAATAATACAAACCCTCAGTTGTTGCAACGGTTTTCCCGCATTGGGTTTTTCCAGGAACATTTGTCCAAAAATAACTGTGTAGATGTGTTGTATTTCTTTCTTCTTCAGTTTTTTGTTTCTGCTTATAAATTTAAGTGGTGTAGGCTGCAGTCATAGTTTTTAAAACCGGAACCGGTGATCGGACCAATCCACCTAATGAACCGGTTTACCGACCGAAACCGTTCTAACCAGGACTGGTTTGGTCTAAACGAACCGGTTTTAGAAAAATACATTAAATAATTAATTTTTATGAAACAAAACTATATTTAAGATTTAAAACCATGATTCCAAGCCAATAGAGACAAAATATGCAAAGTTTGCTCATTTATATACTGTGTAAAGGTGAATATATCAAAATGGCACCAAGTGCAATACATATCATCGACAAAATAGAAAAATACATAAGCAATGAGGCTCTAAATGGCCTATAACGTCCAAAAACAATGCTGCAAGCTATGAGGCCATTGGCCTACTACAAGTCTACAGTGTACACATGATCAATCATCAAGTTCATCACCACTACTAGCCACAAGATCATCATCAAGAGCTACATGGACATCATCTGGTTTAGAGTCTGAGGATGCCTCAGTCTGATCTGCAACCTCAATATCAATGCCACCAATAACAATAGAAGTGGACCTAATGGAAGCACAAGTTTGTTGATCTGCATGACTAGTGCCTTCCATTGGGTTCTGATGCCACCACATAATCTGCTTCATCCCCTGCTAAAGCCATGTCGATATCAAAATCAGCCTCAAACACAGGTTCTTCAGTCTCCTCCACCCATTCTGATGTTGGATCAATATCGTCCAACACATTGGGAACTAGATCAGGAGTTTTGCTCATCATTTGGAGCTCTGATTGCATTTATTGTTTACCCCCAAACCATGAAATCCTGAAAACCATTAATTCTGCTGAATTTTGAGTGAAATCTAAAATTCTAGTTTCTCCATATGAAATCCAATGAGGTCGAAACCACTCTCAAACATCCTGCGTCATTTCATGGTGATGTTAAAAATTTAAGAAAAAGGATGAAAATGAAAATTAAAGGAAATGTCACTTTTACTTTAAGAATTTAACATTACCATTAATTTCCAACATTGTTAGGGTTGAAATGTGTCAGGAAAATGAGATGGTAAGAATGTTTTTTCTTGGAGGGACTATTTTTGGAGGAAAACAACCCCAAATTTCCCTCAAAACAGCTTCAAAACACACAAAAATGCATTTTGTGGGGGTTATACTTGCCCTAGCAATAAACCAGCCGATTTAGGACAAAACTGGTCGATTAGGACCGGTTAGCTCCAATTTTTGGCCACACAGGGTGTCTGACCGGGTTTTTTGACCGGTTCCAACCGGTGGGCCTGCTAACCGGCTGGTTAGACCAGTAACCGGTTATTTGGGCCAGTTTTGAATACTATAGCTGCAGTGTATTCGTTTCAGTGTTTACTATAGGAAACAGTAAATAATTTGGTTCAATAATTAACAAATAGGAGAAACTTAATTAGTTGATGCAGTAGAAATTTGGGCATCCAAATTTTCACATGGTATCAGAGGTACAGGTGAAACAAGAGAGCAATGTCGGAAGAGCCCAGCACTAAAGGAAGAAGGGAGTTCGAAATTCCTGCAAGATGCGGCAATTCGTATCCCCAAAGGGATTGCGCAATTCAGGCCAGGAGGGCAAGATTTTCGAGGAAGGTCTCTCTCTGAGTGAGTCGATAGAGAGAAAAACTTATAGATCGAAGTTGCCAGTGTCGCAGGGAGCAGCGCAACAGCTTCAACGAAGAGGCAGTTTTTGGTGGGACGCAGTTTTCTGCAGGCAGTTGTTGGGCAAAAATACATCAGAAGGAAGAGAGAGACATGGTTGGGGGAATTCTTCCTTAGAGGACTTCCAGCCAAGGAGTCCAAATTCTCATTTGCTAAGCAGCAGCGAAGAGGGGTAGATCTACAAGCTCCAGCAGCAGGTGCGTAGGGCAGTCTAGTGCTGCGCAGGGGAGAGAGGAGGCTATTCAACTTTTTCATTTGGCAGGGATGGCAGCCAGTGGATTGAGAGATCAGGACAGGTTGGATGGGGCATCCAACTACGTGATTTGGAAGGCAAGGATGTCGTGCCTTCTGGATGAGCATTTTCTCAAGATCTACGTCGAAAGCATGGTAGCTGAGCCTGCGGATCCAAATCCGCTCAAGAAGTACAAGGGAGAGATGGCGAAGGCAAAAAGAATGATCCTCGACGGAGTGAAGGATCATATAGTCTGTCACATCGCTGGCAAATACATTGCCAAGGAGATGTGGGATGCATTGTTGATGCTGTATCAAGGATCTTTCAAGCAGCTGAAGATGTACTTGGAGCAGAAGATGAGATCTATAGAGATACAGAAGGGGGAACGCATTGATTCATTCCTCACTAAGCTTCAAGAGACCCGAGATGAGCTAGCAGCTGTGGGGTCTACACCTCAAGTTTTCGTGATGGTAAGACTGGCCCTAAATTCAATGTCTGAGGAGTGGAAAGTCTTTGTCCAGAGCATCCTGGGCAGGGCAAATTTGCCTAACTGGGATGAAATGTGGGTAGCTCTTAAGAAAGAGGAGCTGAGGAGGGACTTGGTCAAGTGTAAACTTAACAGAAGCATCAGCAGTGGGTTGAAGCCCGAGGAGGAGGAAGAGAATGCAGCCCTCACATCCAAGGGGCAGCAGGAGCAGCAAAAGAAGAAGAAAGATGCTTCGAAGATCAAATGCTTCAGGTGTGGTGAATTCGGTCACTACACAACACAGTGTCCTCTCAGGAAGAAGGACAAAGATGAGAAGCATGATCCGAAAGTTGCAGCCGCGAAGACAAGGAGTTCGCCATGACAGCCCAGGCATCTCCAGGAGGGAGGTGGGGTGATTTAGAGTTGTAGTTCGAAAGGACTGCAGATGGGTAGGATCCTTGAGGAGCCCACCTCTCGGATCAATTCCTTGCTACGGGAGCTCAAATCAACAAATAGCAGGATGGACCAGTGTCAGTTGATGCAGAGGAGCGCTAAGAGAGACAGTTGCAATGGCTAGTAGCACCATAGACTAAGCAGCACAGAGCAGAGTTGGCAGCAATGCATATGGCACAAAGCAAAGGTCAGCATCAGCGCAGAGGCTTCAAAGGGTCAGTGTAGAGACTAGCAGTAGTCAGAACTCCAGCAATGAGATGCATCATACTGAACACCAATTCAAAAATTTGGGATGCTTTTCCATTGCTGATATAGTAGCAGCAGCAGTTGGAGAAGGTTGCAGTGCAGATGTAGTATTGGTAGTGGCAGTGCCAGCAGCAGCACAGATGCAGAATTGAGAGGGAGTTGCAGTACGGATGCAGTGTTGACAGTGGCAGGGTCAACAGCAGTACAGTGCAGCATTTGCACATTAGTTGGTGGGTAGCGATTTCAGACATCAGTAGCGTAGAGGGAGATGTTTCAGAGTCAAAGTGATGCTTTAGTAGGTTGCATTGCTAGAGCACATTCCTCGCTAAGAGGGAGTGTTGATTTTTGGTAGCATCGGATGTGCTCTAAGTCTCAAAATTTGCAAGGTCGCTTAGACACATGCATTCATCAATACCCAGAAATCGTTTTGGGAAATTCCACCCGGACATAGTTTTATTAAAATAATTAATTATTTTTAATGGGACCCTAAGTGTAAACTTAGGAAATTAAAATAATTAATGGGTATTAATGTAAACTATGGGTGTAACTTCTAAAAGAAGACGAGGATCAAGCCAAAATTATCTAATCCATTGATTAGAAGTTAATCTAGGTCGTTGGTTGTCCAACATAAAGATATAAGAAGAAGCTTCAGGGGCACTTGGAGAACACACAGAGGAGAGATCAGAAGTTCGACTTTCTGAAGCAGAGTAGCTCCCAGAGAGATTTTCGATAGTGATCTTTTGTAGTGAGTGGCAGGGATAGTATCCGAAGGGAAATCTTTCCCGGTCGGAGAATACTCAGCAGAGGAGGCAGAGAAAGATATGGGAGATGCAGCGTAGAGCCAGAAGAGGTTGACGCAGAGCCACGCAGAGGCAGCGTAGGCTGACACGGAGGTAGCACAGAGCCTTGAGGAAGTCTGAAAATTTGATGGGGAGATCGATTTCTAAGCTGGAAGCTGGGGTGTGAGACCGGGAGAACTAAAGTAAGAATCTCAGAGGAAAATCAATCAGCTAAAGGGGTGACGTTGTTCCCAGAGGGAGTGACGTAGTGACTACGCAGAGGCAGCCAGGGACAACTCATTCAATGGCTAGATCAGCCAGGATTTCCAGTGATAGTGTGAGGTAACCTCAGTTATCTTTCTGTCAGTGATATTCTCTGTACTGGATAGCCAGGAGGGCATCCAGAGATTATATTCAGAATTACTACTGCTTAATAATACAAACCCTCAGGAGTTACATTGGTTTTCCCGCATTGGGTTTTTCCAGTGACATTTGTGCAAAAATAATTGTGTAGATGTCTTGTATTTCTTTCTTGTTCAGTTTCTTGTTTCCGCTTATAAATTTAAATGGTGTATGTTGTAGTGTATTCATTTCAATGTTTACTGTAGGAAATAGTGAATAATTTGGTTCAACAATTAAAAAATAGGAGAAACATAATCAATTGTGTAGTAGAAATTTGGGCATCCAAATTTTCACATGGTGCTCCCAAATGGATGTGGGGGCACATAAGTGTCCTCGTGGGTCTCCAAACAGATCGAAGATGCCTGTAGACCATCTGCAAGGGCTCGAATGATGGTATAAGTGATGCCACATCATCATACATGTCCTGGGTCATCTGCCAAGTACATGATATAATTGTGGGGCCAGTTGGGCATGGTGAACCAGGTGCATTTTCATCATCCAATAGGTGAACCACGAGCAATCTCTGAATGACTCTGGGGATCCATGGAATATTTTCTATTGTTGTGGAAGCCCATGGTTCTCTACACACACCCTACATGTGCCAATGTAACCCTCTAGAGGGTTAGGATCCTGTATAGGGAGACCAAACTCAAGATGGAGACCATCTACTATCCTGCATAAGATTCAATGCGTCCCCTTGCCTTCCAACACACCAAGTCATTAAAGAAATCAATTAAAGTGTTTAAAAACCATGGATAATTGGTGGGCACTTCATAATGGCATGCCCTTCCATAGTGGGCTTTGGCATGTAC